>CM062820.1:337855648-340255648 GCA_031772625.1 Pinus tabuliformis
ACTAGTGTTGTACCTAATTATCAAGCACAAAAGAAATAATGAAGTAAATTAGTACAATGACATATAAATTAATAAATAACATATCGAAATTCAATTCCCTATAATAAAACTTACCTAAGACAAAAAATAAATCCAAAACCCAATCTCCTTCATTTGACTGCCGCAAAGACATGGCTAAATCGAGCTCCTAAATAACATTGGGTTACATTGTTTAATTGCTCAAACGGCTCAATCGAGCGCTTAAAAAGGGCTCAATTGAGCAATCATTTTTTCCACCCAAACGTGCCATCTCTTGCCAAAAAGTGTAACCCAGCTCCATGCTTTCAACCTTATAGATTATGAATTTCTAACAATCTATATCCTAATTATTACTATTATCCAATTTTAAGGTCATAGCCAAGCTAGACACCAAATTGGTGTATGAAACCCCCTTGTTTGTGGAACAAGAGACCCACCTCCATGCAACAATTTGATTATTGTCTACGAAGGCATACCTACTCTAACCCCTTCTGGTTTTTGAATCTATGACCTTTTAGGAGGAAACACATGCTCTTAACTATTAGGCACTTGACCTGAGATGCCTCATGTTTAACTCTAATGCTATAGGAGCATTTTCTCAAGAACTCTATCCAATAATTGGACCTCACACACTCTATTGACCTCTAATTTCAGTTCTGTGGCATTTCAAAGTTTACCCTCCAAAACTCATTTAAGGCCATAAATCACACTTAATATTGGTTTACTATATTTGTGAAATTTCTAATTCTTTATAACTAATCATTTAGTTTAGGTTGTTGTTTCTAAAAGGGTATGGCCCAAAGCTTAATTATGTCCAATGTCACTTCATAATCTAATGATATGTAAGAAAGATCTCTTCCACTTGAATTATTAAGACACTAGAAACCTCACCTACTCAAAACAAACCTATTGAAAACCAATTTGATTCAATATACCTAATCAAAACAAACATACAAGAGAATGTAAAAATAAAAGTTTTATCATGAAAGGATGAAATGTTTAGAAATTTTTTTGAATAACTATTTCAAATACCATTTAAGAAAAGATGGTAATGCAAGAACATAGAACCAATAAATAAGGTTTCAAAGATGCAAGAGAATGTTATTGCCTAGTGGACAAATCTCTAGTCTCTCTACAAACAAGCTACACCAAAACCATAAAAAAAACTAAGCATGTTATTAAACCTTCCTAATTTTAGTTTATTAAGCATAGGTCACTATGTGTTAAATATCATAGTCTAAAAATAAAATAAGTAACTTGCACCTCAAACTTACATTGAAAAGAAACATTAATACAAATGATCCAATTTCAATTGAGAACAATAGTTTATTATAAGGAAAACAAAAAGAACAAACCCTTCTAATTCTAATTGAAGCAAAGAGAAAATTTCAATATAAAAAACTCAACACCCATATCTAGATACATTATCACCCCATCTCTTTGATTACAAATCAAGCACTGGAGAAAATTTTTAATATAAAAACTTGAGCACCCGTATATAGATACATCAACACCCCATCTTTTTGAGTAAAAATCAAACACTCCTCTTTGTACACTAAAAAGGAGGGATGAATCAATCTATCTTGGTTTATGAGGAGCGATGAAAGGAATTTTTTTTATAATCTTCTAGTTTAGATTGACAAAATAAAAAGGTCTAATAACTAATCATTTAGTTTGGGTTGTTGTTTCTAAAAGGGTATGGCCCAAAGCTTAATTATGTCCAATGTCACTTCATAATCTAATGATATGTAAGAAAGATCTCTTCCACTTGAATTAATAAGACACTAGAAACCTCACATACTCAAAACAAATCTATTGAAAACCAATTTGATTTAATAAACCTAATCAAAACAAACATACAAGAGAATGTAAAAATGAACATTTTATCATGAAAGGTTGAAATGTTTAGAAATTTTCTTCAATAACTATTTTAAATACCATTTACAAAAAAAATCATTGATGCTGCTCTATGCAAACGATTGACGGAATATTAAACTAATTCTTGTTGCTGCTACTGCAGATGCTTTAATGTCTTTGGGCGAAGAGGTAGGGGGTCCAGGCACGTACTGAATCAAATGGGGAAATTGAGAATCGCAAAGTTCCCTTTCAGAGCAAAAGCTGCATGTAATCAAAAATTTAGTATTATATAACTGGGAGATATGTTGCTTCGCTTCATATATTCAACATCTGTCTCGCAATGTGATGCGAACTGTGTTCAATGGGTTCACTTGAAGAATCCATACACAATATCATTACTTTTTCGTGGTGACACTTTATGTTGATCATTTAATCAATATTAGGAGTAGTGTTGAACTTTCTCTCTTACATTTCTTTTGAGTAGTGTTAACCTTTCTCTATTACATTTCATAGATGGATGCAAAATCTTTCTCCCTTGAATTAAATACGATTTGTCCCAAATCATATTCGTTAACAATGAAGTTGACTTAAGAATTAGATGTTTTAAAAGTTAGAGTTGTTTTCAGAATGCCATAGAAGGTCATTCAAGAGTGAAAGGATTAAAAGTTAATATTATTTGCTAAAGGAAATTCGTGTGCAGTCTTATTTATTTGATTGGTAATCAAATTAAAAAAATCTTTATTATAAGATTTAAAAGAAATCAATTTAAAAACTATAGAGATAATGGTGCATTCTTTAGAAGACTCCTTCCCTATCAACCACTTAAGACGAATATATAGCACGTAGTTCCACAATAAGTTGGAATTGCACTCGACTGGAGTTCATTTAAGCTTGACATCAATAATAGGGTATGCATGGAATCGCAGAGGGAGAGTTATACTCCAAATATCAGGCAGCAGAGGGAGAGTTAAGTGGGGTGCTGAATCAACTGCAACTATGAAATATTGCAATAAAAAGAGCGTCAATTGGATTTCCAATTCCAGTAAGCAAGCAAAAGTCGGATGGGTGGTAACTTGTAGAGAATTTTTGTTTTCCCTAAATCTGAAGCCTCATGATGGACAACTGCAATCTGCGGCTGATGACATCCCCAGCATTTCTTCGCTCATTATTCCAATGACTAAACAAATGATGAGGATGTTGTCATGCCAGAGATATGCAAGTTGAAAAGTATGTATGACGACTCTTCGCAAACAAGAACTGCGGCTAAATTGCAAACAGTTGTTACCATGCACGGGTGACAACTCTTCACTTTTTCGCCTTATACTTTGGGTAAGTTTTCGCCTTATACTTTGGGTAAGTATGGGAGGAATAAAAGTTTTGGATCTTAGAATTGTTAATAAGCAAAGATAAAATTGGGGAAAGAAGAAAACAACTTTCCTAATTTTTCAACCTAGTATTTTATTATGTTTTATTATAAGAAGATAGCCTTAAATTTAAATATTTCTATCAAGTATTTTAGCCAAAAACCTCTCTAGTGGATTCTAATCATAGATAATCTAATGGTGAATTCCAAAAATCCGTTATGCACAAATGTAGTTATACTCACAACAACGTCTTTGTTTTTAGTTGCATAAGGAGTGGTCTACCAGGCGACTAATTTTCCCAAGAATTGTTTTCCAATGACGGCGAAACACAAACGATTTCCACAGGTTACGACGCCATCGATCAACGATTCCGGTTACTTGACGATGACGTTATTTCACCGTTTCCACTTTGCCGTTAGTGTCGCGTCTACTCTTTAGGTGGAGCTTCAAATTTCATTACCGCCGCGCCCATTTTAAATTATTCAAAAACTTCCATTACTGCGCATTTGATTTTGAATTTGAATCTCTGTTCTGTTTGTGCCCAAAATATACATGAACCAGAAAGATGCAGCGATGGGAACGTCGTGAGCCAGAGTTTGCAACAGTCAGGAAAGAATCATTTCGAAATGGCAGATTAATTGTACTGCTGCTGCGTTCATTGGGACCAACAGTGTGCCTTCACGACAACAGTGTGCACACCCATCATGTAGAGAAGAAGCCTCTAGAAGGATTGAGAAAGAGAGCGTCATGTGGCCCTGGAGATGAGGTGGGGATCAAGGTCAAAACTGGTGTAGAGGAGGTGAAGTACCACCATGTGAGAGGCGAGAACGGGAGGCTGCGCGCCGCTGTGCAAAGAGCGTTGCCGATTCTGAGAATCGCCGGGTGGCAAGGCGATTCTGAGAATCGCCCCACCACCGGGCGATTCTCAGAATCGCCCCATCTGCTACGAATCACCCCAAAGAATGCTATCAGCAAAGAAACTCGCATGCAGAACATGGGTTTGAATGGCCCCATGCCCATTGATGCGTGTCCAGTATTACAATTTGTTATAAAATTGTTTGATGTGTGCCTGTGTTTAGGGTCGGATGTGTCTGGGCCAGCACATCACTGTGACTGCTGCATGTGGTGTAGCCCCAGTTGGAATCGATATTGCTGCCATTACTTCTGCTATGACGCCGCCGGGAAAATGGTGGTGGGGCAACCATTGAATAACTGAAACATTGGATGGTGCTGCACCCGCCGGCATCGGATGTTAGGTCGTAGCCGCTAGATGGAATAATAATAATGTTTTGGTGCCTAGGATGCTGCTACATAACAGGGACGACGCTAGTTAAATGTTATATGTCAAGTTGTAGCCATTACTGTTTATGTTATAAACGATATTGCTGCCATTACTGCTGCAATGACGCTGCCGGGAAAATGGTGGTGGGGCCACCATTGAATAACTGAAACATTGGATGGTGCTGCACCCGCTGGCATCGGATGTTACGTCGTAGCCACTAGATGGAATAATAATAATGTTTTGATGCCCTAGGATGCTACTACATAACAACGATGACGCTAGTTAAATGTTATATGTCAGGTTTGGTTATATGTTATATGTCAAGTTGCAGCCATTACTGTTTATGTTTTATGTCATTACTGTTTAGGTTGGCTTGTTTATATTTCCTTGGGAGCTAATAAGACGTGAGAGAACGCAGCAGGGCTTGATTTATGACATGCCTTGGCCATATTCAACGCTAAATTTGTTCTCAATTCGCAGAATGTTATAAAATTTATCATTTTAAAGGGATTTTCTATGAGTCCAGCAAGGATGGGATAAGTTTATTATTTTGTATTAGTATTTCAAAGATGGGATAAGTTTATTATTTTGTATCAGTATTCCTGGGATAACTCTATTGATGAGGGAATACGTTTATTATTTTCTATTAGTAATATTTTTAGCTTAATGATGCCGAGATAGCTAGATTGTTGAATGAGGACGTAATTCGATTGTTGAAAGAGGAGGTTTTATATAATGAATGGTGACTGAATAATGATCTTATTAGATGAATGGTATAAATATAATATCTCTAAAATATTATAGAATATTTTTAGTTTTAGATGAAAATTAAAAATTGAGAGTGGTTTCAAATTTAATTTAAATTTTATTGTCATGTTATTCTAAATTGGTTAATTAAGAAAAAGGGCTATATGAATATTGATTATGATATTTTTGAGCATGTTCTGCATGCGAGTTTCTTTGTTGGAGCTACTAGTCGGTCTTCTTGTCACCTCATGGAGGGTTTTAACTTTCCTCATTGTTGTAGTGGTTTATGATATTAGCTAGATAGTCCAGGGATTTTGGCCCTATTCTTGTAGGCCGGGGTCTTTGGTTGTTGTAATGTCGACATCGCTGTGGCTTTAGTTTATTCATATTAAGTCCATATATATTTGACTGGCCTCGTGACACAATTCTTGGGTCTGCTATGCTGAGTTTATGGTTCGGCTATTCTCCGGAGTTTGTAGCGGATTTTGAAAAAAAGGAGGGCCACGGTATCACGCACTACAAGGTTTGATTATCATTCGGAGCCTCTACCCCAAAAGAAATTCCGAGATGGCATCCCTTTCTTCCCAATCGAATGGAACTGTTTGCCCCCAAGTTACAGTAAAGCATACGATAATGGAGAGTTTGTAGATTCAGTTTCAGGTATTTAATTTCTTGATCCATTGCATAGTATTTTAAAGTCAAATAAAGATTTGTGTTTAGATCTTTACGGCTGATTTATTTGTATTGTTGCAAGAAAAACGTTCGAGACTTTGGATCCTCGAACAAGGGAAGTGATAGCCTTGTTTGGGGCGATTATGAGAATCGTCGGGTGGTGGGGTGATTCTCAGAATCGCTCCACCACCCCACGCTGGGTGGCGGGGCAATTATGAGAATCACACCACCACCCGGTGATTCTCAGAATCACCCCATTTGCTACTAATCACCCCATGGGTGGCGAGGAAATTCTAAGAATTGCCCCACCACCAGGTGATTCTCAGAATTTCCCCATCTGCTACTAATCGCCCCATGGGTGGCAGGGCGATTCTGAGAATCGCCCCACCACCCGGCGATTCTCAGAATCACCCCATCTACTACGAATCGTCCCAAACAATGCTTACTGGGCATCCAATATGATATTAAGCGGAGAAATCCCAGAACAGGAGTTCCTCTTCCTCCTTAGAGACTAATACCTATATATCGAACTGTGCATATAGATCAAAATCTATATTCATAAGCGAACTGGTAATTAAAATTTTTCATGCTCATGCAACATGCAATTCTTTTCACGAGTCAGCCATCGTGTTTTGAAAATTTCAGTGCATTATTGATTTTGAGCGGACAGCCCTGCGAAAGATCTACGGTTAATGAGGACCGAGGCTCCATGATTATGGTTATATATTATGGTAAGGAGGGCCACGGTATCACGCACTGCAACGTTTGATTATCTTTCAGAGCCTCTGCCCCAAAAGAAATTCTGAGATAGCGTCCCTTTCTTCCCATTCGAATGGCACCATTTGGCCCCAAGTTATAGTAAGGCATACGAAGCTCTTCATCAATGGAGAGTTTGTAGATTCAATTTCAGGTATTTAATTTCTTGATCCATTGCACAGTATTTTAAAGTCAAATCAAGATTTGTGTTTAGATCTTTATGGCTTATTTATTTGTATTGTTGCAAGAAAAACGTTTGAGACTTTGGATCCTCGAACAAGGGAAGTGATAGCGAGCGTATTAGGGGCCAGGCAAGAAGATGTGGATTTGACTGTAAAAGCAGCTCTTGCAGCATTTGATCACAGGCCATGGCCTCGCATGTCTGGTTATGTAATAATTGTTATTAAGAATGTTCATCTTTTGCTGCATTATGTTGTTTTATTTTTTTTTCTCTTTTCCCTTTCTTTATCAATATTGTTCATCTTCTGCTATATTATGTTTTTTTTTGGTTTCTTTTTTGCGTTTTTTCTCCTTCCCCTTTATTTTCTTCTTTTAATGGATTAGCTTGCTGTCGGTTCAACAAAGAGGGTGCATTCTTCACAAGTTCGCGTATTTGGTGTTGCAACACAGTAAGAAGCTCGCAGTTCTTGAAACTTTTAACAATGGGAAGCCACTGGATATGGCTCGGATGATGGATTTACCTTCCTGTATCGAGATTCTATGATATAATGCTGGTGAAATATCCTGAATTAAAACCTATGAACTTATTTGTGTGTTTGTTTTTTTCTAAGTTGGGGAGCCCTGAGCTTAATTGAATTGTGGCAATATTTTAGAATCATTTAACTGGATTATTGATTTTGGGAATATTTTAGAATATTTAATACATTTTTTGGAATATTTTGGTATAGTAAATCAATTTTAAATTTTTTAGAATATTTTGGGATTAGATATAATAAGCCAATTTTTTTAACACACTTTACCCATTAGAATTCCAAAATATCCCTAAAATCCATATTGAAAATAAGAATTAACAAATTTATAAACTTCTTAAATCACCTTACTTTTTCTCAGTATTTTGAAATTCACTGATCTAAATTTGAATAATGTAATGGTACTAAATTTAAATAATGTAATGGTAATTGATATTCACACATCTAGGTTTGGATCACGTTGTGATGCATTTGGCTTTTAAAGATCTTGATAATTCTGGATCTATGAATATGTGCAGGATCAGCTGACAAGATCCATGGACTAACGTTGAAGATGAGTGGACCTTATCAGGCCCATACTTTGCATGAGCCCATTGGAGTTGTTGGTCAGATTATACCCTGGAACTTTCCATTGCTGATGTTTTTCGCTAAGGTCGCTCCTGCATTGGCCTGCGGATGTACAATGGTTATCAAATCTGCAGAGCAGACTCCCTTAACTGCACTTTATAATTTAATAGCTGTTTGTCACTGAGAGTGTTTGTACTGGTTGGCAGATCAAAATCTATATCCATAAGTGGGCTGCCAGAGCCCACAATAAGCTGACCTTCCTTCTCGCTCATTTTCAGGGCAGCTGAGCCATGTCCGACAACTCTATAGCATATCCTAGATATTTTATATAAGTCATTAATCACCAATCCTAGAAAGGAATTGAATTAGTCATAAGCACAAATATTCTTGCTCCTTGAACAAGGAATTAATTAGCAGCTTGGTTTCATGGTTGAATTACTAATTACCTGGTCGCTTCAATGGTGAGAACCATGCCTTCAATCATGGGGACTACTTCTATATCTTGGACTTCTCTATCTCTTGAATCATATAGGAGTAGCATTTATCATTTCATTGCAAAAAGTGCAGTCAGTCGTTCGAGGGCAGACCCCACTCACTGTGCTAGGAGGCCGGGTTCTATTCTTTCTACAACTAGGTAGGATTTGAAGGAGCAATTAGCTAGGTTCGTGGTAGGAGGAATTAGCTAGGTTTGAAACCATCACATGTTGGTGGAACCCATCCATCTTGTGTTGCCTCCCGACATATTGCTTCGGCATTAGCTCATCGTATTCTTCCTACATGTGGGGTATGATTTCACTGATGATGCATTATTAGGATTGTGATTGACACTAGAGTTATCTTCTAGGAACTTGCTTGTTTTTTCCAATTATTTCATTCTTGAGAGAAAATCCTCTGGCATCTAGGTTTGGGATTTATTGATAGCAAATGAAGTTATGCTACCTTCATTTCTCGGGAACACATTTATGAGGGAGTAACAAGGTTCTTGAGGTGTAACTGAGTTGCTTTAGAACAAATGAAACTTGCTTCTGGGATTCCTTGTGAACTTTTTGTGAACATATTTTATGGAGAGGGTGATCAGTTTAGTGAGGCATTAGAGAAGATTCATTGTAATCTAACTCCAGTTCCTCTTTTTAGCGAAATCCTGGCCTCCTATGAATTTTTCATGCTCAAAATTAAAATAAGGATAATCGGGCAAATGTGCTTGATGTGATATGGTAAATTTGTCCATCTATGTTTAGGTGATATCAGTTCCTATTATCAATCATCATCTAGGTTCTAAGGAATATCTCATTCCCTTAGCATGTAAAGGAATTATTGGTCATTACTGAATATTTAATGATTATTAATTAGTATTTCATTGATTATATTTCTTCTACATTATCAAATAAAATTTGCAAATTGATTTACATGTTTGATGTGTAAATTTGTTTTTTAATAGTTAGAATTTGTTTCTCGATCTTTTGTTTGAATTCACTATCTAATTTCCCTTATCTTTGATGGCCACTCAGTGTTGATAGGTCTCAACAAGATAAGATTGTTGTGTGGAACCTTTTTAGTTTTAATCCTCACAAGTTTCAAAACTTCGTTTTCATTCTTCCAAGTATCCTGGTGCTCTAATGTGGTGAGGAATTTTTCAATTGCTCATAATTTATACTCCTCCTTTCACCCTTTGGCTTCTCCAATAATCTAGTCAATAGAAATGTTAGTTTCCACCATGGAATCTCTGCTATGAATATATTTTTGAGTGTATAATTTTAATTTAGACTTATTAGGATAAACTATATTAAGGCTATATTTCCATCTCTACTAGTTCTTGATTGTCTATTGAGATTAATGATTCTTGAATTCTAAAATAATGGTGTACTGTCTTCAACGTATCTGTTTCTAAATAGCATTGGGCTTCTGATAATTTAATGTTGTACTGTCTTCTATTAAGAGCTAGGTTTTAGTTTACGTATATGTTAACTAGACGTTATGCGGAAGTTTTTTTCCTTGTTCTGATTTTGTTAATAAATGTATCACTTTGCTCTTTGTGATTCTTAGGGATTTTTTTTTTCGATTCCATCGTGTGGCAATTCGTTTCTTTAAAAACAAATCATTTTTCTTCGTGCTTGTCTATACTTCTTTTTTAAGCTACAAAGATGAATTTATTTCATCCCATTTTCTTCCAAAGGGAATCTCTGTTTGACCTATACTGTATTTTGGATTCATTTGTTCTACTAACTTACTTTATAAATGGTAACATTGGAGAGGCTTAAGAAATAAATTTGAACAAATTGTCCCGTTCGATGAAAATTTACAGCGATGCATGAATATTCATCATTTCCATTATCTCTAGCACCTTCGTTGATTATGCCAAAAGGGTTTTTGTTCTTTGCAAACGATTGACAAAATATTAAACTAATTTTTAGTAATTAAATATTTTATAAACTTAGTAATGATAATATGGCAATTACAGTAAGGGGTCAGTAGACTTACACCTAAAAAGCTATATCTTTATTTAGATTTGTACATAGCTCTTGTTACCAAAACCTTCTTTTGGCATAGGTCTAATTGAATTCCAGTACATTCATTTTGTATTAATCTTTACATCCACAAATGAATTCCCATGCATTTATTTGTTTAGAAATCCATGTCTGTGTAGGATATTCATAAAACAGTTTATATAACTGGTGTATGCATCGTATCTTGAATTAAAATTAATGATTTCCATATGGTGTTAAACGAGAAGTTATGAGGCATTTTTATGTTGTTGGATTATATGTCTTAATTATGATAATTTTTATTGTTTAAAATATCTACAACGCAATATTAAATTAGAGATATAATTATGTTTTAGTCAATATACAAATAATGACTTTTGAATTCATTTAGTTATGTAATTTGTTCATAATGTCATGGTTTTTTAATTTTATAGTTGAAAAAATTTCAATTTCTTTTGTATCTAGCATGTTATGGTTGAAATCATGTTGAATTTATACTTAGGAAAGAAAAATGATATTCTACCAAAAACATTAATGTGTTTTTTCCTCATAAACAACTTTCTTTGGCACATAAAAAATTGGTTTTACTAGCATTTTTTTAAAAGTTTGAAAATTAACCCTAAAAAAAAAATCATCGTTCCAGTATCATCACTTTTTCATTTTGAAGCTATATTTTGCACAAAAATTTCGCAGTAAATTTCATAGTCACTGCCATTTTTAAAACATGTTCAAATTTGACCCCTAAAAAATAAAATCATCGTTCCAGTATACACACTTTTCGTTTTTAGCATTGTTTTTGATGTTTTTTCGGGGTTTTTGGCCAGAGTTCCCGTTTTGAGTTTATAATGATGGCGGTGCGCGCCGTCACTTTAACCTCATCATATCTCTACTGCAGCCCCCGCGCCTCTGTTTCTAGCCTCTGCACATTAGGATCCTCCTGCAGGCTAGTAACTACTTCGAGCGACTGCTTGAAGAGCACAGTGCAATCCTTCACTGCGGCATCTACAACTGCTACTGCATCTTTGACAGCGGCTGCACATTGCTCTTTAACCTCTGGTGGAGTCAAAGGCTGGGCCCTCAACTCGATCTCTATAATTTTAAGGTTCAGTTCCACTTCCTTGGCTCCAGCACAGTCACACCAGAGTCCTTATCGAAGACACAGTGCATGAATTGATCAGTCGCTAAGTGGGGAAAGTGCTCTGTATTGGCCAAATCCCAATCCTCCAGCTTTAAATGGGGGACGTGCGCCAGGTGCAGTCCTTCAAATGCGATCTTGTCTGGCAGCAATGGTGTATGCAGTGTGACTTTGCTCTCATCAATGTCCTTTGGGACCTTTGCCTTGCCTCGACGCGGAGGAATGTATTTGGGCAGTTTAGAGATAGGGTCGGACCCTTCAATGTCAACATCCTCTGCCCCCATGTCAATGTCTTCCCCACCCATATTGATATCTTCAATGTCTTCTTCAGGTTCCAGGTCAACTACCTTGCCCTTCTCCTGCGTGATGGGCTTTTCCTTCTACAGTTGTTTTCTCGATGATGCATGCATCAGCAGTGTCGCTTTCTGCTTATCTTTCTTCGTTTTCGAACCCTCTTTGGTCAGCGTAGGCCTCATCCTGGGAGACCTTGGTTATTTGGGTACCTTTGTAGGTACTTTGACACTTGTTATCTTTGGGGAAGCTTCCTCAGCTGCCATTGCTACCTCCGGGGCAACTCCCTCAGCTGCCATTACTTCTCTAGCACTCATGGTTTCTACAGGTGTTGACATGATGCTAGTCAAAAAATCATGTGTTTCCTTCAGAAATATCTCAAATGCTGAACTCGCTATCAAAGCTTCAAATTTCTCATGGTTCATATGCACCTGAGAGCTCAACACCTCAATTCTCAAAATTCCAAGTGTTTTTTGCTGGGTAGCCATCTGTAATTTATAGGCATTTTCAAATTCAAATCCGACTGTTCCCCCCAAAATTCATTCATAAATGCTAGATTAGCAGTAGATTTTCGAAGATCTTGCTAAATGCTCCCCCCCCCTGCTCCATTTAGCTATTTTTTCATCATCAAATCATGAACAATGACCATAATGGTCACTTTCCGACTGCCCTTCATGGTCCCTTCTTCGATAGCACGGCTCCTTGTTCGTTTCTACTGACACTGTGACATTCCTTCATTTCACGTAGTTGCCCAATTGCACAGCTCCATAACTCGAGCAGTGTAGTTTATAGTCTCGCGCCTCCTTTCAGTTTCCTAGAGCACTAAGACTATGATTCCATCATGTATTCATCTAGCCAGATTGCCGATGTATGGCTTCAATCGACTACCATTCACCTTTCCTGGGAAGGGTTCTCCATTTAATTTTACCAACTGAACTACTCCACCATCGGTAATCTCCTTGATGACATATGGCCCCAGCCAATGCATCCTAAATTTTCCTGGAAATTTATCAAACTTGCTATCATATAATAAAACTAAATCATTTACCTTGAAGGTGCGCAGTTTGATTTTCTGATCGCGCCATGCATTTTCGCGCTCCTTTTGAACTTGTTGATGGAATCTAGCTAGAAATCTATCCTCTTCAAGCTCTGTTAGTTGCGCGAGCCTCTCCTCCAGGGCTCTGCAATCTGCCATTCCTGTGAATGCCACTATGCATAGACTAGGTACAATGTACTCCATAGGCATTACAACTTCTACGCCATAAACCAGCCTAAATGATGTTTGTCAAGTCAGCTTCTTGCAAGTCGTTCTATAAGCCCATACCACTTCAGGTAAGCACACATCCCAGTCATTTCTTTGAGCATTGTAAGCCTTTATTAGTGTGCTCTCCAATATTTTATTAAATGCTTCCACCATCCCATTATCCTACAGTGATAAGGCGTACTTTTTTATGGTAAACCTGAAATTCCTTTGTCAACAGGCTAATCGTTTCATTAAGAAAATGTGTATTGTGATCGCTCATCAAAATATTCAGACACCCAAATCTTGTTAGTACATACTCAAAAATGAAATTTTCTGATGTTGCACCTGTATAGTCCTTCAGAGGCTGTGCCTCTACCCACCTGGTTAAATACTCAGTCGCGGTGATGATGTACCATGCACCCGTCTTCTTTCCTAGAGGCTAAATTGGTCCCACAAAATCAATCACCCACTTTTCGAATGGTTGTAATGATATTTGTGGATTCAGTGGTAGCTCATCCCTCCACGAGGGTCTGCCAGTCCTTTGGCATGCATCGCATGCCCTACAATACACTTTTGAATCCTTATGCAATGTCGGCCACCACAACCTAGTGTGTAGAATCTTCTATGTTGTTGCATTGCCTGCATAATGTCCTCCCACGGCTCCTCCATGAGCCTCATCGAGGATGTTGTTTCATTCAAATTCTAGCACATAAAGTCGTAGTATTTCATCTTATCCAATTTTGTATAAGTGTCCTGCAATGACAGAAAAGTCTGTCGCACGCAATACTAATTCCTTTTTTTGTTGGCTAGTATATACTTCTGGAGTTGTTCCCTTCATCAAGAAGTGTATAATATCTTCAAAATGTTTGTCCACGATGCGCACTGCTAAGAGTTGCACGTCAAGCAATCCTTCCTCCAAATTAGTAGGCTCTTCTCCAGTTTCAATGTGCGACAAATGATCTGGTCCTGCATCTAATCGTCCTAGTTTCACAATGACTTCAAAATCATATTCCTGGAACAATAACAACCACCTGCATATCTTCTGCCCCAACATAGGCTTTTTGACTAAGTATTTCAATGCAGAATGGTTTGTATACATCTTAAAATGTATGCCTAACAAATAATGCCTAAACTTTTGGAGTGCGTACGCCATAGCTAATCCTTCGCGCTCTGTCGTGGAATAATTTTTCTCAGCTTTGGACAAATTCCTACTTGTGAATGTTATAGGATGATCCAAGTCCCCTTCACCTCCCTGTGTTAGTACTGGTCCCAGCGCAATACATGACGTGTCCACATGCACATGAAATTCCTTCTTCTAATCCGAGAAGACTAGGATCGACACGGTGATCATTTTCTCCTTTAGTATATCCAAGATTTTTTGAAATTCTTTATTCCAACAGAATGTAACATCCTTCTTTAATGGTTTTTCCATTGGCGCGATAATCTGGGCATAGCTCTTGATGAATTTCGTATAGTATCCCGTATGTTGTAGCATTGTGCATAGTTGTTTCACACTCCTTAGTGCCTCCAAATTGATTATGACCGCGCTCTTCATAGGGTCTACCATAAAGCCTTATTTTCATACCACATGACCTAGCGAGGTCCCAAAAGGGACACACAAAAAACATTTCTTCAAATTGAGCGCGATCTGGTACCTCTAGCATGTATCTAGCATCAAATGCAGACTTTCCACATGGCACTTTACCAATCCAAACACTGTCCAATCATCAAAGTATATCTCTAGAAATTTATGGATGAAGTCCTTGAACATTGTGATGACTACGCACGAAAAGATCGTTGGCGCATTCTTCAGCCCAAAAAGAATTACATTGTACTGAAAGCCTCCCCACTCGTTCGCAAAGTTCGTCTTACTTCTATCCTCTGACGCGATCTTGATCTGATGGTACCATAAGAACCAATCAGTAAATGAATATGCTTCTTGGCCGCCAACATTATCCAACACCTCATCGGTGAATGGAGTTGGGAAGGGATCATGCACGCAGGCATCATTCAACTTCCTGAGGTCTACGCATATCCTTATTTTATCGTTTTTATTCTTTTCCTAAACTACTATTGGGCTCACCCAATCAAATTCTTCCACTAGTTCAATAATACCTGTTGCAAGCATTTTATCCAACTCTAAGCGTACCTTTTCTTTATACTTCAGATTGAGGTGGTAAGGTCTTTGCTTCACAGGCTTCACATCCGGTTTTAGGATGATTTCATGACACCCAAGTCCCCTATTATCCCTTTCAGATATGAAAACTTCGTGGGGAACAGATCCTAATATTGGCAGAGTAGTTTAGCGACCTTATCGAATGTCCCGTTGTCTCAGTAGTCCCCAATCTTTGCAAAATTCAACTATACCTCCATGCCAATGTTCACTTGTCTAGTTTTGATCAGCTCAATTATGTCTAGGTTCTCTAATTGCGATCCTTCAACTTCATGGTCACCTTCAGTCTCTGGAATATTAATCTTCCTCGGGTCTTCGTCTTCTTCTTCCATTGTTACATTGTAGCACTCCAATGCATGGCTCAACTGGGTAGTCCAATTTGGTTGAATCAAATCTAGAGTATCTTGTGGTACCCTAAAGATTGTTGCCTTAACCTCCTACAACGCTTCGTCGATACATTCAAATGCATCCTAAAAACTGAATGTTATCAAAAATCCTTAGCGCAAAACATCCCACTCTTCAGTTCCATGGCAGAGTTCCATCTCCAAGTACCAATTCATCAGGATAACATCCAAAGTTTGACAAAACAAATGTACCCACTCCAGCTGAGGCTTCGCTCCATATGCTTCAGTCCATTTGGCCAAACGGTTGTGCGAATCATTCCTCCCATCATACTTTTCTATTAGCCATAATTGTGGGTGACCAAACCACACTCTCATTATTTTTTTGTATACGCGCCAATCATCAAAATTGTCCTTGTGTGTGCCCCACTATCTCACAGGCCGCATAGCACACAGTGCCTAGTCCAGGGCCTGGAAGCGATGTTTCTCTGGAACTTCTCTCTCAAATGCATCCAAAAAGTGATCAACATCAGTTAAACCATCATAATATGACATATTTCTTACCTCTGATGATACACATCGCAACAACTTGGTCATCATATTACAACGCAGTGTAGATACTTCATGTAGTCGATTCTGCCAATGCTCCAGCTCTTTTTCTGAATCTGACATGCAGGAACTTTCACGGTCCCTTGCAATACGTCCATCTGCTATCAGATTCACCCCGTCCTGATCTTGCACCATTATCTTATAAATCTGGTCCAAATAGTCATCACTTTCATAATCGTGGACCGGTTCAATATAACGTGATCCTTCTGCAGAGTTTAGGGGCACCACTACGCAGAGCGATTTCTTCTCAAATATCGTTTTTCATTTCTTTAGATTGATTACCTCATTCATGTCAGTGGCCCAATCGATCCCAAGGAGCGCAGGGTAGGGATTGTTGTCATCCACAATCTCTATCACTTCAAAATCAGCTAGTGCGCTCGCGCCTTCAATATCAACTGTTACCCCCTGCAACCTCCCCATTGGGATGATTTTCTGTTGATTCTCCATCCTTAACTGAATTAGAGACCACTGTAGCGTAGGTCTCCCCATTCTCTCCCATGTATGTTTCAGAAAAACATTCGTGTCCAACCCCAAATCTAAAATAACTTGATCCATCTCATATTCGCCTATTTGTGCAGTAAGCCTCATCTCATGCCCCATTCTTGTCTTATGCCTGCCAATATTTCTAACTACGCATGGTCCGTCAGTAGTGTTTTTCTTCCCAATCCACCTATTGATCAACTCCTGCAGTCCCTTCACATCCTTGCTAATGTGTAGTAGTTTCATGCAAGTCTCCAAGAACATGGTAATCATGGACGGGTCCATTTCTTCAGCCAACTTCTCCTGACTCCCTGAGGTAGAGGCCTCAGTGAAGCTTTTCTTCTCTTCCATAAACGTTTCTTTTATGCATTCTAGATCAAACCTGATCTCCTTTTCTGGTGCTTTGCGGATCGACTCACCTTCTTCAGGCTGCTTCCCCTTATGTGCACCAGTCGTTGCTCCACTCCGCAGCACAATATTTACCTTAGGATCTTCCTAGTGAGGCTCAACCCTCATCATCTGTAGGTTCTGACTTGGCTGCTGAGGTTGCGCCCCCTTCAGACTGAGTACAATAGCAGAAATCATCCATTGCATGGTCAAACTGAGTACAATAGCGGCATGACAGATGTGTCAAATTCAGGCAATATGACGTGTAGTGTCCTGATCCCCCACAATTGTAACAAATAACCTGCCCTTGACCTCTACCAGGTCCTCCTCCACCTCAACCTCGTCCGTGCCCCTAATACTCGCCTCATGCTCCTCCAGCACCTTGATCCACGTTGAAATGTGGCAACAAGAATATTCCAATTTAATTTATCCTTGAATTAAATTGTGAATTAAAATTGAATTTAGTCTTAACAGCTACTTGGAAATACTTAATTAATTTGTTTCAAGTTAATTAGTTGGAGAAATTCAAGTTAGAAGTCTTTCTAAAGTCATGTAAGAGTTATCCCTAAAATTTAGGAGATAAGGTTGAGTTATATTTGAGTTGTAATTAGTTAAATCAAATTACTGATTTAAGTCTAGTTAAATTAGTTCCAAACTATTTGAGGAACTAATAGAGAGTTAACAATCAGTTGATGCATGCATGCACTCAACTAGTGTACTCCAGTTAACTAAAGATTCCCTCATCAGAAACTCATGCATGTCTATTCTAAGAAAGATCCATATGAGATTAAAGTCAAGGACAGTGTACTATTAGTTGCATGTTTTTTTCTTATAAAGAAAACTCATGCATGCAGAAGGAGTCATTCCTTGAGGATTGCGTAGTTCTGACAGTGTGTGAGAGTAGTGTTCCACATGGTGAGGTGAGAATCATCCCAGAGGAACAGCACAAGGAAATAGGAGCTTGGAGGGTAGAGAGGAAGGCTTGAGAGAAGCCTAGATTGCCTGTGAGAATCTGTGAAGATTGTACTGAGAGCTGGCTAGTTGTGAGAGATAAGGCTTTGTATAATTCCTATGTATTTCCACCTTGTATGATAATATAGATAGTGGGGTTTTTAGCTGAGGCTTTCCCCAAAGTATTTTCATGTGTATTATGCAATTGATTCATCTTCTTCTAGTTATATGCATTCAACTCGATCTTTAAGCTTCCACAAATTGATAGTAGAAGTAGGTTATAGTATTTTTCTTTGGTTATATTGCATTATAGGGTTAACCTACAGTCATATTTTCTACATGGTATTAGAGCGAGATTTGTAGAGATAATTCCTACATGGTATCAAAGCCAAGTTTATCGGAGCTATGAACGGTATACTGAGAAGAAGGGTCACAAGTCTAAAGTAAGATGCTTTAATTGTCATGATATGGGACATTATGCAACTAATTTCCCATCGAAGAAGTCCAAGAAGGGACCCTCAGAATGATCCTTTGATAGCCGGTTATTCAATACCTTGGAGGAGAAAGACCTCAAGATGCGCATAGAGATGGGTGACGATGGACGGTATAGTGTTTTAGGAGTGGGCACAGTTTCTTTTCAAAGGGAGCATGGACCTCCTATCACCAAGATAGATGTGATGTATATGCTTGGACTGAAGAAGAACTTGGTATCGGTCACGATGTTGGAGGAAAAATGCTACAATTTTGTATTCGGTGAAGAAAAGGCGTTCTTGAGACACATAGCCACGGGTCAGACCAAGAGGATAGCGATTCAGGTGAAGGATCTATATAAACTAGAGATAAATGATTGTGCAGCATTGAGTACGAAAGTAGAATTGGTGCAAAGCCAAGACATTGGCGAGTTATGGAACAGGTGGTTGGGCCATTTGCATCATGAGGCTTTGAAGATAATGCAGTAGATATCTATAGGACTTCCCAAAGGTAAATTTGAGCAAGTGGACACATGCAAAGGTTTTACCTTGGGAACGTACACCAAGTCTTCCTTTCATGATCGATACAGTCGAGTAGAGGCTATCTTAGAGCGATTTCATACTGATGTGTGTGGACCATTCTCGATGGCATCCACAGCGAAGCAAAGGTATTATGTGATTTTCATTGATGATTATTCTCGTAAATGATGGATTTATTTCATGTAGAAGAAGGACCAAACCTTCACAAAGTTTTGTGAGTTCAAAGCTTTGGTCGAGAAAGAGCCAGGGAAGAATATCAAGGCCTTGAGAAGAGACAACGGTGGATAATATGTCTCTCAAGAGTTTAAGGACTTCTGTGTAGTGGAAGGAATTAAACGGGAGTTGACAACACCTCATAACTCACAACAGAATGGGGTGGCCAAGAGGAAGAACAAAACTATTGTAGGGGTAACACGGGCATCGTTGCATGACCAAGGCCTACCACTTCATTTGTGGGCTGAGGCATGCAACACATTGGTCTATTTGAATAATAAAAGCCTGCATCGCATACTTGGGATGAAGACACCAGAGGAAGCTTTCTCTGGTAAGGGACTAGATGTGTGTCACTTCAGGATCTTTGGCTCATCGGTATATTTCCATGTGACAAAGAATGCATAGAAGAAGCTTGAGCTGACAGTAGAGTTGGGGATACTTATGGGGTACACTAATACACCTCACAACTATCAGGTGTACTTGCCTACCAGTCGGAGGACAGTGGTTCGCAGAGATATCAAGTTTGATGAGCAAAAGGCAATGCAAGTTTCCATTGAGAGGGAACTCCAACTACAGACTGTGGAAGAACTATTGGTTCCTAAGGAGGAGGAGCCTCATAATGATGCAAAGCAGCTGCATGCTGAGGTTCTAGGAGTGGAGACATCCACTCAAGCAGAGTCTTCCAGAGATGGATGAAAGTGCACAAGAGAAGCTGACAGATTATTGAAGGATGCGAGAGAGAATGTGGGAGCACCATCTTCTCAGTGAAAACAGAGGAGGTCACCTAAGAGGTACTCTGGATACATGGCCCTTGCTGGGGAATGTGTTAAGACCGAACCATCTTCCTTTGAGGAAGAAGTGCAGCAGCCGATTTGGGTTGATGCTATGGTGGAGGAGTATGACTCCATAGTTCGTAACAGTGTTTGGGACATGTTCCGAGTATGGAGAACAAGTCATTTGTGAGTTCCCGTTGGCTTTACAAGGTAAAGAAAGATACTGATGGGACTGTGGAGAAGCATAAGGCAAAATTCGCTTCCCGTGGCTTTTCACAGATCGAGGAGGATCATGTTGCTGCAATGTATATTTCGACAGAGGAGCAAGATGATGACATTTTGACAAAGGCATTGTCAAAGTGTAAATTCGAGTTCCATAGGGACAGGATCAGGGTGGCAGATAATCCCTTTCTTGTTGAGAGGGAGTGTTGAAATGTGGCAACAAGACTATTCCAATTTAATTTTTCCTTGAATTAAATTGTGAATTAAAATCGAATTTAGTCTTAACAGCTACTTGGAAATAATTAATTAATTTGTTTCAAGTTAATTAGTTGGAGAAATTCAAGTTAAAAGTCTTTCTAAAGTCATGCAAGAGTTATCCATGAAATTTAGGAGATAAGGTTGAGTTGTAATTAGTTAACTCAGTTTAATGAGTTAAGTCTAGTTAAATTAGTTCCAAACTATTTGAGGAACTAATAGAGAGTTAACAATCAGTTGATGCATGCATGCACTCAACTAGTGTACTCCAGTTAACTGAATATTCCCTCATCAGAAACTGATGCATGTCTATTATGAGAAAGACCCAACTAATATTAAAGTCAAGGACAATGTACTATTAGTTTCATGTGTTTTTCTTATAAAGAAAAGTCATGCATGCAGAAGGAATGATTCCTTGAGGATTGTGTAGTTCTGACAGTTTGTGAGAGCAGTGTTCCACTTGGTGAGGTGAGAATCATCCCATAGGAACAGCACAAGGAAATAGGAGCTTGGAGGGCAGAGAGGAAGGCTTGAGAGAAGCCTAGGTTTCCTATGAGCATCTATGAGGATTGTACTGAGAGCTGGCTAGTTGTGAGAGCTAAGGCTTTGTATAATTCCTATGTATTTCCACCTTGTATGATAATACAGAGAGTGGGGTTTTTAGCTGAGGCTTTCCCCAAAGTATTTTCATGTGTATTGTGTGATTGATTCATCTTCTTCTGGTTATATGTGGTCATCTTGATCTTTAAGCCTCCGCAAATTGATAGTAGAAGTAGGTTATAGTATTTTTCTTTGGTTATATTGCATTATTGGGTTAACCTAGAGTCAAATTTTCTACATGATCTTAGAGAGAGATTTGTAGAGAGAATTTCTACAGTCCG
This sequence comes from Pinus tabuliformis, assembly GCA_031772625.1. NCBI lineage: Eukaryota > Viridiplantae > Streptophyta > Pinopsida > Pinales > Pinaceae > Pinus > Pinus tabuliformis. Next base: position 337,877,069 of record CM062820.1, read on the forward strand.
AAGGCCGTGTTTCTACCTGCACCCTGTATGCTAGTGTTCTATCCATTATTAATTTGAAACTATGGAAATTGTACTCATCATGACCCACTGATTGACAAAATTTGCAAAAGAGCTATTGCGGTGTCTGTACGAATTTCTGCAGCAAATGGAAATTTTTTGTCGCATATTTCCAACTACCTGATAGATAGCACACCATAGTGTGGGCCCTATACTTGGCCTTGCTGGAGATTCTAGCCTCAGAGGCATTGGTCCCCGTGCTGCAACATAATTTGCAAAAACCAGACAGTGATCTTTGTCATGCCCCTAGCTTTTGCACTTTAGGCACCAAACTTATTCGCGCACCTCGGGCCGAGATTTTCTATCTTTCTTCAGACTCTGAATTTCTGGGCAAAGGTTTTACAACTACGCATGAATCAGTTGAACCCCTAGATTAGCATCTTGAATTGGTGTCTTGTGCAATCTCATCGCGATTTCTAGAGCTTCAGCCTGGGTCCCAATCTTTGGTTGGGATAGCGCAACCCTTTGATGAGGCAAGAGCGAAGCCACAAACCTTTCGTTGTGCTTCCCATCAGTGAGATTCATGTTATCCTCATGGATCATACACTTCAATCTCGGATCCAAATCCAAGGGTGTATCACTAGGCTTCATCATGATCTCTTTGAATCCCACAATTGATTGCACCTCAGACTTAGGTCTACTGAATTCCTTATTTAGCATAATCTGGATATCTACTGACGTGGACATCGGCTTATTAGTGCAGTACTTAATGTACCATGTTAGTGTGTGGTCCTGCAAAGCACTAACCAATGTTGCTTTATTCATTTGATCATCTGTGATACCCTGATATTCCCGTACAACCTTCGCGACGAACCAAAATTGGTCAGGATCTTCATTTCCCATGACCTTGAAAACAAGTAGATTTATAGAGTTTGCCATATTGAACAGTGGCAAAGGTGTCAGTGGTGTAGGCAAAGGCATATGCGGTGGAGGTGAAGATGTAGGCAGTGTGGATGGGTGAGGTATTCACGGGAACCCTTGCTTTATAAACTGAACAACGCTCTATGGAGATGCCTCTGCTACTTCCTCATCGTCACTCAGAGGGGGTTCAATTAGCGGGCTATATTCAGGGCCTGTTCTTCCCTTGTTCTTGAATGTCCTTCCACTTCGCATAGCCCCAAACATCAACGCAGTTGCATAACCCACTTTTCACACAACAGTATCTTAATCCAAGTATTCAATGATATTAAATACTTACCTCGTGGCCCCTTGAAGAAGTGACACTCTTCTTTGTTGTAACCGACTGAGGTATCGCCCATGAACTCTGTCATGAACCATCCTATGATACGATCGAGCTAATGATCAACAGTGCGTTCGATCTTAGCTTTAGAGGCTACTAGTCTCTACACTAACTCCAAGGTCCAGACTATTGGACTGTCAAGCCTCCACCTTCCTTGGCCATCTGCCAATTTCATGATCCACTCGTACAACTCAACCAGGAAGGAACAAAAGAAGATCTTATGTATTTCTATGTACATGTATCTGTCCAACCACTGTTCTTTCGTCAATCGCAGGTTCTTGTTTTCTTGTGCTGCGAATTTGTGGATCTTTCTATCCAACCAGTCTTCTTTCTCTTTCTTAGTTGGATTCCAATGATGTGACATCACACATTTCATTATGCAGATCTCATCTCGACAATGGAACCATTTTTTGGCTTAATGGGCCCTGACCCAGGTTCAACGTTAAGTAGCCAGGAAAATACCTACACTACTGGCCCTTTCAGCATCAATCCTCAGAGCACGGTCTGAAGTCTCACCTGAAGAAGTATGGGGGGATGCAGGAACCAAGTTTTCGCACCCTGAGATGGTTGTGATGTCATTTTTATACCCTAACACTTCCTTCATGTAAACCTATAAGAATTTTAGGGCTTATCAATGTACTTCTGTTATTCGTCCTTGACGTCTCCATGAAATTCTATGATCGTCCTTCGCGGACCCTAAATAGCCAATTCAGACGCTCACACACCTCTATAATTATCCTTACTTATGCGTCTACCCCAATTAGCTTAAATATTTGTTAAATTCAACATGCATTATGATTATCTTCGCGTAAACAGATATTCTTACTTATGTTCATATTCCAAAGTAAAATACATAGATTCATGCATCAATACAAAATTAAATCATAAACCTAGTATTCAACATAACATAATGGAAACATTCATAACAGAAGTAAAATAACTCATACACAAATATCTCCAGAATAATTCTCTTTATTTATGCTTAAGATCTCTATTACAAACTCTAACCTCCCTGCACACACAGCTGTAGGGGTCTGTGCACTTAGCTACAAACTTCTACCATAGGCCTCTGCGCACTCAGCTGCAAAGCCACTTCCTACACTAAGACTCTTCGCTCTTAGCTCTCACAGACCCAAAAAATTACTTATAATTCTACCTACTACTTCCCTTAGACCCTTCTGAGACTCCCTTTTTATACATTCCCATGGCCCACGGACCAAGGGTGAATCTCATCAAGCCGACACAAACTATCTAAACTAATGGTGGAAACCCTTTTTGACTGTTTACATATTTGTGCTCCACAGCCACAAAATGTAGATAGTTTACATTCTTTATACAAAACTTGGGCCTTTAGCCCCAAAACTTGGGCTTTTAACCCCAAAATTGACCCTAGGGGACCCGTTCCCAACACTTATCATGCAAAACATTATATAGAATAGAGATCTATCTGTCTCTCAATACCCATGAAACATAACCAATATTAAAACTCAAGGAATAGCAGTTAGATCATGTATATTCAACTGAAATATATGCTCAGAATAATACAAGAATTTAATCCCCTTCAAGCCATGCAAGTAATTCACATTTTTCATTCACACCAGAATTATCACCCCTCAATACTAATAAAATGCATTATCAATTAGCATATTTACAGTATATACATTATATGATAAGAACATAAGGAGACACTTATCTTTGATAGATTGAACTAGGCAACTAAGATTGGGACTTCAACTCTCCACCCAACCTTAGACACAATGCAACCAAGCCTTTCTTGCGATAGTACCCCTCGAGCCAGATTCTAGAGCTTGAGGATGAATGCTTAAGGGATTTAACTAATTCTTCCAACTGAAATAGGGAATCTAGAGTACCATGCACCTCGACCCACTAGCTACTTCATGTAGCCAATATCTCACAAGGAATCTAGATGAGTTCCACCACCTCCACCCTTTATCCACTTCAACAAGAGTTGTAACTTTACTATCACTAGTTAACGCAGATAATATAGTGGTCAACTAGCTCCACCCTCAAATGAATAAGGGAATCTAGAGGCTTATGTCTCCACCCTCCAATTAACAAGGGAATCTAGAGATTATACCTCCACCCTAAAATGAGCAAGGGAATCAAGAGGCTTGTGCCTCCACCCTTAAATTAGCAAGTAATGTTAGAAAATTATATATTACGGAGCAATGGAACACATAAAATATTGCAGAAATATAAACACAGAAAACGCACAAAACAAGAGAGACACAGATATACGTGGTTCACCCAGTTTGAGCTACGTCCACCCCGAACAGCCAGTCCTTCCTTTCTATTATCCAGCAAAATGAAGAGATACAACCTACAGCAAAACCGCTATAATATCCTCTGTTATCTCTCACAGTCTCACCTCTATGTTTCTCGCTCACCGAATACACATCTATCATAGCCTCAAATACAATTCCCTCATATAAAGAGAGGGGTTGCCTTCTAGGGCAAAAAACCCTAAACTAAACATAAGTTCTACCGTCAGATCATCCGCCTAATGAACGGCCCAGATTAACTAGAAATTACTATACTTTTACAAGGCAATTTTACAGTTGTTTTTAGCTTCGGGGGCGCTGCCCCCGAAACCCACGGCAGCGATCATTTTACGGGCGGCAAAATGCCGATACTATAGAAGATAATCAGGCTCCACACCCAACAAGTAATCCAAAGGCTATACCTCTGCCCTAAAATCAACAAAAGAATTCAGAGGATTATGTTTCCACACTCAAATCAGCAAGGGAATCCAAAGGCTATACCCCACCCTTAAATCAACAAGGGAATTGAGAGGCTATCACCTCCACCCTCAGATTAGCAAGGGAATCGAGAGGCTATACTTCCACCCTCAAATTAGCAAGGGAATCTATAGGTTATACCTACATCCTAAAATTGACAGGAGAATCTAAAGGCTTTACCTCCACCCTCTAATTAGCAAGGAAATCTAGAGGCTTTCACCTCCACCTCAAATTAGCAAGGCAATCTAGAGGCTATACCTCCAACCTCAAATTAGCAATGGAATCAAGAGGCTATCACCTCCACCCTCGAATCAGAAAGGGAATTTAGAGCTCACTATCAAAACAAAAAAACAATCAAAGGGGACTAAAGATTTCTCCTTCCAGGAATCCAAGGAACATGCCTCCACCTAAGCTATCAAGGGAACCCAAAGAAAACCATATCCACCCTCCAATCCTACAAGGAATCCAAATACTATTGCCTTCTCCTGAGATATATTCTTCAACTCAAAACCAAGTGAGAGAATATGGAGGCCTACCACCTCCACCCTCAACAAATTATTTCACATAGTGGTTCCACCTAATCTTGGGAATATATAATCCTCTGTAAAAACCAGAAAACAAGAAAAGGGAGTTGAAGAAATATTCTTACCAGGAATCAAAGGAATAATACTCCACCTAAGCTACCAAGGGAATCCAGAGAAAACCATCTCCACCTTACAATATTACAGGGAATACAAAGACTATTGTCCTCACCTAAGAGTTATTCTTCCACCTCCCAATTCTCAACCAAAAGGATGCTATACTCCCTATGTTCCAATAGTAGAAATTATCATTTATACCCTTTTTCTTCCCGTGTTGTGGGTTCACATTCTCTATAGTGCAGTCATCTTATTTTATCTCCATCCTCTTCTCAAGTATTTTTTCCTCGCTGCATGAGAGAATACCCTTTGAGAATGTTCGTGATCAGGTGCTCAAAATTAATCTCAAAACTCAAAATGGCAAAATCTTGATAGACTTAGCTTCAGATCGAAGTGCTCATCAACCTAATTCCAATGGTGTGAACGACACTTGAATCCGAGCTCATATGAAGAAGTTAGATCAAGTCAAAGTTCAGGTTTGACTTGGACAGATGGCAGGAGAAGATGACGTGGCAGGATACTTCAGAGAATGGGGAAGTGCCAAGTGGCAGGCTTCCATTGGCCCCACATTTTGCAAATCAAATATTGCAGGCAGGTCGGCGTTAAAGAATCAGCCCCAGAACAAGGTAGGGTGTGATGCGATATTCACTATTGCACATTGTAGAAGGGAAGTACTATAGAAATTGGCCCCTAGCGTATCGGGTTGCCATGCGATAATCGCAATCGCAGATCGCATAGTGTAGAGTCCCATATATATGTTACCATGTGACTCCGCCAATTTCGATTTGCGATGGATCCTGGATGCGATAAGATTATGGATTTTAGTTGATAGCTCCATCGGGTCTGCCATTTATCGCAATCGCATATCACCCACGCCACGTTCACAAACCATAAGTACCACCAGTTCTCGCAAATTGTGATTTGTGATGAAGTTGTTGGTGTCGATAGCTTATGGCCACCGCAAGGCAAAATTTTCGCCCATTTAGCGCTTTTTGGAGTGAAATTATAGGATCATGCCGGAAATGGTGCAATTTGTGGAGCGAATATTAGGAAAACTAGGAGAGGTCATAATGTTTTCACTTTTCCACCCAATTGGATACAAAAAGAGGCTAGACAACCATTTTTGGACATTATGGACTCATTGGAGCAGGTTTCAAAATCCTTTGAGCATTATAAACACATATTTTTACGTTTTTGAGCATAATAGAGAGGCCTAAGCCATTGGAAGTTGGACAAAAGAGACGTAGCACAAGAGGGGTGAACTCCTTTATCATGTTCCTGTTGTAATTTGTTTTTGATGATGTTCTGTAAACGTTTATGTTGTTTTTCAGCCTCTTATTTATGTTAAAGTGCTGATAAAATTAACATAAAAACTCATTATTTCACTTGCAAAAATTCATGAATCCTTAAGCACAATGAAATAATTTTGTTTCTAATCTGAGGAGGATATTAGCACAAAAATCTAATATTTTAAATCAGATAATTTTGGTAGCATAGCTCTAGGTTTTCTTTGTGAAATAAGGATTTAATTGTTTGCAATTTTATGTCATGCTTACAAGGTTAAAAATCAAAAGAGGAGAAGGGAAGCTGGTTGGAAGCCCTAAAGTTGGGTCAAGGGGAAGGAAAGAAAGTTTGCCACAATCTCCAACACCAGTTTAGCCTCAAGTTGTAGTTGAGACTCCAAAGATCGTGTCTCATGAAGGAGAACCTACAAACATGACAAAATATGAGAAGACCTTCAGAAAGGCTTTCTTTGATATGATATAGATGGTAAAGGTCCTCTATGAAGAGAGGAATACCAGGTTGCAGGGGGAAAGTTCCAAACCTCCCAAAGGAGAAGGCTCTTCAAGAGCAAGTAATGGAAAAGGAGGTAATGGAAATGGAGACAAACCTCCACCCTCTCCACCATCTTCTTCATCTTCTTCTTCACAATCATCTTCACCCTATTCCACTAACACAACCCTTACTCATACTCATCTTCATACTTCAAAAGGAACTGTTAAATCACCTTTTCTTAAATTGATGTTAAATTTGAGCTGCCCATGTATAATGGTGAAGTGAATGCAAAGAAGCTTGATAATTGGATTTATCAGTTGGTAGCCTATTGAACGATTCAAAACCTTCAAGAGGATGACATAAAGATTCAGTTAGCTTCCTTGAGAATGGAGGGTGCAGCACTGGTATGGTGTGAATCAAAGACCCAAGAGGAGATTAAAAAACACAGTAAGATATCAATTTCTTGGAATGATTGCATTGCTTCAATCAAAAGACAATTCTACCCTCTATCTTATATGCAGAAATCCATCATGAATTGGCATAACTTTAGATAGCTTAAAGGTCAAAATGTGCAAGATTACACCCAAGAATTCAGAAAAAGGTCTTTGATGTTAGGTGGAGATTTGCAATCACAGGACACATTGCTAAATTACATAGGGGGTTTACAGAGTTGCCTTAGGCATACTATCTTAATGTTTAATCCCAATAATCTAGACGATGTGTGTGTGCAAGGCACTCATCTCAAGGCAAGAGGGAAAAACACCCCAGAAGAAGGTAGTAAAAAGTGATTTAAAAGTAAAGGAAAGGAAAAGGCTTTCAAATGGAAGGCAAAGAAAATGCGTCTATCAAAAAAGGAGAGAAAGTTACATGAAAACATTGTTCCAAAGAGGGTCACGATGAAGCTCATTTATGGAAGCTTCATCCCGAAATGAGACCAAAAAGAAACAACAACAAAGGAAAACAAAAGACAACTGTAACCACTCAACAGGATTTGGGATCCGATTCGGTTGATGAAACTAAAATCACAACCATGGGATTAGAAGGAAAAAAATCCATTGCTAGAACTAGTTCCTCAAACTCAAAAAATGAAACTCCAAATGAAAAGAGGAGAATAGAACTTTTTCAATGAGGGTGATATCAAAACACAACAAGATTGATACGCTTTTCGATAGTGGTTCTCAAGCCAATCTTATCTCTGAAAACATTTTCAAAAGTTTAAACTAGGGAGACGTTCCACATAATAAACCATATCTACTTGGATGGGTGTGTGAAAATCCACAATTGCAGGTTACTAGAAAGTCTAAACTGAAATTCGCCATTACTCCAAATTTCATAGATGAAGTGGAGCTTGATGTTGTGCTGTTAGATATTTGTGTCATAGTTTTGGGCATCCCGTACCTTTATGGAAGAAAATATATCTTCCATAGACATGAAAACAAATATCATTTATTCAATTATGGAGTAGAATATATTGTGAGAGCTCATAGCAATAAAATACATTTTTATCTTGTTAATGTGGGGCAGATGAAAAGACTAGTGAATTCGAGCAAGAATTTTGTGCTTCTAATGATCAAACCCAAGAATGATGTTGATAATGAAGCTTTTAAAGGTTGTGATTCAAATTTGAAATATAAATTGGTTGATGTAGTTAACCAATATGATGAGATGTTTCAGGAACCAAAGGGATTACCTCCCAAGAGAGGAATCCAACATGAGATACAGTTGCAGCAAGATTGTCCTCTTCCTAACATTGGCATGTACAAGATGTCAGTGATGGAAAGTGCAGAAATTAAGAAGAAAATTCAAGAGTTGTTGAATAAATGGATCATCAGACCATCTTCCTCGCCATGTGGTTCACCTATTGTCTTGGTGCCAAAGAAGGATGGAACATGGCACATGTTTGTGGATTTTGGTGCATTGAACAAAATTATGGTGAAATGGCATTTGATATCTATATTCTTTGACTTGTCGTGAAAGTCTAGATTCTATGAAAGCTTCACACAACTTTGATTATCACAATATATAAAAGTTGGCTCTAACTCTAGAATAAGCAACCCTGCAAGCAATTTCTAAAGCCACACTAATTCATAGCTTGCATCACTAGTTGTTATATATTCTATCTCTGTTGTATTGATTGCCACTATCAACTTTATCTAGAATATCTAATTTACCGGTATTAACCAAAATATTTTCTTCAGTTGATGTTAGCTTAATTGCATGAAAGAGCATGTAAAAACCATATGTACAAATAATTAAAGAAGAATCATCATAAAGGAGACCATAAAGACAATGCACACAATGCTTGATAATTGAGTTCGTCTAGTGTGGACTACGTCTTTGAGTGCTGCTTCAATAGTGGGGACTCCACGTCATCCATCTCATTAGAAAGAAAGACATGTACATGGAAAACTATGTCATTATACCTCCAATCCTAGGAGTGACTTGAAATTCGACTGCTCAAAACACAACAATTACAACACCAGCAGGTTTGTCTCATCCTCCTGAGACTTTTCACTATAAACATGACCCACTTCTAAAAGGTGTATTGTTGTTTCAAACTTCATTCCCAACAATTAATAATGAAGGTGGGTTTCTACCATGATCCCTAAAATCTGCTACTCTGATCCAAAAACTGACTGCACCATTGCAATCCTTATGAAATCCTAGTTAAAATGAGTATAAAGTCAACCACATTCCGACACCTTCAATTCTGGCCCCTCAGGGAATATTTTAGATTCCTCATAGCATAAAATGGAATATTCTCTTAAAATATTCATGAAGAATATTCCTCTGGAACCATGTCGTTAGGGTTCTACGTGCATGGTTCTGCCATTGGTCAGGGTTCCCATGGTTCACATTTCCACACCACTTTGCGTTCTGTCCTTTGCCTCATGGTGTAATTCCTCCAAAAATTCTCAAGTCGTTATTGAAAATTAGGTAATCTAAATTTTGTTGCTTGTGTTCCTTCTGTTTAACAATCGATTGGCATTTCATAATAATTTACAACTTTAAAATTAGCTTTAATATTTTCTTTACTAACAATGCAATGAATGTTTTAGTCTGGATTGAGTTGACGTGAAGTCTCGGTCATTTTATTTGTTGCAGGTACAATGGTAACCAATACGTATCTCTCCCGTCGAATCTCACGTCGAATTTGGACAAGGATAGACTGAGGCAGATCCTTGGAATAAAAATAAGTGGAAGTCTTGCAGTCATCGTTTTAGTGTTGATAGTGGGTTTTTTGTGTATCGGAAGAAATCCAGGAGAAAAGAAAACAACATGGTGGAAAAGGAATCAAAACATGTCGTGCAAGAAGGTCGAGAAATATATTTAATTTACTATTTTAAATATGATAAATGCTAAGCATGCCCCTTAGAGATGAAGCAAATTTAAAATTGTCCTAATTTGATTCCAATGGATAAAGTGTAGACAACCCAATGATTATACTGCCAAATACAACAAATTCCCACACCTTTACTCGAGGCGAGATAATGACTGCCACATAAAACTTTAGTCATAAGATTGGCCAACAGGGTTTTGGATCAGTCTTATTTGGTAAATTTGAGCAAGGAATAGATATAGCGATCAAAGTGCTCTCCCTTTTCTCCAAACCAGGAGTTCAAGAGTTCCTGAATGAGGTAATTAGCATCTAATATAGTTCAATTTTTAGATCCAATGTATAATTATATTGAAAGCATTTATGCTGCTCTTCTAACTAATTATATATTTGTAATGACACTTATGCATGGATACACTTGATGAGCAGGCTAATCTTCTTTCTAGAGTCCACCATAGGAACTTAGTGTCATTACTGAGATATTGTAATGAATTAAGAGAACTTATGCTTGTATACGAGCACATGTCTGGAGGGTACTTGAAGGACTATATATATGGTAAATATGTTGATGAAATTGATGGTCCACTGAGTTGGTGTACATTATATCTTCAATAGCCAAAGCAGAGAAAATTCAATTTGCTAAATGTTGTATATTATATATTAAATTAATCAAAATATTGAAAACTAATTTTATTTTTTTCTATTTTTTCTACCATGTCCTACAACAAAACTTTCTCAACTAAATTGGAAAACCAAGCTCAAAATAACTTCAGATGCAGAACAGGGTAACTCTTTTCTACCAAGTTATTTCATGCTAAACCTTTTGTGATATCGGTCATTCACATTATCTATTTATTTCCATATTTTTTATTTCATCTACCTGTTATTTACGTTTGAAGGACTGGAATACCTCCATGTTGGTTTGACCCCAACGCTTATTCATAGGGATATCAAGATGACCAACATCCTCCTAGACAAAAAAATTAATGGAAAATTGGCCAACTTAGGCATTTCAAAAGTGAAAATTGATGGGGAAACTTCTCATGTTACTACTATAGTGAAAGGAACCTTAGGATACCTGGATCCAGAGTAAACGGGAGATACTATTCTTTGCAATATTCTTTTTTCTAAAGTGATTAAATTAATTGCTAATAACAAAGGTAATTTCATTTTGATTGAGCTACTGTGCTAACTTTTTATGCCATACTTTCCTAGGTATTTAGGCACTCAAATGTTGGCAAATAAGAGTGATGTGTATAGTTTTGGGGTGGTTTTGTTGGAGATCATTTGTGGTAGAGAACCCATAAATGAAAAACTATGTAGAGAAAAACTGAACCTTATTCGATGGGTAAGAAATTTGATTATGAAATACCCATATTATTTAACGTTAAGAACATATTAAGATTTAGTGCATGTTATGTTGTAGACTAACAATAATAATCATCCTTGATTTTATTATATGTCACACCATATGTGGAGATGGATGAAAATTGTGGCAAAATAGTGTAAATAAGCTAAATACTTCCCTTAGGAGACCTTGGTGGATCAATGGATATGGAATCCCAACAAACATTAGGGGAGTTTTGAGGTCTAAAATGGGCCTCCTAAGGAAATCAAAAAATAATAGTGGAAATAATAAAATAAGATATGATTACATCATCAAATTTTAGAGGGAAAAAAGAAAATAACTATTTTTTCAACTCATATTTTCAACTTATCTCCCTATGGGTTTACTCAAATTTAATGTGGCAACACTCGTTGGATGCATAATTTGATTCCTCATCTAAGGAGTACCCATGTTGCATACTTTCGACAGACCCTGCTACACAAAAAATGAGAAATACATGAAAAACGTGATTGCAATAACATTTTTTCATGCATTTCTCATTTTCATGTAGCAGGGTCCATCAAAAGTATGCAAAATGGGTGCTCCTTGGATGAGGAATTAAATTTTTCATCCAACGAGTATTCTCACTTGAAATTTGAGTAAAACCTTAGGGAGATAAGTTGAAAATATGAGTTGAAATAGTAGTTTTACTATTTTATTATTTTTTAATCTTTTTACTTTTTTACTCCAAAAATGGTGAATCACCCCCCATGGTTGACATCATCATCTTGAATCCTATTGGTTCTTATAAAGTTTATTTTGGATGTACATTTTTCTTAGGAAGCCCAGACATCAAAAATCCCCTAATGAAGCTTCAAAATGGATCCATTGTACGTAAAACTATTCTAATTTTTTCCCACTCATTGGAAAGTAGCTAATATGGCGAGTTGGGAATGGGGCTAAAATCATCATTGGAAAAGACCTCTACATTTGTTTCAACAATGATCAAATTCTCCTATATCACCTAATCTATTATTTAAATAGAATATGCTTCTACTTCCTCAATCAACTATAGTGACTAGGGTCTTCCTGCATTTGGGAAGGAGTCTCAATTCGAGCTACCTTGAAAAATTGGTTGGACACCTAGAACACAAAAAATTATTAATCCCTCCCTTTGATAGTTTCTTGGGGTATTTGAATCACTTGAATCTTTTTTTAAGGATGTTGATCTCTCTCCCACTTGTTGCACTCTCTAAAGTTTATCCATTATGAAAATCTTACTTCAATGACCCTCCTCTCCACCTTCAATTCCTCTCCCATAAACAACCATATAAAATGACTCTCCTTGGGCCTTTTTAAATGGAGCTACTCAGGGAAACCCATCTCATGGAATAGTTGGTGGTATCATCCATCTCTCAAAAGATCATTCCATTTCCTTCTTTTTTGACCTCAAGCAAGGAACAAAGAATTTTAGTGAGCTAATGGCTCTAAAAATCACTCTTCTTCTTGATATGGAAAAAAGAGTTTGTCAACTACAAATTTGTGGTGACTCTTTATTGACTATTAATTGGATGAATGTGATCTACTCTATGCAAAAATACACTCTTCTACCTCTCTCATCTATAAATTATTGTGGATATTCTACTTGACAACTCGTCACAACAGATTTGATAAATTATTCTTAAAAATTCAAAATCTACACCATGAGAGTTTAATTCTCCTTATATTTATGAATATGTAAATTATTATTTATTGTGTGTGCTTGCAAATTATAATTATGTAGAAAATAGATAAAAACGAGATAAAATCTCACAAACCACAACTAACACAAGATACATTTTGGAAAATCTTTTCAAGAGAAAACCCATTTGAAAGGAAAAGCCACTTTGTTGTCTTTCTCTAAATAGAAAATGGATACAAGTACAAAGAAGTAAGGCCTGTGGCCCATGGGATAATTCAGTGCAGAAATCCTCTCTGTGTGCTCTCTCTATATCCCTCTTATCAAATCTAGTCATTTATGAAACAAAATGCACTCGAAAAGAATGGAACCCCTTTTCCCCCTAGTGGCCTAGTCATAACACAACCCAATAGCCTATTAGTGGTTATGTTTGAGTCCTTCAACTCTTTAATAGAGTTATAGTAATGACTCTTCTAAAATATTCTTCATCATAACACGTGGCTAGCCCTTTTTCCATGAGTAATTGGGGTTAACGTGGCATCCTCTCGATCTATAGTGGTCAAAACAAGAAGGTCAACTTCCAAGTGGCATAACTTTTGCATACAGACTCTGATTGAGGTTATTCTTATGCCATTGGAATGGTCTCTATGTGTAGAATACAAGAAAATAGTGTGGCACAAAAGAGACAAAGTTATATCCCCAAATCGTTTGATGCCACCAAAATTCTTTTGTAAGGTTTCCAACCTCAATTTTCTTAATTGGGCCCTGTTAGAGCCTAGATCTAACTCAGGCTAAAGGGAGGAAATCTTAGGATAACCACAAACCAAGCTTAACCTAGTAGCTAGCCTTACCAGGTTAGGAGAGGGCTCTCTCCTTGTCAATCTCAATTGAGATGACTGAAATGAATATGGATTTTAGACTAGGTATAGTAGCTCTAGGGTTTTTTGGTTGATTTTGATGGTTGGTTGCTGGATCAAATGGAGCATGCAGCTTTGGGTCTGGGAAATCAAGTCAGAATTGCAGGGTGTTCTGTGGGGCGAGGTAGGTAGGTGTTTTGGCACTTAGAATTGAGTGAGATGGTAGGTCTAAGACTGGTGAGGGGCTAAGGAGGGCATGCAAAGGTCATGAATCCTCTTCAAATAGTAGAAAACATTAAAAACTAAATGTATTCCCAAGGCAAAGCACTGATATCAATGTATTCCACCTATCTATCTTGATTCATTTAGTTAAGAAGAAAGAAATAGATGCTGGAAAATATAACACATGAGATAAACTAATGACAAAAGGAGAAACAATTCCAAGACACATTACCACAAGAATCCCACAAAAATAGCTGCAAACCCTGGTTTATTTCCTTGCAAAGTTGTTGTAGTGATGTACAATGAAGCTCAAAGCATCCACAAGAGTCCAACCTTTACAAATGACTAAGAAAGTACATAATATAGGCACCAAACCACCTGTTCTATCCATCAGGGGTCGAATCCATGAGAAGAGGGGTGGCTTCAACCATATCTAAACTAAGAATAGGAATATAGGCAGTGGAATAGCTTGCCTCTAAAACCATGGAAACTGATTCATTCAACCCCAAACCACCTCAAAATGATGAATCTACCCTCAAGAGTCATTTTGAAATTACATTTACATACCATAGCATCATTTACATTCATAGATTCATCCAAAAGGAGAGAAAAATTCAAATTATAGAAAAACTAGGCGAAATTTTGATTTTTGAGCAAAACTGGCAAATTCATCCTATGCACAGTGCCTCTGATCCTATGCGCAACGCTTTTTCCAAGCCAGTTTTGGGGGCCTTCTCCTTAACCAAATTGAGCCCAAGATGGCTTTTTGGAAAGGTATGCATGTCTAGTTTCTAGAACATCTTGAATTTTTGAATTTGGAGGTCATTTGCCCCCTCAAAAATGGAATCTCCCAAGACTGCTTCCTGTGTGTCAAAAAAGTGGCAGAGAGGTCATTTTTTGATGGTTTTTTGGCCTTTAGGTGACCAAGATCTGCTCCAAATTTGATGAAACTTTCTGGGTTTGCTTATTTTTTTATGTTGAATCCAAAAATGCAAACCATTCTCCCAAAAAGTGCCCCAGTCAAAAGCGTTGCGCACCTATTGGGATTTCCTGTGTTTCAAAATTCAAAATTTGAAAATTACAAAATTTTATCAAAATTGTCCCAAAATTGGCACAAGACACCCTCATGCACTACTTTGATGAGCTAATGAGGCATCAGCTAGGATTTCTAATTTGTTTTTCTCCTTTTTTCTTCTCAAAGCCTTCCTCAGTCTTGCCTTAAGCTTTACAAATCTTGTTCCGGGTCATATAATGATAGGCCACGTGGTGAAGCATTTTATTTTCTTTATCGACCTTCTCAAGCAGCTTCTCAAGGCGTATGTTCACCCTTTCTAACCAAGTTTCTCAGTCATTCTCAATTTCTTGCTCAATGGAGGTCATCTTGACCTTTTCCTTCTTTGTCTCTTGCCTCTCTTCTCTAATCATTTGTAACTCCATGATAACCTGCTTGTCAGTTAATAAGGTAATTGATGATCCACTTTGCCCTTTCCAAATTGATTGACAAGGATTGAATGTTAACTTCTTGTTTCTTGATGATGTCCTTAGTTATCTGTGTGCTTTGAGTCTCAAAATTAATGACATCAATTCCCTATGTCTCCTCATGAACAACAAGGTCAAAGTCCCTCTCTTGCTCATCACTAGGATCCTCCTCTTGCATTTTTTCTTTATCTTTACCTTTGTCCTTATTGTGTTGCCCAACATGTACCTGCTTTGCTGAAGAAGAAGGAAAATCCCCTTCCACTCCTTGTGGAGATAGCATTTTCCTGTGCCCTGTAGATGAAGGCAAGACCCCTTCCACTCCTTGTGGAGATAATACTCGCCTAGCAGCTGCAAAAATTCTCCTAGTGCCTGTTAACTCTGCTACAAATTTGAACAGTTGAGGGTCAAAGATAGCTTTTTCATGATGCATTATGCTTAAAAGGAGCTTGCAGCACTCGTTCTCCTCCTTCTCCTTCGGTTTCTTCAAGCCCCATAGCCCTTCCCTCTCTGTTTCTTTTTCCCTGAAACCTCTTTTCTTCCCTGTTCAAATACTCTATTTCGCCTTTACTTCACTATGTAAGCCTATGTTCTTTAGGCCCTGAGTGCTAATTCTAAATCGTCACGTGACCCCACTCATATCTTCGCGTGCCTTTGTAAACTCTCCGCCACAATCCACCGTTGATCACCTTCATCCAACAGTTCCCACTCTGCTATGGCCTTTTTCTTGCACATTAAATCCCCTGCACCTCCTTACCGTCCGATCAAACCTTGCCACGATTGGACGACAGTCGCACCTTTCCCCGCCGAAACCTGCATACGCATTAACCTATGGGGGCGGTGGTTTTCATCCGCCACGCATCGTATGTTTATTTGATCACATGACCTCATACGGAAACCACTGTTGCTCCGTGGGCGGTGCGGGGAATATTGCCCTCCCCAATACCGCCTGTCCCCCGGTCGTTAACCTCCGCGCTCCTTCCGCGTCCAATCGCCGTTGGATCTGCTCAACCGCGATCCGATGGCTCACATTCATTTCGCTTCCGCGTCACCTCCCGATAACCCTCATCATGCGATCTTCGCCGTTGATTTGTATGATCCGACGACTGGGCTTCATTCCGCCATTTAGTCATGCCTCCTCCATTTCGTCCGCGCCTTTAACCTGTTCTATGTTCCCAAAGGAAGAAGGTGGCCAGTGTTTCAGCTCCCAGTGTAATAAATCCTCAGCAACCGCATTTAAATGACAGAATGGCCGAAGGACAAAAAGGACAGCCTCAAGCAGTTAAAGCATTTATCAGTTATGGGTTTCTTTCAGTCAGTGTTCCGCCTACTCAGAGAAGGACATCAGACTATCTAAAAAGGTTGATTTGTCCATTAAAGCAGCAGATCATGGCAGAGGACCATTCCAAAGAGTTAATATGGTTGTTGGCCCATTATTATCCTTCCTCGTATAACACATCAGAGTGTTTTTGTAATCAACTTCTATATATATCTAAAAGACAAAATGTAATAGGGTTGATGAATGTTATTTTTGATGTAAGGTTCAACTTCTGGAGACTGTAACTAATGTGATACCTGCAGCGTCTGGTCTTCATTTTCAGCTAATGCAAGCTTCTTTTGCTGTTAGTTGCTCACTTTCCACTTCTTCTTTGTTCCAGGCTGTGCCTGTTATGAATTTTTCATTTGCTCTTGATGTTTAGCATTAGAGGGGCTGTCATCCCACCTCGGTGTTAGAATCTTATATGTATTATTGAAGGTGTATGCAGGTTTCTGTTTTCTTGGTGCCAAAGAGCTGTCATCCTGTCTGTGCATTAAGAAATAGATTTACAGACCTTTCTACTGGTTGCAGCTAGCCATCACATGGTCTTGTGCCTCTGTTGGTGTGGTCAGTATTCTCCATGTTCACTTATTTCTCAAACTGTGAGTAATTGGTGGTCTAAAGCCTTGTAGTCTGGGGGTGTTCACCCATGTCTGAGGTTAAGAATAGTTGAAGTGGCTATCTGGCTTGAATATGCAGCATTCCTTTCATTCATCCACCATTTTTCCAACATTTTGTTCAGTTTGTAATGTTCTCGAGCATCTCTGATATACAACCTAGGAGAGTTTCTTGGGGTGATAACATTAATTGGCGCCGTTTTCGGGGACCTGAAGATTGAAGCTCAGCTTTCCTGGGAGAACGACACAGTTCCAAGCTTTGATGATAGACAAGGTTTGGACACATTTTCTGGTTGTAATCATCTATCTGACGACTCCATTGGAGGAAGACCAAACTTTGGCGACTCCACATTGAAGTTCTGGTGCAGTTGGTGAGGCATGCTCGGAGAAATCCTTAGAAGCCATCAGCTGAACCATTGCCTGATCCTGAGAAGATCGTTAAGCAGAAGAAAATATCGCAGTAAGGAGCATCAAGATCAGGTAAGCCTTGGAATTTTTATGTATCTCTGCTAGTGTAGAAATACCTTCAGAGATTCATACAGCTCCTTGTCATTCATTTCCCTTTTGGATTCCAATTCAAAGAAGCTTCCATGTTGTCCATCACATTCCTCTATTTCTATCATTCTTTTCATTGATTCATACCCCTCAGTCCACTAGTATCCTTTCATATGCCCTAGTCATGGTAGGTCAGCAAGCCCTTACAAAGATAGAAAGAATAGTTGTTGCTAGGTATGGACCCTTAGTCTTGCCTACCCCTTTGAATGCCATGCCTGCAGGAGATTATCAAGAATTTATGCCAAAATTTACCGGTACAAAAGGAGTATCAGCTGAAGATCACCTTGAAGCCTTTTATATCTATGCTGATAACCTGGATATCAATGAAGAGGATGTCTGGATGAGGGTTTTTGTCCAAAGCCTAGATGGGGAAGCTAGAAAATGGTTTAGAGAATTACCCCATAGGTCTATTGCAGATATTGAGGCTCTAGATGATGTGTTTCTAAAGCACTGGTGGAATAACAAAGATCTGCTCTTTTATCATTCTGAATTTGGGAACTTGCAGAGAGAAGATGGTGAGCTGTTGTCCGTTTTCAACATTAGATTTAATCATATGTACAGCAGAATTCCAGTTGAAGTAAGACCTACCCCTGATTCTGCTATGCTCACTTATGCTAATGCTTTCGATTCTCAATTCTGCCTGCTGTTACGAGAAAGGAGATCTGCTTCTTTGGCTGATATGTAATCTACAGCCTTTGAAGTAGAAGCAAACATTATTGTTGTAGAAAGACTTGAAGGTGACGCTGAGAGGAGAAGTCAAGGAGGTCAATCCTCATCATCCTCAGAGCCTGAGATCGATGAATTAGCTAGGATGATTGAGTTTTTAGCCTCTGAAGTTTCCAAACTAAAAGCTGAGCAGTATTCTCAGGAGGTAGAGGCTCATTGTTCCTTTTCTCTTCCAACTCCAAATCCATATAGAGGAGCACATGAGCATTTGCATATTTTGCAAAGAAATAAAGTTACAAATGAAGATGAAGGGGTAAGGCCCCTTTTACAGAATATAGTCATGGAAGAAGAGATGTTTGAAGAAGAGGAGGAGGTCCATGGTTTGGAAGGTGCTCCTTTCCTAACCAGAGCTTCTTATGAGAAAGCAATATCCAAAGTCACTGCTCGTGAGCTTGTTGTAGCTGTAGAACAACAAGCTGATCAGCAGCAACAATCAGCAACTGGTCCTATCAACCTCCAAGAATTTGTGCCCGAAGCTGGCTCATCTTCATATGGCTATGCAGATCTTCAAATTAGCCATACTACTATCATTCCCAGCACAGTGATCAACAAGGGAGAAGAAATCTCCCCATCATCTTTTGTACCTCTCTCTGCTCAAAAAACAATCCCTCTAAGTTGCCCCTTGAACACTGAGACATAAAAAAATTCAATGCTCAAGGCTGAAGCTGATCATCTCAGTCTTTATATTATGAAACCTTCTCAGGTGACCTCCACACAGATTGAACAGGTAGCTTATCAGATGACAGAGGAAGAGGGTGTACAGTTTTGGGACTCCTCCTTGGATGAGGATTGTTCAAACAAAGATTCAGGAGCAGATAATGTTTCTGTGTCCCCTACACATGAACATATTGGTACACCTTTCATATTTATTGTGCAGGCCACAAAAGACACAGACAAGTACACAGCAAACATGGTTATTCAATAGGTGTACAAAGGCTCCCATGAAGAATGTCCAAGGAGGAAAGTACATAGAAGGGAGATGAAATTTGATCCATATTTACCTATTAAGCTCAAATGTCCGAAACTTTTTGAGGTAAAGGATCAAATCAATCTTGTTTTGCAGCTCTATGATGAAGGGGCCGAGAGCTGGAGAAACAATTTTGGTGGCTCAGCAAATGGACAATTTTTGAAGTTTTAAGGTCCTCTGGCCTTAGTGATTGTAAGCATTTTATTTTACAAATTTAGTGTAGACCTAGTTTGACTCCATGCCCAATGGATACTAGGCAAATGCTTTTAAGTTAGTTTTGTATGAAGGTATTGGTCTGCAGGTTCTTGAGACCTCACAGGGAGGATCTCATCCCTAGAAGGAGCTAGTGTTAGCTTTGCTACAAATTTGAATAGTTGAGGGTCAAAGACAGCTTTGTCATGATGCATTATGCTTAAAAGGAGCTTGCAACACTCGTTCTCCTCCTTCTCCTTTGGTTTCTTCAAGCCCCATAGCCCTACCCTCTCTTTTGATTTTTCCCCGAAACCTCTTTTGTTCCCTGTTCAAATACTTTATTCCGCCTTTACTTCGCTGTGGAATCCTATGTTCTTTAGGCCCTGAGCGCTAATTCTAAATCGCCACGTGACCCCGCTCATATCTTCGCGCGCCTTTGTAAACTCTTCGCCGCAATCCACCGTTGATCACCCTCATCCAACGGTTCCCGCGCCACTACGGCCTTTTTCTTGCACATTAAACCCCTACACCTCCTTATCATCTGATCAAACCCCGCCGCGATCGGACGACAGTCGCACCTTTCCCCGCCGAAACCTGCATACGCGTTAACCTGCGGGGGTGGTGGTTTTCATCCGCCACGCGTCGGTGTTTATTTGATAGCACGACCTCATACGGAAACCACCGTTGCTCCGTGGGTGGTACGGGGAATATTGCCCGCCCCAATACCGCCTATCCCCGGTCGTTAACCTCCACGCTCCTTCCACATCCAATCGCCATTGGATCTGCTCGACTGTGATCCGACGGCTCACATTCATTTCACTTCCTCGTCACCTCCTGATAACCCTCATCATGCGATCTTCGCCGTTGATTTGTATGATCTAACAGCTGGGCTTCATTCCGCCATTTAGTCATGCCTCCTCCATTTCGTTCGCGCCTTTAACCTGTTCTATGTTCCCAAAGGAAGAAGGCGGCCAATGTTTCAAATCCCAGTGTAATAAATCCTCAGCAACCGCATTTAAATGGCAGAATGGTCGAAGGACAAAAAGGACAGCCTCGAGCAGTTAAAGCATTTATCAGTTATGGGTTTCTTTCAGTCAGCATTCCGCCTGCTCAGAGAAGGACATCAGACTATCTAAAAAGGTCGATTTGTCCATTAAAGCAGCAGATCATGGCAGAGGACCATTCCAAATAGTTAATATGGTTGTTGGCCCATGATTATCCTTCCTCGTATAACACAATAGAGTGTTTTTGTAATCAACTTCTATATATATCTAGAAGACAGAATGTAATAGGGTTGATGAATGTTATTTTTGATGTAAGGTTCAACTTCTGGAGACTGTAACTATTGTGATACTTGTAGCGTCTGGTCTTCATTTTCAGCTAATGCAAGATTTTTTTGTTGTTAATTGCTCACTTTCCACTTCTTCTTTGTTCTAGGTTGTGCCTATTATGCATTTTTCATTTGCTCTTGATGTTTAGCATTAGAGGGGTTGTCATCCCACCTCTGTGTTAGAATCTTGTATGTATTATTGAAGGTGTATGTAGGTTTCTGTTTCCTTGGTGCTAGAGAGTTGTCATCCTGTCTATGCATTAAGAAATAGATTTACAGACCTTTCTACTAGTTGCAGCCAGCCATCACATGGTCTTGTGCATCTGCTGGTGTGGTCATTATTCTCCATGTTCACTTATTTCTCAAACTATGAGTAATTGGTGGTCTAAAGCCTTGTAGTCTGGGGGTGTTCACCCATGATTGGGGTTAAGCATAGTAGAAGTGGTTATCTGGCTTGAATATGCAGCATTTCTTTCATTCATCCACCATTTTTCCAACATTTTGTTGAGTTTGTAATGTTCCCGAGCATCTCTGATATACAACCTAGGAGAGTTTCTTAGGGTGATAACAGTGCCCCTCTCATAAGTGACAAACACTAGCACTCCAACAGTTTCAGCTTCTTTAACTTGTTCATGTCCTGAAGGTTCACCTTCCTCATGATGCACTGATGAAAATACTTGAGGGCCTTTGAACACCTCATGAGAAATGAAGGTTTCCCATGGTATATTCAGTAGATTCAGCTGATGTAAAACTATGATTTTGATCACAGAGAAATGGTAGATGTTGTTTAACTGTTGGGGATATGGCTTTTTCTTAACATAGTGTGCCATCTTTTCAATATTTCGGAACATGAAGTAAGGAATATCCATCATTCTCACTCTAGTAAAATGCATCAATAATCTAATGTGGTAGGCATACAACTGTGAAAACCTACCTTCACAAGTAAAATATTTAATGATGATCTTCATGAGTGGGGCAAACCTGTCCTCCAAGAATTTGAAGGGAAACACTCTTTTCAGTTTGCTAAGGTATGTAGCTTTGATGTAAGGCTCATAGAACTCCCTGTCAATGTACTTTTCTTTGTTTCATTTTTCACCTACATTAGGAATGTATGTAGCCTTTGAAATGATAGAAGGTGACAGAGTGAAGGTTAACTCCAGCAAGTTTTACTTCATTATTGTCTAGGTGTGTCACAAATAGCCTTGCTAATTCATGATGGAATTTGACCCTCTCCACCATGTCACAGAAATCGTAACAAGACTGATGTTTGAAACATGAGATGGCAAGTGGACAAGCAAGTAATTCTCTCAGACTAATGTGCTCCTCCCTGGTTATCTTTCCCCCTTTGTGAGGTCTCTTCTGCTACAAATATATTTCCTTAGAACTGTCAGTGAGGGTCTCTTCCCCAGTTTCATAATCATTGTCCATTGGTTTTAATGACTGTAAATGCTAGTGAGGAATGAATGAGTAGTGTGGGTGAGTGATGAGTATGAAGAGGTTTCAAAAAGAAGGAAAATGAGTGAGGGATTTAAGGGAGTGAAGGGTTTGAGGAATTAGGGAATAAGGGGAGTGAGTAGGGTTTGTATATAGGATATAGGGTTTCAGGGATTATGTATGTAAGTAGGGTTTGGGAGTGTTATGTGTGAGAATGGGAAAACATGAAGGGAATAATCTTTTAGGGAAACTTGTGTAGGGGTTAGGTTTTAGGGAACAACCACAAGGTAAGGAATGATACCAAATAAAACAGTGGACTGTGGAAATACTTTAATGACAACTAGGGTTCATTTTTTAAGAGACAAGCTCCCCACAAACCAAGTGCATAAATTTTTCTTGAGCAAGAGTGGCAATAATACTTACTTGTAAAGGGATGAGCTTTGAAGATTTGAGGAGGTTTGAGGCGATTTTGAGCGTTTAGCAGTGTTTTGGGAGCGTTCAACAGATGCATAGCACCCTCCAACAGGTGCGAAATGCCAATCCAATGCGCAACGCCAGTGTTATTTAACACTGGCAGGAGCTCCCAGGTGCGCAGTGCCAATCCAATGCACAACGCTTGCTGATAGGTGTGCAGCACCTGCGATTTTCTTCAAAAACACCAAGACTTTGTTTCCTTTTGCTCAATAACAACTAAAAATCGTGTTTGGGCTCTCCAATGCAATTCCACTTCAAAAATGAGGTGACATAAACATAGATGGCCTTTTATAGCTTTACAACCCTTTGATTTTTCATTTATCAAAACCCACTTTATAATGTTTTATGTGCTTTCTTGAAATGCTCTGTTTCACTGATATTTGACCTTTTGGCTTTGGACAGGTGGACTTGATGCTAATTTCTTTGACTTTTTGCAGTGGCAGGAGTTGACCAGGTCACCAGGTGACCAGGAGCAGCTTATGAATATTTATTACATATAGAAACCAAAAAATTACATTAAATTACATGAAAATAGAATAATAAAATACAAATGCCCTGTTTTACCTCAAAACTTAAAGAGCTTTATTTAGCTTACAAAGAGGAAATTATGATCTTCTGAACTTTGTTAACCTCCTCATGTGCCTGCTGAGCATTTTTATTCATTTTGAATGACCATGGCAAAAAACCCTAAGACCTAGTGAAACTAAACCCTAAGACTAGTTTTTATAAATGAAATGAACTGAAATGACTGAATAGATATGTGAAATAAGTTAGCAGGTATATATAATGAGGGAAAAATGAAATGAAACCCTACCATCAGTTGATCCATGACCTAGTGGAGTGCAACTCATCGAAATGGGACACCTAATATGAAAATGCAAAAGAGCAATTTGATCACTGATGACAATGTGAAAGCACTGACACTAACAGACCCTTTTGGTAAAAATGGTTTTGTGAGTTAATTCGTCCACTTTTTCCACTTTGAAAGCATAGAGATGGATGAAAAACAATATAATGATACAATCCAGTTCACTCTCTTTTAAGACATCAAAGGCTTCACAAAATTTTTCTTTCATCAAGTCTCTTTCAACAATGTATATAAGGATTGAAACCAACATACAGATTGATTCCCGAAAGGTGGAGTGGAACTGGATATGGGATCTTAGTAAATCTTCGAAGACCCAGGAAATATCGTCAAAATATCTTCATAACTCATGGAGACAACTCTTACTAATGGGAACTTTTTTTATGATGCTCAACTCTTTATACTATTTTTCCCTCTATTTTGATGAGCATAAACTCTTGCTCATGATTTAAAAAAAATTGAGCAAACAAAAGAGGAACTTTTTGTTTAAAAGTGTGCAACAAGAAATGCTTGTTGAGAATGCAACAAGATGATGGAGCTTAGTGAAAAGAGTCGCCTTCACTAAGTGGGCCCACAGGCAAATTATGGCGCAAGTTCTATTTTTGATCCCAGCAGGGATGATCACAGTATGAGTGATCACAGTGTGGGTGATCACAGTGTGGGTGACCACAGTGTGAGTGATCAAAGTCTATTTTTAGACTGGCTGTCAAAAATAGAAAAGTCAAATATTATTGTCTCATAATAATATTTGGACTATAAACTTGATCTTATTCTCTTGGAGCACTTCAGGATGAGCTACGAATGTGGTACATGCAGATCCCAGAAGGAAATATGTGGTTACCTATGGGATGACTAATATTTGCATGCAGGACTTCAGTTAGAACTCAAGTGAGTTGAGTTTAGTGGATTGGAGGTGCAGTTGATGGAGTTGTGTTAAGTTTAGCTTTGTTAAACTGGTTGTATTTAGTCTAACTGGCAAATAGACTAGAGATGAGTTGGGTGAATTAGTTATTAATTAATTCACAAGTTATTAACTCATAATGCAAGTATAGAATACATCATTTAACTCAGTTGCATGTCAGTGCATGTTCAGTTCAGCAGGGACAGGTGTTAGAGGATCAGATTGCTATCAGTTGTGACTATAGTTGTGCATGATGATTTGCACAATTAGAGGGATTGAGTATGCCAATGAATTGTCCAATATCAAGAATTGTAGCTTGTTCTCACGTCCATTAGAGTGTGAGTGATTATTTGCAGGTCAAATACGAGTTTGGTAAGCCATTCTCATCAATTCTTGAGCAGGTATTGAGCTTGAGAGGCAAGCAAGCAGCGAGGGAGATTTGGAGATCAGATCTGAGTTTTATTGTGTGTAGCATGTGGAGATAGTACTAAGTACTTGTGAGGAGTATTGTACTATGTATTGTTACATGATTCAATCACTATAATAGTTGGGGTTTTTAGCGAGATGCTTTCCCCGGGAAAATATTGTGTTGATATGTGTGATTGATGCTTCTATGTACGCCTGTGAATGTTTCTGCTTCTGTAAATTGATGATCAACGTAGAGGAGGTTATGTATTATGCATGTTCCACTTATAAGTGTATAATTAGGATAATATCTGTGAATATGTGTCATATTATTCAAAATTTCTACATGGTATTGGAGCTACTTGATTTGTAGAAGATATTTTTACAGGATATCAAGCGAGGATTGATCATTAGATCTATTATTCAGGAAGTGTTTACATTTTATTTCTTCAGGCAGAGTCTGTGATCAGGCCAGGTAGCCTCTGGATTCATCCTTCCTTTAGAAGGTGAGATATCTGGTAAAAGCCCATACAGTCAATCTCTGTACGAGAAATACTTTGTTCTCACGAATTCTAGATTGGAAGTGGTTGAGTTTTTGAGCTGGTGGAATTCGAATTTAATTCCAAAGCAAGAGATAAAACTCAGAAACATTAAGTGTGAGAATGGAGACAGTATGCCCCAGTATCTCACGAAGTTCACCCAATGTCGGGATGAGCTGGGAAGTGTGGGGGTGACTATCGGATGAGGATGGTGAGTCTAGCACTCCTTGACCTTCCTAAGAGTTGGCATAGCTACCAGGACTCAGTGAATGGAAGGGAGAAACTGCCAAATTGGGTACGACTATGGTAGGATTTGATGCAGGAGGAGATTAGACAGAGCACTAGAGACAGTTCTTCATCTATGCATGATGAGGAGAACTGTGCCTTAGCGAGTAAGGTGAAGAAGGGGAAGGAGAAGGTTTCTCTTTTCGAATCTTGTTCTTCCAATGATGGGAAGAAGGTTGACAAATCGAAAGTGCGATGCTTTCGTTGTCATGAGGAGGGTTCACGGGTGAAGAACCTGTATGCTCTTGAGGTTCAAGATGCATTCAAAGCCTTGAGCAGCGAGGCAATTGATGGAGACTTGGTGGTTGAGAGGGAAGGTATGTTACCTTTCGACATGCAGAGCCAAAAGAAGTCTCAGACAATTGTGGAGGAGCCACGATTGGTGCAGCAGCTTCATGAGGTTGTGGAGCAGCCACAACAAGGGAAACTGAGAGGAGATCGAGTAGAGACATCTACTCATGCAGAGACCTCCAGTAGGGGGAAACTTCGAGCCAGGTGGGATGAGGGATCGCATGCAGCCATACCTCCAGGTAGGAGGTGGGGTAATGTGGATTGATTGTCCCAAGGAGGAGGGGCAGGATCCTTGAGGTACCCAACCTCTTGGATGAGACCTTGCTACGGGAGCCCCAGATGTGTAGTAGTAGGAACTGACTAATTGGGTAGAGACAGATGCGGATGGAGCGGCAGAGAGAGCGACAGTGCAAGGAATCCCAGGACAGCACATAGCTAGCAAGCTGCTGCAATGCGAGAGGCACAAGTGTTTTGCACAGTGCTAGGTGGCACAGAAAGGTGTGCAATGGTGCGAGATGCATGGAGATGTTGCAGTAGCGCAGATGTCAGAGAGGGAGAACTTGTCAGCAGCAGGTAGAGCTTCAGCATCAGAGGATGTTTCTAGCCCAACAAGGAGGTCAGTTGGGAGGTGCAGTGCGGATGCAATGCTGGGAGATAGAACCAGCAGCAGCATGGATGCAGTCAGAGATCAAAGTGATAGAGGCTAGAGCAGTCAGATACTAAAGAGCACAGAGATGCAGAGTTTTCAGTCGACAGAGGCAATAGCAGTCAGAGACTTTGATGACAGAGCAAGTGGACCGGCCAGATGTGTTGCATGGAGAACATTCCAGAGTTACAGGATCAGGTTTGAGAGGAAGCCTTTCTTGTTGAGAGGGAGTGTTGAAAAGTGTGCAACAAGAAATGCTTGTTGAGAATGCAACAAGATGATGGAGCTTAGTGAAAAGAGTCGCCTTCACTAAGTGGGCCCGCAGGCAAATTATGGCGCAAGTTCTATTTTTGATCCCAGCAGGGATGATCACAGTATGAGTGATCACAGTGTGGGTGATCACAGTGTGGGTGACCACAGTGTGAGTGATCACAGTGTGAGTGATCAAAGTCTATTTTTAGACTGGCTGTCAAAAATAGAAAAGTCAAATATTATTGTCTCATAATAATATTTGGACTATAAACTTGATCTTATTCTCTTGGAGCACTTCAGGGTGAGCTACGAATGTGGTACATGCAGATCCCAGAAGGAAATACGTGGTTACCTATGGGATGATTAATATTTGCATGCAGGACTTCAGTTAGAACTCAAGTGAGTTGAGTTTAGTGGACTGGAGGTGCAGTTGATGGAGTTGTGTTCAGTTTAGCTTTGTTAAACTGGTTGTAATTAGTCTAACTGGCAAATAGACTAGAGATGAGTTGGGTGAATTAGTTATTAATTAATTCACAAGTTATTAACTCATAATGCAACTATAGAATACATCATTTAACTCAGTTGCATGTCAGTGCATGTTCAGTTCAGCAAGGACAGGTGTTAGAGGATCAGATTGCTATCAGTTGTGACTATAGTTGTGCATGATGATTTGCACAATCAGAGGGATTGAGTCTGCCAATGAATTGGCCAATATCAAGAATTGTAGCTTGTGCTCATGTCCAATAGAGTGTGAGTGATTATTTGCAGGTCAAATACGAGTTTGGTAAGCCATTCTCATCAGTTCTTGAGCAGGTATTGAGCTTGAGAGGCAGGCAAGCAGCGGGGGAGATTTGGAGATCAGATCTGAGTTGTATTGTGTGTAGCATGTGGAGATAGTACTAAGTACTTGTGAAGAGTATTGTACTATGTATTGTTACATGATTCAATCACTATAATATACAGATAGTTGGGGTTTTTAGCGAGATGTTTTCTCCGGGAAAATACTGTGTTGATATGTGTGATTGATGCTTCTATGTACGCCTGTGAATGTTTCTGCTTCTGTAAATTGATGATCAACGTAGAGGAGGTTATGTATTATGCATGTTCCACTTATAAGTGTATAATTAGGATAATCTCTGTGAATATGTGTCATATTATTCAAAATTTCTACACTTTTAATACAACAATTACATGTTTTTTTTTTAAATTAGTTTTTTCAAACTCATTGTGCCACATTAGAGAATTTTTGAGTTCTATAATGGGCCTCATTAGGAATATTATAAAATAATAGTGGAAATAATAAAATAAGATTAGACTACCTATCAATTTTTGGAGGGAAAAAAGAAAAAACTATTTTTTCAACTTATCTCCCTATGATTTTACTCAAATTTCAAGTGGGGACACTTGTTGAATACAAAATTTAATTTTCCATCCAAGGAGTACCCTATTGCATACTTTCGATGGACCCTACTACACAAAAAATGTGAAATACATGAAAACACGTGATTTCAAACACATTTTTTCCTGTATTTCACATTTTTCATGTAGTAGGGTCCATCGAGAATATGCAACATGGGTACTCCTTGGATGCAAAATTAATTTCTACATCCAACAAGTGTTGGCGCTCAAAATTGGAGTAAAATTGTAGGGAGACAAGTTGAAAATACGAGTTGAAAAGGTAGTTTTTTAATTTATTTTTTATCTTTTTACCTTTTCACTCCAAAAATGGTAAATCATCCCTAATGGTTGACATCATCATATTGAATCTTATTGGTTCCTATAAATCTGATTTTTGGTGAAATTTTTTCTTTTTAGGCCCACTATTGACCTCAAAATTTCTCTAATAACCATTCTTTTTTATCATAATAACATCTCACGAAGGATAGTGGGCTAATTTTAGATGTAATTTTTTGCTTATGGCTCCTAATCTTCAGACTTCTAGTGTTATTGGGAGATGAATCCACTATAACTCACCATACTTCCTTTGCCATATACAATTTCAATTCTAATAGAATGCATAAACAGAAAATGATCCACAATGTTCATTTTTGCAGTCGATATTTTGAATCAAGAAAAATATTCATCATGAGGATTAACCATTGAGAGATAATGTTGCAATAAAGGCTAATAAATACAAACAAAAGAAAGAATGATAGACCTAAGGAATAAAGAAAACAAGAAAGTTTGGCACAGAGATAATGAAAAACCTAAAAATAAAACCCTAGAAGACTAAAAACACATAATAGGAAAAACTAAATAAAAAAATAAAAACAAATAAAAATGAAAACAAGAAGAATAAAATATAAAGAATAATAATGATAATGTAATAGATATTAAAATAATACGATAAATATCTAAATAATACTATTAATATTATTAATATTATTAATATATACTAGTTAAATAGTAATAATATATATATATATATATATATATATATATATATATATTTCCGAGGAAAAAAATCAACCTCCCTCTTAGCTTGAGGGTTAGAGTGAGGTTGTTGGTAGCCCACATGTATACTCACTTAAGAGTTCACAAGGCTCGAAGCCAATACAACAATATTCATAGGCACAACCATTACAACCATAATTATCAAGGCATTATAACTCATCATGTCACTAGTAAAGATTTGAACTTGGGTGGGGAAGAAAACAACCATTCATATAACCAACCAAGATAACCCCAATTGAAATCAATATTATAATATATATTAACATTATTATATTATTAATGCAAAAAAAAATTAAAAAATTAAAATTTAAAACCATAAAAAATAAAATTTAATAAAAATAAAGAACATAAAAACAAATCTGAAAGGAAAAAAGAATCAACACAAAGAAACAAAGAGACAAAAGGGGGATCTTGCATGAAAATGACTACCCATCCCCTAATGTTTTTGATCATCTTGGTCAAGAGACAAATGTACCTGCACATGGTTTCATATTCAAAGATTTAAATTATGTTTTTAAGTATATATATTTTAATTTTGTGAGAAAATTTACAAAAATTTAGTTTTTTTTATTAGTATTGAATATAATTATTATTGACTATTATTTTGAATAAAGAGGAAAGCTATTTCATTTAAATCACAAATTTTTTGAGACAGGTTTTCATTCTTAGTAAATATTTTTAGGTCTTAGACTTTTAATCTGTTTAGATACATCAAATGTCAAACAAAACAAACTCTTAATCAAATAATAATAACTCTAACCATATTACTTTTATACTTTTAAACATAAGAGTGCTATTTGCACGTGAGTGCATGATGTGTTGGTTGGGGCGGTTGGCTTTCGAAACCCCACAGCCACGTTCGATTCCTGCGGGAGCTGCGCGATGCTGCAGCGCATTTGTGATGAAGATGTAACTCTGCCCGCTTCAATGATAATGTTATATGATGAAATCTACTCGCTACGGTGATATATGTTGTATGATGTTTCTTCGGTGGGAATGCAGATGCTTCTCCCTCAATGAGAAAAAAAAACAAAAATATTAAAAGTCGTTACTTTGAAATATATCGTCATAACAGAACGATCTCTATCGATGACTATAGAAGTTCTTACATCGGAAGGCACGCACGCAACCGGACCGTTTCAATTTTCAAAACAGGGCCTACAAGTCCGTGAATTTCAATTGATTTGTGAATTTTAAAAATATTATCGTATAATGGCAGCTCAGCGAAGAATGGCGATTTCTTCGCGACTGGTCAGCACCAAAGAGCAATTTCTTCGTTACTGCTCAGCCAGTGGTAAAAGAGCAATATGAAGAATTATGGTAACCGAGACTTTCGGAATTATAGCCCTCGTCAATACGCACCATCCACTTCCTTTGCGTCGTGGAATTTAATGGACCTGTGTTGCATTAACCCCGGTTTTTCTGGTACTTCGGAAAAAAAATATAGTAACGAAGTCAAGTCAATTCCAGTGTCGACTGGAATACCACATTTGATGGTTCGAAATCGAACAACAACTTGTGATAGGATGAATGCCGAAGAAATTATCAAAATATCACTTGTATTAACGAAGTCAAGTCAATTCCAGAGACTGGAATACTAATCTTCTTCAATTCCTAATGCGCGTTCACAGTGTGTGAGCTTGGATTAATAAATATCCCCATAACCCTATTGATATCACACATTTCAAAGGCCCATTATTCAGTGTTAGTTTTTTGCAAGTTTCTCAAGATGGTAGCCTGCAATCTGATCATCTCATTCCTCCTCCTGCTTCTCCAAGTCTCTGTAATACTGTGTAGTGATGGGATACTCCTCACACTTCAGAGAAATAAAAAGTCTGTTCGCTATGCAGGACTTGTGCAGGAGGATCAAGAATACGAAAAACTTTCCAAGATCGTGGAAGCGAGCCAGGATCGAGCCCGGGGACTGAAGCGCGGGATTCATCGTGGGCACGGGCAGATGAGCAAAAGGGGGAAAAATGAAAGCGTAGGGGAGCCTCTGTACGCCCGCAGCTTCGGAGAATATTCAATCAAATTCTCCGTGGGAACTCCTCCACAGAATCTTTCGCTTATCATGGACACCGGGAGTGATCTTGTCTGGGTACCCTGCACAAGAAATTATACCTGTATCGACTGCCCTGAAAAGAGGGCTAAGAATTCCAATGGCCTATTTCTTCCGACAAAGTCCAAATCTCGCGAGCTTCTGAGTTGTGCTAATCCAAACTGCAGAGCCTATTATGGTAAAGGCACAGAGGGCTTATGTGGGAATTGCTCTGCCACCAAGAATTGCTCTCGGGTCACTTGCCCCATTTATGAAATTGAGTATGGAAGCGGATTCACAGCGGGGCTGCTACTTTCAGAGACCTTGACTTTACCATTGGAAGACAGAAGGCCATCAATAAAGCATTTCGTGGTGGGATGCTCGTTACTTTCAGTAAATCAACCTTCTGGTATTGCAGGGTTTGGCAGAGGTGCTCTGTCTATGCCTTCCCAGCTTAAGCATCAACACCTAATTGGCAAAGATAGATTTGCATATTGCCTTCAGAGCCACCGCTTTGATGAAGAGAACAAGAAAAGCCAACTGGTCCTCGGTGACAGGGCGCTCCCCACTGAAATTTCTTTGAATTACACTCCCTTTCTGAACAATTCCAGAGCTCCTTTTTCCTCTTCTGAATACAAATCGTTGTATTATATTGGTCTCATAGGGGTCAGTATTGGCGGGAAAAGATTAAAGCTGCCTTCCAAATTTTTGAGATTCGACAGCAAAGGCAATGGAGGAACCGTTATAGATTCGGGAACTACTTTCACAGTCCTTAACGAAGAAATCTATGAGAAGATTGTAGCTGGGTTTGCTTCTCAGATTCGATATAGAAGAGCTAGAAAAGTTGAAGCCAAGACTGGTGTGGGACTCTGTTACAATATCTCTGATATAGATAATGTTCTGTTGCCTGAGTTTGCATTCCATTTCAAGGGTGGCTCAGACATGGTGCTGCCTGTTGCCAACTATTTCACTTATTTTGACAGTTTTGATTCCATCTGCTTGACAATGGTGGGCTCCAGAACTTTTAATTCAGAGGTTGATCATGGACCCGCTGTGGTCTTGGGAAACTATCAGCAGCAGAATTTTTACATATTGTACGACAGAGAGGGAAATCGTTTAGGCTTCACCCAGCACACCTGCAAGACCTTCCACTGAATCATGGGAAACTATATTTCCTAGTTTATCATAGTGTTCTTGTATGTTTTCATTACAATATTTGAATAGTTTGGTATCACACGTAGTTTCTGCAAGGAGAAAATATAATAATTAATGCCAATTTCTCCATTCACAGTACGCAACCAGTGATTATTTTAACTTCTATGTATTATGGATTCTGGTTGTTTTACACTACAATCTACTTACTCTGCCTATATTAGCTCTATGGAAGGATTTCATCTGTGATTATTTTAACTTCTATCATCTATGTATTATGGATTGTGGTTGTTTTACACACAATCTACTTACTCTGCCTATATTAGCTTTATGGAAGGATTTCATCTGAATGTTTTCTTATGACAGTTTTATCTGAGAATCCGCAAATGATTTGCTAGAGTTTGAATCAGCTTCAAGAGAAGTTTGCATTTTTATGTTTTCTTATTATATAAGTTTGAATCAATAAAGGTCTGCATCTTTATGTTTTCTTATTATAATTTTATATGAAAATTTGCCTTTTTCAATCTAAATGTTTTCTTATTATGATTTTACATGATTTGCTAGAGTTTGAATCAGCTTGAAGGAAAGTTTGCATTTTTATGTTTTCTTATTATATAAATTTGAATCAATAAAAGTCTGTATGTTTATGTTTTCTTATACTAATTTTATATGAAAATGTGCCTCTTTCGATCTAAATGTTTTCTTATTATGATTTTACATGAAAATTTGCTGATGATATTTATTAAGATTAGCCCAAATTTGAAACAAGAGTTAATGACATTATTCTGGGGAGTCCCATCCCAATCAGTGAGAGATAGGTTAGATAGATATGAAATAAAAATATCTTATTATTGAATTAAGTTATTAACTATATGAAATAAAATTATTAAGATTAGCTCAAATTTGAATCAAGAGTAAATGGCATTATTATGTGAGTCCCATTCAGTAAGAGATACTTAAGATAAATATGAAATAAAAATATCTTATTATTTAATTTAGTTTTGAATTTGGTTATTAATGATGTGAAATAAAAATATCTTATTATTTAATTCAGTTTTATATTTGGTTATCATTTTGTTAATTGATAGTGGATTGGTTTGTTTTATATTTTTGGATGTGGTTCACAGAGGAGCCTAATCTCAGAGGGTCAAGAGGGATTGTCCTTGTGACCTTTTGATAGCCAAGTGTTTTAATGAGAGAACTCGACCAATTGAACTAACCTTAAAGGCTCTTTCATATTTTTGTTATTAGTCCCTGCAGAAGGACTATAGAAATCTATTTGCCTATTAACCACTATTAGTTTAGCACTGACCAATGCAAATTATAATGTTTAATTTTAGAAACAAATAAAGTATTTTTTATTATAATTGAACAAATAATGTGTTAACATTTAATTGGACCAAAATTTGGATCTCTTGTTTCATGTTTGGTACCATTTGTCCCATGTAACTAATAAAATTTGCTTAACCTCAAGAACTCATCAATATTCACAACCATCATGCTTTTGGCAACAACTTTTTTAGGATGATCTTGTAACCTAAGCTATAAAATTTGTTAACCATCTTGGTTGAGTAAACCTTTAGTTAAGGCATAGGATGATTTTGTAACCTGAGATACAAAATTTTATAACCATCTAGGTTGAGTAAACCTTTAGTTAAGGCAATAACAAGCAACCCATGACAATTACCGACAACAGTTGGATGGTATCCTCCCAGTGCCATCACCATAGATCTCATTCTACAAACCAATAACTGCAAGCCATGACTTCAAACATTTTCATATCTTTGATGTGTCTTTTTTTTTCTTTTTCTTTTTTGTTCAGAAACTTTATGCGATAGTGTTGGCATTATAACACAGATTTGGCACTATGACACAGATGTTGTCCTTGATGGCAGCTCTTACAGATGATAGATCACAGTTCAAGCTCACAGAATGAAGAAAGAGAGGTATATGCAGGTTTCCATTGACCAAGCCGCATGTACACGCGGGTTCGCAGACCGAAAGGTGCATATGGCGTAGACACACACTGTCACGAAAGGAAAGACGCGTACATGTTGGAAAACTTGTTTTTGGTCCGTGGTATTTGGTCCATGGTATTGTGATCCATGGTATTGGTCCAAGGTATACTGTTTGACATGTTGAACCCAGGTATTTGGTCCAAGGTATTGATTCTAAGTGGTTTTGGACCATAGTATTGAGTAAGGCCTAAGACTATAAAAGGAGGAGAAGATCATTAGGCAAAGGCACTCATGAATTGAATATCTAATGAAGAGCAAGATCTAGATTACAGGTTATTGGGTTATGGTGCACAACTGGATCTGAATCAAGGATGAACCTAAGCGCTTGATGAAGGATAAGTTCTATTTATGGGTCAAGATCTTAAGGCTTGAAGAGAAGTATCTTTGTGTGGTTTTTGATCTTTTATCTTAATAATTGGCGCATGTCGTAATCTGTAAATATGATGATCTGGGTATAGCTAATGTTTGAATAATTGTAAAGGTTAAATCATCATTTGTAGATCTATACACAGGTTCATTATAGCAAAGGCGTGTATACACGCCGGTCGACAATTCAAAAGTGTGTATATGCAGGTTTGCCTTGATACAAGTGTGTATGCACGTAGGTTCATCACAATGAAGTAGCATACACCTCATAAAATATGTTTTAGCTACTTCTGATTGCTGTTGCAGTGTTCTGGGTTCTAGCTTGGGTTCTGGTTACTGTTACTGTATTCTGGTTACAGCATTCAGAGAAGTGATTGTTTGATTCAGTTTTGGTTGGTGCAAAGGAGATTGGTTGATGCATATATATTTAACGTTTGATTGATGTTATTGATGGATCTAGTTTGAAAATTTATGAAACGTGGTCCTTGGAAGAAAAGATAAGGTTGTAGCCTTCTGTAGGTCAGCACCTCCATACTAGTACATTAGCTAGTACAAGAGCTAAGGGGTTGTAGCTCCCTTCCAGGAGAAGCCGGAGAACGAGAGAAGGTTGTAGCCTTCTATAGGTAGAAGCTTGCGTACTGGTGTAAGACTGCACCAGTACAAAATATTGTAAAAAAAAGAAGTTTCTTATTAAAATAAAGATAGAGATGATTGCAGCAGGTGGTTTTCACCCATGTTGGGTTTCCACCTTATATCTTGTGTTCATGTGTGTGACTGTCTGTTTTGTTTTTACTGCTCCTAGTTACTGTTTATATGGTTCTGATGCACAGATTAAAGATCAACTTATGAATAATTAACTAAATTATAAGTTTACAGGGTATACGCTAGTTGCCTTATATACAATTGCGTATAGACGCAAGTTTCATTAACTGAAGTAGCGTATATGAATCAGAATATGGAAATGAAATATTATTGACTTGCTAAATATTAATTCACCCCCCCCCCTCAGTATTATTTCCAACAATTGGTATCAGAGCAGGTCCTTTAGAAGAAGCTTGATTGGTTGAAGGAAGATCTATCATCATGAGTAACTACGAAAGAGAGGGATCCATTAGGCCTCCAATATTTGATGGGAGCAACTTTATTTATTGGAAGGTAAGAACCACAACCTATCTTCAATCTCTTGGAATAGATGTTTGGGAAATCGTGGAAGGAGGATATACATTTCCATTAGCAATTCCTACAGATACGGTAGATAAAAAGCAATATGAAACCAATGCCAAGGCCGTCAATACATTATTGGGGAGTCTGTCACAATTAGAATTTGTCAAGTTTATGCTACTCAAAAACGCCAAAGAAATATGGGACAAGATCGTTTTAAGCTATGAAAGAGACAATCAGGTAAAGCGTGCAAAACTACAATCTCTCATAATTCAATATGAAACTCTCAAAATGCACAACAATGAAAGTATAGCTCATTACTTCCTATGTATAGATGAGATTTTTAATCGCATGAAAAACTTGGGTGAAGAGATAAAATAAGTTACTTTAGTTGAAAAGGTTTTAAGATCCTTGTCTTCTAAGTTTGAATCAAAAGTTTTTGCCATAGAAGAAAAGCAGGATCTTCAGAGTATTACTATGACACAGCTGCATGGAATCCTAACTACTGTCGAAATGAGAAAAGGTGGTCCATCAGATATGAGAGAAGCCACATTCAAGGCTTCAGGAAGAGAAGAACTCAATGAATCAGGACATATTTCAGGAGGAGAGGAAAAATCAAACTTTGTCAAGAACTTTTAACGGGGTTCAGGAAGATTCAGAGGTAAACTACCTTTCAAATGTTTTGCTTGTGGAAGAGTCAGTCATTATGCTGCCAAATGTCCTCACAAGGATAAGCTTGATAAAGGTAAGGAATCAGCAAAATGGAATAGAAAACAAAGTGTAAGTAAGAAAAGCTACTATACGCATGAAGATATGATGGTTTATCAAATAGTGATGATGATGAAAATAGTAATGATTATAGACTTCTGATGGCTTTTGATGATGATTTCTTGGATGCTTTAGATGAAGATGGTCTTTATGAAGAAATATCTAAACTTAAAATTTGTTTAGAAGAAAAGAATATGATTATAGATACTCTGACATTCCAACTTGCTGAAAGGGAAAAACACAATGAAAAATTAGAATGTCAAATTGTGGGTCTGAGAAAGGATATTGAGAAAACAAAAGCTCTCAATATTAGATTTGCTAAAGGATCAGAGATCCTAAATGAAATTATCAAAGTGCAACGTTCTCCTCTGATAAAGACAAGTCTTGGATATACTGAAGAAACACAGAAATCGTCCACCTCCACTAAAAGCTATCTTGATGCAGTAAAGAGCAGTGAACAGTTTGACAATCGTCAGCAAAGGCATAAAGCAAATCACCAAGTAAATTGGGGTCAATCTACTTCAAGGATGAACAAAAGCTACAACCAACCTCAGGTAAGTCATACTCAGTTTGCTTCAAGAATGAATATCAATGGAAACTATAATCACCAGGTCAATAGGTTCGATAATTGCAGGAATTTCTTTAATGGCCAATGTTTTTCATGTCATAAATTTGGACACAAAGCTGCTCAATGTGTTGCTTACAAGACCATCATGACTAGAGAAGCACAAAATTAAAAGAATGTGACAGGGATCATGAAAAGGACCTACAATAACTTTTCGCTTCTTGAAAATGAAATAGAATGCTCTATCTGTAACAACTTCGGTCATGAAGATTCTGAATGCATAGGAAAATTCCGGCAAACATCGCAAAAGGAGAAAACTTCATTGGATCCCAAAACTTGGAAAAAGAAAGAACCACAAACATAAAGATGTGGTATAGAATTGTATGCAAAAGGACAAGAAAATCAGTGGTACATCGATAGTGGATGCTCGAAACACATGACAGGTGATAAGGAAAAACTTCAGTCATATAATGCCTTAGAAAAGGAAAAGAAGGTCTCATTTGGAAATGACACTCCTGATGTCATAAAAGGTAAAGTTTATGTTCTCTTAAAACAAAAGGTTAAATCTTGGAATGTTATGTATGTTGATGGTCTAAAGCATAATCTATTGAG
Organism: Pinus tabuliformis; assembly: GCA_031772625.1. Classification (NCBI taxonomy): domain Eukaryota; kingdom Viridiplantae; phylum Streptophyta; class Pinopsida; order Pinales; family Pinaceae; genus Pinus; species Pinus tabuliformis. The sequence goes on from CM062820.1 coordinate 337,915,367, forward strand.
TGTCAGTCAAATGTGCAATCAAGGAAATGAAGTAGTATTTTGATCAAATGGATGTGTTGTTTGTGAGCTTGATACAGGAGAAACAGTGATCAAAGGTATAAGAACTCCAAACAACCTATACATACTCAAGGGAGGACAACAAAAGTGCTACCTAAGCAAAAATGATGAACATTGGTTATGGCACAAAAGATTGGGGCATCTATGCTTCTCTCAAATAAGAAAAGCATGCAGATTCCAGGTTGTTCGTGATCTTCCTGATATCAACATTCCAGAAAATATAATAAGAAAATCATGTCAATTTGGTAAGCAAACCAGAGCTCATTTCCCTGAGAAGGAAGGATCAGCTAGTAAGCCTCTTGAACTTGTTCATACTGATTTATGTGGTCCATCAAGGAAAAAGTCGCCTCGTGGAAAAGAATACTTTATATTGTTCATTGATGACTTTTCTAGAATGTGTTGGATAGGACTTCTAAAGCATAAAGATGAAGCATTTGAAAAGTTCAAAGCCTTCAAAGCATTGGTTGAAAATGAATCAGATCGCAAAATCAAATGCCTCAGGTCTAATCAAGGAGGGGAATTTACCTCAAATGAGTTCTTCGACTTTTGTGAAGAACATGGAATAAAAAGGGAATTCTCTACCGCAAGGACTCCTCAACAAAATGGAGTGGTAGAAAGGATGAACAAAACTGTTCAACAAATGGCTCGTGCCATGCTAGATGAATCTAGAACTGATGTAACCTTCCCGGGTGAAGCTGCATTTGTTGTAGTCACTTTTCTCAACAAAACAAATGTTTGGGTAAACAACACTCAAACTCCACATGAACTTTGGTATGGTAAGACTCCTACTGTAAAATAATTCAAAGTTTTTGGAAGTAAATGTTACATCAAAAGGATTAATGAAAAACTTGGCAAGTTTGAACCTAGAGCAGATGAAGGCATTCTCCTTGGTTACACTTCCCAAAGTAAAGGATAAAAGTGTTATAATAAAATACTAGGGAAAATTTTTGAAAGGATTGATGTTGTGGTTGATGACGCAGGCCAAAACCCAAAGTAGGTAAAAACCGAAGATTATGAAGAAGATGAGGATTATCCTTCCACATCAAATCAGACTAATTCTGAAGAAGAAACCAATGAAGCACTAGAAGAACAGATAACGATAGAAGAAAAGACTCCATCCAGGTATGTTCAGAAAAATCATCCAAGGACTCAAATTTTGGGACAGAAAGAGGCAGGGGTGCAGACAAGAAGAAATATTACAAAAGCTTCAAGCTATCCAGCATTGCTTTCCACCATTGAACCTCAAAATGTACATGAAACATGCAAAGATGAATGTTGGGTCAAGGCCACGAATGAAGAGCTTGAGAAAATTGAAAAGAATAATACTTGGGAATTAGTTCCTAGACCTCATGATAAGAATATCATTGGAACCAAATGGATATTCAAAAAAAAGCTGAATGAAAATGGAGAAGTTATTAGAAACAAGGCTAGATTTTCTTGTAAAGGATATGCTCAACAAGAAGGTATAGATTTTGAAGAAACTTTTGCCCCTGTTGCTAGACTTAAAGCCATAAGAATGTTCCTTGCTCTTTCTAGCTTTCAGAACCTCAAAGTATACCAAATGGATGTAAAATTTGCCTTTCTTAATGGAGACTTAGAAGAAGAAGTATATATTGAGAAACCAGATGGATTCATCCTTGGAAATGATCCAAAACTTGTATGCAGACTCATAAAAGCTCTCTACGGCCTAAAACAAGCTCCAAGGGCCTGGTATTACCATCTTGACAAATATCTCCATCAACAAGGTTTTTCAAAAGGATCAGTTGATAGCAATCTATATACAAAGATTGACAATGATAAATTGTTAATACTTGTTGTGTATGTTGATGATATCATTTTTGGTAGCAATGAAAAAGCCATGAGTCAAAACTTTGCTTTGGTAATGCAGAAATAATTTGAAATGTCCTTGCTTGGTGAACTCACATATTTTCTTGGTTTACAAGTTCAACAAAATAAAGATGGTATTTTTTCTATCACAAACCAAGTATCTCAAGCAGATCTTGAAAAAATATGGCATGGAAGATTCTAAACCAGTATGTACCCCTATGGTAATAGGATGCAGTCTCAGTTCAAATGATGAATCAACAGCAGTACATCAACCAACCTACAGATCCATGATTGGCAGTCTACTTTATCTAACAGGTACCCGACCAGAAATCATGCATGCAGTGGGAATAGTTGGAAGATTCCAAGCAAATCCAAAGGAATCACACCTTCAAGCAGTCAAAAGGATTTTCAAATATCTTCAAGGAACACAGAACTTTGGTTTATAGTATCCTAGGGATACAGATCTTACACTTCATGCATATACAGATGCAGATTGGGTAGGAAGCGTGGATGACAGAAAAATCACTAGTGGTGGTGCATTTCATATGGGTTCCAGATTAGTATCTTGGTTTAGCAAGAAACAAAGTTCAATGGCATTATCTACAGCTGAATCAGAATATGTGTGTTATCGGGAAAACTAGTGTCTATACAGAGCTGCTAGTCCCACTAAGGCTGGTAGCTACCTTAGAAACAAACACACTAAAAACTACTTTCGTTTTCCTTTATGAGAAATAGATAAGAGAAGAATAAGGAGACCAACCTCTGTCTTGCGCTTGGTTCCTTGCTTGATTCCTCTCTCTTCTAGTAGGTCTTTGCCACTCGCTTCCTTGTCTACCTAGCTTCAAGGAGTACCTGTAGAATCAAAGCAGCATAACACTATCCAAGAACATAGATCTATTATCACAAACAATATAGGATCAGTTGTACATTGACCACGCAAATGCATAAATCATCAATCATACAAGAGTGTGGAGGAAAACTTGAATAGTTTTATTGATAATCAAGAAAGAGCAAATAGGATTACAACCAATTGTTCTGACCCAACATCATCCTCTCAGCAAGAAAGCCCTTCTTCACCTCATGAAAAGATTAGATCACCCAACACTATAATATTACACCAAGAAACCAACAACACTTCCTTACAAGATACAAAATTCCAGCCTCTGGATCTCCGGGATGAGGGATCCATATATAGATGTCTGCAAGGGAGGTGAGTCGGCTTTTGAGATTTGATTAGTGTATTCTCTTTGATAGTTCTTGATTCCACTTGGAGATTGATGATCTCTTACTCATCCCTGGTCGAATTTAGAGAGGCAATTATCACAGGAGAGGTTTCTGGAAGATTCCATGCTCCTCCACCTTGCGGATTGACCCTGCCATTTGTCCCTTCTCGCCCATCACACCCCATAGAAGGGTTTTTTGACATGCATCGCACCTACTGTGTGTATTCAGGTGGGATGCAACACACTTTGCCTATGGAGCAGGTGAAATGGTCTAGTTTTGACCAGTTCTGAGTAAATTTTCATGGAGAACTTCTGCGAGATGCTGTAATCAGTTGACCTTGTTCTTTTAGGGGTTGGAACAACACCTTTAGGGACTTAGGAGCCCTTGGTTTATGGACATTTATGCTTGGGGTTGCAGTGCCCAAAAATGTATATAACAGTTGCCCCCTAAAGCATGAGGTCGTTAATCTTTTGATGTCGGGTGAAATGCTTTATCATGAGGATCCAAAGTTTTTTCGAGCTGGAAGGCAACTTGTAATAAGATACAATACAATACATTATCTTCATATTATTTTCATGATCTAGCTAAGGCGGGCATTCCCATGCTCAGCTTTATAAATTCATTTTCATGTACATACGATAGACAATCGTCTAAGTGTAGACTGATGATTCTGGTAGAGCCATCATCCCTTAGATTGGATGATTATCTGTGCAGCAATGATGTACATTTGATGTCTTTATTTTCCTGAATATATATCGTAGCCCGGATGGATGAAACTAGATCTGGGGTCTTCAATCTCATTCGATCTTCACTCAAAGTACAAGTCGATCCATGTGAGAGATGTTCTGGAGTCGAACATGGAAAGACATCGCCTGATTACCAGCCAACGATGTAAGCTGTTAACAGGCGCGAGAGGAATCATCGATAATGATAATTATCCTCAAGGTACTACAGTACAATTCACGTGGTGTGAATAAGGGACTTGGCGTCGAACACCACGCAAAATCTTTCGGTCGAAGGCCATTGATGTAAACCTATCGCCGGAAGTGAGAAACTTTCCATTGAGGCATGCAAGCTTCAAAGTACTAAAAGGGTTGTTCCTAGATCGACTTCTTGGATAATGAGCTGATGTTGACAAGAAGCGATCTATCATAGGAGAGCCTTAGTGAATCCCACATCAATGACACGGAACGGAGAAAATGATTTTAATGGAGGTGAAAACGATCTGGTGATATACGGTTCAGGGTGGCGGTCATGAAAGAATGGAGCGAAAATGTATTATAGTGGGTGAGACACAGGTGAATTCTCTAAGCAACTTCTCTTGAACATATCGGTGACACTGACATGATGGATTGGTAGCATTAACCCCAAATGTGGATGGTGTGATGGAACCATGGTGATGTGACCAGTGAATGGAACAACCCAACCCGACTCGGATGCGGAGTGAAAGTGTCATGTTCAAGAGCGACTTGCTACCAACAAAGTTTCTTCAAGTTTTCTTCCCAATTTTTCCCCAGTCATTGCTGACCAGTACCTCTTTATTTTTGTCAAGCTTGAGGAGGATAACATATGCTTGTTCTATAATTTTCCCTTCGGGCAAACCCATCACTATGTTTTAACGAGCCTAGCGATAGTGAAACTCGTTCTTGTCTGTTATGGACAAGTTTGTCGCTATTAGGTTTTAACGAGTTTAACGACAAAGATAACTAGGTCCTTTTCAATTTTTGAGAGTCTGAAAAGGGACGTAAAGGAAACTACAAAAATCCTTTTTCGTCATCTAATCCCTTAAGTCCAAAAAAGTATAAAATAATACAAAAGGGATGAATTTTCGGTAATTTTAACGAGCCGAACAAAACAAGCGCTCGATCTTTTTGTGTAATAATCCCTCAGGTCCAAAAAGATTAAAATCTAAAGGAGGGATAGCACTTCTGGTCACTTTAACGAGCTGGAGAGGCCAATGGCTCGACAATCTTTTCATATTTTATGAGTCAGTTGAAAAGAGCTTAAAGGAGACTCATTTTTTAGGAACGAGTGATAGATTCGGGTAGCAGCTGATTCCAGGTAAGGTTTGGAATTTTCCAATCACGACAGTGTCACAAGGATGGCTAACAAGATCACTCTTCGTAGCTGTTCCTCAAAAGGGGTTGTTGGGTCCCTATAATACTAGTGATTACCCCATTACTATTGTAGTTATACCCCTTATTTATATTGTTGTGCCCCTATTACCCCCATATTATTATTTCTGTGCCCCATAGAATCCCTCTATTGTTACTTTTGTGGCTTTATATTATTATTGTTAGGTCGGCTGGATTATATTGTGACTCCTTAGACTCCTATATATAGAAAGGAGGTTTTGTCATTTGTATCATCCAAGAATTTTTCATTTATGTAATGTAAAGGAGGTTGCCCCCTCGAAGAGGCTGAATTCTAAGGCATTGATCTATCTTTTCTTGAGCTGGTTTCATAACATTTGGTATCAGAGCTTTGGATTCTAGGGTTTCGCTGCTCCAAACAGGTCATCGTGGCATTTTTGCTATAACTTTTTTCTGTGACGTTTCAGAAGTTGCAAAAAAAAACCATTTGAGAAGAATTTTCGATGAACCTTGGGTCCGAATTTCAAATCTTTTCGCACGATATTTTCGGAGATATAATCTGAGGAAGTTGGTCTTTTTGCAGACTCCTGAATTACATTCAAAACAGGTGACCTGGGGAAAATCGTCATAACTTTCGCTCTGAGGATCGGATTGAAATTTCGTAAAAATTTACAAAAAGAGGACGGACTGTAGTTTCTTGTGGGTGTTTTTTAGATCCAAAGGTCGAAACAGTGACTCGCGGCACGTCGTACAAGTCAGCTCTACTGAACTAGTCTATAATCAAGTCACTGTGGGAGATTTCGCATAACTCTTCCTTGGAGAATCCAATTTTGGTCAGACTTGTGGCATTGGAAAGAGGACATAGAGAGCTACTACAGGTCACAATTTCAGAACTAGATGACTGGAAAGTATAGAGATACATCAGAGGCAATATCGAGCTCCTACAAAGTGAAAAAAGGTGTGTAGATTTTTTTAAATTTTTGCTTAAGCTTGGTTTGAAAATTTATTTTGAAGGAATTCAAAGGGCATAGTAGAGCATTATTATCGGTAACTGATGCCCCGAGGAAAGAAAATGCAAACACCTAGTAAGGAACCTGAAAGCTCTAGCATGACTCATGAAGAAGAGGAAGAAATGCTACATGATATATCAAAATCACAAGAAAAAGTGCAACAAATGTCACGCTCACAAAAGTTAACAGATGCTAAGATAAATGGCGTGGAAGCTAAGATAAATGACGTGGAAGCTAAGATGGACAATTTGAAGATAGATTTGAACACAAATCTAAAGACAGGCATGGCAGATTTGAAGACAGATTTGACTAATTTTCTACAAGAAATACTTACTAAGGGTGAAAAGGTAGTAAAGGAAATTCATGATGAGAACAAAAGAAATGTTAATCATGATTCCATAGACGCTAATGTTGGATCGAAGAATCACCACATTCCAAAAATCGATATGAGGAAGTTTGATGGCAAGGATCCCGCCACATGGATATTACAGATGGAGCAATTCTTCGATCTCAATAATGTGCAAAACACACAAAAGGTACGTATGGCAACTTTATATTTGGAACCAAATCAATTTGTATGGTATCAATGGCTTTCTTCTCGTAAACAATTTATCACTTGGGCAATTTTTACAGAAGAATTGATAGCACATTATGAGGATACAAAAAGCAACACTTTTTTTAACCAATTGATAAGTCTCAAACAAAAGGGTTCAATAATGGAGCACATTGAGGAGTTCCAAAAATTGAACATAAGGGTAAAAGATATTCCAGAGGAGCATAGGATTGATGTGTTCATAGGGTCTTTAAAGGATAATATCCAACATGATGTGCGCCTTTGGGAACCTGATTCATTAGAGAAGGCATTCAGGTTAGCAAGAAAAATGGAAAGCAAAATTATGGCAACTAGGAAGCATACCATTCACAACTATAAAGACGGAAGTGTTGTTGCCCATAGTCTTCGACAACCTACAAGGTTGACACCACAACAATTGGAAGAAAAAAGAGCAAAAGGGATTTGTTACATTTGTGATAGAAAATACACAAAAGGTCATAAGTGTGTTAAGAAGAAATTATTCTACATAGATTGTGAAGAGGAAGAAGAAAAGGAGCAAGAAAGGTCAAAAGAAGAGATATATTCCAGGAACAAAGCCTAGATGAAGAACAAATAAATCCGACCATATCTTGTAATGCATTGGCAGGAATTACCACTCCTCAAACCATCAAGATAGAAGGACAAATCAAGAAGAAAAAGGTAATAGTGTTGATTGATTCAGGAAGCACCCACAATTTTATTCATTGTAGGGTAGCAAAAGAATTGAATTGCTTCCTATATCCAGCACCAGAGTGTCAAGTGATGATTGCAAATGGAGAGGAACAATAAATTGTTCTGGAAAGTGCCATAATATCAAGCTATCCATGGGAGAATATGTATTGACTAGCCCAATGCTTTCCATTCCAATGGGAGGTGCTGATGTTGTACTTGGAGTCCAATGGCTACAATCCTTGGGTACAATAGCTTTTAATTTTCAAGAACTTTTCATGAAATTTTCTGTGGAAGGAAAGGAAGTTGAGTTAAGGGGTATTGCAAGGAAACCAGGAAAGTTAATCAGCTCTAATGGCATGACAAAGCTTCTAAAAAAGGAGCAAAGAGGTGTAATTGCACAATTATGTTCGCTAGATGTTTCCACATTGGAATCATCTATTTCTCCAGATCTCCAAAAAGTCCTGGACAATCATTCCAAGGTATTTGAGACTCCCAAAGGTCTCCCACCTATGCGTGATCATGATCATGCTATTCATCTGATTCCAGGAAGTGTTCCTCCAAACATCAGGCCGTACATATATCCATATGTCCAAAAAAGTGAAATTGAACGTACGGTTGCAGAAATGCTAGAGGCTGGTATAATTCAACCGATTCAAAGTTCTTTCTCAGCTCCAGTAGTATTGGTGCACAAGAAGGATGGATCATGTCGCATGTGTCCAGATTATAGGGAGCTCAACAAGCTCACTATTAAAGATAAGTTCCCCATTCCTGTCATTGATGAATTATTGGATGAATTGCATGGATCAATTTACTTCACCAAGTTGGATCTTTGTTTGGGATATCATCAAATCAGAATGAAGATTGAAGACATTCTGAAAACGGCATTTAGAACTCATGAGGGTCATTATGAATTTTTGGTCATGCCTTTTGGCCTTACCAATGCACCTTCAACATTTCAAGGTTTGATGAATTCAATTTTCAAACCATTCCTTAGAAAATTTGTGTTGGTATTTTTTGATGATATACTAATCTACAGCAAGTCTTGGAAGGATCATGTTGAACATGTTGACAAGGTGCTACAACTATTGGAGGAGAAACAATTATATGCAAAAAGATCCAAATGTTTCTTTGGAGTCCAGGAGGTGGAATATTTGGGTCATATTGTATCTCATGAAGGAGTTAAGGTAGACCCTAGCAAAATTAAAGCCATTAAGGAATAGAAAATCCCCACATCCATAAAGCATCTACGAGGATTTCTTGGGTTGACAGGGTATTATCGCAAGTTCGTTAAGAATTATGGGAGAATAGGAGCACCTCTAACAACATTATTGAAGAAAGATTCATTTTCATGGACTCCGGAAGCAACAAAGGCCTTTAAACATCTTAAAGAGGCAATGTGCCAAGCACCGGTCTTAGCTACACCGGACTTCACAAAAACCTTTATTGTGGAATGTGATGCTTCAGGAAATGGAATTGGTGCTGTTGTAATGCAAGATGAAAGACCCATTGCTTTTGAAAGTCGTCCAATCAAGGGAAAGTTTTTAAGCAAAGCTATTTATGAGAAGGAAATGTTGGCAATACTCCATGCACTTAAGAAATGGCGACCCTACCTAATGGGAAGACACTTCAAGGTAAAAACGGATCATGATAGCCTTAAATACTTTTTAGAACAAAGATTATCCTCTGAAGAGCAACAAAAGTGGGTCACAAAGATGTTGGGTTATGACTTTGAAATCATCTACAAAAAAGGGAAGCAAAATGTGGTGGCAGATGCACTCTCAAGAAAGGATGAGGATATGGAAGCATTGTTGTGTGCCATTTCTATTATCCAACCAGATTGGATAAACGAAGCAAAGGAGGAATGGAAGAATGACGAAGAAGTGTGGGCACTTATTCGAAAGCTACAACAAGATTCCAGTACTTCTGATACATTTAGCTGGCAAAATGATTCGTTATGGTACAAAGATCGCTTATACCTCTGTAAGAATTCCCAGCTAAAACAAAAGATTCTTATGGAATTGCACACTTCTCCCTTAGGAGGGCACTCAGGATTTTTAAAAACTTACCACAGGGTTAAGAAGGAATTTTTTTGGGATGGCCTTAAATCAGATATTCAAAATTTTGTGGCAGAATGTTTGGTTTGCCAACAAAATAAAGTTGAAACAATTAAGACACCGGGTCTATTACAACCTTTATCCATTCCAAGCCAACGTTGGGAGGAGGTTTCAATGGATTTTATCACAGGTTTACCCAAGTCTGAGGGAAAGAGTGTCATCATGGTGGTAGTTGACAGACTTACCAAGTATGCACACTTTTGTGCATTATCACATCCATTTAAAGCGAGTACAGTTTCTACTGCATTTATGGAAACTGTTCAAAAGCTACATGGAAACCCAAAGATTATTGTAAGTGACAGAGATCCCATTTTCACTGGAAATTTTTGGACAAAATTATTTTCTTGTCTGGGTACTCAGTTAGCTCATAGCTCATCTTATCATTCTTAATCTGATGGGCAAACTGAGATAGTAAACAAATGTTTGGAAGGATATCTTCGTTGCTTTGTATCTGATAAACAGACACAAAGGGTCAAATGGTTGCCTCTGGCTGAATGGTGGTATAACAATTCCTTCCATACAGCAACAAAAATGACCCCATTTATGGCACTTTATGGGTACCAACCACCATCAATCACATCATATTTAAGAGAAAATTCTAAAGTTCAAGCAGTGGAACATCACATTGAACATCAACAACAAGTCCTCCAACTCTTAAAGGATAACCTCGTGTTGGCACAAAATAGAATGAAACAACAGGCAGATCAACATTGCAGTGAAAGAAGTTTTGATGTAGGTGATTAGGTATTCCTACGTCTACAACCATATAAGCAAATGTCCCTAAAGCAAGCTAAGAAGGATAATAAATTATCACCAAAGTATTATGGTCCGTACAAGGTGTTGGAAAAGATTGGCACTATGGCATACAAATTGGAGCTTCCTGTAGCTTCTCGATTGCACCCAGTTTTCCATGTTTCATGTTTAAAGAAGGTTATAGGCGACGAGATCCCAGTTCAAACAATATTGCCAGAACTTGACAAGGAAGGAAAAATTATATTGGAACCGGAAGCAGTCACAGAAATAAGAACTCGACAACTACGAAATTGATCAATTTCAGAGTATCTTATCAAGTGGAAGAACTTATCCGCTGAAGATTCCACATGGGAGGATGAGAATTTTATGCAGAAGTATCCATAACTACTCAATCGTTGAGGACAACACTTTTTTGAAGGAGAGGGGCATGTTGGGTCCCTATAATACTAGTGATTACCCCATTACTATTGTAGTTATACCCCTTATTTATATTGTTGTGCCCCTATTACCCTCATATTATTATTTCTGTGCCCCATAGAATCCCTCTATTGTTATTTTTGTGGCTTTATATTATTATTGTTAGGTCGGCTGGATTATATTGTGACTCCTTAGACTCCTATATATAGAAAGGAGGTTTTGTCATTTGTATCATCCAAGAATTGTTCATTTATGTAATGTAAAGGAGGTTGCCCCCTCGAAGAGGCTAAATTCTAAGGCGTTGATCTATCTTTTCTATCTTTTCTTGAGCTGATTTCATAATAGGGGTAAACAATCAAGTGGAGGTGAATGATCGGCCAATACAGAGTGGAGGTGATGATGAGAACACGACCAAGGCTTCAAAGGCTGAAGTACTACATTCATGATGGTTATTTACCAGAAATTGGTTCATTTTTTATTTTAAAATAAGCTTAAACGTTGGGGGAAACACTTGCTCATTGCTTATGTTTATTATTTAACGAGCTTGAATTCCATGTTAAAACTGTTCGATCCAGTCATATAATAAGAATGTCTCATCTAAAAACGACATTATTTCAAAGCTTTGCCCCACATCCTTTCTTTATGCAAGTTAGGAAACGACCAATCCTATGAGTTTAAAGGGTTAGAGGACCTATAAATTTAAAAAATAAACGGTCGCTCTTCGCTTGCATGCCAAAAGGTTTGCATGCCCCCAGGTATAGTGAAATATAGTTTCGAGGTTACCCCTCAATTTGCAGACAAAACATTTGTTTTATCGGGAAAGGCCTACCCTTTTCAAGTTACCAAATATTGTTCTATCTGTACCACAAACAAAACACTTCTTCAGCGATGTCTACCGAAATAGACAAAGGTGAGTAGCGCAGACGCCTCTACTCACATAACTTTGAAGAGGGAATCTTTTTCTAGCCTAATCCCATTTTCCTAAATGGATGGGTGTGTCAGACTAGTCATATATCCTTCGCGGAAACCTACCCTATACTTGAAGTTTTCCTGCCGAAGCAGACCAGGGTGCATGCCCCCTGGGTTTCGCGCTCATCAGGAGGACGGACTGGGGATTGATGAGACATTCCTTGCGTGAAAAGACCATTCAGGGTTGGTATATGACTATTTGCTATTAGTGAACTGGGGAATGAAAGCTGGTCTACGAGCTTGACCACTCTTCCTTCGTGCGGAAAACACATTACTCTAAAGAGTGAGGGGACAATGGCTCCCATGCAATAAATATAGTCTCGTCCAAGGAGTAGATTATAATCCAGGGGTCCTTGGACTACCCTTACTTTCATGTGAATAGTTTTCCTTCTCAATGTTATCGGCATATCGGGAAGGATCCCTAACGGTCGACTGGTTCCTTTGTCAAAGCCTGTTAGATTTATCATCTCAGGCAAAAGAGATGGAGAACCAAGCGCTTTCCAAGCAGTCGAGGAAAGGATAATCACAGAAGCCCCTTCATCTATGATGGTACCGGCCATGACCATTCTATATATTTGAGCAATGATCCGGAACGGTACACTAGCCGGTAAACGGGGTCTGCCTAGTAGATTCCAGTCAAAGGAAACAACCAGGTTTCTTGGAGGTGGGACCGAATAGATGGTTGGATACGACTCTGACGAAATTCCTTCATGTGGTAAAGGAATGGGTAGACTGCCCCCATGTTCATTGGAGTCTGTGCTTATGAACAGAATTTGTACGGTGTCATTCTTGTTCTCTTCGGTCACTGTATCATCTGAAGATGGACCTTCTGAAGGCAAGACCAGGTCAACTTCCGCCTCAACCTTTTGACTTTTGTCTGGTATGGATTCAGATGGTTTATCTTCAATGGTAGATGTTTCGGCCGACCACAAGGGCGTGTCAGCCGGATTTTCAACTAGTGACGGACTCGGCAAGAGTTTTTTGTATCCAAGAGGAAGCCGTAATGGTGAAACTGGACGGTCGTCCAAAACTCTTTTAGCTTCGTCTAAGAAGGGACAACGGTGGATGGCGTGATCGCCTTCACACAATTTACAAGGAAATTTATATTTTCCTTTTTGTCCAGGGGCTTCACTTTCACTAGTTGACGGTGTATGCTCAACATGATCATCAGAGGTTGATGACACCAGATTGTGCAAACGAGGAGACCAGTCCCTTAAGATTCGAGGGATGTAAGGACAATCTCGATGATAGTGGTCTCCTTTGCAAATGACACATGGTGATTTAGGCCTGGTCGGTGCAGTGTGTGGATTTTCGCTAGACGATGCTTGGTTACCCCTTTTTGCCTTTGGCTCCTTCTTCTTCTTCTCTTTCTTCTTCTTCTTCTCCTTCTTCTTCTCAGTTACTTGATTTTCGGCTTTACCAGCTTCATCAAGCGAAGAGGAAGGAGGAGAGGAATAATTGGATGAAGTAGAGGTTTGGGGGGTAACTCTAATATCGTTTAGTTGCTGACTTGATTGTTTAGGAATTACGGTGTTCTGAACGACAGAAGTTGAGAAGAGCCATACAGGCAAGCCGATTGTCAATCCTGGAAGAGACAATGTGCCATATGGGGTGCACCAACATCTCCCCAAGAGGAGAAGGGACTAGGATTTCCTCCAAGGGGAACTCCTTGGTTGGTGGACTCCATTTTTCTCAACTTAAGATCAACGTAGGAAAGGTGATGATTATTCTGTTTAAAATAAATTTTAGACGCTTTGACACAACTTGTTTTTTCAATTTTTAAGAGTCAAGAAAAAACAAAAGATGACTCTAGTCACCTTCGATTTTTTATGAGCGCGAAGTGACAAGTGCTCAAATGGACCTTTTCCGTTAAGGAGTCTGAAAAGGAACGAAAGGGATTGCTCTGGAAATCTAGACAGAGGGATTACCAAACCAATCACAAAACTGCAGAATACTTTTTACGGTACGGCAGTCAATCTTCCTGAATGCTGTGTTCAGTGCATTGCGATCGATAGGGCGGCAGACACGACTTCCTATGGATAAAGGATAAAGCCTATTTTGGTCTCCCAAAATATACTCGATGGTACGTGGGAGCACAAGTCCATACTGGCACTTATCGTCTCAAAGTGGAGGAATCACCCAACCAACAGTGAAAACAACAGTTACTAGGCTTTACGACGCCGGAATACGTCTCTAGCCTAGACTTCTAGATGTTATGCGTTAGGTTCCAAAGCGTTTTTAGATTCATTAAATTTATTTTATATTTGATCTTGCTTAATAAATTTGCCTTTCAGGTTCACCGCGTGATGTAGATGTACAATTCCTAAAATGCAATCTAAGATGATAAACAGTCGTTTAATCTTCTTTCTGCAAGGAAAATCCTAGCTACTAAGGAAAGACAGATGGCGTTCTTTCAACAAAGAGCACAGAGCACACACTATATGCATTGTCCTAAATCAAGCCAACAAATAGTCTAAATGCAAATGCACATGCATGTATTTGTTTTCAGCCTTCTTAATGTGTGAATGATAAAAAGAAAGCTAAGCGCAAATCCGAATTATTTTCCAAAGTGACAATTACTAACAAGTTTCTTTTCAAAACAAAATGAGGACAATGACGACACTTTGTTATTTGGAATTGAAAACTTGCTTTCGACACTTGGAAAACTACTAACTCAAATCAAATACAAGAGTAACAGTGTAACCGACTATCAAGAACAATCAGATTCTCTTCTATGACTGAAAACGACACTTGCAACACTTTCAAATCAAGAAACGACAGTACAATTACGCTACTTCTTTGTAAAGGAGAACTGAAAATGACTAAAAAATACATAAAAACATTTACAGATCTTTGCACAATGGAGTCGGAATAATAGGAAGGAAAGGGGTTTCAAACAGAGGTGTACTGACTACAGGCAGCAAAACTCCTGAACAGAGCTGAAAAGAGTGAACACAGAAACCAGAATTTAGGAACAAGGCCTTGTTTGATCAACGCACCTGTAACACAGTGAAACTGAAATGCAATGCACCTACTACACTCAGGAAGTGCGATGCATTTGAAGTTCACAGAACATACAGTGCGCTGGACCAGGGATGAGACTTTGATTGGATTCCGGGTCACACTTTGCAGTTCAGTTCAGGGATTTAGGCCGAGCAAGTGGCAATCAGTAAATCAATCATAGGGGTAGATCTAAGGAGGTTACTAGAGCCACCACGAGGGCAATTAGAAAGCTTGTAAATCAATCGTTTAATTCATAAAAAAAACCTGGAGATTGACTGAAGCAGTGTTGATCTACTTTGCACTTGCATAGAAAATGCAATTCGAAGGCTAGCTGGCTTGACTTCAGACTCCGTCTGTAAGTTTATAAAGTAAACAAATGTAGATGAACAAACAATCTACTCGCTCCCCAGCGGAGTCGCCATTTTGTTATCGGGAAAACTAGTGTCTATACAGAGCTGCTAGTCCCACTAAGGCTGGTAGCTACCTTAGAAACAAACATACTAAAAACTACTTTCATTTTCCTTTATGAGAAATAGATAAGAGAAGAATAAGGAGACCAACCTCTGTCTTGCGCTTGGTTCCTTGCTTGATTCTTCTCCCTTCTGGTAGGTCTTTGCCACTCGCTTCCTTGTCTACCCAGCTTCAAGGAGTACCTGTAGAATCAAAGCAGCATAACACTATCCAGGAACATAGATCTATTATCATAAACAATATAGGATCAGCTGTACATTGACCACACAAATTCATAAATCATCAATCATACAAGAGTGTGGAGGAAAACTTGAATAGCTTTATTGATAATCAAGAAAGAGCAAAGAGGATTACAACCAATTGTTCTAACCCAACATCATCCTCTCAGCAAGAAATCCCTTCTTCACCTCATGAAAAGCTTAGATCACCCAACACTATGATATTACACCAAGAAACCAACAACACTTCCTTACAAGATACAAAATTCCAGCCTCTAGATCTCCGGGATGAGGGATCCATATATAGATGTCTGCAAGGGAGGTGAGTCAGCTTTTGAGATTCGATTAGTGTCTTCTTTCTGATAGTCCTTGATTCCACTTGGAGATTGATGATCTCTTACTCATCCCTGGTCAAATTCAGAGAGGTAAGTGTCACAGGAGAGGTTTCTGGAAGATTCCATGCTCCTCCACCTTGCGGATTGACCCTGCCATTTGTCCCTTCTCGCCCATAGCACCCCATAGAAGGGTTTTTTGACATGCATCGCACCTACTGTGTGTATTCAGGTGGGATGCAATGCACTTTACCTGTGGAGCAGGTGAAATGGTCCAGTTTTGACCAGTTCTGAGTAGTTTTTCATGTAGAACTTCTAGGAGATGTTGTAATCAGTTGACCTTGTTCTTTTAGGGGTTGAAACAACACCTTTAGGGACTTAGGAGCCCTTGGTTTATGGAGATTTATGCTTGGGGTTGCAGTGCCCAAAAATGTCTATAACAATGTGGCTGCTGCATCTTGCTGCACTCAACTCCTTTGGATAATGCAAACATTGCAAGACATTCAGATTACATGTACTCCACCCATCTCCATTCTATGTGATAATACAAGTGCAATCAATATTTCAAAGAATCCAGTCATGCATTCCAAGACCAAGCACATACCTATCAAATATCATTTTCTCTGTGAACAAGTGCTTGAACAAAAGGTCAAATTGGAGTATGTTCCCTCCAAAGAACAGGTTGCTGATATATTCACCAAACCACTACCAGAGAGACATTTGAATATCTCAAAGAGAAGCTAGGAGTATTTGATGCATCATCTTGCTATTGAAACTTATTTGTTTCAGAGAAAAGTGGTTGTACATGAGTTTCATGAAGCGTATCCACGTACATATGTTGGTTGTTGTGGATACAGTCATGTATATGTTGGTTTGAAGAAAAACAGTGGGCTAGACTCAGGATGAAAAGGTTCTAACATGGGTCTGACAATGATCATCTGGCACAGGTTTAGGGGGAGCATATACTTCTAATAATGCATTGTTGGCATTATCTTAGAAGATCTTGGTACAAATTCACAGATTCAGGTGGAACAGGTGCAGAGGGAGATCATGGCTGCTGATATGGATTGTGATTGACAGATGCTACTGATGACAGTTACTGATAACTATCATAGTCTTGTTTTAGATATTTTGTCTCTATGTCATGTACAAACATTTGGTTGGGCGGATGAGTCAATCTTAGTATATCCTCACTTGGTTGGGAGATGGATGTATGTATGAGTCTTTGGTGATAGGAAGGTCATTTATGATGTATAGAGTCATGTTCTTCTTGTAGAACATCTTTTTGCATACCTTGCTTGCAGTGAGGGGGAGCATGGACAACACACTTTAGCATATTAGAGAATTCAGCATGTACTCATGGGGAGCATAACCCTTTGCCCTTGATGAAAAAGGGGGAGAGTGACTTGGGGTTGCCATCAAGTCCAAAGGGGGAGATTGTTGGCATTATGACACAGATTTTGTCCTTGATGGAAACTCTCACAGATGATAGATCATAGTTCAGGCTCATAGAATGAAGAAAGAGAGGTATACGCAAGTTCCCATTGACCAAGCCGCATGTACACGCGGGTTCGTAGACCAAAAGGTGCGTATGGAGTACACACGCACTTTCATGAAAGGAAAGGCATGTACATGTTGGAAAACTTGTTTTTGGTCCGTGGTATTTGGTCCATGGTATTGTGATCCATGGTATTGGTCCAAGGTATCTTGTCCGACGTGTTGACCCCAAATATTTGGTCGAAGGTATTTATTCTAAGTGGTTTTGGACCATGGTATTGAGTAAGGCCTAAGACTATAAAAGGAGGAGAAGATCACTAGGTAAAGGCACTCATGAATTGAATATCTAATGAAGAGAAAGATCTAGATTACAGGTTATTGGGTTATGGTGCACAGTTGGATCTGAATCAAGGATGAACCTGAGCACTTGATGAAGGATAAGTTCTATTTATGGGTCAATATCTTAAGGCTTGAAGAGAAGTATCTTTGTGTGGTTTTTGATATTTTATCTTAATAATTGGTTCATGTTGTAATCTATAAATATGATGATCTGGGCGTAACTGATGTTTGAATAATTGTAAAGGTTAAATCATCATTTGCAAATCTATACACAGGTTCATTATAACAAAGGCACGTATACACGCTGGTTCAGCAATTCAAAAGTGCGTATACACGGGTTTGCATTGATACAATTGCGTATGCACGCAAGTTCATCACATTGAAGTAGCATACACCTCATAAAATATGCTTTAGCTAGTTCTGATTGTTGTTGCAGCGTTCTGGGTTCTGGATACTATTATTGTATTCTGGTTACAACTTTCAGAGAAGTGATTGTTTGATTCAGTTTTGTTTGGTGCAAAGGAGATTGGTTGATGCAGATATATTTGACGTTTGATTGATGTTATTGATGGATCCAGTCTGAAAGTTTATGAAATGTGGTCCCTGGAAGAAAAGAGAAGGTTGTAGCCTTCTGTAGGTCAGCGCCTACGTACTAGTACATTAGCTAGTACAATAGCTATGGGGTTGTAGCTCCCTTCCAGGAAAAGCTGGAGAATGAGAGAAGGTTGTAGCCTTCTATAGGTAGGAGCCTGCGTACTAGTATAAGACTACACCAGTACAAAAAATTGTAAAAAAAAAGAAGTTTCTTATTAAAAGAAAAATAGAGACTATTGAAACAGGTGGTTTTCACCCACATTGGGTTTCCACCTTATATCTTGTGTTTATGTGTGTGACTGTTTGTTTTGTTTTTACTACTTCTGGTTACTGTTTATATGGTTTTGATGCACAGATTAAAGATCAACATATGAAGAATTAACTAAATTATAAGTTTACAGGGTATACACTAGTTTCCTTATATACAGTTGTGTATACATGCAAGTTTCATTAATTGAAGTAGCGTATAAGAATCAGAATATGGAAATGAAATATTATTGACTTGCTAAATACTGATTCAACCCAACCCCCCCCTCAGTATTATTTCCAACAAATAGTAGGAGACTTCACAATCACATCAAAACATTATTGAGAAGCACTAATTGCACAACCTTTCTTAAATTCTTGTTTAGTGAAAATTGTACCAGTTAAAGATTAGGATATCATTAGTTTTGGTTGGGTTTTTATGAAAACTTTCACCACTAAAATGTGGCTACTAATGGAGGGCTTCCTCATCTCTATCGGGATGGTGGTCTATATGTTGGAGCGCAAAACATTCGTTAGTTGGAAGGGAAACCTAGGAACCAATTCAAAATCATATTATAGTAAGGAACAACTTGTAGGAATTTACAGGATAAGTTCCTTAGATTGAACACCAAAGGACACCGCCCACAAACAGATCACAAATCAGTACGCTAGTATTCTTGACATGGTTAAAACCCTCAAAGATGGAAACAATCCATGAACTGAGCCAACACGGCCACTTCAGGAAATATTATTAATGTAAAAAGAAAGAAAATTTATATAATCTTCTCTCATGAATGGTCACAAACAAATGACCTTCCATGCTCTTTAAATAGAGATCATGGACCAATCGGGTGTTACGCCACAGATCAAGTATCGGTAATACCAAGGAGAGAATGAACTGTCAGATCACTTCATGTATATAACATATAGTGACTGTCGGATTGTAAGTTACAAAAAGTACATACTAAAGAAACACACTTTACCTAACTATACACTAGACCAAGTTATACTTAATTATTTCCTATGTGTCGGAATATCCTAACATCCTCCTTTAAGAACAACATGGGTAGGATTGAAGGATGTACAAAGATGACACAATAGGAGAAGGAAGGAGGCATTATAGCCTATCCCCCCTTAATGACAACTTCTTGAACTCCAACCATAAATCAAAGTTTAGTAAACTTCACCTCTATGAGAGCCTTAGTAAAAATGTTTACAACTTGATCATCAGATGAAAAATATTGCACTTCAAGAACATGGTCATGAATGAGCTTTCTGATGAAGTGAATGTGTATTTCAATGTGTTTTTTGTGCTGATGATGGATTGGATCTTTGCATAGTTGAATGGAACTTTGATTATCACACTAAAGTGTATTCAGATGTTGCTACTGAAAACCAAACTTTGACAGGATCTAACGAAGTCACAGGGCTTCCTTATTAGCTTCAATGACACCACGATACTCTACTTCTATTGAAGAAAGAGAAATGAAACTTTGTTTCTGGTAAGCCCATGTAGAAGGCCCAAAACCAAGAGTGAAGACATAACCTGCAATAGACTTTCGATCGTCAAGGTCGCCAACCCAATCAGAATTAGTGAAACCAACCAATAGAGGAGATGCTCATGCACTGTAATGAATACCAAACTGAACTGCATCTCAAACATAATAAAGTATTATTTTAGCTACTTTCCAATGACTTTCATGTGGTTTGTGCATAAACCGAGCAACAAGGCCAACAACAAAGGAAAGGTCAGGACGGGTATGGGTCAAATACAAAGTTTTCCAACAAGCTGATGGTATAAGGTAGCATCAACTTCAGGGGAAGTACAAGTGACTGAAAGTTTGACTCCGGACTGAAAGGGAGAAGGGGTTGGTTTACAGTCTTCCATGTGAAAGTGGCATAGAATATCATAGACATACTTGGACTAAGAAAGGGAAATACCTTCTTTGGATTGCAAGACTTGAAGACCAAGAAAATAATGCAAGTGCCCTAAGTATGTCATTACAAAATGCTTTTTAAGGCTAGAATTCACATGGTTTATAAGGTTGGGATCACTACTAATAAGGATAAGATCATCAACATAAAGAACAAGAATGATAAGGGACTTACCCACTTTCTTGGTGTAGACATTATTGTTAGAATGACACCTAGAAAATCCAGTATCTAAAAGAAAGTTATCCATTTTGGCATACCAAGCCGAGGGACTTTCTTGAGACCATAAAGGGATTTCTTAACCTGACATACAAGGCTAGAGTATTTTTATATAAATCCAGGAGGTTTTTCCATATAGATTTATTTGTGTAAGTCCCCATGCAAGAAGGCAGATTTAACATCCATTTGATGGACTTCCCATTTTAAAGAGGAAGCAAGGGAAATAATAAGGCAGATAGAGTTCATTTTGGCAACAGGGGAGAAGGTTTCAATATAGTCAACGCTTCAACTTGTGAAAAACCCTTAGAAACAAGATGAGCTTTATGTTTATCAACTTTTCCATCTGGTCCAAACTTGGTTTTGTAAACCCATTTGCATCTAACAAGTTTCCGTCCCTTTGGAAGAGGAACAAGGTCCCATGTATCATTTGCCAATAATGAACGATATTCTTCATTCATAGCTGCATCCCAATCTGGATGGTCTGAAGCTTCTGCAAAGGTGTTAGTATCATAATTCACTGAAACTTGAGCCAATAAAGAAGAGGCTCTATCGAATTAAGGATGTGTACGACGTTGATCTGTAGGATCACCTGCAAGAGCACTTGCTGCATCCCAAGTACCACAAACCCATTTTGGAAGCTGAGGAGTTGAAGGAAGATCCCGAGAAGGTAGGGGAGAATTGTCATCCTCCATGTCATCATCTGAAGAAGAAATATTTACAGAAGTAGAAGAGATAGAGAGAGATGGCACATCCGCCGAACTAGGCTCGTAAGCTGATATATTTTCATCAAAATTTACATCTCTTCTAATGACTATATTTTTGGATTTAGGTTGAATGATTCTATATCCTTTGACATCTTTAAAATGTCCAACAAAAATACAATTTTCCCTCTTAGGTTCTAAGGCTTTATGTTTCTCATCTAGAATATGGGCCCATATTTCACTTCCAAAAACACAAAAGTGACTTACATCTGGTTTAATTGAGCTCCATGCTTCTTTTTGAGTGATATTATTTAAAACCTTAGTAAGAATGCGATTTACTATGTAATTTTCACAGTTAATTGCTTCTGCCCAAAAATTAAGACTAAGTCCTTTAGATTGAAGCCTACAATTAGCCATTTCCTTTAAGGTGTAATTCTTCCTTTCAGCTACACCATTTTTCTGTGGAGTATATGGAACAATATGTTTCAATTGAATTCCATGCTCAGTGAAAAAGTTGATGAATTTGTTGTTAACACATCCTCCGCCATTACCAGATCTTAGCTTAAGAATTTGATGTCCAGGTTGTTTCTCAACAAAGGCCTTAAAGGCCAAGAACATGTTAAAGAATCTACTCTTGAGTTTTAAGAAGTATACCCAAGTGCATCTAGAGAAATCATCAATGAAAGTTAAGAAATACTTGTAACCAGAGAATGAAACAACTAGAAGCGGGCCACATAAATCATTATGCACAAGATGTAAGGCAGCTAAGGCATTCCAAGAGGCATGTTTTTCAAAACTATCCCGATGATGTTTTCCGAGTACACATCCAGAACAAACACCATCTCTGCAAGATACCATACGAAACCCTGTCACCATATTTTCTTTACATAGATTTTGAAGGGAGCGATAGTTTAAGTGACCAAATCGCTCATGCCCGAGTTCACTCACTTCATCGTTATGAGTAACAAATACCGAGGGAAGAGTTGATGACCCAAATTTGTCAAACTTATACAACCTTATAGAATCAGCAGCAACACCAATAGCTAAAATCCATCTAAGATCTCTTAGGTCCTTAATTACAACATCATGAGGTGAAAATTCAATAGTTTTACCTTCATCTAAATGAGTTATGTTCTATATAGATAGAAGGTTGTAGGATAAGATAGGAACACATAATACATTATTAAATTAACCATTGTCTAGATGAATAGTTCCTGTCCCTACAACACTAAGAGGTCTATCATAACCAACATATATATTTTTGGTGTTACAATCATTTAAAGAAGAAAACATGGCTTTGTTTTTTTCCATGTGATAACAAGCTCTAGAATCAATGAGTCACTCATGAGAACGAGAAGAAGAAGATACATTTAGTGCATAACCAAATTGAGATGCTTGACAACCACATGCAGCAAGTGCTATTCCTGAAGATGAAGTTGAAGTTGAAGAGTGCTCAAAATGGATGTTATGCTTCTTCATTGATGTTTACAAGGCTTCCATATTCTTAAAGAATTTGGATTCTAAGTGGCCATTATGATTACAAAAGTTGCAATGTCTATCAGTCTTATTCCCTTTGTTTTTAATTGCCTTATCGTTTTGTTGAGTTGATTTTTTGTTTTGAGACTGAAATTGCTTATGACCCTTGTTTGGTTTAGGACCATTCTTTTTAGGATGTTGCTTCTTAGGATTCTTTGAACTTGGTTGCTGTAAAGCTGCTAAGGCTTTCTTAGAAGAGTTTCCAGTATTAAGAAGGCCAAGATGTAAGAGTTTTTCCTATTCTCTTATTAAATAGTCACAAAAGGCATCAAAAGAGGGGGACTTGTAGTCTCTTCCTTGAGAAATAAAGGCTTCTCTAGTGGAATGGAAGGTGGAAACAAACACACAGTAGGCTGGTCCTAACTTAGTAATAATGGAATAAATAAGGCTACCATCTTCCTTCTTAACCTCAACACCTTCCAAGAGAAGTCGAAGGGTCTTGAACTTGGACAAAAAACTTCAATGGAATAAAAATTATTGGGGTCCAAAGTAAGCAACTCATTTTCGAGTTAATGGGCTCTAATTTCATTTTTAATTCCAAAAATAGTAGTGATATATTTTATTGCTTCATCGGGGGTATCAATTTCTGTGACATGGAATCTAAGGTATGAAGAAATAGACACCCCTATCAACCTATGTAATTGATCTTGTTTATTTTTCCATTTGGCTAGCTTGTCTTCATCTTTAGGTTTAGACTCTTGGCTTGAGGCTATTCTATAAAGGCCTTTAATTCTAAGTAAATCTACCATGTAGGATAACCATTGGAATTAGTTGGTGCTATTAAGAATAATTGGGCATGGAATTTCCATTTTAAAAGAAACTGAGGTTATAGATGCCGAAACTAAGTGTTCCAATGGAAATATCTTAAAAAATTAGGTTGATTAAAAAAAATGGCTTTGAAAATGGTTTCTTCCGAATGAAGAAATTATGGATTTTTTAAGAAAAGTTGTTGAATATGCCAAGGAACCACGTGAATATTTGGAAGTTGATGATAATGTTTTACTTAAAAAAAAAACCCCCCACTTTCCAAAGTTAATCTAACTAGTTCACTTTTAAAAAAAACTACTTTACCCACTTTTATAAATAAGTGAAAGTCACTTTTACAATGGTACTTTATGAACTATCCACTAAATTGTAACTTAAATAAAAGATAAAATGACTTTAATATTATAAGTGACTCACTTTTTATAATGAATGAGAACACTTTTACATAAAGTAACTTTAAAACATAAGTTACATGTGTTTTTTGAAAAAGTAACTCAACAAAAAGAAAGGCTTGAATCCAAGACCTCTATTCTCATAAAGTAACTTTAGACGAAGTGATCTAGTTAAATGATTTAGTAATTGTTGGAAAGGAGGAAGGTTTTTTTTTGTTTTTACTCGCTAGAGATTTGGGATGCGTGCTTTCTTAAAAAAAAACCCTTTTGCCTACAAAAAAAATAACCAAACAAACAAGCAAAAGTATGCAAGCCTTATGGCTTAAAGTTAAATTTGAGGTTAGTCCCCCAGAAACTAGAAATTTTCCTCAATGTTTCTGATTTTCCGAGATCACACCAAGGCACATCGAAAAATAGCATAAACATGAGAAAAATCCATTCTTTTTGTTTCTGGTTTGCTCGGATCGCATAGAGTCGCGGGGCAAAGAGCATACATAGAAATGAAAGGTATAGATTCGGTAATAAAAAAATTGTAGATGACTATAAACCAAAATAAGCATAGAGATAAATAACTATAACTGCAAATAAAGACTATATACCTCTTGATTTGAAAAACAACGTAACCAGGGCTACCAGAAACCATTTCGCGTGAAATGAAAGGGGTTCCTCACTAGAACATATGCTCTTAACACAATAGAGAAACCATCTCGGCCCAAAAGTGGTCAGAAACAATAGATCTAGGAAATGCCAATCAGATGCAGTTGTACCGACTTTCGATTTCGATCAACAACGGATGCGACCCTTGAATGGCTCCGATACCATGTAGGAATTTACAGGGTAAATTATTTAGATTAAACACAAAAGGACACCACTCACAAACAGATCACAGATCAGTACACCAATATTCTTGACGTGGTTAAAACCCTCAAAGAGGGAAACAATACACGACCTAAGCCAACACAATCACTTCAGGCAATATTATTAATGAAAAAGAAAGAAAATTTACATAAGCTTCTCTCATAAATGGTCACAGACAAATGACCCTCCATTCTCTTTAAATAAAAATCATGGACCAATCGGGTATTAAGCCACAGATCAATTATAGGTAATACCAAAGAGAGAATGAACCATCAGATCACTTCATGTCTAGAACATATCATGGTCATCATATTGTAAGTTACAAAAAGTACATACTAAAGAAACACATTTTACCTAAATATACACTAGACCAAGTTATACTTAATTATTTCCTATGTGTTGGAATATCCTAACACAACTTTGACCATGCTCTATTTTATATGCCTATCATTTGGACATGAAAAAACAACTATGACAACGATGGACATGTTAGAAAACACATTACATTTAGCAATGTTTGTTTGTGTGCAGGTCCAATTTTATGACTTGATTCACTAATCAAGGTAGGTTGTTCTCTTTCTATATAAGAAATTCCTTGTTTGTCCTATGCCTTTTCTATTTAAACGTATCAAACTTTTATCAAAAAATTGATTTAGAATAGCATGTGATATATGGACTGCAATGGTGCACATAGTGCTTGTGACCTGGCCTTTTGTAATTTGAATTTTGCAATGGTGGCTAGGGTTCAAAATTGAACATGTCACATCCCTTCAAGGGGGGTATAGCGCATCCTATAAGTGTGAAAGCTAAAATTAAATGTCAAAAAAATGATCATTTTTATTTATACTGGTTTAATATATATATATATATATATATATATATATATATATATATATATATATATATATATATATATATATATATATATATATATATATCAAAATTTCCTGAAGGGTTGCTAGATATCCTAGGGGTAGAGGTTGGATGATTGTACCCATACCACCTGGTTCCCTTGTTCTCATTTCTAAAATCATTGATGTACAAAGTATGTGGCCAACATTTTGAGTAGTCTACCGAATCGCATGAAAGCAGTTCATTAGACTATTTGGCGGTGGTGAGTGAACTCTCAGGTGGTGGGTTGGTGAGAATAAAAAATCAAACAAAACCCAGAATTTCACACTCTAGTTCTCCTTCGACTTTCAAAACGATTTTGTAATCACTTATTTGGCATGTTCTTTAGCTCCATTCCAGGAAATTCTACATCAAGAAAAATCGGCAAGAGTCGGGGAAGTATCAACACATTAGAAAATGCATGGATCGACATGTTCTTTGGCTTCATTCCAGGTGATTATGCATCAAGGATAAGTGGTAGGAGTAGATCTTCGAACATATCTTGTAGGTATCACAACACAATCTGTGTCGAAAATGTTGATTATTTTTTCTCAAGTTGAACTTAATTTGTTTGATGTTTCATTTCAATATGTGTTTGTTATCTACGACTCCTCCACCATTTTTCATATGTTGTTATAAAATGAGAGAATTAGTTTTCTTAATCTATTGTTGTATGTTGAGAGCATTAAGTTTTTGGTGTATAAAAGCTCCAAGATTGAGATGAATCTATGATGAGTACAATTAGGTACAAAAAAAAAATCAATCAATCCTCGTGTAAAACTTGGTTATGCCTGCTCAAAATTTGGATGTACATGGGATAAATTTATTTCTTCTCTCTACATAAAAGACTTCATGGGGAACAAATTTGAGCTTTTATATATTTTTCATATGGTCCATACTGAAGTAGAAGTAGCAATAAATGAAACAAATAACATTGTTTAATCATTCTTAGTTGGTTGGCCATGATAGCCACACATTCAGGTGGGAGAAATTGTATTAATTGGTTGACAAAGAAATTAAAAAAATTAAAGATAGAATGACAACTTTGGTCAGTCGAATACTACACTTACCCCTAATTGGATGCGGGGTTGTTAAGGCCAACTAACTAAGAATGGTTAGACAATGGTTTTTTTTTCATTTATTGATATTTCTACTTCAGCCTCGACCATAGGGAAAAAATATAATAGCTCAAATGTGTTCTCCCATGAAGTCTTTTATGTAGAGAGAGGAAATAAATTTAACCCATGCACATCCAAATTTTGAGTGGGCATTTTTAGCCCTACTACGTAGTGCTGACTTTCTAATGTCAGAGGAAAGCTTGGTCTGTTTGATGGTGTCTTCAAAGGGGCCCCTCATGGGTCATTTTCTCTTTTCCTTCTACCCCGCTTACTCTCCACCACCTCTGTTTCCTATTTGGCTCCTAAACCTGACAAAGTGACCTCCTTTTTGGACCTTAGCCCCAAGCGTGAAACCCAAAATAAACCATAAAACCATACCTATAAGCCCTCACGAGCTCGTAAAACCCTCATTTCATCCTTGCTGTTGATCTTCCCCATCGATCCAACGGCTCTCGTTGCACTCGATAAAAGTAACCTGCTCTACCACTCCCGACCGTCAAATCATCTCCTCTACGATTTGATGGTCTTTGTTTTTATCGCACCGACAAGTTGATCGAGCGATAGCATGTGAAGAGAGTGGTTTTTCTCTCTTATCTACCACTGCGTGTCGATCGCTGAATGGAATCGCTTGACCCAGGCCTTTTACCACTTTACGCCCGAAAGCGGTGCGATGGAAACCATTACCACTCGACCAATCTGCCCTACTCGTTAAACATCTGTGCAGCTCCGTAGCCCAATGACCATCTGATCTATCCGATGGAGATCTAATGGCCCCAACTCACCCTGCTCTCACCTCAGCTGATAGCCTTCCATCAAGCCATCTCTGTTGTTCATTTCCCCGATTCGACGGCCATTCTTCTCGCTCACCCAAATTGTCCACCCACCCATGCATTCCACGTCCTCTGACCATTCTGTTGCCCGAAGAAGGAGATGACCAGCTCTGCCATCATCAGTCGCAGTTAGACCCCCAACCACCATATTTAACAAAAAGCATGGCTAAGGGAGAAAAGGACATAGCACGACTCTGTAACTGAATTTATCAGTCATGGAATCCACCGGTACGAGCACTCCAACCGCCTAAAAGGACAACACAGCACCTGAATAGGTCGGATTCACCCACTAAAGCAAGCAAACATGTTCAGAGACTCCATCAGGTAGTTAAATGCGGTTGGTGGCCAATTATGACCCCCCATACCTAAAATGGCCAAGTGCCATAGTATTGTAAACTTATAAATATCCAGAAGTAAGATATAATAAGGGTTGGCATTTGATGTAAGGTTCACCTTTTGGAGACTGTAGACATTTTGTCACTTGCAACGTGTCATCTTCATTTTCAGCTAATACAAGCTTCTTTTACTGTTAACTGCTCACTGTCCATTTTCTTCTTATTCTAAGCTTGTGCTTGATATGTTGTATTCTTTATCTCCTGGTCTTTAACACTAGATAACTATCATCTTATCTCTGTGTTAAAGTATTGATTTCATCATTGAATAGGTTACTCAGGTTTCTTTCTATCTAATGCAGGAAAGCTATCATCCTATCCTTGCATTAATAGATTAGATTTATAGGTTTCTTTATTGGTTGCAGTCGGCCATCACATGGTCTTGTGCATTTGCTGGTGTGGTTAGTATTCTCCATATTCACCTAACATCTAAAACTGTGAGCATTGGTGGTCTAAAGCCTTGTAGTTTGAGGATGTTCATGCATGTCTAGACTGGAACATAGTGAAAGTGGTTATCTGGCTTGAACCAAACCATCATTTCTTCCATTAAACCTGCAACAATAGTTGAATTTATATGTTACTAGGCATCTTCGAGCTACAACCTAGGAGAGTTTCTTGGAATCCTAACATAATTGGCGTCGTTGCCAGGGAGAGGAGATTGAAGCTCAGCTTCCCTAGGAGAACGACACAGATCCAGTTTTGATGATAGACAAAGTCTGGACACATTTTTGGTTGTAATCATCTATCTAGTGACTCTACTAGAGGACAAACCTTTTGGCAACTCCACATCATAGTTCTGGCTCAATTCATGAGACATACTCAGAGAAATCCTTTGAAATCACTAGCTGACCCAGTGCCTGACCCTGAGAAGATTATCAAGCAAAGCAAGATATTACGAAAAGGATCATTAGGATCAGGTAAGCTTAAACAATCTTATGTATCTCTACAAGAAAGGCTTGTAGCTGAGCACACACATGTTGAAAATATAGAGCCTAACATTATCAATGAAGAAATAATCTCAGAGATTCATAAAGCTCCTTGTTCAATAAGTTTCCCTTTGGATCTCAGTACAAAGAAAGCCTCCCTTCCAATCCATCATATTCCTTTAGCCCTGTCAGTCATTTCTCAACTCCCTACCTTTCAAATTGCCAGTATCCTTCCCTCTACCCTATTCATGGTAGGCCCACAAGAACCTACCAAAATGGAAAGAATAATAACTGCTAGGTATGGACCCCTAGTCCTACCTATTCCTTTGAATGCCATGCCTGCAGGAGAGTATCAAAAATACATGCCTAAGTTCACAGGTACAGAGGGAGTAACAGCTGAAGAACACCTTGAGTCGTTTTATAGCTATGCTGATAATCTAGATATCAATGAAGATGATGTGTGGATGAGAGTATTTGTCCAAAGCCTTAATGGAGAGGCTAGAAAGTGGTTTAGAGAGCTGACCCCTAGGTCTATAGTAGGCATTGAAGCATTAGATGATGTGGTTGTTAAGCATTAGGGAGATAAGAAAGACCTGCTATACTACCATACTGAGTTTGGAAACCTCAAAAGGGAAAATGGGGAGTCATTGTTTGATTTTAATAAAAGATTCAATCATATGTAAAGTAAGATACCAGCTGAAGTAAAGCCTACCCCCACCTCTACCAAACTCACCTATGCCAATGCCTTTGATTCTGATTTCTGCTTACTATTAAGAGAAACAAGATGTGCCACTCTAGCTGAAATGCAAGATGCAGCCTTGGAAGTGGAATCCAATATCATGGCTGCAGAGAAACTCAAAGGCCATGCTGATAGAAGGAGGCACAGGGGTGAAGCTTCTTCTTCTTCTTCATCTTCAGAGCCTAAAATAGACAAAATGACTAAAATGATAGATTCATTGGCTACTAAAATATCCAAACTAAAGGTTGAGTAGAGTTCTGGGAAAACAAGGCTTCCTAATACATTTGCTCCTAGAAATCCAAATCCATTTAGAAGAGCAAATGGACAATTACAGATCATTCAGAGGGGCAAAGAGGCCAGTGAAACAAAGGGTTATGACTCCTTTCCAGAACACAGTCATGGAGGAGGAAAAAATAGATGAAGAGGATGAGATTCATTGCATGGAAGACAAGGGCAGTGCTGCCTTTTTGACATTGGCTGCCTACGAAGAGTCATTACTCAAGGACCAAACCAGTCAAGAGTGGGATAGAGAAGTTGTTCTACAGACTGAAGACTATCAAAGATATAACTTAAGGTCAAGGACGAGTAATGTCAAAGAGAATCCTGCCCAAATAGTTGTTGTCCCCACAGAACAACAAATCAGCAAATAGAAGAGACCAACAGCTGATCCCATCATCCTCAAAGCACCAACTCAAGAGGTAAGAGGCCCTAATAAGTCCCCTTCCCCTTTCAGTTTTGAATCAGAAGTCCAGAAGTTGAAAATATCTGTACCTCTGATAGAACTTGTAAAGAGTGAGGCCTTTAGGAAGCCCATCCTTGATGCCCTTGAGCTGAAAGCCACACAAGCCTCCAATGACTATGTGAATTTACAAGATGATAAACCTGCAGTTGTGCTTAGCCCAATGACTGAACCTGCTGATAACAATTCCCAATAATTTTATGTCTCTTTGACCATTCATGACAAAATCCTCCACAACTGTCTGTTGGACACAGGTGCCAACCATAATCTGATGCCCAAAGCTGTCATGGAAGAGTTAGACCTTGATATTACCCAACCTTATCATGACTTGTTCTCCTTTGATTCGAGGAAGGTGAAATGTCTGGGGTTAATTAAAGACTTAGCTATCACCCTAACTCAGCTACCCATGAAAAGCATGATGATGGATATTGTGGTAGCAAATGTCCCCCCTAAGTTTGGTATGCTACTTTCTAGAGGGTGGATTAAGAGGTTGGGAGGGACATTACAAAATGACTTGTCTTATGCCACTGTCCTAGTTTTTGGAGGAGAAAGAAAAAGACTATACAGGGAAGCCCAACTGGCCTATATTATCAATGATGAGAAGAATCCCACTAATCATCCCATTTATGCTATGGACACTGATTTTGGAGCATGTATTCTCCAAATTGAAGAATCCAAGAGGGCCTTGATGCAGCTCAAGAAACCAGTATGCCAGGCCATAGACGAGGGAGGAACACAGGCTTGGGAGATGTCCTTTGATGGAGCCTGTTCAAGGGAAACTGCAGGAGTAGGAGTGGTGCTAGTGTCTCCAAAACAAGAAAGTACACATTGTCCTTCAAACTGACTTTTGAGGTCACCAACAATATAGTAGAGTATGAGGTGCTGATATTGGGCTTAAATGTTGTCAAGGACATCGGAATCAGAGATATAAAGGTGTTTGGAGATGCTGATCTCATCATCCAGCAGGTGAAAAAAACGTTCCAAGAAAGGCACCCAAGGATGAAAGCGTACATAGATGAGGTATGGAGACTCAAAGAATCTTTTGATAGTTTTTGTATCTCATATATCCCTAGAGTAAAAAATCAGCTTGTTGATTCCCTTGTTGTGTCTACTAGCATGTTCATCCCTCCCATGCCCCCTAGATTGGCTTATGAAGTCTAGGTAAAATATAGACCATCCTTGCCTGATAATGTCCAACATTGGAAGGTCTTTGAGGATGATGATGTAGTAAATAGGTTTCTACAAGTCATTGATGAATTCTCTGAAATGCAAATTGATCAAGAGAATGAAACCTTGGAGGAATGTCCCTAATCCCAGCTAAGGAATAAAATTGGCCAAGACAGTATTATACAGCTGCCTAGCAATCATATACCTAAAGGGCTAGTACCTCTAGAGAAGTTGTTTGACTAGAATGATGTGCCTCATAAGATTGCCCAAAAAGAAGATCAGTCTACAGTCCATAGGCATAACATAGGGAGTCCAGATCATCCAAAGTATATAAATCTATCCACCCATTTGTCTGCTGCCCAAAGTTCTGATTATTGTACCTTAATGAAGCAATTTGCTGATGTCTTTGCCTGGGAATATAGTGACCTTAAAACTTATGACAAAAAGATCATCCAACACAAGATCCCATTGGAGAAAGACATCATTCCTTTCAAACAGAAGTTGAGACCTATAAATCCTTTTCTCCTCCCCCTAATTGAAAAATAAATCAAGAAGTTGTTGGCTGCTAAAATCATAGTTCCTCTGAGATATTCAAAGTGGGTAGCCAACTTGGTAGTGGTGAGGAAGAAAAGTAGAGAAATCAAGTTGTGGGTTGATTTTAGGAACCTGAACAAATGCTCTAAGAAAGACAACTATCCCCTACCAAAGATGGAGCATTTGCTACAAAAAGTCTCAGGAGCTAAAGTTATGTCTTTCTTGGATGGGTTTTCAAGGTATAACCAGGTTATTTTACATCTAGATGATCAAGAAAAGACTGCATTCACCACTCCTTGGGGCACTTTTATGTACTCCAAGATGCCTTTTGGGCTGATGAATGCTGGAGCTAACTTTCAGAGAGCCATGGATATAGTGTTTGTAGGAGAGAAGGACAAATTTGTCCTTGTCTACCTGAATGATATAACAGTGTACTCCAACAGCCATCAAAGTCATTTGCAACATTTGAAGAAGGTGTTTCTAAAGTGCAGAAGGTTTGGAATATCAGTGAATCCTAAGAAGTCACAGTTCGCTCTAGAAGAAGGCAAGCTTCTAGGACACATTGTTTCTGCTGCAGGTGTCAAGATTGACCCAGAAGAGTGAAAGCAATACAGGCCTTGTCTCTCCCAAGATCGAAAAAGGACATCCAATCCTTTCTGGGCAAAATAAATCTTGTAAGGAGGTTTATTCCTAATTTCACAGAACTAGTAAAACACATCACCTCCATGCTAAAAAAGGGATCAGAGATCAAATGGACTGATGCAGCAAGAAGATCTTTTGAAACCATCAAGAGAGATATTATGGAAACTCCCACTTTAATCAGCCCAGACTACAGCAAGGAGTTCCATATCTTCTCCTTTGCGTCTAGTGACACCCTTGCAGCAGTCTTATTGCAAGAAGATGATGAGGGATCAGAGCATCCAGTGGCATTCTTCAACAAAACATTGAGGGATTCTGAACTAAGGTATGATATTATCGAAAAATAGGCCTATGCCCTTATCAAATCTTTGAAAGCTTTCCGAATATACATTTTGCACTCCAAGGTAATTGCATATGTGCTCTCTACTTTAGTAAAGGATGTTCTAGCGCAACCATATGTTGATGGAAGAAGGGCTAAATGGATTGCAAAGCTGATTGAATTCAACATAGAACTCAAGCCCACTAGGTTGGTCAAGGGTCAGGGCCTTGCTCAGCTGATGGCTGAAGAAAATTACAAAATTCTTGACATAAACTGCGTTGGTACAAATTCAGAGGTTGGACCGACAGAAGAAGCAACAATAGGACATGACCAGTTGTTGGCTGAAAATCTAGCTTCTTGTGAATGGTAGTCTACAATAGTTCAATTTTTGCTGAAGCTAGAAGTTCTTCCTGGTGTTAGTTCAAGCCAAGCTAGAACTATTAAGCTCAGAGTCGCCAAGTATTGCATTCATGAAAACTTGCTCTATTGGAGGGATACATCTGGAATCCTTTTAAGATGTCTGGACAAAGAACACCACTATTGGAAAACCACAGCCCACAAGATCCTCAGAGCTGGGTATTACTGGCCCACTCTATTTTCTAATGTCTTTTCATTTGTAAAATCTTGTGATAGGTGCCAAAGGTTTGGAGGAAAACAGTAGTTTAAGTCTTTACCCTTGAAGCCAATACATGCCATTGGCCCTTTCTAGTAGTAGGGTTTGGATTTCATAGGGGAAATTAATCCACATTCTAGTGGCCAGCACAGATGGATCTTAGTAGCCACTGACTACTTCACTAAATGGATTGAGGCCATCCCTACTAGGAAATCTGATCACCATGTGGTCATGAAGTTTTTGACTGAAAATATTTTCACCAAGTTTGGCTGTCCACAAAAATTGGTTACAGACAATGCAGCAGCCTTCAGGGCAAAAGAGTTGGTGGGCATGTGTGACTCAATGGGCATTAAGCTAGTGCATTCCACCTCATATTACCCTCAAGGTAATGGTCTGGAAAAATCATCCAACAAGACCCTGATAAGGATAATCAAAAAGCTGTTGGAGGACAACAAAAGGAACTAGGATTCCAAACTGAAGTATGCATTATGGGTTCATAGGGTGACTACTAAGAAATCCACCAGGAAATCCCCGTTCAAGCTGGTATATGGCACTAAGGCTGTATTCCCAATCCAGTTGACCCTCCTTGGGGCCAAGTTTTTGCAGGAAGAGCAAAATGAGGAAAGTGATATGGAAAAGAGGGTTAGTGACTTGGCTGAAGTAGATCAAATTAGAGATCAATTGATTGAAAAGTCCGAAGCACATCAAAAGATAATTAAGGAAGCCTTTGAAAGAAAGGCAAAGATGGAAAATTTTCAAGTTGGAGACTTGGTGCTTAAATGGGATGCACTGAAGGAAAAGAAAGGCAATCATGGGAAGTTCGATGCTCTATGGATTGGACCTTTTGTCATTGCTCAGATCTAGGGGAACAACACTTTCATGCTGCAAAGTATGGAAGGAGAAACAGTTTTTGATGGCCCAGTCAATGGGCGGTTTTTGAAGATTTATGTTGTTTAAGGCCTTTAGGCCTCAGCATTGTAAATATGTTCTTTTTACAAGTTTTAGTGTAGGCTTAATTAGACTCCATGCCCAATGGAACACTAGGAAATATTGTTGATCTTGTTTTTGTGTGAAAGGCAGTGGTCTACGGTTCTTGAAACCTCACAGGGAGGATTCCATCCCCAGAAGGAGCCAATGTTAGCCCTGCTACGCAGCACTAACTTTCTAATGTCAGAGGAAAGCTTGGTATGTTTAATGGTGACTTCAAAGGGGCCCCTCATGGGTCATTTTCTCTTTTCCTTTTACCCCACTTTCTCTCAACCACCTCCATTTCCCTATTTGCCTCCTAAACCCGACAAAGTGACCCTCTTTTTGGACCTTAGCCCCAAGTGTGAAACCCCAAATAAACCATAAAACCATACCCATAAGCCCTCGTGAGTTCATAAAACCCTCATTTCATCCTCGCCATTGATCTTCCCCGCCGATCCAATGGCTCTCGTCGCACCCGATAAAAGTAACATGCTTTACCACTCTTGATTGTCAGATCATCTCCGCCAAGATCTGACAATCTTCGCTTTTATCGCGTCGACAAGTTGATCGAGCGATAGCACGCGATGAGAGCAGTTTTTCTCTCTCATCCGTTGCTACATGTCGATTGCTGAATGGAATCACTCGACCCTGGGCTTTTACCACTTTACGCCCAAAAGTGGTGTGATGGAAACCATTACCGCCTGACCAATCTGCCCTGCATGTTAAACATCCGTGCAGCTCCATAGCCCAATGGCCATCTGATCTGTTTGATGGAGATCTAATGACCCCAAATCACCTTGCTCTCACCTCGGCTGATAGACTTCCGTCGAGCTATCTCCGCCATTCATTTCCCCGATCCGACAACCATTCTTCTCACTCACCCAAATCGTCCACCCACCCATGCATTCCACGTCCTCTGACCATTCTGATACCCGAAGAAGGAGATGACCAGCTTCACCATCATTAGTCATAGTTAGACCCCCAACCACCATATTTAATAGAAAGCATGGCCAAGGGAGAAAAGGACATAACATGACTCTATAACTGAATCTATTAGTCATGGACTCCACTGGTACGAGCACTCCAACCACCTAAAAGGACAGCACAACACCTGAACAGATCGGATTCACCCACTGAAGCAAGAAAACACGTTCAGAGACTCCATCAGGCAGTTAAATGCGGTTGGTGGTCAATTATGACCCCTCCATACCTAAAATGGCCAAGTGCCATAGTATTGTAAACTTATAAATATCCAGAAGTAAGATGTAATCAGGGTTGGCATTTGATGTAAGGTTCAACTTCTGGAGACTGTAGACATTTTGTCACTTGCAGTGTCTCATCTTCATTTTCAGCTAATACAAGCTTCTTTTGCTGTTAACTGCTCACTGTCCATTTTCTTCTTATTCTAAGCTTGTGCCTGATATGTTGTATTCTTGAGCTCCTGGTCTTTAGCACTAGATAACTGTCATCTTATCTCTGTGTTAAAGTATTGATTGCATCACTGAATAGGTTGCTCAGGTTTCTTTCTATCTAATGCAGGAGAGTTGTCATCCTGTCCTTGCATTAATAGATTAGATTTACAGGTTTCTTTACTAGTTGTAGCCGGCCATCACATGGTCTTGTGCATCTACTGGTGTGGTTAGTATTCTCCATATTCACCTAACATCTAAAACTGTGAGCATTGGTGGTCTAAAGCCTTGTAGTCTGAGGGTGTTCATGCATGTCTGGAGTGAAACAGAGTGAAAGTGGTTATCTGGCTTGAACCAAACCATCATTCCTTCCATTAAACCTACAACAATAGTTGAATTTATATGTTACCAGGCATCTCCGAGCTACAACCTAGGAGAGTTTTTTGGAATCCTAACAGGCATAACCAAGTTTTACATGAGGATTGGTTGATTACTTTTACCTATGTGTACTTATCATAGATTCATCTCAATCATGGAGTTGTTATACACTCGAAACATAATGCTCTCATTAGATTAATACTCAACATATAACAATAGATTAAGACACTTAATTCTCTCACCTTATAACAATAGATGCATAATGGTTGAGGAGTTGCAGACAAACTAAAAATATTGCAGTGAAACATAGAAAACGATTAAGTCTACACTTCTACGAAGTTACAAAAATATTAAAAAAGGTAATTGGATAACTATTCACAAACATAAGTCTTGCTTATTGTTCTTTTATTATTAATAGGCTGTAATTAGATTAATATTCATGAGAGCTCCTTCCAATACAATATTCTTATGGGCCTAATACAAACAAATTGAAGGACTAGATACTTGGTTAATGGTATATTATAAAAGGGCATATATCACATTTATACATTCAATCAATTTATACATATGGACAAGATGGTTATTTAGTAGTGCGCAGAAATTATACTTTCTCAAACTTCCCTCTTTTATGTGACAATAATATTATTGAAAATTATTATATCAATAATCAAATAGCAATAACAAATAACATAAATTATGAATACATACAAAAATCAATCTAATTCAAGTGATTGTGGGTACTTTCACTACCAAATATTATTGATATTATGGATCATAAACACATGGGGAGTTCAATCAAATTTAGAGAATCATGGGTATACCTCTCATAAGAGTATTTGGATCTAATGTGTAGTTGTAAATGTCCAGATGAAATTTTGGGTTTGATAAAGTAGGGAATATCAACAGAACTAGCATTGACATGTCTTTGCAACATTTAAAAATGGATTTTGAATTAACTAAAAGTTGTTTTTATTTGCCTCCAAAGGAAGACAAAAAATAAATTTCATATTTAGTAAATGAATGAATTTGAATGAGATAGACATATTTATAATAATACACACCACAAATTAGATAAGATATGGGCAAAAGGTTTGAGATATCATATCACGTCGTTTAAAAATTGATTACATAAATAATATTACCACCTCGAACTATATTCTAGTGACACTGAGATTCCCTCCTAATCCCATCCAATCATATATTCTCATTTACTAAAAAATATTTTGGTGAAGCTGAGATTTTCTCTCCTAATCCCCTCTAATCCAATCATCTAGTCTCATCTACTACAATATTCATTTTATAAATGTATGCTTATAATGTAATTTATAAGTTACATAAGACCTCTTTGCATTAACTAATAACCAATCCATTATGGTCCCAAAAACTTCAAACAATTAATCCTTTAATGGATGATATGAGTCCCCAAATCCACCAGAAAAAGGAATAGAATCTCATTCAATATACATTTTTTGTAAAGAAATCTCATTTACGACTAAAAAGGGGTTCATTATCTAGCGACCTAAAAAGAAAAAATTCTATGAACATATACTTGTAGTAAGTTTTGAACAACTGGCCATGAAATTTTGTGTTGGACTTCAAGATGCAGGCTTCTGTTACAAATTCCGTTACAAAATCTTCAACAAACTCTGTAAAAAAGAATCTTCAACAAATTTTCCCTTTGCCTGATCTTTTGAGACTAAATTTATAAAATGGGTTTCACGATTTTTGTTTGGTAATTTAATTGAGACTAAATCACTGCATACATTATTGACCAGGGCTTGTAAACTGTTGAAGTGTATGTGCACCAGTTGTGCTAGGATTCTTTATTGTGTGAGTAAATTTCAAATTAAATCAAGATGTTTTCATGCACATGTTTAATCTAAGAAATTGTCACTCTTGCAAGAAATGAAAATATCACAGTGACATAAATAAAACTAAATTGAAGTGCAGAAGTAAATAACAAAATAAAATCTAAATTCTCTTTATGCTTGCAGAAAAGAAAACTAATCTAAAATTGTAGAAATAAATATCACACCAACAAATCTAGATCTACTTCTCACTAATAGAAATGAAACTAAATCTTAAGTGCATAAATAAAATATCACACTGGAAAATCTAAATCACACTGATAAAGCCTTGAAATAATTTATACTTCTAATTGATCAAAATTTACATGTGCATAATGTATCCCTTTTGATTATTTTCTTCAACTTTCACACAATGAAATGATTAGATATATAATCTAATGCTATAGAACTGAAATACGAAAATATAAAT
Organism: Pinus tabuliformis; assembly: GCA_031772625.1. Taxonomy (NCBI): domain Eukaryota; kingdom Viridiplantae; phylum Streptophyta; class Pinopsida; order Pinales; family Pinaceae; genus Pinus; species Pinus tabuliformis. Next base: position 337,954,138 of record CM062820.1, read on the forward strand.
CACACTGATAAAGTCTTGAAATAATTTATAATTCTAATTGATCAAAATTTACATGTGCATAATGTATCCCTTTTGATTATTTTCTTCAACTTTCACACAACGAAATGATTAGATATATAATCTAATGCTATAGAACTGGAATACAAAACTAAAATATTAACTAGAAATGAAATGAAACCTTACAACTCCTAAGGGGCCCTCCTGTGAGTTGTAGGTATGTGGCAATCAACAGATATTAAACACGCATTTAAATGCACAACATAGTGGAATAACAAGCTCATTTTTAATAATTAAAAAGAGTATTTTAAAATAATAACTAGTCGATGTGTCATTGTCGTGCCAAGAGGTAGGTTTTATAACCTCCTTCATTAAACTGTTTAGAGATTTATAAGCCTGTTCTGCTCAACAAAAAATCTAAAAATAACATAAGATATCATGAAATAGAGTTTCTTCATGATTTTCTATTGGAGAAGCAAATCACGAGGAAAAATATCAGCATCATCCTTATCATTAATCTCCTCGCTCACCTAATTCGTCTTTGGCTTCTTTTCTACTGTGTTGACTTCCATGTTGACCTTCTCATACGACATCCTTATCATATTTCTGAATTGTGGAGATAGGTGGATTTCGTTATGTCGGTTGTCAGCTACTTGTCCATACATTTTGTTCCTCAACTGGTGTTTCAGAACCTACAGATTCTTCCAGTAAGCTACAGAATCGATCATTAGTTGAAAAATTGATGCAATTTGGTAGCTTATGCAAATATTAAATCATATTATAAGGAAAGAATGAAACTATGAATAAAATATGATTAAGTAACTTCTTTTACTAATAACCTTGCAAGTTGACACCTAATTGAGATTATTATGGTCAAAAGGAAGGAAATGGGGTGAATGGAGTTTAAGGAAGGTGTCAAAAAGGAACAATTTTGGTCTTAAACATTCCCCCACACAGAAGATATTGCATATCCTCATGCACAAAATTTAAAAATTTTGTGACCCACTCTGTCACTGAGCTACCTCTGAAGCTTGGAAAGAACATCTAAATTAATATTCTCTATTTTTCTGGTTCTGGTTCTAGTTTCCATCCTTGGTTTCTTCATTAAAATCCTACATTGCAAGCCCCTAATTTTACTTTTGAGAATTTTGTTTTTAGCCTTTAACTTCTTGTTATTCTTGTACCAGGGGAAAAATGTAAGAGAATATTATCATTTTGAGTCCTTTGAATGTCATTTTGTACCTTCATTTCTTCTTGTTCCTGCTTCAGAAACTTGTATAACACTTCTAGTTCGTAAATTTCCTGTTTAAGAGAATTTTTAATTCTAGATTCTTCTGGAGGCCTGAAATGAAGTTTTTCACTCATAAATTCTTCTTGATTTGAGGATAAATCAACAGTTTTTCCTTGGGATTATTGTTCAAGAGATTCTATATAGTGATAGATTTCTTGTCAATGAACATGGTTGATTTCTGGGGTCTTTCTTGTTGGACTTGCAATTGGTGATGGTATTTGCTCTACTTCTTCTTCTAAATCAACTAAGCATGGAGACTGTTTAATGTTTGATTTCATATGTCGTTCACTTCTTCTTGATTTTATTTTAGTAGTGAGAGCATGCTATCTTTTGTTAATTTTGTCTTTCTCTATTCCTTCTTTTAATGGGCCATCATGTGCACTGAAAAATTTCTTCTTTCTAAGACTCTCTAAAACATTTGAAAGAGGGGTTTCATCATCAAAATATTTATGTGTGTACCCATCTTGTGGTATTTATTGTGCAAGAACTTTATTTTGAAGCTTAGGGTTTGAGGAAAGTTTCCAACAAATTCTTCTTATTTTGGAACTAGATTCATCTTTCTTAGCTTCTTTAAGATGATTTCAAACTAGAAAATCCTCCCAATTATCCCCTTTACTCCTCAAATGAGATTCAATTAAAATTTTTAATAACCCGTGATGATATAGAGAACTGTCAATAGACTGTATTTTCCTTGAGATATTAGCAACCATTTTTCTTAAACTACAAAGTAGGAAATATGGAAAATTGATTTCGTTGCCATCAATAAAATGTATCATCAACCAAGCATGATAGAAGAACATATTTCCAAACCTACTCTAATAGGTTTTAAACTTCTAAATGATTAACAATAAATTTCTCCATTTACTTTTTAAAGTTGTTACTCAAATTCATTTCTTAAAAATTGATATGTCCATACTTGGTTTTTTAAGGAAGATTTCCCAATATTTCTCTTTGATTTTTCGGTTTTTAAACCAACTTTCCCTGTTTCTTGGCAGTCATGTAGCTTCTTCCATGAACGAATTTGTCAAGACCAACCTGATATCTCCTATTTCTGCTTCTATCCCATCATAAACCCAAGCAAAATACTTAGTGACCACCTTGTCATGCTCGTTAAACTTTTGAAAGAACTGTAACCATCATGCATGTTGCAATTGCTGCTTCACCAGTGGATATGCTTCAAGAAACTTGGTCCCATTCGGCTTTGAACACACAATAACTCCCATGTTGAGGAAGCTTGAGTCCTTAATTTCCATTTTTTGACAGGATTATGGAGTGTTGCAAGGATGGGAACAAAATTCATTAGGGGAATTTTGAGGTCTAAAATGGGCCTCTGAAGAAAAATGTACAACCAAAATACAATTTATAAGAACCAATAGGATTCAAGATGATGATGTCAACCATGGGGGATGATTCACCATTTTTGGAGTAAAAAAGTAAAAAGATTAAAAAATAATAAAATAATAAAACAACTTTTTCAACTCAGAATTTCAACTTATCTCCATAAGGTTTTACTCAAATTTCAGGCAAGAGTACTCCTTGGATGCAAAATTTAATTCCTCATCCAAGGAGTACCAATGTTGCATACTTTCGATGGACCCTGTTATATGAAAAGTGAGAAATACATGAAAAAACGTGATTGCAAACATGTTTTTCATGTATTTATTATTTTTCATGTAGTAGGGTCCATCAAAAGTATGTAACATGGGTACTCCTTGGATGAGGAATCAAATGTTTCATACAACAAGTGTTTCCACTAGAAATTTGAGTAAACCCATAGGGAGATATGTTGAAAATACGGGTTGAAAAAATAGTTTTTTTCTTTTTCCCTCTAAAATTTTGATGATGTAATCTAATCTTATTTTATTATTTCCACTATTATTTTATAATTTTCTTAGGAGGCCCATTTTAGACCTCAAAATTCCCTAATGTGGGTAGCAGTTGAGATGTTTTCGGCAAAGAAAAATGGAACAAAGCCGAAGGAAATGGGATAGTGTATGGGAGAAGTGGAGTAAATTCGAATGATGGAAAGGTGTAATGACTCATACAAATCTTATAACAAGATATGATTATTAGAAATTGTAAATTGGATCATAAGAACCAATGTCATGTCATGACAAGGATAATGATTATGTGAAATGGCGACAACAATGGTCATTTACAAATAATCATCTATTTATATCATAACTCAATGTTTTTCCTTTATTATTTAACTAATATTTACATACCTTTCATTCTGCCTTACTAATTTTCTCTTTTTGTAGGTTGCTTAGGTTGCTTTGGTTGTGATCTCCATTCAGGTTGCTTTGGCCATGATCTTCATTTACTTTCGTTGTAATCTTTAAAATCCGCTACAAAATTTCATGAGAGTTGCATATTATTAACAATTCTATAGTTGTCTTATTTATGCAAAAGAGGAATAAAACAAATAGGACAAGAATATGGAAACTAAAAGAAAATCTGGGCTACCAATAATTCTCCATTTTCAACTTAGATTTTTTGTATAAACATGCCACCAATTTTGATTTCTATGTTTAGCCATGATATTCATTTACTTTGGCTGTAATCTATCAAATCTACTGCGAAATTTCATGAGAGTTGCAGATTATTAACAATTCTATAGTTGTCTTATTTCTGCAAAAGAGGAATAAAATAAATGGGACAAGAATAGGGAAATTAAAAGAAGATCTAGGTTACCAAGAATTCTTGGTTTTCAAGTTAGATCTTTTGTATAAACATGCCACCAATGTTGGTTTTCATCTCTCTCTCTCTCTCTCTCTCTCTCTCTCTCTATATATATATATATATATATATATATATATCTTGAAAAATAAAGTAGAAGGCTAAGTTGGAGGGGAAAAAGAATCTTCCTTGACCAACTTAAAATCAAGATTATATTGCAGATTTCTTATGAACTCTTCCTTTTTTAATGGTTTATGATATATTCGTAATCTATGACCATTTACAAGAAAAGTTACTTTTTCTTCATCAATGGTTTTAATTCTGATTGCTCCATTATCAAAGACAGTTTCAATCTCATAAGGACCAAGCCAATGAGTTTTAATTTTTCCTTGAAAATCTTTAAATTTAGTATAAAAAAGAAATGCCCAATCACTCAACTTGAACTTCCTATCTTTGATAAACTTATCATACCATCTAGATCTTTGTTGTTAAACTATATTGGTTTTGTGAATAACATCTTTTTGTGTCTCATCAAGTTCATTCAATTGCACCATTCATTTTTTTGGGGGCTTTTGATAGATCAAGACCCAATTGACTGTTGTTTTGAAGGTATTCCTTTGGAACTCAATAGGAAACATGACTTGCTTCCCATAAACAAGTTCATAAGGAGTATGCCTCGTTATGTTTCTCCACATGGTACGATATGCCTATAAAGTATATGGAAAATTTTCTACCCAATCCCTTATATGCAGATGTATAGTATTGGTAAGAACCACTTCAAGTAATTTATTAGTAGCTTAAAATTGTCCATTTCTTGTGGATGATATGGAGTGGACTTTTTATGTTTGATTTTGTATTCCTCCATTATGTTTTGCACTAAATTGGATGTAAATTGAGTACCTTGATGTGTCACAATTTCCCTTGGGACACCAAAACGAGTGAAAATATCCTCAAAAAGAAATGAAACTACAACATTTTCAATAGCAAAAGGAAGTGCTTTAGCTTCTATCCATTTCGAGACATAATCTGTATAGACAAGAATGTACCTTTTTTCCCTTGATGGTGGATTGATTGGACCAATGAAATCCATAGCCTACTTTTCAAAGGGTTCAATAAGTACCTGAGATTTTAGATGCATCTCATCTTAAGGAACAAACTTTCCCATTTTTTGACAACTATCACATCTCTTAACATATTCTTTGGCATCTTTAAAAATAGAAGTCCAATAACATCCTAAGAGAAGGATTTTATAGGCATTCATTTTATCAGCAAAGTGTCCTCCACATGGTTCATCATGACAAGCCTTTAATATTTTGGGTACTTCATCTTCTCTCACACATCTTCGAATGATTAGATCATGCCATATTTTGTATAATTCTCCATTTATCCATGAATAAGATGCACTGGTTTGAATAACTTTCCTTTTCTCCCAAGAGAACAAATGTGATGGTAACTTTCCTACGACCAAATAGTTAACAATATCTGAAAGACATGGAGATTTAATAGATACTGCAAAAATATATTCATCAGCAAAATTATCTTTTACAAGAAAATCCTTATTATCATTTTGGATTCTAGATAGAAAATCAACAACTATATTCTCTTTCTAGGCTTATCCAAAATAGTAATATTGAATTCTTGTAATAGCAATATCCATCTTGTAACTCTGCCATTAGTAATCAATTTGTTCAGTAAGTATCTAATTGCAAAGTGATCTGTGTGAACAAAATTTTCATAACCAGTGATATAATGTCAAAACTTATTAATGACATGTACAACAACTAGAAATTATTTTTATGTTACAGTATAATTTAACTTTGAAGGAGTCAAATTTTTACTAGTGTAATAAATGACATAAGATTCAAATATTTATGTCCCAATACAAATCCTAAAGTTGTATCTGAAGCATCTGTTGAAATATGAAAAGGAAGACTCCAATTTGGTCCTCTTAAGATGGGTGCCTCAGAAATATTTTCTTTCAATATTTCAAAACCTTTTGGCAATCAAAATTCCAAATGAATTCACAGTATTTTGTAAGTAATTTGAAAAGTGGAGAGACTCTTTGTGAAGTTTTCTATGAATCTTTTACAATAACCAGTAAAACCAAGAAAACTTATAACATCTCTTTAACAAGAATTAACTAATACTATGAAAATAACTTCTACTTTAGATGGATCCATTTTAATTCCATCTCCTGAAATGTGACGGCCTAAAACAATTCCCTCAGTGAACATCATAAAACATTTTTCATGGCTTAATGAGAGATTTGTTTCTTTACATCTAATGAGAACTTTTTCTAAATTTTCAAGAGCTTCCTCAAAAGAATTACCATAGACAGTAAAATCATCCATGTAAACTTCCACACAATCATGAATTAGATAAGAAAAAATTCCTAGAACTTCCCTTTGGAATGTTGCAGGTGCATTACATAATCCAAAAGGAAGTACCCAGTAAGCATAGGTTCCCCATGGACAGGTAAAAGTTGTTTTATCTTGATCTTCTAGAGCTACTTGGATTTGGTTATATCCACTAAAACCATCCAAGAATGAAAAATACTTTTTCCCTACCAATGTATCAAGGACTTGATCTATAAAGGGAAGCGGAAAATGATCTTTCATGGTAGCTTTATTCAATTCCCTATAATTGACGCATACTTTCCATTTTCCATTTTTACTTGGAACAATCATTAATGGTGAGGCCCAATAACTATCTGATATTGGGTAAATGAAATTCACATTCAACAGTTTTTGTAACTCCTCTTTAACAATTTCCCTTAAGTTTGGATTCATCCTCCTTTGGGGTTGCTGAACTGTTCTGACATTTTCTTCAATATAGATATGATGCATACAAGTATTAGGATCAATTGCTTTCATATTAGTGTATTCCCATGCATAAGCAGAGGAATGTTCTTGTAACATCTTTATCAATTCTTTCTTTTGGGATTCTTCCAAATTATCATTAATGTTCAAAGTTTTCCCTGGAAATATTTCTATTAAAGATTTGCCAAATTTTTCCATAGAATGTAAATCCATTTGATGAGATGATAAATATTAAACATTGAATTGTTCTTGATTTTTTTTCTTGTTCATAGCCTCACATAAGAATCATTATTATTCATTAGATTTAAAATATGATTTTCTTCATCTATTTCTGAAGTAGCAAATATTGGTTGTATATCAAAATCTTTATTATCATCATCTATCCAAACATCACTTTCTATTTCTTTTTCTTTTTTTGCAAGAGGATATAGTGTGAATTTATTAGTAGAGCTTTCATCAGAGATAAAAATATCACCAGATCTACAACTTACAAAAACATCAGTTGTAGCTAACCATGGTCTACCTAGAATCAATGGATGTTCTCCTAAATTATTCTTAAAATCATAAAATCAACAGGATGTTCCCAAGAATTTAAGAAGGTAGATACATCTTCTAATACAACATTTGGTTTGATAACAAATCTATTTGCTAACTATAGTAATATTGGTGTTTATTGAATATTAGAAAGTTTTAATTGATCCATAGTTTGTGTACTCGTGATATTGATAACTTCTCCTAAATTGATCAATGTGTTTGGAATCTTGACACCATTAATGTGTGTTTTTACAATGGGACTACCTAGATCTAGATATTTGTAAACTGTTGGTTTTCCCATCATAATATCTGCAATTTTTCCAACTAATTGATTTTTTTTAACTTATTTTCTTTTTCTTCCTAGTTTTTCAATGCTTAAGTCCTTGATTGTGTTTGCAATTATTGGTATTTCCCTTATAGATTGTAAAAAATGAATTTTGATGAAAACATTCTTCAATTAATATAACATATCATATTCAAGAAACACGGTTTGTTTTTTTATTCCTTTGTCAATTTTTAGCCTTTCAGGAAAGGGTGGATTTTGAACAAAAACATAAGGTTTTTCTGCAATGGGAGTTGAATTTATTGAGGTATCATGTATAGGGGTGCTCTCTTTTTGAGTAATTTCTTCTTGATTAAGAGATGTTTCTTTTTCAAGTGGTTCATCCTCTCCAGATTCCTGAATAACAACAGATGGTAACTTCTTTTCCAAAACTCTACTAGATCTAAGTTGGACATTATTTAGATCCAATGGAGTTATCATGCAAGCTTGGAAATTCTGACCTTCTATATTGTAAACAAGTTGTCAATTTTTATTTTCGGATTTGGAAGTGGCAGAGCAGGTAGTTGATTGGCTTTTTTGGGGGTATGATGTGGATGGTAATTGAAGTGGTTGATTAGAAGATAGAGTTTGATTTTGAAATTATGGAAAATATTTTGTTTGAGGATGATAGTATGGAGGTTGATATGGAATAAATGGTTGTTGAAATTGATTATATTGAGGATTCCTAGGAGGATACTACCAACCTTGTGTCCATAACGGATTTTGAAGTGGCCAAATTTGCTAAGGAATTGGAGTATTCCAATTGTTCTGAGGTTGTGAAAATGATTGGTATTGAGGATTAAGACCTTGCACCATATTTGGCTATTGTGGTGGGCATGGCATTTTACCAATAAAACATAGTGACTCAATTTGGCTTGCTTCAACATCATTTTGCAAGACTGCATTAAGTGTTGGAATTGAAGGGAATTCCTTTGTGATATGAATTTCTGCACAAATAACACATATTTCTACACTATCAAGAGGACATTCTCTTAGAGCATGTTTCTTTTTGCATTTAGGACAAAAATTTGATAATGCAACATTTTCAGCTTTTTACTTGTTTTGAATATTAAGCGTATCTATTTGTTCACTTATACTCCCTAAGATATCAGCTTTTAAGTTTTCCATAAAATTTCCTATTTCTGCTCTACTTACTATCCCAGTTGCAGATTTATTAATCCTAGACATACCAGGGTCTCTTGGATTTTTCCCAGTTCTAGCCTTTCCTCTTGAAATGTGTGTTCAAAATTCACAAATTTCTCTAAATGATAACTGAGAAATATCTCCTTTTCCCATTAAATTTATAAGATCTATCCACTTCTCTCTAATGGATTTTAGCAAAAGATCTTTCAGAATTTCTTCATCTAGATTATGCATTTTAGCCCTTTTAACATTATAAGAAAATCTTTCAATGAAATCTTCAATATTTTCATCCTTTTTTTGCATTATTTTAAATACTTCATCTTTAAGGTTATGAGGCATATAATAATCTTTGTTTTTATATAAGAACACATTTTTCATTTCTTCCCATTCTCTTATGGTATGTGTTCTGAATCCCATAAACCATTTAAGTGCTTTGTCTTTAAGAGTGGCTGGAAACAATTTCAATTTTTGAGAATCAAGCAAGTAGTCATAAGATCTACATAAGAGTTTAAACTCAAAAAGAAATGTTTCAGGATCCTCATGTCATACTCCATGTAAATTAGGGAGGATGGAGGGTGAGATATTCTTCATTGTAACTGTGGTATCTTCATTTAAGATGTGAAAATAAAAAATGCTATAGATCTCCTCTACCACCTCTTCCTTCGCCTCCTCCTCTATCTCCCCCTCTACCTCTTCCTCCATTACCTCTTCCACCTCCAATCCTAAATTCACCATTCACATTATGTACTTCTCCTTCTCCTTCCCCTACCATTATAGATTCCTCTGAGCTAATAGAGTGTTCTTCAATTGGATTTTCTAGCTCTTCTTCTAATTCTTCTATCAATGGAATAAAATAAGTTTCTTCTTCTTCTTCACTAGGGAGTTTCAATTCTTTTCCTAGAATTGATTCTCCAATTGAAGATAGAAATATTACCCCTTTTGTTGGGGATGTAGGTTCATATACTACAACTTTAATAGAAGAAATTGGTGAATCTTTTGGTTGGATTTCAGATATTTGTACCTTAGGAAGCCTAAGTCTACCTGCAAATGATGGAATATGAGTTTCGGTGGATGGTGTGGCACTACGAGGTCGTGGTGGGGTGAGTGGTGATGTTGGAATGGAACTCCTACCTCTACTTATAAACCTACCCCTAGAATCTCTTTCCCTATGCATAAATATGTTTTTATCATTTTTTATTAATGAAAAGAATCCTAAAAATAAATCCTATATACACTTTCCTGACAATGATGTCAAAATGTTTGGTAATTTAATTGAGCTTAAATTACCGCATAATATCGAATAGGGCTTGTAAAATGATGAAGTGTATGTGCACCAGTTGTACTAGGATTCTTTATTATGTGAGTAAATTTCAAATTAAATTATGATGTTTTCATGCACATGTTTTATCTAAGAAATTTTCACTCTTGCAAGAAAGAAAAATATCACATTGACAAAAATAAAACTAAACTGAAGTGCAGAAGTAAATAAAAAAATCAAATATAAATTATCTTTACACTTGCATAAAATACAACTAATCTAAAATTGTAGAAATAAATATCACACCAACAAATCTATATCTATGTCTCACTGACATAAATGAAAGTAAATATTAAGTGCAGAAAGAAAATATCACACTGGAAAATCTAAATCACACTAATAAAGCCTTGAAACAATTTATGCTTCTAATTGATCAAAATTTACATGTGCATAATAGATCACTTTTCATTATTTTCTTCATCTTTCACACAACGAAATGATTAGATCTATAAAAGAAATCTTCAACAAACTCTATTACAAACTCTATTCTCATTGTCACAAGAATTCACTGAAAATCAAAACTGAAAGATTAGCTATGATAATCTAATCCTACATAACTGAAATACAAATCTAAAATATTAACCATAAATGAAATGAAACCTTACAGCTCCCAGGGGACCCTCCTGTGAGTTGTAGGTATGTGGTGATCAACAAAGATTAAACACACATTTAAACATGCAACATAATGAAATAACAAGCTCGCTTTTAATAATTACAAGGAGTATTTCAAAATAATAACCAGTCTATGTGTTGTTAGCACTCAGGTTGTTCCCCAAAAGCAGTGGGAAAATGGAATACAACCGAGGTAACCACTAACCAATCTTTTAGATTCAGATTCTAGCCAATCTGCAGCCAGAGAGGGCTCTCTCTTTATGATTTAGTTTTGTTTAGCTATGTGTTAGGCTAGTTATGAAGCACAAGTGTTTATTTGTTTGTTGTTGGATGGTGACATTCAATAGAACAGGACTGTAAAGTATGAGAAGTTCAGACCATTGGGTTAATGGAGTCAATGAAAATAAACTTCTGGGTATGGTTTCCTTGGCAAAAGGAGGAACTACAGAGCAAGATAATTAACCATGGAAAAATCTTCAAGCTGGAATAGGATGAAATGGAGTCAGGTAATGAAAGGCAATTAAGGATATTTCATTATGCTAGCAGAGGGAAAATGGATAAATATTACCAAGGAGCAGTTAAGAATTCAATTATATTCAGAGTGTAAGAACCAGGGAGACAGGAGCAGTCAAGAATTCCTGCCTATGCTAGTCCTGTAGAAAACGTAAAAAGTGACAGGAATTGAACACAGAGTACAACAAAGTAAATTCTGGGCTATTCTTTCTTCCTGCAATTTAGAACATGATACTTAGATGATATATAAAACTCAGAAATAGTAAAACAAGAGTTAAAAGACTTATTGATCCATGAGATAATCCAAGAATTCTGCAACATGGGATTCTGCCATCAATTCCATAACCAGAGAGTTCAACAGCAAAGCATTCCAGCAATCTTTATTCAGAAGAGTTCTCAAATTTGCAGCGCAGGTCCAGAATGATATTTACTAACCAACCCCCAATACATTTCTAGGGGAGGTATTTATACAAAAATTTTACAAAATATCTCAAAGGAGATAATATCTTGCTATAACTTCTTTCACCTACTCTACAGAAGGAGTAAATGCTCTTGGGAACAAGGAGAAATGAATGCAGAAGTAAGAGAATGGTGTGCTGGCTGCCTTAGGTGGTAAGATATATTTGACTTTTTAACTCAACAAGTCGGCTGGTAACTGTGTCTTTATTTCGTGTTCCTGCGTTGATGTCCCGACCCTTTCATATGTGCCTAATTCCGCTTTAATGTGTTTTGGCGTGACTTCCTTCCTCTGTTGTTTTCATTTTTATGATATGTGGCACATGCATTGAATTTGTTCAAATGCAGATGATCAAAAAGAGAACTAAAACTACATTGGTAAAATCTCTAACATGCTCTGCCACCATTGGTCTGTTGGAAACTGGTGTCTTTGTAGTTTTATCAATATTTCATTAGCTTCAATATACCTATAGAAATTGGGCTGGATTTCAAAAAGATGTGTTATTTCATGCTCAATATAGAACAGATTTTCCAACTTGTCATATAAGCTCTGTCCAGAGGGAGGTACTATGTCCTCTGAAGTGCTTGATGATGCTGTGATCTGATTGGTAACATATGTATTCACCCTGTGAGCATATTGTTCATGTGTCAACAGTCTCTGACTACTGGTTAACAAACTGGGTAGACCCTTTTGCTGCAAGACTGTAAACTTTTCTGTAAAAGAATTTATTTCTATCTGCATTTCTTGACACTTTCTCTCCAGATTTTGTATAAAATTCCTCATAGTCAACACCTTTTTAACTGTCAAAATGGTACCTATTCTGTCCCTGATATCTAGAGCTGCTAGTTGTTCTTTGGTATGAGTATTCAAAAAATGAATTAGTCTATTGGCATGTTTAGGCATGTTTCCCAATAATGCTCTGGCCTTTTGAATCTCTACTTGGGCTATTTCTATCAATTCAATTTGCTCATGGATAGACTGTATTGATCTCCATTGATCAGTGATGGACTGGCCAATTTTAGTCCACAAAATTGTTTTGATTTCTGATAGAAGTTTATGAAGAGTAAGATCTTTCTACAAGGATTTTACCTTATTTTCCAAGGCCTTTACCTCTCTTGTTTTTTCAGCCACAATTATTTTATATTTATCATAGCTTACCTCTAATTTGGCCAGTTTTTCTTTGGCTTCCTTTAGCTCTACCATTTGGAGTTCTAATTATTTTATTTCCTTCATCATCTCTTCCGTGCTCATGATGGTATCTGGTACTATTGTTGTTGCTGCTGCGGAAGTATCTGTGACTGATGTACCTGTTGTTGGGACAGTAGGAGGTATAGCTGTTGTGATTGTAGGAGGAGTTGTTTCTGGTGGCTGGGAGGTCGACACTCCCTGCTTCTCTTTCATTGATTTCTCCAATGCCTGCTCTGTTTCACTTAGCCTTTGATTCATTTTTATTAAAAACTCCATCATGTCTTCTTCTTCTTTTTCTTTCACTATCTATGTGGTCTGCAGATGCATAGTAATTGGTAGTTTTAACTGCTTCTTGAGGGCAGCTATGTCATCCTCCTTTTTCTTTATTAGTGCTTTTATATCCTTAGGATCCTTGGGATTATGTCCCAGCTCAATGATGATTTCTTCCAAGGATTTTATCCTGTTGTCCTTGGCCAAAGAGAATGCCTTTTCCAACTCTAATTGGGTAGATGTGTTGTTTAGTGAATTATGCAATTGTTGAGCTTGTATGGCTTTGTCTGCCAAAGTGGAATAGACCATTTCACCGGTTTGCTTGTGCAAATCAATTTGGTCCAAAGGGTGAATGTCTTTGGCAAGAGCCTCCAGATTTTCTCTAATATAATCGGCAGCTGATTGTGGCTGTTGTACTCCGGGCTTGAAGTGACTCAAGATCATTTTCCCTTCCTTGATATCATATGCAGACATCAATCTCTGCTTTTTGGCAGGAGTCATTTTGAGGAACTGATCGTAAAGATACATTCTTATTGGCTCATTTTATGCTTTGATTTCCATGAATGGCCTCTTAATATCAGAACTTTGTTTGCTTTGTGGCCGTGCTGATGAAATTTCCATACTAGGTTGTTTTCCCAACTGCTGTCCATGAGAACTGGTAGGTGATTCTATCACTAGGGAAGTTAGTGGGCTGGTTGCCCTTTCACTTCTTGGACTTTCAATGATCTCCTCTATAACTTCCTCTTTAGGTAGAGGATCCACTTTCTGCCTCTTTGCTTCTGGCTGCTCTGCTGGCCCACTTATGGGTGTGGCCTCTTCCCAGTCCCTTTTTCTGCCCTTCTCCTCATTGAGAGGAGTCTGCAATGCTGGTATCTCTGGTGCATTGGTCTGGGCAGGAGGAATTTTCCCTTGGCCTTGCTGCTGTGATGATGTTGGCTGATCTGTCATTTCTTGTTGCTCTGAATGCAACACTTCTTTGCCTTTGGATGTCCCTGCAGGTGGAGTATTTTCTTGGGCAGGTTGTTGTGAAGTTGTAGCAGATGATGTGCCTGCTCCAATGTGTTGAGGCAATTTGAAAGAGACCTGTCCAAAAGAGTCCAAGTCAAGAGTTTTTTCAAGGTTTTTCATTTCCTGCTCCATTTTCTCTTCCTCAGTAATCTGTTCTACCAATGTGCCCTCTACCCATTCATCTTGATTAGCATATTGTTCTATATCAGGGATTCTACAATGATCATAGCCTGATAGCCTATTTTTTGTCTTTCTATCATGGATAAATCCATTTGGGTCATAGGGTACCCACCAAAAACTCCTTTTTAGTTTGAGTTTCTCACCTAATATCTTTTCAGCATCTTTCCACCCTTCCTTTTTGTTAATAATGAAGGGGCCTAGTTGGTTTCTTAGCTTCAGCTGAGCCTTTTTCTTGGCAGCATAAAAATGAGTCAAATTTGAGCTAATAAATTGCCTAAAGTATTCAAGGGAAAACAGTCTCATAGGTACATACTTTGGCAGCTTGTAGGGGCACAATTCACAGCCATAAATCCTGATCTCTGTGTGATTTTGGTAAAAGTACCAATCACCTATTTTATAGCTTTTGGACAGCTGCAAGATTTTCTGCATTTCAGCTGAGAGTTTGGGAGGGGGACTTCTCATCAGCAGAGATGAGACTGGATATATGAATAGATCAATGAACTCACAATAAGTATAAGGAGAATTATGGACTAGATGGAAGACTGAGGTCCAAAATATGACAGATCTCCTTTCTCCTTTTACATCCAATTTCCTGACAGGGAACTGAAAACTATCTGCTTGATAGTATAAGAACAGATGATATATATATATATATATACTTGAAGACTCCTTCTTTGTTTAGGCTCATGAATTGTTCATGGATTTTGTTGCTAATGAAGGTAGCAAAGTCAAACTTGATGGCAGGAGGGTGTCCTGGAATAAATATGGACATCAGAGCTAAAATGGTCTCATCCACATACTCACTTGTTCTAAAACCCAGAATATAGGATATCATATCAATAATAGTTCTCCCAACTTCATTGAAATAGACCTGGTGAAAAGGAGGTGAGTCTTTGGGCTCATGAATAACTTAGCAATTCGGCCTATTTTTGCAGAGGATAGTTTGGAGCCTTGGTCCATCAAATATTTCATAGACAGAGGAGCCAGAGGCTGATTAGGCTTGAAATGCAACATCTCATTGATTGAGTCAGGAGTGATATAGAACAGGGCAGTGCCATTTGGATACATGACTGCTCTTTGAGTAGGCTCATAGTTAGCACAACACAAGCAGATTATACCTGGAAATACATTAACTGATGGAAGATAATTTATGGGCAGATTGGACTCCCATATCCCATAGAGATCAGTCTTGTTCAGGTAGTTGTTTCTAATTTCACAAAATGTTTGCAGATGGTCTTTGATACCCATTAAGTCTTGTATTTGGAAGTCCCTATCTGCTAAGGGCAACCATTCCAGCTCCTTGTGAAGTGCATTAAGGGGAGCAACATTGAGGGCCACTGGAGCCTCCATTTTTCAATCCTCTGTGATTATTTAATTTGAAATTTTGGGTTTTCACAGCGATAGTAGGTAAAACAGTACTTTTGGGTCCTTTCTGCGAGAATTGCAGGCCGAAATGCACTTGAATTTTAGCCAAATGGGCGAAATTGCAGTGGGAGACAAATTCTGAGGAATTTCTTGGAGAAAATGGGCAGAACAGCGGCTTAAAATGTGCAGTTTTTTAAAGGCAGCAGGGTTTTTTAATTGAAATATGGGTTCACCAGGAAATTTTTCAGAGAATTTAAAGAAAAACGGGGTTCGGGAATGGAATGTAGGTAAATACCTGCTTTATCGGTGGTTTGTGCGATTTGCAGGTGGCGGGCCGAGCTTGAAGACTAGTTTGCAGGTTGGATTTAGCTGGGTGGTGGACTGTGCAGTAAAAAAGCTATTTTGGTTGAAAATCACATGAACGCGTCGCATAGAACAAACCAACAGAAATGGACAAAAATGACTTTTTTACGCCAATTTGACAAAAATTTTAGGTTTTGGCGCGCTTTGGTTTGGTGACGTTAGCATGACGCAAGGATTTTGTCGTATAGCGAGGGTACGAAGGTCGACTTGGCAATGACGTGCCGGACAAGGCGGATGATACAGAGGCGGGGTGGCGGATCACATGTCTGATAACGAGAGGGTAACGTCAGTGGGGCGGGGGCATAGGCGGTAAGTGGCTTGGCCCCCACACTGCCTTTGGGCCATAGTGGTATTGGAGGGGGGGCAGAAATCACACCGGGCACCTGCCGTGCATCTTCTATACGGCGGAAATATCGCCCATCCCCCGGACGCTATCGTTCGGCACATATGGGGTTGCGATATTCATGCGGGCCGTCCGATCTGGGGATCAGATCCAATGGTTTACGCATGTCGAAGCTGCGGGGGAGTATGGCGTGGGTCCCATGTTAAATTAACCGCTTTTTCAAAGGTTGGGGGGTTGCTTTATTGTTTATGTGGGCGGCCTTTAGTTATTTGTTTAACCAAATGTTGAACAAATCCTGATGGAGTGCGTGGAGGATTCTTATAGGTCCAGGGTGAACCTATAATTTCCGACAGACTATACATTGATATTACAACCGGGGCGGGATATTAGAGTGTTTTTGGGGTTTTTTATATATTTTATGTAATACAGGAATGGGGGAAAATGTAAGGGTTTATATAATAAAGTCAATGTGTTAATATGAAAAATATGTTTACACAAAGTACTAAGTTTGAAGAGTGACTTAGGCTTAAGGAGAATAAGAAAGGAATCCAAGTCATGAATTTATACAGACTTAGCATAGAGGAAGAAAAAGATTTTTACACAAGAAATGTGGCTTGCTTTGCTTAAGTAAAAACACAGTTTTACTTAATCTTTTTCATGAAATGAAGTGAACTAGGAGCACTGAGCATATCTCAATGTCCTTGAGGGGAAATTAGTGAATGTTCTTAGAGAAATGAAGGGGGGAAATTAGGGATTCTTCAAGTGTTTTGCAGCCACCTTGTCATGAAACTTTAAGATATCGATGAGACAAATCATTTTCAAAGTACAAAATTGCTCACAAACCTACTTCTGCAACACCAAAACTGCCTACCCAGCTTATTAATCCTATCATTTTTTCTTCCTTTTCCAGGGTGCATTTGAACTAGCAAACCCTTTCTCTCTTGTTTTCTTTTCACTGCCCTCCTATCTAAGTCTGCCCTTATCTCTTCCAGGGGCTCAGATTTAGCTGTTGAGCACCCTTGCTTCTCTACCTAACTACTGATCTGCCAAGCTTAAACTGTTTGAACAGACCTTATTCTCTAATGCTAAAACAAGAAATTTAAACATGGACTGGCCAAGATTGAGCTGTTTGGCCATCCATCAAGTGTGACAGAAGTCACTGATTGCATAATTTGAACTTGTTTGCAAAAAATAGGACAGTAGTGGCATTTTGACTAGCACACTTTCCTGGTCTTTTCTTTGGGGTTCATTTTCTTTCTTTCTTGACCAATTCATTCTTTTGCCCTTTGATTTTTCTTTTAGGGCATACCCTCTTTACATTTTTTAAATTTTTTTGGTTTTTTGAAAATATGGAATCTTTGCAACATGGAAAGGATGATCATATTTGGCATTTCCACAGTCAATCATGAAATATGACACCTATTGGTATAGGAACCTAACATGTGTTATCATCGTGCAAAGAGGAAGATTTTATAACCTCCTTCATTAAATTGTCTAGAGACTTCTAAGCCTATCCTACTTGAAAAAAATTCTAAAAATAACATAAGATATCATTAAATAGCAATTCTTCATGATTTGATATCGAAGAAGCAAATCATGAGGCAAAATATTAGCTTCATCCTTATCATCGATCTCCTCACTCGCTTGATCCGTCTTTGGCTCCTTTTTCGCTAGGTTGACTTCCACGTTGACCTGCTCATATGACATCCTTATCATCTTGCCCTATCATGGTGATAGGTGGATGTCCTTATGCCATTTTTCAGCTACCTGTCCATACCTTTTGTTCCTCAATTGGTGTTTTAGAACCTACAAATTCTTCAAGTAAGCAACATAATCAATCATTAGCTACATAATTGATGCAGTTCGGTAGCTTATGCAAATATTAAATCAAATAATAAGGAAATAATGAAACGAGGAATAAAATATGATTAAGTACCTGATTTTGCCATTAACCTTGAAAGATGACACCTTATTGAGATTATTATGGTCAAAAGGAGGGAAATGGAATGAATGGAGTTTAATGAAGGTGTCAAAAAGGAACAATTTTGGTCTTTAGCAAGTTTCAATCGAGTAAAAATGAAACCACTTTCAATTAAATAAAACCTCACATTTTCAAGGGTAATGGAGCAAGGGTAAAGGGAAATGGCGCAGACAAGGATTTAATGGAAACGATAATTTAGGTAAGCACAATACAAGTTATAAAATATGAAAGACATGTGAATAGGGTTGGTCTTAATTTAAAATTTTAAAGATTTAGAATGACACTATTTCATTTTGGAATTTTTTTATAAAGGGTTTATTTAATATACACTTGTTAATAGAAGTACAAGTTTTTTTGTCAATAGAAGTACAATTTTTTAATAAATTTTCATCTTTGAAGGGTTAGATGAATATATGTCTTTCCAAATTAAATTAAGACCGAGCCTTCAAATTTGATCATTGATCGTGCTATACAACAAATTTATCAAATATTATAACAACCCCATGTTCAGAACCAACCCTTAATGTTAATGACATCACTAGTGTAGTGGTGTGAAATATAAGAATGGGTATCAGATGGGATATGCAGTCGCAGATCGATTTATATAATACTACGAGGTCTTTAGGCATAGAAGTGCCTTTATCTTTTATTGATTATCATAATGCTTTTCTAAAGGTCACGTGGGGTCTATTGTGGATGAACTTCCATACATGAAATCCCTTATGGAAAAATATTGCAATCACCTCGCCTTCACTGGCTAAATGTTCACAATTCAAAACTAAGGATTTATAAGTAATCACAATTAGGGTTTGTAATTTAATTTCCATGTTCTATACATTCAAGGCAATAACTATTCATGACACTTTAAATTTTCTTAGTGGCTACTAATGAGTTGTTTTGAGTAGGAATTTGATTGCACAAACTATGAATTGGTAAGGGACATTTATTTTAGAATACTAGAGCTATCAAAAGATGAGGACCTGATTAGATTGCAACAACAATGGTTACCTTACTATGACATTGGTTGCAAAAAATATAGTGATCAGTTGGGAACTGACCAACTTCAAGTTCAACACTTCTGGGGCCTTTTCGTCATAGCAGGGCTGGTATCAGCGATAGTGCTATTTTTTTACATGGTGCAAAGGAAATGCAATAGTTCTATGGTGGCCTCACCAATTCCTCTCCCTAAAGGCTCATCTAATGGCTCAATTGTTCCTTAAGGTTCATTAGACAATGACAGTGGAAGCTTTATTTCTGGCGACGAATATGGAAGAAGCTTCGAACTAATGAGTGATCCCTTTGATGGCTCATCTAATTACCCAACTAGTCCTGAAGGTTCATCAGGCCATGGTGGTGCAGGCTTTATTTCTAGCAAAGCTTCGAATTGATGAATAAAATTTAAAATTTGAGGAGAACAAAATCATTAGTTAATGCCATGGAGAGAGAGAGAGACAGCATAAAGGTTTTTTATTATTTAAATTAGAATTTAAACTAAATCCTATTTAATTAGAAATTTCTCTAAATCCTATATAATTAGGAGCCATGCCATGGAAAGTAAAATAGATTCAAATAATAGAAGCATTTTTCTATTTTTATGGCTATGTCAATGGTTTTGTATTTGGTTAGTGATTTGTTAGAGTTGTGTATGTGTATATGTGTGATTTATACTTTTGTTATTGATCTATATAAGTTAGTTGAATATTTAGTTTTTTTTTTTCTTTGGTTTTGTATGAATTTTAAAAATTAAGAATATTTGGGTTTATGAGGAAATTATAATTTTTGAGTGGTGGTGGTCCTCTTCAATACCAAAGGAAATAAATAATGTGATTTTACTTGAGTTGGTTGAAGATTTAGTTATTTTTTTCTTTCGTTATGTATGAATTTTTAAAATTAAGAATTTTGGGTTTGTAGCAAAATTACAATTTTGGAGTGGTGGTGGTCCTCTTCAATCCCAAAGTAAATCAAGAATGGGTTTTTACTTAGGGATTAGGAGGTGTCTCTAACAAAGAAGTAAACTTTCTTTTGTTAATGGAAAACAATTCCCTGGTTGATAAATTGGCAAAAGTTAAAGTGAATTTGGGTGACTCATGGCTAAGTGTAAATGGGAGGGATTTTATTCTAGAGTACATCCTCTAAAGTTATTATGTAATTAATACTTTGTGGAAAACTTAGGTAGGAAGTTCTATTTGGATGCAGAAAAGGATAGGGAGTTAACTCCTCTTATTATTCGCTTCTCTTCATATGGTATTCCAATGACAATGTTGTTACTTTTCAAGGTGGTAAGAGTCTCTATGTTTTAGTGCAGGATGGTAGGTCTATTAAGGTTTGGTTATGGATTATCCTCTACAGATTAGTTATCATGGATTATGTATTTTATCAGGGCAATATTAGGAATTTAGGGAGAGGAAAAAATACCAATCTTTGTAGGTTATACAATGATCATGGTATTATGTAGCCGAATGTAGTGCATATTGTGTGATTTGGTTGAGGTTCAAATGCATATGTTGGTTCTAGAGAGAGGAATTGCAAAGCCTCAAAGGGATGCATGACTAAGTTAGCCCTACATTAGAGTGGCCAGTGTTTTGCATGGGAAACCAATCTTCGAGTTGATGCTCAAGAGGGAGTAAATCACATGGTTTAGATGATGGCTCAAATCAATGTTTAGATTGAGATATGGAAAATGAAATGAAGACACATACACAAACCAAAAAATAAAATTACTTATTAATGTATAAGAAGTTAGGGGTGGCACTAGATACGATCAAGGATATATAGTAAAAATTGAATTCCACTCCATTTGGTAATCAATCACATTATCTTGTAGGTTAATCTCTCATGCCTTGGGAGACAAAGCAAAAAGGTAACTTTGAAGCAACAAGAACATATATCCCTCAAGCAGAAACATGGCCTTTATTCATTCAGAATATTTCATAGCACTTGCATTCATGGGATATAAAGAATACCTTTAATCTCACTTTATGTTGATAAAATCATCCCAAAATACTTTTGTTCGACGCCCTCCAAATACATCTCTCTAATAGAGATAAAACCTATTTTAATAAAAATACCCTATTTTTACCAAATGCCACTTTTTATACCCTCCCTTACCCCACAAGCACCCTCCACCAATACCTACAATATGTTGACTCTGTGTTTCACAATTTTAAAACATTTATGTGAATCAATATGATAAGGTATTGGTTAGCAAGGTAAATTCCTTATGCAAGTAGCATGTTGGACTTTAAAGGAGACCTCCTAGGCTTAGTTGAAAGTATCCATGTTTCTAAAGTGGTCCTTCATGGACCGACTTTTTAAATTTTCTTATACTTTAGCACATTATGTAAGGTCTACTTTTTACTAGTATAATATGTAAGGTAATATTCTTGTGATAGAAGATATTTAATCATTGGTTAAAATATGTAATGACCATCATTTCCCATTTTGGACTACATGTAGTGGCTAGTGGAGGTCTAACTCCCCAATTTTGTATTACATTTAACTAGTATTCTTTTCAATTATCATTGTTGACAAAATGAAGTTTTTTCATTTTTTATGATTGGGAAAATATGATCTATTTCTTAGAATGATTTTCTAACATTATCCATCCTATCAATGTGCTTTTTGCATCTTTAACAACAATCACTAATATGTAAATATCACTGGTATATTCCATTATGCCACTTTGTAAAATCAATATAACAACCAAACTTTTGTTGTTATACATTTAAATGTGTGTTATCCACTCTATGCAAGAATACGTTATTGAGAATAATAGTGATTTATTCATTCTTCAATATATTAATAGAGACCATCAAAAAATGCATCACCATCTTCTTTTGGTTGTCTTGAACAAGAGCCATTGTACTCATGGATCGACATACTAGCTAGGGAATCTATCCTTGACTTCCTCAATCACACCACCCCATATTTTGTAGTGTAGAGGGGGGATCCGATTACAAAATCACCATAATATGTCTAGTATGGATAGAGAAAACCCTTCCTCGTTCTCTTTGGCATACCACTAGTCTTAGCCATCAAGGATTGATTAAATGACTCCTCCAATCCTAATATGTCTTGCTAAAAGGAAAATAATAGGGTTTCTTTAAACACTGTATCAGTATAAGGTGGTGATAAAGAGAAAAACCAAGTTATTTCAATAGGGGGTAGCCTTTGTTATGGTTTATATATCACATAGGTATATTGATTACTTCCTCTAGCACATTCATCCTTTGAAACAAACCAATCCATCAATCTGATTCACCATTATCCATAGTTTAGGCAAGGGCGATTTGGCCAAGCATTTACCGAAGATTCCTAGGACTCTTTTCATAAGAAATTTTGAAACTGCTTATTTGTCTCACTTATTATTAGTGGTTATTTCATCTAAATGAAAAATATGTTTAGAAAGTAAATAAAGTTTCCAACTACTTACCTTTTGTGTTAAAAAATAGTAGTAATGAAAAGCTCCCACATGAAATTGGCTTCCATGTTAGCTAGTTCCATTGAGGAAACCCTCCTCCCTAATGTTCAATATGTATTCATTGGTGCATATTCTAGTGGTGATATGCATGGGTGTGGTGGAACTGCCAATTCTGACCCTTCATACTTTGGTAAGGTCCTTCAAGGTCTTAAATGCCTAATATTAGTTAAGGAGTGTTCACCAAGGTCTATGTCAACAAACACCAAATCTATCACAATCCTTACCTGTAGTAAGACTAAGACCACATTCACTTAGGTTAAGGCCTCAAGGTTGAAAGCCGAAAGATAACTTTAAGTCAACAAAAGGTTTGAGGCAAAGAAAAAAAAAAAAAAAAAAGCAATAACTATTGTATAAAAGAGGATTTGTTCTCCCTTCCAACCAGCACATAACTTTACCTGCACCTCCAATGCCAAAAAAATATTCAAATTCAATACTAGATACCATAAACAAGGGTTTCATTGTATTGATATACCATATGTTAGGCCAAAAAAATATCTGAATTCAATGTCAGATACCACAAACAAGAGTTGCATGGCATAAATCTACCACATGTTTTAAATACTTGTTGCATAATTATACTTTTTTAGAAATGCAACAACATTCATATTTACAAGAAAAACAAGGTTATCCTAATGAGATTTGAGCTCCAAGTCATGTGTTATGTTTTATGATACATTTCTCAAATTACCATTGACATGGAAAAACCAATGTGTACCTTCATTGGATTAGAAAAATGAATGGAAAAATACCCATGATGATTTGCAATTGAGTGCATTTTCAAACCACAAGAATTTAATTAGTTTGTGTCTTATTAATATATGAGGGCCAAATCTACCCCAAATGTTCGTTGTTGACTTTAGTCTATGGTTTCTCCCTAATTTTTATGAACATGGATTTTCCTATAATGCAGGGACTGTATGCTCAACAACAACTCTTGTTATATTTAAACCTTAATATGACATTGATGGAAGACAAATTTTCCCATATACACGCTCCTAGTGTCATTATCTAACTTTCCACTTATTAACAACACAACTATCTAGCCTTAAGCCTAATAAGGGAATCCACTTTTTCACAAGATGATCAATAAAGTTTTGCATTTGTTTTTCCTATCACTAAATTTGTGAAATTTTTACTATTACAGCAACTATAAATTATTATTCTAACAGAATATTATTATGTGTATTTTATTTGCTATTACGACAAATAATGAATAAAATCACAACATCAATTTTCACCAAGAATAAAACCCACTGTGGAAATAAAATAGGAACTGAGAAAATAGAGCCCAAACACAAAATAAAAGTGACACTATTATTTTTGGACAAATGTCCCGAAAATACCCAATGTGGGAAAACTGGTGTAGTAGATGAGGGTTTTCTTGTAAATATTCAGCATTAAAATCTAAGTACAGTATCTAGATGCTAAACTAGAAATCCTCTCCTGAGAAATCACTAGAAAAATATTTGAGGGAAATTTTCCCTTCTCCACACGCAATTTGACAACAATCTGGCCATTCGAATTGGTTATCCAAGAACCCCTGCACAAGCCTCTGTGTAAATTCTATGCAATCCTCTACTACAACTAATCAGAATTGCCTTGAATCTACCTTTAACTAACTCTTGCTACTCTAGAAGTGAGCCTTTGGCCCTTTGGAAAATTATCCCAACCTCCTACAAGTGATTCAACTTCCTTCTTAGCTGAATTGAACTACATCCTTAAGGTTTTTTGCAACCTCCTGTGTAGACTCCTATGTAATAATTCGACCTCTCTTTGCTACCTCTTCCAGTACTGGAAAATCCTCCGAAATTACTCTGTTGTTTCTCCCCAACCTTTGTTACTTGATCTTTGCCTAGAATTCTTCTCGGCATTGAATCTATGCTCCTTGGGAAATTCGATATGCCTAGTTATCACCCCCACTCGATGTGTCTTTGGTGTATCTATCTCCATCCCCTTGTCCTGCTCTTATAATCTCTCATTGGTGAACCAAAGACAATGATAACATCTCCACCAACAACTAAGATCATATCAAACTCAATCTATGTGAGTTTCTAGAGTATTCTCACTTTTCCTTAATTAATTACTATTAATTAACCATTTTTCCTAAGTTAGACTTAGGAAAATCTTAAATGATGGCTAATTAATTTGATTAGGGTGTTTCACAAGCTTATCTCACAAAATATTTTCTCTATTTGAATATCTTGTGTTGTTAGCCTCTTTGACACAAGTCGAGATTAGAACACCTATCTAATGCTACAAAAACTAACACTCCCTCTTTGTGAGGAAAGTGTTCTATTCCATAACATCTTCCCTCATGTTGTTGATGTCTGAAAACTATGAAAATCTGCCACTACCCACCAAGACACTATGCATACCCTGATTCATCTTCCAACCCTATAACTAAACCATACTGCATCTACACTGTTGTTGACACTGCTCTGTACTACCATGTACTACTTCCAACACTGTTGTGCATTGCCACTAATCTCATGTTGCTACTTCTGCCACAACTACTGCAATTGAGATGAAAACTTTGAATAAACTATGTCATGTACTATATTTGCAACTATCTCTTGAGTCTCTAACTGTAACTAGATTTTGCACTATCTACTGAGCATCTATATACAGCCTAAATTGGTTCTGTACCCCTCAATAATTGTTTGCAACTAGTCTTTGCAACTATCTCTCAAGATATGACCACGCCATCTGACACTGATCCCCCCGCTACTGAATACTGTCGGCCCCTATATCAAGGGTAATTATCATTCAGGAAAAAACTATGTGATGTTATCCTCCATGGACCCTGCCAAAGTTTTTGCAACTCTGGGAACTATAACTCAATATCTCCCCACTTATCTCCTAGAGGTATAACTGCATAAAAAGTGAATTTGTCCTCCAACTTATTCAACAAATTAGTAATCTATGCCGAAGTTGTTTCTTTCTCCTACTTCTCCTTCTTTTCCTTCTTATTCTTGGGACACTAAGTAATGTAGTGACCAAAGTCACCACATCTGAAGCACTTAATATTTGATAGATATTTCTTCTTCTTTCTTCTCCCTTTGAGTATTGTCCCTAACTAAGGCCTTTCTTTTCCTTCCCTTTTGATGCAAGGGGTACATTCTCCTCATCCTTCACACTCTATAGTCCTTTGCTATTGTTGTCATTATTACTACTCTTGACAAGAGCAAGCCACATCTCTCCCTAAGTGAAATCACTCCACAACAAATCCCATCTAGTCAGTTGATCTCGTCCAGTGATACCTTGGATGAAAGTTTCCCACTCCTTGGTTAAATTATTGAGAGTTCTATGAACTAGCTCACTCTTGTGACGTGTCTCTCCAACTGTTGTAGGCTCATATCAAACATTCTGAATTCTAGTGAGATATGCAGTGACTCCTTGCCCTTCTACATCCCGGTGGTCCTCAACTCCTCTTTCAAGAACATCTTCTAGTTCTCGGACGGATTTTGGAAAAGTGTTGTGACTACATCCCACATTTCTTTGGCAATATTATTTCCATCTAGATGTGATACTATATGATCTCAAACTCCATTGAGGATCATCCTCTTTGCCTTGGCCATCTCCTTATTGTAGTTCTCTAGTTGTTATGGATTTGTAGGTATGGCTATAACTCTTTCTTCA
The DNA here is from genome assembly GCA_031772625.1 of Pinus tabuliformis. Taxonomy (NCBI): domain Eukaryota; kingdom Viridiplantae; phylum Streptophyta; class Pinopsida; order Pinales; family Pinaceae; genus Pinus; species Pinus tabuliformis. The sequence continues at coordinate 337,980,640 of CM062820.1, forward strand.
TATGTCTTCACACCATGCTCATCTAGAAGGAAAGTCATTTTTGTCTTTCGAGATACAATAGTTAGATGCTCCATCAAGCTTATCCCAATCTCAAAGTCTTATTAATGCCATTTATATGAAACTCAAATATGGGAAAATAAACAAGAATCTCCTCCCTTTCCTACTTGACTTCCTACTTTGCTACTCACACTCCCTCATGTATTGTGCAAATCTACCCTCCTACTACCTTCTTGCTATGGAAATTTTATATTTCCTCTAGAAAATTGGATCCATAAACCCTCAGGGAAATTCTGGAAAAATCCTATCTCGGTGTGTTTTTTCTCTTCCACCCAGTGTTGAACTACTACTGTAAAATCACTGTGCCCATATCTGCTCAATGCAATTATTAATCTACTCAATTTCTTCCTGACAACACCACTACCTACGTTCCCTGGAGGCAATGGGTTGGATCCCTGCAATAGGTTGGGTTCCCTGGAGGTTGTGGGTTGAGATAATAGTCCCTGGAGACCTAGAAAAGTTGGAAAGAGACCAACCTTGAGTTGTTGATAATGAGGGTAGAGGCAGTGTATTATTTGGATATCCTTGTTATTGATACTGAGGGTAGATGTGGTGTATTCTTTAGATACCCTTATTGATGATATTAAGAGTAGAGTCACTATAGTCTCTGGATAACTTTGTTGCTGATATTGAGGGTAGAGATCGTATAGTCTTTGGACACCCTTGTTGTTGATATTGAGGGTAGAGGTAGTATAGTCTCTAGATTCCCTTGTTTCTGACACTACATATGGAAGAGAATAGAAGGAATTGAGTGTTATTGGGGTTTGGGAAACTGATCCAGTGTGTTTATGGAAAGAAAAAAGAACAAAGGCAAAAGCAAAGAACCATTTGAAAGACAAGTATTAGTATTTTGTTTCAGTTTTTAACTTTAAAATTATTAACATAATCTAGAATTATGATTTATGATGGTTGAGTTTTGAGCTAATCGGATGCGATATTTTTATACATGATGATTTGATCAAGGAGCTATTTTGACATGTTGTGACAAGAATTAAACAGAATTGCAAGTGTCACCTTATTGACAAGCTATCAATGAGGTATGATTTAAATTTATTATAATTCCTTTTGAGTCTAATGGAAATTATGTGCTTAGTATAAGAAAGCATGGAAATTCCTAGTTGGGTGGTTGGAACTGGATGCAAGAGAATTAGCAGTAGCAACAAAAGGAATTGGAACATTCAACAATATGTTGATAAAGCACTTAAGGAGCAGGGCCATTGTGGGACATTGGTACCCAATAATGTCCATTGATTTCCATAAGAATGCTATGAACATGACTCGTATAAGATCATTTTATTGTTTTTAATCCATATCGATGCATTCAGAGTGGAAAAATGGAGGAATCAACTTATGGGACCGGTTTTATCGGCTGGACCCAGTTTATCGAAACATGGTCTGAAACCTTTTGGGAGAATTTTGAGGCATCAAACAACATTTTTTGGAGGTACTTTTTTTCTTTGGTGAAGCACATTCTTATACTATTCTACACACAAATATCTCTCCAACAGCACAAGAATCGCATCAATCGAAGCCCATATGCAAAATTTATGCCACTCAGAAGTTGACCTTTTCACAATTATAGTTCGGGAGGATGCCATGTCAACCCCCATTATTCATGGAAAAGTGGATAGCCACATGTTTTTAATGTAAAATAATCTAGAAGATTATATATTGTAACTCTAGTTAAGATTTGATTTAGTCAAACTTAACCTCTAGTAGGCTATCGGGTTGTGTTATAACTAGGTCACTAGGAGGAAGAGGCATTCCATTCTTTTGAGAGCATTTTGTTCCATAGTTGAGAAAAGATATCTATGAGAGATAGGAGGTAGAGCACATAGAGAGGATTTGTGCACTAAATGATTGATGAAATGGAATTGCTAAGATGGAAAAATGTCAAAGTCATCAAACTTTTGTGTCAGTCGCTTAAAATTCAATACAACCTTACATCCTCTTAAATGATACACTTTTTTTTTTTATTCAACTATGTTTGCATTCAACGTCTTTACATTATAAATAACAAAGTTCATGAGATAGGATGACGCGAGGAATGATGCTATGTTTATTTGAAATCTCAGTTCATTAAATATGACCAAAATGTTGTTATACACAATTTTATTACAATTAAAACTATATATATATATATATATATATACATATGTATATATACATATATATACATATGTATATATACATATATATACATATGTATATATACATATATATACATATGTATATATACATATATATACATATGTATATATACATATATATACATATGTATATATACATATATATATACATATATATATACATATATATACATACATCTATATATAGATATATATTTATATATATATATATATATATATATATATATATATATATACTTTAATCGGAATATTTTGCTAAGAATGCCAACACTCCTCACAACTAATCCAATTGATAGACAGATATCATATAATCAATTTTCAACTAAATGATTATGAAAAAAAGAAAGAAGACAAAGAAGGGATATACATATTATTAAATATGTATCACACAAGTGATATTTAAACAATAAAGTCCTACCTACCTTTCTTTAAATAAAATAATAAATAAACAAGGTTTTTCAAATAACATATAAATGAGTTCTTATTATCATTTTCATCAAAATAAATTTACTCTAAGAGATTAAATTTCTCAAAACGCTAATATTTTTATATGATATATTAAGATTCTTATAAAATATATAGATATATAGTATGTTTTTTTATATATTTTATATTTTTTTTAATTTAATTTTCTATATATATATATATAGAGAGAGAGAGAGAGAGGAGAGAGAGAATATTAAGTTTATATGTTTTTGTTCATTAATTCTAAACATAAAGTTAAGAAATGTTATGATTTTATAGAGTTTATTATAAGTATCACGTTTTTATAAGTTTATTAACTAAACTTAAATAAATTGCACCTAAAAGCATACCCTACATTATAGTTGACTTTTAAACCACGTACATTGTCTCTACAATTCCTACTGGCATCACCCTAGTTAATCAATTAATTCTCCCATTGATGAGGTTGAAAAAAATTCTAGGCTTAGATTAGAAATAAGGATAATGTTTCTTTATAACTACAATAATGTCATAATTGGAAATATTTGTTAAAGACTCAAAACTGTCATTTTAGCAAACTAAGGTAATTTCCAAATACTAACACTGGCCAACCAACCATCATCTAGATCGTTTCCTTAATAGAAAGACAGATACAACTATTGGCCTATATTTTCTAGAGATTCATTCATTTACAGTGTACTACTATAGTATCTATAGTACATACAATGTAAGCAACCTCAGGCAGATTGTTTCACATATATATTTGGTGGAGTAAAATAATGAACCACATTTTACTTACATTTATGTTGAAATAATAATGTAATCCTATGTAATCACAGATTTATAAATGATATAATGTTTATTTATTTTTTTAATTTTCAAAACTGTTGAATATTTGTTCCTACCAAACAATAATTTCATTATTAGAAAAATATAATTTCATGAAAAGACAAAAATATATTCTAATTATTTTATATATTTTTAAAATTTTTAATAGAAATTTGGTAACATAATATTTTATGTTTTTTTTTTAATATAAATTTGGTAACACAATTTTTTATGGTATGATAATTTAATTATGTTGGACACCTAATCCTCTAAGGGTTGGTGTGGATGTTGAACAGTCAAAGGGAGTCCAAGAGATCACTTGAAATATGAAACCAAGGGTCACTAAACTTGTATAAATATGTATCATTATGAATAACATATGCATTAAAAGTTGATCTTTCATATCTCTTGTCTTCTCCATTGTCGTGTTTAAATGGTATTAGAGCTCTAGGTTTCTTGAATAATCCCGAGTGTTTTGGTACACTACTGCTTCTCTGCAATTCATTGTTCTATTGATGCTCTTCCACTATGAGCTTCTCAGACCTGGTGTAACTACATTTATTGTGAGTTGTTAACTAGAGGCTTCCATTATTTTCTCCTGAGTTGTTTCTCTACCTATGCATGAGAAATAGTACCAAACAATTTTGATTTTCAGACATTTCAACTGCTCAACTACATACTACCTACCAGTTTCTTTGTTATATTTGTGTCATCCATGTCAAGTGGAAACACTTAACCATCATTAGATCTATTGTTGTGCACATCAGCCTATTCTCTTGTTGGGTGAGTGGTCATGTTATGAGCCTTGAGTAGTGGTGCCTCCATGTTTGACCAATGGTGCAGTGATCATCAAGCAACGAGAGTGGGATGCCAAAGACGCGTCTTGCTAGTCAATGAGCTTAGAGGTGGGGATGCCCATGATGTCTTTTAGCTCCTGGCCTTCAAAAGCTCTCTAATTCTAGCCATGAAAAAGGCAATGGTGGAGTCGGTTCCCAATCTCAATACCATTTTTCTCTCCACATATTCCACGACTTTCTCTATAACCAATTTCTTCAACTGAGCCTGCGTCACGATGCTAGTCTATGAGGACATGGATCTCACTAATAATATGGCAGCATTAAAGTGAAGCATATATGATTAGAGTTCCACATTTATGTTTCTAGTAACATGGTTGATTCCTGAATGTGTTGAAACCTTGTAAAGTCAATTATGTCCTAGTAACACCTCTCTCATCATAATTCGACCAAGTTTTTGTTGCATAGAGCTTGAGCTCTAATCAACTTATGTTATCATTATTAAAACTCCCAAGAATGGTTTCAGACTAAGCTTGAAAATCCATCCCATGTGGGTCTCCTCATGATCAAGAGTTTAAAGCGTTTTTTTATTATTCTGGAGTCTTAATCCACCATTCTCATTGGGATGGTCAATTAATTTTGTGATGCCATTGAAGTCGAAAGAGAAAATAAATTTCTTGCATGCATCTAATTGTTTGTGTGCATCTTGGAGTTCGTTTCCTCGACTTCGAAGCGAGAGTGACCCTACATCTATCCTCTTCAGATACCAGTTATGGCAATCAAGAAGAAATGACAATAATAGAGCCAGGAAAAGCACCATTATGGGTCTTCCTTGCACTGAATTTCTCCTTTATTTGATACCTCACTGCCATAGAGCAACTGTATGTGAGCAACATTTTTGATACTTGTTAAGCAACATGTATGACATTTGTGGCACAACATATGAGATTTGGAGCAACATGGTCAACTCCGGTGGTCGGTTTTGGTGAGTATTGTATGATCTAAAATTTTGAATGGTTCTATAGTTTTTGGACTTGTCGTTGAAGATAATATCTGAAAGGACTGAATTCATTTATGCGCTTGGCTATACAGTGTTCACACTGTCTCTATGTATTGGATTGGTTTACATGTGGACGTTGCCTTGTTTTTTTGTATGGAGGATTGAATCTTGTATATAGGTTGGTCATAACTTTGGTGCATTGATGATTAAAGCTTCCTATTGTAAATTAAAACTATGCGTTGAAGACCTTGAACTATGGTGTTGTGTTAATGAAATGTTGTATTCAAAATTGCCTATGCGTTAAATGCGTATGCATTGGAATGTGCATATAAGTGTTGCTCAGAGTTATGGATTATATATGGTATGGTCAAAGCCATTGGATTGACGTTATATGCCATAGTTCTTTCTCCTTATATCTATATCTAACCAATTCATTGTAGAAGTTTGTGTAGCAACATTCTAAAAATTGTAAGTTGCTATCTATCTACCCTTACAAGTACATTTGTGCTCATTTTTTAGCTTGAGTTGGTTGAATAATGGCGAAAATTCATGGGTTATTAGAGTTACTGAAAACTATAATTCGGTCCACTGCTGACAACATAGTCAAAATTAGCAAAGCTTCTCTTTTGGACATTCAAACCTATCTACAGGATGCACATGAAAAGTTAGAGTTTCTACAACTTGAATCATAGTTACAGAGAGATGAGTTACAACAGTGTAAGAAACATTTTGAACTTATTAAGATTGAAACAGACTCCCATCAATAGAAAGTCAATAATGTAAAAGTTCATTCAGATTTAGTGCCCAATGAAGGAGCAGAGTTGCATGCAGAAGCAAAAATTCAACATACACTTCCCAAGCCCGTCATTAGACCTTGGGAAGTGCTTGTTCATAACAAGCACAAAACTAGTCTTGGATATGACGAGGATGTGTCCTTTCATATTCTAGATTACTCAAAGCCCATCGAATTTAAGAATATTGGATCTCTTTATGACAATTCATCATTAGTTGTTTTAGATCCTTCTCCTCTTCCACAACAACCACAACAGAATGTTAAATGCCATCATTATGACAAAGTTGGCCATATGGAAGACCATTGTTTTGATCTTCATCCATGTCAGAACTATCATAAAATCACTCATTCTTCAAATAGATGCTTAAAAAACAAGCCTCCTACAAGAACAAAGATTCACCTTGGTTGAATCGCTTCTTGGCAATGGGCTTCAACAACCACAAAGATATTTCAATCATATGACCAAATTTGTTCTAGAGTATTGAACAATCTTGTAGTTGACTTTTCGTCATCTTCTCACCTTGTATCTGATAGGGGGGGAACCTTGTATGGTCATATACATGCTTCAAAGACACATCAAGTAGCTTGATCCACAACTTGTAATAATAGATTCAAAGTTTTATCTAGAGACAAAGATGCCCTTGAGCATGCCTTTGGTTGGTGGTCAACCTTAAATCATCTATGCGGGGTTGAGACCTCCCTTTTTAGGTTGAGCTTCTCCCTCTTCAAAGAATTGGGGACACTTCCTCCAGCTGAAGACTTCAACTTCTTGCTAGTTTTGGAAGAGTTCCAAGAATTTCATTAAGAATTCTGGATTTGGTGGTCATCCTTAAATCACCGTAGGTTATAGACCTCCCTTTTTCAAGTTGATGGTCTCCCTCTCCAAATCATTAGGGACACTTCCTCTAGCAGAATATTTCAGCTTCTTGCAAGATTTGGAAGAGTTCTGGGAACTACACTAAACATTCCAGTGTTGGTGGTCACCCTTAAACCACCCCCTTATACCAACATGTCAGAGAGCACATTCAACCTAGTGTTGTCATGCATTTTTTCACATTTTGTATTACAACTCTCTTCTTGGACTCATACATACCCCTTTGGATTAAGGGGGGGAATGTTGGTCACCTAATCCTCTACGGGTTGGTGTGGAAGTTGAACAGTCAAAGGGATTCTAAGAGACCACTTGGAATATGAAACCAAGGGTCACTAGATTTGTATAAATATGTATCATTACGAATAATATATGCATTAAAAGTTGATCTTTCATATCTTGTGTCTTCACCATTGTTGTGTTTAACAAATTATAATTTTTAGTTATTTAAATTGCATTTTTAATGTACAAATAAATTTAACTCCAAAAAAAATGAAGCTTTTGAATGGTAAAAGCTATATAACTTAAATTTACAATTTCAAAAAAATCTTTAAATTTACAATTTCAACAAATTTTAAATTTACAATTTCAACAAATTCTTACTAAAAGTTAGAGAACATTAATTAAAAAATATATCCAAATATAAATAAAAAATAGAAAACATACATATAAAATATTACAGTGAAAGAAAATGCACAAATTACAACATGGAATATAAACTTTGAAAAATATGTTAGGTTTTAAATTTACACAGTTAATAACCATTTAAAAATTACTTAATTTTCATATAACAACAAAAAATTAAATCCAATATAATTAAGAATTTTGCTAAAATTGAAGCTAATTTTGTTTTGGGCTTTAATTTATAAAATTAAGAACAATATCTATATCACATATATTCATATTACAAGTTTCATAACTATTTATTCAATTTGTATTACCACTATTTCTTAGATTTTATGGTTAATAACCCAATAACCATTTAATAATTAGTTGATGAATATTTATGAACAACTGAATAGCCCCTTTTTTTCCTAATCTCTTATTTTCCAATTTTACCTCTTTTTCTTCCAATTTTGGTTCTCCATACACTTATATAGGCTTCCATTTTGCCAAATCTTTATAATCTTACTTTAATTAAACTATATTTAAACTGGGCGGAAGATATTCACTACTATGCTAATGTTTCAATCCCATTTCAGTTATTATATATATATATATATATATATATATATATATATATATATAATTGATAAAATAAATATTTGGTTAATCAATAGCAGTTTAAGTGGTCATAGCTCACAAAATAGAAGAAAAGATAGATCAACGACTTCAAAATAAGCCTCTTCGAGGGGTAACCTCCTTTACACAAATGAACAATTCTTGGATGATACAAATGACAAAACATCCTTTCTATATATAGGAGCCTAAGGGGTCACAATATAACCAAAGCCGACATAACAATAATAATGTAAGGGCACAACAATGTGGGCTTCTATGGGGCACAATAATAACAATATGGGGACAACATGGGCACAACAATAACAATAAGGGGCTACAATGACAATAATAATAAGGGAATACACCAGTATTATAGGGACCTAACATGCCCCTCTCCTTAAAAAAAGTGCTATCCTCAACGTTTGGGTAGTTAAGGATGCTTTTGTATAAAATTCTCATCCTCCCATGTGGAATATTCAATGGGTAAGTTCTTCCACTTGTTGAGATACTCTGAAATTGATCGATTTCGTAGCTGTCAACTTCTTGTTTCAGTCACTGCTTCAGGTTCCAATATGATTTGTCCTTCCCCTTCAAGTTCTAGAAATATTGTTTGAATTGGGATCTTGTCACCTATAACCTTCTTTAAGAATGAAACATGGAAAACAAGGTGCACTCGGGAAGATGCAGGAAATTCCAATTTGTATGCCATAGTACCAATATTTTGCAACACCTTGTATGAACCATAATACTTTGGTGATAATTTATTATCCTTCTTAGCTTGTTTAAGGGACATTTGTTTGTATGGTTGTAGTCGTAGAAATACCTAGTCACCTACATCAAAACTTATTTCGCTGCAATGTTGATCTGCCTGTTGTTTCATTCTATTCTACGCCAAAGTCAGGTTATCCTTTAAGAGTTGGAGAACTCCTTGTTGATGCTCGATGTGATCTTACACTGCTTGAACCTTAGAATTTTATCTTAAATATGATGTGATAGACGGTGGATGATATCCATAAAGTGCCATAAATGGGGTCATTTTTGCTGGAGTATGGAAGGAACTGTTATACCACCATTTAGCCAGAGGCAACCATTTGACCCATTATGTCTGTTTATCAGATACAAAGCAACGAAGATATCCTTCCAGACATTTGTTCACTATCTCTATTTTCCCATCAGATTGAGGATGATAAGATGAGTTATGAGCTAACTGATTACCCAGACAAGAAAATAATTTTGTCCAAAAATTTCCAGTGAAAATAGGATCTTTGTTGCTTACAATAATCTTTTGGTTTCCATGTAGCTTTTGAATTGTTTTCATAAATGTAGTAGCAATTGTATTGGATTTAAATGGATGAGATAATGTACAAAAGCATGCATACTTGGTAATTCTATTAACTACCACCATGATGACACCCTTTCCTTCGGACTTGGGTAAACCTATGATAAAATCCATTGAAACCTCCTCCCAATGTTGACATGGATTGGATAAAGGTTGTAATAGACCTGAGGTCTTAATTGTCTCAAATTTATTTTGTTGGACCAAACATTCTACCACAAACTTTTGAATATCAGATTTAAGGCCATCCCAAAAAAATTCCTTCTTAACCCTGTGGTAAGTTTTTAAAAATCCTGAATGCCCTCCTAAGGGATAGGTGTGCAATTCCATAATAATATTTTGTTTGAGTTGGGAATTCTTATAGAGGTACAAGCAATATTTGTACCATAACGAATCAATTTTCCAGCTAAATGTATCAGATGTACTAGGACCTTGCTGCAACTTTTGAATGAGTTCCCACACTTCTTCACCATTCTTCAATTCATCCCTTCCTTCGTTTATCCAATCTGGTTGGATAATATAAATGGCACTAAGCAATGCTTCCACATCCCCATCCTTTCTTGATAATGCATCTACAATAACATTTTGCTTCGCTTTTTTGTAGATGATTTCAAAGTCATAACCTAATATCTTTGTGACCCATTTTTTCTACTCTTCTGAAGATAATATTTGTTCTAAAAAGTATTTAAGACTATCATGATCCATTTTTACCTTGAAGTGTCTTCCCATTAGGTAAGGTCACCATTTCTTAAGTGCATGTAGTATTGCCAACATTTCCTTCTCATAAAAAGATTCGTGTAAATACTTTCCTTTAATTAGACGACTTTCAAAAGCAATGGGTCTTTCTTCTTACATTAAAACAACACCAATTCCATTTCCTAAGGCATCACATTCCACAATAAAGGTTTTTGTGAAGTTTGGCGTAGCTAAGACGGTTCTTGGCACATTAAATCTTTAAGATGTTCAAAGGCTTTCGTTTCTTCTGGAGTCCAAGAAAATGCATCTTTCTTCAGTAATGTTATTAGAGTTGTTGCTATTCTCCTATAATTTTTAACAAACTTAAAATAATTCCCTGTCAACTCGAGAAATCCTCGCAAATGCTTTATGGATGTGGAGATTTTCCATTCCTTAATGGCTTTAATTTTGCTAGGGTCTACCTTAACACCTTCAAGAGATCTAATATGACCCAAATATTCCACCTCTTGTAATCCAAAGAAACATTTGGAGGTTTTTTCATATAATTATCTCCTCCAATAGTTTGAGCACTCTATCAACATGTTGAACATGATCCTTCCAAGACTTGTTGTAGATTAATATATCATCAAAAAATACTAACACAAATTTTCTAAGGAAGGGTTTGAAAATGGAATTCATCAAACTTTGAAATGTAGAAGGTGCATTGGTAAGGCCAAAAGGCATGACCATAAATTCATAATTACCCTCATGAGTTCTAAATGTTTTTTTCGGAATTCCTTCAGTCTTCATTTTGATTTGATGATATCATGAGCGAAGGTCCAACTTGGTGAAGTAAATTGCTCCATGAAATTCATCCAATAATTTATCAATGACAAGAATGGGAAATTTATCTTTAATAGTGATCTTGTTGAGCTCCCTATAATCTGGACACATGCACCATGATCCATCCTTCTTGTGCACCAATACTACTAGAGCAGAGAAAGAACTTTGAGTAGGTTGAATTATACCAGCCTCTAGAATTTCTACAATCATACATTCAATTTCACTCTTTTGGGCATAGGGATATCTGTAAGGCCTAATTTTGGAGAAATACTTCTTGGAATCAAATGGATATCATGATCATGATCAAGAATATGTGGGAGGCCTTTGGGAGTATCAAATACTTTGGAATGATTGTATAAGACATTTTGGAGATTTGGAGAAATATATGATTTCGATGTGGGAACCTTTGGAGAACATAATTGTGCAATTATTCCACACTATTCTTTCTTTACAATATTTTTCATGCCATTAGATCTGATTATCTTTCCCAGTTTCCCCGCGATACCCCTTAATTCAAATTCCTTTCCTTCTCAAAAAAATTCAAGAAAAATTCTTGAAAATTAAAAGCTATCGTACCATAAGATTGTAGCCATTGGACTCCTGGTACAACATCAGCACCACCCATTGGAAAGGAAAAAATTGGACCATTCAACACATAATCTCCCATGGATAGCTTGATATTATGGCACTTTCCAGTGAAATTTATGGTTCCTCCATTTACAACGATCACTTGACACTTTGGTGCTGGATATAGGAAGCAATTCAATTCCTTCGCTATCTTACAATGAATAAAATTATGGGTATTGCCTGAATCAATCAAAACTATTACCTTTTTTTCTTGATATGTCCTTCTATCTTCATAGTTTGAGGAGTGGTAATTCTGGCTAATGCATTACAATATATGGTCAAATTCATTTCTTCTTTCTCTAGGGTTTGTTCCTGGTGTGTATCCTCTTCTTTTGATGTTTCTTGTTCATTTTCTTCTTCCTCTTCATAATCTATGTAAAATAATTTATTCTCAGCACACTTGTGACCTTTAGTGTATTTGTTATCACGACTGTAACAAATCCCTTGTTCTCTTTTTTCTTCCAATTGTTGTGGTGTCAATCTTGTAGGTTGTGGAAGGCTAGGGGAAACAACACTTCCATCTTTATAGTTGTGATTGGTAGGCTTCTTTGTTGCCATAATTTTTCTTTCAATTTTTCTTGCTAACCTGAATGCCTTCTCCAATGAATCAGGTTCCCAAAGGCAAACCTCATGTTGGATGCTATCCTTTAAAGTCCCTAAAAAGACATCAACCCTATGATCCTATGGAATATCGTTTACCCTCATATTCAATTTTTGGAAGTCCTGAATGTGCTCCAGCATTGAACACTTTCATTTGAGATTTATCAATTGTCTAAAAAAGGTGTTGCTTTTTGTATCCTCATAATGTTCTATAATTTCTTCCATAAAAATTTCCCTAGTGACAATTTGTTTACGAGATAAAATCCATCGATACCATACAAACTGACTGGGTTTGGAATATAAAGTTGCAATGCGTACCTTTTGTGTGTTTTGCACATTATGGAGATCGAAATATTGCTCCATATGTAGTATCCATGTTATGGGATCCTTTCCGTCAAACTTCCTCATATTGATCTTTGGAACATGGTGGGTCTTCAATCCAATGTTAGAGTCTATGAAATCATGATTAACATTTCTTTTGTTCTCATTATGAGTTTCCTCTACTACCTTTTCGCCATTAGGAAGCATTTCTTGTAGCAACTTTGCCAAACCTCCTTTCAAACCTTCCATGTATTTCTTCAAATCTTCAATTTTTACTTCTAAACCATCCATCTTAGCTTTCATGCCATTCATCTTAGTTTCCATGCCATTCATCTTAGCTGCCACACCTTTTTTATGAGAGTGAAATTTGTTGCATTTGGTCTCGTAATTTTGAAATATCTTGTTGCATTTCTTCCTCTTCTTCATGATTCATGCTAGAGCTTTTAGGTTGCTTACTAGGTGTATTTTCTTTCTTCGGGGCATCAATTAATGATAATTGTGCTTCACTATGACCTTTGAATTCCTTAAAACTAATTTTTCAAACAAAACTTATGCAAAATTTTAAAAATACCACACACATTTTTTCACTTTGTAGGAGCTCGATATTGATTTTGTTGTATCTCTATAATTTTGGATCTCCAAGGTTTTAAATTTCGTTATGAGTTATCCCTATGAGTCCTCTTTCCAACCCCACAAGTCTGATCAAGATTGGATTCTCCAAGAAAGAATTATTCCAAATCTCCCACGATGACCTGATTATAGACTGTCTCAATAGAGCGAACTTGTATGAAGTGTCACGTGTCACTGTTTAGATTGTCCAACCTGGAAACAATACACAGAAAACTACAATTTGTCTTATTTATTTAACTTTTTATGAAATTTCAATCTAATGCTTAGAGAGAAAGTTATGACAATTTTATCCAAGTCACATGTTTGAGATATAATTCGGGAGCTTGCAAAAACCCTAAATTCCTGGGATCATATCTCCAAAAATATAATGAGAAAAGATCTGAAATTCGTACCCAAGATTCCTCAAGATTTCGGCTCAAATGAGTTTTCTTTTCAGCTTCTGAAACTTTGTAGAAACAAATTTATAGATGAAATTCCATGATGACCTATTTGAAGCAACAGATCCGTAGAATCCAAAGCTTTGATACCAAATGTTATGTAACCAGCTCACAAAATAGAAGAAAAGATAGATCAATGAGTTCGAAATAAGCCTCTTTGAGGGGGTGACCTCCTTTACATTACACAAATGAAAAAACCTTGGATAATGCAAATGACAATACCTCCTTTCTACATATAGGAGTCTAAGGGGTCACAATATAATCAAAGCCAACATAACAATAATAATGTAAGGGTGCATCAATAACATTAGTGGGCTTCTATAGGGCACAATAATAACAATATGGGGACAACATAGTCTAAACAATAACAATAAGGGGCTACAATGGCAATAATAATAAGGGAATACACTAGTATTATAGGGACCTAACTGTTAATGTTTCAATCCCATTTCAGTTATTATATATATGTATATTTGGTTAATCAATACTAGTTTGAGTTGTTGGTCAATTTTGCTCAAAATCTCATATAGGTGTTTAAAATTATAAGTTTAAGTTGTTTAATTTGTAAAAATCAAGTGTCTAAAGAGTTTTTTAAGGTGTTGTATACATTTATGCATTCAAAAGTGTATTTTAAACAATAAAAAATCACAATATTGCTAGATTAAAAAAAATCATGTTATTAGAAAATAATTGAAAAAAGTGTTATTATTTTTTAATTCATATTTAATTTTCACAATAATTAATATTCACACATTAAAATTCAATTATCACATAATTAATAATATAATATTTTAACCATGTTTCTCAAATCAATTTAAAATATATATTTCTTATATAAAATATTTAAAAAATTAAATATTTAATATTTATCAACAAGATAACACTTTATGCAGTCAATTTTCTATGAGAGTAAATCTATGAAGAACTAAATATCACTTTATGAAATCAATTTTTTTATGAAGGTAAATCTATGAAGTGTAAATCAACTAGTTTGTGTACTATTCAAAATTTAAAGGAAAAAATTAGGTATGAAAGCCCTTTGTGAGGGAATTAAATTATACCTATCTCCACCCAAGGAAACAAACTAGTCCGGCTTAAATTTATTGGAAAAAGAAACCTGTGAATTATGTGTGTCGTATTTATTAGTACAAGTTGAACAAAGACACCCAACCCAAAAAAAATTCAAATGTATGACCACAAATGAGATTATGCCACATTGAGTAGTTCAAGTTGAGCAGGGAAACAAAAATGAATACTCTATGAGAGTAGATCTGTCGTATTGAATAGTTCAAGTTGAACACAAGGCACCCCACAAATCAGTGGTGTATCTCGTCCCTCAATACTACTTGAGAGTACTAACAGAAGCAGGAGTACTTGAGAGTAGAGTTGACTCGCAATAACTTTAAAAACTATCATTTCAAATTTTTTTCATGTTGCTATAGAGTAGGCAATTTATTATTTTAAAAGAATATTTATAGATTATACCATGGATGGCATAAATTATTATTTTTTTTCTCAAAATTTTATATCTATATGTATAATGAAAAATTAATTATATTTAGAAAAAATCTCTTCAAATTATGTATGAAAGGAATAAATTGCTTGTTGTGAATGTGGAGAATTTGAAATTCTATGAGCCTTCCGTGTTAGATTGGGAAAAGGAATAGGTCCTACCTTCTGTGGAGGATTTGGCACCAGATGCTCAAGGAGAGTTGGCAAAAGACACATTTTTGCAGAAGAGGTCTTGAACTACAAGACATGGGCAGCATGACCTTTGGTAGATTGGGTTGAAGGGACAACTTCCAAGTAAATCTAAATGGTACACCAGAGAGAAGGCGGAGGAAAAATTTCCTCACCTCATTCTTGGGGACCAAAAGCCTCCTGAAATGGGGAGGTGCAATTAGGATAGGATCATTATATTCGTTCTCATCCATCTCGGTGCATTCAAAGTGGAAAAGGAAGAGGAATCAACTCATGGGACCGTTTTTACTAGCGGGACCCAGTTTGGTGAAAGTGGGTCTAAAACCTTCGAGAACTATCTTGAGACATCAAGCTATGTTTTATTTTGGTTGGGGGGGGGATTTTTTTTATTATTAGTGCGACATATTTTTATGCTATTCTACACACATATATCTTTCCAACAATGCAAGAAGCACGTTAATTGGAGTCTGTATGCAAAAGTTATGCCACTCATAAGTTGACCTTATTGTTTGCACACCTATAGTTTGGGAGGACGCCACGTCAGTCCCCATTCATTGACTTAAAGCAGAGTGTGATGCATTAACTCATAAACAGATGCAGTAAGAACAAAATAAATCAACACACATAAGCAACACACGTGAACACCTGGATTTTTTAGGTGGAGACCTAGTGTGGGAAAAAACCACCACTGTTGTCATTTCAGTATTCAATCTTCTTATAATAAAAAGTGTTTACAAGTTTTGTATTGGTGCAGACTTTTCTAGTATGCAGGCATCTACCCGTAGAAGGCTCCAACCTTCACTCGTTTTCCACCTTCTACTAGAAGGGAGCTCCAACCCCCTAGCTCTTGTACTGACTAATATGTTTACCAATACATAGGTGCCAGCCTACAGAAGGCTACTACCTTCACTCTTCCTCCAGGGACCACGTTTCATAAATTTTCAGACTGGATACTCCTAATACACAACAACACAATATGTAGGACATGTTTAGTTAAATTTTCATACTAGACCCATCAGTAACATTGAAGCTCAAAATCAATCACCACTATAATAACTGCATCTACCAACAATCAATCAATATAAACAGTCAGATCACTGTCACTAGAACACAGAGTTGAGCCCAGAACACTGCATCAACAACCAGAACCAACTACAACCTCAAAAATTATATGTCATAATGTATACGCTACTTTAGTGAAGCCAACATGCATGCATACGCTATTTCCTTTAACCCAACCTACATATACCTCTAAAGATACTAAACCATAAAACCTATGAACCACCAACTTTACCAATCACTGACATTCAGAATATCTACTATCAAAATACAGAGTTATAAACAAATAGCAGCAATGATCACCCTTCTCACTCAGTTAATCAATCAGTGAGACTCAATATCCTTATATAATTAGTTCTACTTCCAGATCTAATGAAGACATCATCGACAAACATTAGTAAAACAACAACACTAATTAGATAGATCAATCATCTCTGAAAAACATGATTTTCTTCTGCATACGCTATTTGGAAGAGACAAACCAGCGTGTATATGCGCCTTCACCAAGGTGAACCAATGTATAGATCTGCAAATAATGACTTATAAATTCGTAGCTATTCCAGACTTTAGCCATACCCAGATCATAACATTTAAAGAATAAAACATACGTTAGCATTGAGATCTATCCCATCCATTATCAGATCATACAATGATAATTCCTTTCAGGTCTCATGATCCTGATCCAACATTGTATCTAAAGGTGCACAAGTTATTTCAGGTTATATCATAACTATAGCCGTTACAACATAAAATATACTTCAGATAGATGTACTCATGAAAAACCCTTTCACTTGCACACTTAGCCCTTTTATCTTCTCCTCCCTATATAGTTTTAGCCTTTCTCAATACCTCAGACCAAAACAACACTTAGAACCTGTGGTATTCGTAGATGGGATCAAGTAACCATTATTCTGCTCAATATTATGGGCTAATACCATGGTATGAACCCTTGGCATTCTTTAACCTTAATTTTTCTTAGTTTTCCATTCCATACATGCTTTTACTCTTGTGAAAGTGTGTGCATACGTATACGCACCTTTTGTTCTGTGAACCCACTTGTATACATGACATGGACTAGGTGAACTAGCGTATGCAACTTAATACAACTGAAAACATTCTTTTTCTTCAATTTCTTGATTCTGATCTATAGTCCTTTGTTCCATCCTCATGTTCCTTTGTGCCATTACTTTGTTACCTATGAATTGACCTGTTACAATGTGAGTTTCCCTTTATCAATTCTAAACTAACCTATGAGTCGGTTTCCATCAAGGAAAACACATGTACCATAATGCCAACAATCTCCCCCTTTGGACTTGATGGCACCCTGTTGACGGTGTTGGACTTGCCAACATTCAAGGGATCACCCTGGTATGAAATCCCAACTAGACCTCACACTTTTTGGTGTGGGATTCCCATCCGGTATGAGGGCCTGGTTTCCATTGTCTTAAGGATTTGCCTCAACTCTTGCTTGTCAGCATAGGAGAGTGGTCTGCTTTGTCTTCGGGAATTGAGTTTCACGCGCCTGGTGAGTGTAAGTGTCCTCGTGTCAATGGTTCTTTCACGGTAAAAGGGGAAGATGGTGAAAGTGAGTTCCAAGTTGGATGGGATGCAGTCCCAACTCAACTAGGAACACACAACACAATAGGAAATGCACAAATTCTAGAGGAGCAGTCCACACAGATGCAGGAGTCACAACATACAAGGTAAGATAACACGTACAACACTCAACGGATCAGTCCAAACGAGTGCAACGGTTATTACAACAAGCTTCATGTGAAAGGTTTGTCTGATATCTCGGAGAGTAGTCTACATGGGCAAGAAATCGTTAACAGCATATACAGCACATTTCCATTAATATACTATGCATTACAACAAATGAAACAGTTCAGATGTAGAACACAGGTTAAAGCAACATGCACTACAAGTGTTAAATATCAGTCTTACGACATATACAATACATGTGCAAAAACATGCTGGCCTATAGCAGGCTTCTGAATTAAGTGAAAGTTCCAAGACACATTGTTACACCATACATCACTAACCCCAAGTGTGGGGCATTGGAGCCAATTCTTACTCCTCAAAGAAAATATTACAGTCTCTCTTGGCTATGTGGGAGGAGTGGAGGTGAAAAGTTCTTTACATGTACAAATGAGGGGGTATTTATAGCCAAGGGTGAAACTGACCCTTGTGGCTGTTCAACTACCCTCATGACTGTTTGACTTCCATGAATTTTTTACTTACATGACTCTTTGTTCAACAAGTGGGTCTCTTGCACTTCCACATTACATGACATTGATTGACAACATATCCAATAGTGGAGATGTGGGCGACACAACTCATGACATGAATCGACATGACAGTGTTGGTACATTCATGCTACTACTAGAGTGCATGTCAAGCTAGAGTGTTATTGGGTGATGGATGTCTTCATGGTGTATCATATCTTCACCTCCACATGGAGAAGTGCACGAAGTCTTCTATGGTCCTTGGTTCACTTGATGAAGCTTTAGCATGTTGTTCCTTACTTGCATGTTAGAAGGCTTGACAGACTCATTTGTTTGTGAAGGTGCATTTTTGTCATGTTCATCCATTTTGCATTCATCATTCGTTCATCCGTTGGTGAACCTGTCCTTCTGCATTTCCTCCCTTCATTCATCCCATTCATCGACTTTCCATGTTTGTTGGTGTAATTGTACCTGCAGTCACTCATGAAAAAATGACATCAAATCCAAGACCTCCTAGTCTACCTTGACATATGATCATTTCAGATGCGGGTAACTGGGAGAGGCAACAAGGTTGTGAAGGGGGATGACGACTCTGGGCACTGCTAATGAAAACTGCGCAAGAGTCACTGAGTGATGAAGACGGACAATCTGAGTTGACAATGACTGTCTACAAGGTCTAGCTCGGCTGGGAGGCAAAATTGCACAAATTTTGGGAGGGACAATTTGGGCTGCAGGAAGGCAAGGCAGGCATGCTTTGCACATTTATTGGGATGAACAAGAAACGGGGGTTGGATATCCAGATTTGTGCAATTTTCCAGAGGAATGAGTCAGGCTGCTTGAAGGGTCAGCAGGTAGAAATTGCGTAGTTTTTGGGAGGAACTGCCCAGGAGACTGGCAATCAAAACTATGTAATTCCCAGAGGGAATAGGCAGTTGGATACTGGGGTCACTGGCAGCCAAAACTACGCAATTCCTAGAGGGAACTAGAAGTTGGTTGCTCAGTCACTAGCAGTAGAAACTAAGAAATTCCTAGAGGGAACTGGTAGTCTGCTGCTAGGAGCTGCTGGCGGGGAAATTTAACTGAAGTTGGGAAGCCGACCTACTGATCATCTCTACACAATTTCTGAGCTGAGCAGGTTGCTGGAGAGTAGAATGCTTTCTCATGAAAATTGTGCAATTTCTTAGATGAGCAGTTGGTCGACTGTCCGGATGACTGACTGGGAAAACTGCACAATTTTCTGAAGGAGACAGGGACGGAACTTGGTGTCTATCCGACCTGTCTGCACAATTTCATCAGTCAGTTGAGTGAGTGAGGTTAGTCGCCTCTGCACAATTTTTGAAGGGAGTTATTCTTGGGGTGACTGTCGAGTCCAACTATCTGGGTGGTCAGCATGGAAGCTAATTTGATGGCTTGCGGCCAATGCAACTTGAAAAGACTAGCTCGGTGCTTTTGCGTTGTTCTGGTTTACAGTCGATCAAGTCACAAGTGGGGTGAGGGTCCAGTTGTCAAAGGGAGTTTGGTTGTCATAACTTCAGTAAAAATGACTAAGTGTGTGAATGATCAAAAGATGCATAGGTGATCACACAAACACACACTCACATGAATCGACGAAGAAATGACCCAAACCATCCAGACACACATGTTCAACATGACTATCCGACAATCCAAGGACAAGCATGAAACTCATGATTAAGTGGTCATTGATCGAGATGACACTTGTGCGATAGTGAATATGACCTTGTGTGTGAGTGTGATAGATGCTTTCATAGTGAACACAACAAGCACATACAAAATGAGGACTTTAAGCATAACCAGAACATGGTCGCAAGCATGACTTAGACATCAACATGCAAAAACTTGAACGCAATGAACAATTAAGGTGAATGTAAAGACTCACATGAGCTCATGGATTGAACCCGAGTGTGTGCAGTCATCAAGTGAAACTCTTCAAGGGAGGCTCTGAAATTGGTGCAAGCCAAAAAATTTTAGGGTGGTTGTAGCCACTACAACACAACCACATAGGTATTGATCACTTCAAGCTGTAGAACCCGTTAGATATATCAAGCAACACCAAGATACTCTCCCCCTTTGACATCAAGGGAAAATGGAAAACCAAGATATTCTCCCCCTTTGAGATGCATTGTGTTGTCCATGCTCCCCCTGAGTACATGCAGAGTCTGCAGAGATATTTTTCAAAAGAATAAGATGACTCTATAACTCAACTATGTGAGTATGACCTTCCTATCACCAATGAATCATACATACATCAATTACCCAACCAAGTGGGGATATACCAAATGTTCATGCATGACTAAAAAATTTCAATTATCATATCATCCATCCCATGCCTAGTGGGGGTAAAAATTACATCAAATGTCCAAAAAGACTCATTAATAGACTATGACAGAAAGATTCATATTATTACACCATAGGTCTTTACATGACCTTTACAACAAATGATATGAATATCTGAGACCATAGCTGAATTTAACAACCAGGATGCCAACAATGCATAATGTTTTTGAAGGCTAATGCTCCCCCTGAACCTGTGCTACATGTGCAATGTCAACAATTCATTCATCAAGGAATCTTCATCAATGAAATAAACAACAATGAACAAAGCATATAAAGAGAATGTAACCATCAATATCATACTAAACACCCATGTCAGAAACTGATTTTGAGTCTCACCCATTGTTTTTTAATAAAAAAAACACATACGTTATTTTAGGCATAGTAACTCACGCATATACGCGACTCTACTTCATGAAATCCACGTATATATAACATGCATCTGAAGACTGATTTTAACAACAAGATGAGGCAGAAAGAACTCCCAAATTTTGTCTGAGATATTCAAATTCTTCTTTGGAAGAGGTTTGGTAAATATATCAGCAACCTAGTCTTTGGAGGGAACATACTCCGATTTAGCCTTTTGTTCAAGCACTTGTTCTCATAGAAAGTGGTATTTAATGGGTATGTTCTTGGTCTTGGAGTACATGACTAGATTTTTCGAAATACTAATAACACTTGTATTATCAAATAGAATGGAGATGGGTGGAGAACATGTGATTTGAATATCTTGTAATGTTTGCATCATCTAGAGTAGTTGTGTGCAGCAAGATGAAACAACCACATATTCTGCTTTAGCTGTAGATAAGGTAATCAAAATTTGTTTCTTGTTGAACCAAGATACTAATCGTGATCCCATATAGAATGCACCTCCACTAGTGATTTTTTCGGTCATAAACATTTCCATCCCAATCTGCATCTGTATATCTATGAAGAGTGAGATTTGTATCTTTAGGATACCATAGACCAAAGTCTTGAGTTCCTTGGAGATAATTGAATATTCTTTTTACAACCTGAAGATGTGATTCCTTTGGATTGACTTGGAACCTTCCAAAAATTCCTATTGCATGCATGATATCTAGTCTGGTACATGTTAAATAAAGTAGAATTCCAATCATAGATCTGTGTTGAGCCTCAAACCTACACCTTCCTATACACCCTCTCAGCCTTCTTTTTCCACTTACTTCATCCACCAAGCTGTTAAATCATTGCATTATAGTCTAAAAAGAGCTTCTGACATGGTTTTCTAACTATGCTTATGACTGTTGTTTGGTTTAGATTTTTGTTCAGGCAGCTGCGGAAACTGACAGGTTTCCGCAGCCATTTTGTTAAAGGCTATGCTACAGGTGTCCTATGAAGAAACGAGCCACATGGGCAAGCTACAGGTGATGTGTACATGGAACGTGTCCCTTCAGATCAGCCAAATCATCCATAAAAGGTCACGGTCAACAAGGGTCAAAGGCAAAGCCAACCAAGGAATTTAGCGGTGGCACATCTCTGTTTTGAGCACGTGAAGGTTTACGTGGCACAGTCCTCAACTCACGGAGATATCGGCACAACTGGAGATCAACCCCGTAACCTGAATCCAGCAGCTACCACTCCGAGGATTTAATGGACATGATGACCATTACGCTAGATCTCGGGCTGAGGAGATCTACGTGTCTCTGGCAACGCAGTTAACAGCATAGGATTTAGGAGTTAGTTACAACACTTTTTCATTATAAATAACGCGTTCATAAACACTGTGAACAAGATTTTGGAGATGTAATTTTTGAACTGTCATTATTATCACCCCACTGCACTCTGTTTTACGTGTTTTGTTGTTTCTTTAATACATGAGAAGAATACTTTCCTGAGCTCGTTTTTGTGGTTGTTCGTTGACTGGATGAGGTGACAGAGGGCCCCTGCATAGTAAAGCTTTTTATAGTTATCATTTGATTTTATTATGTTTCTGCTTTCATAATTATTAGCTTGTATATAACATGTTGTTTTGATGTTTTTAATTCACTGTTGTTTACATTTTCATTTATGTTTCCTTATAGCTGTCAGCTGATCAGTGCTTTTCTACAGGTTTTCTTAGGTAGCCCAGGCAAATTTTCATCTTTTTGACAACTACTGACATATGAGATCATCTTGTCCTTCCTGCTAATTTTCATTTTCTGAAGTTTAATTCCAGCATTGTCATTTTTCAAATTGTGTTTTGCTTATTTATTTTTCTGCTACTTAGACATCATACTACTCATTTGTTTATGGTTTCTTTCTATAGTCAAGTGACTCTATTAGTAAGGAATCAGAATATTACTTATTGTAGTGTGATTTAGTTTGCTTTCTTGCAATTTAGATATCATATTGCTTAACTTGTTCATGATTGCTTCCCATAAGGTAGATTGAGCTGAAGGGTAAAGGATCAGAAGAGTTGAAGTAGTGTGATTAGTTTCCTTTATGCAATTTAATTTCCTGCAATTTAGATATCATATTGCTTAACTTGTTCATGATTTCTTCCCATAAGATAGATTGAGCTGAAGGGTAAAGGATCAGAAGAGTTGAAGTAGTGTGATTAGTTTCCTTTATGCAATTTAATTTCCTA
The DNA here is from genome assembly GCA_031772625.1 of Pinus tabuliformis. Taxonomy (NCBI): domain Eukaryota; kingdom Viridiplantae; phylum Streptophyta; class Pinopsida; order Pinales; family Pinaceae; genus Pinus; species Pinus tabuliformis. The sequence continues at coordinate 338,004,191 of CM062820.1, forward strand.
CAATTTAGATATCATATTGCTTAACTTGTTCATGATTGCTTCCCATAAGGTAGATTGAGCTGAAGGGTAAAGGATCAGAAGAGTTGAAGTAGTGTGAATTAGTTGCTTTACTTTCAGTCTTTGAGTTGCTTTAAGTTCAGTTTTTACTTTCTTTTTCATACAGCAGTAAGGATACTGGGCCATTGTCATTAGTTCACTGTTTGATACATTTACTTCCTCTTAAGAATTGATTTCATTACAGTTATTTTAGAGCTTTCTTTTTGAACACTTTTAAGTTTGGAAATTCACTGTAGAAATCACCATTACCATCCATACTTAACTTTCATTTTCGCCATCACACACTAGGAAATCCATAAAAGATAAATCCAAAAACAAACTAAAAAACTCAAAAATGACAAAAGACTAAGAAAATGGTTATCTTGTACATATAGTACACTTCACTTCGTCAGTTTACGAATCCCGGATTGACATTTTAATCAGCAATTTAGAACACACTAAATTGACCAAACATTTTGGCGTCGTTGCCGGGGAAGTGAAATTAGGTAGCCAATTTCTTAAAAAGAAAAAAAAATTCAAGGAAGGAAAATTGATAACCTCTCAAAGTATGCTCTCCTCTTGCACTTAGTGTGATCTGGAGGATCAGAAAAGAGAAAGTTATTGGTTTAATAGTTTCTTGAGTATGCTCTCTTCTTGCACCTAGAGTGACCTGGAAGATCAGAAAGAGAATTATTAGCCCAACTTGAAGAAAAATAATAAAAAAATGGCATGCATAGAGCAAGAGATTCTAGGGGAAGGTTTTTAGCTAGAGCCAAGAGTTCGATTTTCACAACTCCTTCTACCTCAAGGAATAGACAAGAGACACCTCCATCATCTCCAACCTACACTCCTAGCCCTAGGATTCCTAGAATTCAAGAGACAGTAGTTGAGTTAGGAGACTCTTCCTCACCATCCATCGAATCTGAATTAGGAAAAGATCCTTTCTTTTCTTCTACAGGGAGACACATTGTAATTGAAGAAGTAGAATCATCTGAGGAAGAAGAGGGAGAAATTCCTCCTCGTTCGCCATTAGTAGAGGAACCAGAGGACTCTGAAATCTCTGAGAAAACTACCATGACAGAAGAGGGAGTTAACGGATTTGGTAGAGGTAGAGGTAGAGGAGGGGGAGGAGGAAATAATGGAGGAGGTAGAGGTAACAATGGGGGAAATAGGGATGGAGATAACTCATTTGGATTTCCTATAGTCGATGAGGATTCTCGAGCAACAATGAAAAATATTTCACCATCTGTCCTCCCAAACTTTCATGGGTTAAGAAATGAAGATCCTGAAACATTTCTATTTGAGTTTGAGGTCGTGTGTCGAACCTATGATTATCTGGAAGACTCTCAAAAACTCAAACTGTTTCCTTCAACATTGAAAGGAGCTACTTTGAAATGGTTCATGGGATTACTCACTCAATCCATTAGGACTTGGAATGATATGAAACAAACATTTCTGAATAGATACATGGATTATTGTATGCCTACCAACCACAAGGATGAAGTATTTAAAATGGTACAAAGAGAAGATGAAAACTTGGAGGATTTACTTGAAAGATTCCAATACAATCTGAAAAGAGCAAAAATGAGTAACTTAGATGAGGAAACCTTGAAATTCCTTCTATTAAAAGCCATTAGAGATGAATGGATAGATATTTTGAACATGATGGGAAAAGGAGACATATCTCAACTTCCACTTCATGATATAGCAGAACTGTGTGTCCATCTCTCAAGAGGAAAATCTAAAACTGGAAAAGGGCCTAGAGATCCTTCTCTCATCAGAGCAAACAAATCTGCAACTGGATCAGTAAGTAGGGCTGAGATTGGCAATATGCTTGATGAATTCAAAACTGATATCTTAGGGAGTCTTAGTGAGCAACTAGACACTCTTAAGATCCACAATAAGCAGAAAGCAGAAGCTGAAGCTTTAGCCATATTTTGCCCAAATGTAGAAAAAAACATGCTCTCAGGGAATGTCCCTTGGATGCAAAAGTTGTAGAAACATGTGCGATTTTTTCAGAGAATCATGAGACCAAGGATTGTCCTTCAATTCCTGGGCTCAAAGCTGTCTTTCAAGAAGATCCAAATACAATTGAGTCTCTCTGTTTTGTTGCAAGGAGACCTTGGCAGGGGCAACAAAATCAAGGGTTTAACAACTCTATGAACTTTCAACCCCCACCAAATTGGAATCCTTGGCAACAACCTTGGTCCCAACCTCAAAATCCTTTTCAATCATGGGTACAAGGCATGCAAAATCCTTATGGGAGATTTGCTCAATTTTATCAATATCCTCCATCTTTTCAAAACCAACAAGCTCCACAACTTCCAAATCAAAACCCACAACTATCATTGCCATTTCAACAACAACAACCCTCTCAACAGAACCCAAATTCTCAACTCTTGCTTCCATTCCAACAGAAGTCAAATCAACTTCCTTCTCAGCCATTGCCAAACCCCAATAATAAAAACCCTCAAAATGCTTACATGGTAGAAGGTCAACAATTTCCTGCCTATATGATTGTTCCTCTCAATGATGTACAACTCAGATCTGGTAGAGTTCTAGATAAACCTTCTATAGATGCCCAAAATCAAATAATTTCTGAGGAAGAATCTCTTGAAGCCAATAAGGGTTCTGAAGCATCTCTTCAAAACCCAAACACTCAGAAAGAAAAAGAAAAAGAGCTAACCCCCACAACTCCTATAGTTGAGCAACCTGCATCTTCATCCACACCTCCTTTTCCTGAAAGATTACAAATTGACAAAGGGGTGGAAAAAAAAATCTTGTTGCCTGACTATGATTTTCTAGATGAATTGAAGAATGTCTGTATCAAGATTCCCTTGTTACAAGCCATTAGAGAGATTCCTATTCTAGCAAAAAAAATAAAGGAGTTGAGTCTTAAAAGACCAGGAAGGAAACCTAGAGACACAAGAAGAATCCACCTGGTAGGGAAAATTGCAGACATCATGATGGGAAAAATTACTATGCAGAAATATGTAGATCCCGGTAGTCCAATTGTCAAAACACATATCAATGGGGTTGAAATTCCAAATACTTTGATTGATTTAGGGGCTGCTATCAACATTATGAGTAGACAGACTATGGAACAACTGAAACTTCCTAATCTTCTCTTTACATCTACTTTACTGCAACTTGCAGATCGATCGATTATTAAACCAGATGGTGTATTAGAAGACATTTCAGTCTCCTTAGACTCTTGGGAATATCCAGTAGATTTTATGATTTTAACCCCCAAGAGTAATTTAGGACACCCTCTCATCTTAGGAAGACCTTGGCTAGCCACAGCCGATGCTTTCATCAGTTGTAGGTCTGGGGATATGTATATTTCTGATGGTAATTCGACAAAGAAATTCAATCTGTATCCTCCAGCAAAAGCAATTACAGAAATAGGAGATAATGAGTGGATTGATGATGAAGATACTATACAACCTGTCTTTACCATTTCTGAAGTTAGTGAAGATAGTCAAATTCTGAACACATTAGAAAACTTTGAAACATCTTCAGAATATGACCACACACAATTTCAGTTAGATTCCAACATTGAGTATTTATCATCTAGACAAATGTCTCTTTTCTCTATGGAAGATTTTGGTAGTTCCGCCATTGAGATCTTTCCAGGAAAAACATTGAATATCAACAAAAATTTGGAAAGATCACAACAGGAAGAACTAACCAAAATCTTGCAAAAACATTCTACTGCATTTGCATGGGAATATACTGATATGAAAGGTATTGACCCTAAGACTTGCATTCATCACATCTACATTGAGGAAAACAGTAGACCAATCAGACAACCTCAGAGAAGGATGAATCCAAACCTTAGGGAGATAGTGAAAGAAGAGCTCCAAAAGTTACTTAATGTAAACTTCATTTATCCAATTTCAGATAGCCGATGGGTTTCTCCTTTGGTTATAGTACCTAAAAAGAATGGTAAATGGAGGGTATGCATTGATTACAGGGAATTGAACAAAGCAACTTTGAAGGATCACTTTCCTTTACCCTTTATCGATCAGGTATTAGATACTTTAGCAGGCAAAAAGTATTTTTCATTTTTGGATGGTTTTAGTGGTTACAATCAGATTCAGGTAGCACCTGAAGATCAGGACAAGACCACATTTACCTGTCCATGGGGAACTTTTTCTTACCGAGTACTTCCTTTTGGATTATGTAATGCACCCGCAACATTTCAAAGGGCAGTACTAGGAATCTTTTCCGATCTAATCCATGATTGTGTAGAGGTTTATGGATGATTTTACAGTTTATGGTAATTCGTTTGAAGAGGCATTAGAGAATTTGGAAAAAGTCCTTATAAGATGTAAAGAAACAAACCTATCATTAAGTCATGAAAAATGCTTTATGATGTTTACTGAAGGGATTGTTTTAGGACATCATATTTCAGGAGATGGGATTAAAGTTGATAGATCAAAAGTTGAAGTCATCTCCAAGTTGCCTATTCCAAATTGTCAAAAAGATGTTAGAAGTTTTCTTGGATTTACTGGATACTATAGAAGATTTATTGAAAACTTCACCAAAATAGCATCTCCACTCTTCAAATTACTTACAAAAGACTGTGAATTCAAATGGGATCCTGATTGTCAATCTGCATTTGAAACTTTGAAAACAAGAATATCTGAAGCACCCATTTTGAGAGGGCCGAATTGGAAACTTCCTTTCCATATTTCCACAGATGCTTCAGATACAGCTCTAGGAGCTGTGTTGGGACAAAAGGATTTAGTTCCTTATGCCATTTACTACACCAGTAAAAATTTGACTCCCACTGAGTTAAACTATACTGTGACTGAGAAAGAGTTCTTAGCTGTTGTTCATGCAATCAATAAGTTTAGACACTATATAACTGGCTATGAAACTTTTGTCCATACTGATCATTCTGCAATTAGATATCTCATGAATAAACCTGTTACTAATGGCAGAGTTACAAGATGGCTCTTACTTTTACAAGAATTCAATATTACTGTGTTGGATAGACCAGGGAAACAAAATACAGTAGCTGATTTCTTGTCTAGAATCCAAAATACTAACGAAGATTCTCCTGTAGAGGATAAGTTTCCAGATGAATATTTGTTTGCAGTAACTACTAAGACTCCTTGGTATGTAGATATTGCTAACTATTTGGTTACAGGGAAGCTACCTCCACATCTATTTCCTGGTGAAAAAAGAAAAATTATTTCAGGAGAGTTCAAGTTATTCATGGATTTCTAATGAATTGTTTAAAACAGGGCTAGATTGTGTGATCAGAAGATGTGTTCGGGAAGATGAAATGCCTAACATCCTCAAGGCATGTCATGATGAACCATGCGGTGGACACTTTGCTGACAAAAGGACGGCCTATAAAATCCTTTCTTTAGGATATTATTGGCCTTCCCTTTTCAAAGATGCAAAACAATATGTCAGAAGGTGTGACAGCTGCCAAAGAGTTGGGAGACCGACTCTTTCAAATGAAATGCCATTACAACCACAGGTACTCATCGAACCCTTTGAAAAATGGGCTTTAGATTTCATTGGACCCATTAATCCACCATCTAGACAAAAGAAGTATATATTGGTATGCACTGATTATGTCACTAAATGGGTAGAAGCCAAAGCATTGCCTTCTGCCACTGAAAATTCAGTTGTTCAATTTCTTTTTGAGGATATTTTTACTCGTTTTGGTGTCCCAAGAAAAATTGTGACAGATCAGGGAAGTCAATTTACATCTAACTTGATGGAGAAGCTGATGGAAGAATACAAAATCAAGCACAGAAAATCTACTCCTTACCATCCACAAACAAATGGCCAAGTGGAATCTACAAACAAAGTTCTTGAGAACATCATCACCAAAAATGTTCATCTACACAGAAGAGATTGGGCAGAAAGGCTTCCTGAAGCCTTATGGGCCTACATAACTACATGGAGGAACACAACAGGACATTCTCCCTATGAACTTGTTTATGGGAAAGAGGTCCTGCTCCCCATTGAGTTTCAAGTCAAGACTTTCAAGATGGCAGTCCAATTGGGGATGAATCTATCAGAAGCCCAAAAGCACAGAATGGAGCAGCTGAATGAGCTAGATGAGATCAGACAAGAAGCAATTTTAAGGACTGATCTAGTTCAACATCAAAGAGCTAAGTGGCATGACAGATACATCAAAGAGAGAAATTTTCAAGAGGGAGATTGGGCATTACTGTTTGATTCCAAGTTTAAAGACTTCAAAGGAAAATTTCAGACTCATTGGCTTGGGCCATATGAGATTGACAAAGTCTTTAACAATGGAGCGGTAAGAATCAAGACCATTGATGAATTTCGAACTCCTCTCATTGTGAATGGCCACCGATTGAAAATTTATCATAAGCCACTCTCAAAAGAGGAATTTGTCAAAATGTTCCAAGAGAATTCTGCAATAAGGCTGGTGGAGAAGAATCCTTCTCCCCCACCAGCCTAGCCTTTTATTCTTTCAGTTAAAAATATATATATATAAATATATATATAATAATAAATATATATTGTATAAGCCTGAAAACCAATCATAGATTGGCAGTCTTATACAGAAAATATGGAGTGAAAATCAAGGACACTTGACACTCTATATTTTCTATAAAAAAAAAAATCCCCTCTCCTTCTCTTTCCATCTTCACTCCATCTCATTTGCCATTTCACTTCACCTCCATCTCATTCTCATTTCCATTTCACTTCACTCCACTTCATTTTCATTTCATTCCACTCATTCCATTTCATTTCATCAATAAAAGTCCCTTTCAAGACTATTTTCATTCAGTTAGTTCTTCTCTAACTATCTTTGTTCAGTTAAGTGGGTGTTGTCTCAGTTTCCGCAGCTGGAAGCCGTTTCCGCAGCCAGAAGCAGTTTCCGCAGCCAGAAATGATTTCCGCAGCCAGCATCACTCTGTTTTCAAATTTACAGTCAACTGTTAGTGCAATAATCATGAAATGCAGGTGTAATTGAGCTAAAGACATGGGGCATCTCCAAGACATCAAGAAAGAGCAATTGGTTAGAAGCCTTGAGCAAGAAATGACAAAGTTTCCAAAGGTATGAGCAAATTTTTTTATCAAATAACAATTAAAGTCATGATTACGCATAGTTATCAAACCATAAAAAGTTCTACTATGTGCAATGATTTGATACGATAGCTCCATTACCACTCCTATTCCACGATATCACTCCACACACCTTGCATTCATTTCTCCAACGGTCTCATGATTATTTCGAGTTTAAACTCAAGACTGACTGCACTTTCATTTATTACCCGTACTCTTGAGATGTGACCTATTTTGTTACGGTTCTTCTTAGCCGTATTTTCCGCAGCCGTCCATTGAGACGTGTAACATTTCATACACAGTCATCCGATTCAAAAGAATCCCAACGTTACTCCATTCGTTTACCACTCCATTAATACCATACTCCTCGCATGCATCCACATTTTATTTTATGAACTTGTTTACTGCTGCTCACCCTCTGTTCCTCCTGTAATTCAGATATTTCCATTCCCTGTTCTCCATTTTCTATTGCAGCCACTACAGTTATCATAAACCCCGATTGCAGCCACTACAGTTCATTCTAAACCTCGATTGCAGCCACTACAGTCTATCCTAAACCCTGTAACCGAGCCATATTTTTCTCTGAACCCTCACACGCAGAAGAGCTCTCAGTTGAAATTCAAAACAGAGGATGGGAAAATTACTGAGAGCAGAGCCAGAAGGACCGAAATACTTGGAAGGTTATCCTCAAACTAAAGAATTGCTGAAGAAAGCCAGATGGTTACGATTTATCCAAAAGTTTAAAGGCCATAACAAGGAGGTGACCAAAGCTTTTGCATGGTCTTTTGATGGACAAACAGTGGAGATTGGAGACTTGAAGTTCACGGTGACTGAAGCCACAGTAGCAGCTGCCACAGGCCTACCTCAGGAAGGTGAGAGGTGGTTTAAAAATAGAAGTGTGGATGATCAGATATGGAGAATTATGCTACAAAACCAAGGTATGGATACCACCGTGTTTACAAGAGGCATCCCTGTTCATGCACTAAAAGAGGAATGGTCTAGTCTGCTATTAGTTATCCAAAAATTTATCACGTGTGAAGGACGTTTTGGTTCTATGTATATGTATCATGCTAGACTGATGATGAATTTCTTAGAGGGTCACACTCTTAATTTGCCTCATTTTCTGCTGTTAAGTTTGAAAAAGATGAGTATTACAGTTCAAAAACACATAGGCAACATTGAACCTCATCTATATCATCATGGACTCATAAAAATTCTTATTGAGGACCAGCTGAAGAAAACTAAAGATACTTGGGAGCAATTCTTGATAAGAAACTACTTCCAAGAGCCATCTGAGGCCTCTGGAAGTAGTCCACCAAAGATTCCAAGAAAAAGTAGGAGGAGAGAAAAGAACACTACAGTCCAAGACTCCCCTACTATAGAAACTCAAGAAACTGACCAAAAAGAAGAAGAAGATAGAGCTAAAGACAAGAAACAAAAGAAAGAAAAAGGAAAAAGAACCATCCAAGAAGTCTATCCATCCCCTGAGCAATCCATAGAGGAGGATTATCAACCACTGTCAGAAAGATTAGTACATCTTCAGGTTGCTGCTATAGCAAAGAAAAAGCAAAAAGGAAAACAGAGTACACAAGAAAAGAGTACTAGTCCATACTTAAGGAGGAGCACTAGGCTAAGAGGAAAGGGGAGTAAAACCCAAGAAAAACAGCCTCACTTTATCGATTTAGGTGAAGAGACACTTGAGAAATCTCCAGCTCAGCCAAGCATTGAATCAAGTCCTCCACATGATGAAAGCCCTTTTCGGCTGGAAAGAGAGAGCAGTCCTCCTCCTCTACCAGATTTTGAGCTTAGTCCGAGAAAGACACCTGAGGTAGATCCCAATCAGCAAGAGGTATATAACTACCTGGAATCCTTAGAACAATCAGCTGCAGGTCCGAGTACCACTCTGCCACTAGATGCACAAGTTCAGTCCTTGAAACAGGAGGTATTTGAATTAGAAGTCCTAAATAGGCATATCAAGCAGGAAAATGAAGCACTCAAAGAGCAGAGCAAGGTAGATAAGATTATCCATGATAACACTATGCTCCATTTAGGACTGTGGCAAAAGAAAACAAGAAACTGAAGAAAAAGTGCAAAAAGTTAAGCAGAGCATTGATTAATCTCAAGTTCAAATGTCTAGTCAGGAAACCCAGGATGATGTTAGCACCAAAGAAGAAGAAAAGAGGGCTAGATGTCCTAGCAGAAGCCTCAGAACATATGGATTAGAGGGAAATGACTAAATTTTGGTTGCATGAGGACATGCAACACCTTCACAGTGGGGGTATGTTGAGCCTCAAACTTGCACCTTTCTATACACCCTCTCAGCCTTCTTTTTCCACTTACTTCATCCACCAAGCTGTTAAATCATTGCATTATAGTCTAAAAAGAGCTTCTGACATGGTTTTCTAACTATGCTTATGACTGTTGTTTGGTTTAGATTTTTGTTCAGGCAGCTGCGGAAGCTTGTCAGTTTCCGCAGCCAGCACAGGTTTCCACAGCTAGCACAGGTTTCCGCAACCAGCACAGGTTTCCGCAGCCAGCACAGGTTTCCACAGCCATTTTGTTAAAGGCTATGCTACAGGTGTCCTATGAAGAAACGAGCCACATGGGCAAGCTACAGGTGACGTGTACATGGAACGTGTCCCTTCAGATCAGCCAAATCATCCATAAAAGGTCACGGTCAACAAGGGTCAAAGGCAAAGTCAACCAAGTAATTTAGCAGTGGCACGTATCTGTTTTGAGCACGTGAAGGTTTACATGGCACAGTCCTCAGCTCACGGAGATATCGGCACACCTAGAGATCAACCCCGTAACCTGAATCCAGCAGCTACCACTCCGAGGATTTAATGGACATGATGACCATTACGCTAGATCTCGGGCTGAGGAGATCTACGTGTCTCTGGCAACGCAGTTAATAGCATAGGATTTAGGAGTTAGTTACAGCACTTTTTGATTATAAATAATGCGTTGATAAACGCTGTGAAAAAGCTTTTGGAGATGTAATTTTTGAACTGTTGTTATTATCACCCCACTGCACTCTGTTTTACGTGTTTTGTTGTTGCTTTAATACATGAGAAGACTACTTTCCTGAGCTCGTTTTTGTGACTATTCGTTGACTGGCTGAGGTGGCAGAGGGCCCCTGCGCACTAAAGCTTTGTATAGTTATCATTTGATTTTATTATGTTTCTGCTTTCATAATTATTAGCTTGTATATAACATGCTGTTTTGATGTTTTTAATTCACTGTTGTTTACATTTTCATTTATGTTTTCTTATAGCTGTCAGCTGATCAGTGCTTTTCTACAGGTTTTCTTAGGCAGCCCGGGCAAATTTTCATCTTTTTGACAACTACTGACATATGAGATCATCTTGTCCTTCCTGCTAATTTTCATTTTCTGAAGTTTAATTCCAGCACTGTCAGTTTTCAAATTGTGTTTTTCTTATTTATTTTTCTACTACTTAGACATCATACTACTCATTTGCTTATGGTTTCTTTCTATAGTCAAGTGACTCTATTAGTAAGGAATCAGAATATTACTTATTGTAGTGTGATTTAGTTTGCTTTCTTGCAATTTAGATATCATATTGCTTAACTTGTTCATGATTGCTTCCCATAAGGTAGATTGAGCTGAAGGGTAAAGGATCAGAAGAGTTGAAGTAGTGTGATTAGTTTCCTTTATGCAATTTAATTTCCTGCAATTTAGATATCATATTGCTTAACTTGTTCATGATTGCTTCCCATAAGGTAGATTGAGTTGAAGGGTAAAGGATCAGAAGAGTTGTAGTGTGATTAGTTTCCTTTATGCAATTTAATTTCCTGCAATTTAGATATCATATTGCTTAACTTGTTCATGATTGTTTCCCATAAGGTAGATTGAGCTGAAGGGTAAAGGATCAGAAGAGTTGAAGTAGTGTGAATTAGTTGCTTTGCTTTCAGTCTTTGAGTTGCTTTAAGTTCAGTTTTTACTTTCTTTTTCATACAACAGTAAGGATACTGGGCCATTGTCATTAGTTCACTGTTTGATACATTTACTTCCTCTTAAGAAGTGATTTCATTACAGTTATTTTAGAGCTTTCTTTTTGAGCATTTTTAAGTTTGGAAATTCACTGTAGAAATCACCATTACCATCCATACTTAACTTTCATTTTCGCCATCACACACTAGGAAATCCATAAAATATAAATCCAAAAACAAACTCAAAAACGACAAAAGACTAAGAAAATGGTTATCTTGTACATATAGTACACTTCACTTCGTCAGTTTACGAATCCCGGATTGACATTTTAATCAGCAATTTAGAACACACTAAATTGACCAAACAATCTGTACGTTGGTTGATTCACTGTAGGAGATTCATCATTAGAACTGAGACTACATCTTGCTACCATTGGAGTACATACTGGTTTGGAATTTTCCATTATGTACTTCTTTAAAATCTACTTGATATATTTAGTTTGTGAAATAAAGATGCCATATTTTGTTTTTTTTACTTGTAGACCAAGAAAATAAGTTAGTTCTCCAAGTAAAGAAATTTCAAATTCTTGCTACATAACATAAGCAAAATTATGACTCATAGATTCTTCATTACTACGAAAGATGATATCATCAACATAAACAACAATAATTAGCAGTTTATCATTCTCAATTTTTGTATATAAGTTGGTGTCTACAGATCCTTTTGTGAAACCTTGTTGTTGAAGATATCTGTCAAGACAATAATACCATGCCCTTGGAGCTTGTTCCATTCCATATAAAGCCTTTTTGAGTTTGCATACAAGCTTTTCATCATTTCCGAGAATGAATCCTTCTAGTTGTTCAACATATATTTCTTCTTCTAAATATCCATTAAGAAATGCATATTTTACATCCATTTGATATACTTTGAATTTTCGAAAACTTGAAAGAGTAAGAAACATTCTTATGGCTTAAAGTCTAGCAACAAGTGAAAATGTTTCTTCAAAGTATATAGCTTTTTGTTGAGCATACCTTTTATAGACAAGCCTTGATTTATTTCTAATAACCTCTCCATTTTCATTCAACTTATTCTTGAATATCCATTTTGTTCTTATAACATTTTTATCATGAGGTTAGGAACTAATTCCCAAGTATCATTCTTTTCAATTTGGTCAAGCTCTTTATCCATGGCCTTAACCCAACATTCATCTATACTAGATTCATTTACATTTTGTGGTTCTATGGAGGATAATAATGTTATAAACTAGAAGCTCCTACAAGAGTTCTTATTATCTGTACTCCATACCCCTTTTCTCCTAGAATTTGAGATTCTCGATGATTCTTCTAAACATACCTAGATGGAGCCTTTTCCCTATCAGATGTATCTTCTTCTAATGCTTCATTGGTTTCTTCCTCTATATCATTTCGATTTGATATGGGAAAGAATTCAATGTCTTCATCATTATCATCTTCTTTTGCTGATGTCGCTTGTTCTGGATTTCTTCATGATTCATGGATTACAACATCAATGCATTCAAAAAAAATCGAAGTATCTTACTATGACATTTGTATCCTTTACTTCTAGATGAATAACCAAGGAATATTCCTTTGTCTTCTCTGGGTTCAAACTTACCAAGTTTTTCATCATTATTTTTTATGAAACATTTGCTTCCAAAAACTATGAAGTGTTTCACAGTAGGAGGCTTACCATACCAAAGTTCATATGGAGCTTGATCACTATTTGCACGAACATGAGCTTTGTTGAGAATATTTACTACAATATGTGCAACTTCACCCCAGAAGGTGTTAGGAGTTTCAGATTGATCAAGCATAGCTTGAGCCATTTGTTGAGATTTTCTATTCATTCTTTCTACCACGCCATTTTGTTGAGTTCTGGAAATAGATAATTGTCTCTTTATTCCATATTGTTCACAAAATTCAAAAAATTCATCTAATATGAATTCTCCTCCCCGATCAGATCTGATACATTTGATTTTTAGATCTAATTCATTTTCAACTAAAGCTTTGAAGACTTTAAAATTTTCAAATGCTTCATCTTTATGCTTTAGTAAACCAATCTAGCACATTCTAGAAAAATCATTAATGAATAAAATGTAGTATTCTTCTCCACAAGGTGAATTTTCCTCGTTTGCCCACACAAATCAGTATGAATGAATTCAAGAGGCTTATTTGTTGATCCTTCTTTGGCATTGAATTGTACTCTGGTTTTCTTACCGAATTGACATGGTTTACAGATGGTATTTTCTAGGATGATGATATCTGGAATATCACGAACCACCTTGAGCCTGCATGCTCTTCTTATTTGAGAAAAGATTAAATGCCCCAATCTTCTGTGCCATAACTAGTTCTCTTTCTGTTTGTCTTAGACAAAATTGTTCTTGACCTCCTTTTAGTATATATATATATATTTCTTGGAGTTCTTATACCTTTGATTATGGTCTTTCCTATGTCAAGCTCACGAACCACACATTCTTTTGGTCGAAACAAAACTTCATTTCCTTGATCACACATTTGACTAACACTCAACAAGTTATGATTTAAACCATCAACATACATAACATTTCTAGCTTTAACCTTTTCTTTTAAATAAATAGAACCTTTACCCTTAATGACAACTAGTGTGTCATTTCCAAAATAGACATTCTTTTCTTTTTCTAAAGATTTGTATGAAAGGAGCTTATCTTTATCACCTGTCATGCGTTTATATCATCCACTATCAGTGTACCACTGATTTTCTTGGCCTTCTACAAACATAGCTATGCCACATCTTTCTGATTGAAATTCCTTCCTTTTCCATACCTTGGAATTTGATGATGTTTGTTCCTTTTGAAAATTTGGCCGAAATTTGCTCCTACATTCAGATTCTTTTATGACCAAAGTTATTGAAAAATGAACATTTAATTTCATATTCAAGAGGAGAAAAGTTATTACAAGAGTTTTTCTTGATTCCTGTCACGCTCCTTTTTTTCTTTCTTCTCTAGTCATGATAGCTTTGTAAGCAACACATTGAGCAACCTTATGACCAAAGTTATGGCATGAAAAACATTGTCCATTAAATAAGAAGTTCCCGTGCTCATAAAATATTTTGGTATTGTTCACCTTTTGGTTAGTGCTTATATTGATGTTCACCCTTGGAGTAAAATAAGCATGATTTACCTGGGGAGTACCGTTAGGATTTTGTTGAGGATTGACGCATTGTTAAATGGTTTTTACTGCATCAATATAGCTTCTGGTGATGGTTGAAGGCTTTTCTAGTTGGGAGGTTTCTCCAGTATATCCAAGACCAGTATTTATAAGAGGATAACGTTGAATCATGATGATTTCATCTAAGGTTTCTGATCCTTTAACAAATATAAGATTCAGAGATTTTGTCTTCTCAAGTTCTTTTCTTAGACCCACTACTTCACATTTTAATTTTTCATTGTGCTTTTCTCTTTCAGTGAGTTGATGTGTCAAAGTGTCTATGACCATATTCTTTTCTTCCAAACAGATTTTAAGTTGAGTGATTTCTTCAAGAAAATCTTCCTCTTCTAAGGCATCCATAAAATCATCATTGTCATAAGCCATGAGTAGTTTAATATCTTGTTCAGATTCATCTTCATCACTATTAGACAAGCCATCACTATCTTCATGAGTATAATAACTTCTTTTATTAACAAACTATTTTCTATTACCTTTTGCAGACTCCTTTCCTTTGTCATGATTATCTTTATGAGGACATTTAGCAGCGTAATGACCAAATCTACCACAAGAAAAACATTTGAATAGAAGCTTACCTCTGAATCATCCAGAATCCCATTGAAGCTTCTTTACAAAGTTTACCTCATATTCTTCTGAAATATATCCTGATTCCTTGAGATATTCCTTTTATTTTCCCTTTGCCGAAGCTTTAAAAGTGGTTTCTCTAATATCTGATGGACCTCCTTTCCTCATTTCAAAGGCAGTTAAAATTCCATGAAGTTGAACAACAATAATAGATTGTAGATCCTGCTTCTCTTCAATGGAAGATAATTTTGACTCAAATTTAGAAGATAGAGATCTCAAAATTTTCTCTGCTAAAGTAGCATCCTTTATTTCTTCACCCAGATTCTTCATACAATTTACAATCTCATCTAATCGAAAAAAGTAACTAGCAATACTTTCATCACTATGCATCTTGAGAGTTTCATATTGAATTCTGAGAGTTTGGAGCTTAGCACATTTTACCTACACTAGTACCAAATGGCTAATTAGTTACTAAAACAATGACTAAAATTTGCATATAAATGACTATTTTTCAGTCGGTGACCAGTAGTAGCTAGTTTGCAGTATCTTATAACGCGAACAAATTTTAGTCATTTTTAGCTTAGTCATTAATTGATTGTCTCAATTTTATCATCTAGCAGTATATTTAGTCATAAATTTGGTCATTAATTTAGTTATTGATTTAGTCATTAATTTCCACAATTAATGACCAAATATACAACAAAATATATTACTATATGATCATCTGAGAAAACCAATTAATGACCAAAGAAATATGACCAAAATGTTGGTCGTGTTATAAGATACTATAAATTAGCTACTAATAGTCATATATATGCAAATTTTAGTCGTTGTTTGAAACCAATTAATGACCAAAGAAATATGACTAAATTTTTGTCATGTTATAAGATATTATAGATTAGCTACTAATAGTCATATATATGCAAAATTTAGTTGTCATTTGTAATGAAAAATTAATCATTTGCAGTAGTCATTTATATTTTTTTGGTAGTTTCATATTCATTATAAACGATTAATTTAGTAGTTTATATTCATTTCATTTATTTTCATTAATAATTATTATAAACGACTAATTTAGTCATATATTCATTTTATTTGTGTTCATCATTAATCAATATAAACTACTAATTTAGTAGTTTTAGATTGATTTTATGTGTTCATTATTAATCAACATAGATTAATTAGTATGATTTTGCGACTAAATTAAAAAAACATCATACAATGTGAATTGGTTCATCTAATATGAAAATTCAAAATTACATATGTTAGTTAAAATACTAAACAATATCAAGTGAAACTATAAATAATTTCAACCACGGAAATATATTATATGAAATGTCGATTATTACAATATGAGTTTCCAATTTAACATTGGCTCGACTACAATTTACACATGAAATGTTGTTTCATCATTATAAAGCATTATCATTGTGTTGTCAAGTCATTGCATGTGAATTCACCAACTATGAAGACTTGAACATCAGTCTCTATGTGTGTGTATTATGCGGGATATTGGCTTTAAGGGTACCACTAGACTAGTTCTCTTCTCTCTCTTTTTGCATTTGTCGCTCCAATGTTAGTGTTCTCTTTCTTCAAGTGTTGTTGTTTATCATCAATACTGAGTTACCGTGGACCCCAAAAAATGTCGTTTAGGGGTCAAAACTACTCTAGAAGTTCAGGACCTGAAAAACTACTAAAAATAGTAAATTCTAAAATGAACAAGGAAACAAATGAAACTTACTAGGGGGTCTAGGTGGAATAGGCAGGTGGCCACCAATATCCACCTAGATCATTCATTCCCCCTTTAGGAATCAATGGTCCCCATTGCGAGCAGAGCCTCCATGAGGTGAGGAGATTTCTGTTGAACCTAGTCCCTGGTGAACCACATGCCCTAGTGAAGGAGTTGGCTTACTTTGACAAATCGATATAGTTGTATCCTATATTGGCAAGTGTTCTTGATTTGTGTGTCAATGATCTGATCAATTGTGGAAAGTTCCATGCAGTCTAGGTTGATCTCTGTTGTTATGAGTTGTTCTCCAATGTCAGATGTGACCAACAATGGTGGAAAGTATGGTTGAAGGCGGTCTACATTGAACATTAGGTGCAGACCAAGGAATAATGGGATGTTGAGCTTGAAGGCATTGTCATCGACGGCCTTGGTGATGGTGTATGGCCCATATCGGAGTGGGCGAAGCTTGCAGTGGGGTCCAGCAAGGTGCTCCTTCTATAAATGTAGCCAAACTTTGTCGCCCACCTGGAACTTGTGCAAAACTCAATGTTGATCATGGCGTTGCTTGTACTTAACATTGGTTCTGTCCAATATATCATGGACCTGCTGGCGAATGTGTTGAATGTACTCAATGAAGTTTTTATCCCTTTCAGCTTCGGACTGAATGTGAGCCAAATCTACCTGAGTGGCTGCAAATGGTATGGCCACATCAATGGGCATACTGGTTGAAATCCCAACCCTACCTGAAAGGGGTTGTGGCATGTTGAGCTGTGGAGATCTCTGTTGTAGTTGTGTTGGGCATAGGGGAGACTTTCATCCCACTTGCGTGGATTCTTTGAGTTGTACACGTGTAGAATGTGTATAATCATCCTGTTGACAACCTCTGTTTGGCCATCAGTTTGGGGATGGAAAGTCGTGGACTTAGTAAGTTTTGTATCTAGCATCGACCAGAGACCTTACCAAAATGCACTCAGGAATATTCTATCATGATCTGAGACAATGGATTGTGGGATCCCAAAGTGTACCCACACTCACTCAAAGAAGAGCTTAACATTGGCCTCTACTCTGATACTCTTCTTACAGGCTGCCATGATGATCATCTTAGAGAATCTATCGACGACCACAAAAACGCAATCATTGTCGTGCTTAGTAGAAGGAAGGCCCAACATGTAATCCATGGAGACAGATTCCCAAGGTCAGTTAGGAGTAGGTAGAGGAGTATACAGGCCTTACTTCTTGATGGTTGGTTTGGCAATGGCACAGGCGGTGCAGGATCTAATGTACTTTCCAACATCCTTACAAAGTTTCGGAAAATAAAAATACTTCTACAATACCGCCATTGTTTTCTCTACTCTGAAATGTCTAGCGATTCAACTGTAGTGCGCCTCCCAAATCATCTTGGAACACTCACTTGAAGGAACACAAATGTTTCCCAAGTGGCATAACAGTGTATCCTAAAGGTGAAAATTTGGAACTTGTCTGGTATATGCTGTCGAATTCTGGATCACTCTTGTAAAGATGTGGCCACCCTGATGTCTCATGCCCACAGGAGTCGAGCACAGTGATCAGTGCCATGATCAATGGTCGACTGAGGAAATCAGTGACATTATTCTTGCTACCCTTCTTTTACTTAATGTTCAAATGGAATTGTTGTAGATAGGTGGACCATTTCTGATGGCAATAATTCTGCAACTTCCCTTGTGTCTGTATGAACTGTAGAGATCGGTGGTCTATGTGGATGACCGTTTCCTTCCCCAAAATGTAATTCTTCATTGATGGCAAACATGCACAATGGAATACATTTCTTTTTCATAAGTGGGGTACTTTCGGACTGTGTCTGAAAGTGTCTCAATGTGGTAAGCCATTGGATGCCCATGTTGTGTAAGAATAGCACCAATAGCATAGTTGGAGGCATATATCTCAATCTCAAATGGCTATTGCAGGTCTGGTAATGTGAGCACTAGTGCATAACAGAGGTGATTCTTCAACTCGAGGAATTCTTGTTTTTGGGTTTCTGACCAAAAAAATTTGCTTTCGCTCTGCCCTTGGTGACTTGACTTAAAGGCCAAGAGATATGAGAGAACCCCAACATGAACCTACGGTACAAGTTGGCAAGACCCAAAATGCTAAGCTCTGTTAGAGTGGTTGGGGATGGCCAATCCCGAATGACTTGTATCTTGGATGGGTCCACATGTACACCCTGCTCATCAATGATGTACCCCAGATATTGAACTTGGGTCAGGCCAAAGGTGCATTTCTCCAAGTTAGCACACAACTTGTGTTGTCGCAAGGTTTGAAGGACCTATAGAATATGGTGGAGGTGATCTTCCCAACTTTGGCTGAAGATAAAGATGTCATCTAAATACACCACCACAAATGCATTGGTGAAAGGTCGCAAGATGTCTTCCATCAGTCTCATGAAGGTTGCAGGGGCGTTCGTCAATTCAAATGGCATGAACAACCATTCGAAAAGTCCCTCCTTTTATTTGAAGGTAGTCTTCCACACATCAAAGGGTTCGATAGGCACCTGGTGATAACCTGACTTCGAGTCAATCTTGCTGAAATATTTAGCCCCCTTGATCTAGCCCAGAAGGTCATCAATCTGCGGGATTGGGTACCTATTCCAGACAGTGATCTTATTCAGCGCCTGATAGTCAATACAGAGCCTCCAAGTCCCATCCTTCTTTTGTACCAATACAATCAAGCTCCCACAAGTTGATGAGCTTGGCCTGATGTGCCCTTTCTGCAATAGTTCCTGGATCTACCTATTGATCTCATCGTTCTCCATAAACGAGCATCGATATATTTTCCCATTGGGCAGCAGCGTGCCTGAGGTCAAATCGATGGAGTTCTTAACCATACAATTGGTGAGCACCAGTATTGCAGCAATAATGTTACAACTCCTGGGCTGCCTAATTTACTCTTATCAACCCGGTAGTTCGTAACAAACTTGGAAGCGGCAATGTTGTATGCACAAGTACTAGTTCTTACTGCAAGTTGTCACTTGGTCAGCTGGTGCAAGATCACTAGGAGCTCAAGCCAACTTCTATGGATCCCAAAGAAGCTCTATATGTGCTGAAAGGAGAGAAAGACTACTCTACAGATACTATTCTAACTGCAGAAAGGAGAAAGTCTGAAATGTAAAGCAAACATAGTAAACCCTAATTAACCAACTAATCCTACTTTTTCATAAAGCACTAAGAAAACCATGAAAGGAATGCCATTACCTACTCAAGGAAGTAAAAAACATCTAACTAAGCTACTTCTGGGAGTAAATAAGCAAAAAACATCTTTTTGGATTTTTATGTATTTTTATGTGAATTTGTCATGCATATAATTTATTGTGTGTGAATGTGGCAGCGAATAGGTGGCGTTGGAGGGTGGCTTTGGGACTTGAGAGGATGTAGGATGGTGTGGATGGGTCCTAGGAGGTCTCAGGTGGCCTTCTGGAGGCTTTTCCCACACTCGAACTTCAAAAGAAAGCCTACAGGAAAATCTACAGGAGGACACAGGAAATCTACAAGAGGAAAAACAACATTCTATAGGAGGCCTACAGGAGGAGGCCGAGCACAGTTTTCACTGTTTTGAGGGTATGAGAGTGGGTGGAAAAGGTGGATGAAGGTTGGAATGAGGTGTTAGGGCACCTAGGGTCTACCAAGAATCACCAGGAGAGAGAAATATGATTGGATTTGCTCAAGGAGAGAGGAAGAAATTCTATGGAAAATGCAGAAAACTAAGGCAGAATTGAGGGGAGACTTAGGCGACCTGTAGGGCATGGATCAGATGGAGGATTGGATGGATAATAGGTTGGCCTACTGCTAGAAGATATCTGTTACATACAACTGACAATCAACCAATAAGATCAAGCAAGCAATGAAATAAGTGCATCTAGGAAAACAGAGTTTCGCATCAAAATAGTCTAAACTATGATCTATGGAAGGAAATGTTGATAACTACTGCAAGAAAGGAAATAATGAAAGAAGACTATTGTAAATAAAGAAGTGAGCATGATGAAGAAGTTCTGAAGCAAAGAAAAACTAGAATATTCACCGCTAAAAAGCTGCAAACACTAGAAATCCTATGAATGAGGAAAATTTGTGTTTTTGGGGCAGCAAGAGGGTCTTTGCCTCAAATCATGGTCCCAAATGGAGGAAGAGAGGCCAAGGCACTGTTTCTAGCCTTTTGAATCTTCTCTTTATCACTGCCTAACCTGCTATAGAGAGCAAAAATGGAAGCAAACTACTAAATCATCAAAAGCAACCTATTCTTAACCATCAAAGAAATACATTTAATAGCAACCTAATCTAAAAACTGAAATAAAACATACAAATACAAGTGAATATGAGCTTGGCTGCTTGGATTGGGCCCTAACCCAAGAGCTTCAACCCTTTGAGGTAACTCAGTGCTAGCTCAAAAAGGATTCCATCTTTATTATCAAAACAATAACAATATTACATGAAACTGTCTCAAAAATAATAAGCTCGAAGTTGGAGCAGAGTTTGCACAAGCAAAAATTCAACAAAAATCTAACCCTAGTGAGGCCCTAGGCCTCTTTACTTATACAAATGAAGCTACCAACATCTTCCTTAAAATCAGGGAGGCTTGGCTCCCAAAACTCGAGATAATCATCATTCATCCTCCACTTGCTCAGTTGCCTTCTAGTGCATGACTTGGCTGCTTGTACTCCGAGCTTAATGAATGGGAATTCGAAGTGAGGAGTAATAAATGAGGGGGATTCCCTCCTATAAGTCCTCTCATTTTTCCACTTTCAGTTATTGATGCCATTTGTCCACTGGATCCTTCACTTTGACCTCAAAATTCATTAATAATCTGCATTAAACACATGTTAGACCACATGGCATCATAACTAACTCAACTCACTCCATAAGCATAAATGTAATTAGAAAATCATACAATAAGCTAAGAGAATGGTTGATTTGACTAGGTTAGGAGGCAAAATGAGCCCATATAATTACCCATTTATGAGTCTCATCATCACCCCCCTACTGAAAGTGTTGCTCATCCTTTGAGCAACTTAGTCCATCTCCTCATCTTTTATGGCCCTTGTGGCCTCCCTAGCATCCCAAGCTTCTGAGGTGGTCTCGTCTTCCTTGTCATAGAATCCTGCCTTCCTTTCTATCTCTTCCCATTGCTCCTCCTCTTCGTCTTCTCTTCTGCCTTCCAACATGCCTAACAGCAGTGGGGGACTCAATTTGAGGCCAATCCAGTTGACCTTCAGCCTCTGCATGGAGTGCTTGTACAGTGGCACTCTTCTTAATGCCTCCTTCATCCTCATGGGGGAATGATATTCCTTGATCTGCAGACTGTGTGGTAAGGTGTTCCATCTCCTCATGCATGCATGCACACATTCATCCCCAAGTAGCCTTTTCATATCCTCAAAGTGTGCAATGGCTTGTGCCTGATCACTTATATATCTAGGGGCAATATGAGGATTATTGGCAAGCAGGTTATGTGTGTTGATGAGTGCCATGGGATCTGATGGCTCAGCTCTAATCATTAATGGCTCATTCTGCTCTTTTATCATCAACCTTCTTATTTTTGTTGCCCTCAACTCTTCATGGTTCATCCATGAGGCCATGGCCATTAGTTGCAAGTCCCCTAGCCTAGCATTGGGGTCCCACACATTCATGTCTGTGAGGGCCATGTTATGTAGGTAAAATTCTGCTATCTTTGTCTTATCTTCTGATGTGCTTTGGTCACACAGGTCCATAAACTACTTGTAATCTTGGAAAGGCATTGTACCTCTTTGTGCCAAAGTCTTTATTTGAAATTGCAACCATTGGTCCTTGAGATATAGGCCATAGGATTTTTTTGGTGTTCTACATTGTAATGCCTCCATGGATAAGCTGGCCATGCATGCCAGCTGGGTCTCTTTCTCTTGCAACTGCCTCCTTAGAAATTCATTTTCAGTTTCAAGGTGGCTTCTTGTAACTACTATAGGTTTTAACCCCATACAGAAATTACTTGCATACGAAATATAAAACACAGAAAATAAACAATGTGAGAGAAGAACACATAAAACACATATACACAGAGATTTTCCCCTGGATCCCAAAACCGGGACTACCAGCTTGATTTTTCATTATATTCCTTTCAATGTTACAATACATATTTATACATGCTGAAGCATCCAATATCATGGACCGAAAACCATCGCGTCCAATACCATGGACCGAAAACCATCCTGTCCAATACCATGGACCGAAAAACCATCGCATCCAAAAAACATGTGCGAAAATCATGCACAAAACCATAGGTGGGTCCGCCCAACCTAACATAGGGTCCAAAACCAAAAATTTTCAGGGCGCTGCCTCGGACCCCATAAAGTGGGGTTATGGGTGCCCCTCAAACCCCCTGCTACCTCCCCCACTCTAACCCCCAGTTAACTACGTGGGCTAGTCGTGGAAAGAATATGACACAACCCAACATTCTCCCACTTGTTGTTTTCTTTCCACAAGGGCCACAAGAGAGCTTAGTCATTTATCCACCCTTACAACGCCCATTGTTTCTCTACACCAAGAGAACTTCTCAAAGCTCACAGATTTTGTCAATGCATCTGCAGTATTCTTCAAAGTGTTCACCTTTACCAGTAACACCTTTTTGTCTTCTATCATATCCCTCACAAAGTGATACTGAACATCAATGTGCTTTGTCTTTGAATGATATGCAGGTTTCTTTGCCAAGAAAATTGCACTTTGGCTATCACAGTCTATCCTTATAGCTTCCTGTACTAACCCCATACTTGAACACAATCTCTACAACCAAACTGCTTCCTTGCTTGCATGAGTGGTTGCCATGTATTCTGCCTCTGTAGTTAATAGTGCCACTACAGATTGTTTCTTACTCATCCAACTGACTGCACCTCCAAATAGGTTAAACACATACCCACTTGTAGATCTTCTCTGATCCAAATCTCCAACCCAGTCTACATCAACAAAGCCACGAATATCCAACACTCTGTCCAATCCTGGTCTTCCTTGGTATCACAAACCATAATCACTAGTGCCACGCAAATACCTGAAAACCCGCTTCACTGTTGTCCAATGCTCCTTCCCTGGTTTTGACATAAACCTGCTCAATACTCCCACTGCATCTGCAATGTCTGGTCTAGTACAGACCATTGCATACATCAAGCTACCGACTACACTTGCATATGGAACACGGGACATGTCCTCTTCCTCTTCTTGTGTCTTGGGACACTGCTCAGCAGATAACCTCACACCTACAGGAATGGGAACCTTCACCGCTTTACTATCCTGCATAGTAAACCTCTGTAGTATTGTCTCGACATACTTCCTCTGGTTTAACCAGAGCTTCCTCTTTTCCCGATCTCTTTTAATTTCCATGCCCAAAATATAGTTTGCAGCACCAAGATCTTTCATGTCAAATTTGGAGGAAAACTAGGTCTTCAAATCCTGGATAATTTCTTTGTCATTTCCAACCAACAACATATCATCCACATACAAGACCAGATAAATAACACGGTCACCAATTAATTTAAAAATACACACAGTGATCTGCTTTGCTTCTGGTGAAGCCAAGTCCCTGTATAAATGTATCAAATTTCTGATACCACATCCTTGGTGACTGTTTTAACCCATACAAAGACTTCTTTAACTTGCATACTAGTTCTTTCTTACCCTTCACCACAAAGCCTTCAGGTTGCTTCATGTAGATCTCTGCTTCCAAATCCCCGTGAAGAAATGTTGTATTCACATCCATCTGTTCTACCTGAAAATCAAAAGCAGCAGCATTAGATAAAAATAATCTAATAGAAGTTACCTTGGCAACAGGAGAAAAAATATCACCAAAAGCAATTCCCAGCACCTGGAATAACCTTTTGCTACCAACCAAGCTTTGTATTTCTCCACTTTTCCTTCTGTATTTGTCTTCTTTTTGAACACCCATTTGCTTCCAATGGGATTCCTCCTAGCTAGCAACTCCACCAGATCCCAAACCTCATTTTTGTGCAAAGATGCCATTTCATCAACCATGGCCTCTTTCCAAAGTTTTCCATCCTCTGAATCTACTGCTTCCTTCACAGTTCTAGGATCATCGTCAGTAATAGATAAAGCAAAATTTGAATAGAAAGCAGATGGACTATACCTTTCAGGTTGCCTTCTTTCTCGAACTGATCTTCTCATAGTTGGAGTTTGTGGCTCTTCATCTTCTGATTCCTCCTCTGCTGTAGAGTTTGATTCTTCCTCCTTTAGCTCAAACTCTATCTTCTCAAGTTCCTTTCATTGGACTTCATGTTTAATAACATCTTTCACCTCTCTGAACACCACATCTCGGCTGTACACAACCTTCCGTGTGACTGGGTTCCAAAGCTTATAACCCTTTAAACCATCCTTATACCCAATAAAGATGCACTTTTCAGATTTACTATCCAACTTGGTTCGTTTCTCCTTTGGAACATGTACATATGCATCACATCCAAATACCCTAAAATGTGAAAGAGAGGGTTTCTTACCAGTCCATACCTCTTGTGGAGTCTTATCCTCCAATGTTGATGAAGGTGACCTGTTGACCAGGTAACATGCAGTATCCACCGCCTCTGCCCAAAATTCTTGTCCTAACCCGGCACCACTGAGCATGCTTCTTGCCCTTTCCATCAACATCTTATTCATTCTTTCTGCAACTCCATTTTGCTGAGGTGTATATGGAGTAGTCTTCTGCCATGCTATACCACACTTCTTACAGAATTCTTCAAATTCCTTATTGCAAAACTCTCCACCGTTATCTGTCCTCTGCACCTTTATCCTCTTCTCTGTCTGGTTTTCCACCAGAGCCTTAAATTCTTTAAACCTATCAAAGACTTCAGATTTCTTCTTAAGGAAATATATCCATGTATTCCTTGAGAAGTCATCTAAATATGATACATTGTACACAGACTTACCCAATGATGGAACCTTCATAGGTCCAAACACATCACTGTGCACAAGTTCTAATATCTGTTTCGCCCTCTTACTACCAGAGGGGAAACTCACCCGATTCTACTTCCCATATACACAATTTTCACAGAAATCAAAATCCAGAGAGCTATTACTCATACCTTCTACCATACTTTTACCATGAAGTATTCGAAGGCCTTTCTCTCCAATATGTCCAAGCCTTTGATGCCACAGCATGGTCTTCTCTCTAGAGACCACTAAATTCTCTGCTCCACTTTCAGGAATCACAGAACTGTTGCACCCATCAACAACCGTGCTACCTTGTAGGTTGTACAGATTTCCAATCTAAACTCCCCGCATCAATACCAGTGCTCCCCAAACCATCTTGCAGGTATCCTTCTCGAACACTATTTTTACACCTGCATCATCCAGCTTGCTTACATAAATTATATTTCTGGCCAATGCAGGAATATGTAGAACACCCAGAAGTGTTCTAACTCTTCCACCTTGCAACTTCAACTTTACCTTTCCGCGACCAACGATTTTAGCCTTCCTGTCATCCCCCAAGAAGACATCACCACCATCATATTTCTCATACTCGCATAACCACTCTCTATGGGGAGTGAAGTGAAAGGATGCACCTGAGTCAATCAACCATGCCTCATGATCTACATGTGTACTTGAAGAAGCCAAGTACACATTCCCACCTTCATCTAAGGTGGTTTTCGCCTCTGTATAAGGAGCCTCATCGGATCCCTTTCATTTGTCAGGAGCTTTAGATTTACAGTCCCTTTTGAAGTGGCCTTCCTTTCTGCATTTCTAGTACACCACCTTTACAGGTTTTCTTGGAGATTTAGATCTCCCTCTAGATTTAGATCTCCCACTCAATGACTTATTTTTGTTTCTGTTTTGGGACCATCCTCGTATAGACAAGGTATCACCATTCTGGCTCTCCATATTTTTCCGTCTCATCTCCTCCGTCAGCAAGGCTAAGACTATTTCATCAAACTGCAAGGCAGTTGCATTGCTACCTATTGCAATAACCAGACTATCCCACAAATCTGGTAGAGAACACAACAAACTGATGCACTTATCTTCATCTAAAATTTTAATATCAACAGATGCTAACTGACTTACCACAGTATTAAATGCATTCAGATGCTCTGTCACCAAGTCTCCATCTTTCATCCTCAGGTTATACAACTTTTTTCGCAGGAACAGTTTATTCACCAGAGACTTAGATTGGTACAAAGTCCCTAACTTGTCCCACAAAGCCTTCTTCATAGCTTCCCCTGATACATTCAACAATACTGAATCTGAGACACACAATCGTATTGTGCTCTTTGCCTTCCGATCCAACTTCTTCCATTCTTCATCAGACACTCCCGTTGGTTTAGTACCTAGATCTACCGCGATCCACTGATCTTTATTCACCAACAGATCCTCCATCTTGAGTTTCCACAACTCAAAACTCTGACCATTAAATTTCTCGATCTCTATCTTTCCACTACTCGCTACCTTCTTTCACCACTAGAATTGATCTCACAGATCTCCCACTGAACAGGGTCTACCACAGGCCCGAGCAAAACCCCTCAGCAACAAAGGCATCCCCTTGAAGCCAAAACTGCTCTGATACCAAATGTAGGTTTTAACCCCGAACAGAAATTGCTTGCATACGAATTCTAAAACACAGAAAATAAACAATGCAAGAGCAGAACACATAAAACACATATACACAGAGATTTTCCCCTGGATCCCAAAACAGGGACTGCCATCTTGATTTTTCATTATATTCCTCTCAATGTTACAATACATATTTATACATCCTAAAGCATCCAATACCATGGACCGAAATCCATCGCGTCCAATACCTTGGACCGAAAACCATCGTGTCCAATACCATGGACCGAAAAATCATCGCGTCCAAAAACAATGTGCGAAAATCATGCACAAAACCATAGGTGGGTCTGCCCAACCTAACATAGGGTCCAAAACCAAAATTTTCTGGGGCGCTGCCCTAGACCCCATAAAGTGGGGTTATGGGTGCCCCTCAAACCCCCTGTGACCTCCCCCCCTCTAACCCCTGGTTAACTACGTGGGCTAGTCATGGAAAGAATATAACACAACCCAACAACTGCTTCCCTGTGTCTGATAGCACTCAACTCTCTGCCCATTTCTCTAAGTTTGTTCTCCATATGGCCAATATCCTCAACTCCTTTGGATTTGGCAATTTGCATCCACCTATGTGTTCTTATTCTCTCTTTCTCTAATTCGAAGAATAGTGGAATTGCAAATTTTTGTGGAATTATTCTTCCTCCCTCAAGTAGATTGTAGTAGGAGGCAAGACTAGGCTAGGGATCAGGTTCTTGTAGCTTTGTTTCTTCCTCCTTTACCTGTGGCTATCCTTCCATTTCTTTCTCAAGCTTTTGGGTCTCCTGTAGTTTTGACAGTGTCTCCTGTAGAACTGTCTGAGCCTCCTGTAGGACTATTTTTGGGTCCTGCAGTTCTACCTTTTCTTTCCATGTGGGAGATCTAGGAGTCCCCCTTTCATATGTGATAGGTGCCTTGGAAGGGGATTCTTTTCCTTGGGTAGAGGGTGAATCTTCAATTGTAATTGGCACTTTTGAAGAGGGTTGAGGTTTCCCTGTTTTGATTCTTGTGCTCTTCCTAGCCCTGAAATACATGGAGGCCTGCCTTTTCCTCTTTTGTTTTGGCTTGATTGGTGTACTGAGGGCAGTGAGAGCAGTTGTTGCCTCTCTTTCTAGAGTCTTAGGGGACACTTCTCCTTGTTCTGTCTTTTCTGCCTCTTTCTCTCCTCCTTCTGTCTCTTTTTCTGTCTCTACTTCTTCCTGTGTTGTTTCTTCAGCTTTCTCCTCCTCTATCTTAGTTTCTTCCTCCTTCCTTTCTTGTTTTGCTAAGTCACCAGTTGCTTCACCTTCTCCCCCTTGTTGCTCTTCCTGCTCACTGCCAGTAGGACTGATATCATAGGTTAGGTTCTTTATGTCATCCTCAGTTGTCATGTTTCGGAAGATTTCCCATGCTATAGGGAGTGTAAATGTACGGACGGCTTCTTCCACTAAAATTTTAATTAACCCATGGTGAGCCAGCTACTCTGAATTTCCTGCTTGAACCTTAGTGTTGGAGTCAATGAGGGACT
Organism: Pinus tabuliformis; assembly: GCA_031772625.1. Classification (NCBI taxonomy): domain Eukaryota; kingdom Viridiplantae; phylum Streptophyta; class Pinopsida; order Pinales; family Pinaceae; genus Pinus; species Pinus tabuliformis. The sequence goes on from CM062820.1 coordinate 338,032,833, forward strand.
GCAGGAGGAAGTAGGGGATGCTGAGCTTTTGAGGGGCTGGAGTGTCCATGCCATACCTTAATTCATGAAGGATTCTAAAGTGGTAACCATAGACAATGTTGTACCTCCCCTCACAGGAAATATATTTGATTATTTGGTAGCTAACCTCATCCCAAGGATATGGTATGCTAGCCCTTCTAATGCCATTTTTATCCTCTACAGGGGTTTCATTGTTTTGGAAAAAGTTTTTCTTAGCAGCCTAGCCAATTGGTTTCTCATCCTTACTCCAAGGTAGCCCAAGAGGAAGGGTAGTGACTCTACTGATAAATTCAGGGGTTATCTCCATGGAAAGACCTCTAAAGGTGACAGTGGCATGTGTTCTTGAGTGAGGGACCAAAGAGTGGGAAAATTCTTGGGAAATTTCCTCATCAAACCCTCGGAATTTCTCAAAAAAGTTCATCCAATTTGCCCTTGTGAAGATGTCCACTACTTGGGGATGTGCATGGAGCCTGGAGGAGTTGGTGGGCTCCTTCCTCATAAATCCTCCTGTCATTTTGTTTATACTTCTTTGGAAAACCAAATGTGGAGATGGAGACAACAATTTTTGAAGAAAATAGAGAAACAGAGGAGACTGTGTTTTTTTTTAAATAAGCAGAATTTTTTTTATGTATTTCCTCCTCCTAAAGAATTTATCTCCTCTTCAAATTTAAACCACTTCTTGCATATTTTGATATTCATTGGGGGTATGCATGGAACCTACCTCCTCAGATCAAAAACCATGCTAAAACCCGTGTTTTCTCCCTTCAAACAACTCATTGCCCCTCCTGTAGAAGCCTGTTGTCCCTCCTGTAGAATTCTTGTAGGTGCTCCTGTAGAACCTGCAAGTGCTCCTATAGAAAATGCCGAGAGTAGGAATATGGGAGAGATCAATGGAGAATGATGGTTACGAGGCTGTGGGGGCACAGAGAAACTGTTGTAGCTGAGTTTCGAGGAGAGAATGAAGGAAAAGATGGTGAGAATGCTCGGAGAGTACTTATTGCCCTTTATGGATATTTCTGGTGATGGAGGGTGAGATGGCAATGTATACGTTGGCTATATTCGGACCATTGGTCCCCACCTACCTTGTCATCATGGCCCCTCATCGTAATCATCCCTCATGATTGCATCGAAGTTCACACTTCCTCCACTACCTGTCCTTGACATATTTCTTGAGTTGACTATGCGCACGTGTGGGTGACATCTTCAGATGAGTGGAGTCAACTAGATGAAGGTGGCCAAGTTAACTGGCCACCTTTCCCTCATTCAACCTCAACCATCTTGTTACTTTTGCATGCCTTCTAATTACACAAATGCAAACAGAGGAGCGGGTTAGTTACTTACCTGAGATCCAAATGTATTTGCTTGTGAGGTGTTGTGGCTCTCTCTCTCTGCTGCATGCCTTTGTTTCTTTTGATGCATGTTGTCTTCTTGCTGATGTGTGGTTGTGTCTTGTGCAGGTTCTTCTCTGGCTGGATCTGAGCTTCAGGTGTCTTCTTCAACCTTCATGTTTACACTCTCTTGTTGTTGATGCTGGATTTTAATGGGATCAGTTGCTACAAGAATTCCAACAAGAGCTCCTATAGTTGCTTCTCCCCTTGAAACATTAGCTACTTTCTATGCTTGGAGCTGTGAGGATGATGCCAGAGATGTAAATAGAGATGGAGAGGTAATAGGTAGGCTTCAGGTGAGGTGGATGGTGTTGTTTGCTTCTTCTTCTTCTTCTTCTTCTTCTTCTTCTTCTTCTTTTGTTTTGTTCTTGGACAGGAAGAAGAATGATTCTTGGGGTTGTGATGCAGGCTTGGAAATGGTGGCAAGGAGGGTTGAAGACTGTAGGAGGTTTTTTAGTTTATTCATGAAGCTTCCCTGTCCCTCAAACTACCTTTTATACCCATTTCTGGCTCTCTGTAATTCCTACAGGAGCCTCCTGTAGAAAACACAGTTTTTGAAAAAGAAGCACAGTGAGGTGAAAGAATTTCCAAGAATGATGGAGAAAGGTATGGGAAGGTAGGATAGGTGCTGGTGTTGGTTTCAAGGTTCCCTTAGCACCTTCTGCTGCTTCCTGTAGTCCTCCTGCAAACCTGCAATGCAAATGAAAATTCATTTTTCTTTTTCTTTTTTCTTCTTCCTTATTTTTTTTTCTTTTGAAAACAACTAGAGCGCCTCAGGGAGGTTTTCACCCTAATTGCCTACCCTGGGCACCTCCAAGGGAGGTTTTCACCTTGGGATCTTATTTTTCTTTTTTCTTTTTGACATCACTGGGCCGCCTCAGAATAGGTTTTCAACCTAATGATGGGACTCAAGCATCTCATGGAGGTTTTCACTTGAGTCCTTATTTTTTTTTATTTTTTCTTTTTCTTCAGTGAATGGGTGAAGTGGAGGCTAAGACCTGATCCACTCTCATCACTGTCTTATTCAGATCTTTAATGAACTCTCGCTTGGAGAGGGGTTTCTTGTAGACTTTCAACTGGTGTCTATTGACAAGCATGGGGATGGCTTCATCATCAATGGTTTTGATCAGAACTGAACCATTGTCATTGCATTTCTCCACAGTGTAGGGTCCCAGCCATCTTGTCCTTAGCTTGCCCTTGAAATCTTTGTATCTTGAATCATATAGTAGTGCACAATCTCCCTCTTGGAATTGCTTCTCCTTGATATTTTTGTCATGCCATATCTTTCTCTGAAGTTGAACTACCTCTGTATGGAGAAGGGCCTGCATTCTGTGTTCATCCAATCCATTGAGTTGAAGTAATATTTCTTTCTATGCATGGCTGAGGTCTAGGTCCAGTTGAGCTGCCATCCTTAGGGTATTGAATTCAAATTCTATTGACAGCAAAGCCTTCTTCCCATAGACCAGCTCATAGGGTTTAAACCTTGTGGTGGTCTTCCATGTTGTGTTGTAGACCCAAGTGGCCTCCACTAATCTATCTGCCCAGTATTTTATGCTACTGCTCACTACCTTTGTCAGGATCCCTTCCAATGCTCCGTCAGTGACCTCCACCTGCCCATTGGCTTGTGGATGGTAAGGGGTCGAAGTCCTGTGCTTGATTCTATGATGTGTGAGCAGGTCTTCAATCGAATTGGAAGTGAACTAACTACCTTGATCTATGACCAACTCTCTTGGATACCTGAACTTGTAGAATATGTTCTCTCTCAAAAATTCAGCTACTTTTTCCTCTGTCACTGCTTTGATTGCTTTTGTTTCTACCCACTTTGTCAGGTAATCGGTGCACACAATGATGTATTGTTTCTGCTTTAAAGGAGGGCTGATAGGCCCCACAAATTCCATGCCCCATTTCTCAAATAGCTCAAAGGTCACTTGAGGTTGCATGGGCATCTCATCCTTTGGAGTAGGTTTCCCCATCCTCTAACACTGATCACACTGGCTAGTATATCTCCTCACATCCTGATGAAGAGTGGGCCAGTAGTAGCCTGATTGCAGTATCTTGAAGGCTTTTCTTTTTGCTACAAAATGACCTCCATAAGGCCCATCATGATAGGTCAGGAGGATGTCAAAGACTTCCTCCTACTTGACACATCTTCTCAAGATCTAATCTGGGCCAAGTTTGAAGAGATTGCCCCCAATCCAGGTGAAAGGGGTGCTTTTCCTTACTATCTTGCTCTTCCCTTTTGAGGACAGGTGTGGTGGTAACTGTGCTGATACCAAGTAGTTTGCTATATCAACAAACCATGGAGAGAGTACTGAGATAGCAAATAGATGCTCATTTGGCATTTGGTCATCCACCATTCCTTCTTCACTTGCAGGAAAATTTACTCTAGACAAAAAGCCAGCAATAACATTTTCCTTACCAGGCTTATCAATAATTGTCAAGTCAAAGTGTTGCAGTAAAAGCAACCATCTAATAATGTGAGCATTTACATCCGGTTTGTTCATTAAATATCTAATTGCAGCATGATCAGTGTGCACAAAAGTTTGATAGTTTTTGATATAATGTCTGAATTTGTTTAAGGAATATACGACAGCTAGGAGTTCCTTCTCGGTCACCTTATAGTTTAACTCTGCCTTTGACAAGTTTTTTCTTATAAAGTATATGACATAAGGTAACTTTTCATCAATTTGTCCTAAGGCTGCTCCTATTGCTTTGTTCGAGGCATCTGTGTGAATGTGGAAAGGTAGGGCCCAGTTTGGACCTCTCAGAATTGGGGCAATCACGAGCTTGCTCTTCAAGGCATCTAGGGCTTCTTGACAATTTTCCGACCATATGAACTCGACATCTTTACCTAAGAGGCCAAACAAAGGAGAGGCTAGCTTGTTGAAATCTTTAATGAATCTATGGTAATACCCTGCTAAGCCTAGGAAACTTCTGACATCTCTCACTTTTTGAGGAGGTGGGACCCTTTGGATGATGGCAATTTTGTTGAGGTCCACCTGCAGTCCTTGTTGAGATATTGCATGACCTAGCATGGTCCTTTCAATCATCCAGAATTCACATTTTTCTAGACTGAGGGACAGGTTCATCTCAATACACTTGTCTAGAACTTTTCTTAGGTTAGATAAAGCTTCCTAGAAGTTAGAGCCATAAGGAGTAATAAATTCATCCATGTATATCTCTACTGCATCATGAACTAATTTAGAAAATATACTCAGTACCGCTCTTTGGAAAGTGGTTGGAGCGTTACACAAACCAAAAGGAAGGACTCGGTATGCAAAGGTACCCCAAGGACAAGTGAAAGTGGTCTTATCTTGGTCTTCCGGGCTGATTTGAATCTGATTGTACCCACTAAACCCATCTAGGAAAGAGAAAAACATTTTCCCTGCCAGATCGTCTAACACTTGATCTATGAAAGGTAAAGGAAAAAGGTCCTTTATAGTGGCTTTGTTCAATTCCTGATAATCGACACAGATTATCCACTTACCATTTTCTTGGGCACTAGCACCAAAGGAGAGACCCATTCACTGTTAGAGATGGGAGAGGTGAATCCTGCATCAAGCAATTTCTGCAGTTCTTCCTTAACAATATCTTTGAGTGTTGGATTCATCCTCCTTTGAGGCTGCTTGACTAGCTTGCAATCCTCCTTGATGTATATATGATGAGTGCATACTAAAGTGTGCACTCCCTTCATCTCCTTATAACTCCAAGAAAAGGCATCTAGGTGTTTTCTCAGCAGGCTACACAGTTCCTTCTCTTGGGAAGTGGATAGAGATGGATTGATTTTCAAGGTTCTTTCTGGGTCAAAATCTATATTCTTAACATGGAGAGGAGTGGAGTTGGCCACACAAAGATCAGTTGAGGGGTTGTTTTTTGTTTCTCTTACTATGTCCTCTAATGGCGATACACTGGGAGGTGGATTCTGAATCAGATTTTCAATCATATCATCCGCATCTTGTGGTTTTATCCCCATGGCAATTTCTAATGCACGCGGTGCAAAATAGACTTCATCCTCATCTTCCTCCTCCAACCAGAGAGGTAGATCATGTTCTATAAAGGGTTGGGCAGGAGGATATAGGATTAACTACTTGGACATATGCTCATTCTTTATGGTCATGTTCCCAGCTTAGCAGTTGATGTAGGAATCGGTGGTAGCCAACCAGGGTCTTCCCAGAATGAGAGGATGCCCATTGAGCTTTGCCTTTAGCTGGAGAACTAAGAAATCAACAGGGTACTCCCAAGAATCAATTGAGACCATCACATCTTCTACAATCCCCTCAAGGGTCATGGTGGAGCGGTCTGCAAGTTGTAGCACGGTCGTGGTCTTCCTCAAGGAGCCCTAGAGGTTGAGTTTGATCATTGTGTCCTTTGTCATCACATTAATGGCAGCTCCCAGATCAATCAAGGTGTGTGGAATCATGGTGCCATTGATGTGGACATCAACTACTGGGCTTCCAGGGTCCATATATTTTGGACAGATTACCTGCCCTAACATCAGGTTGGACAGTTTCCCTATGACATTGATGGTTTGGGCATCTCTCTTGTGCCTTCCTCGATGCCTAAAGTACTTTTCTTTGATCAACCTATTGTAGATAGGCACATCTTTTATGGCTTGGAGAAGTGGTATCTTCACACATAAATGTTTCAATTCTCCCAAGAGTTCAATTTCTTCTAGGGTAGGCTGGACTATCGCGGATAGTCTCTCAGGAAAGGGTGGATTTGCTTTAGGTTCACTTTCCTCTTTATCTTCCTCAACCTCCCTGGGTGGAGGCTAGCTATATGGGAGAACTTTCCCAGATCGAAAGTTAATTTCCTGAATCTCCACAACATAAGTCGGGCATGATGGTTCCCCACTATACACTTGCTGAGCCTGTCTGTTATTCGGGTTCGGATTTGGTTGGGCAGGCATTGGGGTTGCTTTGGTGGAGCAAGAGGTAACGGTTGTGGTTGGGCAGGTGGTGGAGGCAAAAGAGCGAGAGGAGAGTTGTATTGGGGCCTCCACCCCTGATGAGATGCATTCCACTGAGGTTGCGGCTGAGCATAGGATTGAAATGAATGGATGGCTGGTTGGGCATGATATGGAGATGTGAAGGACCAAGGAGGAGGTGTGGACCAGGAAGGATGAGCAGGGGGACCCCAAGAAGGTATGGAAGTGACTTGGTTGGGGTTGTAGTATACCTGAGATGTCCCTTGCATCCCCTGTTGATATGGTCTAGGTCCATGCGGCCTCCTTTGGTTTATGTAATAGAGTTGTTCAGTGACTCCCTCAGCCCCTTGATATACAGCCTTAAGTCCGGGTAAGGAAGGGCACTTGTCTGTAGAATGATTTTCTTCACAGACTAAATAAACCTTTATAGAGTTCAGTGGGCATTAATTCCTAGGATGCCTCCTGGTGCATCTAGGGAAAAAAATGGCCAAAGCCCTCTCTGCTTCCTCTTGTTTCCTTTTGATATGTAAGGTATCCATTTACATGGCAAGAGTCTATAACATCTCACTCTTGAAGTCTTCCAGCATGTTTCCAAATTCTCCTTTAATGGATGAGTTAGAGGAAGAGGTATTGGCTATGGGTTGACTCCCCTTACCTTTCTTTCTGGCTTCTCTAGAATGGTTTCTAAAAATAGTCAATATGTCCTCATAGGATAGTTGGTAGATGTCTCCCCGGCCAGTAGATGGAGGGTGTCTAAAAGATCTTCCTGAAGTCCCCTGAGCAAGACCAGCTTTAGAGACTCAGGGTCAAGTGTACACCCGACCCTTTTGTAACTGAGCTGGAACCTCTCTTCATAATCTTCCAGGGACTCATCACTTCCTATAGTCATTTGGAAAATTTCTTCTTTAGTATCTTTTGACCTAAAATAGTCTTGATACTTGTTGTTAAAGGCTTGCTGCATCTGAGCCCAAGTTGTGATGTTATTTCCAAGTAATCCCATGAACCAACGTAGTGTTGCATCCTTGAGAGTAGAAGGGAACAATTTCAACTTTTGCTCATCCTCTGCATAGTCATAGGTTTAACAGCAAACTCAAACAAAAAGGTATCAGGATCTTCTATAGTCAGACCATGGAAATGAGGTAGGCTGGAAGGGCTTATATTCTTCATTTTGGTGTCCCCATTGGTCTCCCGAATGGGAAAGGTGCCCTCTATTCTCTCTCCATTCCTCCTAGCATTTTTGTGTTCAACCATTGCTTCAAATGAATGTTTTCTTCTTCTTCTTCCCCTATAGGTTCTTCAAATATGTCTTGTTGTTCACCTAAGGGTTCTTGATCACAGCCGCCTGGTGAGCTCCAGTATTGTAGCAATAATTCTACAACTCCTGGGGCTTCCTGTCTCTTAATTTTATCAACCCGGTAGTTCGTACAAACTTGGAAGCGACGGTGCTGTATGCACAAGTACTAGCTCTTGTCGCAGCTGTCACTTGGTCAGCTGGCACAAGTCCGCTAGGGCTCAAGCCAACTTCTATAGGCTCACAGAAGAAGCTTTATCAATGATGGACGAAAGCTAGCTCAAAGAAGACTAATCTACTTGGCAAAAATGAACTGAAAGCAAATCAAAACATGAAACCCTAGGAAACCCTAATCTAACTAGTCTAACCTCTATGATGCAAAGAATGTGAAGGAAACTTCTACCAATGATGCCATTACTTCTAACAAGTGAAAATGCATGAATCTAATCTACTTGCAGCTTAAAAGACATGTTTTTGTATTTTCTCTTTAAGTGGATGGAGTGATTGTGATTTTGTGCTTATTAGGGTTTGGTTGTGCAGATGTGATGCGGAAGGAAGGAAAGCTTGGGAAAGGTTGGAGAGGCTAGGAGAGGTCCCCAGAGATCCTTAGCATCAGTCCACAGAGGTTCCTCACGTTCAGAGGCTCAGCAACCGAGTGAGTGACCTCCTACAGGATGTCTGCAGGGGATTCTACAGGAACCGCAGAGGTTTCTACAGGAAGTCTACAAATTACTACAGGATGACCTACCGTGGGTGTTTGAAGTGATGGAGGAGTGATGGAATGGTAGGGGAAGATGTGTAAGGTAGGAATAAGGCTGGTGATGGCTCAGGAGTGGAGAAGTAGGTTGGAGAACGAGTGTGTGAAGTGGGTTGATGGATGAAAGGTTATAACAACGAAATGTCTAAAGGATGGAGTTACGTGAGGAGTGGAGGAGTTTAGGAGATAACAGAGCGTAACAGAGGTCAAGAATGTAGTTGTATGCGTGATCAAGACGAAGAAGGAGGTAATAGAATGAGGAAAAGTAGTGTAAATGAAACAAATGCTTATGACTGTCACCAAGATGAAAACTCATTAACCTAATCTACCTGAACTCAATGAACAGCAAGATAAAGCGTATCAAGGAATGTGCATGAAGCAGTGATGAAGGTGTATGGTGCAAGAGTGAAGTGCATGGAAGGATTGATCATAAACGAGACTATGTTGCAGCATGTATAACGTGAAGAACTGCGTATTTTTGTGGCTGGTATAGGCTACACTCCAATCTCCAAGTAGAGATGGCAGTGGAGACTTTCTCAACCTTTTTGCTGGAGCTCCAATGTATTATCAACCTGCTAATCTAACTAAACAACCGAAATCAATTCAACCATAAACTAGTCCTATCTATGCTCATGAAAACGACTAAATTACCAAACTGTGAATTCGAATTGCATGTGAAAATAAACAAACTCAAGGTGCTGGAACGAAATGAAAACACATTACAACACTGAGGAGATCTATTGCTCTCAGGTTGGGCCCTAACCTGAGAGCTATAGCTCCTTGAGAAAACTCAGAACTAGCTCAAAATCTGTCTTCTTTATTCATAATCTGATATCATGCCAAATTGGCTTACAAAAAGGAACAAGGACCGAGTTGTGCTCAAAAATTACAATAGTAATGCGAGAGTTTCAACAACCTATCAAAGGCTACGGCCTCCATACTTATGCAAAAACGATCATCCAACAAGTGTCCTTGATTTTAGGAGCTCGGCTGTCCAACTGAAGTTTAACTTGCTGATCCTGTAGGACAGTCATAATTGTTGTTCCTGTAGAACAGTTATAACTGTTGTTCCTGTAGAACAGCTGGCTGCTTCTAAGCTCGGTGGGGAGATGGATTGGAGCTCGGAGCTATGGTGGGAATCACGAGGAGGGTCCCAAGACTGTGGACATCCTCTCCTAAAAACCAGCAGTGCCACCTCCTTGTCTCCTTGTCTCCTTTTCACGTGGTCTTTTCTCCCTTTTAATGCAAAAACCTGAGATCATAATGCATTAGTCACATAGATAAAGTGTCTACCCTTCTTCCTACAAACAACACGAATAAACTAAGAAATGCATGCATAAGCAGTAAAAAGTGAATGGTTTGAGCAAAACAAGTAGGCCAAATGAGCCCAAATTATACCAAAAATTGGGGCTCATCATCACCCCCCAGCTAAACTATTTGCTCATCCTTGAGCAACTTTGCCCTGGCTCCTCGTCTTTGGCCGAGAACTAGAGCCCAGAACATGCTTTTCCTCCCCTGATTTTGGTGGTTTTGCCTTTTCTGTCGAGGGTGGCGCTTCTTCCTTTCCCGTTTTTGGCGGCCCTGCCTTTGCTGCCCCTGGTGGTGACGAAGGTGATGCTTCCTTCCCCTTTCCTATTTCCTTGAGCCGGGCTTCGGAAGGTGACTGGCCTATCTTTCGTGTCCAGGAGGTTATTTTTGGGCTCCCCTTTTCGGGGGTGGCTGATGTTTTAGAGGGGGTTCTTGCACTGGGTGAAGTAGGGACGTCCCTTGAAGTGGTTTGGCTGCTGGGTGGAGGCTGTGGCTTGCCCGTGGTCATCCTCTTGCTTCTCCTGGCTTCAGATGGTAGAGGGGTCTCCCTCTCCCTTTTCTCCTTTGGTTTTGGAGGTGTGCTGAGGGCAGCCAGTGCCGCTGCTGCCTCCTTTTCGAGAATGCCAGCCTTCTCTTTCTTGCGTTTTGCTCTCTCAGAGCTCCTTGTAGAGGGCCCCTCCTTTTCAGATTTCGGGCTTCCTGTGGAAGCCTGTGGTTGCACTTTCAGGCTTCCTGTAGAAGCCTTTGTCTCCATTTCTGGGCTTCCCGTAGAAGCCTGTTCTCCAACGATTTTCGGGCTTCCTGTAGAAACCTTGGTCTTCGCTTTTGGGCTTCCTGTAGAAGCCTTTGTTTTCGTTTTTGGGCTTCCTGTAGAAGCCTGTTTCTCACTGATCTTCGGGCTTCCTGTAGAAGCCTTTGTCTTTGTTTTCGGGCTTCCTGTAGAAGCCTGTTTTTCACTGATTTTTGGGCTTCCTGTAGAAGCCTGAGTTTGTGTTTTCGGGCTTCCTGTAGAAGCCTGTTTTTGCTTTCCTGTAGACACAGGTGTCTCCACTTCCGCTTGCTTGCCTGCTTGAGTTTTGCTTTTTGCTTTGGGTGCAGGTGCTGTGGAGGTACTTGGGCTGACGTGGACTACCTCCGCTTTGTCCATTCTGCCTTTCATCCTCTTTTCCCTTGCTGACAGAATAGGTGTGCCACCCTTTTCTTCGTCCTTCTTTTCCTCAGCCACTGCTTCCTTGTCTTCACTGCTGGAGGAGCCACTATCTTCGATCAACATTTTAATGTCCCCATCTTTGGTCAAATTGCGGAAGGATTCCCATGAGAGGGGGACCTTATATGAGTGCAATGCATCTTCCACAAGCAGCTTTATTAACCCATGGTGGGCTATCTGATCAGGTATGCCCTCTCTTAGCTTTGTAGCACATTCCATTAGGGACTGCAGGAGATAATGAGGGATGCTCAGTTTTTGCTCTACAGGAAGGTCAATTCGGTGCCTCAACTCAGTGAGTAACCGAAAGTGATATGCATACACGATGCTGAACCGGCCCTCACAAGTAATATATTTCATGATCTGCAAACTGACTTCATTCCAAGGTGGTGATAAACTCGTTCTTCTCACCCCGTTTTTATCCTCAGAGAATTCTTCCTCAGGTGGGAAGAATTCTTTCTTTGCTTGCTGGCTCTGCTTTCGTTCTTCCTTGTCCCACGGCAAACCCATAGGGAGTTCTGTGATCCGACTGATATGTTCTGGGGTGAGTTTGAGGCTTAAACCTCTGAAGCTTACTGTGGCCAGTGTTTGGGATTTAGGCTTCAAAGCCTGCAAGAATTCCTCGGCTACTTCATCATCGTAGCCCTGCAGCTTATCACAAAAAGGCATCCATTGTGCTCTGGTGAAGAGCTCTACCACTGCTGGATTTCTCCTTAATTTGGTGGAATCTGTGGGTTCCCACCTGATAAACCCACCTGGCATGATGAACACGGGGGTTTTGACTAAAGGTGACAAATGCAAAGGAGATTCGGTCTATTTTAGGCAGAGCATGCATACAATTCACGAAACACAGTCTAATTATACTGCTATCCTGTAGAAGCGATAGTATAGGCACAGCAATCCAATATTTTTATGACCAGACTGTGAATAATGATCTTGCCACCTTTGAAAGCCAATTGCGGAAGGAGTTTCAGGGTTACCTTTTTTCTGCCACCTTTTCTTACGTGAGGAATTCACCTTCCTGTAGAACCGCGTTCCTGTAGAGACTGCTTCCTGTAGGACTGCGTTCCTGTAGAAACTGTTCCTGTAGGAGCAGTGTGCAAACTTCGGGGAGGACTGTAGTTGGCCAGCGGTCGAGAGGTGCTTCACCGGTGTTCTGGTAGCCGAAAGCTCGGCGTATCAACGTTTAGAGGAAATCAGAAGAGCCACTCGAGTTTTGAAGTGGAGGTTGATGAATACATGCGCATAATCTAGCCGATTAGATTTTGAATCGGCGCAGCTCGTGGCGCGGGGGGTGAGCTGTCCCCGCCGGACCGTTGGGCGACGTCACCCATCATTCACCTGCATATTCACTCGCTTCCGCATTCATTCCCACAGATCTGCCGCCGCCCTTTTCGGTTAAACTCGTTTCTCGGCTGACGGGACTATCCTCACGTGCGTGCTGCGTATTTCTTTGTCGTGGCTGCCACCCAAGCATCCGACTATACCATAACTGGCCGACGTGGCCAGTCAACTGGCCATACGGCCGCTCAACCATTCATTTCTATGCCATGCAAAACAAATCAAAGTAATACTCATGCGATTTGGTGGAAGGAAGGGTTGAGACACTTACCTGTGCGCGGCTGCACACGATTTTTCGGTTTTTGGACGACGGGGAGCGGATCTACCTGCTGCATGCGGCTTACACAGTCCCGGAGGCTCATGGTTACAGGATGCTGGCGATGGAGTGGATGCTCTGGTTGCCTGCGCCCGTGTTTTGCTTGCAGAGGGCGGTGCTGTGAATGGTATCCACTCATGCAGGTTTGACTGTTACAGGATTCCCGCGGGGTGCCTTGTAACAGTCTCGCCTCCTTGGGTGCATGCTGCACGACGATGGATGGAATCTTCTGATCACGCTCCCGGAGCTTCTGATGCTCGACATGGATGTGGTATGAGCTCTCGGTGCTTGCTTTTCTTTGACAAATGGCTTTACCACGAGAACTCATTGATCTGGTTTGCTGGTGCAGGGATCTTGGTTGCATGGCGACGAGGATGGTGGAGCAAGGTTACAGCAATGTTCAGGGGTGCCAATCAGTGGCATGCATGCATCCAACCCATTCCTCAGCCGCTAGATCTCCATTTGAAACAAATTTTTGGCCGTCCCAGACTTCTACAGGAAGTTTCCTGTAGACACAGAGCTTCCTGTAGAAATTTCGGCCTTCCTGTAGAAAGTCTGCACTTTCCTGTAGAAAATCCGCGCCTTCCTGTAGAAAGACTGCGCCTTCCTGTAGAAAGACTGCGCCTTCCTGTAGAAAGACAGCAGCTTCCTGTAGAAGATTCAAACCATGATAAAATTGCACATACCTTGAAAAACATGGGTGCTCTTGGAGGAGGTACTGATGAGGTTCCTTGACAGCATGATAAGGACCCTTGGCTGTGATTGAAGAGGCTTCTTCTCCTCCATAGAACATCTGCAATTTGCATGCAATTTTCATATTGTGCTTATTATTTTTTTCTTTTTTTTTCCCTTTTTTTTGAAAGATAACAGGGGCGCCCCAAAGAGGTTTTCACCCTTGCTACCTGCCCTGAGCGCCTCAGAGAGGTTTTCACTCAAGGATCTTTTTCAACCTTTTCTCTTTTTTTTTTTTTTTTTTTTTTGAAAAGCAATAGGAGCGCCTCAATGAGGTTTTCACCCCTACTACCTGCCTTGGGCGCCTCAGAGAGGTTTTCACCCAAGGATCTTTTTTTTTTTTTTTTTTTTTTTTTTTTTTCTTTTTTTCTTTTTTTTTTTTCTTTTTTTTTCTTTTTTTTTTTTTTTTCTTTTTTTTTTCTTTTTTTTTTTCAGATCTTCTTTCAGGGTGTGCCAGAGGCAGAGGCAGAACCCTTCTCTATGACCAATACAGATTTCTCCATAGTTTTGATAAACTCTTGTCTTGAGAGAGGTCTCCTGTAGATCTTCAATCGATGCCCGTTGACAAGCATGGGAATGGCTTCCTCATCAATGGTTCGAATGAGGACAGATCCATTGTCATGGCACTTCTCCACTATATATGGTCCTAGCCATCTGGTTCTCAACTTCCCCTTGAAATCTTTGTATCTGGAATCATACAACAAAGCCCAATCTCCCGGCTGAAATTGCTTGTCATGGAGATGTTGGTCATGCCACACCTTCCTCTGAAGTTGAACCACTTCTGAGTGAAGGAGGGCCTGCATGCGGTGCTCATCCAGGCCATTCAGCTGCAGCAGCCTTTCTTGTTGTGCATGGCTGAGATCTAGGTCCAGCTGAGCTGCCATCCTCAAAGTGTTATACTCAAACTCAATGGACAGCAAAGCTTTCTTCCCATAGACCAGCTCATATGGTGTGAAACCGGTGGTGGTCTTCCAAGTGGTGTTGTAGGCCCATGTGGCCTCAACCAGGCGATCTGCCCAATCTTTTCTGCTGCTGCTCACCACTTTGGTCAAGATCCCTTCTAATGCTCTGTTGGTGACTTCCACCTGCCCATTTGCTTGAGGATGATAGGGAGTGGAAGTCCTATGCTTGATCTTGTGATGAGCTAGGAGATCTTCAACCAGGTTGGAGGTGAACTGGCTCCCTTGATCGGTGACCAGCTCTCTTGGATAGCCAAACTTATAGAAGATGTTCTCTCTTAGGAACTCGGCCACCTTCTCTTCAGTTGCTGCTTTGATTGCTTTAGTCTCTGCCCACTTTGTCAAGTAGTCAGTACACACAATGATGTAGGATCTTTGCCTCGAAGAGGGATTGATTGGACCCACAAAGTCCATGCCCCACTTCTCAAATGGCTCAAGAGTCACTTGAGGTTGGAGAGGCATCTCATCCCTTTGGGTCGGTTTCCCCATTCTTTGGCATTGGTCACACTGACTGACATATCTTCTGACATCTTGATGAAGTGTGGGCCAATAGTAGCCTGCCTGCAGGATCTTGAAGGCAGTTCTCTTTGCTGCAAAATGCCCTCCACAAGGCCCATCATGACAAGTGAGGAGGATATCAAAGACTTCCTCCTCCCTTACACAACGCCTTAAGATCTGATCGGGGCCAAGCTTGAACAGATTGCCCCCGATCCAAGTAAATGAGGCACTTTTTCTGATGATTCTGCTCTTCTCTTTTGAAGAGAGGTGCGGAGGGAACTGAGCTGAAACAAGGTAGTTTGCTATATCAGCAAACCATGGAGAGAGTACTGAGATAGCAAACAGATGCTCATCAGGCATCTGGTCATCCACCGTCCCATCTTCATCTGCAGACAAATCCAATCTAGACAAGAAGTCAGCAACAACATTTTCTCTACCTGGTTTATCAACAATGGTTAGATCAAACTGCTGCAATAAAAGTAACCATCTAATGATACGAGCATTCACATCTGGTTTATTCATTAAATATCTAATAGCAGCATGGTCAGTATGTACAAAGGTCTGGTAACCAGTAATATAATGTCGGAACTTGTTCAATGCATGGACCACAGCCAAGAATTCCTTCTCGGTTACAGTGTAATTCAGCTCAGCTTTGGACAAGTTTTTGCTAACAAAGTAAATGGCATATGGAAGTTTCTGCTCAACTTGTCCTAAAGCTGCACCTATGGCTTTGTTCGAGGCATCAGTGTGGATGTGGAAAGGTAGGGCCCAGTTTGGACCTCTCAGGATTGGGGCTGACACCAACTTGTCCTTCAACTCATTTAAAGCCCTCTGACAATCGTCAGTCCATTTAAACTCCACATCTTTTGCCAACAAACCAAACAATGGCGAGGCTAGCTTGCTGAAATCTTTAATGAATCTCCGGTAGTATCCTGCTAATCCCAAGAAACTCCGGACATCCCTTACCTTTTGAGGAGGTGGAACCCTCTTGATGAGAGCAATTTTGTTAGGATCCACCTGCAATCCTTGGGAAGAAATGGTATGGCCTAGCACGGTCCCTTCAGTCATCAGGAATTCACATTTTTCAGGACTGAGGGACAGGTTCATCTCGGTGCATTTGGTTAGGACTTTCCCCAGGTTGGACAATGCTTCCTGGAAGTTGGCCCCATATGGAGTAAAGTCATCCATGTAGATTTCCACTGCATCATGGACCAGCTCCGAGAAGATGCTTAAGACAGCTCTCTGGAAAGTAGCAGGAGCATTGCATAGCCCAAAGGGAAGGACTCGGTAGGCAAAGGTACCCCAAGGACAAGTGAAGGTGGTCTTATCTTGGTCTTCCGGGCTGATTTGGATTTGATTGTACCCGCTAAACCCATCCAGGAAAGAGAAGAACTTCTTTCCTGCCAGTCCATCCAACACTTGATCTATGAAAGGTAGAGGGAAATGGTCCTTCTTGGTAGCTTTGTTCAGTTCTCGGTAATCCACACAAATTCTCCATTTTCCATTTTTCTTGGGAACCAACACTAGAGGGGACACCCATTCACTATCTGAGATGGGGTAGATGAATCCGGCATCCAACAGTTTTTGCAACTCTTCCTTGACAATGTCCTTAAGGGCAGGATTCATTCTCCTCTGCGGTTGCCTAACCGGTTTACAGTCCTCTTTGATGTATATATGATGGGTACAGACCGAAGGATGGACTCCTTTCATCTCCTTATAGCTCCAAGAAAAAGCATCTAGGTGGTTGGCCAACAGACTACACAGCTCCTTTTCCTGGGAAGGAGATAAGGAGGAGCTGATTTTCAATGCTCTCACAGGGCCGAACTCCACATTCTTGACTCTGGGAGTAACAGGGTTGGTTGTACAAAGATCCACTAAGGTGCTAGCTTGGGCATCCTCCACCAATTTTTCTAAGGGTAGTGCACTGGAAAGTGGGTTTTGGATCAAGTTCTCGATCAAGTCATCCTCGGTTGGGGGGTTTCTTCTAGTGGTATCTAGGGTACACAGAGGTGCTAAATACGCCTCGTCTTCTTCTCCTTCTTCCAACCAGAGTGGTAAATCATGCTCTAAAGAAGGTTGGGCAGGAGGGTATAGGACTAGTTGCTTGGACATGGGACCATTTTTGATGGTCATGTTTCCTGCCCGACAACTTATGTAAGCATCTGCAGTAGCTAACCAAGGCCTTCCCAAAATGAGAGGATATCCAGTAAGCTTGGCCTTTGGTTGCAGAACCAGGAAATCTGCAGGGTATTCCCAAGAATCAATAGAGACCATGACATCCTCCACAATCCCTTCGGGAGTCACGGTGGAGCGATCTGCTAATTGCAGTACTGTCGAGGTCTTCCTCAAGGAACCCTGAAGATTGAGTTTAAGCATGGTATCCCTGGTCATCACATTGATGGCCGCCCCTAGATCAATCAAGGTGTGGGGGATAATGGTGCCATTGATGTGAACATCTACTACAGGACTTCCAGGATCTAGGTACTTTGGGCAGATGACTTGTCCTAGCATAAGGTCAGACAGTTGTCCTATGACATTGATAGTTGAGGCATCTTTCTTCCGTCTGCCTGGGTGTTTGAAACACTTCTCCTTAACCAGCTTGTTATATATTGGCACATCCTTGATGGCTTGGAGAAGTGGGATTTTTACACACAACTGCTTGAGCTCACCCAAAAGCTCATCTTCTTCTAGGTTAGGTTGTGTGGTGGCTGTTAGTCTCTCAGGAAAGGGTGGAATAGGCTTTGGTTCACTCTCCTGATGGTCTTCCTCATCCTCTGGGGGAGGAGGCTGGCGATCTGGAAGAGTCTTTCCAGATCTGAGATTGATCTCCTGGATCTCCACAGCATAGGTAGGGCATGAGGTTTCCCCAGTGTATACCTGCTGGGCCTGTCTATTGTTGGGGTTCGGGTTCGGTTGAGCAGGCATTTGAGGTTGCCTTGGAGGAGCAGGAGGTAATGGTTGAGGTTGCACTGGTGGTGGAGGCAAAATGGCAGGAGGAGTGTTGTATTGGGGCCTCCACCCCGACTGAGGTGCATTCCATTGAGGCTGTGGCTGGGTATGTGAGTGATATGGATGAGAAGTAGGTTGAGAGGGGTACTGAGGTGGATAAGACCATGGAGGAGGCATGGACCATGAAGGATGAGCAGGGGGACCCCAGGAAGGCATAGGAGTTGACTGGTTGGGGTTGTAATAAGCTTGGGATGCCCCTTGCATCCCCTGCTGATAAGGTCTAGATCCTTGTGGCCTCCTTTGGTTGAGGTAATAGAGAGGCTCTGTGGGAGCTTCGGTCCCTTGGTACATGGCTTTAAACCCTGGTAAGGTTGGACACTGATTTGTGGGATGGTCCTCCTCACAAACGAAACACACTTCAACCGAATGCAATGGACATTCGTTCTTAGGGTGCCTCCTTGTGCACCTAGGACAGAAGACAGCCAAGGCTCTCTCAGCCTCTTCTTTCTTCTGCTGAATCCTGAATGTATCAAGCTGCATGGCAATGGTCTGTCTCACCTCACTCTTAAGATCTTCTAATTGGTTTGCAAGCTCATGTTTGGAGAAAGGGACACTAGTTGAGAGGTGGTTTCCTCTACCTCGTTTCCGAGCTGCCCTGGAGTGGTTTCTAAACACAGTCTTGATGTCCTCATAAGGCAGTTGGTAAATGTCCCCCCCAGCTAACATGTGAAGGGTATCTAAGAGATCTTCAGGGACTCCTCGGAGTAGGACCAACTTGAGGGATTCAGGGTCAAGTGTGCACCTGGCCCGCTTATAGCTTAGTTGGAACCTCTCCTCATAATCCTCTAAGGACTCATCATTTCCCATGGACATCCGAAAGATTTCCCCCTTTGTTTCCTTGGACCTACAGTAATCCCGGTACTTGGTGTTGAAAGCTTGCTGCATCTGAGCCCAAGTAGTGATACTATTCCCGGGTAAACCCATGAACCAGCGTAGTGTTGCATCCTTGAGAGTGGAAGGGAAAAGTTTCAACTTTTGCTCATCTTCAGTATAGTCATAGGTTCTACAAAGGACAGCAAACTCAAACAGGAAGGTATCTGGATCTTCAGTGGTCAACCCATGGAAGTGAGGTAAGGCGGAGGGGCTAATGTTTTTCATTTTCATCTCTCCATTGGTCTCTCGGATGGGGAAGGCACCTTCTATTCTCTCATCTTCTCTTCTATTGTCAGCCATAGCTTCAGATGGATTGGTCTCTAACTCTTCTTCTACTATAGGGTCTTTGGATATCTCAGGTTGTTCACCTATAGGTTCCTCTGGGTCACTGTCACCAAAGAAGAGAGAAGGGTGACTCAGTGATGTGGTGGGGGTGTTTGGTAGGAATTTGCCTGATCTATCTCGGTTCCTACGAGGCATGAAATGGAAAAGACTTTCTTTTTCTTTTTGCTTGCTTTTCTTTTGGTACCTGCAAAACTGAGACAGATTGATCTACAACTAACTATGAAAGATGCAAAATTAACTGAAAGCAGGAAAGAACTAATCTACTTTGCTCAAATGAAATTGCAGAAAGGAAATGCTAGTCTATGAAAGCAGGAAGTGCTAATCTATGAAAGCAGGAAATGCTAATCTATGAAAGCAGGAAATGCTAAGCTATGAAAGCAGGAAATGCTAAGCTATGAAAGCAGGAAATGCTAATCTATGCTACTTTTGCAGAATGGAAATGAAGTAAACTACTAGCAGAAGGTAAGAGTAAGAAAGTAGAAGAAAAGAAATAATTACTAATACTCTGACGCTTCCCCGGCAACAGCGCCAAAAAGGATGGTGAGCTCCAGTATTGTAGCAATAATGTTACAACTCCTGGGGCTTCCTGTCTCTTAATTTTATCAACCCGGTAGTTCGTACAAACTTGGAAGCGACGGTGTTGTATGCACAAGTACTAGCTCTTGTCGCAGCTATCACTTGGTCAGCTGGCACAAGTCCGCTAGGGCTCAAGCCAACTTCTATAGGCTCACAGAAGAAGCTTTATCAATGATGGACGAAAGCTAGCTCAAAGAAGACTAATCTACTTGGCAAAAATGAACTGAAAGCAAATCAAAACATGAAACCCTAGGAAACCCTAATCTAACTAGTCTAACCTCTATGATGCAAAGAATGTGAAGGAAACTTCTACCAATGATGCCATTACTTCTAACAAGTGAAAATGCATGAATCTAATCTACTTGCAGCTTAAAAGACATGTTTTTGTATTTTCTCTTTAAGTGGATGGAGTGATTGTGATTTTGTGCTTATTAGGGTTTGGTTGTGCAGATGTGATGCGGAAGGAAGGAAAGCTTGGGAAAGGTTGGAGAGGCTAGGAGAGGTCCCTAGAGATCATTAGCATCAGTCCACAGAGGTTCCTCACGTTCAGAGGCTCAGCAACCGAGTGAGTGACCTCCTACAGGATGTCTGCAGGGGATTCTACAGGAACCACAGAGGTTTCTACAGGAAGTCTACAAATTACTACAGGATGACCTACCGTGGGTGTTTGAAGTGATAGAGGAGTGATGGAATGGTAGGGGAAGATGTGTAAGGTAGGAATAAGGCTAGTGATGGCTCAGGAGTGGAGAAGTAGGTTGGAGAACGAGTGTGTGAAGTGGGTTGATGGATGAAAGGTTATAACAACGAAATGTCTAAAGGATGGAGTTACGTGAGGAGTGGAGGAGTTTAGGAGATACAGAGCGTAACAGAGGTCAAGAATGTAGTTGTATGCGTGATCAAGACGAAGAAGGAGGTAATAGAATGAGGAAAAGCAGTGTAAATGAAACAAATGCTTATGACTGTCACCAAGATGAAAACTCATTAACCTAATCTACCTGAACTCAATGAGCAGCAAGATAAAGCATATCAAGGAATGTGCATGAAGCAGTGATGAAGGTGTATCGTGCAAGAGTGAAGTGCATGGAAGGATTGATCATAAATGAGACTATGTTGCAGCATGTATAACGTGAAGAACTGCGTATTTTTGTGGCTGGTATAGGCTACACTCCAATCTCCAAGTAGAGATGGCAGTGGAGACTTTCTCAACCTTTTTGCTGGAGCTCCAATGTATTATCAACCTGCTAATCTAACTAAACAACCGAAATCAATTCAACCATAAACTAGTCCTATCTATGCTCATGAAAACGACTAAATTACCAAACTGTGAATTCGAATTGCATGTGAAAATAAACAAACTCAAGGTGCTGGAACGAAATGCAAACACATTACAACACTGAGGAGATCTATTGCTCTCAGGTTGGGCCCTAACCTGAGAGCTATAGCTCCTTGAGAAAACTCAGAACTAGCTCAAAATCTGTCTTCTTTATTCATAATCTGATATCATGCCAAATTGGCTTACAAAAAGGAACAAGGACCGAGCTGTGCTCAAAAATTACAATAGTAATGCGAGAGTTTCAACAACCTATCAAAGGCTACGGCCTCCATACTTATGCAAAAACGATCATCCAACAAGTGTCCTTGATTTTAGGAGCTTGGCTGTCCAACTGAAGTTTAACTTGCTGATCCTGTAGGACAGTCATAATTGCTGTTCCTGTAGAACAGTTATAACTGTTGCTCCTGTAGAACAGCTGGCTGCTTCTAAGCTCGGTGGGGAGATGGATTGGAGCTCGGAGCTATGGTGGGAATCACGAGGAGGGTCCCAGGACTGTGGACATCCTCTCCTAAAAACCAGCAGTGCCACCTCCTTGTCTCCTTGTCTCCTTTTCACGTGGTCTTTTCTCCCTTTTAATGCAAAAACCTGAGATCATAATGCATTAGTCACATAGATAAAGTGTCTACCCTTCTTCCTACAAACAACACGAATAAACTAAGAAATGCATGCATAAGCAGTAAAAAGTGAATGGTTTGAGCAAAACAAGTAGGCCAAATGAGCCCAAATTATACCAAAAATTGGGGCTCATCACCGCCGAAGAAGAGAGAAGGCTAGCTGTGTGAAGTAGTGGGGGTGTTAGGAAAAAATTTTCTGGAGTTATCTGTATTCCACAAGGCATGAAAGGAAATTTTTTGGTTGGTTTTTGTTTTTTCCCCACACTGATAGTACTTGCAAAACTGAAATTGATTGAACAAAACAATTTGCAACTAACTGAAATGAACTTGCTGAAATGAAATTTGCAGAACTTGAAAGGAAAGGAAATGACTAGTCTACTCTTGTTGAAATGAAATTTGCAGGCTTGAAAAGGAAAGAAAGGAAATGCAGAACTTGAAAGGAAAGGAAATGACTAGTTTACTCTTGCTAAAATAAACTATTAGCATAATGCTGCAATAGAAAATAGAATAAATCAGTAATCACAGAATACTCTGACGCTTCCCCGGGAATGGCACCAAAAAGTGGTGAGCACCAGTATTGCAATAATAATTTTGCAACTCCTGGGTTGCCTACTTTACTCTTATCAACCCAGTAGTTCGTAACAAACTTGGAAGCGACAGTGCTGTATGCACAAGTACTAGTTCTTACTATGGGTTGTCACTTGGTTAGCTGGCGCAAGATCACTAGGAGCTTAAGCCAACTTCTATGGATTCCAAAAGAAGCTCTATATGTGATGAAAGGAGAGAAAGACTACTCTACAGATACTATTCTAACTGCAGAAAGGAGAGTCTGAAATGTAAAGCAAACATAGTAAACCCTAATTAACCAACTAATCCTACTTTTGCATAAAGCACTAAGAAAACCATGGAAGGAATTCCATTACCTACTCAAGGAAGTAAAACACATCTAACTAAGCTACTTCTGGGAGTATATAAGCAAAAAAACATCTTTTTGGATTTTTATGTGAATTAGTCATGCATATAATTTCTTATGTGTGAATGTGGAAGCGAATGTAGGATGGTGTGGATGGGTCCTAGGAGGTCTCAGGTGGCCTTCGAGAGGCTTTTCCCACACTTGGCCTTCAAAAGAAAGCCTATAGGAAAATCTATAGGACGACACAGGAAATCTACAGGAGGAAAAACAACGTTCTACAAGAGGCCTACAAGAGGAGGCCGAGAGCAGTTTTCACTATTTTTAGGGTGTGAGAGTGGGTGGAAAAGGTGGATGAATGTTTGCATGAGGTGTTAGGGTGCCTAGGGTCTGCTAAGAATCACCCGAGAGTGAAAGATGATTGGATTTTCTCAAGGAGAGAGGAAGAAATTCTATGGAAAATGCAGAAAACTAAGGCAGAATTGAGGGGAGACTTGGGTGACCTATAGGGCATGGATCATATTGAAGATGGGATGGCTGATAGGTTGGCCTACTACTAGAAGAGATCTGCTACATAAACAACTGACAGTCAACCAATAAGATCAAGCAAGCAATGAAATAAGTGCATCTAGGAAAACAGAGTTTTGCATCAAAATAGTCTAAACTATGATCTATGGAAGGAAATGCTGATAACTGCTGCAAGAAAGGAAATCATGAAAGAAGACTATTGTAAATAAAGAAGTGAGCATGATGAAGAAGTTCTGAAGCAAAGCAAAACTAGACTATTCACCACTAAAAAGCTACAAACACTAGAAATCCTATGAATGAGGAAAATCTGTGGTTTTGGGGAAACAAGAGGGTCTTTGCCTCAAATCATGGTCCCAAAGGTAGGAAGAGAGGCCAAGGCACTGTTGCTATCCTTTTGAATCTTGTCTTTATCACTGTCTAACCTGCTATAGAGAGCACAAATGGAAGCAAACTACTGAATCATCAAAAGCAACCTATTCGTAACCATCAAAGAAATACATTTAATAACAACCTAATCTACAAACTGAAATAAAACATACAAATACAAGTAAAGAGGAGCTTGGATTCTTGGATTGGGCCCTAACCCAAGAGCTTCAACCCTTTGAGGTAACTCAGTGCTAGCTCAAAAAGGATTCCATCTTTATTATCAAAACAATAACAAGATTACATGAAACTGTCTCAAAAATAATAAGCTCGAAGTTGGAGCAGAGTTTGCATAAGCAAAAATTCAAAAAAAATCTGACCCTAGTGAGGCCCTAGGCCTCTCTACTTATACAAATGAAGCTACCAATAGCTTCCTTAAAATCAGGGAGGCTTGGCTCCCAAAACTTGAGATAATCATCAGTCATCCTCCACTTGCTCGGCTGCCTTCTAGTGCATGACTTGGCTGCTTGTACTCCGAGCTGAATGAAGGGGAATTCAAAGTGAGGAGTAATAAATGAGGGGGATTCCCTCCTATAAGTCCTCTCCTTTGTCCACTTCAAGTTATTGCTGCCATTTGTCCACTGGATCCTTGACTTTGACCTCAAAATTCATCAATAATCTGCATTAAACACATGTTAGACCACATGGCATCATAACTAACTCAACTCACTCCATAAGCATAAATATAATCAGAAAATCATACAATAAGCTAAGAGAATGGTTGATTTGACTAGGTTAGGAGGTAAAATGAGCCCATATAATTACCCATTTATGAGGCTCATCAACAATGCATAGGTACCCCTGTGGGTGAGGTGAAAATAACCCTGTACTCCTCCATGACCTTGTCCATTTGCTGCTACTTTACAGAGGAGCCCTGCCTGGAATCCATGGTCACAACCTTCTTCTTTCCCTAGGGGTGAATCATAAGGAAAAAAAAAATCCTGGTCTGGGAAATGATCTTACTGCATTTCTTTTCAGTGATCAAATATATGGCGGTAGGCGGGGCTACGTCCGGTATCCTGTAGAACTTATTATCCAAAGTAATAATCACATAGCGAGGTCTAGACTCATATACAACATGTCACTTCCATAAGTATGGTTGTCCTAACAATACATCACAAACTTTAAGAGGAGAAACATCACACAATACCCCATCCTTGAAGGGCTTGATGTTGTAGGGAAGGCGACACTACTGGGTGGCGCGAAGATCTAGTCCTCAGTGAAGCCATCTGATGGTGTACGATTGTGGATATGCTATATTCTTTAGGCCCAACCACTTCACGACCTTTGCTGAAATGAGGTTCTTTTGGCTCCTTTTGTCGACAATGAACTACACCAGAGAACCCTTCACCCACATCTATGAGTGGAAGAGGCATTCCCCCTCCTCTGGATATTCAGGCTCAATCTTCTGGATCTTAGTGGTGGCCACGGTGGCACTAGGCTCCGCATCAATGATTTGCTTCCCTTTTTGAGTTCCCTTATCAAGTTCTGATTCAAAGTCAGAACCCACGTCTGATTCAGAAGCCTTCAGCTCGACCACCAGTGACTGATTGGCCCAACACTCACTTACATTGTGACTGGAGCTCTTATGGAACTCACACCATTTTCCTGTGTCCTTCTTTGTCTTCATGGTGTTGTTCTTTTCTTGCACCTTCGGCAGGTTGTCCTGGGTAGCCCAGCTTTGGCTTGGTCCTTTGTTATGTGGTTTCAAGGCATTTTTTCCTTGCTTTGGATTCATAGATCCAAAGTCTTGCTTCTTCTGTTTAAACTTCTCCTCAATCTTGACAGTGTACCGATAGCCGTGTCGAGTGAGGAAATGTCTAGGAACTCCATCTCGTCCTGGATGTACTTGTGTAGAAAGTTGTGGTACTTGAGCACCAAATGTCACTCAGTATCCTTGATACCCAACTTCATGCAAAGGGTATGGAAAATATTTATGAACTCTAGCACATCTTGGTCCCTTCCCTGCCATAGCGTGGTCCACTTTATGTATTTGTCTTCATAGCTCCCGACAAGGTAATATTGTTCCTTGATGGCGTCTCGGAAAGAATTCCAAGTGGGCACAGCTGAAAACATCGAGGGTTCACTCTCGTCCTTTTGTTCACATTAGGTTTCCCACCAGTCCTTGACATGTGGGTCAGCTTTGAGAAGTGCAAAAGTAATCTTTTCCCAATTGGAAAAGTCATGAACTGAAAAATATCCTTCCAACAGATTTAACCATTTATTTATGGCATCTGCATCTATCAGGCCTTCGAATATGGGAATATCAAAGTTAACTTGTACCTTAAAAGGAGTAGTGCCTCCAGAGTGGCTGTTGGATGAAGATGCATCTCTTGTGGGTAGCCGTCGAAGGATCTAGGTAAAGTTATCCATCATTGCATCCCTCTGTCACTTGAGGGATTCCTCAAGCAACATTTTGAAAGGATCTCCTGCTCCCTCGTCTTTATTTTATTTCGCTATGGGAGGTCGTCAAGTTTTGTGAGGCTAATCTTGCAATGGTTCAACCAGATCAAGCCCTAACTCCTTATACCTTGACCTCGTTGGGGACATGCAAAGAAAAATAGAGAAAGAGCAGATTGCTCTGATACCACTGATCTGAACTTAAACAGGAATGAAACAACTTACAGATATAATCATAAACACCAATATGCATCAAAAAAACACTTCATTTCATTAATAGAAAAATTTTGAACTATGCTTACAAACATAATGGAAATAAGATAGCTCAGGGGATGGTAGCTTATCTCTAAGAAGAGATGTGGCACCTACATGCCTCTAAAATGTGTTATAATGAGGCTCAAGGGCCTATTTATTATTGGAAAACATGAGAAAACCCTAAAAAATCAAAACCCTAACCCCAGGAGATGTAACACCAAGAGTTTGTGGGCCTTGTTGGGGTTAGTTCGGCAACCAACTTCCCAGGGTTGTAACTTGGTCATATTATCTTTGTTTGGCGCGTACGATACCTTGTTGGAAAGGTATCTATGAGTACTACAGGTTTTTCCAAGGCCCTTGCCTATGGCTATGGGTCTATTGCGAACCCCAAAAAAATGTCATTTAAGGGGTCAAAACTACTCCAGAAGTTCAGGACCCGAAAAACTGCTAAAAATAGTAAATGCTGAAATGAACAAGGAAACAAATGAAACTAACTGGGGGGTCTAGGTGGAATAGGCGGGTGGCCACTAATATCCACCTGGATCAAGCTAAGTACCCTAGATACCTTTTCGACTTCTTACTTTCACGGAATATCCCTCTTGGAGCAATATGTCTTTTAGCATCTTCGAGAGTATCTTTGAGCCACAAAGGTATTTTCCTTGAGTTAGGGGGATCACCAGGAGGTGGATCAATGGGATCCATCGGGTTTTCAACATTAGTCATAGGCTCATCTGTCAAAGGTTCATCTTGTTTTTTTGTAGCATCAGTATTGTCTTTCTTTAGGATAGGGAGATCTTTCGCTTTCCCAAGGGTAGTATCTTCATCCAAGATGACATCGTGGCTTCCTTCCACTTCTCTTTAAACAGACACATAGATTATATATGCCTTTGAATTTTTAATGTAGCCCACAAATATACATTTCTTCCCAAAAGCTTCCAACTTGTTTCTTTTCACTTTAGGCACATGAAAATATATGGCACTGCCAAAAATTCTAAAATGAGAAACATCAAGTTTCTTACCATAGAATACCTCCTCGGGATTCTTGAAATACAGTGCTTTATGCGGGCTCCTATTTTGAACATACATGGCAATGTTGGTTGCTTCTTCCCATAAGAAATTCGGTAGGCCTTGATCGTGGAGCATGACACGGGTGGCTTCCATGATTTTTTGGTTCTTCCTTTCAACAACACCATTTTTTTCAAGAGTGTACGGAGAAATTGTCTCCACCTTAATGCCACCCTCTCTGAAAAAGTCATTGAATTCATTTGATTCATATTCGGTTCCATTGTTAGTCCTCAATATCTTGATCTTCTTCCCTGTTTGATTCTCCACCACGGATTTGAAAGAACATAACCATTTGAACACTTCATCCTTCTTCTTCAAGAAATAGATCCATGTTTTGCGAGAGAAGTCATCCAAAAAATTGCATAGTATATGTATCCTCCCAATAATGTTACGAGAAACATACCATATATGTCAGAATGGACCAATTGAATAATATTGGTAGTTTGGATTTCACTTGAAAGGAATGGTCGCCTTGTAATTTTCCCATATGCACAACCCTAAAAAACTCCTTCATGATTCATGTTGAAATCGGGCATACCTGTGACTGTCTTCCTTACCCCAGGTAAGGCTTTGTAATATAAGTGGGTGAACCTTTGGTGTCATAGCTCAGATTGAAGTGAATCATCGCAAGTCAAGGCTCCCAAAGGACTTCCTCCAACTTGATAGAGACCATCAACCCTAAATTCAAGTGTGAATGCATCTTTAGGGTTTCTTTTTCCAAATACGTACCTTTCCATCAATGAATTCTACCTTGAAGCCTTTATCTTCTATCGTAGAAATAGACACCAAGTTCTTCTTCAAATTGGGTACATACAATACTTCTTATAGATGAATAATTTGACCTTGATTTAAGTGAAGGGTGAAGGTACCTATCCCTTTCATGGGGAAGGTGGCATTATCTCCAAGTATGATCTTCAAATTAGTCTTCTTCTCAATCAAATTTGAGAGGGCCTCTTTATACCTATTGAAGTGCCTTGAGGTTCCACTATCAATCAACCAAAGGTCCAAAGTATCCGGAGGAGAGGCAGTAGATAGAGTGGAAATAAGATAAAATTCCTTTTGTTTTTCTACAACATTACTTTCCTCATACCTGGAATATCTCATTCTTTTGGGAGGTCAAACATTTCCCAATTGAGCAGTGGGAGCATTCCTCTTTCCTTTATTGTTGAACCTGTTGTTCCTTTGACTACCATTTCCTTTGAAATTGCTATCATTGTTGCCTTCATCCCTTTTGAGGCCCATGTTTTACCTCAAAATTTCTCTACTGCTTCTAAGTAACAAAATAGTAATCACAGTAGAGAAATATATGCTTAGTCATTTCTTCATAAGCTCGATAGAAGACTCACCAGGAGGGATCGCTAAGGTTTTGTTACACATGAATTGCCATTAATTTTTTTTTTATCTTTGGGAGACATTATTAGAGTGCCAAATTTCCTTTCAAAGCGGAGAGAGTGAGGCTGGAGAGATATCTCGCATGAGAATTTTGTAGCCCCACTTCACTTGGTATCCTTGGCTTGCATTGTTCCAATTACGGGTATCTTTCTGATCGACGTGCATAGGAGCAACTCCATTAAGTCAAGTTAGAATTTTATTTCTTTGGTCGATTAGATGTCCTAGAGTTTTTATAAGCTTCTATCTTTCCCATTCTTTGTCTTGTTCATTCCAGCATGATATGTCAGCTAAAGTGCTCCATCCTTGTTTTGTCATCCATTTCCTGAGGTCAAAGAGATCCTCATATTAAATTGTATCAATAAAATGCTTCATTTGACTTGTGCCTTAGTCAAATGGAGAAATTCAATTTTCCACATCCAACAGGATGAATTGGATTGCAGTTAGTTGTAATGACATGGATTTGTCTCCTAGTTAAATCAGTAAATTCGAGTTTGTAGGATGAAAGTAGAGTTGTGCATGGGTTGATTGTTAATATCTAGCAATCTAGTGGATTTATTGTTAGTTAAACTCAGTTATCTGAGCTCTAGTCATTAGTAGATTCAGTAGGAGTTCAGTTGAGTAGTTGTAATTGTTGTTAACTCACTGATCTCTCAGTTAACTGATCAATTTACTAAAAATAACCCTAGTCATGCATGGAATTCGAATTTCCTAGTTGAGTGGAGGAAAAAGGCATTAATGTATTTATTATTGTATACTAGAGAGTGTATACAATTTATATGTAGCAGGTGAGGATTTTCTCTTGGGGATTGCACAAGCAAATAAGGGCTTCTCCTATTATTTAGGAGGCAATTTCCTTAGGAATTGCGCAAGGAAATAAGAGGAGCAGGAGGCCAAGAATTGGCTAAGTATTTAATAGAGCAGTAGCATGAGGAAGATATCGGTATTGCAGTGCAAGTTGTGGTTCAGGATTGAAGTTTTCATTGTAATAGATCATTTTTTTTCATCTGATATAATACAAATAAAGAAGGGGTTTTTCCTAGTTGGGTTCTGATCCAGGTGGATCTTGGTGGCCACCTGCCAAGCCCACCTGGACCCCCACCATTGTTCTTCTCAGCATTTTCAGTTTCCTTAATTGTAGCACAACTTACTATTTTTAGCAGTTTTTCGGGTCCTGAACTTCCGGAGCCGTTTTGAGGCCCTAAACGACGTTTTTTGGGGAATTCGGGGGCAACATGGGTCCATGGAATGGACCATGTTGCCCATTCCAACAATGGTAGTGCTCAGATAGATCTTTCTAACGAGCTATTGTATGCGTCAAACGGAGATCATATGCCAAAGTTACGACCCTGGGAAATTGGTGTACCAATTTACCCCCAAACGGGGCCCATAGTTTGGCGTTTCATCTTCTAGGGTTAGGTTTTGGAATGTAAAAGGTTTTCTACTGTTTCTCAACAATAAATAGGCCTTCGAGCCTCATTGTAAGACAGTTCAGAGGCATGTAGCCACCACATCTCTTCTCAGAGATAAGCTACCATCGCCCTAGCTGGGTTATTTCCATTACTATTTGTAAGCATATTTCAATATTCTATATTAATGAAGTAAAGTATTATTTCCGCTGCATATCTATATTTATGGTTATCTCTGTGTTTTATTGCGTTCCTGTTTAAATCTGGATCAGTGGTATCAGAGCGGTCCGCTTTTTCTCTGTTTTTCTTTGCATGTCCCCAACGATGTCGGGATATAAGGAGTTAGGGCTTGAACTGGTCGAACCTTTGCAAGACAAGCCTCGCAAATCCCGACGGCCTCCCATGGCGGACGAGAAGAAAGACGAGGGGGCAGGAGATCCTATCAAAATCTTGCTCGAAGAAGCCCTCGAGCGACAACGGAACGCGATGATGGACAGTTTCGCCCAGATCCTTCAGCGACTACCTAGAAGCGACGCTTCGGCTTCTAGCAGCTACTCTGGAAATGCCGCCACGCCCTTTAAGGTACAAGTTAATTTTGAAATCCCCATCTTCGAGGGTAAAATAGATGCAGATGCGGTAGATAAATGGTTAAATCTGCTAGAAGGGTATTTTTCTGTTCATTAATTTTCAAGTCGAGAAAAGATTGTTTTTGCTCTGCTCAAAGCAGCCCCCCACGTCAAGGACTGGTGGGAAACCTACTGCGAGCAGAAGGATGAAACTACCGGCTCACTATTTTCAGCCACACCCACCTGGAACTCATTCCGCGAGGCCATCAAGGAGCAGTACTACCCTGTCGGAAGCTATGAGGATGAATACATAAAATGGACCATGCTGCGGCAGGGAAGGGACCAAGACGTGCCGGAGTTCACCAATCTCTTTCATACCCTTCGCACAAAGTTGGGTATCAAGGATACGGAGCAGCATTTGATACTCAAATACCGCGGCTGCCTGCACAAGTACATTCAGGAAGAAATACAATTCCTGAACATCTCCTCACTCGGCGCAGCATACCGATATGCCGTCAAGGTCGAGCAGAAGTTTAAACAAAAGAAGCGAGATTTCGGATCTGCGAATCTGAAGCAAGGGAAAGGTACCCCTAAAACTCAGAACAAAGGGCAAAGCCAAGGCGGGGCAGCCCAGGACAACCCGCCAAAGCTGCAGACAAATAATGGCACCGCGAAGACGAAAAAGGACACAGGAAAATGGTGTGAGTTCCATAAGAGCTCCACTCACAACACCAGTGAGTGTCAGGCCAAGCAGTCACTGGTGGTCGAGCTGAAGGGTCCAGAATCAGATGCATATTCCGACTCTGAGTTAGAACCCGACAAGGGGAATGAAAAGGGGAAGAAAATCATTGACGCGGATCCCAATGCCACTGTTGCTACCGCTAAGATCCAGAAAAATGAACCCGAAGATCCAGAGGAGGAGGAGCGTCTCTTCCACTCCCAGATGTGGGTAAAGGGCTCCCCCTACAGTTCATTGTTGATAGCGGGAGCCAAAAGAACCTCATTTCGGTAGAGGTCGTGAAGCGGTTGGGCTTAGCGACCACAGCACATCCACAACCATACACCATCGGGTGGCTTCACCAAGGACGGGATCTTCGCGTGAGCCAACAATGTCGCCTTCCATACAACATCAAGCCTTTCACGGATGAGGTATTGTGTGGCATCGCTCCCTTGAAGTTTGTGATGTATTATTAGGACAACCATACTTGTGGAAGCGACATGTTGTGTATGAATCAAGGCCCCGGGCTGTTATTGTTACATTGGGGAATAAGTTGTACAGGATACCAGAGGTAGCACCGCCTACCGCCATCTCCTTGATTACTGCAAAACAATGTAGTAAGCTCATTTCCAAGACTGGGAAGTTTGTTTTTCTGATGATCCGTTAAGGAAAGAAGAAGCTGGTGGCGACGACCTCCAGACAGGATCCCTCCGCGCGACAACTACAGATGGATAAGGTCGTGAAGGAGTACGAGGACATCTTCACCTCCCCTGCAGGGGTTCCTCTGCACTGTCAGGTCAAGCACTCCATCGATCTGACCCCAGGTGCGCCGCTACCCAATGGACCAATTTATCAGCGGTCAGTTCTAGAGAACGATGAGATCAAGAGGCAGATTCAAGAGTTGCTGCAGGAAGGTCACATCCATCCGAGCTCATCGCCTTGTGGGAGCCCGATCGTATTGGTACAGAAGAAGGATGGGACTTGGAGACTCTGTATTGACTATCGGGCGTTGAACAAGATCACTGTCCGTAATAGGTACCCGATCCCACAGATTGATGACCTCTTGGATCAACTAAAGGGAGCAAAGTACTTCTGCAAGATCGATCTGAAGTCAAGATATCACCAGGTACCAATCGAACCCGCTGATGTGTGGAAGACTGCCTTCAAAGCTAAGGAGGGCCTCTTCGAATGGTTGGTCATGCCTTTCAGATTGACGAATACTCCTGCAAACTTCATGAGGCTAATGGATGACATCTTGCGACCATTCACCAACTCATTTGTAGTGGTATACTTGGATGACATTCTGATCTTCAGCCAGAGTTGGGAAGAGCACCTCCACCACATCCGACAGGTTCTTCAAACACTGCGGCAACACAAGCTGTGTGCCAATTTGGAGAAATGCACTTTTGACATTACCCAGGTTCAGTATCTGGGATACATTATTGATGAACAGGGGGTGCATGTGGATCCGGCCAAGATCCAAGTCATTCGGGATTGGCCATCCCCGACAACTCTGACAGAGCTCCGCAGCTTTCTAGGCCTTGCCAACTTCTATCGCAGGTTCGTGTTGGGGTTTTCTCATATCGCTTGGCCCTTGAGTCAAGTCACCAAGGGAGGAGCGAAAGCGAAATTCTTTTGGTCTGAATATCAACAGAAGGCATTCATGAAATTGAAAGATCGCCTTTGCACGGCACCAGTGCTCACGTTACCAGACTTACAACAACCATTTGAGGTCGAGACAGATGCCTCTGACTATGCTATTGGGGCAGTCCTTACTCAACATGGGCATCCAGTGGCATATCACAGTGAAACACTTTCAAACACAGTCCGGAAGTATCCAACCTATGACAAAGAGATGTACTCCATTGTGCAGGCCTGCCGACAATGGAAGCATTACATTTTGGGGAAGGAAACAGTCATCCACACAGACCACCGACCCCTGCAGTTCATACAGACCCTTGGTAAATTGTAGAATGATCGCCATCAGAAGTGGTCTACATATCTTCAACAGTTCCATCTGAATATCAAGTATAAGAAGGGCAGCACCAATCATGTTGCAGATTGCCTCAGTCGACCACCAATCATGGCATTAACCACTGTGCTCAACTCTTGTGGGCACGAGACTTCTGATTGGCCACTTCTCTATAAAAGTGACCGAGAATTTGGCCACACATACCAGACACTCGTGGGGGGTCAGCATGTTCCAGATTTTCACCTCCAAGGTGCACTGTTATGCCACTTGGTCATCTTTGTGTTCCTTCAAGCGAGCGTGCCAAGATGATTTGGGAAGCACACTACAGTCGGGCTGCTGGACATTTCGGGGTGGAGAAAACAGTGGCAGTACTACAAAAGTATTTCTATTGGCCAAATCTTCGACAGGATGTCGCGAAGTACATCAGATCATGTACTGCCTGTGCCATTGCCAAACCGACCATCAAGAAGCAAGGCCTCTATACTCCGTTGCCTACCCCTAGTCGGCCTTGGGAATCCATCTCCATGGATTACATGTCAGGGCTTCCTTCCACTAAGCATGGAAATGATTGTGTTTTTGTGGTCGTTGATAGGTTCTCAAAGATGGCCATTATGGCGGCTTGCAAGAAGAATATCACAGCAGAAGCCACTGCTAAACTCTTCTTTGAACGAGTGTGGGTGCACTTTGGGATTCCCCAGTCTATCATCTCAGATCGGGACAGTCGGTTCCTCAGTACATTTTGGTCCAGTCTCTGGTCAATGCTGGACACCAAACTCACTAAGTCCACAGCCTTCCATCCTCAAACTGATGGCCAGACCGAGGTTGTCAATCGGATGATTGTACACATTCTGCGCATGTACAACTCCAAGCATCCACGCACATGGGACAAGAGCCTCCCCTATGTTCAGCACAGCTACAACCGAGCTCTTCATAGCTCGACTGGCCACAGCCCTTTTCAGGTGGGCTTGGGATTCCAACCACTATGCCCCATTGATGTGGCCCTGCCACTTGCAGCGACTCACACAGCGTCAGCTCATGTCCAGTCCGAAACAGATAAGGCAACCAGCTTCATTGAGCACATCCAACATATTCGCCAACAGGTCCATGACATTCTGGAGAAATCAAATGCCAAGTACAAGCAACGACATGATCAACACCGGGTGCCACACAACTTTCAGGTGGGCGACAAAGTTTGGTTGCATCTGCAAAATGAACGCCTTACTGGAGCCTATCGGAAACTGAGACCACTCCGATACGGCCCTTACACCATTACTAAGGCTGTGGGGGAAAATTCATTTGAGCTCAGCATTCCCCCATTCCTTGGCTTGCACCCAGTATTCAATGTGGATCGCCTTCGGCCATACTTTCCACCATTGCTAGACACATCCGACATTGCAGAACAGCTCACACCCACATAATTAAACCAAGATTGCATAGAACAAGCTGCAACTGATCGGATCATGGACACACAGATCAAGAACACTCGCCAACAGAATATCCAACTATATCGGGTTGTCAAAGCAGGCCAACTCCTTCACCAGGGCAAGTGGCTCACCAGGGACCAAGTTCAGCAAAAGTTTCCTCTCTCCTGGAGGAACTCAACGCAATGGGGACCATTGCTTCCTAAGGGGGGAGGAATGATCCAGGTGGATCTTGGTGGCCACCTGCCAAGCCCACCTGGACCCCCACCATTGTTCTTCTCAGCATTTTCAGTTTCCTTAATTGTAGCACAACTTACTATTTTTAGCAGTTTTTCGGGTCCTGAACTTCCGGAGCCGTTTTGAGGCCCTAAACGACGTTTTTTGGGGAATCCGGGGGCAACATGGGTCCATGGAATGGACCGTTGTTTCCCGTTCCAACAATGGTAGTGCTCGGATAGATCTTTCTAACGAGCTATTGTATGCGTCAAACGGAGATCGTATGCCAAAGTTACGACCCCGGGAAATTGGTGTACCAATTTACCCCCAAACGGGGCCCATAGTTTGGCGTTTCATCTTCTAGGGTTAGGTTTTGGAATGTAAAAGGTTTTCTACTGTTTCTCAACAATAAATAGGCCTTCGAGCCTCATTGTAAGACAGTTCAGAGGTATGTAGCCACCACATCTCTTCTCAGAGATAAGCTACCATCGCCCTAGCTGGGTTATTTCCATTACTGTTTGTAAGCATATTTCAGTATTCTATATTAATGAAGTAAAGTATTATTTCCGTTGCATATCTATGTTTATGGTTATCTTTGTGTTTTATTGCGTTCCTGTTTAAATCCGGATCAGTGGTATCAGAGCGGTCCGCTTTTTCTCTGTTTTTCTTTGCATGTCCCCAACGAGGTCGGGATATAAGGAGTTAGGGCTTGAACTAGTCGAACCTTTGCAAGACCAGCCTCGCAAATCCCGACGGCCTCCCATGGCGGACGAGAAGAAAGACGAGGGGGCAGGAGATCCTATCAAAATCTTGCTCGAAGAAGCCCTCGAGCGACAACGGAACGCGATGATGGACAGTTTCGCCCAGATCCTTCAGCGGCTACCCAGAAGCGACGCTTCGGCTTCTAGCAGCTACTCTGGAAATGCCGCCACGCCCTTTAAGGTACAAGTTAATTTTGAAATCCCCATCTTCGAGGGTAAAATAGACGCAAATGCGGTAGATAAATGGTTATATCTGCTAGAAGGGTATTTTTCTGTTCATGAATTTTCAAGTCGAGAAAAGATTGTTTTTGCTCTGCTCAAAGCAGCCCCCCCACGTCAAGGACTGGTGGGAAACCTACTGCGAGCAGAAGGATGAAACTGTCGGCTCACTATTTTCAGCCACACCCACCTGGAACTCATTCCGCGAGGCCATCAAGGAGCAGTACTACCGTGTCGGAAGCTATGAGGATGAATATATAAAATGGACCACACTGCGGCAGGGAAGGGACCAAGACGTGCCGGAGTTCACCAATCTCTTCCATACCCTTCGCACAAAGTTGGGTATCAAGGATACGGAGCAGCATTTGATACTCAAATACCGCGGCTGCCTGCACAAGTACATTCAGGAAGAAATACAATTACTGAACATCTCCTCACTCGGCGCAGCATACCGATATGCCGTCAAGGTCGAGCAGAAGTTTAAACAAAAGAAGCGAGATTTCGGATCTGTGAATCTGAAGCAAGGAAAGGTGCCCCTAAAACTCAGAACAAAGGGCAAAGCCAAGGTGGGGCAGCCCAGGACAGCCCGCCAAAGCTGCAAACAAAGAACGGCACCGCGAAGACGAAAAAGGACACGGAAAATGGTGTGAGTTCCATAAGAGCTCCACTCACAACACCAGTGAGTGTCGGGCCAAGCAGTCACTGGTGGCCGAGCTGAAGGGTCCAGAATCAGATGCATATTTCGACTCTGAGTCAGAACCCGACAAGGGGAATGAAAAGGGAAGCAAATCATTGACGCGGATCCCAATGCCACTGTTGCTACCGCCAAGATCCAGAAAAATGAACCCGAAGATCCAGAGGAGGAGGAGCGTCTCTTCCACTCCCAGATGTGGGTAAAGGGCTCCCCGCTACAGTTCATTGTCGATAGCGGGAGCCAAAAGAACCTCATTTCGGCAGAGGTCGTGAAGCGGTTGGGCTTAGCGACCACAGCACATCCACAACCATACACCATCGGGTGGCTTCACCAAGGACAGGATCTTCGCGTGAGCCAACAATGTCGCCTTCCATACAACATCAAGCCTTTCACGGATGAGGTATTGTGTGACATCGCTCCCCTTGAAGTTTGTGATGTATTATTAGGACAACCATACTTGTGGAAGCGACATGTTGTGTATGAATCAAGGCCCGGGCTGTTATTGTTACATTGGGGAATAAGTTGTACAGGATACCAGAGGTAGCACCGCCTACCGCCATCTCCTTGATTACTGCAAAACAATGTAGTAAGCTCATTTCCAAGACTGGGAAGTTTGTTTTTCTGATGATCCGCCCTCAAGGAAAGAAGAAGCTGGTGGCGACGACCTCCAGACAGGATCCCTCCGCACGCGACAAATACAGATGGATAAGGTCGTGAAGGAGTACGAGGACATCTTCACCTCCCCTGCAGGGGTTCCTCTGCACTGTCAGGTCAAGCACTCCATCGATCTGACCCCAGGTGCGCCGCTACCCAATGGACCAATTTATCGGCGGTCGGTTCTAGAGAACGATGAGATCAAGAGGCAGATTCAGGAGTTGCTGCAGAAAGGTCACATCCGTCCGAGTTCATCGCCTTGTGGGAGCCCGATCGTGTTGGTACAGAAGAAGGATGGGACTTGGAGACTCTGTATTGACTATCGGGCGTTGAACAAGATCACTGTTCGTAATAGGTACCCGATCCCACGGATTGATGACCTCTTGGACCAACTAAAGGGAGCAAAGTACTTCAGCAAGATCGATCTGAAGTCAGGATATCACCAGGTACCAATCGAACCCTCTGATGTGTGGAAGACTGCCTTCAAAGCCAAGGAGGGCCTCTTCGAATGGTTGGTCATGCCTTTCGGATTGACGAATGCTCCTGCAACCTTCATGAGGCTAATGGATGACATCTTGCGGCCATTCACCAACTCATTTGTAGTGGTATACTTGGATGACATTCTGATCTTCAGCCAGAGTTGGGAAGAGCACCTCCACCACATCCGACAGGTTCTTCAAACACTGCGGCAACACAAGCTGTGTGCCAATTTGGAGAAATGCACTTTTGGCATGACCCAGGTTCAGTATCTGGGATACATTATTGATGAACAGGGGGTGCATGTGGATCCGGCCAAGATCCAAGTCATTCGGGATTGGCCATCCCCGACCACTCTGACAGAGCTCCGCAGCTTTCTAGGCCTTGCCAACTTCTATCGCAGGTTCGTGTTGGGGTTTTCTCATATCGCTTGGCCCTTGAGTCAAGTCACCAAGGGAGGAGCGAAAGCGAAATTCTTTTGGTCTGAATCTCAACAGAAGGCATTCATGAAATTGAAAGATCGCCTTTGCACGGCACCAGTGCTCACGTTACCAGACTTACAACAACCATTTGAGGTCGAGACAGATGCCTCTGACTATGCTATTGGGGCAGTCCTTACTCAACACGGTTATCCAGTGGCATATCACAGTGAAACACTTTCAGACACAGTCCGGAAGTATCCAACCTATGACAAAGAGATGTACTCCATTGTGCAGGCCTGCCGACAATGGAAGCATTACATTTTGGGGAAGGAAACAGTCATCCACACAGACCACCGACCCCTGCAGTTCATACAGACCCAAGGGAAATTGCAGAATGATCGCCATCAGAAGTGGTCTACATATCTTCAACAGTTCCATCTGAATATCAAGTATAAGAAGGGCAGCACCAATCATGTTGCAGATTGCCTCAGTCGACCACCAATCATGGCATTAACCACTGTGCTCAACTCTTGTGGGCACGAGACTTCTGATTGGCCACTTCTCTACAAAAGTGACCGAGAATTTGGCCACACATACCAGACACTCGTGGGGGGTCAGCATGTTCCAGATTTTCACCTCCAAGGTGCACTGTTATGCCACTTGGGTCATCTTTGTGTTCCTTCAAGCGAGCGTGCCAAGATGATTTGGGAAGCACACTACAGTCGGGCTGCTGGACATTTCGGGGTGGAGAAAACAGTGGCAGTACTACAAAAGTATTTCTATTGGCCAAATCTTCGACAGGATGTCGCGAAGTACATCAGATCATGTACTGCCTGTGCCATTGCCAAACCGACCATCAAGAAGCAAGGCCTCTATACTCCGTTGCCTACCCCTAGTCAGCCTTGGGAATCCATCTCCATGGATTACATGTCAGGGCTTCCTTCCACTAAGCATGGAAATGATTGTGTTTTTGTGGTCGTTGATAGGTTCTCAAAGATGGCCATTATGGCGGCCTGCAAGAAGAATATCACAGCAGAAGCCACTGCTAAACTCTTCTTTGAACGAGTGTGGGTGCACTTTGGGATTCCCACAGTCTATCATCTCAGATCGGGACAGTCGGTTCCTCAGTACATTTTGGTCCAGTCTCTGGTCAATGCTGGACACCAAACTCACTAAGTCCACAGCCTTCCATCCTCAAACTGATGGCCAGACCGAGGTTGTCAATCGGATGATTGTACACATTCTGCGCATGTACAACTCCAAGCATCCACGCACATGGGACGAGAGCCTCCCCTATGTTCAGCACAGCTACAACCGAGCTCTTCATAGCTCGACTGGCCACAGCCCTTTTCAGGTGGGCTTGGGATTCCAACCACTATGCCCCATTGATGTGGCCCTGCCACTTGCAGCTACTCACACAGCTTCAGCTCATGTCCAGTCCGAAACAGATAAGGCAACCAGCTTCATTGAGCACATCCAACATATTCGCCAGCAGGTCCATGACATTCTGGAGAAATCAAATGCCAAGTACAAGCAACGACATGATCAACACCGGGTGCCACACAAGTTTCAGGTGGGCGACAAAGTCTGGTTGCATCTGCAAAAGGAACGCCTTACTGGAGCCTATCGAAAACTGAGACCACTCCGATACGGTCCTTACACCATTACTAAGGCTGTGGGGGACAATTCATTTGAGCTCAGCATTCCCCCATTCCTTGGCTTGCACCCAGTATTCAATGTGGATCGCCTTCGGCCATACTTTCCACCATTGCTAGACACATCCGACATTGCAGAACAGCTCACACCCACAGAATTAAACCCAGATTGCATAGAACAAGCTGCAACTGATCGGATCATGGACACACAGATCAAGAACACTCGCCAACAGAATATCCAACTATATCGGGTTGTCAAAGCAGGCCAACTCCTTCACCAGGGCAAGTGGCTCACCAGGGACCAGGTTCAGCAAAAGTTTCCTCATCTCATGGAGGAACTCAACGCAATGGGGACCATTGCTTCCTAAGGGGGGAGGAATGATCCAGGTGGATCTTGGTGGCCACCTGCCAAGCCCACCTGGACCCCCACCATTGTTCTTCTCAGCATTTTCAGTTTCCTTAATTGTAGCACAACTTACTATTTTTAGCAGTTTTTCGGGTCCTGAACTTCCGGAGCCGTTTTGAGGCCCTAAACGACGTTTTTTGGGGAATCCGGGGCAACATGGGTCCATGTATGGACCGATGTTGCCCGTTCCAACAATGGTAGTGCTCGGATAGATCTTTCTAACGAGCTATTGTATGCGTCAAACGGAGATCGTATGCCAAAGTTACGACCCCGGGAAATTGGTGTACCAATTTACCCCCAAACGGGGCCCATAGTTTGGCGTTTCATCTTCTAGGGTTAGGTTTTGGAATGTAAAAGGTTTTCTACTGTTTCTCAACAATAAATAGGCCTTCGAGCCTCATTGTAAGACAGTTCAGAGGCATGTAGCCACCACATCTCTTCTCAGAGATAAGCTACCATCGCCCTAGCTGGGTTATTTCCATTACTGTTTGTAAGCATATTTCAGTATTCTATATTAATGAAGTAAAGTATTATTTCCGCTGCATATCTATGTTTATGGTTATCTCTGTGTTTTATTGCGTTCCTGTTTAAATCCGGATCAGTGGTATCAGAGCGGTCCGCTTTTTCTCTGTTTTTCTTTGCATGTCCCCAACGAGGTCGGGATATAAGGAGTTAGGGCTTGAACTGGTCGAACCTTTGCAAGACCAGCCTCGCAAATCCCGACGGCCTCCCATGGCGGACGAGAAGAAAGATGAGGGGGCAGGAGATCCTATCAAAATCTTGCTCGAAGAAGCCCTCGAGCGACAACGGAACGCGATGATGGACAGTTTCGCCCAGATCCTTCAGCGGCTACCCAGAAGCGACGCTTCGGCTTCTAGCAGCTACTCTGGAAATGCCGCAGTGCCCTTTAAGGTACAAGTTAATTTTGAAATCCCCATCTTCGAGGGTAAAATAGACGCAGATGCGGTAGATAAATGGTTAAATCTGCTAGAAGGGTATTTTTCTGTTCATGAATTTTCAAGTCGAGAAAAGATTGTTTTTGCTCTGCTCAAAGCAGCCCCCCACGTCAAGGACTGGTGGGAAACCTACTGCGAGCAGAAGGATGAAACTACCGGCTCACTATTTTCAGCCACACCCACCTGGAACTCATTCCGCGAGGCCATCAAGGAGCAGTACTACCCTGTCGGAAGCTATGAGGATGAATACATAAAATGGACCACGCTGCGGCAGGGAAGGGACCAAGACGTGCCGGAGTTCACCAATCTTTTCCATACCCTTCGCACAAAGTTGGGTATCAAGGATACGGAGCAGCATTTGATACTCAAATACCGCGGCTGCCTGCACAAGTACATTCAGGAAGAAATACAATTCCTGAACATCTCCTCACTCGGCGCAGCATACCGATATGCCGTCAAGGTCGAGCAGAAGTTTAAACAAAGGAAGCGAGATTTCAGATCTGCGAATCTGAAGCAAGGGAAAGGTGCCCCTAAAACTCAGAACAAAGGGCAAAGCCAAGGTGGGGCAGCCCAGGACAACCGGCCAAAGCTGCAGACAAAGAACTGCACCGCGAAGACGAAAAGGGACACGGGAAAATGGTGTGAGTTCCATAAGAGCTCCACTCAAAACACCAGTGAGTGTCGGGCCAAGCAGTCACTGGTGCCGAGCTAAAGGTCCAGAATCAGATGCATATTCCGACTCTGAGTCAGAACTCGACAAGGGGAATGAAAAAGGGAAGCAAATCATTGACGCGGATCCCAATGCCACTGTTGCTACCGCCAAGATCCAGAAAAATGAACCCGAAGATCCAGAGGAGGAGGAGCGTCTCTTCCACTCCCAGATGTGAGTAAAGGGCTCCCCGCTACAGTTCATTGTCGATAGCGGGAGCCAAAAGAACCTCATTTCGGCAGAGGTCGTGAAGCGGTTGGGCTTAGCGACCACAGCACATCCACAACCATACACCATCGGGTGGCTTCACCAAGGACGGGATCTTCGCGTGAGCCAACAATGTCGCCTTCCATA
Organism: Pinus tabuliformis; assembly: GCA_031772625.1. Classification (NCBI taxonomy): domain Eukaryota; kingdom Viridiplantae; phylum Streptophyta; class Pinopsida; order Pinales; family Pinaceae; genus Pinus; species Pinus tabuliformis. The sequence goes on from CM062820.1 coordinate 338,074,901, forward strand.
CAACATCAAGCCTTTCACGGATGAGGTATTGTGTGACATCGCTCCCCTTGAAGTTTGTGATGTATTATTAGGACAACCATACTTGTGGAAGCGACATGCTGTGTATGAATCAAGGCCCCGGGCTGTTATTGTTACATTGGGGAATAAGTTGTACAGGATACCAGAGGTAGCACCGCCTACCGCCATCTCCTTGATTACTGCAAAACAATGTAGTAAGCTCATTTCCAAGACTGGGAAGTTTGTTTTTCTGATGATCCGCACTCAAGGAAAGAAGAAGCTGGTGGCAACGACCTCTAGACAGGATCCCTCCGCGCGACAACTACAGATGGATAAGGTCGTGAAGGAGTACGAGGACATCTTCACCTCCCCTGCAGGGGTTCCTCTGCACTGTCAGGTCAAGCACTCCATCGATCTGACCCCAGGTGCGCCGCTACCCAATGGACCAAATTATCGGCGGTCGGTTCTAGAGAACGATGAGATCAAGAGGCAGATTCAGGAGTTGCTGCAGAAAGGTCACATCCGTCCGAGCTCATCGCCTTGTGGGAGCCCGATCGTGTTGGTACAGAAGAAGGATGGGACTTGGAGACTCTGTATTGACTATCGGGCGTTGAACAAGATCACTGTCCGTAATAGGTACCCGATCCCACGGATTGACGACCTCTTGGACCAACTAAAGGGAGCAAAGTACTTCAGCAAGATCGATCTGAAGTCAGGATATCACCAGGTACCAATCGAACCCGCTGATGTGTGGAAGACTACTTTCAAAGCCAAGGAGGGCCTCTTCGAATGGTTGTTCATGCCTTTCGGATTGACGAATGCTCCTGCAACCTTCATGAGGCTAATGGATGACATCTTGCGGCCATTCACCAACTCATTTGTAGTGGTATACTTGGATGACATTCTGATCTTCAGCCAGAGTTGGGAAGAGCACCTCCACCACATCCGACAGGTTCTTCAAACACTGCGGCAACACAAGCTGTGTGCCAATTTGGAGAAATGCACTTTTGGCATGACCCAGGTTCAGTATCTGGGATACATTATTGATGAACAGGGGTGCATGTGGATCCGGCCAAGATCCAAGTCATTCGGGATTGGCCATCCCAACAACTCTGACAGAGCTCCGCAGCTTTCTAGGCCTTGCCAACTTCTATCGCAGGTTCGTGTTGGGGTTTTCTCATATCGCTTGGCCCTTGAGTCAAGTCACCAAGGGAGGAGCGAAAGCGAAATTCTTTTGGTCTGAATCTCAACAGAAGGCATTCATGAAATTGAAAGATCGCCTTTGCACGGCACCAGTGCTCACGTTACCAGACTTACAACAACCATTTGAGGTCGAGACAGATGCCTCTGACTATGCTATTGGGGCAGTCCTTACTCAACACGGGCATCCAGTGGCATATCACAGTGAAACACTTTCAGACACAGTCCGGAAGTATCCAACCTATGACAAAGAGATGTACTCCATTGTGCAGGCCTGCCGACAATGGAAGCATTACATTTTGGGGAAGGAAACAGTCATCCACACAGACCACCGACCCCTGCAGTTCATACAGACCCAAGGGAAATTGCAGAATGATCGCCATCAGAAGTGGTCTACATATCTTCAACAGTTCCATTTGAATATCAAGTATAAGAAGGGTAGCACCAATCATGTTGCAGATTGCCTCAGTCGACCACCAATCATGGCATTAACCACTGTGCTCAACTCTTGTGGGCACGAGACTTCTGATTGGCCACTTCTCTACAAAAGTGACCGAGAATTTGGCCACACATACCAGACACTCGTGGGGGGTCAGCATGTTCCAGATTTTCACCTCCAAGGTGCACTGTTATGCCACTTGGGTCATCTTTGTGTTCCTTCAAGCGAGCGTGCCAAGATGATTTGGGAAGCACACTACAGTCGGGCTGCTGGACATTTCGGGGTGGAGAAAATAGTGGCAGTACTACAAAAGTATTTCTATTGGCCAAATCTTCGACAGGATGTCGCGAAGTACATCAGATCATGTACTGCCTGTGCCATTGCCAAACCGACCATCAAGAAGCAAGGCCTCTATACTCTGTTTCCTACCCCTAGTCGGCCTTGGGAATCCATCTCCATGGATTACATGTCAGGGCTTCCTTCCACTAAGCATGGAAATGATTGTGTTTTTGTGGTCGTTGATAGGTTCTCAAAGATGGCCATTATGGCGGCTTGCAAGAAGAATATCACAGCAGAAGCCACTGCTAAACTCTTCTTTGAACGAGTGTGGGTGCACTTTGGGATTCCCCAGTCTATCATCTCAGATCGGGACAGTCGGTTCCTCAGTACATTTTGGTCCAGTCTCTGGTCAATGCTGGACACCAAACTCACTAAGTCCACAGCTTTCCATCCTCAAACTGATGGCCAGACCGAGGTTGTCAATCGGATGATTGTACACATTCTGCGCATGTACAACTCCAAGCATCCACGCACATGGGACGAGAGCCTCCCCTATGTTCAGCACAGCTACAACCGAGCTCTTCATAGCTCGACTGGCCACAGCCCTTTTCAGGTGGGCTTGGGATTCCAACCACTATGCCCCATTGATGTGGCCCTGCCACTTGCAGCTACTCACACAGCGTCAGCTCATGTCCAGTCCGAAACAGATAAGGCAACCAGCTTCATTGAGCACATCCAACATATTCGCCAGCAGTTCCATGACATTCTGGAGAAATCAAATGCCAAGTACAAGCAACGACATGATCAACACCGGGTGCCACACAAGTTTCAGGTGGGCGACAAAGTCTGGTTGCATCTGCAAAAGGAACGCCTTACTGGAGCCTATCGGAAACTGAGAGCACTCCGATACGACCCTTACACCATTACTAAGGTTGTGGGGGACAATTCATTTGACCTCAGCATTCCCCCATTCCTTGGCTTGCACCCAGTATTCAATGTGGATCGCCTTCGGCCATACTTTCCACCATTGCTAGACACATCCGACATTGCAGAACAGTTCACACCCACAAAATTAAACCCAGATTGCATAGAACAAGTTGCAACTGATCGGATCATGGACACACAGATCAAGAACAGTCGCCAACAGAATATCCAACTATATCGGGTTGTCAAAGCAGGCCAACTCCTTCACCAGGGCAAGTGGCTCACCAGGGACCAGGTTCAGCAAAAGTTTCCTCATCTCCTGGAGGAACTCAACGCAATGGGGACCATTGCTTCCTAAGGGGGGAGGAATGATCCAGGTGGATCTTGGTGGCCACCTGCCAAGCCCACCTGGACCCCCACCATTGTTCTTCTCAGCATTTTCAGCTTCCTTAATTGTAGCACAACTTACTATTTTTAGCAGTTTTTCGAGTCGTGAACTTCTAGAGCCGTTTTGAGGCCCTAAACGACGTTTTTTTGGGAATCCGGGGGCAACATGGGTCCATGAAATGGACCGATGTTGGCAGTTCCAACAATGGTAGTGCTCGGATAGATCTTTCTAACGAGCTATTGTATGCATCAAACGGAGATCATATGCCAAAGTTACGACCCCGGGAAATTGGTGTACCAATTTACCCCCAAACGGGGCCCATAGTTTGGCGTTTCATCTTCTAGGGTTAGGTTTTGGAATGTAAAAGGTTTTCTATTGTTTCTCAACAATAAATAGGCCTTCGAGCCTCATTGTAAGACAGTTCAGAGGCATGTAGCCACCACATCTCTTCTCAGAGATAAGCTACCATCGCCCTAGCTGGGTTATTTCCATTACTGTTTGTAAGCATATTTCAGTATTCTATATTAATGAAGTAAAGTATTATTTCCGCTGCATATCTATGTTTATGGTTATCTCTGTGTTTTATTGCGTTCCTGTTTAAATCCGGATCAGTGGTATCAGAGCGGTCCGCTTTTTCTCTGTTTTTCTTTACATGTCCCCAACGAGGTCGGGATATAAGGAGTTAGGGCTTGAACTGGTCGAACCTTTGCAAGACCAGCCTCGCAAATCCCGACGGCCTCCCATGGCGGACGAGAAGAAAGACGAGGGGCAGGAGATCCTATCAAAATCTTGCTCGAAGAAGCCCTCGAGCGACAACGGAGCGCGATGATGGACAGTTTCGCCCAGATCCTTCAGCGGCTACCCAGAAGCGACGCTTCGGCTTCTAGCAGCTACTCTGGAAATGCCGCCACGCCCTTTAAGGTACAAGTTAATTTTGAAATCCCCATCTTCGAGGGTAAAATAGACGCAGATGCGGTAGATAAATGGTTAAATCTGCTAGAAGGGTATTTTTCTGTTCATGAATTTTCAAGTCGAGAAAAGATTGTTTTTGCTCTGCTCAAAGCAGCCCCCCACGTCAAGGACTGGTGGGAAACCTACTGCGAGCAGAAGGATGAAACTACCGGCTCACTATTTTCAGCCACACCCACCTGGAACTCATTCCGCGAGGCCATCAAGGAGCAGTACTACCCTGTCGGAAGCTATGAGGATGAATACATAAAATGGACCACGCTGCGGCAGGGAAGGGACCAAGACGTGCCGGAGTTCACCAATCTTTTCCATACCCTTCGCACAAAGTTGGGTATCAAGGATACGGAGCAGCATTTGATACTCAAATACCGCGGCTGCCTGCACAAGTACATTCAGGAAGAAATACAATTCCTGAACATCTCCTCACTCGGCGCAGCATACCAATATGCCGTCAAGGTGGAGCAGAAGTTTAAACAAAAGAAGCGAGATTTCGGATCTGCGAATCTCAAGCAAGGGAAAGGTGCCCCTAAAACTCAGAACAAAGGGCAAAGCCAAGGCGGGGCAGCCCAGGACAACCCGCCAAAGCTGCAGACAAAGAACGGCACCGCGAAGACGAAAAAGGACACGGGAAAATGGTGTGAGTTCCATAAGAGCTCCACTCACAACACCAGTGAGTGTCGGGCCAAGCAGTCACTGGTGGCCGAGCTGAAGGGTCCAGAATCAGATGCATATTCCGACTCTGAGTCAGAACCCGACAAGGGGAATGAAAAGGGGAAGCAAATCATTGACGCGGATCCCAATGCCACTGTTGCTACCACCAAGATCCAGAAAAATGAACCCGAAGATCCAGAGGAGGAGGAGCGTCTCTTCCACTCCCAGATGTGGGTAAAGGGCTCCCCGCTACAGTTCATTGTCGATAGCGGGAGCCAAAAGAACCTCATTTCGGCAGAGGTCGTGAAGTGGTTGGGCTTCGCGACCATAGCACATCCACAACCATACACCATCGGGTGGCTTCACCAAGGACGGGATCTTCGCGTGAGCCAACAATGTCACCTTCCATACAACATCAAGCCTTTCACGGATGAGGTATTGTGTGACATCGCTCCCCTTGAAGTTTGTGATGTATTATTAGGACAACCATACTTGTGGAAGCGACATGCTGTGTATGAATCAAGGCCCCGGGCTGTTATTGTTACATTGGGGAATAAGTTGTACAGGATACCAGAGGTAGCACCGCCTACCGCCATCTCCTTTATTACTGCAAAACAATGTAGTAAGCTCATTTCCAAGACTGGGAAGTTTGTTTTTCTGATGATCCGCCCTCAAGGAAAGAAGAAGTTGGTGGCGACGACCTCTAGACAGGATCCCTCCGCGCGACAACTACAGATGGATAAGGTCGTGAAGGAGTACGAGGACATCTTCACCTCCCCTGCAGGGGTTCCTCTGCACTGTCAGGTCAAGCACTCCATCGATCTGACCCCAGGTGCGCCGCTAGCCAATGGACCAATTTATCGGTGGTCGGTTCTAGAGAACGATGAGATCAAGAGGCAAATTCAGGAGTTGCTGCAGAAAGGTCACATTCGTCCTAGCTCATCGCCTTGTGGGAGCCCGATCGTGTTGGTACAGAAGAAGGATGGGACTTGGAGACTCTGTATTGACTATCGGCGTTGAACAAGATCACTGTCCGTAATAGGTACCTGATCCCACGGATTGACGACCTCTGGACCAACTAAAGGGAGCAAAGTACTTCAGCAAGATCGATCTGAAGTCAGGATATCACCAGGTACCAATCGAACCCGCTGATGTGTGGAAGACTGCCTTCAAAGCCAAGGAGGGCCTCTTCGAATGGTTGGTCATGCCTTTCGGATTGACGAATGCTCCTGCAACCTTCATGAGGCTAATGGATGACATCTTGCGGGCATTCACCAACTCATTTGTAGTGGTATACTTGGATGACATTCTGATCTTCAGCCAGAGTTGGGAAGAGCACCTCCACCACATCCGACAGGTTCTTCAAACACTGCGGCAACACAAGCTGTGTGCCAATTTGGAGAAATGCACTTTTGGCATGACCCAGGTTCAGTATCTGGGATACATTATTGATGAACAGGGGCGCATGTGGATCCGGCCAAGATCCAAGTCATTCGGGATTGGCCATCCCCGACAACTCTGACAGAGCTCCGCAGCTTCTAGGCCTTGCCAACTTCTATCGCAGGTTCGTGTTGGGGTTTTTCTCATATCGCTTGGCCCTTGAGTCAAGTCACCAAGGGAGGAGCGAAAGCGAAATACTTTTGGTCTGAATCTCAACAGAAGGCATTCATGAAATTGAAAGATTGCCTTTGCACGGCACCAGTGCTCACGTTACCAGACTTACAACAACCATTTGAGGTCGAGACAGATGCCTCTGACTATGCTATTGGGGCAGTCCTTACTCAACACGGGCATCCAGTGGCATATCACAGTGAAACACTTTCAAACACAGTCCGGAAGTATCCAACCTATGACAAAGAAATGTACTCCATTGTGCAGGCCTGTCGACAATGGGAAGCATTACATTTTGGGGAAGGAAACAGTCATCCACACAGACCACCGACCCCTGCAGTTCATACAGACCCAAGGGAAATTGCAGAATGATCGCCATCAGAAGTGGTCTACATATCTTCAACAGTTCCATCTGAATATCAAGTATAAGAAGGGCAGCACCAATCATGTTGCAGATTGCCCCAGTCGACCACCAATCATGGCATTAACCACTGTGCTCAAATCTTGTGGGCACGAGACTTCTGATTGGCCACTTCTCTACAAAGTGACCAAGAATTTGGCCACACATACCAGACACTCGTGGGGGGTCAGCATGTTCCAGATTTTCACCTCCAAGGTGCACTGTATGCCACTTGGGTCATCTTTGTGTTCCTTCAAGCGAGCGTGCCAAGATGATTTGGGAGCACACTACAGTCGGGCTGCTGGACATTTCAGGGTGGAGAAAACAGTGGCAGTACTACAAAAGTATTTCTATTGGCCAAATCTTCGACAGGATGTCGCTAAGTAACATCAGATCATGTACTGCCTGTGCCATTGCCAAACCGACCATCAAGAAGCAAGGCCTCTATACTCCGTTTCCTACCCCTAATCGGCCTTGGGAATCCATCTCCATGGATTACATGTCAGGGCTTTCCTTCCACTAAGCATGGAAATGATTGTGTTTTTGTGTGTCGTTGATAGGTTCTCAAAGATGGCCATTATGGCGGCTTGCAAGAAGAATATCATCAGCAGAAGCCACTGCTAAACTCTTCTTTGAACGAGTGTGGGTGCACTTTGGGATTCCCCAGTCTATCATCTCAGATCGGGACAGTCGGTTCCTCAGTACATTTTGGTCCAGTCTCTGGTCAATGCTGGACACCAAACTCACTAAGTCCACAACCTTCCATCCTCAAACTGATGGCCAGACCGAGGTTGTCAATCGGATGATTGTACACATTCTGCGCATGTACAACTCCAAGCATCCACGCACATGGGACGAGAGCCTCCCCTATGTTCAGCACAGCTACAACCGAGCTCTTCATAGCTCGACTGGCCACAGCCCTTTTCAGGTGGGCTTGGGATTCCAACCACTATGCCCCATTGATGTGGCCCTGCCACTTGCAGCTACTCACACAGCGTCAGCTCATGTCCAGTCCGAAACAGATAAGGCAACCAACTTCATTGAGCACATCCAACATATTCGCCAGTAGGTCCATGACATTCTGGAGAAATCAAATGCCAAGTACAAGCAACGACATGATCAACACCGGGTGCCACACAAGTTTCAGGTGGGCGACAAAGTCTGGTTGCATCTGCAAAAGGAACGCCTTACTGGAGCCTATCGGAAACTGAGACCACTCCGATACGGCCCTTACACCATTACTAAGGCTGTGGGGGACAATTCATTTGAGCTCAGCATTCCCCCATTCCTTGGCTTGCACCCAGTATTCAATGTGGATCGCTTTCGGCCATACTTTCCACCATTGCTAGACACATCCGACATTGCAGAACAACTCACACCCATAGAATTAAACCCAGATTGCATAGAACAAGCTGCAACTGATCGGATCATGGACACACAGATCAAGAACAGTCGCCAACAGAATATCCAACTATATCGGGTTGTCAAAGCAGGCCAACTCCTTCACCAGGGCAAGTCTCCCACACAGGGACCAGGTTCAGCAAAAGTTTCCTCATCTCCTGGAGGAAATCAACGCAATGGGGACCATTTCTTCCTAAGGGGGGAGGAATGATCCAGGTGGATCTTGGTGGCCACCTGCCAAGCCCACCTGGACCCCCACCATTGTTCTTCTCAGCATTTTCAATTTCCTTAATTGTAGCACAACTTACTATTTTTAGCAGTTTTTCGGGTCCTGAACTTTCGGAGCCGTTTTGAGGCCCTAAACAACGTTTTTTGGGGAATCCATGGGCCCATGTTTCCCGTTCCAACAATGGTAGTGCTCGGATAGATCTTTCTAACGAGCTATTGTATGCGTCAAACGGAGATCGTATGCCAAAGTTAGTTACCCCCGGAAATTGGTGTACCAATTTACCCCCAAAACGGGGCCCATAGTTTGGCGTTTCATCTTCTAGGGTTAGGTTTTGGAATGTAAAAGGTTTTCTACTGTTTCTCAACAATAAATAGGCCTTCGAAGCCTCATTGTAATTCAGTTACACAGGCATTCTCAGACCAAGCTACCATCGCCCTAGCTGGGTTATTTTCATTATTTTGTTAGCATATTTCAGTATTCTTATATAAAAGTAAGTAAAGTTTATTTCGCTGCATATCTATGTTTATGGTTATCTCTGTGTTTTATTGCGTTCCTGTTTAAATCCGGATCAGGTTCCCCTGTAAAATCATTGCGTTCTTTGATGGTTGCATGTTATTGCATGCATTTCTATTGTATGTTTTCCTTTCCGCAAATTGAGTAGAAGAAATTTGTGTCTATTGTTTTTAGTTCAAATTCATTAGCAGCTGCAAATTTCTTACAATTCCTACACCTCATGAGAGGAGAGCATTCCTATGTAAGAGAAATGATCCTCGCAAACTATAATGTCTTTGTTATTTCCAACATGTTAGCCAAGGTGGTTCAGGATAAGAGGGGCCATTGTTGGGCATAATTTGTAGATTAATGATCCCCTTTCGACCTAGAGCAAGAGACAAGGGTGAATACAAGAGGGTCCATTAAAATACTTTTAGATAAGAGTAGATTTCCACCACCCACCTGGGTTCTCCAAAAGGCGCCAAATGATCTTGGCTCTAAGCATGAGATTCAATAGATGAGGATCTCGTATACCAAGGCCCCCCCCCACGATTTTTCTCTCTTACAATAATCTAGTTTACCATGTGCAATTTTTTCTCATTGGTTTTCCCTCCATGCCAAAGGAATTTGCTGAGAAGGATACTCAAGTTGTTTTTGAGACCATCTAGAGCCAACAATCATGAACATTAAAAAATAAGTAAGGATGTGAGGATCGATTTGATCAACACCATTCTTCTTGCAGGGTTGAGCCAGTGAGTCCCCCATGCCTCAAATTTCTATTGTATCTTGAGAATTTATCCCTCTCATTCCCTGGGTGGAGTAGCACCCTTCGATATGGGGATACCCATATATCTAAATGATTTCCGTTTAGCCAAAAATGGGAATTATAGTACTTGGGAAATGAATCTAAAATATACTAAATGAATTCAAATCTTCTGCTTTCAATCTCATCTACTCTGACTCTTTATTTTTCTAATTTCTCCACTAGAAGCTTCCAGGTAGATATCCAAGACTTTCTTGAAATTTTTGGCTATCACCTTCGAGGGTCCACCCATCAACAATGTGTCATCTACAAATTGGGAGTGGTTTACAAGTTTGGTGTTTTTGGCAATCTATAGTCCTCCAAGGTTGCCTCTGAGTCTTTCTCCCTCAAATTTTCTACTAAGAGAATTGATCGTGATGATGTAAAGGAGAGGAAAAAAAGGGAAGCCTTGCCTAAGCCCTCTCGAAGCCTAAAAAGACTTGGTTGGTTTGCCATTTAGAAGAGCGGATATCCAGGGGTATCTAATGCAATCTTTGACCCAACTAATGAAGTCACCACTAAATCCAAACTTGGTCATCACCACAAAGAGATATGAGTGGCAGAGATGGTCAAAAGCACTGGCCATGTCTAGTTTTATCACCATTCCTCTGCCCCCCGCTTGCTTGCTTGAGTGAATTGCCTTCTGGACTAGGATTATATTATCTAAAATTTGTTGATTTTGAATGAAACCACCTTGGTTTTTTATATACATATACCCATCAAGTGCTTGAGCTGGTTGGAATTTTGTAAGAGATGTTTCATAATGAAATGGGGTGGAAGTGAGAAAAAATGACATATTTTGTTTCCTTAGGAATGAGTGCTAAAAAGGATGACTTTGTACTTCCTCCTATTTTCTCTTTCTTCCTCGTCTAGTTCAACATCCTTATGAGATCAAATTATATGGTATACCAAAATGTCCTATAGAACTGGATTGTGATATGTCTGGCATTGGAGCCTTGTCAGGTTCCGTTGCCCAAATCGTGTCCACTACTTCCTGTTCCTTTATTTCCCTTGTCAGTTGAGAATTTTGCTCTTAGGTGATTAACTTGGGAATTTCTTATAGAATATACTCTAAATCTTCTTCTTGAGTAGATCCCCCTTTCAAATACAAGGATTTGAAGTGTTTGAATGTGGTTGTTTTTAATTCTTCAAAGGATGATACTTTTGTGCCATCCTCTTTAGTGATTTCCAATACTTTGTTTCGGTGCTCCCACATTTGTCCCTACTAGTGGAAGAATTTGGTGTTTTGATCCCTTTCTTTGAGCTTGAGGCTTCTCGATTTTACTCTCCATTCCTCCTCCTCCTTTCTATTTTGGATGAAGAGTTTTTGGGCTAAATCTTTTTGCATTTGGAGATGGGCTCTTGTTACTGGATTTTGAGCCATCTCAATGGCCAAAAGTTCTTAGTTAGCTTAGATCTCTTGATTTTTAGATGTTGGAGAAGAAAAATTAGTCTTTTCCCATTTCTTGAGAGTTGGTTTAACCTATCTCAACTTTTCCTCCCAAATATAGGTTGGCAATCCAAGAATATACATACCCATATTCTCAAAACTATTTGGACTGCTTCCTTTCCTTGAGACAGATGCTTCAACTTGAAAGGGATCTGCCCTAGATTCTCTCCTTCTAAAACAACTAAAGAGATGGGACTATGGCCAGAGGCCACATTGATAATAATTTTTGTTTGTAAAAACAACCCCTGCAGAAACCAATCTCTATGGATAAAAAACGGTCCAAGCGAGTAGCAGAACTACATCTACACTCGAATTTTTATAGAGGTAGACCTATTTCTGTTGGTATAGCTTTCTCTAGGTCTACCTTTACATAAATTCGAGTGCAGACAACACTTTTCTCTTTAGTTTCACTTTGTTGATGAATTTCACCAAGTTGTTTCCCATCACCTTAAGGCGATCATCATTCCAACAAGACATGGGGAGCTTGAGTACCTGGACCCAGACCAGAACTACAGTGGGAATATCGTCATCTGGATCAAAATCAAGAGACCAACAATTGAGGTACAAACCCCTCGGCCTGAAAAAATACAACCCATTTCGAAAGATCAAATCCTTATCTTCCATGAGATGGAACAAGAAAATGAATAATCGTTTGCCTACCAAGTAGATCACGATTTCTTCCTTTATAAGTAGTTTCCAAGAATTCGCTACCCATTGTGCCATTGAGGCTAGAGAGGGCCACATTCCTGTAAATTGTCCAACTAGTCCCCTTTTTGTAAAAGTTTTAATGGTTTTTCTAAAGACAACTGGACTTTGGGGATTTGATCTACCCTCTTAATGAACTTGGAGGCAGTTGATTTCATCTTGGATTTCTTCCTAATAGCATTTACTAAGGTAAAAAATTCAAGATCATTATCATAGGGAGGAGGAGGGGGAGAAGCCCCTTCCAAGCCATTACATGATGTGCCACACACAAACAAACGCTAAAAAGCTTTAGAACTAGCACGCCCTGATTTACAAATGTGAGGTATATATACTCTATAACTAAAAGAAACCACATATTCTTATATAACTATATATATTACTAATAAAAAAATTATTAATATTTCATAGAAAAATTTAATTTATAATTTATAATTTATAATATAAATAAAATAATAAATATGCTATATTTTAATAATCATAAAACATATTTTAAAAAGTTTAAATTAAAATGAGAAAGCACAACCCACTAAAAAGATCAAAGTGTGTAATATAAGAAACACACTCAAATTTAGCAACACATAAGTCAATGAGAGGTAAGTTCCAGAGTAAGAATTTCAAATCTGAAACACCCATCAAATTTAACGATTTATACCACTCTAACACCCGTTCTAGTAATATTACTAATTATGAAAAAAAATCACTATATTTAACTAGCAAACTAGCAAATCACCCTGCAGAATTTACCCATCAAATTTCATCGCTGGACACAACGAAAAAAAATATAGAAAAAAAAAAAAAAAAAAAAATTGCCATTAAAAGTAAAGGTGGAAAAGGAATGTCAAATCAAGTCCACGAGGATACTTTTCATTTTGTTTCTTTCAACGGCTTTCCAGAGGCTTCGTGTTGTAAGATTTCAAAGCTGTACGCTCCTCTCGAACGCATCCTAATGAAGCATTTAAACTGTGATTTTTTGTTTTAATAAAACATTGAAAAGTATGATATTTTTTTCGTTTCATTAAAATGTATAGAGTACAAATAAACATTTTTAATAAATAAATATGTAAGACGAAGAAGAAAACCGCATTCCATAATAAAATGAATCCATTGAAATAGTTTTAACACGTACACCTTTTCATTATATTTATATTTAAAAAACAAACAAACAAGAGAACTACACACCATGTCAATCAAATCAATCCATTGAAATAGGTTTAAGTATACATTTTTTTAAATAATAATAATATTGATAATAATTGAGTTTAGGCGTGTGATCTATGTTATGAAAAGTAAGGAAATTTTATGTAAAAATTACATCATTAGGATTTCGTCGATGTTTTTTCAACCATCCAGTGTGGTTTATCTACTCGTTTTCAACCATCTGTGTGATACATTTACACGTTTTGAACCATCTAGTGCAGTTCATCTATTTAACTTGATACCAAGATCTTGTTATTCATCTTGTCTTGAAGATGAACCACACTGGATGTTTGAAAACGCTTTGATAAAAGGATGTAATTTTTACCAAAAATTTTCTTACTTTTCATAATATTGATAATATTAATATATTAAAATATATTATTAAAAAATTTATTTTTTATGATTTTCCTAGTTTTAATAAATTTTAATAAAATATTTTTTCCCAAATGCTATTAAATAAACTCTATACCACTCTTTTCCTTCATAATTATATTTATTTATTTTAATGGTTGCCCAAACATGAGATTTATGTCAAATTATAGATAAACTGGAAAAGTTGGGTAACATTTTTTTTCTTGGCTAAGAATATGACAAGAATCATTTTGGCTCTATCCAAACAATACAAGGCTTTGTATCCACCAATCTAGGTTGGTTCTCCTGGTAGTTTAACTAATAGACTAAATTACTCTTTTCCTCACACTTTTTCTAGTCAATTTTGTTCAAAATCCACTAGAGATTTTTAAAAATCACAAGGTTAAGTTGTTTAATCTCTAAAGATCTAGTGCCTTAGGGATTTTCTAGGGTATTGAAATCATTTATGCAAAGTGCATTTTAATCAATAAAAAATCACAATCTTACTAAAAATTGTGTTGTTGGAAAGTCATTTCGTCTCTTAATTAAACTACTGTGGACTCTCATTTGAGATAACATGATTATGCCAACGTGCATTTATGTTATAGTATTTACATTTAAATGATAAATTTATAGTATTGGCATATGGTTTTCCATGCAATAGGCCAATTGCTTAGCTTCTAGACATTTGTTATGTATCTTTATTTTAGCAAATTAGAACAAAGTGACTGATTAACCTTTAAAAAAAAAAAAACTTTCACAAATTTATATAATTTACTTCAATTATTGTTTTAACTAGTGTAGATGGATGTTAGTATTTTTGGAGTTTTAAGTGTGTGTGGATTTTTGATTGTCCAACATTTAGAGTGGACTCACCACCCATCATTAGGGAGATAAGTAAATGTTGATGAATTGAAAAAGAGTGTCTGGAGAAGTATCTAGGCAAGATAGACATAGTGAACGTTAATATTAATGCTTAAATTTACTAGATTAGTTGGTAAATATTTTTGACTAAAATTAAAGATTACACAAAAATATATGTTAAAATAAAATATATAGATTAAAATAAATGGATATTTAATTGAAAAGAATAAAATTAGAGGAAAATTGGAGATAGATATTAACACATGTTAAAAATATAGATATACCTTGTAATAGAAGAACCTTGTAAAAAAGAAATATTAAATAAACTTTAAAATAGATAAGCATTATAATAAAAGATAATATTGAAATTAGAAATGAATTTTGACCAAACTTAGAGATGTATAGATAAACTATTAAAATAGATGAACGCAAGTTGAAATAGAAGAACGTTATAATAAGAAAATATTAAATAAACATTAAAATGGATAAAGGTTATAATAAAAACAATATTAAAATTAGAGATATGAACTTTGACCAAAATAATAGTGTAGATGGAACTTAATTCTAGATTTATCGAAGGTTTGATGTATAAACCTTTTTTAAAATGCAAAACTTAAAAAATGTGATTTGATTTCTATCCACCTTTAACCTATTTAAACATGAAATAAATTTACACTCATCTCTATATATATAGAAGAATTACACATTTTTTTATTTTAAATAACACACCAATAAAATATTTTAATTATATGTATATTTTTAATTTAAATTGCTTTATATGATAAATACATAATTTACATTAAGATATTTTATTTAACTTACTATTATCAAAATATATATATATATATATATATGATTTATTTACAAATATATCTTTAAATACACAACTACCTACTATTATTATTCATATTAAAAGGTTTTTTATTACTTTTAAATACACATCTTTTTTTTTTAAATAGGCATAGGCATCTTGCTTACAATTAGAAGTAAAAAATCATGAAATATGATCTATACATATAAAAAAATCATTAATTTATTAAAAATCATTAATTTATTTCTAAATTATGCTACAGTCAAATCAATGTTAAGAGGTGCATACTTCAAATTATGAAATCAGATCCCCTCTTTCTTTATGTACATATATATAAAAAAAATCATTAATATATTTATAAATTATGCTACATGTCAAATCATAACAATTAAGAGTTGCATACTTGAAATTATGAAATAAGATCCCCTCTTTCTAGTAGATACTTCACCGAAGTATCTAGTGGTAAATGCTCCCACTTGACCAAAGCATCTGGCTAGTATGTACTCCACAGAAGTATCCCACTCATAGATACTCGACCCAAGTATTCAACTAGAAAGAACTCCACCAAAATATCTAAATAACTGTAAAACACCTCTCAATATATATAAACACAATTTCATAAATTCATTCGAATTTGTGTTTGACTTTTTGTATTTAGATCAGACAAGTTGCATAAGCTTTTACAAGATCGAGTACAGCTTCAATTTACTAGCCTTTGTCGTATCTTGTTCGCATAGAATAAGTTGTCTAAGGTATCTTAGAATCGCATGCCTATATTCCATCAAATTAACCTTGGCCAATTATTAATTAGTAACGAGATATTATAAAATAGTATAATTTTAATTTAATATTATAATTAACAAATATACATTTTAAATATATAATTTAATTTATTTAATATTTAAATTGTACATAAATATTATATTTATAATATAGATATATTTAAAACATTTATGGCTTAATTTTTTAAACAAACATATGATCAACCACATAATTATCTATATTTTATGTGTTTTAAATAGGGTATTAGATTTGAATGATCTAAGTATTGGCGATATGTCATTGTTGCTAGTACCTTACATCCTTCTTAAAGTCTAGATAAATGGCATTATACCACAACACTTGTAATATGCAACACATTAAGATGATAATATGGAGATAGGGAGGTTCAATGTTTGTGTAGACATTGTTTCCTCTTGATTCTATTCATTATCGTGGACTGCCCACACTTCCTTGCTTGACCATAGTCATAAATCACCTTGGCTAACCCACCCATGCCTTCTTTGCTCTAGGTTAGTTGATCACTTGGAATGTTGTCATACATTCTAGAAGTTTTTTTTTTGTTCAGGAGAGGTAGCCCTTTTCCCATTCCTTTGCTTTACCCCTCACTCTAGTTGTTGGATACCTTTGCTTGCATTGGCCTATCCAACTGAATCCTTTGTGTTTGATCCCTTATTGCATGAATTATGACAAGAAGCTCTATGGTTCCCTTATCCTAGTTGATACCATCTTTCTCTTTAGTTGCTCATCTATTCTTTACCATGCCTCATCTTAGAACAAGCCAAGGTCATCGAGGTCATCATGGGTAGCATGGACAACCACGAACGAGGACCCAACAAAATGCTAAGACTTCGACTGCGATTTACTTGGATCACACTCCCTACTAAAACAAAGGCAAAATGAAGAGGACTTTTCTCCTGGATGAGGAGATTGATGAGAATGTGTGGCAGTGCTTCTTGAACACTAGTAATATCCACATCCTTTATACACTATATCTTCATGATAGGGGTGAATCCCAACAACAAATATTTCTCTACATTGATACCCTCCAAAGTGGACAAAAAAATGTCTTTCCTAACCAAGAGGATTGTTAACTTAGACTTCCCAACTTTAGTGGAAAAGAATGAGAATCTAGAAGAAATACATATGGAGTCTCCTTGAGCATGATATGTTTCGGTTAATAATTTTTTATTTTCTATCACTAAGTAATAACTTTGCTTCTCATGGTAGTTATAGATCTAGGCTATATAGTAACTCTCCAGACAATATCACACTGTGTTTATCATATTACTATGTTATAATTATTGGTATTGTAATGTGGACAAAAGCATTGTGCTAGTTCTATTGGTATGGTTTCCCTAGTGGTAGGCGAGTAGCCATGGAAACGTATTGTTTTGATTAGTTAATATGAAATTGTTTATTGTATTTTATTTTTTTCATGTAGTTCATGAACCCGGAGATTGATGACCATTGCACCACGAAATATTTATACCAACGAAATCCACCCGAAGGGATCACTTCTTGTTGGCTCAACCACAGAGCCTGACCCCTAGAGTGTCGAGATAATTGAACCTATGACCTCTTAATAGCAAAGGTACTTTAGCGATGGGGCCTCGACCAATTAAGCTAACCCTCAGGGCTAGTTAATATGAAAATTGTTGCCTAACTTAAAAAAAATAATTATGTTTATGTGTAAATCAAATATCTTTTTATTTCCTTATATAATAATATTATAAATCAATTCTTTTGAAATGTAAATTTATTTGAATCAATTTTTTTAAGGTGTAAATTTGTTTATCAAATCCATGGGGGTAGAGAATGTATGTCTCTTTATACTTTAGCAATCAAATCGTTGAGTGAAGGTGGGTCCCTTGTCCCACAAACAAAGGGGTCTCATACACCAATTTGGTGTATGGCTTGGTTGTGACCTTAAATTGGATTATTATTATCATTATTTAAATATTAAATTTATAATATTTTTATTTATGTGAACTGTAGATTTTTTTTATATCTCTTTATAAGAGTGTGTCTACAACTTGAGCGGGCCTAATCATTAAGAACATGTGTTTTTTCCTAAGACATCATTGGTTCAAATCTAGAGGGGGTAGATTATATACACCCCTATAGACATCATCCCAGAAACAAGGGGATCTCATACACTAAGGCGTCAAATATACGATGAACACATGTCACCAAAGGAAAATATGGGAGATATATCAAACTTAGTTGTAATTTTCTAAATATGGTGAATGTAACTAGCACACACTTAACTTCAAATCATCTTAACTTCAAATCTATCATGAGTTGAGAAGGATCAAATCCCTCGAGTTGCAAACCTTTCCTATTTTTTTTCAATTTTAAAAAAGGTTTTCATCTCAAAAAATTGATCCCTTTTAAAATATAATAGAGTTGAAATTAAAATAAAAATACATTAGTTTATGTTCACTAACCATAAAATATTACAAAATAATATGAATTAGACTCACATGTCAAGATCATGACCTCAACTCACATGAAATGTCCTAAGGGTATATCATCTATCGAAGACTTAACTAATATATCACAAGATATTATGACTTTGGCTTAGATGTAACACCTATTTTCTTAGCACAAGCCATTCAAACTAAATTAATTTCATTAGATATAAGAATATAAGGAAAATTAAATTAACTGGATGAGTTTTAGTATCAGGATTATACCTATTTCATCAAAATCATCCTAGGCTTATAACTAACATTGTTGGACTAAGAGTATATATTCTATATTATTCACTTAAAACATAGACATGTTCTCATTTATATATACGAGATACGCTACTAAATTCAAAGAACCATGATATATTTAGGGAGATAGGCATGCCTATTTTGGAATATAACTTTCAAAATTTTAATTTAATTATCAAGAACTATCAGGTGGATGGTAGGGATTTACACTCCATGAATATTTAGAATATTCTTAGTAGTATGCACTAATCAAAGGCTGATATTTATCTCAATAAAGTTATGCTCTTTTTGCCATTTTAAATTAATTGATTAATCACATAAGATTTCATATGAACATGCATCATATGAAATGTGTTATGATTATTTTAACCATTTGGTATTGATAAGCCATCATATTGTCTCATAGTATTGTAACAAAACCTATTTTCAAATATAGTAAAGTGGGGGTGAATCTCCATGGTTAAGAATCTTGTGACATGTTTTTTTAAATGTATATATGTTTTTTATTTTGTTTGAAGGCTCGACATTTCATTAGTTCAAAGAGATATTACAAAAGCGAGTTGTATGCCCTGCTAGTCTGCCTGTAGGGAAACCATACCGGTAGGACAAGTAGAAGATCTTGAGGTTGTGGAAACATCGCTTAACCAAATTATCAGACAAAAAAGAGAAGTTCTACAATAGTTGACATACAAAACTACAAAATTGAACTTTCACTTGTTTAAGGATTGCATTTGCTAGAAACATAGAGAGAGTGTGCCCAAGGTTGCACTTAACTAGAAGAAGTAGACTATGATTAACAGGAGGAGAAAGAGCAGTGCAAAAATGAGAACAAATATAGCTCATAACCTCATACTGTGAGTGCCTTGACTGGCTTCGACCACAAACATCCCCACCTCGAACATAGGTTTGGTGATGAACAACGCGACCACAAGCACCATAGCCACGAGTGCCCTGACCCCAAGCAGCACAACCATGACCACGAGCATCTAGACCCCAAGAAACATGAGCATGACCACAAGCATCCTAACCCCAAGCACCTTGGCCACTTGCACCTTTACCACGAGCATCATGATTATTATGCGTTCGACTGATGCATCCTTTGTTGCGATGCCCCTCCCTATGTAACTAAGAGCCATGAGCGAAGGAACTAAAAATGATAGAGCTATGTAGATGGGACATTAGAGTGCCAATTACTTGAGGGTGCCAAAATTCTTAACACCAACCTAAACTCCTTGTTGTTTGTGTTAATTTTGCAACTAGGGTAAAATTCCACATTGAACAAATCAAATGATCAAGATAATATGTGCATTAAATTCCTCTTTTCGAGAGGACCAAAATCGACCTAAAGATCACCTAATTTGGTTAAGCAGAAATTAAGTTTTGAATTATTTTATTCATGCATACATTATGGAATGGGTCGGCTCTAACCACATGAGTAATTGCTTGAATCAATCTTAACGCCAAGTAAACCCTCAAGAAAAAATATAAAAGGAAGAGACCTCAAGCTCATTTGGACACACTCAATCAAGGCATGTTTTATTCTTCTATTTTATTTTGTCTCACATAGGTTCATCGGCAGAAGTTCATATTGGGTCCGAGAGTATAGGTGTAAGGTTCGCTCTGGGTTTGGGTATTCTAGATCTCGGTCACTATCACAGATCATAAGTTTTCCGTCCATGGTCGCAGGCACAGAGAGGTCAAGAGAGCGACTTTGGCTCTCTGGTCACTCACACACAGTTCAGAGGGAGCGACTCTGAGTTTATAAGGTTCTGGTCCCTGGTCACTCGCACCAGGAAGCCCTGAGAGCGACCATGATAGTGTGGTCGTTGGCACAGCTCAGACAGAGAGAGACTTTGGCCCTCCTGGTCGCTCACACGTCTCCTTAAGGGTGTGACTGTGGGTTTTACAGTCCAAGGCCGAGGTTGCATGCACAGTGACCTCTTGAGAGCGAATGTGTAGTTTCAATCGCACGCATATTGTCTTCAAGAAAGTGACCCTAAGGTTTTAGTCACCAATAGACAATGTTGATGAGGACGACTCGGTTCAGATCTGAGTTTTTGGTATCTTGGCTTCAATCATCTTCAGTGATCTAGTAGATTTGAGTTCCTTTATTATTATTACAGATATGTAAATCTATAGATTTGATGTATTGTTTTCCACTGCAAATTATATGTATTGGGCTCATTGTACTGTTATAAACTTTTCATGACGATCTACTAAAGAAGAAGATTTGAAAGGGTTCCCCCTAGTGGGTTTTTCCCCTGGTATTGGACCAATATGTTGTCTCTTATGGTTGTGTTGTTGTCTTCTCTATCACTGCATATGTTGTTCTTTCTTTAGTTACATTTATGATTGAGTATACTACTGACAAATTGGATGCACTGTTAATGAAAAGATAAATTGGGCTAAAGTAACTGATACAACATAGAACAATCTGAAAAATTTAACATGGTATCAGAGCTAAGGTGAAATTCAAGCCCAAGAGAAGACAAGATTTGAAGCCCTCTCCGTCAGATAGCAGATTGCCTATTCAAGATCAAGATGTCATCCTCTACCTTCAAGGAGCATGAAAAGTTGGGTGATGCATCAAAATTTTTTGCATGGAAAGTTAGATTGAAGATCATAGCTAACAACATTGATGTGCTGGAATACATCCAAGGAAGGTTGCCCGAACCTCCAAAAAATACTTCTGCTTCTCTTAAGAATAGGTACAAGAAAGGTGAGTCCAAAGCAAAGCAAATTATAGCTGATGGTTTACAAGATCACTTACTTGCTTATGTTGGGAATTTACGAAAGTCCAAAGATATGTATGACAAGATAGCTGGTATGTATGAGGTTAACAACTTGAATGAAATTATCACTCTGAAAGATCAACTCAAGGAAACTAAGATGAACAAAGGGGAAACAATTCAATCCTACATTATTCAGATCTCCCACCTTAGAGATCAATTGCAGAGGGTTGGCGAAAATGTGCTAGATAGGGAACTTGTAGTTGTGACTCTTAGAGGTCTCCCTCCTATTTGGGAAATCTTCATTACTACAATCAGCAACAGCAATGTCCTTCCGACATTTGATGAAATTGTTGGAAAGCTCACGCAAGAAGAATCTAGGATGATAGCAAGAGGAAGGATTCAAAAGCATGAAGAGGGAGAGCCCGTTGCATATATCACTCACAAAAAGAAGAAGAAGGCAAAAGGAGGTCCATCACGAAAGCCTCCTACCCAAAACTCAAAAAGAAGAAATGACCAATCATTATCTCAGGTTGAATGTTTTTGTTGCCATAAGAAAGGTCACTTTGCTCGTGACTGTCCAGAAAAGAACAAAAGACATCACTACAACACTAGAAGCAGCTACAATGACAAAAGAAGAAAAGACTTTCAAAGGAAGAACTATGATAGAAGATTCAGAAGAGACTCCTCAAGTGATTGTGAAGAACATCACCCTTCTCAAAAGAAGTCAAAGGCTCCCAGGTATGAAAGCAATACAATGAATAAATCTGAATACATTCTCATTTATTCTCTTACTAGTTCTTCTCCACCAGATTCGTGGGATAGTTGGTTAGTTGATAGTGGGGCCACTCATCATTTCTCTGGTTATAAAGAAGTCCTCTCTGATCTGGTAGAGAGGGAGACTAAGTTAAAGATCATTCTTGGAGACAACTCTACTCATCTTGTGAAAGGCTTTGGGTCCATTAAATTTCAGATAAATTCTGGGGAATCAGTTTTGTTGCATGATGTTATGTATGTATCGGGTTTAATGAAGAACCTGGTATCTGTATCTGCATTAGAAGATAAAGGGATGAGGGTTGCCTTCATCAAAGGTAAAGTTCTAACTTGGCATGTTGATTCACCTATGAAGGATGCCTTCACTTTAGGATCGAGATTTGAAGGACTCTATAAAATCTCTGGAAGACCTCTCTTTGCATTGGTTCATAATATCAATCACTTGAGCGAACTATGGCACCGCAGACTGGCTCATCTTCAATATGATGCACTTCCGAAATTGAAGAAATTGGTCTCTGGTATTCCTGATGTTCAGGCTCGTCATGATGGAGTCTGCCCAGGTTGTGCAAGTGGAAAGAAAACAAGGGGACCATTTCCCTCAAGTAAGAACAAAACCCATGACATTCTTCATCTCATTCATTCTGATATATGTGGTCTGATGCCTATACATTCAGTTGGTGGTCATCTCTACTTCATTACTTTTATCGACGACTTCTCAAGAAATACATGGATATATTATCTTAAGCATAAGGATGAAGCCTTTGAAACATTCAAGGAATTCAAAGCCTTGATCGAAAATCAATCAGGAAAGAGAATCAAAGTCTTTAGATCCGACAATGGAGGAGAATACATGTCAAAAGAATTCATAGCATTTTGCAAGAAAGATGGAATCAAGAAGGAAACAATTGTACCATATACCCCTGAACAGAATGGTCTAGCCGAAAGAAAGAATAGGTCTATACTAGAAGCTTCCCGTGCTATGCTACATGATCAAAAGGTTCCAAAATTCCTTTGGGTTGAAGTGACATCTATTGTTGTATATGTTCAGAACAGAGTGCCTCATCAAGCATTAGAAAACAAAACTCCTGAAGAAATATTCACAGGAATTAAGCCTGATATCAACCATCTTCGTATATTTGGATGTCCAATATATTTTCACTTGCCAAAAGACAAAAGGAACAAGCTGGAAGCTACTGGCAGAAAATGTACGTTTGTGGGTTATTGTGTCAATTCTAAAGCATATATAATTTATATTCCTGGTCAGAGAAAGGTCGAAATTAGTAGGGATGTAACATTTGATGAAGATGCAACTCTTGGTAAAGCAAGAGATCTTCCTCCACCTCCTCCTCCCAAGGAAGGGAATGATGACTGGGATATTCTGGATGGTCTGTCTGCACCTGAGTTCAATATGCTTGATGATCCCATAGACTTTATGGATCCGTTAGATCCTCCTCCAAGTGATCCTCCCTCCAAGAAGAGACCACTTTGGCTTCGAGATACATTACAAGATATTGAAAGAAATGTCCCCATTCACAGATCATACAGAGAAAGGAAACAACCATGTAGGTATCAGGGATATGTTGTTGCTATGAGTACTATGATTCATGCTGAACCATCCACATTTGAAGAAGTAGTAAAAGAACAAGTTTGGAAGGATGCTATGGCTGAAGAATATGAATCAATTATGAAAAATTATGTATGGGATGTTGTACCTAGACCAAAAGGTAAGTCTGTTGTGACTTCAAAATGGTTATTTAAAATCAAACATGGAATTGATGGCAACATTGAGAAATATAAAGCAAGATTTGTGGCTTGAGGTTTCTCTCAGAAAGAGGGAGAATATTATGATGACATATTTGCTCTGGTAGCCTGATATACAACCATTTGTTCTATAGTTTCCCTTGCTGCAAGTCAGGGATGGACTCTTCATCAGATGGATGTAAAGACCGATTTCCTCCATGGCATGTTATAGGAAGAGGTATATGTTGAACAACCTCAAGGATTTGAAATGGAAGATAGAAGAACACATGTTTGTAGGGTGAAGAACACATTGTATTGTTTGAAGCAAGCTCCCCGAGATTGGTATGCACGTATTGACAGTTACTTAGTGAAGCTAGGATTCACAAGAAGTAATGCTGATCCCAACCTCTATTTCATGGTAGTTCAAGGTATGCCATTGATTATGGTTTTATATGTTGACGATCTATTTTTGTCACGTAGTGAGCCTCTGATGATAGAATGTAAGATGAAGCTAGCCTCTGAATTTGATGCGCTACTTTTTGGGTCTTGAAGTGTGGCAAAAGCCTGGTAATATTTTCCTCTCACAAGGAAAATATATTGTAAAGTTGCTGGAAATATTTGGAATGACCGAATGTAAATCTATGGTCACTCCAATGGAAATAAACTTCAAGAAACTATGTGGAGATGCTGCAGGACCAGACTTAGAAAATCCATCTCAGTACAAACAATTGATTGGGGCTCTAATGTTCCTTGTGAACACTCACCCAGACATATGCTATGCAGTAAACACTTTGAGTCAATTCATGACCGAACCCCACCACTCACATTGGATAGCTGCTAAACACATATTGAGATATTTGCATGGGTCGATTACACTTGGCTTGAGGTATTCTGCAGGAAATGTTCAACTTCATGGTTACACTGATGCTGATTGGGCAGGAAACATTATCGATAGAAAGAGTACATCTGGATGTTGCTTTAGCCTTGGATCTGCCATGATATCCTGGATGAGCAGGAAACAAAAGTCTGTAGCTTTGAGTACAACCGAAGCAGAATACATTGTTGCTAGCATGGCTAGCTACAAAGTAGTCTAGTTGAGAAAGCTCTTTGGAGAGCTACTTGAGCAGGTCCTAGATACTATAGTGATATATTGTGACAACAAGAGTGGGATCCGTTTGGCAGAGAATCATGTGTTTCATGACAAGTCCAAGCATATTGAGATTCAATATCACTTCATTCGAGACATGATACAGAGAGGAGCTATCAAGCTCCATCACATATCGACAGATGAATAGATTGCAAATATTCTCATAAAGGCATTACCTAAGAGAAAGTTCTTGGTATTTAGAGAGCAACTTTGACTGATGGATGTGTCCCCTCTGAATGAGGGGCAGTGAAGATCAGAACACTGATCCAACTCTTCCTACCCTATTTGAGCTTCCAGGGTGAGGAATTGAGAGAGAGGGCTCCTGGGGTTGAGGGAACTCTGGACAATAGGGAGTTATCCCTATTTGTTACCCATAGGGTTGGAGTTGTAGCTCACCCTATCTTGGTCTTTGCAGAGTATACCCCAGTTAGCATCATACCCACAAGTCGGGCTTATTAGGAGTACTACTCCTTGTCTGGCCAATGAGAGAGTGTACTTGGGGGTGTACAACCCAAGGTGATTATGATGCAAGTGTTCTACCACATGACTATTCAGGGTCATTGATGGGAAGATCAGTAGGCAATAGGATGGGTTGAGAGAACCTGATGTGATTCAAGGGTTGAGAGCGTTACTCCCCTGTATGATGAGTTATCTTATTGCTAGATAAGGGTGGAAGCAATTGCTCCTCAATTCTTCTTCTAGATCCGAGAATGTTTTACTAGATAAAGTTTAGCAAAGACTGACATATATTGAAAGGTGGAATTATTCCTAGTTGAGAGGGAGTGTTAATTTTGCAACTAGGGTCAAATTCCACATTGAAAAAATCAAATGATCAAGATAATATGTGCATTAAATTCCTCTTTTCGAGAGGACCAAAATCGACCTAAAGATCACCTAATTCGGTTAAGCAAAAATTAAGTTTTGAATTATTTTATTCATGCATACATTATGGAATGGGTCAGCTCTAACCACATGAGTAACTGCTTGGGTCAATCTTAACCCCAAGTAAACCCTCAAGAAAAACTATAAAAGGAAGATACCTCAAGCTCATTTGGACACACTCAATCAAGGCATGTTTTATTCTTCTATTTTGTTTTGGCTCGCACAGGTTCATCGACAAAAGTTCGTATTGGGTTTGAGAGTACATGCGTAAGGTTCGCTCTGGGTTTGGGTATTTTGGATCTTAGTCGCTGTCACAGATAAGAAGTTTTCCGTCCACGGTCGCAGGCACAGAGAGGTCAAGAGAGAAACTTTGGCTCTCTTGTCACTCGCACACAGTTCAGAGGGAGCAACTATGAGTTCAGAAGGTTCTGTTCCCTCATCACTCACACCAGGAAGCCCTGAGAGCAACCCTGACAGTGCGGTCGCTGGCACAACTCAGCCAGAGAGCAGCTTTGGCCCTCCTGGTCGCTTGCACAACTCCTTAAGGGTGTGACTGTGGGTTTTTGCATTTCGGGGCCAAGGTCGCACGTATATTGACCCCCTAAGAGCGACTGTGCAATTCCAGTTGCACGCATACTGCCTTCAAGAGAGCGACCCTGAGGTTTCAGTCGCTCATAGACAATGTTGATGAGGGCGACCCAGTTTAGATCTGAGTTTTTGGTATCTTGGCTTCAATCATCTTCAATGATCTGGTAGATCTGAGTTCCTCTATTGTTATTACAGATCTGTAAATCTGTAGATCTGATCTATTTTTTTCCGCTGCAAATTATATGTATTGGGCTCATTGTATTGCTGTAAACTTTTCATGACGATCTACTAAAGAAGAAGATTTGAAAGGGTTTCCCCCTAGTGGGGTTTTTCCCTGGTCTTGGACCAATCTGCTATCTCTTATGGTTGTGTTGTTGTCTTCTCTATCACTGCATATGTTGTTCTTTCTTCAGTTACATTTATGATTGAGTATACTACTAACAAATTAGATGCACTATTAATGAAAAGATAAATTGGGCTAAAGTAACTAATACAACATAAAACAATTTGAAACTATTTACAATTTGGTCGCGAGTGGAGCTAGTAAACTTCCATTGCGAGGTCCACTACCCGTAAAGAATGAATACCCTCATGATTCTCAGACTTCCATCTATTATGTCCTGTGGATGGAAAGGAGATAGGAGAGTCTGGTAATAGATGGACCAGGAGGTTGAGGTTGGCTAACAATCCTGATCCCCACAGTGCCCATGCAGACGCTGGAGTGTGCTGAAGACAAAATAAGAGATGCAAACCCACTGACCAGGCAAAAAGTAGAGAATTCCCAAGGAGGGGATGGCGGATGTGAACATAGCTGCAATGAACACTATCGACACAATAACTAAGGGCCAACATATCCTACAAAAGAGGGGAATAAACTATACATATAGGGTATAACCTCTGTTGATCTAAATAAGGAAGTTGCCATGCTCTGTAATAGCCTCTTACTTGTAACTCAAGGTGTCAATCCATGCCATTATAGTTGGCCATCATTTCCTTGTAATCTAGAGCCAAGCGAGCGTACCTGCTCATCGAATCCGTTAATGCCCATAATGTGTGAGGAGTTAAGTTACTATACTTCTACATTGAAATGTGCATGCGATCAGGTAGGTGGTTGGAATCTACATTCAATTTTATCATTGGCATGATGTTTGACTCATACTCACACCTGCCATAGGGTAAATGTATATATGTTTAACTTCATAATAATTTAAAATAAATTTATAAATTAATTGACTTTTGTGATTTTTTAAATTTTAACAATATAATATTTTAATATTTATTATGAACTAACACATATTAATATTTACCAGCCATTTAATTTATATGATTGCAATAAAAATAACAAATTTTTTCAAATCACTTTTATATTATACCATGACTTTGGCTCATATAATAAACAATTTATGTAAATGGAAGTCGTCTAAACTCAACTAACTATGAAATATTATAAGGGGACATTACAATTTAGATCCCATGGGGTGTATGTTAAAGTCCTTTAAACATGTAACAAAATTCCATTTTAATTACAAGAATTTGAAAGTAGAGGAAGTTAGAGTATTGATGAATTTCAAATTTATTAAAAAACAAAAAACAGAAATTTGTTTTAATTTTTTAATTTTTTTACATGACCTAGTTTCTTTTACGGGTTTGGAGTATGTCTTAAAACTGCTTTTGTTTGGCTAAGAGCTAGTCTTCCTCTAACGTAAGGAAATATGTTAGGTAGGAGTGAAAGCCTGCCCCTTACGGACCACCAACAGGTTATTCCAGGTGGCTTGGTTTTCTTTGAATAATGGTGATGAGTGAGCCTTCATTCACACATAACTATCCTTACTACCAATTTGACAACTAAATTATGATAAATTTGACCACCTTATAAAATATATATAAAATACAAATTTATTTAAATTTTACCCCTTTTTTACTTGAATTATTCATAAATTGGATCCTATTTCTTCTATATACATAACGATATAATTCAATTAATTATAAAATATTATTTTTATTTTTATCTTCTAACGATATAATTCAATTAATTATAAAATATTATTTATTAGTTTTATTTTCTGTGTTATATAGAATTTGTATGTTTTAACTCATAAATAAATAATTAATAATTAAAAAATATTTTTCGTTCCTAAAATTAAGGTATTTCATTTGTTTTTGACTCGAATCAGAATATTCCTCAAGATACCGAAAAAAAGTCCAAGTAAATATAACATATTACAAAATAAATTTTAAAAAATAGCACACTGACCGCATTAAACTTAGTCAACTACGTTAACGTTTAAAACCACTCCAAGGTTTAAACCTAGATCATTGGCATAACCAATTTAGCATAACACCTAACCCCATTTACTCTTAACAGTAAATAGATTTACCTTCAGCGTTAAAATCAGAGCGGGCCCACCCTTTTACTCGAAGTTTACAATAGTAATCGGGAGTTGTTCACCTCGGGAGCTCTGCCACGAAAAAAGGAAAAAGCGCAATCTCATCATTGCATGATGACCGTTAGAAGGAGATTTCCACCGCCGATCCGATGGAATAGACGGTCACGATAATATGACCGTTATGAGACAAAATCCTTCAAATTGGCCGGACGACAGATTTGAAAAGTTAGGTAATGGAACGGCATTGGATGCCCTCGTCCCCTGCTCCCTAAGCCATTCAAACTGTCCATTTCCAGACATATTCAATCGCTAAATTTCGCATTCAGGATTTGACCATCTCTGTTTTTATTTTATTTTATAAAATAAGCATTCGAATCGAAGCATCTGCAATGCATGCCGTTGCTGGCTCTGGCATTTGATACTCTGACACAAGATTTGAGTTCAGTTTTTGGTTTGAAAAGCCTTGTCTTCGGCTCTGGTTCTTGGCTTATTTGTTTTCTTCCTTTGAGGATTGATGAGCAGATAAGAATGAAAAACGCTCTCTGTGCTATTGGGTTGCTTGCTGATCCTCTGTTATTGGGTTGGATTGTTTATTCATATTGCAGGGCTTGTGGATTAAGGTCTCAAAGATAGTTTGAATATAATTCTAAGCATTTTTGTTTCGAGAGATCGAAACCCCCATGGCCTCCCCTAATTCTTCCATTGAGATTTCGATCACTGGAGGGAGGGTGTCATTGAGAAATTCCATGGGAGGTTCAGTGCCCAATAACACGCCTTCCCCTGTTAACAGGAGGGCTTCAAGTGGAAGATACCAGTCTGCATCCGATGAGGAGGAGAATGATGATGATGCAAATTCAGCTTTCATGAATTACACGGTTCATATGCCTCCGACTCCTGATCATGGTCCTATGTCTGGTTCTAGGTCCTTTTCAATGGATCCTGACCTCAAACTGTCTGGAAAAACAGAGCAGCAGATGGTGTCCAGCACTATTTTCACTGGAGGGTTCAACTGTGTAACCAGAGGGCATATCATGGAGAAAACGGTAGACCCAGAAATGGGTGGGGATTGTTCCAGAGGGCTAGTCTGTGCAATGGAGGGCTGTGATGCCAAGGTGATGCGCAATGAGGCTGGTGAAGATTGGGTTCCCTGTTACTGTGACTTCAAGATATGCAGGGATTGTTATCTGGATGCCCTGAACAGTGGAGGGCAATGCTATGGATGCAAAGAACAGTACAAAGTTGTGGATCCTGAAGATGCAGTTCTGCCTCCTATGGCTGAATCCAAGCCGAAAAGGCGGTTATCACTTGTTAGGTCCATTAAAGGTGCTGTGAGGAAGAGCAACCAGGTCTCTGATTTTGATCACACTCACTGGCTTTACGAAACCAAGGGCACCTATGGATATGGCAATGCAGTCTGGCCGAAAGAAGGATATGCAGGAGAAGGCATAGAAGGGTCTATGAATCCTCCGAGCTTCAGTCAGAGAACAACGAGACCACTGACGAGGAAGGTTTCCATTTCTGCTGGTATTCTCAGCCCTTACAGGTAAGTTCTAGCCTCTTGTCCATATTAGTCCATGAGAAACAAAATGCACTAGGAAGCTTCATATCTGAGCTTTTCAATTTCACAAACTCTTGGAAACTTGATAAGTTTGACTGATAATGATTTTGAACATGAGAAAATAGGTCCTGATACCTATTCTCCAAGTTAGGTCTCAATTGATTATAAAATGATAATAGTAGTAATAATCCTTTTACTGTTTTGTCATTATCCTGCAAACCCATTTGCAGATTGATTAAACTTGACTTTTTATTATGAGAGAATACGTTCTATAGATCAAGTTAGGTTTCATCAGATGATAAAAATACAATAATAATGATATTAATAGTCCAAGATTGTTTTGCCAATATTCTACAACTCCATGATTTTGCTTCTTTTGTTTGCAGATTGTTGATGCTAATCCGTCTTGTAGCACTTTGTTTCTTCCTCACATGGCGGATTCGCCATCCCAATAATGATGCAATGTGGCTATGGGGATTGTCAGTGGTATGTGAGATTTGGTTTGCTTTATCATGGGTTCTGGATCAACTCCCCAAGCTCTGTCCTGTAAATAGAATGACTGATTTGAATGTTCTCAAGGAGAGATTTGAGCGTCCAAGCCCTCAGAACCCAAGGGGGAGATCTGATCTTCCAGGGATTGATGTGTTTGTCTCTACTGCTGATCCAGACAAGGAGCCTCCTCTTGTTACTGCCAATACTATTCTTTCTATTCTTGCAGCTGATTATCCTGTAGAGAAGCTCTCTTGCTACTTATCTGATGATGGTGGGTCTCTTCTCACATTTGAAGCTCTTGCAGAAGCTGCAAGCTTTTCCAGAATCTGGGTGCCTTTTTGTAGAAAGCATAGCATAGAGCCTCGCAATCCCGAGAGCTATTTCAACTTAAAACGTGACTTCACCAAAAACAAAGTGAAACCAGATTTTGTGAAGGAGCGCAGGAGGGTCAAGAGAGAGTATGATGAGTTCAAGGTGAGGATCAATTCCTTGCCAGAATCTATCAGGAGAAGATCAGATGCTTACAATGCTCATGAAGAGATTCGTTCAAAGAGAGCACAGATTGAATTAGGAGGTGATCCTACAGAGCTACTGAAGGTATTGAAGGCTACATGGATGGCAGATGGGACTCACTGGCCTGGGACATGGATTTCCCCTGACAGAGAACATTCCAGGGGAGATCATCCGGGCATAATTCAGGTATAAGCAACACCAGATGCTGGAATTTTCCTTTAACTTTTTCGTTTCGTTAGTGCATCAAGATGCAATCCCCATGAGGCTGCACTGCATACAGCAGATTTCGTTTGGCTTAGGTGCCATGTCAGAGGGGTGGCTACGCTGCCAAACTTTTGAAAGTCATTCCATTTGGGTGGGCATTTCACGTCTCAAAATGGATCTGAGATTGATGGATTCATTTCAATTTAGCTCAACTCTTATTTTAGCTGTGTATAGATTTTAGCAGATATCTAAATTTCATTTTACTTTGCCATTTTTACAAGGGTATGAATGTGATGGTAACTCATCAGCTGCGGGGTACTGTGGCATTTAGGTGTCCGATTTTGATTGAATATCTGTTCATAGTTTAACTGTTTGGTTTTACCTGACAGGTGATGCTGGCTCCTCCAAGCTCAGAACCTCTGATGGGATGCTCTGAGGGGGATAATTTAATTGACACCACAGATTCAGATATTCGACTGCCGACCTTGGTATATGTATCCAGAGAGAAAAGGCCTGGTTATGATCACAACAAGAAGGCAGGTGCCATGAATGCTTTAGTTCGGACAAGCGCTATCTTGTCCAATGGGCCTTTCATCCTCAATTTGGATTGTGATCACTACATTTACAACTCCCTTGCACTGAGAGAAGCAATGTGCTTCATGATGGATAGAGGTGGAGACAGGATATGTTATGTGCAATTTCCTCAAAGATTTGAAGGAGTAGACCCAAGTGACAGGTATGCCAATCACAATACTGTTTTCTTTGATGTCAACATGAGAGCACTCGATGGATTACAGGGTCCGATGTATGTGGGAACAGGGTGTGTATTCAGAAGGATTGCTCTCTATGGCTTTGATCCTCCCAGAGTCACAGAGCATGGTGGTTGCTGGGGAAGGAAGAAAAAACTGAATACAAAGGCTCCTAAAAAGTCCAAAGAGGATTCTGATGCATCTTCGCTCAACGGTTCGGGCAATGTGGATGAGGATATAGAGCTTCAGCTTCTACCCAGAAAGTTTGGTAACTCCGTGACTCTTTCTGCATCTATTCCTATTGCAGAATATCAAGGTAGACCTCTTGCAGATCAGCAGGGAGTCAAGAATGGTAGGCCTCCAGGTGCTCTGGCTATTCCCAGAGAACCTCTGGATGCAGCTACTGTTGCCGAAGCCATCAATGTTATCTCTTGCTGGTATGAGGATAAGACTGAATGGGGCCAAAGAGTAGGTTGGATTTATGGATCTGTAACAGAAGATGTAGTTACCGGCTACAGAATGCACAACAGAGGATGGAGATCAATCTACTGTGTAACAAAGAGAGATGCATTCAGAGGCACTGCCCCAATAAATTTGACCGATCGTCTGCATCAAGTGCTCAGATGGGCTACTGGGTCAGTGGAGATATTCTTCTCTCGTAACAATGCTTTGTTTGCAAGCCCCCGGATGAAGTTCTTACAGAGAATATCCTATATAAATGTTGGTATCTACCCTTTCACTTCCATATTTCTCATGGTCTACTGTTTCCTACCAGCATTGTCCCTTTTTACTGGACAGTTCATTGTGCAGAAACTAAGTGTTGCATTCCTAGTTTTCCTGTTGACAATCACATTGTCACTCTGCTTGCTGGCAATCCTAGAAATCAAGTGGGCAGGAATCACATTAGAAGAATGGTGGAGAAATGAGCAGTTCTGGTTGATTGGAGGCACCAGTGCCCACCCTGCAGCTGTTGTACAGGGCCTGTTGAAGGTCATAGCAGGAATAGACATATCTTTCACACTGACATCCAAGTCTGCTGGTGAAGACATTGATGATGAATTTGCAGATCTCTACATTGTCAAATGGAGCTATCTCATGATCCCTCCAATCACTATAATGATGATAAATATAATTGCAATAGGTGTTGGAGTTGCAAGGACCATATACAGTGAAATTCCACAGTGGAGCAAGCTTTTGGGAGGTGTCTTCTTTAGTTTCTGGGTGCTATGCCATCTCTATCCATTTGCAAAGGGTTTGATGGGCAGGAGAGGCCGTACCCCAACAATAGTCTTTGTGTGGTCTGGCTTGTTAGCAATTATTATATCATTGTTGTGGGTTTCTTTAACATCAGAAAATGGGACTAGTGTATTTCAGTTTCCATAATACCGGTTACAGAGCAGTTTTGTCAGTTGAGGAACAGGGTATTGCAATAAAACCAGGTAAGCTGTATTTACAACTGAATGTACAGTATACAATTTTTTTTCTATTCTTCGTACTGGAGTACATTGAACATTCATATCAACTGGCATTTTTCTTCATTGATTTTGTACTATCAATTCTTATTTGATATATTATTTAATTTTTTGACCTGTTGGTCCATTATGGCTACTCGTCTTCCTTGGCTCATTCTCGAGCATACATTGTTTCAGAATTTATTTCAGCGACTGTATGTACCGGCAGCTAAGAAACTATTGTGGTGGAACCAGCTTGCTCTGGTTATGTAACCAAAAACATTTTTTGGTTTTTGTTTTAGCTGCAGATGCACCGACTCTACTAATAAATCAGTATGTTTTTGCTTGTTTTCAAACGTGTGAAGTGTAGTAATAATGGATTATTATCGTCTTATTTCAATTATGATGGGAATTTTTTCAATCGTGATATTATCATATTTGTGTAGAACTTACAACGGTTACTTAGTAATCAGAGTACTAAACTACTTCGGTTACTCAAGCCTTAAGATGTGTTAAACTACATCGGTTACATAAGGCTACAGGAGATGTTTATAATTAATGTTTAATTTGTTTATATGGGTTAATATTGTGTTGGTTAATTCTGTATTATTATTATTTAATTAAGTTTATAATGAGATAACATTAGAGTTTTTATTTATTAATTAATTAAGTTTAACTAACAACTATAATTAGAGTTTCTATTTAATTAAGTTTAACTAACAAGGTATAATTAGAGTTTCTATTTAATTAATAATTATCAATGTATATAGATTAATTTATTGACTAGAGTTTTTAGGAGAGGCATATTCTACCAACTAGGCAAGTGTGTCCATGCTCTATAATTTTGGCTAACGTCCCCCAAAACTAAAATCTAAATAGCTATATAAATAATGTAGGCATAAACAAAAATATAAATAACCATATAAATAAACAACTAAAAATCGATTAAGACAACAATTAGTTGAGTTCGTTTCCACTTGGATTTGATCTTCTTAGTTGCTGGATTCTAAGTTTTCAGCATAGACCATCTTTAATAAAAATATGATCACCAAGAAATGATATACGCTATTTGTAAGGGTATTATTTTAAATGTAGTATATTTGTCTCAAGCTATTGACATCTATACTATATCAATTGCTCTATTTGTACAAGGGTTTTTTTTTTTAGGTTTAGCCATTTTGAGATGCTAATCCACTATACCACTTAATTTTTCTCATCTACCAATATAAAGTTATACTAGGATTCCGCTAAGTGTTAAAACACATCTAAATGTTAAAACAAATCTTATGTATAGCTGAATAACAACATAATGAAAGAAATACATTGATATACCACGAAATGTCTCTAGATTCTTCTGAGTATTATTATTCAGAACTTGTTGTTGGTTTCAATGGAGAAAGTGATTTGTTGCAAGCTTCAGAGTGGATTTAGACATGACATTTAATTGATTATTGAAATTTTTCGATAGTTACAAAATGATAGTTTAGCCACAAAGTCATTAATATTTAGTTGATACAAAAGAAGTACAAATTTTGGTAAGAAAATCCCATTTTAATTAGCTTATAATGTTTGTACCTCGAAGAATATGAATATCTATATATATATATATAGATATATAATATGATTATTTTTGTTTTGTTTATTCAAGTTGTCTGTGATCCTCCACGCTTGAACTGTGGCTTTGGGCCGCAGCCCAGGGGCATCTAAGCCGTCAAAGTCACTTGGGGCTTGCACTTGGCCTAGGCCACACTAGTCCTTAGACTTGATTTTTTAGCATGTCTCCTCCCCCTAGCACATGGCACAATCACCCCCAATGAGGTTTGATCTTGGGCCACCTTGCTGATGAGGCCCATCCTCAACTGGTTGTGTTAGTGGGACTTGACATATATAATCCAATTTTAATTTGATGTAGTTTTATTGCAATTTTAGTTATCATATCATGTAAAAACATCATTAAATCTAATTAATATTAATATCGATATTAATATATTATAATATTAATATTGTTAAATTTAATAATTTTGGATTAATATAATATTGAATTTGTTATATTATAATATATGTTAATATATTAACTCCAGATATATATGGGAGGGTAAAACTAAGACAAGGGAGAGATGGAGATAAAGTGAGGGAGAGAGAAGGGTAAGAGAGAGAGAGGGAGGGAGGTAGTGTTAGGTTTGGAGGGCATAATGAGAGAGAGAGAGAGAGAGGGATGTAGGAGAGAAAGGGGGAGAGGGAGAGAAAGTGGGGGAGAGAGAGGGAGGTAGGAAAGAAAGGGAGGACAAGAGAGAGGAGGAGAGAGGGAGGGAGAGAGAGTGGAGGAGAGAGGGAGAGAGAGATGGAGATAAAGTGAGGGAGAGAAGGGTAAGAGAGAGATAGCGAGGGAGGTAAGAGAGAAAGGGAGAGAGGGAGGACAAGAGCGAGGAGGAGAGAGGGAGAGAAAGAGAGTGGGGGAGAGAGAGGGAGGTAGGAGAGAGGGAGAGAAAGAGAGTGGGGGAGAGAGAGGGTGGTAGGAGAGAGGGAGAGAAAGAGAGGGGGAGAGAGAGGGAGGTAGGAGAGAAAGGGAGAGAGAGGGAGGACAAGGGAGAGGAGGAGAGAGGGAGGGAGAGAGAGAGTGAAGGAGAGAGGGAGGGAGAGAGAGAGAGTGAAGGAGAGAGGGAGAGAGAGATGGAGTTGGAGGGAAAGATAGGGAGGGAAGAAGAAAGCCATAGGGAGAGGGAGTGACAAGGGAGAGATGGAGAGAGAGTGTATATGTTTGGGGGTGAGATAGAGAGACAAAGGAGAGATGGAGAGAAGGGGGGAGAGTGAGAAAGAATTAGAGGGGGAGGGCGATAGTGACAGAGTTGGAGGACAAAGAAAGATAGAGAGTGAGTGATGAGGGGAGAGATAGAGGGAGGTGGGAGAGAAAGGGAGACAGACGAAGGAAGAGAGAGAGGGAGTTAAGAAGAAATACATAGAGAGAGAGAGAGAGGGAGATGGAGAGAGAGGGATAGAGGAGAGCAAGAGGGAAGAGAGAGGAGAGAGGGAGGGAGAGAGGAGAGGAAGAGGGAAAAGAGATAAAAGGGGAAGAGAGAGTGAGAGGAGAGAGGGATGGAGAGAGAGAGAGATGGAGTTGGAGGGGGAGAGAGAGGGAGTTAAGAAGAAATACATAGAGAGAGGGAGAGTGAGAAGGGAGGGAGATATAGATAGATATGTAGAAAGAGTGTATGTTTTTGGGGTGATATAGAGAGACAAAAAAGGAGAGACAAAGGGATATAGAGATATAGATGGAAGGGGGGGAGGGAAGAAGAAGAGAGGGAGGGAGGAATATATATATATATATATATGGAGAGAAAGAGAGTGCATGTGTTTGGGGGGCGAGATAGATAGACAAAGGAGAGATGGAGGAAGATATAGATATAGATGGAGGGGGGAGAGAAAGTGAAGAACATTGTTTCCACTGGATGCATTGATTTCAGTGTAGATGCTGATTTCTTATCTTATTTGATTACTTTCACTAGATGAATTGATTTCAGTGTGGATGTTGATTTCTAATTATATTTGAGTGCTTGCATTAGATGCATTGATTTTATTGTAGATGTTGATTTCTAATCGTATTTGATTTCCTGCACTAGATGCATTTATTTCAGTGAAGGTTTCAATTTCTAATTCTATTTGGTTGTTTCCATTAGATGCATTGAATTCAATGAAGATGTTGATTTCTATTCCTATTTGATTTCTTACATTACATGCATTGATTTCAATGTAGATGTTGTTTTATAATCCTATTTGATTGCTTGCGCTAAATGCATTGATTTCATTGTAGATGTTGATTTCCAATCCTATTTGATTGTTAGCACTAGATGAATTGATTTCACTGTATATGTTGATTTGTAATCCTATTTGATTGCTTGCATTAGATGCATTGATTTTATTGTAAATGTTGATTTCTAATCTTATGCACTGATTTGTGTGGATGTCGATTTTTTTATTTGATGTAACTAGATGCATGGTGTACATTAATTTCAAGGTAATCATATTAACAACGTGCATTGATTTCATTGTAAGCACAAAAAAATTATTGACAACATGCATTGATTTCTATGTTACAGTAATTCAACGAGACATATAATGCTTTAATTTTCATCTTAAATAAATTGTTCACTTAAGATGGATCTAAGCTGCCATGTTTTCATATTGATCATATATGTAAACTATTAAATAAAATGTTCACTAGACTGAAATGCTTGCTTTTAGACTTGGTATCATTATTCCTATTTTCCATTATTCAACATTGTTAGTCACTTTGCATTTAAGTGAAGCACTAGAAAACAACTATCATTGAAACGTAGTTGGGGTTTAACACTCTGACTTTGAAGAAAACTACACTTTGAAGAAAACAACTATTAATATTGGAGAGCAAGAGAGACAGGTATGACATTTACTACAATAGTGTGAGTTAAAGATTTGAATGGTCTACAATTTCAGCCTCCCTTTTCATATGATTGATATGAAAACGTGACAAAACTAACAAGGGTGATAATAAGAGTAGTAGAAGAAAATAGTTTGAGATTGATCACAATGAAGACTATTTGTAATTGAGAACATTCTTATTATTCACATTTTCTATCATTCAACACTATTACATTGTCACTTTTTATTCAAATTTTTTATTTCATCAAATATTCATCATTCAAATTATTAACAGTCTTTATCATCTCAACAAACTGAGGTAATTGGGCAAATTTAAAATTAAAATGACCAAATTAATCTTAGACATATTTAACATATTTAAAATGATTAGAAGAATTAGATGTTCCACATATTTTCTGTGGCCGCGGACGATTGAAACCAACTTAGATACATCTTAACCCCAGATCTATCAAACACCAAGAGGGATCAAATCTCTTGAGGTGCAAACCTTTCCTCAAGTTTTTCACTCAAAAAAGAGGTTTGCACCTGAAGAGATTTGATCCCTCTCGATGCTTGATAGATCTGGGGTTAAGATGGATCTAAGCTAGTTAATAATTATTAATGTATAATTAAGATTTAAATTATGTTTATGGGATTAATTTAAAAACATTAATGTCTATTTAAGTTATTTAATAAAAAATTCACAATACACTTAAATTGAATAGATTGTTTAAGATGTTAGTGTAGTCTAACCATTAGATATTTTTTGACCTTTTTGGGCATATTTTCCAATCGATTATGCACGAAATTTGACATGGATTTCCTAGAGTGATAAGTTTGAGATGTGCAATCTTCACATTTTGAGTAACATAGGGGTTTTTTAGGGCACCAAATCCATTTATGCATTCAAAAACTATTTTAAGCAATGAAAATTCACAACCTCGTGAGATATTCTATTGCTGGATTCTGCCAAAAAGGATAAACAATCTAATATTTATACCTAAGATGTTAGAATGTAAAGAAACAATTAACAAAGGTGTGGGGCTCGGTTGATTTGTATTAATTATGAATCATTTGAACTAATTAATGTTTATTAGTAAACCTCTCAACTCGGGTCAGATGGGACAAGATAGGGGCATTGTAACTTCATGCAATGGGCGAAGGTGATATTTTGCTAATTAAAGTAGCCACGTGGGTGCCACCTTAGTGAAATGCAATGGAGTGGGCAGTGTAAGGGACTGGTCCATGTTAAGATTTTACTACATAACGTACATGCAAGGATGGTAGGATGGTGGTGGCAATGATTCTTCTCCATCATTTTCAATGTTGGTTTGGTCTTAGTTGTTCATTGCTCTCAACCTCAGTCAGGTTTTGGTTTCATATCTGTTTTTCCTTCGTCTTGGTTGTTCTTATGTGGGATTCCTCTATGTTTTTGTTAACACTGTGTGGGAGAGGGTTTTTTGCACCCTAGCTCATCCTCTATTCTTTGGTCCATAACACATTTTATGGTGTGAGAGTATGGTTTGGCCACTTATGTTTACAACCATGGTTTGAATAGAGGGAAGTTGTAGATGAGGTTGCAATAATCATGGAGGGTTGGGAGGATGGTGGTGGCCATGATTATTTCTCCATGATTTTCAATGTTCGCCTAGTCTAAATGTCATTCATTACCTCAACTCCGTTAGGTTTTGGTTTCATATCTATTTTTCCTTCGCCTTGTTTTTTTTGTGTGTGGGTTTCCTCTTATCTCATGATCTGATTCCAATGGGTTGAAGCCAAAGGAACACCAATCTCATTGAGGTGGATGTCTCCAATTCCATAATTTTCTTATGAATTTTATTTATAGGTGTATCTTGTTAGCTTGTTTTGCTAGGCCTTGGAGTGCTAGTTTAAGTAGACTAGTTAAACATGTACCTATTCCTATGCATAACCCTTTGTGTATTCAAGTACTTATTGAACACTATGCTTCCATAAAACTGATTTGGTATCAACGTTTATTTTTGGACTGCTACCTTGTTGTTTTTCTAGTGGTCTGGTTTCCTATACGACATACCACCAGCAGGCAAGGTTGTGAGACAACTGTAACTTCCTTGGAATAATGACAATTAATCTTAGAAAAAAGCAATTTTTTATTATTATATAATTATAGTTTAGTTGGAGTTTATGTAGGGTTTATCGATTTATAATTAGGGTTTAGTTGGGTTAATTGGTGTTTGTTGGTTTATAATAGTTTTTTAGCATATAATTGGCTTAATTTGGATTTATTAACATAAACATAAGGTTTACCACATTCATGGATTTATACCTAGTAGACCTGTTGATGTAGACTAGTTTTTCCTATTAAAGTGGAATTCAAAGAAGGCGCCTATTAACATGGAGCTAGTCAAGCACACAATAAGATTGGTGATAATTGGTTGAGCTAATTAATCCCTTGGGCTAAGGAATGTTATCAAGAGCAATTTGTTAGGGTTTCATTATTGTCGCTAGTACTTTATGCATTACCTCTTTCTTTAGCTTGGTTTGGTCCTTATTGGCTTGTTAATGTTGTCATAGGGTTGTTAGGTTACCCTAATGAAAAGATTGTCATTTTATAACCATGTCCTTAACGAACTTGTAATGTTACTAGCAAGAACATGAAAATCAATCACCAAGCCAAAAAGTGATGCCAACAACAACACTCCTTTTTCAAGGTAAAAATTAAAACTTGATTGAAACCATGATATTAACAACCTATACTATTGCAACCAAAAGCTTAAAATTAGTCTCAGAATAAAAAGGTGACAATTCCAATAACACCCCTTAGTTTTTTCTACATAAAAATTGTTACTTCATCAAAATCAACAGATTTTACAATCAATATCCTTGCAACCAGACTCAATAGAAGAGTATCTGAAGAGGGCGGGAGCACGGCGATCCTAGGGTTTTACTCGGCTCTGGCTGCTGCCTGAGCCTGCGGCGGCAGGGCTTTCCGCGGGTGGGGGATCTGGTCGCCCTTCCGGCTACCATCGTCTGATCTGCGCCGGGGCTCGCTGCATCTGGTGGGTTCTGCGGATCCGGGGCTTTTGGATTCTGTGGACCAGTTAGCCTGCGGCGAGACTTCCTCTACGAGACTGGGGTTTTGAGCTGAGCGGCGGCGGCGTTTTCTACCTCTGGTTCCTGGGGTATCTGCGCATCAACAGACCCTCCGACTTGGCGGTTTTAGCGAGGGGTTTTGGCCTCTGAGTTTTGTGCTGCGCCGCAGAGAGGGGACAGGGGTTTCGGGCCTGACTTTCTTCATGGGGGCGAGGTGGCTGCCCTAGACGCCTCTGCCCCCGAACCGACCCGCCTCAGCTCATTTCGGAACCTGTTTGGGCTCCTTTGTTGCTGCTGGGTCCTATTTTTTGCCCTTTGCTAGTCTACCATTGCAACTTTGGAGAGTGTTGAGGGATCTGAGGTGTAGAGGACACTGCATCGATTCGTGCCGCTCTTTTATGGCTGTTTTTGGTTGCTTCTTTTCTGGCTTCACTGGATAGATGTGTGGATTTCTGCGGGTTTTTGGTGGAGAGTTGAGGGGATGGGGGAGGTGTGGCCTCTCCATTTCGTGCCTCTCCCCTCTGGCTGCCTGTTCATTTCTGCACATCCCACTGGAGCTATTGTATATTTACTGTTTTTATTAGCTTGTTAGGGTAGGCGTATACTCCTGTTGGGGTTTACATACCCTGTTTCTGAGCTATCGTTTATTTACTGTTTTTATTAGCTTGTTTGGGTAGGCGTATACTCCTGTTGGGGTTTACATACCCTGTTTCTGGATGCCCCCCTGAGGGCTTTACTTGCATACTTCCCTGAAGTATTGGTTATTGTAAGTGGTTTACCCACACTTCTGCATATGCGTTTCAGCATCAACAACATGTAATTTTCTGAAACTAATGGAAATTACGCACTCTATTTCTTCGGAAAAAATATCCTTGCAACCAAAATCGTAAACACAACATTTGGATAAAAAATAGGCTATACTGATAGCACTTGTAAAATTTAATTATGAAGTCTTATCCCATTGGAAACAAAATTATAAAAAAGTAAGGAAAACAAAAGCAAAATAAATACAAATGAAGAGGAAAGTGAAAAAAATTAGGGAAAAAACTAAAAACAAGTTAAAAGATTTTTTTTTAATTGTAGTTAGTAGATCTATATTATAAAGATACTATTACCAAGTTTGTAATTAAATATATAGTTGAAAAAAGATCTAATCATCTGCATACAACTCAAGAATGAAGCTTATATAGTTTCACATATATGGTTGTATTTTCTCACAATACATCTTGAATCTTTCATACTCATAAGTAGAAAATTTATAGAAAATACTTTACACTTTTATGACTTTGAAAAGAATAACTAATAAAAAATGAAGAGGGACATCATAAAAAAATAATTTTGAACTGTTGTTTCCAATTGTTGGAGTTGCATTTAAGTTGGGTTGTTGAATTGAGGTCTTCCCTATAAATATTCTATGTTCCTTGGTTGAGGGGGAGGAAAGGGGGCAATTTCCAATCTTTTGCTGATTGACTAGGTAAACCATTGGGAGATAGAATTGAGAGAAGCGTGAAAAACAAGACTAAGTGAAAGCCTTGCAAACATAATAGAGACTACCCAAGTGACCTTACATTTTTCTCCCATCAAACCAAATTGTGAATGAAGGCGTAAAAAATGGAAGAATCAAGCATGAACAACATCAAAGTAGTCCTAAAAGCATTGTGTCCACATATTATGAAATATCAAGGGAGAACCAAAAAATCCCACATAGATTCACCATTAATCTTGACAATGATTCAAGGGAGTGTTGCTAGGGAGAGGAGTATGTCTTGTCATTCGCTCCACAATTATGAATAATTTCACGATTTACTTGATTCATCCCAATTAAATTTTATGCTAAGTGTCTTATGAGTGTGATTAAGGGTGATGACCCTCAATATTACAACGAGAATACTGCAACTCCCAATGGTCTTAACTTTAATTGTCAACTCAGGGTTTATACAAACTTAAGAGGCATCAAAATTATGCATGCAACATGTGCTTATGTTTTCCAGACTTTCATGAAAACACTGAGATGAGATCCAATTACTAAGAGACCATACTAAATGCTCTATGCTACAATCAAAATTCATAATTACGGGAAATGAAACAAATCTATGATATTTGGATGAAAAACAGGAAACCCATCTTAACTATGATGAAATCAAAGCATGTCAATTCTATTGTGCAATGAAATCAAACTCTCAATTGAATCAAAACATGTAAACAACACACTCTAATTATGTAGGAAAAATATAGTTTCTACAACAAACTAGGTCAAAGAATCTACTTGGTCTCTTGGTTTATAAATCTCACCTTAAGGGTTTTAGGGATGTCATGACACATTAAAGAAGATTAACCATGAGTTGGATGCAAGTTTAGATGAGTTCCATATGAAAAATGCAAACTGCTACAAGAATGCTTATTTTGCTACAAGAGACAATCCAGTGAACAAAAAAAAGGTGCTAAGGATGCAGTTTAAAGGAA
Source organism: Pinus tabuliformis (assembly GCA_031772625.1). Taxonomy (NCBI): domain Eukaryota; kingdom Viridiplantae; phylum Streptophyta; class Pinopsida; order Pinales; family Pinaceae; genus Pinus; species Pinus tabuliformis. Next base: position 338,118,708 of record CM062820.1, read on the forward strand.
AAATGAGCTAAGGGGAGGCTAAGAAATTATACAACATCCATGTCTATTTTCTTGTGTCAATGATAAAAGGATTTATTCAACAAATGGGTGACTGTAGAGTCTCGTATAGCTATGAAAAATAAGGGACTTTACAATTACAACACACATTAATGATAAACAACAATTAAATATAAACAACTAAAGTGAATTCAAATGCATGAAAATAGCTGATAACTAAATAAAATAATCACTACTAAAGCTACCATATAGTGCTCAATATATCATGCAAGAAAAGACTGTAAAAAAGCAGACTAATTTCCCGACATAAAACAATACTTAGAAGTAATTTGCAAAAATGGACAAGTGCATAAAAGATAATAATGTAGAAGGGGTCTTGAGCACTTGGGGTGGGACCTAACCCAAGGAAGATCAGATCCCTGAAGGAAAAATAGTCTAAAAACCAAAGATGTATTTCATTAATTAGAAAATTACTTGTACATGAAAATATACAGAAATAAAAATCCTAAAGGTTCTACTGCTAATGCTGCCTTTAATCTCGACGATTTTCTAGCTTCTTAATGGGATGCTCGAGCCCTCTATTCATAAAATTAGTGAGGGGTAGGCTACTTGAAAGGAGTATTTATTTCCCTAGAAAATCTAAAAAATAGGATCATGTTGGCCGAGTGACCTCGCAGCTACAGGGAGGAGTATTTAATGCTTCAAGCTGACCAAGTTTGATCTTCTTGTAGTAGGAGAAGGTCCAATAAATTTCTTTGACTAGACATCCTCATGATTTTTGTAGAAATTTTGAATAATTTAACACATATTCAATGGAGATTATCCTGATCATGTACTATTGCGGAAAACATACACAATACATAAGCTCCTCTACGTTGATCAACAATATAGCAGCATCAATAACAATAAAACATCAAGAGCATTCACACATTAACACAGTATGTATCCCGGGGAAAGCATCGCGCTAAAAACCCCAACTATCTGTATATTAATGATTGAGTCATGTAACATTACACAGCATAATACTTCTCACAAGTATCTCCACCTCTGTTACACACAATACAACTCAGATCTGATCTCCAAATCTCTTCCACTGCTTGCCTGCCTCCACTGCTCAATACCTGCTCAAGAACTGATGAGAATTGCTTCCCAAACTCGTTTTTCACCTGCAAAATAGTCACTCACTCTTTGTGGACGTGAGCAAAGGCTAAAATGTGGGCCAAATACGTGAGCAAACTCATTGGCATACTCAATCCTTTGATTGTGCAAGATCTGATGCACAACTATAGTCACAACTGATAGCAATCTGGTTCTCTACCACCTGTCCCTGTTGAACTGAACATGCACTGACATGCAACTGAGTTAACTGATGTATTCTTTAGTTGTATTATGAGTTAATAATTAGTTTAACAACTCATCATTAGTCTATCTGCAGTTAGACTAACTACAACTAGTTTAACTAAGTCAAACTGAACACAACTCCATCAACTATACCTCCAGTCCACTAAACTCAACTCACTTGAGTTCTAACTGAAGTCATGCATGCAACAACTCAACTGACTCATAAGAAAAGCGTATTTCCTTCTGACAGCTGCATGTGCCACTTCTGTAGCTCAAACTGAAGTGCTCCAAGAAAATAAGATTAAGTTTATAGTCCAAATATTATTGTGAGATAATAATATTTGACTTTTCTATTTTTGACAGCCAGTCTAAAAATAGACTTTGATCACTCACACTTTCATCAAAAATAGAAGTCCATCTATTTTTCCCAACTTGATCAATCATCCATAAACATAGACATGATCCATATGTCTAAAAATAGACATAGTCTAAAAATAGACATGCGCCAAAAATAGCCTGCGGGCCCACTTAGTGAAGGCGACTCTTTTCACTAAGCTCCATCATCTTGTTGCAATCTCAACACTCCCTCTCGACAAGATATGGATTATCAGCAACCCCTATCCTGCCTCGGTGGTACTCGAATTTGCTCCTAGTGAGAGCCTTCGTCAGAATATCAGCATCTTGATCCTCCGTTGGAATGTACGAAAGTAACATGATCCTCCGCTGCACACAATCTCTGATATGATGGTACCTGATGTCAATATGTTTAGATCTATCATGAAATACAGGATTAGCCGAGAGTTTAATGCAACTCTGGTTATCACAGTAAATCACAGTAGGATCCAAATGAGAACCGAACAAACCAACTAGGATCTTCCTCATCCATATAGCCTCGCATGCAGCCAAACTTGCTGCCATATACTCGGCCTCCGCTGAACTGAGTGCCACGGATCTCTGCTTCCTGCTGTACCAAGAAACTGTTGTCGATCCGATACTGAAGACCCCTCCTGATGTGCTCTTTCTGTCTGTTGGGCTCCCTGCCCAATCTGCATCCGTGAAGCCACATAGCTTCACCTCATCCTCATGTCTGTACCACAAACCATATCCCGATGTGCCTCTCAAGTAGCGCAATACATGCTTGCCCGCCTTCCAGAAGAGTTTGGTAGGCTTAACCATAGCTTGTGAAAGCTGGTTAACTGCATAGCATATATCAGGTCGTGTATTGACCAAATACATCAGCGACCCCACCAACTGTCGATAAACAGTGGCATCCACTTCTTCTCCCGAAGTGGCATCCTCCTTCCTCCAACCTCCAGGAAGAGGAGTATCAACAGGCTTGCAGCCATGCATGTTGAACTTCTCCAGTATCTCCCGAGCATACTTGCCTTGAGAAACAAACAGTCCACCACTGCGCTGCCATATTTCCAATCCTAGGAAATAGTGAAGGAGGCCCAAATCCTTCATCTCAAACTCTGTAGCAAGATCCTTCTTGCATGACAGTATCAACAGCTCATCACCCGTTAGAATCAAATCATCAACATATAGTACAATGATAAGCAACTTACCCTCCACCACAATCTGGTATAGGTTCGGATCCGCCTCGCTCTTGGACAATCCAAGTCCTGTGAAATAGCTGTCTATCCGTGTGTACCAAGCACGTGGTGCTTGCTTCAACCCATACAGCGCTCTCTTGAGCCTGCACACATGCGACTCGCTGCTGAAGACTTCAAAGCCTTCGGGTTGCTCAATGTACACCTCCTCCTCAATGACTCCGTTGAGGAACGCAGTCTTCACATCCATCTGATGAATGTGCCATCCCATCTGCGCTGAGAGAGCAAGAATCGTCCGTATGGAAGAATACCTTGCGACAGGTGCAAAGGTCTCCTCATAATCGATCCCCTCAATCTGTGAAAAGCCTCGGGCAACAAATCTTGCCTTGTACTTCTCCACACTCCCGTCAGCTGCCTGCTTAACTTTGTAGATCCATCTCGAACCCACCACTGATTTCCCTTCCGGTCTAGGAACAATCTCCCATGCACTGTTTCTGACAATAGAATCATACTCTTCCACCATGGCGTCTACCCATGCGGGATCCTCCACAGCTTCCTCGAAATAGGATGGCTCAGTCACAACACACTTGCTCATAAGAGCCATGTATCCAGTGTACCGATCAGGTGACTGTCTCTGCCTGCGTTGGGCTGTAGGTGGTCCTACAACTTTCTCTGCATCTTGAGCCAGTCGCTCAGCTTCTGTCAAGCGCTTTCGCCCTCTGATGGTTGGCGCTGCATGAGTGGTCTCTTCCACTCCATGAACCTCGTCCTGTGGCTGATCCACGTCCTGAAGCTCATCCTTAGGAACTAATAGCTCCTCATCTGCATGCAAGTGTAGCTCCCTCTCAAGCGAACACTTCATGGCTTTCTCCTCCTGAAATTTTATATCCCGTCGCACAACAGTTTTACCACTGTCTGGCAAATATGCACGATAGTTGTGGGGCATATCAGTGTACCCCACAAATATCCCAACCTCTGCAGTCGGCTCCAACTTCCTCCTGGCATCCTTCGTCACATGCATGTAAACGTTAGCACCAAAAATCCTCAAATGAGAAAGATCAGGCTTCTTACCAGAATAAGCCTCCTCGGGTGTACTCATGCCAAGTATCCTATGAGGACAACGGTTCTGCACATAAACTGCTGTATTGCATGCTTCCGCCCACAAGTGAAGGGGTAGACCCTGATCATGCAACATTGCCCGTACAGCACCCACAATCATTCTGTTCTTCCGCTCAGCTACCCCGTTCTGCTGTGGGTTATGGGGAGCTATGAGCTCTCTACGAATCCCTTCTGCCTTGCAGAAATCCTTGAACTCGTCTGAGATGTATTCACCACCATTATCGCTCCTAAGAGCCTTCACCTTCTTCCCCGACTCCTTCTCGACCAGTGCTTTGAATTCACAAAACTTTGAATATGTCTCGCTCTTCTTCTGCATGAAGAAGATCCAGCACTTACGAGAGAAATCATCAACAAAAATCACATAATACCTGTGTTTTGCTGTCGAAGCAACTGAGAAAGGTCCACACACGTCTGTGTGAATTCTCTCAAGGATCGTCGTGGCGCGACTATCCTTCTCGTGAAAGGTGGCTTTCACAAACTTCCCCAAAGTACACCCCTTGCACTGATCTAACTGCGCAAGTGTGCCTTTAGGAAGCCCTGTAGTGATCTGCTGCAGTATCTTCAAGGCTCCATGGTGAAGGTGACCCAATCTCCTGTGCCACAGCTCGCCATCATCCCGGCTCACCAATCCTTCTGCCTTGCCTGCCATTGCTGCGCATCCATCTACATGCAACTGATAAAGGTTCCTCACTCGAACCCCTATCTTCCGGGTCTCACCAGTTGTCTTGCTGCGCAGGAAGGCCTTTCCCTCGCTGAAAACAACATCATACCCCTTGTCTTCTAACATCGCCACTGAGATGAGATTCTTCTTCAATCCTGGAACATGCATGACTTCCTTCAATACAAAGGGTTTACCAGACTCCCTCTCAAAGAAAATGGTACCGATACCGGTCGCACTGTATCTACCATCATCGCCCATCTCGATGTGCACTCCAAGATCTTTGTCCTCCAGATCAGAGAACAAATCTCTATCTCCCGTCATGTGAAAAGACGCACCACTGTCCAAGAACCACACTGATCCCATCACACTTGAAACCAAGCATGCGATCAATGAAAAATCAAGCTCAAACTGAGAAGCTAAGGCCTCTCCCCCTGCAGATCCAGCAGCTTGCTTGTTCTTCTTCTTCTGCGGACAATTTGTGGCATAGTGTCCATGCTGGTGACAGTGAAAACACTTCAGCTTGGACATATCCTGCTTCTTGCCTTTCGCACCAGACTGAGAAGCTTTCTTGTTCTTCCCTTTCTTTGCTTTGGCAGCCAAAGCACAATTCTCTTCATCAGCTACCTTTGATGAAGATCCATTCTCACCTTTATTGTTACTGAGTTTATCCTTGAGCGCCAGGTTGCTCTTGCTTTGGAATAACATTTGCAATCCGTTGAAAGACATTTTCAACAACACTGCTGCAAAATTCGAATTCCACCAGCAACCAACTCAACTGCTTCCGATCTAGAATTCGTGAGAACAAAATATTTCTCGTATAGAGATTGACTGTATGGGCTTTTACCGGATATTTCACCTTCCAAAGGAAGGATGAATCCAGAGGCTACCTGGCTCGATTACAGACTCTGCCTGAAGAAATAGAATGTAAACACTTCCTGAATAGTAGATCTGATGATCAATCCTCGCTTGATATCCTGTAAAAATCTCTTCTACAAATCAAGCTGCTCCGATACCATGTAGAAACTTTTTCTACAATTATCTAGCTCGCTCTGATACCATGTAGAAATTTTGAATAATTTAACACATATTCAATGGAGATTATCCTGATCATGTACTATTGCGGAAAACATACACAATACATAAGCTCCTCTACGTTGATCAACAATATAGCAGCATCAATAACAATAAAACATCAAGAGCATTCACACATTAACACAGTATGTATCCCGGGGAAAGCATCGCGCTAAAAACCCCAACTATCTGTATATTAATGATTGAGTCATGTAACATTACACAGCATAATACTTCTCACAAGTATCTCCACCTCTGTTACACACAATACAGCTCAGATCTGATCTCCAAATCTCTTCCACTGCTTGCCTGCCTCCACTGCTCAATACCTGCTCAAGAACTGATGAGAATTGCTTCCCAAACTCGTTTTTCACCTGCAAAATAGTCACTCACTCTTTGTGGACGTGAGCAAAGGCTAAAATGTGGGCCAAATACGTGAGAAAAATCATTGGCATACTCAATCCTTTGATTGTGCAAGATCTGATGCACAACTATAGTCACAACTGATAGCAATCTGATTCTCTACCACCTGTCCCTGTTGAACTGAACATGCACTGACATGCAACTGAGTTAACTGATGTATTCTTTAGTTGTATTATGAGTTAATAATTAGTTTAACAACTCATCATTAGTCTATCTGCAGTTAGACTAACTACAACTAGTTTAACTAAGTCAAACTGAACACAACTCCATCAACTGTACCTCCAGTCCACTAAACTCAACTCACTTGAGTTCTAACTGAAGTCATGCATGCAACAACTCAACTGACTCATAAGAAAAGCGTATTTCCTTCTGACAGCTGCATGTGCCACTTCTGTAGCTCAAACTGAAGTGCTCCAAGAGAATAAGATTAAGTTTATAGTCCAAATATTATTGTGAGATAATAATATTTGACTTTTCTATTTTTGACAGCCAGTCTAAAAATAGACTTTGATCACTCACACTGTGATCACTCACACTGTGATCACTCACACTTTCATCAAAAATAGAAGTCCATCTATTTTTCCCAACTTGATCAATCATCCATAAACATAGACATGATCCATATGTCTAAAAATAGACATAGTCTAAAAATAGACTTGCGCCAAAAATAGCTTGCGGGCCCACTTAGTGAAGGCGACTCTTTTCACTAAGCTCCATCATCTTGTTGCAATCTCAACAATTTTTGCCAAATATTTTCAATGTCTTGCATCATAACCACATTAGGCACATAAAGCATGATAAATCTCTTTAACCTTCCTAAGAAATCATTTAAGTTAAGAAAATGTTATAAAGTGAAAAAGGGAAGGTCTAATACAACTTTTATGTGCCTAGGAAAGGTTAGATTGGACTTATGTTTTACCTAATTGGGAGACCCATCATACCCCTTTACTGAAATTTTTTCTCATCCTCTAAGAAACATATTCTTCCTCCTTTCTCTGTTTTTCCTCATTCATTTCCCTGATGACCTATTTAATATCCCATGTTGTGCTATAGGTTGTCATGCCTGATGAATATGAAGCTAAATTTTTCTCAAAGTCCTCCCACTCCCTTGATTCTTCTTCTTGACTTTGATGCACATGTATACCTAACATGAATGGAGGATTGAATCTAATTCCAATCAATTGGAATTCAAGCCTCTGAATGATTCTCTTATATAAAGGTGTTTTGGCTAGTGCAACTTGCAACCTATGAGGGAAATGGTACCCTTTGATCTTCATGTTGTATGGTAGTTCTTTCCATATCTTGCGGTAAGCTTGTGAGCTCTCTTCTACCAATAATTTGAAGGTATCCTCAAAGTGGAGGATGGCCTCCATTTTCCTTTGTTTATATTATCCTTTGATAGGAGTGCATAGATGGAAGTGAGGATGGATGGATTAGGGTGTTCATGCTTAATCCAAAGTGGTTCCTTCAACTCTACCTCCATTATCCTTTTCACTTCTTCAACCTTAATCTTTTCATGTCTTAGTCAAGATGTTAGGTCCATTATTTGTGCATCGCCCGAATATGGATGTGGGTTCCATATGGTCATATATGGAAGCATGAGGTTATCAATGTAAACTCAATAACCTTGGCCTTATTTTCTATGTTGCATTAGAAAAAAAATTAGTGAATTATTTGACATCCTATAGATAGAGAGATCGTCTTTGTGCAAGCATTTTTATTTGAAATTGGCACCATTGATCTTTCAGGAACAAGGAGTAGGTTTTGGATGGTTTCTTGCGATTTGATACTCCCAAAGAAAGGCGTGCCATGGTGCTCAAATTTGTTTCTAGGGTTGAAACCTAGTTTTCCATCTCCTACAACAATATTTGTGTTTATTGCATTAAGGCCTTTAGCTATTTGTTTTTTCTTTCTAGGTGATCCATTCTATTTTATTCATCAAATATGAGGAGTGCCATCTCCTCCCCCATCTTCTTCATTTCTTCTTCCATTTTTCCAATATCAACAACTCCATTGGATTATCGAATTTCCTTCCATTTGTGAGTCTTAGCATTCTCTTGCTCAACCTCAAGTAATAATTGTGGTGCTAAGTGTACAAGGCACATTTTTCCTACCTTAATCCAATAATAGAAGGAAGTAGATCCTCCTGGGGATGGTTGCTCTATCGTTATATCAACCTTGTGTAACTCTATTATCTATTCTTATCGATCTGTAATTTGATCATGTTGTTGAGCACCTGGTCCTTCTAATTGTGTTGACAACTTCATTTCTTCATTTCTTCAGGAAGTGTTGGTTTTTGTACCACTGCTATCACTACTTTCCTCTCTTATACCTTCTGAGGATCTTCTTTCTTAGGGCTAGGGATTTATTCAATGGCTATAGGAGTGGGAGATGGAGGTTTTGGTTTTCCAATATACCACACTCTGGTACTTTTTCTTCTTCTAAAGTAAGAAGGTGGTTGAGTGGGCACACTTGCCTTGTTTTTTGTTGGATTGCTTTGTGATACCAATGTAGCAAAAATTTCGTTCTCTTCCTCCTCCAAAATATCTTCCCTTCCTTCCTGTTCCACATGGATTTATGCTGCCTCTTTATTTCTGCTTTTAGTTGGCCTTCTTTGTGGTTTTCCAAATTCTTTTTGAGGTTTTTTTGACCCCTCTTGAGGCTCTGTTATCTTTGTATAATTCTGTCTATGGGGCTTCCATTTTAGCCGAGGCCCTTGCCTCTGCCAATTTTAACTCAACCATTATTTCGTCAACCATCTCTACCTAAACCACTTCTTATTGTGGCTTTGATAATTCTGTCTCACCCAATTCTGCCTCTAGTTTTCCTAATTCAGCTTGGGCCTCTAAAAAGACATGTTTATACATGTCAACAAATTCTATCCAAAGAATAGGGTTTTGAAGGTGTTATAGGGAATCCATGACTATCAATTTGATTAGGACATGATGGGCCAAGTAATTTTGTTTTCCCTCTACTTTTATGCTCATCTCTTTCATGGATTGGAGGTGGAAATGTGGGATGTTAAGCTCTCTTGACCCCGCAAGTCAACTTGGAATCTGAGTTGATACAGGAGCCTAAACTGATAAGCATAAACTATGCTTAATATTCTTTCATAAGAAATATATTTAAAGATATGATATGATATCTCATCCTAGATATGTGGTAGGATTTCCCTCCTGATCCCGTTCTTCTCATCTCATGGTTTCTCATCAGGGAGGGAAAATCTTATTTTTCCACTGATTGATTTGTGTCTCTCATTAATACATTTAGTCCCCTTTAGAAGGGAAATGACTCTATTGATGAGGTATTCATCAAGATATATGATCAAACCCTTAACTATAGTGATTATTTCATGGCCTTCGAGGTGTTGTAGGTTTAGAGAAATTTCTAGGGAAATCTCATCATTACCTGTCAATTTCTCAAAGAACCCTAGCTAGTGACAATTTTCTAAGATATCACAGACCTTAGGATTTTGATGAATCAGAGTTGTTTTTGTAGTTTTTCTCCTATTGAATCCCCCTCCCATGGCACAAATTTTCATAAATATGGATATGAACATTTTCAAGGGAATGCTTGCTCTTGTGTTGTTATAGGAATTAAGGTTTTCATGTGGTAGTAGGGGATCTTGTGTTGGGTGCAGGAATTACACTTAAGCAAACTCCTCAACACTTAATTTGTCAACCCGAGGGATCCGTAAACTTAGAGATGAAGCACAGGCAATGCCAGAGATGGTATGAATCTTTCTAATATAAATCCCTACTTTCTTTAAAGGAAATATTGCAGAATCAAATTAAAAAGAGAAAAAGGCAACTTGAACCATCAAAATAATCTAAGACTAGAACAAGGAAGAATGCATTTTCAAGAGGGAATTAAAGATAAAGGGAAATCACTCTAGCTAATTATTGTTTAACTACTGAGTGTGTGTTTTTCTTTAGCAGAGACACTTAGCAGTCTCATCAAATGGGCCCTTAAACCTGCTCCTTTAGAGATTTCCTTCTTGCACTAATCTGTCCTGTACTATCGCAGTCTACTGGCACTAGTGCAGGAACAAAGGTTTATGCAGAAGGTATAAATGGTGTCTTTACTAAAGGCTTTTTACTTCCTGCAAGGACTTGAACTTTTCCAAGTTCAAAGCACTCATATCCTGTGCCAAGAAACTAGTTCTTACACTAGATCAGAGCTTCTTGCACTTAGCATTTAATTCTTAAAATGAGTGCTTAATTATTGCAAGTACTATTAGACTATTAAATCAAATTGAACACATAAAAAGTGAATGTTTCTGATCTTGATAGAGTGCAGGAATAAAGAAACAATCAATATGCATTTATCCTGTCATAAGCATTTAATGAAAGAAAGAAGATTGCGGGAAGTAGACTAACAAGGCTTGCTGCATCACACCAACGTGCCCTGGTGCAAGTTCATTTCTCCTGCTTGGACTAGGTGGGGAAAACCAATCAAACGGAACTGTAGAAAAGGAGATATCACACCAACGTGCACTAGCGCAGGGTTATTTCTCCTGCTTGGACCAGGTGGAGGAAAACCAATCTAAAATCAAGTGCAGGAAAGGAAATTTATCTACTTCACACAAAGGATCCAGTTTCACTTAGATAGGAATGTGTGTGCTTGAAATTAAATCACACTTGATAATGTAAACACAAATTACAGGAAAACAGGAAATGGGGTAAATGTGCTGGGTTGGATGGGCCATAGCCAACCAGCGTGTTTCCCCTTTAAATAAAAAATGCTGCTCAGTACTTTAATCAATTCATCAGCTCAAATATAGAAATGCGATTTGTGAAACATGAGGCGGAGCTCCCTTTTATTAATTCACTGAGGCAAGTACATACGTTAGTACATCGTCCAGCCCAAATTCGGGAAATAACAAAATGCAACAACTTGTTACTGCCTCTCTGGCTGTGTCTCCGTTCTATAAAAAAAAATCCCCCCTTTAGTCCTATTTACATTCTACATTATATAGAGCCAAAGGCCAAAATAGATCGTTGAACCGACTACATAACCAAACACAGAATTTAGCTTTTCGGCCTTTAAAATTAGACAGCTAGCAAAACTGGCCGTAGCCATTCTCTAGCTTTCGTTCTTCACAGATTCAATCTCGGTTGCCTTGGGTCGATATTGCTGTCGTGGTTGAAGCTGCTCAAAACGAGGTGATTCGATCTCGGCTGCCTTTAGATCGATATTGCTGTCATGGTTGAAGCTGCTCAAAACGAGGCGATGATCAAGGAGGTTCGGATCTGCTGCAAGGATTTGCTATGCTGGCAACAGTGCAATATATGATCCTGCACTAGGATCAGCGGTCATGGTAAGTACTCTAACTACCAAATAAACATTGGAGATACTGGTAAGTTACAAAGAGTGATTAAAAGTAAGAAATCATGTAATAAATGATTAATTAATGCTAAGTTAAATTAAAAGTATGAAAAATAAAGTTTATACGAAATATGTCACCGTGCTTGGACTGGTGCAAGATGAGGGTGTATAAGAGAGGTAAAACAATGGTAAATGGTTATGATTTAGGAAGGGGAAAATGGAAAAAAGAGAGCAAATTAGGGGGCTAACATCCTCCCATCCCTAAGCTGTTGTGTGTCCTCACACAACTCTTTACCTTTGCAAAAAACCTTCAAAACTTTGAGCATTCCAGCTCAATCCTGCTCTGGCATACTGACATCAGCCTGCAATGTTTCAAACTTCTTCTTTCTGATGTTCTTTAGTTTATTTGTCACCTTTTTAAGTTGCTTGAAACATTGCGCAACTCGGTACTTCCAAACTCTAACTTCTCTTTTCTTTTTCTAGATCTCTGCAGTTAATTCTTCTTTACTCTGTTCTTTATCCTCTCGTGCTTTAGCTATGAGATGTTCTAAGTTCTGCACTTGAAGCTCTAGTTCAACTATCCGAGCAACAGGAGTTACCAAATCTTCTTATTTTTCTGTCTCGACAGGGGCTGTGTCTTCCTCAGGGACCTCAATATCCCTCATGGTTACATTAGGAAATTCTTCTTCTTCTAGTTCTTCTTCTTGCACTGGTTCTTCTTCTTGCACTGGTGTAGAAGCGGATTCAACGTCCTATGGGGATTGTTGTTCTTTGCCTGCACTAGAATATTTATTCCTTTTCCGGGGCTTTTTATGAAATTTTCCAACAGAGTTTCATCTTCTACCTCTGCAAATTTTGCTACGTCCACAAGGACTGACAGGTTGTCTTTTTCGGGGGTCTGTGCCTGTACTGGTGGCGTAGAAGGAGTCTCTTCAACAGGTGCACTAGCTATCTTCTTATTTGGAGATGGGGCCCTTTCTTCTTTTGATTTTTCAGGTCGTTTCCTTTTTTCACTGGTGCAAGAAGGACTCCCCTTTACATTCTTACTCGAACCCTTGCTTGTGCTGGTGGGGTCCTCTGTCTCCTTTCCAATAGCTGTCTTTTTAGGTAGTTGTTTTAACAGCACCTCCTAGGTCATGCCTTTAAATTCTAATTGTTTCTGAACCAAAATCTTTATCAAGCTGTGGTGATATAACTTCTTGTCGGCCCGGTCTGCCCATCCGTCCCAAACACCTTTTGCCATTTTCCTAAGCTGTTAAGCAAAAAATAGGGGAAATTCATCCTCCATCGAATGTGTCGAGTGGCTTCGAAATGCTGCAACATCCTAAAATGGTACACAAAAGTGCAGGAGTACCTTCCCTCACAGGTTACAAATTTCTGTAGGATGAAAAGGAGGTCCTACCACTGTCCTAGCAGGGCACTGTGCGAAACTCCTTCCTTCCAATCTACCTTCATCTTCTTGTCGACGACAAAATGCTACAATCGCTTCCTTTCTAGTTTCTGATTTTTAAACCACTACTCACCAGTATTTTCCAAGCCTGTCGCTGCTGGTACAAACTCTTCCGTAACCTCAAATTTTAGAGGCCCAATTTTTACTCGGCCATTTTTGAAACTTTTGGCAAACTGTAAGGCCACTTCACAGTTGTGTGTGTCAAACTTTTGCAAGAACTGAAGAAAGCCCGAGTCTCACAATAGTGCAAGACTATTGCGATACTCAACAGTCTGCTCTACCCTACTGAGAGACGAGGGTTCGCTTCGAACAGGCGACATCACTGCTTAACGGTTATGAATAGTTGAGAATTTACATGCAACACCGGGAAAATTGGTTCTTATAGATAGGGATCCAACTGTTCACCATCTCTTCCATCTTATCACCCATTCATTCCATTGAAATAGCTGTGGATGCATGACATCTTTGAGATCATGCCGGATTGGTACTTGCGACGACATTTTAACAGCTAGGTGAGGTAATCATTACGAGTGAAGGACATCTAGGATTATGGCGGAAAGGGGAAATTATATCCAAGCAACGGTTAAACACTTCCGCACTCCTTCATAATTCAAAAAAAAAGAACTTAGCATTCATTACAAAATGATCATGATTCTTAACTTAAAAATACCTTGTACTTTAAATAATTTTCTCCTAGTTAATATGATAGCACAAGTACTCATCGACTAAGTTGAAGGACTTCTTATAAGATTTCATGATGACCACTTTCCTATGACGTATGCTATGGAAAGAACAAATTGTACTAGGTTTCTGACAGGGTGCATGCTTGCACCGCTTAAACTATGCTATTCTGCTGGTACCTTTCTGCTTGCATTATTATATAGGATGACATGCTTCCACTAGTGCAAGCATAATATTTGAAAAAAGAATAGGGAATTTAAGTAAAATATAGGCTGAAATTCCAACGTGGCTTCCTCAACTTATACTGAAAATTTGCTTTGTCTTTTCTGATGCTTCATAGCATATCCTTTTGCTCTTTGTGCATGAGATCCTGCAATGAATTCATGAGGGAACAAAGAAGTGGGAAAAGGGAAATTTCAGAATGGGAAGGAATTCTGTTACAAGGATTCCAGGAATAGTACCACAAGAGGGAATAAACAGAAGTGGGACAGGGAAAAAAATTCAAGGGTAAAGTGGGGTTTTTACAAAACGGACAGGGTAAATTTAGAAGAATATGGGAAGGTTAATAATTCTGGGATTGAAGAAGAAAACTGAGGGAATATTACGAAAGTGGAATATGAAGAAAGGCAGAAATTTTTTTGGAAGGTCTGCCTGCACTGGTGCAAGAAAAATAACTGCAGCGAAAATTAAGCGTTACTTGAATAAAAATATCCATGCTAATTACCCCAATTGTATAAAGGTTGGTTCTGTTGAACCTACTTTTACTTGGTGGTCGCTAACATATCTAAAGATCAAGCAACATTTTCTTTTTATTAGAAATTTTTGATCTTCCTACTAACAAGCTGGTTTTTAGGTTGATCCTTCTGCAATCATGTCAGCGAACTGATTTTCATAATTACAGGAAAATGTTTTTTTTCTTTACTTTAAAAAAAAAAAAATGTATTATTTTTAAGAAGAAGAAGAATTCATGTTTTCAAAAGGTTGGTATTACCATTCACCACTACTGTCCCGAATTGTTGTTGGACTTGCTGTGTAAAATCTTTCCTGGCAAGTGGCTGAAAATACTTCTTTAATCTGTGTCCATTTACCAAGAATACTGAATTTTGTCCATCAATAGTTTTAACTTCTACTGCTCCATTCTCGAATACTCAGATCACTTCATAAGGTCCCATCCAACATGTATGGAATTTCCCTTTAAAAATTTTAAATCTAGAATCATAAAGGAGCACCCAATCACTTGGTTGGAATTGCTTTTTCTGAATAGACTTGTCATGCCACCTTTTGTGTTGTTGCTGAATTAGTATGTTCTGCTGAACAACATCCCTACGAAATTCATCTAACTCATTTAATTGGAGAATATGCTATTGTTGTGCCTCAGAGAGATCTAGTCCTAACTGAGCTGTAGTTCTGAAAGTTTTGATCTGGAATTCAATTCATAACGGAACCTGTTTGCCATATACTAGCTCATATGGTGTATGTCCCATGCTATTTCTCCAAGTGGTTCTGTATGCCCACAAAGCTTCTGGTAATCTTTCAGCCCAGTCTTTCCAATGCATATTTACTGTCTTTGTAAGAATGGACTCGATCACTTTGTTTGTGGATTCCACCTGGCCATTTTCTTGCAGGTGATACGACGTGGATTTCCTGTGCCAGATCTTGTATTGCTCCATCACACCCTGTACCAGATTAGAAATAAACTGCGGACCATTGTCAGAAACAATTTCTCTAGGCACACCAAATCTAGTAAAGATTTTAGTAAAAAGAAAATCAACAACAACTTTTTCTGTAGCAAAGGAAACAACTTTAGCTTCTACCCATTTTGTAACAAAATCTGTAGAAACCAAGATATGCTTTTTACTTAATAACGCTGGATTTATTGGCCCTATAAAATCAATAGCCCATTTTTCAAATGAATCAATCATAACTTGGGGGCATAAAGGCATTTCATTGGTTTGATTAGGCTGGCCCATTCGTTGACAGCTATCACATCGCCTAACATATTGTTTGGCATCCTTAAACAAGGAAGGCCAAAAGTAACCATCACGTAATACTTTATATGCAGTCCGCTTATCAACGAAGTGGCCTCCACAAGGTTCATCATGAGTAGATTTCAATATGTCAAACACTCTCTCCTCTCTTGCACACCTACGGATAATCAGATCTAGACCAGTGTAAAAGAGATCTCCTTGAATCCAGGAGTATGCAACACTTCTCTGAATAATATTCTGCTTTTCATGAGCGGACAAGTGGGGTGGTGTTTTCCCAATAACCAAGTAATTAGTAATGTTAGCAAACCACGGAGAATCTGTTGACATAACAAAAATATGTTCATTTAGAAAATCATCATTAACAGGAGTTGCTTCACCTAAATTATCTAATCTAGAAAGAAAATCTGTTACAACATTAGATTTTCCTAGTCTATCAACAATAGTAATATTAAATTCCTGCAACAATAGTAACCACCTAGTCACTCTACCGCTAGTCAATGGTTTGTTCATCAAATATTTAGTCGCAGAATGATTAATATGTACAAATACTTCATATCCTGTAATATAGCGCCTGAATTTATTAATTGCAAAAATTACAGCTAAAAAATCTTTCTCTGTAATTGTATAATTTAATTCAGCGGAAGACAAATTCTTATTAATATAATAGATAGCATAGGATTTCTTATTTTCCTCTTGTCCTAAAGCTGCGCCAATAGCCAAATCTGAAGCATTAGAGGAAATGTGAAAAGGCAGGGACCAGTTAGGACCTCTCAAAACTAGTGCATGTACTAACTTTTCCTTCAATGTTTCAAAAGACTGTTGGCAAGCTGTGGTCCAAGAAAATTCACTATCCTTAGCTAGAAGTCAGAAAAGAGGGGCAACTATCTTAGAAAAATTTTCAATGAATCTTCTATAGTAACCAACATATCCTAAAAAACCTCTTACTTCCCTTTGAGTTTTGGGTGCAGGAAGATGCAAAATGATTTCAATCTTTGCTGGATCAACCTAGATACCTTTACCAGAAATCAAATGGCCAAGTACCACTCCCGCTTTGCACATTAATCTACATTTCTTGTCACTCAAGGCGAGATGGGCTTCCTAACAATGAAGAAGTACTTTCTCCAGATTTTGAGAGCTTCCTAAAAAGAATCACCAAACACAGAAAAGTCATCCATATAAATTTCTACAAATTCTAGATCAACAAAAATGGTCAGGAATGCCCTTTGAAAGGTAGCCGGTGCATTACATAAACCAAAGGGAAGCATTCTATAAGCAAATGTACCTCATGGACATGTAAAAGTAGTTTTATCCTGATCTTCGGGTGCAATCTGTATCTGGTTATAGCCACCAAAGCCATCCAAAAAGGAAAAGTATTTCTTTCCTGCAAGGGTATCAAGCACTTGGTCAATGAAAGGGAGAGGGAAATAATCTTTGAGAGTGGCTTTGTTTAATTCTCAATAATCAATACAAATATGCCATCTTCCATCTTTCTTAGGTACTAGCACTAATGGAAAGACCCATTGATTGTTGGAAATAGGATAGATAAAACCGGCATCCAAGAGTTTCTATACTTCTTCCTTCATAATATCTCTTAGAGCTAGATTCATTCGCCTTTGGGGTTGTCAGACAAGTCAGGTTCCTTCCTGAATATAGATATGATGTGTACAAGTTTAAGGATGAATACCCTTCATATCTTCATAGCCCCAAGCAAAGGCACTAAGATGGTTTTGCAACAAATTCACAAGCTGCTCCTGCTGAGATGAGTTCAAATATGAACTAATATGCAAGGATTTACCGGGGCTAATCTCAACAAGAGTAGTATTAGGCTCCGAAGTACTCAAAGGAGTGGTCAAATGCAGCGGTACAGAAGAATGAGAATCATGATTATCTTGAAAATCTAGGCTGAAAATTTGGCTCAATGGCTCAAAATTAGGCATAGTGTCTAGATTATTTAGGAAATCTTGAATCTCATCTTCTTGTGAAGACCCAATATAATGATGAATAAGGGAAATGGGTTGAGTCTCCTCATCACTGCTTTGATCCAACCATAAAGTATCTCGAAGGTCTTGAAAGGATCTGGCAGGGGGGTATAAGGTAACTTTCTTCCTAGAATCTCCATACGAAATATACATATCATTGGAACGACATCCAATATATGCATCGGCTGTAGCAAGCCATGGTTGACCCAAGATCAAGGGATGTCCTCCCACTGGGTTCTTTGGTTGAAGAACAATGAAATCAACAAGATATTCCCAAGAATCTAATGAGATGATCACATCATCCAATACTCCTTCTGGCTTAATTTTAGATCTATTTGCTAATTCAAGCACAATGGGAGTAGGGCAAAGATGAGATAACCAAAGTTGATCCATGGTTTTCTTAGTCATGACATTAATGGCTGCCCCCAGGTCTATAAGAACATTAGAGACAAGGACATTACCAATCTAAACTGAGACAACAGGGTTTCCGGGATCAGTATATTTTTCCATAGACACACATCCCGTCATCAACTCTGCTGCCCTACCAACAAATTGAATGGTTTGGGGTTCCAATCTCTTCCTCCTGGGTTTCTTGAGACAGAGTTCCTTAATAATCTTGGTACAAATGGGGATCTCTTTGATGGCTTGAAGCAAAGGTATCTTAATGAAAAGATTTCAAAGCTCTGATGCTAAGCTAGTCTCAGAAATAGGCTCACTTCTTTCCATTACTAGCCTCTCTGGGAAGGGAGGTTGGTTGGAAGAAGATGGCAAGGATTCAGAGGGTAAGGGCTGCTTAGTGATAGCTTTTGGAGAATGGTTAAGAGTTTCCTCTTCTCTTTTCTCTTTAACAATCACTCTAGGTTGCTTCTAATTTTTTGATGTTACTGTCCTTCCCGATCTTAATTGAATATCATGAACCCTAACTGAAATAGACTGGTAATTGAATGGTAAAGGTGGGTTTGTTACATAGATCATTTTCACTGCTTTATTATTGTTAAGATTGGGCATAGGTTGAGAAGGCAACTAAGGAGGTCGAAAAGGTGGAGGTAAAGGCAATGGTGGAGTAGACTGACTCGGAAGTTGAGGCATTGAATAAGGTGTATGCGTAGATGGATATGACTGCATAGGTGGCTGGTAGGAATATGGAGAATAAGTTGGCCCTCTCCAATCTTGTTGCCATGGTTGAGAAGGTTGCCCATGCTGATATTGATTCCCATACTTCCATTGTTGATTAGTGTTAGGATATGAATATGCATGTGAATTATAACCAAAATAGTGTGGAGAAAATTCAGGAGCCATACCTGCACCTACCTGAGGCCAATTCCTTCTTGCTCCCATAGCATACAAGTATTCAGCTTTAGGCTGTCCCCCTATAAATACAGCTTTAAGTCCTGGTATAGAGGGACATTTTTATGTGACATGGTCTTTTGCACAAATAGCACATTTATTAGCTTCTTTCAAATTAAGAGGAGACTCTTTAGGAGGATGCTTGTCTCTACATTTAGGACAGAAAATACATAATGATTCTTGTTCCTTCATGAGTTTTCGCTGAAATTTTAAAGAGTCCAACTGTTTGGTTGTAGAAATTTCACTTGTAGAACAAACCGATATATGCAATGTCCTAAAGCATAATACTTGTTCTACTTCTACAAAACATTAAGCGGAAGCATAATCGAATTCATGAGAAACATCAAGTATAAACATGCATAACTGATCAAGAGAAATAATCACACATAACACAAGATATATCCAGGGGAAAGCACTGGCATAAAACCCCAACCATGTATTATCAATCAAGTGGAAATCCTCAACAACATACAAAAAGAATCAGCTCAATAGCTATCTTGCTCTCTCTGTAATCAGAAGATCCTGATGTTCTTCAATCAGAAGATGAAAATTATGGACTACCTAGGCCTCATTATATAGGCTGAAAATTGGCCTAATCATACTTACTGTCACCTCAGGTCCACCTACATAGTCATAGAAGAAAACAGATTTCTTCGTCATGCAAGGGATACTTACTAGAAATATCCTAGCATCTGATAGTACACTGTCCCTCATCTGATCTCAAGTGGGTCTCTGACAGAACTGAAATGCAATAGTTATCCATGAGTGAATCCTCAGTTATCTAAAATAATAGTTGTCACATGCATGAAAGCATTAACAAACTATATTTTATTATTTTAACAACTTGTTAAAATAATCTAACTGGACTTGACTAGTTAGAACTTAGTCAACTGATTCTCTCATTATAGAACTCATACTTATTCCCTCAATCAGTAGAGGAAATTAAGGATAAATTCCTCAATCAGTAGGACAACTCATGTGCATGCTCACAAAGACTTCAAATTCAAATTTCCTTAACTAATTAACTCAACTGAATTAATTAATTAACATTTCCAACTGCTGTTAAGACCAAAATTAATTTTACTTTCTATAGATAGACTAGGGATTGCTATAAATAGGAAGGGACCCAGAAATGATATTTTTAGAACTTTCTATTTTTAGCAGTTTCACCTCTCAACCAAGGTGGCCAATGACCTCACTGGCCAAACTGCTATTTTTAGACATGCCATTTTTAGACATGCTATTTTTAGTAGGTCTATTTTTAGCACATTCTAAATTTAACATTTCTTGTTGCACATTTTTCAACACTCCCTCTCAGCAAGAAAGGCTTTCTCTCAAACCTGAGCCTGTAACTCTAGAATGTTCTGCATGCAACACATCTACCTGGTCCACTTGCTCCAACAACACTTGGAACAAAAACACTCCCAACTGACCACTCTGTTGGGCTAGGAACATACTCTGATGTTGAAGCTCTACTTGCTGCTAACAAGTGCTCCCTCTCTGACATCTGCGCTACTGCAACATCTCCATGCATCTAGCACCATTGCACACCTCTTTGTGCCACCTAGCACTATGCAAAACACTTGTGCCTCTCGCATTGTTGCAGCCTGCTAGTTATGCACTGTCCTGGGATTACCTGCACTCTTGCTCTCTTTGCCACTCCATCCACATCTGTCTCTACCCAATCAGTCAATTCCTGCTACTCCCTATCGGGGCTCCTGTAGCAAGGTCTCATCCAAGAGGTTGGGCACCTCAAGGATCCTGCCCCTCCTCCTTGGGACGATCACTCTATATCGCCCCACCTCCTACCTGGAGGTATGGCTGCATGTGATCCCTCAACCCACCTAGCTCGAAGTTCCCCCCTACTGGAGGTCTCTACATGAGTAGATGTCTCTACTTGATCTCCACTCAGCTTCCCTTGTTGTGGCTACTCCACAACCTCCTGAAGCTGCTGCACCAATCGTGGCTCCTCCACAATCGTCTGAGACTTCTTCTAGCTCTGCATGTTGAGAGTTAATATACCCTCCCTCTCAACCACTAAGTCTCCATCAGTTTCCTTGCTTCTCAAGGCTTTGCATGCATCTTGAATCTCAAGAGCATATAGGTTATTGACCCATGAACCAATCTGCTTCACCTGTCTAGTGATGATGTGTCTAAGGAAAACCTTTCCCTTACTGAAGACTACATCATAGCCTTTATCTTCAAGCATCGTGATCAACACCAAGTTTCTCTTCAGTCCTGGTATATACTTGACATTGGTCAAGGTAAGGCGAGCTCCATGCTCCCCCTAAAAAATAACCGGGCCTACACCTGAGACACTATACTTCTCATCATTACCCATCGTTATGAGTATCTTGATATCTTTCTCCTCCAAAGTACTGAACAAACTCTTGTCGCCAGTCATGTGGAAAGAAGCTCCACTGTCAAGAAACCAACCACTTCCCACCTTGGATGAAACCATGCATGCAAAGAGTGTGAAATCCAACTCAAACTGTGAAGCAAGTGCCTCACCTTCAGATCCTTCCCCGGATCTCTTCTTGATTTATTCCGTGGACAATTTGCAGCATAATGGACCACCTCATGACAACAAAAGCATCACACTTTCGATTTGTCAACCTTCTTCCCGTCATTGGAAGAATTGGATTCGGAAAGAGAAACCTTCTCCTTCCCCTTCTTCGTCTTACTTGCTAAGGCACAGTTCTCCTCATCATGCATGGATGAAGAACTGTCTCTGGTGCTCCGTCTGATCTCCTCCTGCATCAAATCCGACCATAGTCATTCCCAATCTGGTAGTTTCTCCCTTCCATTCACCGAGTCCTGGTAGCTATGCCAGCTCTTAGGAAGGCCAAGGAGTGGTAGACTCACCATATCCTTATTCGATGTCACAACCCCTACACTTGCAAGCTCATCCCTGCATGTGATGAGCTTGGTCAGATACATAGAGATCGTCTCATCCCTCTCACACTTGATATTTCGAATTTTGTCCTTCAGTGCCAGCTTTCTCTGATCACTGCTATTTTGATATAAATCTTTCAATGTTTTCCACATTACATGCAGAGTCTCCTTCCCATGGAGGCTCGAGACAATGTGATCTCGCACTCCCTCCAAGAGAATTCTCCTAGCTCTAGCCACACATTTCCTCCATTCCACCTGCCTAGTCTTGTTAGTAGGCTTAGGGATTTCTTGATCAATGAAATCCTTAAGGCCATTATCTTCCAAAACTGCCTCCATGTGATCCTTCCAAGCTATATAGTTTGACCTGCCATCAAGGGCATACTCAAGCCTCAAACCATAGAACGCCATCGATGAAATAGATGTGATAAGAACTTGAGATCTATATCCTTAATAATAAACTTCAAATTTCTCCTGCTAGTATACTGTTCTTGCTTGATCACCTGCGCTCCAGTACCATGTAGAAATTTCACTTGTAGAACAAACCGATATATGTAATGTCCTAAAGCATAATACTTGTTCTACTTCTACAAAACATTAAGCGGAAGCATAATCGAATTCATGAGAAACATCAAGTAGAAACATGCATAACTGATCAAGAGAAGTAATCACACATAACACAAGATATATCCAGGGGAAAGCACTAGCGTAAAACCCCAACCATGTATTATCAATCAAGTGGAAATCCTCAACAACATACAAAAAGAATCAGCTCAATAGCTATCTTGCTCTCTCTGTGATCAAAAGATCCTGATGATATTCACTCAGAAGATGAAAATCATGGACTACCCAGGCCTCATTATATAGGCTGAAAATTGGCCTAATCATGCCTGCTGTCACCTCAGGTCCACCTACGTAGTCATAAAAGAAAACAAATTTCTTCCTCAGGCAAGGAATACTTAATAGAAATATCCTAGCATCTGATAGTACAATGTCCCTCATCTGATCTCAACTGGGTCTCTGACAGAACTGACATGCAACAGTTATCCATGAGTGAATCCTCAGTTATCTAAAATAATAGTTGTCACATGCATGCAACCATTAACAAACTATATTTTATTATTTTAACAACTTGTTAAAATAATCTAACTGGACTTGACTAGTTAGAACTAAGTCAACTGATTCTCTCATTATAGAACTCATACTTATTCCCTCAATCAGTGGGACAACTCATGTGCATGCTTACAAAGACTACAAATTCAAATTTCCTTAACTAATTAACTCAATTGAATTAATTAATTAATATTTCCAATTGCTGTTAAGACCAAAATTAATTTTACTTCTTATAGATAGACTAGGGACTGCTATAAATAGGAAGGGACCCAAAAATGCTATTTTAGAACTTTCTATTTTTAGCAGTTTCACCTCTCACCCAAGGTGGCCAATGACCTTACTAGCCAAACTGTTATTTTTAGACATGTTATTTTTAGCAGGTCTATTTTTAGCACATTATAATTTTAACATTTCTTGTTGCACATTTTTTAACATTGGTAACAGTATTCATTATATCAATTTTCATGTTTTCCATTTCATTTTCTAGTCCAATAATCATAGCATCAGTAGATTTAGTTTTTCTATTTCCGTTTCAAGTTCCTCTACCGGATCTATACTGATTTCTTGAAAATTTCCTGCATAATTCACAAATTTGTTCAAAAGTTTGATGAGAAATATCACCTTGTCCTAACAGATTTAAATTATTTCTAGCATTATCAGTAAGTCATCTTAAGAACAAGGTTCTAATGGTACTGGGATCAAGCTTAAGTTTCGACCTTTGTAAAATATGCAAAAATCTTTCTAGGTAATCCTCAAGAGTTTCATCATCATCCTGTATGATTGTAAAAATCTCATCCTGCATGTCTCAAGTTTTGCAATATTCTTGATATTTAGACAAAAATACTCTCTTCATCTGATCCCAAGAGGTTATAGTGTTTCCTCCTAACCCCATAAACTAGCATAGAGCTGAGTCCTTGAGAGTAACAGGAAATAATCTTAACTTCTGAGCGTCAGTTGAATAATCATAACTTCTACACAGAATATCAAACTTGAATAGAAAAGAGTCAGGATCTTCATGAACTTTACCATGGAAATGAGGGAGAGCTGATGGTGGAATATTCTTCATTTGCGCCACAGTATCAGGGTCCACAATTGGAAACACAAAAGTGGATTGTTCTCCACTTACTTGGTTTTCACCAGTCCCTTCCACATGATCTTCATGGTCTGCCATTGTTTCCCTTTTGCTCTCAACAGGCTGAACCACACTTGAGCTATTGTCACCAGAATCCAAGTGGACTGTTCCTACGTGATGGGTTTGAATTGGATTGGGCTTCCTGCTCACAGAAGGAGACCCAATATAAGAATTGTCTTTAGAATTCTTTCGACCCTTAGTGGGCTTCGAACCCTTACCTTTTCGAGGCAGTCATTTCAAAAAAGAAAGAAAAATAACAAACAACTTCTAATAAAAATGCTATTAGAAATCAATTAACACCAGTAAAATTCCTTCAAAGAAGCTTTTCCAAACAATACTGCAAAAATAAAGGAAAAATTACCTCTATTGTATAATCAGAAAATTCTTACCAAATCAAATCGCCTCCCCGGCAACGATGCCAAAATGTTGGGTGCAGGAATTACACTTAAGAAAACTCCTCAACACTTAATTTGTCAACCCAGGGGATTTGTAAACTTAGAGACGAAGCACAGGCAATGCCAGAGATGGTATGAATCTTTCTAATATAAATCCCTACTTTCTTTAAAGGAAAGATTGCAGAATCAAATTAAAAAGAGAAAAAGGCAACTTGAACCATCAAAATAATCTAACACTGGAACAAGGAAGAATGCATTTGCAAGAGGGAATTAAAGATAAAGGGCAATCACTCTAGCTAATTATTGTTTAACTACTGAGTGTGTTTTTTTCTTTAGCAGAGACACTTAGCAGTCTCATCAAATGGGCCCTTAAACCTGCTCCTTTAGAGATTTCCTTCTTGCACTAATCTGTCCTGTACTATCGTAGTTTGCTGGCACTAGTGAAGGAACAAATATTTATGCAGAAGGTATAAATGGTGTCTTTACTAAAGGCTTTTTAATTCCTGCAAAGGCTTGATCTTTTCCAGGTTCAAAGCATTCAGATCCCGTGGCAAGAAACTAGTACTTGCACCAAGTCAGAGCTTCTTGCACTTAGCATTTAATTCTTAAAAAGAGTGCTTAATTATTGCAAGTGCTATTAGACTGTTAAATCAAATTGCACACATAAAAAGTGAATGTTTCCGATCTTGACAGAGTGTAGGAATAAAGAAACAATCAATATGCATTTATCCTATCGTAAGCATTTAATGAAAGAAAGAAGATTGTGGGAAGTAGACTAAGAAGGCTTGCTGCATCGCACCAACGTGCACTGGTGCAGGTTCATTTCTCCTGCTTGGACCAAGTGGGGAAAACCAATAAAACAAAATTGTAGAAAAGGAGATATCACACCAACGTGCACTAGTGCAGGATTATTTCTCCTGCTTGGACCAGGCGGAGGAAACCCAATCTAAAATCAAGTGCAGGAAAGGAAATTTATCTACTTCACACAACGGATCCGCTTTCACTCAGACAGGAATGCATGTGCTTGAAATTAAATCACACTTGACAATGTAAACACAAATTAAAGGAAAAAGGGAAATGGGGTAAACGTGCTGGGTTGGCTGGGCCCTAGCCAACCAACGCGTTTCCCCTTTAAATAAAGTGCTGCTCAATACTTTAATCAATTCTTCAGCTCAAATACAGAGATGCGATTTGTGAAACATGAGGCGGAGCTCCCTTTTATTAATTCACTGAGGCAAGTACATATGTTAATACATCGTCCAACCCAGATTCAGGAAATAAAAAAATACAGCAACCTGTTACCGCCTCTTTGGCTGTGTTTCCGTTCTATAAAAAAACTCCCCCCTTTAGTCCAATTTACATTCTACATTATATAGATATTTGGCCAAAGGCCAAAATAGATCATTCAACTGATTACATAACCAAATGCAGAATTTAGCTTTTCGGCCTTTAAAATTAGACAGTTAGCAAAACTAGCCGTAGCCAATCTCCAGCTTTCGTTCTTCATGGATTCAATCTCGGTTGCCTTGGATCGATCTTGCTGTTGTGGTTGAAGCTGCTCAAAATGAGGCGATTCGATCTCAGCTTCCTTTGGATTGATCTCACTGTCGTGGTTGAAGCTGCTCAAAATGAGACAGTGATCAAGGAGGTTCAGATCTGCTATAAGGATTCGTTGTGTTGGCAACGGTGCAAGATTCGATCTTGCACTAGGATCAGCAGTCACGGTAAGTACTCTAACTACCAAATAAACATTGGAGATATCGGTAAGTTACAAAGAGTGATTAAAAGTAAGAAATCATGTAATAAATGATTAATTAATGCTAAGTTAAATTAAAAGTATGAAAAATAAAGTTTATACGAAATATGTCACTGTGCTTGGACTGATGCAAGATGAGGGTGTATAAGAGAGGTAAGACAACGGTAAATGGTTATGATTTAGGAAGGGGAAAATGGCAAAAAGAGAGCAAATTAGGGGGCTAACATCATGTAGCTCAGAGAAATTCACAATCTTCAAATATTTTAAAAGAAATTTATCAACCTATCACCCCATGCAACTTATAATTTCATGTTCTAAATAATTTTTCCACTTGAAGGAAACAAAATTATTTGATTGCTCCTCTAACATAGGAAATTCTGCTGACAGATAAACTGAAGAAATTTAAGCATCAAACTGCATACAAAATGTGAGTGGGAGAAACAAACTTATGTTTTCTTTGAGGAAATCCTTGTTTATTAACTTATTCGAGACTCTATGGTTGTTTTGAGAGATAATTCAATATCTTGTAGTAGTTCTTTTGTAATCTATAACAATGCCTGTAACAATTTCTCTGTATCATGTAGCAATGCATATAGCAAAAAATATCTAAGCTTAATATATGTAATTTACTCTTATAAGGTGGTAGGCATCATCGAGATTTTTTTAAGCACTGTTGCATGAAAAAAGTGAAGTGGAAAGCTCGCAGTGTTCCCAAGTTAAATGGATTTGTTGTTGGTGGGTGATGAGAGGAGGCTCAACATGCAATGGGTGAGATGGTTCCCACCTACTTCTTGTCATCCCTGAAATCACTCATCTTCCATGTATTTTTCCATAAATAAGCGACAACGCCTTACTTTTCAAATCATCCCCATTTTTTGTCTTACTCTCTTTCACATGTGTGGAGGACTTCAAGAAAAAGTGAAGTCTCCTATCAGATTTGGCTGAGACCCATGCTAGACTATATTGGCTATAAATCCCTACGTTTTTTTTGCAATTTTAACTATTTTTAATGCTCTGGATAGGAAAAAATGGTGAGGTTAGGAGATCCATACCTGGTGCCTTACCTTCTGATGCTTTGGAGGTTGATTTTGACGATTTTGTAGGTGATATGGTGTTGTTGTTGTTGAATAGGTGATCCTGTAGCAGTCTACAATAGAGCTTGTAGCTACTCAGGGTGATTTTTTGGGATGAGAGGTGTATATTTTCTATCAATGTTGCTTCTAAATATGTAGAAATTTTTTGCATGCAGTGATATTTTTAAGGACTTTTGATGACTTGGAGGTATAGGGTTTTCATAGGCTACTATATGATTGTTTAGTCTCTTGTAGCTGTCACTAAAACTCTTCATGATCACCATTTTATTATTTTGACACATGAAGGAGCTCTGATAATTCAAAGAGGAGGTGGTGATGGTGATGGAAATTTTTTTGATGGTATCTTGACAAAAGGACAAGGAATTTTGAGATGTTGCTAAGAAGAAATGATGAATAATGGAGGAATAAATAAGTGGTAAGGAATGTTTATGGAATGGTTGTGTCAGGGTGCATCTGATGCTTTTCCTCATCCTATATGTAGAGAAAATTTTCAATCAATGCCCTTTTAGCAAATCTAGGTTATATGTAGCATTACAAGACTTTCTTATATGAACTTAGGGAAGTGGACATAGTTGCTTGAAAAGGTGCTGGAAATGTTGAGATAATGTTGTAGATGATGGATGACGATGGAAAATGGTGTAGGGGTACCTTTTGGTTCTTCTTAGAGTGCAGAGATATACACCTTGGGCCAAATGTGTAGGTTGGTCTATCCAGTCAATCTTGTTTTTCTCGATGATATATGCACACAAATCAAGGTAAGATAAAAAAATCATAATTTTTCCCTCTTTTTTTTTCTTTATTCTCTTTTTATTTTTGAGACCCACTAGATACCTTGTGGAGGTTTTTGTCTAGTAGGTTTTCCCTAGGGTCTCAGAGGAGGTTTTCAGTTAGGGATATTTATTCTTTTTCTTTTTCTCAGACTCACAGACTACCTCACTAAACTTTTCAGCTAATGAGTATGGATCAAGCGCCTCAAAGGAGGTTTTCACTTGAGGGTTTCTCTCTCTCTCTATCTCTCTACCTCTTTTTTTTTTTTTCTTGTTGTCATAGGTTGAATGGAGTGGGAGATTTGATGCTCTCAATCAAATTAAGCTCCTTCATTATTGGATTAGTAAATTCATGCATAGAGAGGGGCTTCTTGTAGAACTTAAAGCGATAACCATTTACCAAAAGTGGAATATACTCTTCATCTAATGTTATAATTCAGATTGAATAATTATAATAACATTTTTCAACTAGATAAGGTCCCATCCATCTGGTCATGAGCTTCCCTTTAAAATATTTAAATTTAGAGTCATATAAGAGGTGCCAATCACCCTCCTGGAAAGATTTGGTATTGAAATAATTGTCATGCTAGATTTTTATTTGTAGTTGGATGGATTTAGTATGCAATAGGGCCCACATCCTATATTCATCAAGCGCATTTAATTGTTGTAGCCTTTCTTTCTGCGCTTTGATGAGATCCATGTCAAGCAAGGTTTCCATCCTTAGTGTGTTGTACTTTAATTTAATGGATAGTAAGGCCTTCTTTCCATATACTAGCTCATATGGTGTGAACCCAATAGTGGTCTTCCAGGTCCAGTTGGCCTCATCAAGTCTCTCTTCTGAATCCTTTTTGTTGTTGTTGATTACCTTGGTCAGTGTGCTTTCTAATGCTCTGTTATTCACCTCTACTTGTCCATTTTATTGAGGGTTATATGGAGTGGATTTATTGATCCAAGTGGAGATGGGTAGCCACTCGCCTATTCCAACTAGATTTCCTTTCGGTTTCATCAGTTTCCTTGTTTATAGCAGCATTTACTATTTTTCACATTTTTTTAGGTCCTGAACTTCCATAACAGTTTTGACCCCCTAAACGACGTCTTTTTGAGGTCCACATCAAGCCCATGGCCATTAGTAAGGGCCTGTTGATGCCCCGAAAATCGTTGCAACAACATTGGGGAAACCACCCGGTCCGGACCTTAGTGCAGCTCCTTTTCCGTTTGGGATAGTGGCTCCGACTGGGGATAATGGGACCAGTTTCCTAGAAATATAGATAAATGGGATGGATGAGTGACTTCTGAATTAAGCTAGCGGTAAGCGATGGACTTAAACTATTAGCAATAATATAACAACTAAAATCTATCCCGGGGTCTTATCAATCTTTCAAAGCGTAGCGTTTGATAATCTATGCTTTAAGGCAGGCATATAGATGACTCTAACACTAAAGCATAGAGGTTTAAATCATTTAAGATTGCTCTGCATAATTAGTTATGCAGAGCGATAATAGCGAATTACTACACTTATTCATTTATATTATTGACACACGCATGATTAAAAGAGATAACAAATCACAAAACATTCAATAATGAAATGAAATGAAGATTTGCTGTTATATCGCATACATGTATTCAACAATAGCAAAGATAATAACACAGCAATTCATATAAAAAGAAAGAATGCAGATGCAGATAAAAGTACCATGTAAGCTGCTCAACAATCCAGTGTATCAATCGCTATGTCGCAGTTCTTCCTTCAAACCAGAAAGCATTCCAAACAAGAGACAATAGTGCACAATTGAATATAACAACCTTCTCGTTAAATTAAGAACTATTGGTCGAATTTCACAAAAGAATATAGGCTGAAGCACAGTAGTGCAAACTTCAGCTTTTAAGTCTGTTACAAAATTTTACGACCCTTTCCAAAACAATGAAAGGGTCTATAAATACTATGCTAATCTAAATATCTAAAAAAAAACTGAAAAGCTACTAAATTGGCATTAACAAATATCATCATCTTTTCTGGCGATCTGGCAGTCGGCGGCGATGCTTCATTCGGTGGTCTCTTTGCCTTTACTCCTTTGCTGACATATCGCCAGCATTGGCTCCACTTCTGGTGGAGTGTTGAGACGCGAAGTTAGCTGGGCATCATATGTGGCATCCTGAATGTCGGAAATCAGGTATCGGAGGGCATCTGTTAAACAGTTGAGAGCCGACCTTTGAGAGTGTGGTTTAATCAGAAAGAGCCAGTATGCGTCGGAGGTTAAAGTATTTACTCCAGCGATTAACCTTCCTTGTTTCTCCAGATCAGGATAATTTCTCTGCTCAAGCATGTTTGCTGTTGTTATGCTTCCAGGTGTGCACTGGGAGATCATGTTTGCCAGATAGAGTGTGTCGTTGACTAGATTGATCATGTTGCTGGCAATCATTTTACATCTTGAGGCCGCCCTTTCCGCTTTCATTACCTGGGTGTTCCATTCCATGAAGAGTATGTCCTTGTACGTTTCATAAATTCGGGGCAAGTTTGACACTTTCCCTTCTTCAGAATCTTGCCACTCAAGATATTCGGATATGGTATCTTCGGCCTGATCTAGCTCATTTCTGGCTTTCTCTATCTGCTGACATACTGCTGTGGATGTTTCGCATAATGACTCAGCGTCAGTAAGTTGTCGGCATAAGAGCCTGATCTGAGATATTAATGCGCCATTTATTCGAGTTGCCTCTGCTCTGAAATCGTTAACACTCTGGGCGTCCTTGATGCTTTCGAGCTGTGCCGATAGCTGATCTATTTGCTCATCTTTTGATTTCATTATCAGCTCATTCACCGTTCTCAACTGTGCCAATGTCTCTGACAATTCATTCTGCCTCTGGACTGCGCTCTGTTTCTCGATTTGCAGCTGCTGGGTTAACAAATTGTTTTCTTGCTATTGAGCCAGCAACTGCTCTTCTACCTGTGCTGCCTTGTTTTTCGCCTCAATTACTTCTACCTGTAATGCATAAATTTCATGGTCCTTAGTCTTTAACATAAGACTTACCTCTGATGCTTTGTCGATAGTTGCTCCCGAATAAGCTCCCGCGAATTGCGATAGCTTAGTTAGATCATCGGAGGGGTCCAATTCCCCTTTCCAGACCACATTGCCCGTGACTGTTTGCTCAGGAGAAATAGAAGGTTGATCAAGCCTTCGTCTCTTCCTAGAGCGCCTAACAATGGCTCTATGCTTTGGGCTGTAGAAAATATCCAGGGGAGGAATTTCTTCCACCTGGAGATCAACTTGATCGGACGGGTCTTGAGTGATTACCTCGACATCCTGTGAAATGGGTGGGCCGCTGGTTCTTTCTAGAACCTGAGAAGAAGTAGTATCGGGAGCATTGCTTGTTTTAGAGGTGTCTGAGTCTTTGGAGGCTTCCTTACCACTGATAATGGAATCGAATTGGTTCCATTCTTTAATCAATTCAGGATCAGTGGAGGTTTGCTCATGTTGCTCTGTGTGGGCTTTGCTCCGTTCTTTTTCTTATTCTGCCCTCTGCTACTCCTCCAATTCCTTTTTCTGCCTATCTTCCCGTTCTTTCTTTGCTTTCTCTTCTTCTTTCTTCTTCCTCTGTTCCTCTATCTCTTTCTGCTTTCTTTGCTCTTGATCCTTCTGTGCCTTTTGCTGCCTTTCTAACTGCTCCTTTTTCTGCCTTTCTACCTGCAGCTTGTTTTGCCTTTCCTCCTGATGTTTATCCTGTTCTTTAGTTGTAACAGGAGGTGAACGTATCTGCTACCGACCAGGCTCGCTTGAAGAAGATGCTGGGGTTGTGGATAATAAATCTAGAGGCAGAGTTTGCAACCTCTGCTCTCTAAGTTTATTAAACTCAGTTAACGCCACATCATTGTATCTTACTGCAACAAGCTGTTTGGTTTGGCTTATTGAACCGGCACCTACGAACAGGTCATCAAACACGTCTTCTTGATGGACAATCTTTGACAGTTTGGCCTGTTCCAGGGCAATGAAAGCAGTTTTGTTTGGATCATAGAGTCTGTTTGGGATAGTGGCCAGAGATATCATTTGGAGTTTTGTTGCTTCTTTTTCTGCATGCTTGTAGTTAAGTAAAGTATAAACTCCAATTCTTAAAGGAAAAGAGGGCCAACCTCTTTTCTTCTCCTCTTTGAGAGTTTGTGTGACACTCTCGGACATAATCTGGTAGCAGATTTCCCGGGCTAACAGTTTGTCTGGGATGTATAAAGGGAGAACGTGTGGCCTAGCTTTGCTTCCAAAAACTCTAATATAGGTGAAATGCTCTTCCCCGAACCAATTTGCTAAGGCTGGTAAGTCAAAAGAAGCTTCATGAGAAATTCTTGGGATAGGTCTGTCGAAAATAGAATAGTGAATGGGCACCATGAAACCATTGCAAATTTGATAAAAATGGTCCTTGTAAGAGGACTTCCACAATTTCCGATGGTACAAATGGATGGGTGTTGGATCATGGGTGGTCCATCTCCATCCGAGGACAGGAAACTCAGAATTAAAACACAGGGTATCCATAATGTAAGCAGAGTAATAAAACGGTGGGATTTTCCTTTCGCTGACTATCGTTTTGGCTCTAAATTCACGAACAACTATGACCGACTTATCAGACAGAATAGTGGCCCAATCCATAATTGTACTATTGACAGCCACTTCTATTAGGGGAACCATGTCAATATGGATATTAGCGGAGTCATGTAATCCCCACAATCTACACATCATAATCCCCGCATAGCAATAGGGAGAAGCCAAAGAAGCATTGGAGTACTTACCCGAACTTTCATGCTTGTGTTTGGCTGGGTTCTGCCTCCAATCTCGGAGGGGTTCAGATGGTGATTCATTCTCGTTCGCGAACTTCTCCACGAAAGCTCTGTTATAGACTAGCTCCGGTTCAGGCAAATGATACATTTGCCTCAGGTCATCAGGCTTGAACGACCCGAAAATCCTTCCATCCCTTGTATGAAAAGTTCTATCAGTGAGAGGAATTTCCTCGATCGCCCAGCGTACCACATCAGTGAAAGGTAGGACCTGCTCTCTTGCTGCTATTCTGTGCAAAAAGGAGTCGGCCAAGTCTTTGAGAGTTGCATCAGACTTCCTTTGTTCATCCACGCTAGCCTCTGTCACTGTCTTCGCCGGTTGCTCGGCTTCTAACAGATTATATGTACCTTGCCATGTAGTGCTAGGAAGACCGGTGCATGTAGTATCTGAGATTAGGCCTTTCTTCGAAACTGTGGCAGCTTGACCTGCGACGGGTGCTGCAGTAGAACCCGCAGCCTTCTTGAACTTCTTCCCCATCATGTTCAGGCTTCTGTCGACAGCTGAACTCTACACAAATGCAAGAGAAATCGTAACGAGGAAATAACAATGACAATCCATAACGGGAAAGATATATCACTTGAAGCGTGGCAAGATCAATTCTAAAAGGGGCTGCGGATCTAATTATTTAAGAAGACACCGCAGATGCAATGATGGTGATTTTACGGCCTGCAGCTCCATAAATGACCATTACATCGTTATTAGGCTGAATGACCCCTTAAAGCGTGCAACAGATTTTTTAAAGGTCTAATCGTAAGTGTTCGTTAAATCGAAGGGGCAAAGTTTTAAATACGCATGCATTACCTTATCCCTGCATTTAACGGCATTTTGAAATCTGTGCTTTATCAACCGGATTTAAATATAACTTAAAAGCTTGAAGCAATCACCTTTTAAGAACTCTAATCATCATTACACGTCATCGCATCGCATTGGGGGTGTAAGTGATACTATCATTTGGGAGCTGTTTTGGCGAATGCCGATTGCGACATCGCATCGAATTAGCGCATGAGCACATTACCAGATGTATGTCAAATGATTTGCCGACTTCCGATTGCGATATCACATCGCATCGGGGAAAAGACCTGCGCGTCATGTGAAAGTGTTTGGGATTCCGCCGACTACCGATAGCGATATCGCATTGGGGTGTAAGATATGTGCTCTTTTTGTGTGTGCATTGAATACCGCCGATCGCCGATAGCGATATCGCATCGGCAAGGACCATGGTGATATTTAAATGTGTTTCTCTTGTTATTGCGTCATGCGATCTTGTGATTGCTTTTTCACATTAACCAAAAATTGCTTGATATTTATTCAAAAAGGCTCTCATTCACAAATTCGTTTGATTATCGTACCTTTTTTGAACAAATTCATTAATGCCAATTAAATTTTTAAAAGGGACCCATTTCATATGTTAATTGTTTGTGAATGAAAATGTTATGAAATGGGGGGTTGTTGTAGGGCACAACAATTGGCGATTCGTTGGTAGAACCAGTTATCTCTGGACTGATAAAAATACTTAAACTTTTTCAAATAGAATCTCTATAAGGGAAAGAAAATTTCTAATATAACTAGATATCTATTGATTCTGAATAAAGTAGAATTCTTCTGTTGACTTCCTCTTTTTGTAAAGAAAATAAATGCATTCTAAGTTTTAAAACAGGTCTTTAATGGTTTATAATGGTAAAACAGAAAACTTTTCCCAAATCAGCTTTTAAAGTAAACTCCTCTGTCATAGGTAGAGCCTCTGCTGCCAGCAAACGTTTATAGTCTCGGCAGGGTTACCTTTTAACCATGCTGTTGTCCATTGTTCCATTCACTTAAGAGTGTGACTAAACATAATGAATTCAAAACATGTTTGCATATTTTGTACTTCATTTTCTTTTCTTCTTTGTTTAAGATAAAAAGCCATTGTCCTGGTTTGGTGGCCAGCTGTTGACAATGCCATTCACTGGTAGTAATCTAACTGAACAAGTTGGCTCGTGATGAGACCCTTGTCTTGTAATTTCAAGCCATTACCCTGTTTGATATGCAGTTTTGGTAATGTCAGTTAAATTATTTTCCTATGAACACGGTAAGCAGGCTTGTAATAAGACCTCTTATCTTTAATCTTTATATTTTAGAATTACACTCTGAGTAATCATAAACTTTAGTGAATGGGATGAACAATTTTCTCTTTGAGAGTAAATGGATGACAGATTAAGGGTTAAAGATGCTGAAGATGGATTAGCTTCTATCTTAATATAGATAACCTTTGGAGACCAATTTTTAAAAGACTCACAATGACTCATAGAACTTTTACGTTTTGAGAGAAGTTTACAAAGTAAGACTGCGATCTCAAAATAAAAAGATATCTAATTTCCTAGAAATGATCTTTCTTGTTTTAGGATTCTATTATCCAAAAGCAAATATTGATAGTGCCCCAGCGAGACAACTTTTGACTACAGCAAAAGGTCAATGGAAGATATCCTACACCCTTATTTTCTACAAATCCTACAAACTATAAAAATCTATCAAACTATAAGGAGAAGGGATTACCTCCTCAATTAAAGAATTTCTTTAAGATCAGACCATTAACAGGGAGAGAATCTCTCATCCCTGATAAATCTTGCAGTATAAAGGTTGAATGGCCTATCTTTTCACAGATCTGAAATGGTCCAAGCCATAGTTTCTGAAACTTGGAGTGTTTACCTTTGTCTTCATGGGCTTTGTCCCATTTCAGAACTAGATCGCCGACTTGGAATTGTTTAGGACTAGATGAGGCTAGATCAAAAGCTGCTTTAATGACTTGCTGATGTTTGGCGTGTGTAACCTTGGCCTTTTCCCTTTCCTCTTCAAGTTTGAGAATTTGATTATATCTGAGCTGGATAGAGGAAGAAGGAGTGTCCTCGATAAATTGCACTAGGGCTAGAGAGGGAAGAAGAAGATTGGTTGGTATAATTGCTTCTTTTCCATAGACAAGTTTAAACGGAGAGGTTCCTATGGAGGCTTTCTGTGTTATCCTATCGGCCCATAATGCAAATACTAAGGATTTATGCCAGTTCCTATGATTCTCTTCGATTGTTCGCTTAATAATTTTGATTAGGTTTTTATTAGTTGATTCTGCTAGGCCATTACCCTGAGGGTAGTAATTAGCAGAATACTTTAATTTAAACCCTCTTTTGATAGCGAAATCAATGATTGCATTACCTGAGAAATAAGAAGCATTATCAAAGACAAGAGCGTTTGGAACACCAAACCTGGTAATGATGAACTGATCTATAAATTCAATGATAGCCTCAGAGTTTGCTGTCTTTAACGGAACTGCTTCTACCCACTTTGTAAAGTAATCGGTGGCTGTAAGGATATATTTATGTTGCCTGGAAGAAGGTGGATTGATTTCTCCAATGATGTCCAATCCCCATTGTTCAAAAGGCTGTTCAATGTTGACTGGTTGCAAAGGGAAAGCTGGTTTTTGTTGTCTTCCACCAGAAGTTTGGCATTTGAGACATTTCCTTACATACTCGTGAGCGTCTTTAAACAAAGTAGGCCAATAGTAACCAGCATGAATAACTTTATGAGCTGTTGTATCAGCTCCAAAATGTCCTCCTGCCGGTCCGTCATGTAGCTCCTGCAAAACCTTTTGAGCCTCAGGTTTTTCAAGAAATCTTAATAGAACAGAATCATAATTTCTTTTGAAAAGTACATCATTAATAATCGAGAAATTCTTCGCTTTTAATCTAATGGCCCTTTTGTTTTTGTAAGACAAATTTGGAGGTGCATAACCATTCTTTAAATAAAAGATTAAATCTGCATATTGAGATTCGGAATCTGTAGCACTTATCTGATTAACTTCTTGGGTTTGATCTGTATCGCTTGATTCCGGAATGTTAGATGCTCCTGCCAATATCCTGCAAAAACCTTGGCCTTTAACAATCTTTGCTGGCTTTATTTCTAGGTCATACTCTTGGAGCGCTGCGACCCAGTTTGCCCTTTTTTCACCCAATTCTTTCTGAATTAATAGTTTCCTGACTGCCGGGAAAGGAACTATTAGCTTAGTATGGGTTTTTAAAAGAAAGGGTCGATAATGCTTGACTGCCTTAAACACAGCAAAAGCTTGTTTCTCAACGTCAGAATAATTTAACTCGGCGCCCTAAAAGTTTGAACTAAAGAAGGAGATGGGCGCTTCCAAATTGTCATCATTTAATTGCGTGAGTACTGCAGTGTAAGATAAGTCGGATGCGATGGTATACAACGTAAAATGATTAGAAAAATTTGGAGTATTCAAGGCTGGGGCAGTGATTATTGATTGCTTGATAACATCAAAAGCATGTTTTTCTTCTGATCCCCACCTGAAGATTGAATTTTTCTTAATCATCGTCTGGAGTGGTAATACTATCTGCGAAAAATCTGGAACAAATCGTTTGACGAAATTGATCTGACCCAAAAATGACTGCATCGCTTTTTTGTTGTGTGGAAAAGGGATTTCAGAAATTTCCTTAATCCGATCAGGATCTACATAAATGCCATCTTTAGATACAATAAAGCCTAAAAGCTTACCCTGGTCAAGAGAAAAGAAAGACTTTTTTGGGTTGAGAGAGATGCCATATCTTTTGCATCGCTGAAAAATCTGATTCAAGTCATGCAAATGATTAAATCTCTTTTTAGAATACATAGTAATATCATCAAGGTAGACGACTACTGCTCGGTTAATCAACCCTCTAAAGGCTGTATCCATAGCTCTCTGGAACGTCGCTCCTGCATTTATGAGTCCAAAAGGCATTTTTTGATATGCATATGTTCCCCATTTTGTTTTGAATGTGGTTTTGAGTTGGTCATCAGGATGAACTAGAACTTGGTTATATCCTGAGAATCCATCAAGAAAGGACATTAATTCAGATCCTGCTACTGATTGGAGGATCTGCTCCATAGTAGGCAATGGGAAGTTATCTTTCAAGCTCGCTTTATTCAAGTTTCTGAAATCGATACAAATTCGGATGTCGCCATTTTTCTTCCTGACTGGTACCATATTAGAGACCCAATTTGAATGTCGGACAGGAAAAATAATCTTGGCTTTTAAAAGCTTGTTAAGTTCCGACTTTATCTGGCTCTCCAAATTTGGGTGGATTTTCCTTAACTTCTGCTGAATCGGCTTCTGATCGGGAAGCATAGGAATAGTATGCTGGATGATAGATGTGTCATATGTCTTGAGGTCATCATACTTCCAAGCAAAAACCTGTTTGTTTTTCTTTAACAGTTTAACAAATTCTTCCTTTTGTTCTACAGAAAGTCCTAATCCTAAGTTGATATTTTGAGGAGCTTGCTCAGTTCCCAAATTAATCAATTCAAACCTTAAGGTAGAGCTTTGGAGTTTTGCATTAATTACAGGTTTGAACCTGTCTTTAATGTCATAAAGGTCTTCGAGCTTTACCACGGGCTTAGGGATCGCGTTCTCTTGAGATGTTCTTTTCATTTGGGAATCATGCTCATCTTCTTCAATGATTTGATTGTCATAGGATTTTTCAGAGGTTAAGAATTGTAAGATATCCTCATCGTGGTTGAAAACCCTTCAATTAGTGATATTATCAGGAACTGAAGGCCTAAAAATTAATTCTACAGAAAATCTATCAAGGCTATAGTCTTCAGAAGGCAGAAGTTTGGAAGCTACGTTGGCTAGTAAGTCGGCTGCTGAATTCTGTGACCTAGGAATTGAGGAAATATTGAATGCTGAAAAATGTGAGGTGAGATCTTGCACTAGCGATTGATAATGCTTAAGGTGGCTTGAGAGGCAATGAATTGCATTCCTTACCTGCTTAACAATGATCTCACTATCACCGAACACTTTAAGATATTGGACTTTAAGGCCGATCGCCTTATATAATCCTTGGACCAAAGCTTCGTATTCGGCTGTATTATTGGTGCACTCAAATTCTAGTCTACAGGACAGCATTGTCTTTTCTCCTTGCGGACTAACCAAAATGCAACCTGCTCCTGAGCCCTCGCTGGACTTAGAGCCATCAAAATATAAAGACCAAAACAAAGGAGTATTAACAGACAAATTTACAGCTTTTTCATCATCATTAAAACATCTAGACAAATCTGTTTGTGAAAAATTCTCAATCTGAGATGTACAATGATTAACTGAAAAAGGAGAAGGTTGGGCAACAAAGTTGCCGAAGAATGATTCTGACGAATAATTCCCCAAAATGTTGTTGTTGAATGCAACAGGCTGGTTTTCTTGTTCGAAGTCAGTTACTGTGTGGGTCATATGTTTCTCACGATCAATCCTGATTTGATTAGGCTTGCCTTTGTAGGGAAGCCACATATGTGACCAATCAGTGGAAATGTACCCATGCAGTTTTTCGGACCAATCTCTGCTCAGAATTAAGCCGTAGAATTCAGGTATGTCGGCGATCAAAATATTTATTCTTTGTACAACCCTAGGATCAGCAGACAACCTGATGGTTACGGAATTAATTTCACCCACAACCTGCACTTTGGTTCTGTCTAACTGTACAATATGAATGGCAGACTTCTGGGGTTCAATGTTCAGCTTAGAGCAAACTGAAGCTGGCATTATATTAGATGAGGCCCCTGAATCTATTAAACAATTGTGTAGGTTTCTATTATAAATCTCATAAGTGAGCAGGAAGGGTGGAGTGTGAGAATTTGATTTATCTCCGATTAAGACTGAATCGGTAATTTCAACCATACCTGCGGGAGGCTGGCCTTGATCGTTGGCAGCTCTTGTACTGGGAAGGGGAGTAGAGGGAACAGCATTTAATTCTTTGAGAAGTAGCTTTTGCTGATGTTTCAGTTTACTAAGTTCAAACATGGTTATATTTGCCTTGGTTTTCTTCATATCATCAACAATGTTATATTCCATTGAATCGAATACCACTAGAGTCTTGGATGTTGAAGGAGAACTAGAAGTTGAAGGCTGGTTTTGAGGAACTACCACAGGTGACTTTTTTGGGGGAACTTTTTCCTTTGCTGTAGTAGTGCCTGCGCTCCTCTTCTTTGAAGTTGCCTGGGTGGGTTCAGGAGTGCTTTTACTTCTTGTAGTAACCGGAAAGGCTTCTTCTTCATTCTCCATATCAGAGTTTGGGAGTATAAAATCCCACATTCCGTGGCATTCAGCTACTTCTTCTTCATCATCGGTCTGTGAAGGTGTTTCCTCTTCCTCTTCTTCTTGGTCTGAATCAGCGTTAGATATAACATTAGGTGGCTTTGATTCGGTTTTCTTAAAATTCCTAAATGGTCTTTTGCTTGAAGTTTCGGCCACCTGCTTTTTAATCTCAACCATTTCATTGGACAATGTTTTAAGGACCTTTTGTAAACCTTCCATGTCATATGGGTCCTTCGGGGTTTTCTTCTTGGAATCTTCTTTAAACGAGACGTTTTTTAGCTTTTCTATCTTCTAGAGCAGCTTTCTTTTCAAGAGCATTGATGCGCTTTTCAACGGCAAGTGCTTCTTTCATATTTTCAGCTAACGTAGGTTTGCCAGCCCTGTCAACAAAGATAGCTATGTTGGCAGGTAGGGCAGTGATGTACCATTCGCTTCGGATTTGTTCACTTGGTTTAGAAGCGGTAGGGATTTTATTCAGTAGTTTATTAAATCTGGCATTAAACTCCTTTATTGGTTCCCTGTGCTCTATTCTCAAATTGGAGAGGTCATTTATTAAAGTTGCTAAGGACCTATCGTCTCCATATTTGGTGAGAAACTGCTCTTGGCATGTATTCCAACTGGTAATCGAACCAGAGGGTAAGGAAAAATACCAGGATCCTGCTGATCCTTGTAAAGTGTAAGGGAAAAGTCTTACTACGACATCTTGCTCTGTCACTCCTTTTAGGTTAACTGCTAACATGAAGTTGTTGATGTGTTCTTCAGCCTGGATCCCATCGTCTGGATTGAATTTAGGCAGCCATTTTTCGGGGTCATTGGGTAGATCATGCAATGGTCCAGGCATGTTGACTGCTCCTGGCCTAGTCCATGGATCTGCCATTATAATGGCAACAGTGGTTGGGACTACTGCTGGGATTCCGGATGTGTTGGAAAGGGTTGAAGATGAGGAGTGAATAGATTGGGATATTGAGGCTTCTGTTCCCTGGTGAACAACAATATGTAATGGAGGAGTGGGTGGTTGACTTTGCAGATGAGGAGATGAAATGGAGGATGTGGAAGAAAAATCCCCAGTATCAGATCCTTCAGTATTTTTCTTTGACTTTTTCCTTTTGGGTAAAGGAAACTCAGTGGGTTCAATGCCAAGTTTTTCGCTCTGAAGTCTGGTAAGAGGATGAGTGAGGTTGAACTGCGAAGTCGCACTGCTTTCTGATATCTCAGATTTCTGTGGCGAAATCGAGAAGCTCTGAAGTTTATGGATTAGAGACTGGACTTCAGGAGATTCAAGACTTAGCTGTTCTGGGATATGATGGGATTGAGCAGTGGTGGTTGATTCTCCTTCTTCTCGATTGTGTGCTGGAGAACCAGCATGGGATTGAGAAGCAGGAGGGGATTTGGAGGGAGAATTACTCTTAGAATGGCTTACAGATTTGGGTTTGCTTGCCATTCACAGTCGATGGCCCTCCTTCTAGCGCCAAAAATGTTGATGCCCCGAAAATCGTTGCAACAACATTGGGGAAACCACCCGGTCCGGACCTTAGTGCAGCTCCTTTTCCGTTTGGGATAGTGGCTCCGACTGGGGATAATGGGACCAGTTTCCAAGAAATATAGATAAATGGGATGGATGAGTGACTTCTGAATTAAGCTAGCGGTAAGCGATGGACTTAAACTATTAGCAAGAATATAACAACTAAAATCTATCCCGGGGTCTTATCAATCTTTCAAAGCGTAGCGTTTGATAATCTATGCTTTAAGGCAGGCATATAGATGACTCTAACACTAAAGCATAGAGGTTTAAATCATTTAAGATTGCTCTGCATAATTAGTTATGCAGAGCGATAATAGCGAATTACTACACTTATTCATTTATATTATTGACACACGCATGATTAAAAGAGATAACAAATCACAAAACATTCAATAGTGAAATGAAATGAAGATTTGCTATTATATCGCATACATGTATTCAACAATAGCAAAGATAATAACACAGCAATTCATATAAAAAGAAAGAATGCAGATGCAGAT
Source organism: Pinus tabuliformis (assembly GCA_031772625.1). Taxonomy (NCBI): domain Eukaryota; kingdom Viridiplantae; phylum Streptophyta; class Pinopsida; order Pinales; family Pinaceae; genus Pinus; species Pinus tabuliformis. The sequence continues at coordinate 338,160,733 of CM062820.1, forward strand.
AAAAGTACCATGTAAGCTGCTCAACAATCCAGTGTATCAATCGCTATGTCGCAGTTCTTCCTTCAAACCAGAAAGCATTCCAAACAAGAGACAATAGTGCACAATTGAATATAACAACCTTCTCGTTAAATTAAGAACTATTGGTCGAATTTCACAAAAGAATATAGGCTGAAGCACAGTAGTGCAAACTTCAGCTTTTAAGTCTGTTACAAAATTTTACGACCCTTTCCAAAACAATGAAAGGGTCTATAAATACTATGCTAATCTAAATATCTAAAAAAAAACTGAAAAGCTACTAAATTGGCATTAACAAATATCATCATCTTTTCTGGCGATCTGGCAGTCGGCGGCGATGCTTCATTCGGTGGTCTCTTTGCCTTTACTCCTTTGCTGACATATCGCCAGCATTGGCTCCACTTCTGGTGGAGTGTTGAGACGCGAAGTTAGCTGGGCATCATATGTGGCATCCTGAATGTCGAAAATCAGGTATCGGAGGGCATCTGTTAAACAGTTGAGAGCCGACCTTTGAGAGTGTGGTTTAATCAGAAAGAGCCAGTATGCGTCGGAGGTTAAAGTATTTACTCCAGCGATTAACCTTCCTTGTTTCTCCAAATCAGGATAATTTCTCTGCTCAAGCATGTTTGCTGTTGTTATGCTTCCAGGTGTGCACTGGGAGATCATGTTTGCCAGATAGAGTGTGTCGTTGACTAGATTGATCATGTTGCTGGCAATCATTTTACATCTTGAGGCTGCCCTTTCCGCTTTCATTACCTGGGTGTTCCATTCCATGAAGAGTATGTCCTTGTACGTTTCATAAATTCGGGGCAAGTTTGCCACTTTCCCTTCTTCAGAATCTTGCCACTCAAGATATTCGGATATGGTATCTTCGGCCTGATCTAGCTCATTTCTGGCTTTCTCTATCTGCTGACATACTGCTGTGGATGTTTCGCATAATGACTCAGCGTCAGTAAGTTGTCGGCATAAGAGCCTGATCTGAGATATTAATGCGCCATTTATTCGAGTTGCCTCTGCTCTGAAATCGTTAACACTCTGGGCGTCCTTGATGCTTTCGAGCTGTGCCGATAGCTGATCTATTTGCTCATCTTTTGATTTCATTATCAGCTCATTCACCGTTCTCAACTGTGCCAATGTCTCTGACAATTCATTCTGCCTCTGGACTGCGCTCTGTTTCTCGATTTGCAGCTGCTGGGTTAACAAATTGTTTTCTTGCTGTTGAGCCAGCAACTGCTCTTCTACCTGTGCTGCCTTGTTTTTCGCCTCAATTACTTTTGCCTGTAATGCATAAATTTCATGGTCCTTAGTCTTTAACATAAGACTTACCTCTGATGCTTTGTCGATAGTTGCTGCCGAATAAGCTCCCGCGAATTGCGATAGCTTAGTTAGATCATCGGAGGGGTCCAATTCCCCTTTCCAGACCACATTGCCCGTGACTGTTTGCTCAGGAGAAATAGAAGGTTGATCAAGCCTTCGTCTCTTCCTAGAGCGCCTAACAATGGCTCTATGCTTTGGGCTGTAGAAAATATCCAGGGGAGGAATTTCTTCCACCTGGAGATCAACTTGATCGGACGGGTCTTGAGTGATTACCTCGACATCCTGTGAAATGGGTGGGCCGCTGGTTCTTTCTAGAACCTGAGAAGAAGTAGTATCGGGAGCATTGCTTGTTTTAGAGGTGTCTGAGTCTTTGGAGGCTTCCTTACCACTGATAATGGAATCGAATTGGTTCCATTCTTTAATCAATTCAGGATCAGTGGAGGTTTGCTCATGTTGCTCTGTGTGGGCTTTGCTCCGTTCTTTTTCTTGTTCTGCCCTCTGCTGCTCCTCCAATTCCTTTTTCTGCCTATCTTCCCGTTCTTTCTTTGCTTTCTCTTCTTCTTTCTTCTTCCTCTGTTCCTCTATCTCTTTCTGCTTTCTTTGCTCTTGATCCTTCTGTGCCTTTTGCTGCCTTTCTAACTGCTCCTTTTTCTGCCTTTCTGCCTGCAGCTTGTTTTGCCTTTACTCCTGATGTTTATCCTGTTCTTTAGTTGTAACAGGAGGTGAACGTATCTTCTGCCGACCAGGCTCGCTTGAAGAAGATGCTGGGGTTGTGGATAATAAATCTAGAGGCAGAGTTTGCAACCTCTGCTCTCTAAGTTTATTAAACTCAGTTAACACCACATCATTGTATCTTACTGCAGCAAGCTGTTTGGTTTGGCTTATTGAACCGGCACCTACGAACAGGTCATCAAACACGTCTTCTTGATGGACAATCTTTGACAGTTTGGCCTGTTCCAGGGCAATGAAAGCAGTTTTGTTTGGATCATAAAGTCTGTTTGGGATAGTGGCCAGAGATATCATTTGGAGTTTTGTTGCTTCTTTTTCTGCATGCTTGTAGTTAAGTAAAGTATAAACTCCAATTCTTAAAGGAAAAGAGGGCCAACCTCTTTTCTTCTCCTCTTTGAGAGTTTGTGTGACACTCTCGGACATAATCTGGTAGCAGATTTCCCGGGCTAACAGTTTGTCTGGGATGTATAAAGGGAGAACGTGTGGCCTAGCTTTGCTTCCAAAAACTCTAATATAGGTGAAATGCTCTTCCCCGAACCAATTTGCTAAGGCTGGTAAGTCAAAAGAAGCTTCATGAGAAATTCTTGGGATAGGTCTGTCGAAAATAGAATAGTGAATGGGCACCATGAAACCATTGCAAATTTGATACAAATGGTCCTTGTAAGAGGATTTCCACAATTTCCGATGGTACAAATGGATGGGTGTTGGATTATGGGTGGTCCATCTCCATCCGAGGACAGGAAACTCAGAATTAAAACACAGGGTATCCATAATGTAAGCAGAGTAATAAAACGGTGGGATTTTCCTTTCGCTGACTATGGTTTTGGCTCTAAATTCACGAACAGCTATGACCAACTTATCAGACAGAATAGTGGCCCAATCCATAATTGTACTATTGACAGCCGCTTCTATTAGGGGAACCATGTCAATATGGATATTAGCGGAGTCATGTAATCCCCACAATCTACACATCATAATCCCCGCATAGCAATAGGGAGAAGCCAAAGAAGCATTGGAGTACTTACCCGAACTTTCATGCTTGTGTTTGGCTGGGTTCTGCCTCCAATCTCGGAGGGGTTCGGATGGTGATTCATTCTCGTTCGCGAACTTCTCCACGAAAGCTCTGTTATAGACTAGCTCCGGTTCAGGCAAATGATACATTTGCCTCAGGTCATCAGGCTTGAACGACCCGAAAATCCTTCCATCCCTTGTATGAAAAGTTCTATCAGTGAGAGGAATTTCCTCGATCGCCCAGCGTACCACATCAGTGAAAGGTAGGACCTGCTCTCTTGCTGCTATTCTGTGCAAAAAGGAGTCGGCCAAGTCTTTGAGAGTTGCATCAGACTTCCTTTGTTCATCCACGCTAGCCTCTGTCACTGTCTTCGCCGGTTGCTTGGCTTCTAACAGATTATATGTACCCTGCCATGTAGTGCTAGGAAGACCGGTGCATGTAGTATCTGAGATTAGGCCTTTCTTCGAAACTGTGGCAGCTTGACCTGCGACGGGTGCTGCAGTAGAACCCGCAGCCTTCTTGAACTTCTTCCCCATCATGTTCAGGCTTCTGTCGACAGCTGAACTCTACACAAATGCAAGAGAAATCGTAATGAGGAAATAACAATGACAATCCATAACGGGAAAGATATATCACTTGAAGCGTGGCAAGATCAATTCTAAAAGGGGCTGCAGATCTAATTATTTAAGAAGACATCGCAGATGCAATGATGGTGATTTTACGGCCTGCAGCTCCATAAATGACCATTACATCGTTATTAGGCTGAATGACCCCTTAAAGCGTGCAACATATTTTTTAAAGGTCTAATTGTAAGTGTTCGTTAAATCGAAGGGGCAAAGTTTTAAATACGCATGCATTACCTTATCCCTGCATTTAACGGCATTTTGAAATCTGTGCTTTATCAACCGGATTTAAATATAACTTAAAAGCTTGAAGCAATCACCTTTTAAGAACTCTAATCATCATTACACGTCATCGCATCGCATTGGGGGTGTAAGTGATACTATCATTTGGGAGCTGTTTTGGCGAATGCCGATTGCGACATCGCGTCGAATTAGCGCATGAGCACATTACCAGATGTATGTCAAATGATTTGCCGACTTCCGATTGCGATATCACATCGCATCGGGGAAAAGACCTGCGCGTCATGTGAAAGTGTTTGGGATTCCGCCGACTACCGATAGCGATATCGCATCGGGGTGTAAGATATGTGCTCTTTTTGTGTGTGCATTGAATACCGCCGATCGCCGATAGCGATATCGCATCGGCAAGGACCATGGTGATATTTAAATGTGTTTCTCTTGTTATTGCGTCATGCGATCTTGCGATTGCTTTTTCGCATTAACCAAAAATTGCTTGATATTTATTCAAAAAGGCTCTCATTCACAAATTCGTTTGATTATCGTACCTTTTTTGAACAAATTCATTAATGCCAATTAAATTTATAAAAGGGACCCATTTCATATGTTAATTGTTTGTGAATGAAAATGTTATGAAATGGGGGGGTTGTTGTAGGGCACAACAGGGCCTACGGAAAATCTTGTAGTACTCAGAGATATATTTCCAAAGTGGTATTTTCCATGCCAAACAAAGATAATATGACCAAGTTACAATCCCGGGAAGTTGGATGCCCAACTAACCCCAACATGGCCCACAAACTCTTGGCGTTCCATCTCATGGGGTTAGGGTTTTGGTTGTTTAGGGTTTTCCCTTGTTTTTCAATAATAAAAAGGCCCTTGAGCCTAATTGTAACACACTTCAAGGCATGTAGCCACCATATCCCTTTTCAAAGATAAGCTATCATCATCTAAGATAGTTTATTTCCATTTTTGTATGTAAGCATATTACAGTTCTTTGATATTAATGAAATGAAGTTTTATTTCTATTACATCTTTGTGTTTATGTGTATATTTTTATTTTCTTGTGTTCTTGTAGAAGTTTGGATCAGTGGTATCAGAGAGGTTTTCTCTTTCTCTATTTTCCTTTGCATGTCCCCAACGAGGTCAGGGTATAAGGAGTTAGGCCTCGAATTGGTTTAACCTTTGCAAGACCAGCCTCGAAAACCCCGATGACCTCCCATGGTGGAAGAAAATAAATATGAGGGGGCAGGAGATCCTTTCAAAATATTTCTCAAGGAAGCCATCGAGCGACAAAGGAATGCGATGATGGATAACTTTGTCGAGATCCTTCGGAAACTACCCACAGGTGATGCATCTTCATCCAACAACTAGTCTGGAGGCACCATTAATTTTAAGGTACATGTTAACTTTTACATTCCCATATTTGAAGGGAAGATAGATGTAGACGTCGTAGATAGATGGTTAAGTTTGCTGGAAGGATATTTTCCAGTTCATGAATTTTATAGTCGAGAAATGATTACTTTTTCACTCCTTAAAGTCACCCCACATGTCAAGCACTGGTAGGAAACCTACTATGAAAAAAAGGACGAGAAGGAATCCTCACTATTTTTAGCCTCGCCCACTTGGAATTATTTTCGAGATGCCATCAAGGAACAATATTACCCTGTTGGGAGCTATGAAGATAAATAAATGAAGTGGACCACACTGCGGCAGGGAAGGGACCAAGATGTGCCGAAGTTCACAAATGTTTTCCATACCCTTCGCATGAAGTTGGGTATCAAGGATTCTGAGTAAAATTTGGTACTAAAGTACTGTGACTGTCGACACAAGTACATCCAAGATGAGATGGAGTTCCTGGATATCTCCTTGATTGGAACCACCTATCGATACGATATCAAGATCAATAATAAATTTAAATAGAAGAAGCGAGACTTTGTATCTGCGAATCCGAAGCAAGGGAAAGGTGACCCCAAACCACAAAACAAATGACAAAGCCAAGGCGGGGAGACCCAGGAAAACCCACCGAAGCTGCAAGAAAAGAACAACACCACAAAGACAAAGAAGGATACTGGGAAATGGTGTGAGTTCCATAAGAGTCCCACTCACAACACAAGTGAGTTTCGAGCCAAGAAGTCACTGGTGGCTGAGTTGAAGGCTTATGAATTAGATGCATGTTCCGACTCTAAGTCAGAAATCAACAAGGGGAATGAAAAAGGGAAGAAGATTATTGATGCAGAGCCTAGTGCCACATTTGCCACCACCAAGATTTAGAAGGATGAGCCCGAAGATCCATAGGAGGGGGAGAGACTCTTCCAGTCATAGAAGTGGGTGAAGGGTTCTCTGCTGTAGTTAATTGTTGACAACGAGAGAAAAAATAACCTCATTTCAACAGAAGTCGTGAATTTGTTGGGCATACTGAGCACACCACACCAGCAGCCGTACACAATTGGGTGGTTTCAACAAAGGTGATATCTCCGCGTCAGCCAACAATGTCACCTTCCTTATAGCATCTAGCCCTTCACAAATGAGGTACTGTGTGATGTTTCTACTCTTGAAGTTTGTGATGTATTATTAGGCCAACCATACTTGTGGAAGCGACAAGTTGTGTATGAGTCTAGGCCTCACATTGTTATTATTACTTCAGGCAATAAGTTGTACAAGATATCAGAGGTAGCACTGCCTACCGCCATTTCTTTTATCATTGTGAAGCAATGTAGTAAGATCATTTCCTAGACTGAGAAATTTGTTTTCCTTATTATTTTCCCTCAGGGAAAGAAGAAGATTGTGGCCATGGCCTCCAGACAGGGCTCCTCCACATGGCAGCAACAGATGGACAAGGTTGTGGAGGAGTACAGGGACATCTTCACCTCACCCACATGGGTACCTCTACACTGTCAGGTTAAACACTCCATTTATCTGACCCTGGGCATGTTGCTACCCAATGGACAGATCTATCGACGCTTTGTTATGGAGAACGATGAAATCAAGAGGTAGATTCAGGATTTATTGTAGAAATGGCACATCAGGCCAAGTTTATCACCCTATGGGAGCTCGATAATGTTGGTAGAGAAGAAGAATGGTACCTAGAGACTCTGTATTGGCTATCGGGCACTAAACAAGATCATTGTCTGAAATAGGTATCTAATTCCACAGATTGATGACCTTATGGACCAGCTCAAGGGGGAAATATTTTAGCAAGATTGACTTGAAGTACATTTATCACAAAGTACCAATTGAACCCTCTGATGTGTGGAAGATTGCCTTCAAATCCAAGGAGAGCCTTTTTGAACGGTTGGTCATGATTTTCGGGTTAACGGATGCCCCCAAAACCTTCATGAGGATGATTGACAACATCTTGCGACCCTTCACCAACTCATTCATGGTGGATTATTTGGATGACATTCTAATCTTCAGCTAGATTTGGGAAGAGCTCCTCCACCATATCCGACAGGTCCTACAAATCCTGTGGTAACAAATTTTGTGTGCCAATTTGGAGAAATGAACTTTTGGTATGACCTAGGTTCATTATTTGGGTTACATCATTGATGAGCGGGGTGTGCATGTGGACCCAACCAAGATACAAGTCTTTCAGGATTGGCCAACCCCAACCACTCTAACAAAGCTCCATAGCTTTCTGGGTCTTGCCAACTTCTACCATGAGTTCGTGTTGGGGTTCTCTCATATCACTTGGCCTTTGAGTCAAGTCACCAAGTGATGAGTGAAAGCGAATTTATTTTGATCTGAATCCGAATAGAAGGTGTTTTCTGAGTTGAAGCATCACCTCTACTCTGCACTAATGGTCACATTACCAGACCTGCAACAACCATTTTAGATTAAGACAAATGCCTTTGACTATGCTATTGGTGCAGTTCTTACTCAGTAGGGGCATCTAATGGCATATCACAGTGAGACACTTTCAAACACATTATGAAATTATCCCACCTATGAAAAAGAGATGTATTCCATTGTGTAGGCTTGATGATAAAGGAAGAATTACATTTTTGGGAAGGAAATGTTCATCCACAAAGACCGATGACCCTTATAGTTCATACAAACACAAGGGAAGTTGCAGAATGATCGCCATAAAAAATGGTCCACATACTTACAACTGTTTCATTTGAACATTAAGTACAAGAAGGGAAACACCAAAAATGTTGAAGACTACCTCATCCGACCATTGGTCATGGTGCTGACCATTGTTCTCGACTCCTGTGGGCACAAGACTGCGAGGTGGCCGCATCTTTACAAGAGCCATCCAGAATTCAACAACACATACTAGACGCTCTTGGAAGGAAAGAAAGTTCCAAATTTTCACCTTTAGGATGCACTGTTATGCCACCTAGGACACCTATGTGTTCCTTAAAGCGAGTGTGCCAAGATGATTTGGGAGGCACACTACAGTCAGTTCATTGGACATTTCGAGGTAGAGAAAATAATGGCAGTGTTGTAGAAGTATTTTTATTGGCCGAACCTTCGACAAGATGTTGGGAAGTACATTAGATCCTGCACTGCGTGAACCAATTCCAAACCGACCATCAAGAATCAAGGCATATATACTCCTCTACCTACTCCTAGCCAACCTTGGGAATCCATCTCCATGGATTACATGTCGGGCCTTCCTTTTACTAAGCATGGTAATGATTGCATTTTTATGGTCGTTGATAGATTCTCTAATATGGCCATTATAGCAGACTGCAAGAAGAGTATCATAGTAGAAGCCAATGCAAAGCTCTTCTTTGAACGAGTTGTAGAATTTCCTGCAAATTCTCTACAAATCTCACTCTAGGTCCATGTAAAAAATATGATTGTAGATTAACTCGATAATGCAATATACCAAAGAAAAATATTATAATCTACTTCTACTATCAAACTTGTGGAAGCTTAAAGATCGAGCTGAATCAGAGATGAACACATATAACCATAAGAAGAAGAATCAATATACATGAAACACAGAAAATACACAGGGGAATCCTTAGTGAAAAACCCCCATATTTGTATTATCATACAAGGTGGAAATACATCAATATTACACAAAGCCTTTAGCTTTCACAGCTAACCAACTCTTAGTAAAATCCTCCTGGATGCTCACAGGCAAACAAGGCTTCTCACAAACCTTCTCCTCTACCCTCCAAGCCTCCTATTTCCTTGCGTAGTTTTCCCTGGGTGATCCAGTTGTTACCCAGTGTAACACTGATCTCACACACTACTCCAACACACTGTTAGAACTGCACAATCCTCAAGGAACCTTATTCCTTCTGTATGGATGAGTTTCCTTTATAGGAAAATTCCTCCAATTGATAGTACAATGTCCCTATCTTTAATCTCAACTGGGTCTTTCTTTGAATAGACATGCATGAATTATTTATGAGAGAATCTTCAGTTATCTGGAGTACACTAGTTTGATGCATGCATGCATTAACTCACTGAACTCACAATTAGTTTCTCAAACTATTTGGAACTAATTTAACTGGACATAACTCAGTTAACTGAGCTAACTAATTACAACTCAAATACAACTTATCCTTATCTCCTTAATTAAGGGATAATCTCCTTAATTTAAGGGATAACTGTTGCATAACTCCACAAAGACTTCTAGATTGAATTTCTCCAACTAATTAATCCAAGATGAATTAATTAATTATTTTTCCAAGCAGCTAGTGAGACTAAATTCGAATTTTAATTCTCAATTTTAATTCAAGAACAAATTAAAATTGGAATATTCTGAATACTAGTTTTAGCATTTCTTGTCGCTATTTTCAACACTCCCTCTCAACAAGAAAGGAATTCAACTCGATCCCGATCTTGAACCTTTGGAATGTTTTGCATGCAACACTTCTCTCTAGTGTTGTTGCTCCAACAACTCTAGAAACAAAAAAAACATCCAACCTGAATCAGTATGATGCATTTGTCATCAAAGTCTCTGACTGCTATTGCCTCTGTCGACTGAAAAATCTGCGCTTCTGCTGACTCAGCCTTTCTACATTGTTGTCAATCCTTCTCTGTGCTCTTCAGTATCTGACTACTCTAGCTGCTGTCACTTTGATATATGATTGCATCAATCCTATTGATTCCTCCCGCTACTATGTACATTGGGCTCCTATAGCAAGGTACGATCCATGAGATAAAACCTCTCAATGGACCCGGCCCAATTTCAGCCTTATTGAGACTATCACTTCACATCGCCCCACCTCACACCTGGAGGTATGGATGCATGTGATCCCTCTTCCCACTTGGCTCAAAATTTCCCCCTACTAGAGGTCTCTGCTTGAGTGGATGACTCCACTTGGTCTCCTCTCAACATCTCCAATTGTGGCTCCTCCACAATTATCTGAGACTTCTTCTAGGACTGCATATTGAGCGGTAATTTACTCTCCTTCTCAACCACCAAGTATCTAACCTTTTCCTTTCTCCTCAAGGAATTGCATGCATCTTGTACCTCAAGTGCATATAGGTTCTTGGCTAGCACACCAATCTATTTCATTTGTCTCGCTGTCACGAATTTTTCTGGAAAAAAAGCTGATTTCAAATCAGCTATATCTCCCTCATCCGAACTCCGATTCAATCGATTTCTTTTTTCGAATTTGGGTATTTTTTCGCAAGGAATCCAGATCTTCTATTTGTTTATGAAAATTTTGCACAAAAAATTTCAGATATGCTCTGTAAACTCGCGGCCCAATTTATTTATTTATTTGTTTATTTTTTTTTTACTTCGAATTCTCTTCTTCGTATACTATTCATTGCTTCGATAAACTTTGCTCCAATAAACTTGGATCTGGTACCATGTAGAAATTTCTCTATAGATTAGCTAGCTCTGATACCATGTAGAATTTCCTGCAAATTCTCTACAAATCTCGCTCTAAGACCATGTAGAAAATTTGATTGTAGAGTAACTCGATAATGCAATATACCAAAGCAAAATACTATAATCTACTTCTACTATCAAACTTGTGGAAGCTTAAAGATTGAGCTGAATCAGAGCTGAACACATATAACCATAAGAAGAAGAATCAATACACATGAAACACAGAAAATACTCAGGGGAAAGCCTCAGCTAAAACCCCCACTCTCTGTATTATCATACAAGGTGGAAATTCATTAAGATTACACAAAGCCTTTAGCTCTCACAACTAACCAACTCTTAGTACAATCCTCCTAGATGCTCATAGGCAAACAAGGTTTCTCACAAACCTTCTCCTCTACCCTCCAAGCCTCCTATTTCCTTGCGCAGTTTTCCCTGGGTGATCTAGCTGTTACCCAGTGTAACACTGATCTCACACACTACTCCAACACACTGTCAGAACTGCGCAATCCTCAAGGAACCTTATTCCTTCTGCATGGATGAGTTTCCTTTATAGGAAAATTCCTCCAATTGATAGTACAATGTCCCTGTCTTTAATCTCAACTGGGTCTTTCTTTGAATAGACATGCATGAGTTATTTATGAGAGAATCTTCAGTTATCTGGAGTACACTAGTTTGATGCATGCATGCATTAACTGACTGAACTCACAATTAGTTCCTCAAACTGTTTGGAACTAATTTAACTGGACATAACTCAGTTAACTGAGCTAACTAATTACAACTCAAATACAACTCATCCTTATCTCCTTAATTAAGGGATAATCTCCTTAATTTAAGGGATAACTATTGCATGACTTCACAAAGACTTCTAGCTTGAATTTCTCCAACTAATTAATCCAAGATGAATTAATTAATTATTTTTCCAAGCAGCTGGTGAGACTAAATTCAAATTTTAATTCTCAATTTTAATTCAAGGACAAATTAAAATTGGAATATTCTGAATGCTATTTTTAGCATTTCTTGTTGCTATTTTCAACACGAGTGTGGGTACACTTTGGGATCCCATTGTCCATTACCTCAAGTTGGGAAAAAAATTTCTAGGTACATTTTGGTCAAGTCTCTGGTCGATGTTGGAGACCAAGCTCACTAATTCCATGGATTTCCACCCCCAAACTGATGGCGAAACAAAGGTCATCAAGAGGATGATCATACACATTATGTGCATGTATAACTCGAAGAATCCATGCACATGGGATGAAAGTCTCCCCTATTTCCAACACAACCACAATAGATCTCTCCATACCTCAAATGGCTACATCCCCTTTCAGGTGGGAGTGGAATTCCAGTCGCTATTTCCCATTGATGTGGCCATACCATTTGCAACTACTCAAGTAGCTTCATCTCATGTCCATTCTGAAGCTGACAGGGCTAACAACTTCGTTGAGCACATTCAACACATTTTCCAGTAGGTCCATCACATATTGGACATATCCAATCCTAAGTATAGGCAGTGACATGATCAACATCGGGTTCCACACAAGTTCTAGGTGGGAAAAAAAGTTTGGCTACATTTATAGAAGGAACGAATCGTTGGCCCCCACCACAAGCTTCACTCACTCCAATATGGGCCATACACAATCACCAAGGATGTAGGGGACAATTCCTTTGAGCTCAACATTACACCATTCCTTGACCTGCATCCAGTATTCAATGTGGACCACCTTCGACCATACTTTCCACCATTGTTGGACACATACGACATTGTAGAATAAATCACACCAACGGAGTTAAACTTAGATTGCATGGAACAATCCACAATTGATTGGATCATGGACACACAGATTAATAATACTTTCCCATAGAGGATCCAACTATATCGATTTGTCAAAGCAGGCCAACTCCTTCACCAGGTCAAGTGGTTCACCAAGAACTAGGTTCAACATAAATTTCCTCACCTCATGGAGGCTTTGCACGTAATGGGGACCATTTCTTCCTAAGGAGGGAGGAATGATCCATGTGTATATTGGTGGCCACTTTCCTATTCCACCTAGACCTCCATTCAGTTTCATTAGTTTCCTTGTTTATAACAACATTTACTATTTTTAGTAGTTTTTCAATTCCTGAACTTCCGAAGCAGTTTTGACCCCCTAAATGATGTTATTTTGAGGTCCGTAGTAGGCCCATAGCCATAGGTAGGGGATTATAGAAAAACTTGCAGTACTTATAGAGATATTTCCAACGAGGTATCATACACGTCAAACAAAGATAATATGACCAAGATATGACCCTAGGAAGTTGGTTGCCCAAATAACCCTAACAAGGCCCACAAACTCTTGGCGTTCCATCTCCTAGGGTTAGGGTTTTGGTTGTTTATGGTTTTCCCTTATTGTTCAATAATAAAAAGGCCCTTAAGCCTCATTGTAACACAGTTCAATGGCATGTAGCTACCACATATATTATCAGAGATAAGTTACCATTGCACGAGTTAGCTTATTTCCATTTATGTATTTAAGCATGTTTTATTTCTTTTATATTAATGAAATGAAGTTTTATTTCTGCTACATCTCTGTGTTTATGTGTATATTTATATTTTGTTGTGTTCCTGCATAAGTCTGAATCATTTCTAGTGTCAAATGTGAGGTTTCTCCATGATCCACTCGATTAGGTTGGAGGAAACTAAGAGCCTTGGTCTATCACCAATTCTCTTGGGAAACCAAACTTATAGAAGATGTTTTCCCTTAAGAATTCGACCACCTTCTGCTGAGTTCTTGCTTTCAACCCAGCCCACTTAGTCAAGCAATCAATGCACATAAGAATGTACCTCTTTTTTCCATATGGAGGATCAATAGTACCAATGAAGTCCATGCCCCACTTCTCAAATTGCTCAAAATCCATTTGAGGCTATAAAGGAATTTCATCCCACTTAGTGAAGGGTTGGCCATCAATATCATGCTTGCATGATCTTGTAAGGTGTCCTCTTGCAAACAAAATAGACTGCATATGTCCATCATGGCAATCTAAGAGGATGTCATAAACTTCATCTTCCCTCACACATCTTCTCAGGATTTGATCAAGCCCAAATTGTAAGAGGTTACCCCTAATCCAAGTGTAAGAGGCACTCTTCCTGACAATTTTTCTTTTTTCCTTCAAAGATGAGTCAATAGGGAATTGGCCAACAACTAGAAAGTTGTCTATGTCAACAAACCATGGAGATAAGAGTGATGTAGAAAAGAGATGCTCATAAGGGAGTTGGTTATCCACCACCTCTTCATCATCTGTAGGAAAGGTTAGTCTTGAAAGAAAATATGGAACAACATTTTATTTTCGAGGTTTATAAATGGTAGTTAGATCAAATTGTGATTATGTACGCATTCAAATATTGTTTATTTATTAAATATTTGATTACTACATGATTAATATGCACAAATACCTAATAGCCAGGAATGTAATGCCTAAATTTGTTTTAGGAATGTATGAAAATAAGGATTTCTTTCTTAGTAACTGTATAGTTAAGATTTTTAAAAATTCTTGATGATAAATAAATGGCATAGGAAAATTTACCTTTGAGTTGTCCCAATGCTACCTCAACTGCTTTATCTAATGCATTTGTATGTATATAGAAGGGAAAATTCCAATTTGGACCTCTAAGGATAGGTGCAACCATTTGTTTTTCTTTAATATCCTCAACTGCCTTATGGCATAAATCTATCAGGAAAAATTATGCATCTTTTGTTAGTAAAGAAAATAAAGGAGAAGCATTCCCGCTAAAATCTTTGATAATACCTAGAACTTCATAGAAAACTTCTAATATCTTTATATTTTTTAGGAACATGAACCTTTTTTTATGATGACTATTTTTTTAGGATCCACATGGATTATTTTTTATGAGAGAAAGTGCCTTAAAATAATCCCTTCATTCATAAAAAATAGGCACCTTTCATGGCTTAGGGAGAGGTTAATTTTTTACAACTCTACAAGTCTTTGTATATGTTGGAGAGAGAATCTTGAAAATCATCCTCGTAGGGTGTAAAATAATCTATGTAGATTTCCATTGATTCATGTACAAGGTTAGAGAAAATACTCAACACAACCCTTTGGAAGGTAGCAGGGGCATTGCACAGACCAAATGGAAGAACCTTGTAAGAAAAGGTTCCCCATGGGCATGTGAAGGTGGTGTTATCCTGATTCTCAGGGTTGATATGAATTGGATTGTACCCACAGAAGCCATCCAAAAGGGAGAATATCTTTTTCCCTGTAAGAACATTAAGACTTGACCAATAAAAGGAAAGGAAAATGATCCTTTCTAGTAGTTTTGTTGAGTTCCTTGTAATCAAAACATATTATCCATTTTCCATTATTTTTAGGGACAATTAATAAGAAAGACACCCATTCATTATCTGAGATTAGATTGATGAATCCCACAACCAACACTTTTTGCAATTCATCTTTTACAATGTCTTTTAATGCAGGGTTCATTCGCCTTTGTGGTTGGTGAATATGTTTATGACCTTCCTTGATGTATATATGATGAGTGCATATAGAAGGATGAAATCCCTTCATTCCCTTATAATACCATGCAAATGCATCAACATGATATTTCAATATAGAGATCAATTGGTCCTCTTGATCAACTGAAAGAAAGGGGTTGATTTTCAAGATTTTAGAAGTGATGATTTATATGGTTTTCACATTATCTTATTCATAACCAACAAATATCACATGTTTCAAGAATTTACTTGAGAAAAGCCAAGATGTCCTGTATATTCATCTTTCAAGTCGTTAACATTCATGGAAGCATGATATTTATTTTGTAAAGAATTTCAATCATATTATCTTCATCCAATTGTCTACTTCAAATAGTGGTTTCTATTGTACATATAGGGTACTATGATGATAGAAAAAAGTATTTTTTTCTTCTTCTTATATATAAAAGTAAAATCATGCTCAATGAGGGGTTGAGTAGGTGGATATAATACAAGTTGTTTTTTACATTTCCCATTAGTGATAGTCATATTTCCATCCCTACAATTGTTGTAGGCATCAAAAGTGGCCAACTAAGGTCTTTCTAATCTAAGATGGTATCCATTAAACCTGGCCTTGTGCTGAAGGAAAAGGAAAATTTTGGGATAAATAATTAATGGAGACCATAACATATTCAATGATGCCTTCTAGTGCTACTATAAATATATAAACAAATTGTACCACTATGGTGGTCTTCCTAGGAGATCCCTGGAGGTTGAGTTTGGGCATCGTCTCCTTAGTCATGAAATTTATCGTAACTCCTAAGTCAATAAGAGTGTTGGGAGCTACAATATCATTGATGTGTACATATACTATTGGGCTTCCATGATCTAAGTACTTTGGGATGATGACTCTCCCAAGCATAAGATCAACTAGCTTCCCTATGACATTTATAGTATGAGCATCTCTTTTTTTCCTCCCTTCCCTTCCAATAGATTAAACTTTGATGAACTTATTGTAGATAGGAACATCCTTGATGTCTTAAAAGAGAGGGATCTTGACACACATGTTTTTCAATTCTCTCATAAGTTCAACTTCTTTTGGGGTTTGTGTTTTGTGAATGGTCAACCTCTCATGCTAGGGAGGCTTAGTTTGCATGACTTGAGGTGTGAGATTTTCCTTCTCTTCTTCGAGATATTTTGTTAGAAGTGGGTGAGCACCCAAAAATACCTTCCCCGACCTAAGGTTGATTTCATGAATCCCTACAACGTAAGTTGGATAAGCAGTTTCTCCACTATACACTAGTTAAGCCTGCTTATTGTTAGGATTTTGGTTTGGTTGGGTAGACATATGAGGCTATTTTGGAGGATTATTTTGGGGTACTCATGGTTAAATATGAGGATTCATCAATGCAAGTGGTTGGGATTTTTGAGGTATTCATCCTGAAGACGAATTACCCCATTGAGGAGGTTGGTGTGGATATGGTTGAAAAGGATGAATAACATTTTGGGGAGGATAAGGCCGTGGAGTGGGAATAGACCAAGGTGAAGTGTTAGGAGGACACCAAGGTTAAAAATGTGCATTGTAATTTACAATGAAAGGAGAGGGGTAGTTCATACCCTATTGATACTGCCTCAGGGCTTATGACCTCTTCTGATTGACAAAGAAGAGTTGCTCCATGATCCCTTATGCTCCTTGGTTTACAAATTTCAAACCTTTGGACATTTTTTAGTGGAGTGATTTTATTTACATATAGAACATATCTCTATGACATTTAAGGGATGCTCATTCCTAAGATGTCTTTTAGTGCATTTAGGGAAAAATGTAGCTAATGCCCTATTTACTTCTTCTTGTTTTCTCTTGGTCTATAGTGCATCCATTTACATATAAAAGGTGTGTAAGATCTCATTTTTTAGGTCCTATAACATACCTCCTATATCATTCTTAGTAATTGTAGAGGAGGAAGAGGGACTTACCAAGCCTTTATTTCTCTACCTCTTTTTCTAGCATCTCTAGAATGATTTTTTAATACCATTTTGATATCAGAATAGCTGAGATGATAAATGTATCTATTGGATAGAAGTTTGAGTGCTTCCATTAGTTCTTCTCTAACTCCCCATAGTAAGACTAGCTTCAACAAACCTTGATCTAGAGTGAAATTGTGCACTCTTCTGTAAATTAACTGAAATTATTCCTCATAATCTTTTAGACATTCATCTACTCCTTGAATCATTCTGAATATCTCATCTCTAGTATCTCTTGCTTTGCAATAATCTCCATATGTAGTGTTGAAATCTTGTTTCATCTGCTCCCATGAAGTAATGTTGTCCCCTTCATGGCCCATGAACCAACAAAGGGTACATTTTGAGCTTCTACTCATTAGTTGTGTAGTCATAAGTTTTTTAAACTACAACAAACTCAAACATAAACGTGTCAGGATCTTTAATATTCAACCCATTGAAGTGTAGAATGATAGAGGGATTGATGTTTTTCATCTTGGCTTCTCCATTTGTTTCTATAATGGGAAATATAAATTCTTCAGGTTGTCTATTTTCAACCATGGTATTAGTGGGTTGTGAAGGTCTTTCTTCTTCTGCAAGCTCATCAGAGATACTCTATTGCTCACCTAAAAAGGCCTCAATATCCCTTGTGGATAGGGTAGGAGGCTCACAATCAACAAAAATAGGTTAGATTCTCGTGGAAGTGGGGTTTTTTATAATTATTTTCTTGATTTATCCCTAAATATTTGAGGCATAAAATAAAACAATACATTTTTCTGTCTTTATAATTTTTTTGGAATGAAAATGCAAAACAATTTTTTTGTTTTCAAAAATGTGAAATGCCTAATGAAAATTTTGTTGCTTTTACAAAAGTTAAATGAAAGAGTGATTAAATCAACTAGGGAAGAAGATATTACCTACTTTGACACCTCCCCAACAATGATGCCAAAAATTGATGGCCCCTAGTATTACAACAAGGAGACTGCAACTCCTAAAGGTCTCAACTTTAATTGTCAACTTGGGGTTTGTATAAATTAAGATGAGATCCAATTACTCATAGACCATACTAACTACTCTATGCTACAAGCAAAATTTTGAATTACATGAAATGAAAGGAAATAAGAAAATCTATACGATCTACATGAAAATGAGACAAACCATCTTAAATATGATGAAATAAAATTGTATCTATTATACCATGCAATGAAAGCAAACTATCAACTAATTTAAAGCATGTAAACACCAAAATCCTAATTCTGTAGGGAAAAGACATTGTCTACAATAAACTAGGTCAAATAATATACTTGGTCTCTTGCATTCTAAATTGCGTCTTTGGGGTTCTAGGGATGTTGTAACACATAAAATATTATTAACCATGATTTGGATGCAAGTTTAGATGAGTTTCAAATGAAAAATGAAAACTGCTACAAGAGTCCCTATTTTGCTATAGGAGATAGTCTTGTGAGGAGGAAAAAGTGCTAAGGATGTCGTTTGAAGGAAAAATGAGCTAAGAGGAGGCTAAGAAATTATTAAGAATCCATTTATATGTCCTCATGTCAATGATAGAATGGTTTATTCAAAAAATAGGTGATTGGAGAGTCTCTTGTAGCTCTATAAAACAAAGGATTGTAAAGTTGCAATACATAGTAATGAGAAACAACAATTAAATATAAAAAAATAAAGTGAATTTAGGCACATAAAGCATGATAAATCTATTTAACCTTCCTAAGAACTCATTTAGGCTAAGAAAACATTATGAAGTGCAAAAGGGATGGTCTAATACAACTTTTATGTGCCTAGGAAAGGTTAAATGGGACTTACGTTTTACCTATTTGGGAGGCCCATCAAAGGGATGAACTCAAATGCAACCTCATCATTGATGATTGAAGTCCCCTTCCTTTTTCCTTGTGGCCATGGATGCATACCTATATGTGTCAAAGTTATTCTCTCAAAGATGATAAAACCTTAAGGTAGAAAATGAAGAGAAAATATGTCTTATTTGACCAAGCACATAAGCAAGTCTCACCTCTAATGAGTATGTTCCTCCATGCATATATATTATGATGATTGTAGTCTTCAATCAATTTTTTTTTATGAATGTTGAGTTGTTTCACTATTCTCAACTCTCGAAGAATACCAAAATATTTTGCAAGTTTATTGGATAGGGCGCCTAGACTCCATCAAAGGGATGATTCCATTGTTACTATGGAGTTTAGAATTATCTCATTGGATCCCACCACTAGTCTTAAATGAACATTAAATAATAGGATGAAGGGGCATTGATCATCTTTCTAGGCATGACATCCTTAGTCAATAAAAGATGCCACCTTCATCATTTCCTTATAGAACTATTAGAACTATAAGTAATATTAAATTGTTACAACCACTTCACCTCATCCTTCTCTAACATTTGAAAATCATAATAGTGATAACCTTTAGAAGGTTTATGACTTTAATAGCTACAAGCTTAGGCTAGGTTTTCATTTGAGGGAGACATTACATAGATAGCACCATCTATCAAAAAGGTTTTTCCAAGTACCTAGTTTGTAGAATTGATGCTCAAAACTCTTCATGACCTATTTCTATGCTTTGGTTGTGAATTTGCATTCAAATAAAAATTCTTGGGTTGTTTTAGCATTATATATGAATAGGGAACACCTGTAAGGAGCATAAATTCCTTGCATAGCCAAATTTTTATTATCAAGATTTTTCCTTGCTCCAAAATCCAACAATTTTTTTGAATTTGGGAATGCCATGTATTTTTCCATATAGATGCTCTATGAGGGAGATATATATTATCCAAATATAGTCCAAAACCTTCATAGAATAATTAGTTGTTCCCCATAACATTTTATCAATGAGAGATATTCATTTTGGTGTGCATCCTTTGAGATTAGTGACTAGTTGGTGAATAGGAGGTGTTAATTTCATAGGAGTGTCAAAACTCCATCTAGGCCAACAACATCTTGGGTCCATTTGGATATGTGAAATGAATTTTTCCCTTGAGTTTCAAGCTAAACCTTTAGAGGGTACAATCCTTGATTGATATAATTGGTAGATTTCTCATGATGTTGTTGTTCAATGTCTTGATCAGTCTTCCACTTTTAGGAGCCTAAGGTAATTTGGATTGTAGAATTGGGATTATGGCTCTTATGAGATTCAAAATGGGGAACATTTCTTTATAACATACTTTAATGACCAGGTGCTCAGTATTTAGGTCAAAAATAAAAGTTCTCAGGTTGGCTAAAAAACAGTACGACTATGTTCGTCTCATCAAGACGATCGCAATACAATTTGTTTAACTGAAAATGAAGTCCGAATGAAGGAGAAAAGGCCTGTTGTTCGTAAATTTCCTAAACAACTAAAAAATTGCAGAAACAAGACGGAATGATGACATGGCAGTCCAATCAGCAAGGGGAATCTTCTTCAGTTTTCGCCCAATGGGTTTATGACAAGTTTCACCTCCATATTTTCCAACTTGATTATGTGAAGGTGAAATTGCCTAAGTGGTCCTAAGGTGAAATTTGAAATTATATATATATATATATATATATATATATATATATATATTATATATATATATATATATATATACATATATACATATATACATATATATACATATATACATATATACATATATATATATATATACATATATACATATATATATATATAGATATATATATATATATATATATATATTTTAATTAAATCTGAAAATTTGGCAGTAAATGTGAATTCAAATCCAAGTTAAATGACGGTAAAGTCAAGTTTATGGCGGGCAAACCCTTTGTATGGGATAGGCGAGGCGGGTTTGAACCTGTGACCTTCCCTGCATCATTACCACCACCCACCATTGGGCCACGACCGTGGGACTTGAAATGGGTAGCAGCAAAGTTATACTTAAATGTTGCGGTTTTGCCGACGACGGGGAAGGAGGGAGCTAACCTTGAAGCCAACCCCCTCCCCATGCGACCAAGCACCGAAACCAAGGGCTAGGGCCAGCGCTAAGTGCACCCATAATCACGCTTAACAGCTAATTAACCCTCTGTTAATGACGGATTAAGTTGGTGGAGATTTTGGAGGGAGCACCAAGTTCGGCGGAACTGCCAGTTTTGGTGGTGCTAATTGGAGTCTCCTCTAGCTTTAGCGAGGTTTCCTAGGGAAACATTGAATGAAGCATATCTTGCTCAATTTTCGACCAATTTTGGAAAATGAATAGTCAAATTTGGATGATTTCAACATTTTGAACTCATTGGTATAGGTTTCAGAGGCAATAGAATATTTCTACAGGTGATTTTCCACAGGGAAGTTCAGGGAAGCCTAGGGCCACCAAGGAAAGGGGTCATGCCCAAAGAAGCTAGGGTCAATTTTTAGAGATATAGTAGTCATTTTTGGCTAATTTGGACATTATGAACACATTGGTGTAGGTATCAGGAGCCATAGAGCTTTGTAAACAATTTTTTTTCCACATTGAGCTAATACAAAGGTCCAAGACATGGAATCTGGACCAAGGAGATGTAGCCCAGGAGGGGTGAACTCCTTCATCCAAACACTGTGTTAATGTGTCTCTTTGATGGTTTGCTGCACTGTACATGTTTTCTATTCAGTATTTCTTTCTGAAGCTATTTTTCTCATGAATGTCTTGTTTAACTTAAGGAGATTTACCTGTTTATAAGCACCAACAACTAAGGAAACCTCAGCACAAAAAGCAAGAAGCAAGCACATGTTTATAAATCTGTAATTGTTATTAGCACATCAAAACTAATAATACAAAAATAGATCAAGTTGGTATCAGAAAAAATGTTGAATTTCTTGATTGATTGAGTTTGTGCAATTACGGTTTTAATGGTTGCGAAATTGTGATGCTTACAAGGTTAAAGTTGCAAAAAGGAGAATGGAAGCTATTGGTTGTAACTCCCGAGGTAATTCCTAGAAAAAGGAGAGACACAAGGCCACAATCTCCACCACCCAAAGTTCCAATTCTAGCTGCACTTGAAACTCCTCAAGTTTTGTCTTCAACTGAGATTGAAGAGGTACAAGCGATACAAATTTCTGAGCCTGAATCCATAGCCATTATGTCTAGAGAAAGAGAGCCTGAAGGCCCCTCTTTAGAAGAGGAAGAATTCAGGAAAGCTTTGTATACTTTGACTGAGATGGTTAAAGTCCTCTATGAAGAGAGGAACACTAGAATGGTTGGAGAGAGTTCTAAACCACGACATGGAAAAGGAAGCTCAAAGGCCCAAAAAGATGAGAAGAAGGATTCCAAAGGGAATGATGGAAAGCCACCTCCCGTTACCATCCTCATCATCCTCCTCATCATCTCCATCATCTCACAGAAAATCATCTTCCACTACCACCACTGAAACTAGCTATACTCATTCCAAAACCCCAAAAGGAAAGACTCCATTACTGAAATTGGACATAAAATTTGAACTTCCCATGTACAATGGAGAGGTGAATGCATAAAAGTTAGACAATTGGATTCGACAGTTGGAGGTATACTGCAGAATTCAGAACCTTCAAGAAGACAACATAAATATCTAGTTGGCTTCACTAAGGCTAGAAGGAGCTGCACTAGTTTGGTGGGAAGCAAAGACTCAAGAGGAAGTGAGAATCCATGGTAATATATCCATCACTTGGGTTGAATTAGTTTATGCAATTAAAAGACAGTTTTATCCTTTATCCTATATGAAAAAAGCCATTATGAGTTGGTAGAATTTTAGGCAGCTTAAAGGCCAAACAGTCTAAGAGTATATACAGGAGTTTAGAAAAAGGGCTTTGTTAATAGGAGTGAATTTGAATTCTCAAGATACACTGCTGAAATATATTGGGGGTTTACATTCCTATCTTAAACACACTATTCTTATGTTCAATCCAACTAATTTGGATGAAGTATGTGTGCAAGCCACACATCTTGAATCTAGAGGAAAGAACACTAATGAAGAGAGTAGTAATATAAAACCACCTACGGGTAAGGAGAAAGAGAAAGGAGGAAAATGGAAAGGGAAGAAAAATGCAAGTGTGAAGAAAGAAGGGGAGAAAATCACATGCAAACATTGTTCCAAAGAGGGGCATGATGAAGCCCACTGTTGGAAATTGCATCCAGAAATGAGACCAAATAAGTTCAACAATAAAGGGAAATAGAAAACCACTGCTATCACTCAAGAAGATTTAGGTTCTGAATTAGGTGATGAAAACAAAATCACTTTCATGGGAATCAAAGGAAAACAAGATATTGCAAGCACTAGTTTAGAAAACTGTAACACTACTACTACTTCAGATGAAAAAAGACGATTTGAGTTATTTCATTTTAGGGTCATATCTAAACACACCAAGATTGACACACTCTTTGATAGTGGGTCACAAGCGAATCTAATCTCTGAAGACTTAGTCAACAGACTGAATCTTGAAACTATACCTCAAAACCATACCCTTTGGGGATGGATAACAAGAGACACCAGTTTACAGGTTACAAGAAAATGTTTGTTTAAGTTTGAAATCACTGCAAATTTTGTTGACGAAGTAGATTTCGATGTGGTACCGGTTGATATTTCAGGTGTAGTATTGGGTAGTCCATACTTGTATGACCAGAAAGCAGTCTTTTACCGCCATGAAAACAAGTATCACTTGTTCAAGGATGGTGTGGAGTATGTAGTGAGAGCCCATCGCAAAAAGTTAAACATATTAGTTATTAATGCAGGGCAGGGAAAAAGACTAGTGAATTCAAGTAAAAGTTTGGTACTTATCATGTTCAAGCCAAATGATGATATTGTTTATGAAAACATTGTTGCATGTAATGCAAGTTTCAATTCTGATTTTCTTGGTTTAGTTCATCAGAGTGATGAATTATTTCAGGTTGTGAAGAATCTTCCTTCAAGGAGAAAGAAACTTCACATGAAATATCTTCTCAGAAAGAGGTTTTTCTTTGTGATGTTGGCATGCAACGGTTGACAAAATCGCAAAGTGTAGAGAGACCAATTCAATGATTTTTTTTTTTGAACAATGAGCTCATTTAATCATCCGTTATGTGATGTTGTGCATCGATGGTTATGGTGCCAAAGAGGAAAGGTAAGTATTTAAAGAAAGAGGACAAAATGACTAGTTTTCGCCAAAGCAAAGTTGTAAAAAGAGGTCAGTGCAAGAATATACATAACACCAAACAAGAATGGTTTGTATGGATTTTAATGTTGTATGTTCTTTGTAGCACTTCTATTACATACATGTATTTGAATTATGGCAAAAAAGAGTCCTTTCTTGAAGAAATTGTCCACTTGGGTGACATAAACATGTTTAGAAAGTTTTCTTATGCACATGTCATCTATGAAGGAAAATTGTTTGATGTTTTGAAGATATCAAAGTACAAGTTGGGTTTCACTTCTTTGATGCATTTGGGCCATGATATTGGAGGAGGTAAGTTGAAGGCAAGCCTCTCCAAGTTGGATGCCATTGTTGATTGGTTAACGCCTAAGATCGTCATTTCGATAAGAGGTTTGTTAGGAGCAACCCAATGTTGGAGGAGAGTTGTTGTTGACATTTCTTCTTTCGAAGCTCCTTGGCATGCATTGTCATGTGTGTGCAAAGTATTCCAGTGGGGAGGTAAACAATAATAGGCATGTGTTGCTTCAAACCAAAAGATCAGTTCAATTCTTTTTTATGCTCTTTCAAACTTGAAAGGTTCATTTGAGTTTCAGGTTTATGCAAGCAACCTCACCATCTTATTTCATTCAGAGAATTTCCATGGTGTAAAGATTAAGTTTCAACGATTCATGCACTATCATTGGATGGATACTTGTAAAAAATTTCACTTGGTTAGAAGGTACAAAAGAGGTATAAGCAACAATTTCATTGTCATGCCTTTTATGCCTATTGGTTATGTAACTGTTGTATTTAGGCGTCATTATGTTTTACATGAAAGTTATGTTCAGAAAATTTCATACTTTCAAGATGTACAATCAGGCTTGAGTGATGTAAACCAAGTAGTGAAATTTGTCATCCATTTGAATTATATTTTGTTGTCTTCATGGTAAGAATGATGTTTCTTTTGATGGAAACATGGACAAAACCATGAGTTTCTATGAACGACTGAAAATGGTGCAGCAAACAGTGCAAGATCAAGTTGAAAAGGGCAAAGACAAGTACATCTATTATGTCAATTACATGTTTCAAGTCGACGGTGCAAGATGGTGTCATTTTTGCAAAAAGAGGCTTCAAGTTATTGAACAAGGAGAGAATGTTAAGAATTCACATTCTGAATGTATTCTTACAGAATTTCTGAATCAGTTTCAATAACATGCCGTTTGTGACAGAAGAACGGGGTCCTTAAGGCAAGTGAATGTTGATTTCCTTAGAGAGGAGCTTAAGGAAACAAATTCGTTAAAAACCAATTGGATCTAACTTGGAAAGGTGAGGGGACGATACCCTGATTTACCTGTCAGATAATAGTGATCTTTTGGGGTCCAAAAGGTTTCTAGTGGGGAGGAATGATAAGGTGCTCAGTATTTAGCTCAAAAATTAAAGTTCTTAGATTGGCTCGAAAATTGTACCATTGCATCCGTCTTGTCAAGACGATCGTAATGCAATTTCTTTCACTGAAAACAGAGCCTGGATGAGGGAGAAAAGACATGCTGTTCATTTTCCTAAACAGCTAAAAAATTTGCAGAAACACGACAGAATGATGACATGGCAGTCCAGTCAACAAGGGGAATCTTCTTCAATTTTTGCCCAATGGGGCTGTGACAAGTATCACCTCCAGATTCACCAGTTTGGGTATATGAAGGTGAAATTGCCTAAGTGGTCCTAAGGTGAAATTATATATATATATATATATATATATATATATATATATATATATATTATTAACTATATTATATATATATATATATATTTTTTAAATATATTTAATTTAATTAAATTCGAAAATCGGGCGGTAAATGTGAATTCAAATCCAAGTTAAACGACGGTAAAGTCAAGTTTATGGTAGGAAAAACCTTTGTATGGGATAGGTGGAGGCAGGTTTGAACCCGTGACCTTCCCCGCACCATTTCCACTGCCCGCCATTAGTCCATGACCGTGGGACTTGAAATGGGTAGCGGTAGACTTATATATATATATATATATCATATCAACCTTATGAATCGGGATAATACCACCTTCACATGCCCATGGGGAACCTTTTCTTACAAGGTTCTTCCATTTGGTCTGTGCAATGCCGCTGCTACCTTCCAAAGGGTTGTGTTGAGTATTTTCTATATATATATATATATATATATATATATCATATCAACCCTGTGAATCAGGATAAAACCACCTTCACATGCCCATGGGGAACCTTTTCTTACAAGGTTCTTCCATTTGGTCTGTGCAATGCCGCTGCTACCTTCCAAAGTGTTGTGTTGAGTATTTTCTCTAACCTTGTGCATGAATCAATGGAAATCTACATAGATTATTTTACACCCTACGAGGATGATTTTCAAGATTCTCTCTCCAACATATACAAAGACTTGTAGAGTTGTAAAAAATTAACCTCTCCCTAAGCCATGAAAGGTGCCTGTTTTTTATGAATGAAGGGATTATTTTAAGGCACTTTCTCTCATAAAAAATAATCCATGTGGATCCTAAAAAAATAGTCATCATAAAAAAAGGTTCATGTTCCTAAAAAATATAAAGATATTAGAAGTTTTCTATGAAGTTCTAGGTATTATCAAAGATTCATCAAAGATTTTAGCGGGAATGCTTCTCCTTTATTTTCTTTACTAACAAAAGATGCATAATTTTTCCTGATAGATTTATGCCATAAGGCAGTTGAGGATATTAAAGAAAAACAAATGGTTGCACCTATCCTTAGAGGTCCAAATTGGAATTTTCCCTTCTATATACATACAAATGCATTAGATAAAGCAATTGAGGTAGCATTGGGACAACTCAAAGGTAAATTTTCCTATGCCATTTATTTATCATCAAGAATTTTTAAAAATCTTAACTTAACTATACAATTACTAAGAAAGAAATCCTTATTTTCATACATTCCTAAAACAAATTTAGGCATTACATTCCTGGATATTAGGTATTTGTGCATATTAATCATGTAGTAATCAAATATTTAATAAATAAACAAGATTTGAATGTGTACATAATCACAATTTGATCTAACTACCATTGATAAACCTCGAAAATAAAATGTTGTTCCATATTTTATTTCAAGACTAACCTTTCCTACAGATGATGAAGAGGTGGTGGATAACCAACTCCCTTATGAGCATCTCTTTTCTACATCACTCTTATCTCCATGGTTTGTTGACATAGACAACGTTCTAGTTGTTGGCCAAGACTCATCTTTGAAGGAAAAAAGAAAAATTGTCAGGAAGAGTGCCTCTTACACTTGGATTAGGGGTAACCTCTTACAATTTGGGCTTGATCAAATCCTGAGAAGATGTGTGAGGGAAGATGAAGTTTATGACATCCTTTTAGATTGCCATTATGGACATATGCAGTCCATTTTGTTTGCAAGATGACACCTTACAAGATCATGCAAGCATGATACTGTTGGCCAACCCTTCACTAAGTGGGATGAAATTCCTTTATAGCCTCAAATGGATTTTGAGCAATTTGAGAAGTGGGGCATGGACTTCATTGGTACTATTGATCCTCCATATGGAAAAAAGAGGTACATTCTTATGTGCATTGATTGCTTGACTAAGTGGGCTAGGTTGAAAGTAAGAACTGAGCAGAAGGTGGTCGAATTCTTAAGGGAAAACATCTTCTATAAGTTTGGTTTCCCAAGAGAATTGGTGATAGACCAAGGCTCTTAGTTTCCTCCAACCTAATCGAGTGGATCATGGAGAAACCTCACATTTGACACTAGAAATGATTCGGACTTATGCAGGAACACAACAAAATATAAATATACACATAAACACAGAGATGTAGCAGAAATAAAACTTCATTTCATTAATATAAAAGAATTAAAACATGCTTAAATACATAAATGGAAATAAGATAACTCGTGCAATGGTAACTTATCTCTGATAATATATGTGGCAGCTACATGCCATTGAACTGTGTTACAATGAGGCTTAAGGGCCTTTTTATTATTGAAAAATAAGGGAAAACCATAAACAACCAAAACCCTAACCCTAGGAGATGGAACGCCAAGAGTTTGTGGGCCTTGTTAGGGTTATTTGGGCAACCAACTTCCTAGGGTCGTATCTTGGTCATATTATCTTTGTTTGACGTGTATGATACCTCGTTGGAAATATCTCTATAAGTACTGCAAGTTTTTCTATAATCCCCTACCTATGGCTATGGGCCTACTACGAACCTCAAAATAACATCGTTTAGGGGGTCAAAACTGCTTCAGAAGTTCAGGAATTGAAAAACTACTAAAAATAGTAAATGTTGTCATAAACAAGGAAACTAATGAAACTGAATGGAGGTCTAGGTGGAATAGGAAAGTGGCCACCAATATACACATGGATCATTCCTCCCTCCTTAGGAAGAAATGGTCCCCATTACGTGCAAAGCCTCCATGAGGTGAGGAAATTTATGTTGAACCTAGTTCTTGGTGAACCACTTGACCTGGTGAAGGAGTTGGCCTGCTTTGACAAATCAATATAGTTGGATCCTCTATGGGAAAGTATTATTAATTGCCTAAGTGGTCCTAAGGTGAAATTATATATATATATATATATATATATATATATATATATATATATATATATATATATATATATATATATATATATATATATATATATCTATATATATATATATATATTTTAAATATATTTAATTTAATTAAATTCGAAAATCGGGCGGTAAATGTGAATTCAAATCCAAGTTAAACAACGGTAAAGTCAAGTTTATGGTAGGCAAAACCTTTATATGGGATAGGTGGAGGCAGGTTTGAACCCGTGACCTTCCCCGCACCATTACCACTGCCCATCATTAGTCCATGACCGTGGGACTTGAAATGGGTAGCGGTAGAGTTATATATATATATATATATATATATATATATATATTGAAAAATATTATAGTCGAACCTAATGCGAACCTCATTCGAACCTAATCAGAAATTTGAATTCGAATCGAACATAATCGTTGTCGAACTAGAATTCGAACTCGAACCGTGTGACATAGGTGAGAACCTTAGACATGGTCTCCTACACTTCCATTATTGCAGAAGGAAAAATTGAAGCCCCCAAATCCAAAGTAGTCGCTCAATATCTCGGGTGAGTACAGGAGACGGTGATGGATCCAACGAAAAGTACCAGGGTTATTCAAACCGCGGGTTTCGATGACATAGTATTCCAAATTCTATTCATTCTGTGCACACATGGGATCTACAAAACAGGGCCTCTGGTTCCAATCATTGCACTAGACTTGTGACCTCCTGCTCTTTAATGATGTCAAGATTCTAGTTGGGGGTTTTTTCTACTGCTTCTCTGAGGTTGTAGTATACACACAACCATTAGAGGCAAGAGATGGGTATGGAGTTGTCCTTGATTTTCAACACGAATTGAACAAAAGTAGAGAGTGCAAATTAGTTGAGATTAATAAAAGGATGGATCTTGAAGATCAATCACCAACACCGCCCAAAGGAGCCCTGATCCAAATCTTTATCAGAACACTGAGAGGGAAAACAATTTGTATGAGGATCTGGACTTAGGAGTGGGTACAAGATCTTAAACAAAAGATTCAAGAAAAAATTGGGTATCTCAACAAGTCTTCAAAATTTGATTTATGCAGGTAACTAATTGCATGAGGACTACAAGTTACAGGACTATGGCATTGGTCTCAATTCGACCATCATCCTTAAATTGAGACTTATTGGAGGATGCCCTGGATCTATTTCAAAAGGTCCAGGTTCATTCAAAGGTGAAGTTAAAGGGAAGGCGGAGCCACAAAGCAACTAGAATAGTCTCCCACTCTTCCTGGTCCCTATATCGTGGAACATATGACCCAGGTGTCAACATTGACAGTCAACCTGATTGAGGTAAATGAAATTTATGCTGATTTCCATGCAAGAGTAGTTATATGAAGATTTAATGGCTTCTGGCCCAAATCAGAGGCACTACATTAATGGATTTTATCTACTTGGACAGAAAGTTGTGATATCCATCTATGCTCTAGGGGATTTTTCATTGTAAAATTTGATAGCAAAAGATAAGGATTATGTATTAAATGAGGGACCGTGGTTTTGGGGCAATGCAAGACTATTCATGATACCTTTGTTTCCGGGCTTTGATGCAAACAACATGGTAGTTTCCAAAATTTCCGTATGGGTTAGGTTACATAATCTACCATTGCATTTTTGGCACCACAAAGTATTAGAAGGAATTGGGAATTCATTGGGGAAATTCTTAAAGGTGGATGCAAATCGAGTCTCGAAAGGAATTTTCACCTTTGTCAAAATTTGTGTAGAGGTAGACCTTAGTAAAGGTTTACCTGACTGCATTATGTTGTTACACAACACTATGAAGTGGAAATAACCGCTTGACTATGAGAATACGACTTTTCGCTACCTTAAATGTCTTCAAACTGGTCATCTTCAAAGCACTTGTCCTCAAGTTAAAAAAGATCCCAAAAGAAAAAAGAGACAACCTGAAAAGCCAAAAGGTTTCCAATTTTCAGAAACTCAAGATGTAGAAATAGAAGGTGCAAAAACCATAGAAATCACCACAAACATAAATGATTAGAAACCCCAGGACACTTCACAGAAGGACAAGACCAAGCATAACTCTGCATCAGTTACAATGCATTCCAATCAACAATAACTAATTGAGATTATTACTTTGAAAAATAAGGAAGTGGTACTAAACGAACTCATGTATCAGAAAGTTCAGATTCTGATTAAGAAGTCCCAGCAAATGTAAAAGAGAACCAAATGACTATTGTATCATCCAAACCCAACTCTAGCGGTTGGCGGAAAGTGGAAAAAAAGAAAGGTAGGAAAGAGTAGATTAGTGTAAATATCTGATGAGTTTTTATTGATCTTGGATACCTGGACTTTTGTTCTA
Source organism: Pinus tabuliformis (assembly GCA_031772625.1). NCBI lineage: Eukaryota > Viridiplantae > Streptophyta > Pinopsida > Pinales > Pinaceae > Pinus > Pinus tabuliformis. Next base: position 338,191,950 of record CM062820.1, read on the forward strand.
TGCATATGCTTTTTAGCATATACAATATGTATTTTTTTTTAAATGAATAAAATTGCAATTTTTCCTTGGGAAAAATAAAATAAAACCTCAAGGTAGAAAATGAAAAATAATGATGTCTTTTGTTTACCAAGCATAGAGGCAAGCCTTGCCTCTAATGAGTACATTGGTTCTTACATCTTATGATGGTCATAGAGTCTCCAACCATAAAAAAGTTATGAATCTTGTGCTATTTTACTATTCTCAATACCATAAGATTTTACAATATTATTGGATAGGTTGCCTAGAATCCATCAAAAGGATAATTCCATTATTCAAATGGGGTATGGAATTATCAACCCTACAACTGCACCCCAAGATTCATCGTAGATGCACCATTTTTTTTATACTAGAGGAATCAATAACTGGGTTGATCTCCTACTCATGTGACACAGGGTTGATTCCAACCACTACCTCTATAACCCCTAAGTGAACCACGCCTCCCCCAACATGCAACCCAAGAGTAAACTTGAGGGATCTGAACATGGAATCTCATGGTACATAATACTTCACTTTCATGACCATTGCCAATTTAGCTACCCTTGGGGGGATATCTTAGATGCACCATTACATAAGAGGGTAAATGAAGATTTTTAATCTTTCTTGGCTTAAAATTCCAATAGAAGATGTCAACTTGGTCTTGGGCAATCAATTTCTCTTCTAAAACTATCAAAATTATAAGTAATATTGAACTATTCCAACTACTTCACTTTACATTTCTCTAACATTTAAAATTCATAATAGTGATAGAATTTTGACATTAATGAACTTGACTAGAAGGCCCATGCTTTCAATAGCCACAAGCTTAGCCTTGGTGGATTCATATTGAAATACCACTCGATTTCTAGCAACCTACACTTTCTAGCATATTTTTTGGGCAAAGTTTCCCATAAGAATTTGAGAGTAGGTTTTCTAAGGGAAACCTTGTATAGATACCACCATCTATCAAAAAGGTTTTCCAAGTTTCTAGCTTGTATATTAATGCTGAAAATCCTTCATTTCTTATTATTATACTTTGGTTGTGAATTTCCATTAAAATAAAAAAATGTTGGGTCACTTTAACATTGTCTAGGTATAGGGCACACCTATATGGGCCATAAATTCCCCATTTGGCTAAATTTTGTCTTGTTAAGATTCTTCCTTGTACCAAAGTCCAACAGAAAATGTTGAATTTGGGAATGCCATATATTTTTCATATAGATACTCTAGGAGGGAGAGATATATTAACCAATTGTAGTTCATAACCTTTCTTGATAGAATAATCAATTGTTCCCCATAACCATTTATTAGTGAGAGATATTCATTTGGGTGCACACTGTTTGAGATTTAGGACCGATTGGTGAATGGGAGGGGTTATGTTCGTAGGAGGAGTGTCAAAATTCCATCCAGGCAAACAACCATCTTGGGGCCATCTAGATATGTCAAATTAAGTTTTCCCTTGAGTGTAAAGCCAAACATATAGAGGTGCAACTCTCGATTGATATAATTGGTAGATCTCCCTTGATGCTATTGCTCTAGATCTTAATTGTTCTTCCACTTCCAGGAGCGTAAGGAAATTTGGATTTTATAATTGGGATGGTGAATCTTATAATGTACAAATAAGGAAACATTCCCTTGTAGAAAAAATTAAATCAAAGCATCTCCTCTTTGATCCTATAAATTAATTTCTCCATAAAATTTTGTTCCACCAATCAAAGTCCCTTACAATTCTAGGAGACAATATTCATCATTTAAATGGGGTTTATGGATCCCATCTTGAGGTGTTTCTATGCCACTTTGGTTCCTTGTGTTTCTTGGGCATTTAACGTAACTCATATCCATAGTTTTTTACCGACCAAACCATTTCGCTTTTTTAGCTATTACTCTCTTTTTTCTTTATGGGCATTTTTTCCTTCTCTTTTTTTCTATTTACCTTCTATGACCTACTCTTACTTGGGGACATAAGGAAATCCTCATCTTGGTGGGGGAGGTTTCTTTCCATCATAGGAGATGGAAGGAAGTATTTGTTTTCTTCCAAATTAGAGGATTATAGTGGACCTATCATTAACATGGGGATTCCTACTATTTCTAGGTTGGGATATTGATTCTATTTGTAAGAATTTCATACTGGTTTTGACTTGGACTTGATGTTGCTATTTGAGGTTCAATCAAATAACTTTCTTTAGTTTCAAATTCTAAATATTTGGGTGTCCTTTCCATGGTTGATTTTATAGATTTTTTCTCTAATGCATAGGGTTATATTCCTAGTCTTGACAGGATAAATTTCTTAGACTATGTTATGTTTTTTTCTTGCTTATTTTTTCTTCTTCTTCTTTCTCACTTTTTTCCATTAGTCATAATTTTCCTGAGGCCCTTGCTTCATGTAAAATTTCTTAGGATAAGTTTTCACAAAGTGTCCATATTAATGATAGTATTCACATTTGAAAGGAAACTATTCATAATCCACAGGTTGGATATGCTTCCATCCATCTAGAAAAATTTGAATTGCTTCTGGTTAACCTATTTCCAAATCAAATTCTACACATATATGAGCACAAGAAAACATGTTACCTCTTAGGTTAGCTTTTCAATATATGTGCACAAGGTATTTTTTATACTTTTTAAAACATCATTAAAACATCATCATTCCAACATTGAAGCGATAAATGAGGAAGATGAACCCAAGTAGGAAAAACCTAAGGGAAATAATTTTCAGGGTTAAAATCAGGGGTCCATCTATTTAGATATAATCACTTTGTTCCATAAGAAAAAGGAATACTTATGAATATTAAATGCATATCTCCCTTAGATTAAAAAAAAAAGGCATAAAAAACTCCGTCACAAAAATAAAGAGAGGACTTACCCTTTATCAATCCAAGCTAGTTCTTCTGAACCTAAATTTCCATGATTCAAGGAGGGGTCTAACACTAAAAAATCTCTAGAGGAATTTTATACATCTAATTAACGAGAAGACATAGTGTGCAAAACTTTGGAAGCAAAAGGTGGAGTGGTGGAGGAGCCACCTCCTATAGTGGTAAAATCCATGGAGAAATTAGGGGTGTGTAGAATGCTAGGGTTTCAAGCTCTAGAGTGCACGATTATATAAGGTATTTCAATGAATAAGATGCTTTTTAATTAAAAAGTAATTAATTTTTTTTTTTTAATAATTTTTTAAATTCTTCTGATGTAAACCATTTTTTTAAACCACATTTAAAACAAAATTTGAAAAGAAGATGATAAGAAATTAGAAAAAATATTATGTTACAACTTAAAAAACTATATCTATATATAAAACCCAAAAAAAAAAACGCATGTTAGGTGTGGTGGGGACAATTTAGGAATGATCTCCACACCCCACCCTCCCCATTTTCCTACTCAAAGGAGTGACATCTCTATTCTTTGAATTTCCCCAACAACCAACCCTTTCCTCCATTATTTCCACCCCCCTCTACCCGTCCACCACAGCCTTGCCCCACCTTTGCTTTGTGCTTGTCCCTTAAATGAGTAGCAAGCATGTTGGGAGGGTGATCGAGGGAGTGGTTTAGGGAGAATCACCCATTTAACAAGAACTGTGACTAAAAGACATGAAATTTAACTCAAAAACTCCATAATTTTGGGTCAAAAGTGTCAAAATCAACCCTCGTTTGAAAGAGTGGTGACATTAGTAGCACCGTTATGATGATGATGATGATTATTATTATTTTTGGAGGGGGAGGAAAGAAGAAATTGTTTTAAATATAAAAAGTAAATTTTAAAATTAACTTTTAAATAATTAAAAAAACTATCTTCCTCTTTTTTGGGCAAAATACCATAAAAATAATTAAATTTTCTTTTTAGAAAAACCATATCTAATACAAAAAAGAAAAGAAAAGAAAATAATAAATAAATAAATATATTACACTATTATTTAAAAATATTGGTATGAAAAAGAACATTAAAAAAATAAAAATGTATATAAAGGAAATAGCAAAAAAATTAAAACACTATTTTTAAGACAAAAAAAGTTAGTTGGGTGGGTTGTTTTGAAGGGTGTGGTGGGGGGAGGGATTGTTGAAATTTCCCCCATACGCCAACTCCCTAAATTCTCCCTTTGACACAACCCTTTTCCCTCTCCCCATATCCACCATTTTGTGCTACCTTGCCCCCATTCTTGCTTGTTAAAGGAGTGACAGGGAAATTCTTGGCATTACCCCCACATCCTACCCCCTCGTTCTCCCTTGCATCCTACCTCCCCTCTCCATCGCCCCCTCCACCACCACCTTGTACTGTTCTCTCCTCTTGCGTTCCCCTCAAAGGAGTAGTGGGGTGATTCTCATAATCAACCCTGTTACCCACCATTTTGTGGGTGATATCCCCAAGAGAAAATTTTCTCCAAGATGGTCCTCAACCGACAATCAACAACCCGTTGCAACCACCAACTAGTTCTTTATGCTGTTTCTCTGTCATCTGAACTGGCCATGTGGTCCTTACTCATCTGTCATGATCATATGTTTCAAGGTGGGCCTCCCGAACCTAAAGGTATGCTTGTCATTTGGTAATTAAGTACTTTAGTTTGCTTATAATGGACATTTCTAGGCATGGATTAATGGGGGGATTCAATGGAAAGAGTGGGCTAGGTCTATGCTTCTGTCCCATAAACATCTTTTGGATGATACCCTTGGATCTTAGTCCTGTGGGATCTCCTTTACTGACCTTTGGGTTTTAGGGTGGTACTACATGGGAAACCTTGATTTTTGTTGCGTGGTCCTGCTCTCTCATCTACATACTTACTCCCCTTCCATTCATTATAGCCTCATTTATTATTCTTCCCACCTGGCTCCACATAAGGTTGGCCTCCCTTTTCCCTTCCCCACACCTTGGGTTAGGCTTGAAACGATGCCCTAGAGGTTGATGCATCTGAAAGTAAAAGAATAATTGGCCACATCCAACAGGAAAATGTACCACAAAATGCAAAATATGATTGAGACAAACACATATAGAATGTGGGAAAAAGTCGAATGCATGAGCTCTACCCCATACCCATGGCGATCACTCTAGTTCCTATAGGCCTTATATGGGCATCCTTTATCATTATGGAACCCATGATTGTCCCAACCCTTGGTGGGCAATGAACCACCCTACCTTAAAAGGGGTATCCACTGCTATACCTTACACATCATGCTCTAATCCTTTAAGCCTCAAGCAGTTAATCAAAGAAAAATTAGAAAAGGCAAAAGGCATATAAAGGATGGTGGAAAAATCAAGGACGAGGTATCTCATGCACCATGATTGTTCCCTCCTATACATTATATACCCATGTGTGGGATTCCTTTTATTAGCTACCCTTGTACCCCGACATGTGGCCTAGGATTACCCCTTTCATTCCCTATTCCATTCATCTCTTTATCACATGGCACCACCATTTGAAGGATGTACCTTGGACATACTATCCCCTCTAAAGGTAGAAAACTCCTAATAACGTACTTGGTTAACCCCCTTTGGAGATTGGAGACATTAGCACATGCCAAAGCCCACTATGGAAGGGAATGCCATTATGAAGTTCCCACCTGTTTTCCATGGTTTGTAAGCTCTTTAACTTGATTTATTTAAATGATTTATTGTACTGGAAGGCTAGGGGACACATTAGATCTTATGCATGATTGCAGATGGTCTCCATTTTGGGTTTGGTCTCCCTATACAGGGTCCTAACCCTCCATAGGGATACATTGAAACATGTAAGGTGTGTGTAGAGAACCCTAGGCCTCCACAATAGTAGAAAAAACTCAGTGGGTCCCTAGAGATGCTTAGAGGTTGCTAGAGATTCACGTATTGGACGAGGAAGATGCACCTGGTTCACTATGCCTAGTTGGCCCCACAATTGTACCCTGCACTTGACAGATGAAACAAGACCTATTTTATGATGCAACATCATTTACAACATCATTCGAGCCCTTGCAGATGGTCTACAAGCATCTTCGATCTACTTGGAGACCCATGCGGTTACTTGTGTGCCTCCACACCTATTGGGAGAACCACAGGTTTATTATTTGGAGAACAAGGGGCCAACCCCTTTTCCACTACTTTTGGTAGTCATATTTCTCATTATGGAACTTATGGAATTCATCAGGCTTTTTAGAAGGCCCAACGAAATTATTATTGATCGTTTGACCTCTTGAGAGGCATATTATTTTGTGTATGAGCTAGTTTGGTGGGCTTGTCACAAAAAGTTAGTTATTTTGCACATTATTTTATTCTAAGGGCTAATGTAGGCCCAATTAGCTAAATCAAACTCATCAGAAGTCTATAAATACAAGTGATGTAAATTTATTTTAGCATCACCACTTGGTTTGGAATTGTATCTCTCTCTTGAGAATTTCACTATCCTTCCTGGAGGACGAAGTTTAGAGCATGGAATGAATTTCAATGTTTGGATTATTTTATATTGCCTTGGAGCTTCTTGATCAACAATTTTTTTATGGTTGGATATAATATTAATACATATAAGTATAACTGGATACTGTTTTCTTTTCTATTTTTGTCACATACATTGTTGTTGGGATTTCACTATATTAGGGCTAATTTACTACATCCATTTCTGTGAAGTTGTGAAAATTCAGTTTCTAGATAGCGATGCTTCATTTTATGGGCCATGTATTATGAATGAATTTTACTAGAGATTCTTCTTCATTGAAATTAATCTTGATAAGCCATCAATTTTTCAAAACGAAGTATAAAGTTCTTGAAGCTGCCTTTGTTGCTTCCCTAATGTTATGTGAAGTTGTCTTTGAGGCCTGATATAGAAAATTCAATTTCCATATTCATAATTAATTTTGATTCCAAATATCCCCAAATGATTAGGAACTGGTCCACCATAAGGTGATAACCTTAAACCCATTTTCCTTCTCCCCTCTCCTCTTCTCTAGGTTTAGTCCTATAGGTCACCTAGGGCATCAATTATCTCCTAATCTAGCCATCCAAATACTTCAATTTTTGGTCCACACCTGCGCTGGTGTGTTCTCGAGAAGCCTTCCAAATTTTATGATATTACGATGATGGGATCTTGAGATATCACAAGCCATGGCTTGAAGGTCAATTCTTTCCCCTAGTTTCCTTAGGCTAGAAACCTCACTGGGATCATTACATTATATTTCATTCAAAATTCCTTCCTTGATCCCTTTCTCCCCCATGATTAGGTCAAGTATATCATTTCTTTCTAAATCATACCCCCTTGACCTAACCCGGGTCCACTTGGTCTTGTGTGGTCCCACAACTTATTGAAGCCAATTTCACAAAGACCACTTGGAAGTCAAGTTTCCACATGGATTTTAGGAGACAAGAATCTTCTTGACAAGTCATATACTCAAACTCTAGCTCTTAGAATTCCCCTAAGCCCTTCCTAGAGAGAATTTCATCTTGTTTTTAAGGCAAGTAAGCCATATATTTGATCCTCTCTTGTGAATAGGATTTTAGGATCACCTCTCATCCTAACATTGATCCATTCAATTCCATGATCCTTATTATAACGGGGTATCCTCCCATCGGTAAAAGTCCATAAAAATTAGGGAGCCTTAGTTGAGGTGATAGTGGGCTATTGCTCCATTGTTTCCCTTGACCTAGTGGTATACCTTCAAGGATCCTCTTTTAGGACCCCTATTAGTTTGAGTGGTAAGATTTCTGGCACCATTGCCGGGGACACAAAACATGTATTTTTTCCCCATACGTCATATTGAAATAACATTATTGGTGGCTCCATTTGAAGAATGAAGCCCTAGTTCTTCATTGAAATTTAAGGTCGATGCTTGTAGGGTGAAGAAAACATTTTTCTAGGCATCTTTAAATTCACCGCGGCGACTCCTACATATTTTTCATGTATATCTCAAATAGGTTGTCTTTATTTGATAAATTTACCACTTTGACATTGCTAGCATCCCCTGGAATCCTAATCATGTCACGGGAAAGATGGTACATGGGGTGCCTATGTTTGATGGTGATCCACTCTCCACAATTGACTGCATAGAAATATTTAATGCACATGCTTCAAGAGAGGAGGTTGTTCACCAAGATGTCCTTACATTGTTGTTCATGGGATCTCTCGGTGATCATAACTCATGGATGCATAATCATGAACCTAAGAGCATCTCATCTATTGAGGAGTTCGTTGATGGCGTTCTTAGGCATTTCAAGTATGGACCACATTAAGCATCCAAGAGGAAGCATTCATTGACCATTATCAATACATTGAGAATCTAAGTAATGAGAAAGAATATGTGTCCTCCTTAGGTCCACATGATGAAAAGGATGATTTTGAGAACACATGTTGGGAAGGATGAAGTTGAGACCGACCTTACCTTTATCGAGGATATTACTCATGTTGATTCTCATTTTGAGAACCTTGAGGAAGGTGATCCTATTTTCCCCTTAGAAGATTAAATTGGAGATTACTTCCATATTGAAAAGGATAAATGGGAAATTATTGGTCCTTAATTTGATTGTGCTCCCATTTACGACACCGACAAGGAGGATGAATCTGAAATTGGTCCTCCCTTTCTCTCAGGTATTATTTATGATGACATATCCATTGATGCCCTTAGGAAGGAGATTTTTTCTAAGAATTTTTTTCGGTTATAATCACATAAATATTCATTTGTTGACGTGTTTCAAACCAACCAGTGTGGTTCATCGTCAGGAAAAGATCAAGAAGCTATTCTATGTTGGGTTGTGTTATATTCTTTCCACGACTAGCCCACGTAGTTAACTGGGGGGTTAGAGGGGGGCTGGAGCCCCCCTTTGTTGCACTGATTGTGTAGCGGGGGGGGGGGGGGGGGGGTCACAGGGGGTTTGAGGTGTACCCGTAACCCACTTTATGGGTTTCGGGGCAGTGCCCCAGAAAATTTTGGTTTTGGACCCTATGTTAAGTTGGGTAGACACACCTATGGTTTTGTGTATGATTTTTGCACATGGTTTTTGGACGCGATGGTTTTTGGTCCATGGTATTTTTACGTGATGGTTTTTGGTCCATGGTATTGGATGCTTCGGCATGTATAAATATGTATTATAACATTGAAAGGAACATAATGAAAAATCAAGCTGGTAGTCCTGGTTTTGGGATCTAGGGGAAATCTTTGTGTATATGTGTTTTATGTGTTATGCTCTTGCATGGTTTATTTTCTGGGTTTTAGAATTCGTATGAAGGTAATTTTTGTATGAAGTTAAAACCTACATTTGGTATCAGAGCGGATTTGGCTTCAAGGGGACGCCTTTGTTGCTGAGGGGTTTCACTCGGGTCTGTGGTAGACCCTGTTCAGTGGGAGATCTGCAAGATCGATTCTGGTAGTGAAAGAAGATGGCGAGAAGTGGAAGGATAGAGATCGAGAAATTTAATGGTCAGAGTTTTGAGTTGTGGAAAATCAAGATGGAGGATCTGTTGGTGGATAAATATCAGTGGATTGTGGTAGATCTAGGTGCTAAACCAATGGGAGTTTCCGATGAAGAATGGAAGAAGTTGGTTCAGAAGGCAAAGAGCACAATAAGATTGTGTGTCTCAGATTCAGTATTGCTGAATGTATCAGGGGAAGCTACAACAAAGGCTTTGTGGGACAAGTTAGGGACTTTGTACCAATCTAAGTCTCTGGTGAATAAACTGTTCTTGCAGAAAAAACTATATAACCTGAGGATGAAAGATGGAGACTTGGTGATAGAGCATCTGAATGCATTTAATACTGTGGTAAGTCAGTTAGCATCTGTTGATATTAAAATTTCAGATGAAGATAAGTGCATTAGTTTGTTGTGTTCTCTACCAGATTCGTGGGATAGTCTGGTTATTGCAATAGGTAGCAATGCAACTGCCTTGCAGTTTGATGAAATAGTCTCAGCCTTGCTGATGGAGGAGATGAGACGGAAAAATATGGAGAGCCAAAATGGTGATGCCTTGTCTATACAAGGACGGTCCTAGAACAGAAAAAAATAAGTCATTGAGTGGGAGATCTAAATCTAGAGGGAGATCTACATCTCTAGGAAAACCTGTAAAGGTGGTGTGCTGGAAATGCGGAAGGGAAGGCCACTTCAAAAGGGATTGTAAATCTAAAGCTCCTGACAAAGGAAAGGGATTTGATGAGGCTCCTTATGCAGAGGTGAAAACCACCTCAGATTAAGGTGGGGATGTGTACTTGGCTTCTTCAAGTACACGTGTAGATCATGAGGCATGGTTGATTGACTCAGGTGCATCCTTTCACTTCACTCATGATAGAGAGTGGTTCTGTGAGTATGAGAAATATGATGGTGGTGATGTCTTCTTAGGGGATGATAGGAAGGCTAGAATCATTGGTTGTGGAAACGTAAAGTTGAAGCTGGAAGGTGGAAGGGTTAGAACACTTCTCGATGTTCTGCATATTCCTGCATTCGCTAGAAATCTGATCTCTGTTAGCAAGATGGATGATGCAGGTGTAAAAACAGTGTTCAAGAAGGATACCTACAAGATGGTTTGGGGAGCACTGGTATTGATGCAGGGAGTTCGGATTGAAACTCTATACAAGATGCAAGGTAGCACTGTTATTGAGGGGTGCAACAATTTTGTGGTTCCTGAAAGTGGGGTAGAAAATCTAGTGGTCTCTGGAGAAAAGACCATGTTGTGGCATCAAAGGCTTGGACATATTGGAGAGAAGGGCCTTCGAATACTTCATGGTAAAGGTATGGTAGAAGGTATTTGTAATAGCTCTCTAGATTTTGATTTCTGTGAAAATTGTGTATATGGGAAGCAGAATCAGGTGAGGTTCCCCTCTGGTAGTAAGAGGGAAAAACAGATATTAGAACTTGTGCACAATGATGTGTTTGGACCTATGAAGGTTCCATCGCTGGGTAAGTCTGTGTACTATGTATCATTTATAGATGACTTCTCAAGGAATACATGGATATATTTCCTTAAGAAGAAATCTGAAGCCTTTGACAAGTTTAAAGAATTTAAGGCTCTCGTGGAAAATCAGATAGAGAAGAAGATAAAGGTGCTAAGGACAGATAATGGTGGAGAGTTTTGTAGCAAGGAATTTGAAGAATTCTGTAAGAAGTGTGGTATAGCATGACAAAAGACTACTCCATATACACCTCAGCAAAATGGAGTTGCAGAAAGAATGAATAAGACGTTGATGGAAAGGACAAGAAGCATGCTCAGTGTGTTGGGTGTGGAACATGATTGTTCAGAGGTCTTTGTTTCAACCAGATGTATACCCCAGGAAATTTGTACACCCCTCCACACGGGGGGGTCGATCCCCCTCGGCTGGGGGGTCAGGGGGCCAGCGGTCCCACGGCGGGGGTTTCGGGAGCAGCGCCCTCGAAGCTAAAATCAGATGTAAAATTGCCTTTTAAAAGTATAGTAATTTCTAGTCAATCTGGGTCGTTAATTAGGCGGATGATTTGACGGTAGAACTTATGTTTAGTTTAGGGTTTTTTGCCCTAGAAGGAAACCCCTCTCTTTGTATGAGGGTATTGTATTTGAGGCTGTGTAATATATGTGTATTCTCCAAGCGAGAAACAGAGAGGTGAGCCTGTGAGAGAAAACACAGGATATTACAGCGGATCTGCTGTAGGTTGTGTCTCTTCATTTTGCTGGATAATAGAAAGGAAGGATTGGCTGTTCAGGGTGGACGTAGCCGAAACTAGGTGAACGACGTATATTTGTGTCTGTCTGGTTTTATGCATTTTCTGTGTTTATATTTCTGCAATATTCTATGTGTTCCATTTCTCTATAATATATAATTCTCTAACATAGTGGTGTCGGGTTAGGACAGGAATTCTGGGCAGAGGTGGTGGATACTGCATGTTACCTGGTCAATAGGTCACCTTCATCAGCGTTGGAGGATAAGACTCCACAAGAGGTATGGACTGGTAAGAAACCCTCTCTTTCACATCTGAGGGTATTTGGATGTGATGCATATGTACATGTTCCAAAGGAGAAACAAACCAAGTTGGATAGTAAATTTGAAAAGTGCATCTTTATTGGGTATAAGGATGGTTTAAAGGGTTATAAGCTTTGGAACCCAGTCACACGGAAGGTTGTGTATAGTCGAGATGTGGTGTTCAGAGAGGTAAAAGATGTTATTAAACATGAAGTCCAACCAAAGGAAGCTAAGAAGATAGAGTTTGAGCTTAAGGAGGAAGAATCAGACTCTATAGCAGAGGAGGAATCAGAAGATGAAGAGCCACAAACTCCGGGTGTGAGAAGATCAATTCGAGAAAGAAGTTAGCTAGAAAGGTATGGTCCATTTGCTTTCTGTTCAAATTTTGCTTTATCTATTGCTGACGATGATCCCAGAAATGTGAAGGAAGTAGTAGATTTAGAGGATGGCAAACTCTGGAAAGAGGCCATGGTTGATGAAATGGCATCTTTGCACAAAAATGAGGCTTGGGATCTGGTGGAGTTGCCGGCTGGAAGGAAACCCATCGACAACAAATGGGTGTTCAAGAAGAAGACAAATGAAAAAAGAAAGGTGGAGAAATACAAAGCTCAGTTGGTAGCAAAAAGGTTATTCCCAAGTGCCAGGAATTGATTTTGGTGATATTTTTTGTCTTGTTGCCAAGGTAACTTCTCTTAGATTACTTTTATTTGTTGTTGCTGCTTTTGATTTTGAGGTAGAACAGATGGATGTGAAGACATAATTTCTTCACGGGGATCTAGAAGAGGAAATATACATGAAGCAACCTGAAGGCTTTGCGGTGAAGGGTAATAAAGAACTGGTATGTAAGTTAAAGAAGTCTCTGTATGGGTTAAAACAATCACCAAGGATGTGGTATCAGAAATTTGATACATTTATATAGGGACTTGGCTTCACCAGAAGCAAAGAAGATCACTGTGTGTATTTTAAATTAATGGGTGACCGTGTTATTTATCTGGTCTTGTATGTGGATAATATGTTGCTGGTTGGAAATGACAAAGAAATTATCCAGGATTTGAAGACCCAATTGTCCTCCAAATTCGACATGAAAGATCTTGGTGCTGCAAACTATAGTTTGGGCATGGAAATTAAAAGAGATAGGGAAAAGAGGAAGCTCTGGTTAAACCAGAGGAAGTATGTCGAGACAATCTACAGAGGTTTAATATGCAGGATAGTAAACCGGTGAAGGTTCCGATTCCTGTAGGTGTGAGGTTATTTGCTGAACAGTGTCCCAAGACACAAGAAGAGGAAGAGGACATGTCCCATGTTCCATATGCAAGTGCAGTTGGTAGCTTGATGTATGCAATGGTCTGTACTAGACTAGACATTGCACATGCAGTGGGAGTATTGAGCAGGTTTATGTCAAAACCAGGGAAGGAGCACTGAACAATAGTGAAGCGGATTTTTAGGTATTTGTGTGGAACTAATGATTATGGTTTGTGCTACCAAGGAAGATTAGGATTGGACAGAATGTTGGATATTCGTGGCTTTGTTGATGTAGACATGGCTGGAGATTTGGATCAGAGAAGATCTACAAGTGGGTATGTGTTTAACCTATTTGGAGGTCCAGTCAGTTGGATGAGTAAGAACCAATCTGTAGTGGCACTATCAACTACAGAGGCAGAATACATGCCAACCACTCATGCAAGCAAGGAAGCAGTTTGGTTACAGAGATTGTGTTCAAGTATGGGGTTAGTACAGGGAGCTATAAGGATAGGCTGTGATAGCCAAAGTGCAATTTTCTTGGCAAAGAACCCCATATATCATTCAAAGACAAAGCACATTGATGTTCAGTATCACTTTGTGAGGGATATGATAGAAGACAAAAAGGTGTTGTTGGTAAAGGTGGACACTTTGAAGAATACTGCGGATGCATTGACAAAATCTGTGAGCTCTGAGAAGTTCTCTTGTTGTAGAGAGACAATGGGCATTTCAGAGTTGGAAAAATGACTAAGCTCGCTTGTGGTCCCATGTGGAAAGAAAACAACAAGTGGGAGAATGTTGGGTTGTGTTATATTCTTTCCACGACTAGCCCACGTAGTTAATTGGGGGGTTAGAGGGGGGGCGGAGCCCCCCTTCGTTGTGCCGATTGTGTAGCCGGGGGGGGGGGGGGGGGGGGGTCACAGGGGGTTTGAGGTGTACCCGTAACCCCACTTTATGGGGTCCGAGGCAGCGCCCCAGAAAATTTTGGTTTTGGACCCTATGTTAGGTTGGGCGGACCCACCTATGGTTTTGTGCATGATTTTCGCACATGTTTTTTGGATGCGATGGTTTTCGGTCCATGGTATTCGACGCTATAGTTTTCGGTCCATGGTATTGGATGCTTCGAAATGTATAAATATGTAAATTGAAAGGAACATAATGAAAAATCAAGCTGGTAGTCCTAGTTTTGGGATCCAAGGGAAATCTCTGTGTATATGTGTTTTATGTGTTATGCTCTCGCATTGTTTATTTTCTATGTTTTAGAATTCGTATGCAGGTAATTTTTGTATGTGGTTAAAACCTACATTCTAGCCATTGTGGCTTTGGATGTATCTGGGAGCCTATATTAACAATATTGAAAAACATAATTAGATGTCACAATGATGATAATGCATCATAATTACATTATTAAAAGTGTGTCATACCTTCTTGGTCTGGGTGACGTCTTCCCTTCTTTTCAAAGTTCCTTCTCATTTTCATATGCCAGGATGGCTTTCCACTCCCTGTCTGGAATCACTGGAGGGTTCTCATATGACCTGGTCGTTTCCAAATGACACCTATACTAGTCCCATAGATGTTTTAAATGTAAGTACGCCTTCGAGGTAACTTCGGTTTTGTTGAAGTTACCCTCACTGAATAGGTCAATCATCTTGCTGATAAGTTCATCCTTCAACTTGGAACTTTGGGATTTCCAATTTGTGCAAACGGCGGGCCCAAATAGTTCCAAGGTTAGTGTAGAGTTTCATAACTGTTTTGTTTTGACACCCTTTTCCCTCCATTTTCCTCTTTTTCATCATCGCTATCAACTCAATAAAAGCATTAAATCATAGATTTTGATAAGGTAAAAACTCTTATATGTTTCATTTTTCATATTTGTTAATGTGCCTTATTGTTATGTTAAAGATTGCATTAGCTACAAAATTAACATGATTCTGCAGCTATTTTACAAATTTGCAGCTACCTCCATGGTTTGCAGGGTTCTGGTGCACTAATGAAGCAAAGAAGCACATGGGTAGTTGAGGATCGATCCCCTCATGGATCTCCTCCTATTCGCTTGAGCCAATTCATTGAAGGAATCACATAGTGGCGCGGTCAAAGGCATGGGTCAAACACGTAATAGCAGAAGTCCAAATGCATCACATTTCTCTGATTTTCTTTCCAAATAGAAAATCGACGAGATAACACTTTTTCTGTTTAGTTTCAAATTTGAATAAGGATTGATTAACATAGTGTAGGCATAGAAGTCTCAAACTGTTGAGCACACATTTTATATATAAGTATGTATCCTTTGTAAAGGATAGGAGGGAAGTAATAGTTAATTTCTGAAGAATTGTGAAACAGACCTTTGTTCTCATATTGAATTAAAGTTACCTTTCTGTGATTCGATGTGTATGTGAGCATAATTTACACCT
This sequence comes from Pinus tabuliformis, assembly GCA_031772625.1. Taxonomy (NCBI): domain Eukaryota; kingdom Viridiplantae; phylum Streptophyta; class Pinopsida; order Pinales; family Pinaceae; genus Pinus; species Pinus tabuliformis. The sequence goes on from CM062820.1 coordinate 338,207,482, forward strand.
ACTGGATGTAGAGGGCCCCTACAGATAGTCGAGGTTTTAGTTTATTTCATTTCATCACTTTCTGTTGTTTTCATTTAATCACTTTTTGTTATCGTATTATCACTGCATTCTAGTTTAGTTTCCTTACTTCGCTATTTTCATCATTTCTTTATAACTTAGTGATTTAGTTTATCATTTCGTTATTTCATTTTCACTTACATTTCTTCATAGTCGTTTAATGGTTTAGTTATTCAAATGTTTTTCGCTTAATTACAGTCAATATTTTTATGCTTTTAGAATTAGAACTTGTATCTAGTCTGTAGCCAACAATTAGAAGATTACTTTCATGCTCTTTAGAATCAAAATTTTTATATATTTTGTAGACAAGATTTTGAAGGATCATTAGAATATTTTGAATTTTAATACTTTGTTTTATAGCAGCAAGGTGTTTACATAGGTTTATAATTTTAGGATGATTAACATAAGATATTTAGGATGATACTCAATACATATATAAACTGGTAGATTAATCTAACAGTAGCTTAACTTCCACTTATTAATTTGTAGAAATCTAACTCTAATCTAATAGGAATCTAGATAACAACGAAAATCCCAAAACAAACATAACCATCATCTTACAAACTAAAGGAAAGGCTTCTAGCATATATAGTGCACCTGCACTTCATAAGTTTACCAACTCCGGTCGATAATTTATGCTTGCAATTTAAGAACATTAAATTGACCAAACATTTTGGTGCCATTTCCAAGGAAGTGTAAATAGAAGCCTTAAAATAAAAATCAAATAAAAACATGATATGCATAGGGAAATAGACTCTAGATGTAGGTTTGTAGGTCGAGGAAGAAGTTTAATTCCTACATCATTGCTCACTCCACCACAACTTCTAGTGCCACACCAACCACATAAACTTGAATTCTATCCATAACAGACCAATATAGACTTCCTGAAGTCTTAAGATCCAAAATCCAATCTAAAGGTTCACCAACTTCATCAACAGAAGTTGTAATAGAAGTAGATCCTACATCTCCAACAACTAGAATAATTTTCCTATCTTCAACTGGAGAAAAAATTCTAGCTCAAGAGTTGTAATTTCATATCGAAGAAGAAGAGGAATAAACTTACTTCAAACCATTGATAGAGGAACCAAAAGAACTAGAAGAAAAACTAGATAATCATGTTGTAGAACCAGATATTTATTCTGAGGAATCCATCATGGCTGAAGAAGGAGAAGGAGAAGTACACAATGTCAATGGTGAACAACATAGGATTGGAGGAGGAGGAGGAAATAGAGGAGGTGGAAGAGGAGGTGGTAGAGGTAGAGGAAGAGGAAATCCAGAACCTTTTGGGTTCCCTATCCTTGATGAGGATACAACATTAACAATGAAAAACATCTCACCTTCTATCCTCCCCAATTTTCATGGAATAAGAAGTGAAGACCCAGAGACATTTCTCTTTGAATTTGAAGTATTATGTAGATCATATGATTATCTGCATGATGCTCAAAAACTAAAATTGTTCCCTGCCACCTTAAAGGATTCAACATTAAAATGGTTTATGAGTTTAGAAACGAATTCTATAAGGACATGGGCACAAATGAAAGATGAATTCTTAGATAAATATAAGGATTATTGTATGCCTCATAGCATTAAATATGTAGTCTTCAAAATGGTACAAAAAGAAGATGAGAATCCTGAATATTTTGTCGAAAGGTTTGTTTATAATATCAAAAGGGAAAAAATGAATAATCTAGATGAGGAAACTTTGAAAGCTCTCTTACTCAAATCTATTAAAGATGAGTGGATTGATATTCTCAATCTAATGGGAAAAGGAGATATTTCTCAGTTACCATTTGCAGATATTTGTGATCTATGTGTACATATTTCAAGAGGTAAAGCAAGAACAGGGAAAAGTTCAAGGGATCCTCTTTTATCAAGAGTAAACAAATATGCAGTCGGGACAGTAAGTAGGGAAGAAATAGGTAGTTTGCTTGATAACTTTAAAATAAATATTTTAGGGAGTCTCAGTGAGAAAATTGACACCCTTAAAATAAAAAACAAGCAGAAAGCCGAAAATGTTGCATTATCCATCTTTTGTCCTAGGTGTAGAAAGAAACATGCTCTGAGAGAATGTCCTTTAGATTTAAAAAGCATAGAAACCTATGTTATATGTACGGAAAATCACGATACAAAAGAATGTACCTATATACTAGGTCTTAAGGTTGTGTTTAGTGAAGAAGGAATGCCAAATCAAGTAGACCCTCTTTACTTTATTGCCAAAATACCATGGAAAAATCCTCAAAAAAATCAAACTCAAGGTTTTAATCCTCAACAATTTGCACAATATTCATGAAATAATTGGAATCCACCTATGGCATGGTAGCCTTGGGCTCAACCACAATCTTGGAATCATGGATGGAAAAATCCTTATGGAAGATATTCTCAATATCAACAATATCTGCCACCTTATCCAAATTTTCCACCATAATACTTCCCTCAAAACAACTAGTTACCTCAAGCTCGAGCTCAAAATGTGTTGGCTTAGTGGGTCTTGACCCAGGTTCAGAGTTAAGTTTGCCAAACAAATCCATACACTACTGGCCCTTTCAGCAAAAATCCGCGGAGTGCAGACTGAAGTCTCACCCAAAGTAGTATGGGGGGATGCTAGAACCAAGTTTCCACACCCAGAGATGATTATGATGTCGTTTTATAGCCCTAAACTGGCCTTCACACAGATCAATAAGCCCTTAAGGAATATCAATATACCTTCCTCTTATCAACCTCTAGACCTTCGCGAAGGTCTACGACTATCTTTCACTGACACTAAACAGGTGAATCAACCACTTACGCGCCTCTGTAATCACTCCTAAGACTGTTATTACCCAAATTAGCTTACTGATATCTATAACATGCATTAAGATATTCTTTGCGTAAACATATATTATTACTTGCATTCATATAACAATGTAAACCATGCAGAATCACGCATCAATATAATATCAAATCATAAACCCAATATTCATCATAACATAAATGCATTCATTCATAACAGAATTAAATGGGAAAAACACAGATATTTTGAGAATAATCTCTTTATTATGCTTCATATTTTCTTATAGACTCAAGACTACCCTGCGCACTCAACTGCAGGGGTCTGTGCACTCAACTGCGGACTCTACTCCAGGCTTCTACACACACAGGTGCAAAGCCTCTCTTTTACTCTAAGAATATTCTCCCTTCAACTCTTAATGACCCATTACATCAACAATCAACTTAACTTAGCTGAACTGAACTTCCTTAGACTCTCTAAGACTCTCCTTTTTATACAATCCCATGGTCGCAGACCATGGGTAGGTCTATACAAGTCGACACAACTTACATAAAAGAAGGGAAAATCCCTTTATGACACTTACTATCTATGCACTCTGTGACCATAACTTGCGGAGACTTTACACTTTACATCACAAAAACTTGGGCTTTTTGCCCAAAACTTGGGCTTTTGCCCCAAAATTGATCGCAGGGGACCCTGTCCCAACAAGCCCCCAACACAAATATCATGACTCGCCCTGAGTCACTATGTTGGTGTGAAGATCTTAGTGTGGAGACCTCCTAGCTTGACTTGCGCCACTGCTACCTCAACCGCACTCTACGTGGCTGCCTACTTGAGCCACTCAACCAATTGCTCGGTTGCTGGTCCTACACTATCTTCTTTGACCTTATGTTGTGTCCTATGTAGGCCTGCCAACTTCTCTTCAATGGAGGCAGAGATAACATATGCGTCATCCAACCAAGGCCCCAATCTCGCCTTGAGGACTGCCTCTTTTCGTTACACTACCTCCACCTTTTCGAGAAACTTCTTTACCTCATGCAGCTTAGCCAGTTGTTGTGAGATAGTGACGGTGTGCACCATCGCTTTTTCTTCGTCATACTTCTGCTACAATTCCTAGGCCTCTGTGTTCAACCTCTATAGGTTAGGATCCTCCTGTAGAGTCATAATGACCTCCATCGACTGTTCAAAGAGCACGGTGGAATCCTCCTTGTGCTATTCTCTGACTTTCGATGGAGTTGAAGGTTGGGACTTCAACTCGAGCTCTATGATTCTAAGGTATATTTCAAACTGAACCTTAGTCATCTTTGTCCTTGCATTGTGCACACCTACAACCAACATTTTTTCCAATTCTAAGGGGATCTTTTATTTGTACTTAGGATTGAAGCGATATGGCCGCCACTTTATAAGCTTCACATATGGTTTCAATGTTATCTTCATTACTCCTAAATTGCCTATTATCCCTTTCAAGTCTGAAAGGGAACAAATCCTAGTACTCGCGGAGAAAATCTTCGACCTTATCCACCGTAGCATCATCGCAGTAGTCCCCTATCTTCACAAACTTCAGCTCTGCCTCTGTCCCAATGTTCACTTGTCGAGTTTTCAACGGCACAGTGATATCTGGATTCTCTATCTGCGGCCCCTCAACTTCGCGGTGACCTTCTGCCTCTGGGATATTAATGTTCCTTGGATCCTCCTCCTCTTCTTCAACGGATACATTGTAGCACTCTAGTGCATGGCGTAGCTTTGTGGTCCAATCTGGTTGAATCAAATCCAAGGGATCTTACGGGATTTTGAAGATCATTTCCTTGACCACATGCAGTGCTTCATCAATGCACTCGAATCCATTCTCAAAGTTGAATGTCATCAAGAATCCCTGTCTCAAAATATCCCATTCGTCCGTGACATGGCATAGCTCTATCTCCAAGTACCAATTCATTGGTATTATGTCTAAAGTGTGACAAAATAGATGTACCCACTCTGGTTACGGTTCTACTCCATAAGCATCATTCCATTTTGCCAAGTGGTCGTGTTGATCACTCCTTCCATTGTATTTCTCTATCAATCACACCTTTGGGCTACCAAACCACACCCTCATCAGTCTTCTATATTCACGCCACCCATCAAAATTGTCCTTATGCGTACCCCACCATCTTGCAAGCGTAGTGTGTAGCGCCAAGGCTTGGAAGCGATGCTTCTCTGGAACTTACCTTTCAAATGCATCCAAAAATTTATCAACATTAGTTAAACCATCATAATAAGGCATATTTCTTACCTTCGATGAAACGCAGTGCAACGATTTGGTCATCATGTTACATCGTAGCGTAGACACTTCGTGCAATCTATTCTTCTAGTGTTCCAATTCCTCATATGAATCTGATTTGCAGGAGTTTTCGCGGTCCCATGAAATATGTCCATCATCTGTCGGATTGAACCGATCTTGATCTCATGCTGTCATCTTATAAATTTGGTCCAAATCATCGTCACTTTTATAATAGTGGTTCGGTTCAGTATAGCGCATCCTTCTGCAGGGTCCAAAGGTACTACTACGCAGAGCGGTTTTCTTTCAAATGACATCGTCTGCTTATTCAAATTGATCACCTTGTTCATGTCAATAGACTAGTCGATCCCAAGGAGTGTGGGGTAGGGATTCTTGTCATCGACAATCTCTATCACTTCAAAATCAGCCAATGCGCTTGTGCCTTCGATATCAACTGTCGCTCCCTGCAATATTCCCATGGGAATAATATTTTGCTGATTCGCCATCCTTAATTGAATCGGAGACAACTACAGTGCAGGTCTCCGTATTCTCTCCCATGTTTGTTTAGGTAAAACATTTGCATCTCACCTAGGATCCAAAATAACTTGGTCCATTTCATATTCACCTATTTGTGCGGTGAGCTTCATCTCACTCCTTGTTCTTGCCTTATGCTTACCATTTTTCCTGACCATGCGCGGTCCCTCAGACGCATTACCAACACATTTATTGATCAACTCCTGTAATCCTTTTACGGCCTTGCTATCGCGTAGCAACTTCATACAGGTCTCTAAAAAGGTAGTAAGCATGGATGGTTCCATTTCTTCAGACAACTTATCTTGACTTCCTGAGGTTGAAGCCTCAACGAATCTTTTCTTTGCTTCCATGAAGGTTTCTTTCGTGCGCTCCAAATCAAAGCCAACCTCCTTCTGTGGAGCTTTGCAGACCCATTCACTTTCTTCAGGTTTCTTTCCCTTATCTTCACCAGTCTTCATTCCACTACACAACATAATATTCACATTACGATCCTCTTCACAGGGTTCAACCCTCATCATCTGTAGGTTCTGGGTAGGCTGCTGAGGTTGTGTCCCTTTTTCGCATATCTTAGCTATTAATACAAGGCAGTCTTCTGTCACATGGTCAAATTGGGTACAGTATCAGCACAACAAGCATGTTGGGTTCGTGCATTCTCATGCATAGTGTCCTAGCCCTCCATAATTGTAGCAAATAACTTGTCCTCGACCTCATGCAGGTCCTCCTCTGCCTCAGCCTCACCCGCGCCCCTGATACCCTCCTTGCGCTCCCCTAGCGCCTTGATCTGGAGGCTGAGTTTCTATATGCACTTGATACGTGGGTGTTATCTCCATCATTAACTCGTAACTATGGAAATTGTGCTCCTCATGACCTACTGATTTGTAGAAGTTGCAGAAGAGCTGTTGCGGTGTCTGTACAAATTTCTGCAGCAAGTGGCAATTATCTATCGCATGTTTTCCAGCTACCTGACAGATAGCACACCATAGCGCGGGCCTTGTACTTGGCCCTGCTTGAGCTTCCAACCTCAAGGGCATCGGTCCTCCTCCTGTAACATAATTCACAAAGACAAAGCAATGATATTTATCATGCCCTTGACTCTTACATTTCAAACACCAAACCTCTTCGCGCACTTTTGGCCGAGCTGCTCTATCCTTCTTCAGACTTTGGAATTCTAGGCAAAGGTTCTACAACTCCACATGAATCTATTGAACTCCTAAAGCAACATCTTGAATTGGTGTCTCATGCAATCTCATCACAATTTCTAGGGCTTCTGCCTAGGTCCCAATCTTTTGCTGTGATAAAGCAACCCTTAGATGAGGCAAGAGTGAAGCCACAAACCATTCGCAGTGCTACCCATCCATAAGATTCATGTTAGCTTCACGGATCTTGCACTTCAATCTCTGATCCAGCTCCTAGGGTGTCTTGCTAGGCTTCATCATGATCTTCTTGAATCCAACGATTGATTTCACTTTAGATTTGGGCTTGTTGAATTCCTTATTCAGCGCAGTCCGAATGTCTACCAACGCAGCTGTTGGGTTATCAGTGCAGTATTTAATGTACCACGTCAGCGCGCGTTCCTGCAAAGCAATAACCAATGTTGATTTCTTGATCTGATCGTCTGTAATATTCTAGGATTGCCACACAACCTTCGCGACAAACCAAAACTAGTTTGGGTCCTCATTTCCCAAGCCCTTGAAAACGAACAACTTCACTGTATTCGCCATATTGAATGGTGGTGGAGGTGGTGGCAGTGTGGGTGAAGGTGTATGCAGTCGAGGTGAATATGGTGGTGGTGTGGGTGGATGGGGTATTCGCGGGAATCATTGCCTTATTAACTGGAAAATGCTGTGCGGAGAATCCTGTGCTGCTTCTTTGTCATCACTCAGAGGAGGCTCAATCAGTGGGCTATATTTAGGACCTGTTCCCCTTCTATCCATGAATAACTTTCCACTTCGTGTAGCTCCCAACATCCAGGTAATTTCATAACCCACTTTTCCCACAAGAGAATTTTAATCCAAGTATTCAAAGACCTTAAATACTTACCTCGTGGTCCCTTGACGAAGTGTCGCTCTACTTCGCTGTAGCTGACCGAGGTATCGACCGCGAAATCTATCACAAACCCTCCGAGGATATGATCAACCTAGTGATCAACATCACACATGATCTTATGTTCAGAGGCTTCCAATCTTCACACTAACTCTGGGTCCACACTATTGGACAGTCAAGCCTCCACCTTCCCTGGCCATTTGCCAATTTAGCGATCCACTCGTATAATTTGACTGGGAAGGAAAAAAATAAAATTTCATGTATATCTGTGTACAGATACCTATCCAACCATTGTTCTTTCATTAATTACGGATTCTTGTTCTCTTGTGTCGTGAATTCGTGGATCTTCCTATCCAACCAATCTTCAATTTCTTTCTTAGTTGGGTTCCAGTGATGCGACATCATGCATCTTTTATGCAGATCCTAGTCCCAATATTAGAACCATTTGTTGGCTTGGTGGGTCTTGAACTAGGTTCGGAGTTAAGTTTTCCAAAAAAATCCCTACACTACTGGCCCTTTCGGCATCAATCTGCGGAGTGCGGACTGAAGTCTCACCCAAAGCAGTATGGGGGGATGATGGAACCATGTTTCTGCACCTAGAGATAATTATGAGTCGTTTTATGCCATAAACCGACCTTCGCACAGATCGATAAGCCCTTAAGGCTTATCGATATAACTTCCTCTTATCAACCTCTAGACCTTCGCAAAGGTCTACGACTGTCTTTCACAGACCCTAAATAGGTGAATCAACCACTTACGCGCCTCTGTAATCACTCCTAAGTCTGTTATTACCCAGATCAACTTAAGAATTTGATATCTTTAGCATGCATTAAGATATTCTTCACGTAAATAGATATTATTACTTGCATTCATATAACAACGTAAACCATGCAGAATCATGCATCAATACAGTATGAAATCATAAACCTAATATTCTTCATAACATAAACTCATTCATTCATAATAGAAGTAAATGGGAAAAACATAGATATTTCCAAAATAATCTCTTTATTGATGCTTCAGATTTTCTTACATACTCAAGACTACCCTGCGCACTCAGCAGCAGGGGTCCGCACACTCAGTTGCAGACTCTACTCTAGACCTCTGTGCACACAACTGCAAAGCCTCTCTTCTACTCCAAGACTCTTCACTCTTCAACTCTTAATGACCCATTAAATCGACAATCAACTTAACTTAGCTGAACTAAACTGCCTTAGACTCTCTAAGACTCTCCTTTTTATACAATCCCATGGTCCATGGACCATGGGTAGGTCTATACAAGCTGAAAAAACTTACATAAAAGAAGCGAAAATCCCTTTATGACACTTACTATCTATGCACTCCGTGACCATAACTTGCGGAGAGTTTACACTTTGCATCACAAAAACTTGGGCTTTCTTCCCCAAGACTTGGGATTTTGCCCCAAAATTGATTGCAGGGGACCGTGTCCCAACAAAATTCAAATCCAAAACTTTCTTTGCCATTTCCACAAATACCAAATAAATTATTATTCATCCACTCCCAAATCCAAACAATAAAACTTCACAATCCGTTTACAACTTAGAAGGACAAAATCCTCAAACTTACATGATAAATCCATTAGATCTGAATAATGTTCAATTAAGGCATGGTAGAGTATTAGAAAGGTAGAAACCATATGTTATTATTCAGGAAATAGAAAATAATTCTCAAAAAGATAATAATAACTCTAAAGAAGAGATTTCCCTTCCTTAGAAAGAAAATATTGAAACAGAAAAAAATCCTACACATTCTAATAATACTCCTATTATAGAACAACCTTCAGTATCTATCTCAAGACCACCTTTTCCTGAAAGGTTGAAAATCGATAAAGGAGTAGAAAAACAAATCATATTTCCTGATTATGATATGTTAGATTAATTGGAAAATGTCTATATAAAAATTCCTTTATTACGAACAATAAAAGAAATATTGTTTTTTGCAAAAGCAATTAAGGAATTGAGTACTCAAGGATTAGGAAGAAAAATAAAAGAAATAAAAAGAATTCAACTAGTCGGGAGAATTGCAGATATCATGATGGGGAAGACAACAATTCAAAAATATTTAGATCTAGGAAGCCCCATTGTGAAAACACACATCAATGGAACTGAAATACCAAACACACTGATTGATCTAGGAGCAACCATAAACATAATGAGAAAACAAACTATGGATAAATTGAAGCTTCCTAATCTTCAATACACACCAACATTGTTACAATTAGTAGACAGGTCTGTAATTAAACCTGATGGTGTGTTAGAAGATATATATGTATCCTTAGATTCTTGGGAATATCTTGTTGATTTCATGATTCTAACACCCAAGAATAATTTAGGAGGACATCCATTAATTTTAGGAAGGCCATGGTTAGATACAACCGATGACTTTATCAATTATAGATCAGGGGACATGTTTATCTCAGATGGAAGCTTGACAAAGAAATTTACATTGTACCCATCTGCAAAAACAATCATAGAAGTAGAAAATAAAGAATGGATAGATGACGATAATGATATGCAATCAGTTTTCACTCTTGCACAAATAAATGAAGAGGATGTTGGAAATACTAAGAGGGGGGGTGAATCAATATTTATTTTCCAATTGTTATTTCTTCCAGTCAAAACATTTATATTCAGAACACAAGATGAACAACAAGAATAAATGCTTTTATTAATATAATCTTTGCAATAAAATAGATACAATATATATATGGTTCCAATCTGTTTCCAATCACCAAATTGGACTTTTGTGAGGCTCCAACCTTCAGAGCACCAACTCTGTTTTGTCAAGGCACCAACCTTGGACTTAGGAGCACCAACTCCCAGGACACCAATCCTTTCAGTTTTGAGGCACCAACCTCAAGGGCTCCAACCCTCTTCTTTCAAGGCACCAACCTTGGATATAGGAGCACCAACTCCAAGGACACAAATCCTTCCAACTTCTGAGGCACCAACCCCAAGGGCTCCAACCCTCTGCCAGTTTACAACTTCACTGTAGTCTCCATGCTACAACATCAATGACAACTAGTCTTCATATGAAGGAGTCTTTACAACTCTTCATACTGTCCACATAGAGACTGAAAAAAGTTATCTCATGATGATATCAAATAAACATCATGATCTCCAATAATGTCTCCACACAACTTTAGTGTGTCTACAATTAACTGCACTAAGCTCTGCACAAGAATCAACTCTTAGTTTCAGAATTCTGTTCTCACTGTCATTGTAAATGTTTCAGGCATGACTGCTTCTCACTATTCTAGCTATCTCTTACTTCCCAGAAAACAAATTCACATATGCTTCAATGCTGGTGCTAGTTACTGATCCCTTCAGGCTATGTTAGATGAAACTTTATTTATCCCTTCACATAATTGTTCTTCAACTTGCGTTATGTACCTGATTAACCCAACACTGGTTTGAGCTTTTCAAAGGTGAATCCAATCAACAGAGTTTCTCATCCTTCGACTTCCTCCTATATTGTTGGTCCTTCAACTTCCTCCTGTCCTGTTGGACCTTCGACTTCCTCCTGTCCCGCTGGACCTTCTGCTTCTTCCTTTCTTCTAGTTCTCCAACAACCACTCATAAAGGAAATTCTATGTTTTCTTATACTGATACGCCTAACCTTTGGCTTCCCCCTTGCTTGCTTTAGCTTTGGCTTCCTCAATGCTTGCTCGATCTTTTGGATTCCCTCCTCCGGTCGCTTTAGCTTCCTCTGTGCTCATTCGTCCATCTACGCTCACTTGATTCTTCGGCTTCCCAGTCCATGGCTTCCTCTATCTATTCGAGTGTTCCAATACTCTCAAGACATGTAAATTTAGAAGAGAGGTCGAATTACAATAGTGTTGCATATTAAAAAATATTAGAGAGGCTATTTTTTTTCTTTAATAATATTCATACAATAGACTTCATTATTTATGGAAGATTTCATAGGAGAGGCTGTACCAATAGGGAGGTCCCACATGCCACGTCACTATCTCAATCACAATGAAAACATTTTGGAGGTCTTTTATAAGTCGTGCCTACAACATCGTCGATGGCCGATTGCCCCTACTAGATGCGATATTATATTAAACTACTTTTAATAAGTCTTTTGGGTCCACATCCATATCACAATCGGTGGTTTGACATCCCTTAGAGACTAGCGATATAGCGCGGATGCGATATTACATTTAGTCATGTTAAATGGTGCATTCGGGTCCACATTATTATCGCAATTGACACTTTCAATGTGGCAAGGCTTTACAAGAGGCTTGTGATATGGTAGATGCAATATTTCAATAAGCAGTTTACAATGGAGCCGTGGGTCCACATGTATTATCGCAATCGGAGGTTTCGGGGGTGACAACCCTTCACAACTGCAATTACCAATTAAATCGCGACCATCGATCTAGCATTCAATTCGACGGTTGTTGCTTAGCCTGATCACCAACCAGTCCACTCGATCTCCACCATTGATCTCCTTCCATTAGATCAATGGTTGATGCCTTTTCTCGATCAATCAACTTGAACGACACTTTGTGACTGTTGATCTGGATCTGCTTGATTTGACGATCCAAAACGATTTTGGGTGAGACACAAGCACGGAGAATACCTGCCCGATAAAGTGGTTTTTCTCTCTCCTCAGATGCTATGTGTCGAACGGTTAATGGAATCGGGTGACTACCCTTCAATACAACTTACGACTTTTTGTCCGCCCGAAATACCACTTATGGTTTTGAGAAACCACCTCTTCGTTGATGATCTTCCGTGCTCTTCCACCATGCGATGACCGTTGATCTATGAGATCCAACAGATCTTGTGCACTCTCTGTCTTTTTCCTCCTTAACTTAATCTCGCTTGCTTTTGATGGACTCTGTGTTAAAACCACAGTTGCTGCCACACTCCATTTAACACATGAAATTCAGATATCAATTCATTCACTTAATATTGGATCGCCATCGATCCATTCTGTGGGAATACAAAGAAATACTCGGTTAACTGTTGAACGCGGATACACAGAGTAATGAGAGTCCACACCAGGCATGAATCTTGCCCTCTCGGCTCAATTACAACAATAAATTGACCTCTATCTCAAACCCCCTCTAACACTCAATCTCTCACTTCTCACTCAAAACCTAATCATCTTATCTCCCTTGACTTTTTGCTCTTCTCTGGTCTAATATGGCTCCTTTATTAAATCCTCTGATACTCTGTAGTTCTTCTTTGGCATATATTACATGCGACACTCCCGATATGGCTCCTCCTCAATTTCCCGCTCTTACACTAACTTGGATTTCCTGTGGCTTTTGATACCGCTGCAAGACCTCTTCTCTGCTTTGATAGCTCTGCTTGATCCGGATTTAAGCAGGAACGCAATAAAATATAGAGATAACCATAAAGAAAAATATGCAGCAGAAATAATACTTCATTTCATTACTGTAAAATACTGAAATATGCTTACAAATAGAAATGGAAATAACCCAGCTAGGGCGATGGTAGCTTATCTCTGAGAAGAGATGTGTCGGCTACATGCCTCTGAACTGTTCTCCAAAAACTACATTACAATGAGGATCAAGGGCCTATTTATTGTTGAGAAACAATGGAAGACCCTTCACATTCCAAAACCTAACCCTAGAAGATGAAACGCCAAATTGTGGGCCCCGTTTTTGGGTAAGTTGGTACATCAACTTCCCGGGGTCGCGAATTGGTCGTACTATCTCCGTTTGACGTGCATGATAGCCCATTGGAAAGATCTCTCCGAGGACTACGACGAAAAAGATGATTTTTAGGTAGAAAATCGTTGGAGGTGGATTTCCCAAAAAACATCGTTTAGGGCCTCAAAATGGCTCCGGAAGTTTAGGACCCGAAAAACTACTAAAAATAGTAAACTGTGCTATAATTAAGGAAACAGAAAAACTGAAAGAGACAGTTGTGGGGGTCCAAATGGGATAGGTGGGTGGCCACCAACATCCACCTGGATCATTCCTCCCCCCTTAGGAAGTAATGGTCCCCATTGCATTGAGTTCCTCCTTGAGATGAGGAAGCTTCTGTAGAGCTGGGTCTCTGGTGAGCTATTCTGCAATCTCTGATGTGTCCAGAAATGGTGGGGAGCATGGTCGGCGACGGTCCATATTGAACACTCGGTGCAAGTGAAGGAATGGAGGAATGCTGTGCTTCAAAGCATTGTTTCCCGTAGCCTTGTTACTGGTGTAAGGACCATGTCGAAGTGGTCTGAGTTTCTGATGGGTTCTGGTAAGGCGCTCCCTCTGCAAATGTAACCAAACTTTGTCGCCCACCTGAAACTTGTGTGGTACCCCTCCGGGTAAGGAGAAGTTGTTCCTGTGTTTTGTCACGACTGTATCCCTCTGTTGCTGCTGTTGTGTGGAGGAACCCTTCGCAGGGGTCATGGATGTAGCAACGATCTTCCCCTTGCTTTGGGAGTGAACCAGACAGAAAATAAATTTCCTAGTCTGTGAGATGAGCTTGCTGCCTTTCTTAGCAGTGATCAAAGAGGTGGCAGTAGGTGGGGCTACCTCCGGTATCCTGTATAATGAATTATCCAAAGAAATGATGACAGCGCGAGGCCTTGACTCATACACAACATGTCGCCTCCACAAGTATGGCTGGCCTAATAGTACATCACAAACATCCAGAGGTGTAACATCACACAATACCTCGTCTGTGAAGGGCTTGATGCTATAGGGAAGGCGACACTGCTGGAGAACTTTGAGATCTCGTCCTTCATGAAGCCAACTGATATTGTACGGCTGTGGGTGTGGTGTAGTTGGTAGGCACAACCGCTTCACGACCTCTGCTGAAATGAGGTTCTTTTGGCTGCCACTGTCGACAATGAATTGCAGCGGCGAACCCTTCACCCACATCTGTGAGTGGAAAAGACGTTCTCCCTCCTCTGGATCTTTGGGCTCATTTTTCTGGATCTTAACAGTAGCAACAGTGGCACTGGGATCCGCATCAATGATCTGCTTCCCTTTGTCATTCCCCTTGTCGGGTTCTAACTCAGAGTCGGAACATGCATCTGATTCGGAAGCCTTCAACTCGGCCACCAACGACTGCTTGGTCCGACACTCACTTGTGTTATGAGTGGGACTCTTGTGGAACTCACACCACTTTCCTGTGTCCTTCTTCGTCTTCGTGGTGTTGTTCTTTTCTTGCGGCTTCGATGGGTTGTCTTGGGTCACCCCGCCTTGGCTTTGTCCTTTGGGCTTTGGATTTGCAGATCCAAAGTCTCGCTTCTTCTGTTTGAACTTTTGCTCGATTTTGACAGCGTATCGGTATGCTGTGCCGAGTGAGGAGATGTTCAAGAACTCCATCTCTTCCTGGATGTATCTGTGTAGGCAGCCGCGGTATTTGAGTACCAGATGCAACTCAGAATATTTGATACCCAATTGTGTGCGAAGGGTATGAAAAATGTTTGTGAACTCCAGCACATCTTGGTCTCGTCCCTGCCGCAGTGTGGTCCATTTGATGTATTTGTCCTCATAGCTTTTGACAGGGTAGTACTGCTCCTTGATGGCATCCTGGAAGTCATTCCAAGTGGGTGCGGCTGAAAACAGTGAGCCTGTACTTTCATCCTTCCGTTCGCAGTAGGTTTCCCACCAGTCCTTGACGTGGGGGGCTGCTTTGAGAAGAGCGAAAAAAATCTTTTCCCGACTTGAAAATTCATGAACAGAAAAATACCCATCGAGCAGATTTAACCATTTATCTACGGCATCTGCGTCTATTTGATCCTCGAAGATGGGGATTTCAAAATTAACTTGTACCTTAAATGGTGTGGCATTTCCAGAGTAGCTGTTGGAAGCCGATGCGTCGCCTCTAGGTAGCCGCTGAAGGATTTGGGCAAAGCTGTCCATCATCGCGTTCCTTTGTCGCTCAAGGGCTTCTTCGAGCAAGATTTTGATAAGATCTCCTGCCCCCTCGTTTTTCTTCTCATCCGCCATGGGAGGTCGTCGAGATTTGCGAGGCTGGTCTTGCAAAGGTTTGACCAGTTCCATACCTAACTCCTTATATCCCGACCTTGTTGGGGACATGCAAAGAAAAACAGAGAAAAAGCAGACCACTCTGATACCACTAATCCGGATTTAAGCAGGAACGCAATAAAATACAGAGATAACCATAAAGAAAAATATGCAGCGGAAATAATACTTCATTTCATTACTGTAAAATATTGAAATATGCTTACAAATAGAAATGGAAATAACCCAGCTAGGGCGATGGTAGCTTATCTCTGAGAAGAGATGTGTCGGCTACATGCCTCTGAACTGTTCTCCAAAAACTGCATTACAATGAGGCTCGAGGGCCTATTTATTGTTGAGAAACAATGGAAAACCCTTCACATTCCAAAACCTAACCCTAGAAGATGAAATGCCAAATTATGGGCCCCGTTTTTGGGTAAGTTGGTACATCAACTTCCCGGGGTTGCGAATTGGTCGTACTATCTCCGTTTGACGCGCATGATAGCCCGTTGGAAAGATCTCTCTGAGGAAAACGACGGAAAAGATTATTTTTAGATAGAAAAATCACTGGCGGTGGATTTCCCAAAAAACATCGTTTAGGGCCTCAAAACGGCTCCGGAAGTTTAGGACCCGAAAAACTACTAAAAATAGTAAACTGTGCTATAATTAAGGAAACAGAAAAATTGAAAGAGACAGTTGTGGGGGTCAAAATGGTATAGGTGGGTGGCCACCAACATCCACCTGGATCACTGCTCTGATAGCTCCTATGACTTCCAATATTCTCTCCAATGGCTTGATTGTTTTGGCTTTCCTTTGGTTTCTCCTCATGGCTTCTTGCTCCTGTTTCTTCATGGATCTTCTCTACTTCTCCTTAGCTTCATATAATCATTTAGTATCCTAGAATATTGCCATATTGACATACTCCTGTTGCTTCCTGGATCTGCTTTACTTGGCTTCACATCATTGTTTACTGTCCAGAATATTTCCATGTTGACATCAATGATAACCTAGATTAACAATCTCCCCCTTTGTTATTGATGGAAATATTCTTCTTCTCTCCCCCTTTGACATCAATGGCAAAGGAGTGCATAAGGACTCCCCCTATCGAACTGCTACTCTTCTTGATGAATAGTAGATCTTCACGAGTCTATTACTCCCCCTGTCATAGAGCTCTTCTTTTTACTCAAGATAGAAGGATTGCTGCAACGAGCACATTATCCCCTCTTCATGTCTTAGAACTAATTTATCATGGCTTCAATAATGTGTTAGTTTTGTTAGATGCTTCCAACTACTCTTGCTTCATACTTCATTCCCATATGTAAGTGTTTGTTTTAAGGTTGCCTTTATTTGCATCCATAATTTACCTGTTTTCACATCCAATTCTTGAGTTGAGGCATAAACTTCTATAATAACAACAACATGGTTATTTGCCCTATTTCTCTAGTATTAGATGACATTCTCTGTTGTTCCAATTTCTACTTAGTGATCAAGTGGAAAACATCTTCAACACCAGTCCAAATAATAGTTAAGAGATCAAGTTCTTCAATGGAGTGCTCCTAAGAAATGATCTTTATCAATGAATGATTGTTAATATAGCTCAACAAGGATTTCATAAGGACCCTTTCACTAATAGCTTTTGTAATAATGATCAAGAATCACACGCTCCCCCTAACTGTATGCATCATCTCTTTTGGCAGAATCTTCCTATCAAATGCTCAGATTGTCGAAGATCAAGTCAACAACATGTGTTGTTGGCTAGAGAGTTCAAGGGATTTTTAGATTGTATTTGCTTCCTTCTCCATACTTGCGTAACTTTCTTCTTTTGCATGGTTCTAGATTGTGTAAGAGCCCAAGTTAAGTTACAATCACGTGCCATATGACCAATGTTATGACACTTGAAGCATTATACATTGTTCATGAATAAGAGTTCATGATTTCTTCCTGCAAAACTATTCCTTGGAGATTGTTGGGTACCATAATATCTATCTTTATGATATGGTTGGGGACCATAACATTTATCTTTATGATATGCTTTACAATCTTTTGCCATGTGACCAGAGTTTGTACAAGAATGACAATAACCAAGAAATAAACTTTGGTACCTGGGAGATGGAGATTTCCTTGACGTACTTCTGAAGTCTTTCTGTCTTGAGATCCTTTGATGATAACCATTGCTTCTAGCATCCTTGACATTATCTACATTTCTTCTTGGAGCAGGATTTCTTCCATTGTTGCCTTGATTTTTCTCCTTGCCTTTGCTGGAACTGGGAGCATCACCATTTATTTCTGGCTTCTTCACATCCCTTTTGTTTGAAGCATTATCATTCTTGTTTGAGGATTCACCTGCATACCTGAGACCTGATTTATCAAATGGACATCTTTGATGGCTGAGCATGTCATCCAAGGCTTGAGAGCTCTTCAAGGTTTTGTCCATCCCTTCAACCTTTTTCCTGAGGAAGACAATCTCTTCTTCCAATCTTTCACAATCATTATTCTTCTTAGCAAGTTGTTTCTTAGTTTCTTCCTTGATATGAGCAGCTTCATTTGCTTCTATTTTAAGGGAGATGATATCTGACTTCATTTTGAAGATTTCTTCATTTTCCTTTGCTAGACTACTCTCCATTTCTTCCTTGATCCTTGTAGCTTTACATGTTTCGGCCTTGAGAAGTTTGATGTTAGATTTTAATTTGAAAATTTCTTCATCCTTTGCTTTTAGTTGACATATCATGGTGTTTCTCTCCTTTTCTGCTTCATCAACTTGTTCTTCTATGATTGCCAATGCTTCCATTGTCTTCTCAGCTCCTTGTGCTAACTTTCTTGCTTCTTGTAGTTGAGATTTGAGAGAGGAGACCTCTACCTTGTACTGACCAATCTATTCTTCAATTTTGTTCAAGCTCTTGTGCCTTTGTTCAAGTTGACTTGACAAGGTATCTTCCTGTTTCTTTGCTTTATCCAATTGATTTGTCATGGATATGAATTCTTCATGCTGCTTTCTTTTGCTTTAATGAAATTCCTTCTTAAGCTTGGCAAGCTCTTCATCCCTTTCTTGTACTTGAAGCTTGACAAGGTCAACTTTCTTCCTTGTTTGGTCTTGGTCACCAGCTAGTGCTTTCTTCTTAAGTTCCTCGTTTTCCTTTTTCAAATTGATAATATCTTCCATGGTAGCCATAAGTTGAGCAAGGAGATCCTCTACAAAATATTTTTCATTCTCTTCATCTTCTAGATCTTCTTTAGCCTTGATATCATCATTCTCATTTTCAGCTTTTGTGATGGGTTCTGGATTTCCTTCTTGATTTCCATCATATTCTTGACTGGTGGTCATGGTCAGTGCTCCTTTTGAGTGAAGGTGATGAAGTTTGTCCCATATACGCTTTGCTGACGAAATTTTTCCTAAATTGTTCTTTATAGAATCAGGTAGGCCATTCAAGATTGCCTTTATTGCTTTTGCATTGTACTCCTTAGATTCTCCATCCATCATGCTATCAACAATCACTGCTTTCCAGATTTCAGTACCTTGAGTCTTTAAGAAATTCCTCATTCTTGCTTCCCATATATTAAAGTTCCCATTGAACCATGGAGCCTCCTCAAATTGATTGTCTTCTATTTTAGTGATAGAGGGAGACACATCCTTAGGAGGATTGGAGACTTTCTTCCTTGAATTTGCCATTTGTGTTCTAAATATCAACCTTCAAGTTGTTAGGCTTTGAATGAAGGTACTAGCTCTGACACCAATTGTTGGAAATACTGAGCGGGGGGTGAATCAATATTTCTTTTCCAATTGTTATTTTTTCTAGTCAAAACATTTATATTCAAAACACAAGATGAACAATAAGAATAAATGATTTTATTAATATAATATTTGCAATAAAATAGATACAATATATATATGGTTCCAATCTCTTGCCAAGCACCAACTTGGAATTTTGTGAGGCTCCAACCTTCAGAGCACCAACTCTGTTTGTCAAGGCACCAACCTTGGACTTAGGAGCACCAACTCCCAGGACACCAATCCTTTCAATTCTAAGGCACCAACCTCAGGGGCTCCAACCCTCTATTGTCAAGGCACCAACCTTGGATATAGGAGCACCAACTCCAAGGACACCAATCCTTCCAACTTCTGAGGCACCAACCCCAAGGGCTCCAACCCTCTGCCAGTTTACAGCTTCACTGTAGTCTCCATGCTACAACATCAATGACAACTAGTCTTCATATGAAGGAGTCTTTACAACTCTTCATACTGTCCACATAGAGTCTGCAAAAAGTTATCTCATGATGATATCAAATAGCCATCATGATCTCCAATAATGTCTCCACACAACTTTAGTGTGTATACAATTAACTGCACTAAGCTTTGCATAAGAATCAACTCTCAGTTTCAGGCATCTGTTCTCACTGTCACTGTAAATGTTTCAGGCACGACTACTTCTCACTGTTCTAGCTATCTCTTACTTCCCAGAAAACATATTCACATATGCTTCAATGCTGGTGCTGGTTACTGTTCCCTTCAAGCTATGTTAGATGAAACTTTATTTATCCCTTCACAAAATTTCTCTTCAGGTTGCATTATGTACCTGATTAACCCAACACTGGTATGATATTTTCAAAGGTGAATCCAGTCAACAAAGTTACTCGTCCTTCAGCTTCCTCCTATCCTAGTGGACCTTTGGCTTCCTCTTGTCCTGTTGGACCTTCGACTTCCTCCTGTCCTGCTAGACCTACCGCTTCTTCCTTTCTTCCAGTTCGCCAATAACCACTCATAAAGAAAATTCTCTGTTTTCTTATACTGATACGCCTAACCTTTGGCTTCCCCCTTGCTCGCTTGAGCTTCGGCTTCCTCAACATTCGCTCAACCTTTTGGCTTCCCTCCTCTGGTCGCTTTAGCTTCCTCTGCGTTCGCTCGTCCATCTACACTCACTTGATTCCTCGACTTCCTAGTCCATGGCTTCCTCTGTCTATTTGAGTGTTCCGATACTCACAGGACACATAAATTCAGAAGAGAGACCGAATTACAATAGTGTTGCATATTAAAAAATATCGGAGAGGCTCTTTTTTTTCTTTAATAATATTCATACAATAGAATTCATTATTTATGGAGGATCTCAAAGGAGAGGTTGTACCAATAGGGAGGTCCCACATGCCACGTCACTATCTCAATCGCAATCACAACTTTTTGGAGTCTTTTATAAGTTGTGCCTATACCATCGCCGATTGCCCCTACCGGATGCGATATTATATTAAACTGCTTTTAATAAGTCCATGGGGTCAACAACCTTATCACAATCGATGGTTTGACATCCCTTAGAGACTAGCGATACAATGTGGATGCGATATTACATTTAGTCATGTTAAATGGTGCATTCGGGTCCACGTTATTATCGCAATTGACGCTTTCAACGTGGTAAGGCTTTACAAGAGGCTTTTGATATGGCGGATGCGATATTTCAATAGGTGGTTTACTATGGAGCCATGGATCTGCATGTATTATCACAATTGGAGGTTTCAGGGGTGACAACCCTTCATAACTATGATTAGCAATTAAATCGCGACCATTGATTTGGCGCTCGATCCGACGGTTGTCGCTTAGCCTGATCACCAACTAGTCCACTCGATCTCCACCATTGATCTCCTTCCATCAGATCAATGGCTGATGCCTTTTCCTGATCAATCAACTTGCACGACACTTTGTGACCGTTGATCTGGATCTGCTTGATCTGACGATCCAAAATAATTTTGGGTGAGACACAAGCACAAAGAATACCCTCCTGATAAAGCAAATTTTCTCTCTCCTCGGCTGCTACGTGTCGAACAGTTAATGGAATAGGGTGACTACCCTTCAATACAACTTATGACTTTTTGTTCGCCTGAAATACCACTTATGGTTTTGAGAAACCACCTCTTCGCTGATTATGTTCCGCGCTCTTCCACCATGCGATGACCGTTGATCTATGAGATCCAATGGATCGTGTGCACTCTCCGTTTGTTTCCTCCTTAACTTAATCTCGCTTGCTTTTGATGGATTCTATGTTAAAATCATGGTTTCTGCCACACTTTGTTTAACACACAACATTCATATATCGATTCATTCACTTAATTTTGGATCACCATCGATCCATTTAGTGGGAATACAAAGAAATACCTGGTTAAATTTTGAACGTGGATACACAGAGTAACGAGAGTACACACCAAGCACTAGTCTTAAATGAGAGTCCACACTAGGCATGAGTCTTGCCCTCTTGGCTCAATTACAACAATAAATTGACCTCTGTCTCAAACCCCATCTAACACTCAACCTCTTGCTTCTCGCTCAAAACCTAATCATCTCAGCTCCCTTGATTTTCCGCTCTTCTCTGGTCTGGTATGGCTCCTCGGTTAACTACTCTGATACTATGCAGTTCTTCTTTGGCATATATTACATGCGATACTCCCGATATGGCTCCTCCTTAATCTCCCACTCTTACACTAACTTGGCTTTCTTGTGGCTTCCGATACCGCTCCAATACCTCTTCTATGCTTTGATAGCTCTGCTCTGATAGCTCCTATGACTTCCGATATTCTCTCTAATGGCTTGACTATCTTGGCTTTCCTGTGGTTTCTCCTCATGGATTCTTGCTCCTGTTTCTTCACAGTTCCGCTCTACTTCTTCTTGGCTTCATATCATCATTTAGTATCCTGGAAAATTGCCATATTGACATACTTCTGTTGCTTCATGGATCTTCTCTACTTAGCTTCACATCATTGTTTACTATCCAGAATATTGCCACATCAATGACAACCTAGATTAACAGAGGATCAAATTTTAAATTCAATAGAAAATAATGAACCGTATTTGTATTGTGACAATAGTCAAAATTTTCATGAACAATGTAATATTGAATATCTATCATGTAGACAAATGTCTTTACATTCTATGGAAAAATTTGGAAACTGTTTAATATAATTTTTTCCAAGAAAAATCTTGAACATCAATGAAAACTTGGAAGAATAACAGAAAAAGAAACTGGTATAAATATTGCAAAAACACTCTTCCTCATATGCATGGGAATACACTAATATGAAGGGAATTGATCCTAAAACCTGCATGCATCATATTTATATTGAAGAAAATGCTAGACTAGTTCGACAACCACAAAGAATAATGAATCCAAATTTAAAAGAAATTGTTAAAGAGGAAATGCAAAAACTGTTAAATGTAAATTTCATTTATCAATGGGTTTCACCCTTATTAATCGTTCCTAAGAAAAATGGAAAATGGAGAGTATGCATTGATTACATGGAATTGAATAAAGAAACTTTGAAAGATCACTTTCCACTTCCTTTCATAGATCAAGTTTTAGATACATTAGCAGGAAAAATATTTCTCATTTTTGGATGGTTTTAGTGGGTATAATCAAATTCAGGTAGCACTTGAAGATCAAGACAAAACCACATTCACCTATCCATGGGGGACTTATGCTTACCGAGTACTTCCTTTTGGATTATGAAATGCCCCAACAACATTCCAAAGAGAAGTACTAGGAATTTTCTTTGATCTTATTCATGATTGTGTGGAAGTGTATATGGATGATTTTACAATTTATGGAAATTCTTTTGAAGAAGCACTTGAAAATTTAGAAAAAGTTCTCATAAGATGCAAAGAAGAAAATCTTTCATTAAGTCATGAAAAATGTTTTATGATGTTTAATGAAGGAATTGTTTTAGGTCACCATATTTCAGGAAATGGAATTAAGGTAGACTCATCTAAGGTATAAATTATTTCCAAATTATCAATCCCAAGTTGTCAACGAGATGTTAGGAGTTTTCTTTGTTTTACCAGATATTATAGAAGATTCATAGAAAAATCCACAAATATTGCATCTCCACTCTTCAAATTACTCACCAAAGACTGTGAATTTAGTTGGAACTTGGTTTGTCAAAAGGCTGTTGAAACCTTGAAAAAGAAGATCTCTGAAGCACCCATCTTAAAAGGACCTAATTGGAAATTTCCTTTTCATATATCAACTAATGCTTCAAACACAACTCTAGGAGCTGTGTTAGGAAAAAAATAATTCACTCCTTATGCCATTTATTATACCAATAAAAATTTAACTCCTGCAGAGCTAAATTATATTGTAACTGAAAAGGAGTTTTTAGCTGTCATTCATGACAGCTAAAAATTTAGACATTACATCACTAGCTATGAAACTTTCATTCACACAAACCATTTTGCCATTAGATATCTAATGAATAAACCAGTTACTAATGGTAGATTAACAAGATGGCTATTACTGTTACAATAATTCAATATCACCATTCTGGATTGACCTGGAAAACAAAACACAATTGCTACCTTTTTATCTAGAATTCAAAATGATAACAATGATATACTTGTAGAGGATAAGTTTCCTGATGAATATATTTTTCCAGTATCTACTAGATCACCTTGGTTTGTAGAATCATGTTGCCAATTATTTAGTTACAGGGAAGTTACCCTCCTATTTGTTTCCTAGAGAAATGAGAAGAATAATCCAAACAAGTGCATCTTATTCATGGATAAATGAATAATTATACAACAAAGGACCAGATACATCATCCGAAGGTGTGTAAGAGAAGATGAAATGCCTGCGATACTTAAAGCCAACCATGATGAACCATGTGGGGGTCATTTTGTTGACAAAAGAACTGCTTATAAAGTCCTTCTATTAGGATATTATTGGCCTTCCCCTTTTAAGGATGCCAAGGAATATGTTAAGAGGCATGATAGCTGTCAAAGAATGGGGAAACCTATTCCTTTAGATAAAATGGCACTACAACCTTAGGTACTCATTGAACCCTTCGAGAAAGGGGCTTTGGATTTTGTTGGACCAATTAATCCATCTTCAAAACAAAAATATATATTCTTGTATGCACTGATTATGTTACTAAATGGGTAGAAGCTAAAGAACTTTCTTTTTCTACTAAAAATGTTGTAGTTTCATTTCTTTTTGAGGATGTTTCTACTTGTTTTGGTGTCCCAAGATAAATTATAACATATCAAGGAAAGAAATTTACATCCAGAGTAGTGAAAAATATAGTGGAGGAATATAAAATTAAGCATCAGAAATATACTCCATACCATCCACAAACAAATGGACAAGTAGTGTCTACCAACAAAGTGATTGAACCAATCCTCACCAAGACAATTCACTTGCACAAAAGGGACTGGGCAGAAAAGCTTCTAGAAGCTTTATGGGCTTACCGCACCACATGGAGAAGCACTACATGAACTTGTTTATGGGAAACAAGTCCTATTTCCAATTGAGTTCTAGATTTAGACCTACAAGATAGAAATTCAAGTTGGGACTTGACTTACTAGAAGCACAAAAGCAAAGAATGGGAAAAATCAATAAGCTTGATGAAATAAGGCAAGATGCTATCTAGAAGACTAGTTTATTCCAACAACAGAGATCTAGATGGCATGATAAATACATCAAAGAAAGAAAATTTCAGCTAGGAGACTGGGCATTACTCTTTGATTCAAAGTTCAAAAATTTCCAAGGAAAGTTTCAAACTCACTAGCTTGGGCCTTATGAGATTGAAAATGTTTTTGATAATGGAGCAGTCATAATTAGGACTATTGATGAAGAAAAAGTTCCTCTCTTAGTGAATGGACATCGACTCAGGATCTATCATAAGCCAATGACAAAGGAGGAATTTGTAAAGATTTTCCAGGACAACTCTAATTTGAAGTTGGTCAAGAATTCTTCTTCTTCTTCTCCACCTTAAAATTTTCTTTTTTTATAAAAATAAATAAATAAATGTGTATAAACATGAAAGCCAACAATCGTTGTCACGTTTATGTAGAAAATTCAAGGTGAAAACCAAGAATTATTGGCATCTTAAATTTTCTTTGTATCCCATTTTCTAGAATTCCATCTTCTTTTATCCCTTTCTTTTTAGAAATAATAAATAGCTACACAATTATTGATTTTCTGTAGCCAATTTGATAGAAAATTATGATGATACAATTAAAGGAATGATTGACTCCCTCTACTATAAAGTACCTGAAGACAACATAAACGGAAACCAAAGGTTAGCAAGAAAATAATTCAAAGGTATGCACTTCTTTAATTTAATAATAGGGATCAAAAAATTATATATATGAAGTATAAGACATAATACTACCAAAAAAAAATCAAAATCATTATTGCAAAGAGTTGATCGTGTCATGTCAAATCGTGCATAATCTGCCATTATCTCCGAGTCATCATAACTCATATTTTGATCCATTGAACCATACACCCAAATCATAAATACGAATGATCTTATTGGTTAGATTCTACCTCATTCCCTTATACCCTCACTACCTACTCTCTCATTATTCCATCACTCACACTCTCAGCCTTTCTGCTCTAAAAACCCTACTAAGCCATCCTACCCTGTCAAACAAAACAATTTTTGAAACGAAGCTTCTCGACCATGGGAGTGATAGTTAGAACAAAGCCAACAGGGAAGAAATTTTTGGAGGGGTATCCACAAACAAAAGAATTGTTGTAGAAAGCGCAGTGGTTAGAATTTGTAGATAAATTTGATGGCTTCCATAAAGAAGTGACTAAATCCTTTGCCAGGGCTTTTGATGGAGTCGAAGTGGAGATAGGAGACATCAAATTCATAGTGACAAATTCGTTTATATCTGAAGCCACTGGATTACCGCAGATTGGAGAGAAATGGCTTAAGAATAGAGGTATTGAAACAGAAGACTGGAAGGTTTTCCTGAAGAAACCAAGCCTGGGCACCACCATTTTCAAGAAGGGCATCCCAAGCATGGAATTAAAAAGTAAGTGGAGGAACCTACTTCTAATAATCCAAAAATTTGTTACCTACGAAGGAAGGTTTGGATGCATGTTTTTCTGTCATATTTGACTACTAATTAATTTTCTTGAACAAAATGAGATAAATCTTCCATATTTCTGGTTGAATAGTCTTAGAAAGATGTTAGGGAATGTTCAAAGGATAATTCAGTTCGTAGATAATACAATGTATCACCATGTTCTAGTCAAAATACTTGTTGAATCTCATCTCTGAAACATAGGTGATAATTGGGAAAGCTTTTTAGTAATAAATCACTTTCAGGAAGAAACACATGGGCAACTAAATAGCAACCGACCTAAGAGGGGAAGGAAAATGAAAATTGATAGGACACATGAACAAGAACCACAAAAACCATAGAAACTGTTAGAGGATAACATCGCTCTTGCAGAAGTTTTAGAGAAAATAAAAAAAAGAAATGTTAGAAGAAAGAAAGCTAGTAAAGAGACAGAGATTTCACCGTAAACAGAGAAGCCTAAAACAGGAAGGAGGAAAAATCAAAAGACCCCCGTCATAGGTCTAAGAAGGAGTACTAGAGTCAACTCAGCAAAAGAATTACCCTCAAAGAGCATAAATCATGTTAATGTAGAAGCAAAAGAAAACTCAGAGGCATAAGAATATTCAAGAATTTCTCCACGAAAATCACCAAGGGTTTGATCACCAACTGTCACCTCACCTCCTCAGAGTCCAAGACGAAGAACACCAGAAATTGATCCAGTGCATCAAGAGATCTATGATTATATTGAATCCCTGGAGAAAAGGGATGCAATAAGAACATTAATTCCAATTCAAGAGGAAGAAGAAGTCCAGTTTAATGAACCATAAGAACCTCTAGTAATCAATATATTAAAATAGGAAATATTTGAACTAGAGACATTAAACAGGTACATTAAAAATGAAAATCAAGCCTTGAAAGCACATAATGAAATCCAAATAGCTAAGAGTGACAACCTCCTTTTACATCTAAGCCTGTGCTTTAATAAGAACAAGAAACTGAAGAAGAAAAACAAGGCTTTACATAGAGGTTATAAACTTGAAATACAAGATCCTCATGAGGAAACCAAGGATGGGAATGACTGGAAAGAAAGTGAAAAGGATGAAGTTAGATTTACTGGAACAAGTGTCCAAGAAAATGCAGTAGTTCAATAAATATATCAATTTTTCATTTTGTATGAGGACATACAAAATCTTCGGTGTGGGGGAATGTAGAGTTCCATAACTATTTTGTTTTGACACCCTTTTTCCTCCATTTTCCTATTTTTCATCATAGCTGTCAACTCAATAAAAGCAGTAAATCATAGATTTTGATAAGGTAAAAACTCTTATATGTATTATTTTTCATATTTGTTAATGTGACTCATTTTTATGTTAAATATTGCATTAGCTACATAATTAACATGATTCTGCAGCTATTTTACAAATTTGTAGTTACCTCCATGGTTTATGGGGTTCTGGTGCGCCAATGAAGTAAAAAAGCACATGGGTAGTTGAGGATTGATCCCCTCATGGATCTCCTCCTATTCAATCGAGCTAATTCAGTGAAGGAATAACACAGTGGAGTGGTCAAAGGAACAGGTCAAACACATAGCAGTAGAAGTCTGAAGGCATCACGTTTCTTTGATTTTCTTTACAAATAGAAAATCGACAAGATAATGCTTTTTTTGTTTAGTTTTAAATTTGAATAAGGATTGATTAATAGACTAGTAGGTGTAGAAGGCTCAAATTGTTGAGCACACATTTTATATCTAAGTATGTATCCTCTGTAAAGGATAGGAGGAAAGTAATAGTTAATTTCTGAAGAATTGTGAAACAGACCTTTGTTCTCATATTGAATTAAAGTTACCTTTCTGTGATTCGATGCATATGTGAGTGTAATTTACACCTACTAGATGCGGAGGGCCCCTGCAAACAGTTGAGGTTTTACTTTATTTCATTTCATCGCTTTCTGTTGTTTTCATCATTTTGTTATAACTCAGTTATTTTGTTTATCATTTCGTTATTTCATTTGCACTTACATTTATTCATAGTCGTTTAATGGTTTAGTTATTCAAACATTTTTCGCTTAATTATAGTCAGTATTTTTAATGTTTTTAGAATAAGAACTTGTATTTACTCTGTATTCAACAATTAAAAGATTACTTTCATGCTCTTTAGAATCATAATTTGTATATATTTTGTAGACAAGCTTTTGAAGGATCGTTAGAATAATTTGAATTTCAATAGTCTATTTTATAACAGTAAGGTGTTTAGATAGGTTCATAATTTTAGGATGATTAACATAAGATATTTTAGGATGATACTCAATATAGATATGACCTGGTAGATTAATCTAACAATAGCTTAACTTCCACTTATTAATTTGTATAAATTTAACTCTAATCTAATAGGAATCTAGATAACAACGAAAATCCCAAAACAAACATAACCAACATCTTACAATCTAAAGGAAAGGCTTTTAGCATATATAGTGCACCTGCACTTCATAAGTTTACCAACTATGGTCGATAATTTATGCTTTCAATTTAAGAACATTAAATTGACCAAATAGTTAGGTCATAGAAATGCCTATATAATACATCATTTCTTGCAAAACGATATTATCAATAGTTAAAAATAATCACAAACTATAAGTTAATTTCAATTAGATTGTACTTAATATTTAAAACACTTCTTAAATACTAGGAAGTTTCTCTAGTTTCATGGGGACATGGTCATCATCTGCCAAAAATGTAATCGATTGTGTTTCCATGCTAGTAACACAGGAAGATCTGGGAAACATTACTTCAAATTGTGCCATGGGATCATGCTCTACATCCACAACATCATGTGCAGATCCCAACATATGTTGTTTAGGGGGTGCATATCATGGCATGTGTGGTTCAATGGGTGTACCATTCTTAGTGATTGGTGCATCACTCACAGGTGGAGCATTAGCACTGGTACCAACACCGACCCCCATAATCACAACATGAGGATCGTTCTCCCTAAATTTTTTTTAAAATAAAGAGTTTTTTTTTTTTTTTTTTAATAAAGGATGAGATAATTAAAATCATAAATAAATAAATGGGATAATTAAATGAGTTTCTCACCCCATAGTGACAAATTTGGCACATCACAAATTTGATTTTGAATCTTATCTCTTCTGTCTTTGGATCAACCAAAATTAAAGAATTGAGTTTCTTGTTTAATTTCATTTGAAGCTTATTTATTGTTTGGATCAGATCTGTCATCAAAAAAATTGCTTCTTCACTAAGCAGTTCCTCAGGAGCATCTGTGAACTGCGCTAAGGTTGGTTCCTTCCCCTTGTCACCCTATGTAACAAAGAAGTGTAATTTTTTATTTTACTTCACAATCTTCAACTATAAACATTCAAAGACTTTAATTTGATGAAACATTTTAGATCAATAAAAAATTCCATTTTTTACATAAGAGGGGAAGTTTAGCTAGTTAAATACTTGCTCGTAAATATTATGATATCTTGAAAATTCATTATGACACATTAAAAACTAAAATAAAGAAATTCATCCACAATTATTCATCATTATATTAATAAGAAAACCACTATTGACACATGTCTAGATTTATATAGAAATCACAGTAAGTGCTACAGGATGTCATGGAAAGGACAAAAGGCTAGAAGAGTCATAAAGAGCATGCAAAATCATGATTTAGTATGGAATCATGGATAGAAGCACATGGTAGTAGCCTGTTAAAAAGTCTACTTGGTTGAGTTGGTTCAAATCATCTAGTCTTTTAAAAATAAAAAGCTTGGGTAACATTTTGCATAAATATTCATCCATACATTGTCTAACATTATACTAGAGGAAGTAATTTTGCTAATGTGGATTATCATGATCCTGTAAGAGTTGTCATCTTGGAAGGCTCTTGGAAGAGGAATTATGACATGATCAATATATATTCCATATTGTATAGAAACAATACTTTGAAAAGGATGAAGGAATGCATTCGGTCAAGTTGCAAGCTCATTGTAGGATACAAATAATTAGATGATTGTGTGAAAGATTAAGAATGCATGTTTAAAGTAACCTTTGGAATATAGGATTCATATAATATTGTAAGGAAGGTTGGTCATATTCATAGTGAATCTTTCATTTAGTTATATGATGCCTAAAAATCATACTGTTCATTAGATATAGGACATGAGAGCAAGAGCCACAAATAAGTCTGAACCATATTGTTGTTAAATAATGAATCCATACAGGTGAGGATAATTTTAAATAGAGGAGGAATGATTTGTTATAGAGTTTTATGAACCCAATGTTTCGGACTACCAAGTGAGTCCATCATCAAGGGCTGCAACAATAGATATTTTAGAGATATTAATGATGTATCCATGAGCTATATTTAAGGTTATATATATAGGTTATGAAAGAAATTAATTTAAGAAATTAGGTTAACCAATCTCCAATTTTGTTAATATTTAGATTTTATTATTATTATTATTATTAAATTTGTTAATTTAATTAATTTGTTTACTTAATTAATTAAGTTGTTTAATTAATCAATTAATTTTTTTAATTAATTAATTAATTCCCTAATTAATTAACTAATTAGTTTGAGTAATTAATTAACTAAACCAATTAACTAGTTAATTTGTTTAACTGATTAATTAATTTCTTTAATAATTAATTTAAGTAATTTGTTTACTTAATTAATTAATATGTTTATTTGATCAATTAATTTGTTTAATTGTTTAATTAATTAATTAATTTGTTAAATTAATTAATTAATTTGTTTTAATTAATTCCCTAATTAGTTTGTGTAATTAATTAATTAAACCAATTAACTAATTAATTAATTTGTTTAATTGATTAACTAACTTGTTTAATTAATTCACTATAATTTCATATATAATTCCTATTGTTTATTTTCTAATTGTTTTAATATGAGACGACTATATGCTTAATTTAAATACAAGTGTTAACATGCTATTGTAATTAATAAGTTATGATTTTAATTTATTTTAATGTTATCAAATGATTAGTTATGAAATAACCAATTATTTGATTTATATGTTTATTTATGTTTATGTTTTATTGTTTAAGGAGGATGTTAGATAATGTTTCCTTGATGAATTGATTTATATTTAATTAATCTTTTAATGAGAGAGGAGGGATTAAATTATTAAAAAGGATATGAGTTAATTATTGATTCTTTAAGATCTCAAGTAAGGGTTTCCAGGTGTTTCTTAGTTTTAATCCATCGTCTCAGTTCAAGTTGTTCTTCCTTTTTTCTATCTCAATGGCTTCTTTGATTTTCCTTTTAAGATAGTGGTCTTCTTTTCTAACTAGTTTGACTTCTTCCATGCAGATGTAATGAGAGGAAGAGTGAACATGTTCTACTAAGGCCGATTTTGAGGTCCTTTCTCTTCTTAAGTCGGTAGTGTGTTCTTTAATTCTGATGTTAAGAGACCTACCTGTTTCACATATTTATTCTTTTTCGCATGAGCAAGGAATAACATAAACACCTTTTCGAAGGTTAGGGTTTATGGGATCCTTGACTGAGTTGAATAATTGTCTAATGGTGTTGGCAGGGGTGAAGGCTACATTAATGTTGTGTTTATTAAGAATTTTAGTAATTTTATTAGTGGTGCCTTTTATGTACGGAAGGGAGACCTTAGGAGTTGATGAATTTTGATCTTTGATATCATTATTATTCTTGTTTAATGATAGGTGCATGGATTTCTTAATGGTATTCCTATTATAGCCATTTAATTCAAACATTTTGTGAAGATGGTTGAGTTCATCATTTAAATGGTTAGGATGTTGGGTCCCTATAATACTAGTGATTACCCCATTACTATTGTAGTTATACTCTTTATTTATATTGTTGTGCCCCTATTACCCCCATGTTGTTATTTCTGTGCCCCATAGAATCCCTCTATTGTTATTTTTGTGGCTTTATATTATTATTGTTAGGTCGGCTGGATTATATTGTGACTCCTTAGACTCCTATATATAGAAAGGAGGTTTTATCATTTGTATCATCAAAGAATTGTTCATTTATGTAATGTAAAGTAGGTTGCCCCCTTGAAGAGGCTGAATTATAAGGCATTGATCTATCTTTTCTATCTTTTCTTGAGCTGGTTTCATAACATTTGGTATCAGAGCTTTGGATTCTAGGGTTTCGCTGCTCCAAACAGGTCATCGTGGCATTTTCGCTATAACATTTTTTCTGTGACGTTTCAGAAGTCACAAAAAGAACCATTTGAGAAGAAATCGCGCTGAACCTTGGGTCCGAATTTCAGAGCTTTTCACGCGATATTTGCGGAGATATGATCCGAGGAAGTTGGTCTTTTTGCAGACTCCTGAATTACATTCAAAACAGGTGACCTAGGGAAAATTGTCATAACTTTATCTCTGGGGATCGGATTGAAATTTCATAAGAAGGTACAGAAAGAGGACGGAATGTAGTTTCTTGTATGTGTGGTTTAGATTCAGAGGTTGAAACAGTGACTTGTGGCACGTCGTACAAGTTCGTTCTACTGAACTAGTCTAAAAGCAAGTCACTGTGGGAGATTTCACATAACTCTTCCTTGGAGAATCCAATTCGGGTCAGACTTGTGGCATTGGAAAGAGGACGCAGAAGGTTACTAAAGGTTGTAATTTCAGAACTGGATGATCTGCAATTACAGAGATACATCAAATTCAATATCAGGCTTCTATAAAGTGAAAAAAGGTGTGTAGTTTTTTTTTAAATTTTTGTGTAAGCTTGGTTTAACGGAATTCAAAGGGCATAGTAAAGAATTATTATCGGTAACTGATGCCCCGAGGAAAGAAAATGCAAACACCTAGTAAGGAACCTGAAAGCTCTAGCATGACTCATGAAGAAGAGGAAGAAATGCTACATGATATATCAAAATTACAAGAACAAGTGCAACAAATGTCACGCTCACAAAAGCTAACAGAAGCTAAGATAAGTGGCGTGGAATCTAAGATAAATGGCGTGGAATCTAAGATAAATGGTGTGGAATCTAAGATAAATGGCATGGAAGCTAAGATGGATGATTTGAAGACAGACATGGCAGATTTGAAGACAGATTTGACAAATTTTCTACAAGAAATACTTACTAATGGTGAAAAGGTTGTAAAGGAAACTCATGATGTGAACAAAAGAAATGTTAATCATGATTCCATAGACGCTAATGTTGGATCAAAGACCCACCATATTCCAAAAATCGATATGAGGAAGTTTGATGGCAAGGATCCTGCCACATGGATATTACAGATGGAGCAATTCTTCGATCTCAATAATGTGCAAAACACACAAAAGGTACGTATGACAACTGTATATTTGGAACCAAATCAGTTTGTATGGTATCAATGGCTTTTCTCTCGTAAAAAAATTATCACTTGGGCAATTTTTACGGAAGAATTGATAGCACATTATGAAGATACAAAAAGCAACACTTTTTTTAGCCAATTGATAAGTCTCAAACAAAAGGGTTCAATAATGGAGCACATTGAGGAGTTCCAAAAATTGAACATAAGGGTAAAAGATATTCCAGAGGAGCATAGGATTGATGTGTTCATAGGGTCTTTAAAGGATAATATCCAACATGATGTTCGCCTTTGGGAACCTGATTCATTAGAGAAGGCATTCAGGTTAGCAAGAAAAATGGAAAGCAAAATTATGGCAACCAGGAAGCATACCACTCACAACTATAAAGACGGAAGTGTTGTTGCCCTAGTCTTCCACAACCTATAAGGTTGACACCACAACAATTGGAAGAAAAAAGAGCAAAAGGGCTTTGTTACAGTTGTGATAGCAAATACACTAAAGGTCATAAGTGTGCTGAGAAGAAATTATTCTACATAGATTGTGAAGAGGAAGAAGAAAAGGAGCAAGAAAGGTCAAAAGAAGAAGATATACTCCAGGAACAAAGCCTAGATGAAGAACAAATAAATCCGACCATATCTTGTAATGCATTGGCGGGAATTACCACTCCTCAAACCATCAAGATAGAAGGACAAATCAAGAAGAAAAAGGTAATAGTGTTGATTGATTCAGGAAGCACCCACAATTTTATTCATTGTAGGGTAGCAAAAGAATTGAATTGCTTCCTATATCCAGCACCAGAGTGTCAAGTGATGATTGCAAATGGAGGAACAATAAATTGCTCTGGAAAGTGCCATAATATCAAGCTATCCATGGGAGAATATGTATTGACTAGCCCAATGCTTTCCATTCCAATGGGAGGTGCTGATGTTGTACTAGGAGTCCAATGGCTACAATCCTTGGGTACAATAGCTTTTAATTTTCAAGAACTTTTCATCAAATTTTCTACGGAAGGAAAGGAAGTTGAATTAAGGGGTATTGCAGGGAAACCAGGAAAGATAATCAGCTCTAATGGTATGACAAAGCTTCTAAAAAAGGAGCAAAGAGGTGTAATTGCACAATTATGTTCGCTAGATGTTTCCACATCGGAATCATCTATTTCTCCAGATCTCCAAAAAGTCCTGGACAATCATTCCAAGGTATTTGAGACTCCCAAAGGTCTCCCACCTATGCGTGATCATGATCATGCTATTCATCTGATTCCAGGAAGTGTTCCTCCAAACATCAGGCCGTACAGATATCCCTATGTCCAAAAAAGTGAAATTGAACGTATGGTTGCAGAAATGCTAGAGGCTGGTATAATTCAACCGAGTCAAAGTTCTTTCTCTGCTCCAGTAGTATTGGTGCACAAGAAGGATGGATCATGGCGCATGTGTCCGGATTATAGGGAGCTCAACAAGCTCACTATTAAAGATAAGTTCCCCATTCCTGTCATTGATGAATTACTGGATGAATTGCATGGATCAATTTACTTCACCAAGTTGGATCTTCGTTCGGGATATCATCAAATCAGAATGAAGATTGAAGACATTCCAAAAACGGCATTTAGAACTCATGAGGGTCATTATGAATTTTTGGTCATGCCTTTTGGCCTTACCAATGCACCTTCAACATTTCAAGGTTTGATGAATTCAATTTTCAAACCATTCCTTAGAAAATTTGTGTTAGTATTTTTTGATGATATACTAATCTACAGCAAGTCTTGGAAGGATCATGTTGAACATGTTGACAGGGTGCTACAACTATTGGAGGAGAAACAATTATATGCAAAAAGATCCAAATGTTTCTTTGGAGTCCAGGAGGTGGAATATTTGGGTCATATTGTATCTCATGAAGGAGTTAAGGTAGACCCTAGCAAAATTAAAGCCATTAAGGAATGGAAAATCCCCACATCCATAAAGCATCTGCGAGGATTTCTTGGGTTGACAGGGTATTATCGCAAGTTTGTTAAGAATTATGGGAGAATAGCAGCACCTCTAACAACATTATTGAAGAAAGATGCATTTTCATGGACTCCAGAAGCAACAAAGGCCTTTGAACATCTTAAAGAGGCAATGTGCCAAGCACCGGTCTTAGCTACACCGGACTTCACAAAAACCTTTATTGTGGAATGTGATGCTTCAGGAAATGGAATTGGTGTTGTTCTAATGCAAGATGAAAGACCCATTGCTTTTGAAAGTCGTCCAATCAAGGGAAAGTTTTTAAGCAAAGCTATTTATGAGAAGGAAATGTTGGCAATACTCCATGCACTTAAGAAATGGCGACCCTACCTAATGGGAAGACACTTCAAGGTAAAAACGGATCATGATAGCCTTAAATACTTTTTAGAACAAAGATTATCCTCTGAAGAGCAACAAAAGTGGGTCACAAAGATGTTGGGTTATGACTTTGAAATCATCTACAAAAAAGGGAAGCAAAATGTGGTGGCAGATGCACTCTCAAGAAAGGATGAGGATGTGGAAGCATTGTTGTGCACCATTTCTATTATCCAACCAGATTGGATAAACGAAGCAAGGGAGGAATGGAAGAATGACGAAGAAGTGTGGGCACTTATTCGAAAGCTACAACAAGATTCCAGTACGTCTGATACATTTAGCTGGCAAAATGATTCGTTATGGTACAAAGATCGCTTATACCTCTGTAAGAATTCCCAGCTAAAACAAAAGATTCTTATGGAATTGCACACTTCTCCCTTAGGAGGGCACTCAGGATTTTTAAAAACTTACCACAGGGTTAAGAAGGAATTTTTTTGGGATGGCCTTAAATCAGATATTCAAAAGTTTGTGGCGGAATGTTTGGTTTGCCAACAAAATAAAGTTGAAACAATTAAGACACCGGGTCTATTACAACCTTTATCCATTCCAAGCCAACGTTGGGAGGAGGTTTCAATGGATTTTATCACAGGTTTACCCAAGTCTGAGGGAAAGAGTGTCATCATGGTGGTAGTTGACAGACTTACCAAGTATGCACACTTTTGTGCATTATCACATCCATTTAAAGCCAGTACAGTTTCTACTGCATTTATGGAAACAATTCAAAAGCTACATGGAAACCCAAAGATTATTGTAAGTGACAGAGATCCCATTTTCACTGGAAATTTTTGGACAGAATTATTTTCTTGTCTTGGTACTCAGTTAGCTCATAGCTCATCTTATCATCCTCAATCTGATGGGAAAACTGAGATAGTAAACAAATGTTTGGAAGGATATCTTCGTTGCTTTGTATCTGATAAACAGACACAATGGGTCAAATGGTTGCCTCTGGCTGAATGGTGGTATAACACTTCCTTCCATACAACAACAAAAATGACCCCATTTATGGCACTTTATGGGTATCAACCACCATCCATCACATCATATTTAAGAGAAAATTCTAAGGTTCAGGCAGTGGAACATCACATCGAACATCAACAACAAGTCCTCCAACTCTTAAAGGATAACCTCGTGTTGGCACAAAATAGAATGAAACAACAGGCAGATCAACATCGCAGTGAAAGAAGTTTTGATGTAGGTGATTGGGTATTCCTACGGCTACAACCATATAAGCAAATGTCCCTAAAGCAAGCTAAGAAGGATAATAAATTATCACCAAAGTATTATGGTCCGTACAAGGTGTTGCAAAAGATTGGTACTATGGCATACAAATTGGAGCTTCCTGCAGCTTCTCGATTGCACCCAGTTTTCCATGTTTCATGTTTAAAGAAGGTTATAGGCGACAAGCTCCCAGTTCAAACAATATTGCCAGAACTTGACGAGGAAGGAAAAATTATATTGGAACCGGAAGCAGTCACAGAAACAAGAACTCGACAGCTACGAAATCGATCAATTTCAGAGTATCTTATCAAGTGGAAGAACTTATCCGCTGAAGATTCCACATGGGAGGATGAGAATTTTATGCAGAAGTATCCAGAACTACTCAAGCGTTGAGGACAACACTTTTTTGAAGGAGAGGGGCATGTTGGGTCCCTATAATACTAGTGATTACCCCATTACTATTGTAGTTATACCCCTTATTTATATTGTTGTGCCCCTATTACCCCCATATTGTTATTTCTGTGCCCCATAGAATCCCTCTATTGTTATTTTTGTGGCTTTATATTATTATTGTTAGGTCGGCTGGATTATATTGTGACTCCTTAGACTCCTATATATAGAAAGGAGGTTTTGTCATTTGTATCATCAAAGAATTGTTCATTTATGTAATGTAAAGGAGGTTTCCCCCTCGAAGAGGCTGAATTCTAAGGCGTTGATCTATCTTTTCTATCTTTTCTTGAGCTGGTTTCATAACACAGGATCAGATATTCTGGCCGCCCTAGTGGTTAAGGTCCTAATGATGTCAATCTTTTGTTTAGGGTGGTGATGAGAATTTGCATGAAGATATCGTTCTGTATGGGTTTTCTTTCTATAGACTTGGAAACCAAGTGACCCATCTCTTTTGGTTAGAAGGATATCAAGGAAGGGAAGCAGGTTGTTATTTTCAATTTCAATAGTAAATTTTATATGGTCAGAAAGGCTATTTAAGTGATTGAGGAATAGGTCAAGTTTTTCTTTTCCATGAATCCATTTGGCAAATATGTCATCGACAAACCTTTTCCATTCTTCAGGGGTGTATGGAAATGACCTGAGAGCCTTCTGTTCAAAGTGCTCCATGAAGATGTTGGCAACTATGGGGGATAGAGGAGAGCCCATAGCCACACCATGGGTTTTTTCATAAATTTTACCTTTGAAATTGAAGTAAGAGGATTTTAAGCAAAGCTCCAGAAGATCCACAGTTTCCTTATCCATGATGTTTCTCATGATATTAGTAGCTTCATCAATAGGAATCATAATATAAAGAGATACAATATCAAAGCTAACCATAAGATCATCATCCTTCATTTCTATGTTGTTAATCCATTGAACAAAAGAATATGAGTCCATAATATAAGAAGGGGTATTACC
This sequence comes from Pinus tabuliformis, assembly GCA_031772625.1. NCBI lineage: Eukaryota > Viridiplantae > Streptophyta > Pinopsida > Pinales > Pinaceae > Pinus > Pinus tabuliformis. The sequence goes on from CM062820.1 coordinate 338,246,232, forward strand.
AGACAGGGGTCTAAGTTTCTTGGCCATGTGTTTTGCCAGAAGGTAAGTAGGGGAACCTATGGTATTGACTATAGGTCTAAGAGGTATGTTAGGTTTATGGACTTTAGGAGCACCATAAATTCTAGGAATAATGGAACTATTAGGGATGATTTTCTTTTTTGTGATGTCATCCAGAGATGATTCTTTGATTTTCTTAATTACTTCCCGCATAATTTTCTCACTGGGATCTTTATTAATGATTTTATAACAACCATTGTTATTTAGATGTTCCTCCATTTTATTTTCATAATCAATTCTATTCATAATTACGGTTGCGTTGCCATTATCAGCCTTTATGATGACTTGTTTTTATTTTTTCTAAGGTTGTTTAAGGCTCTTTTTTCTTCTAAGGATATGTTAGATGCAGGGGGTTTAGAAGTTCTATGAATCTTAGCAATATCTTGTTTGATTTCTTCAATTTTTGCTATATCTAGGTTTTTAATAGCTACTTCAATATTACTTATGACCTCTTCCACAAGTATTTTATTAGGGGTTATATCAAAATTTAGACCTTTTTTCAGGATGGATTCAATTGCATGATTTAGGTGGACATCTGATAAGTTAATGACTTGGGCATTATCTGATTTCGGACTTTGATTGGGATGTATGGTTCGAATTTCTGAATGCGAGAAGCCAGTAGATGGGCTGCTATTCCTACGAGGGAAGATGGAATTTTTGTAGGTTGTATCTGCGTTGTTTCCCTCCAGAGATCTATACTCTTGCGTGTTATTGTCATCATGCTCCATATCTATGCTGTTTACTCTTGGTGAACTGTGAGCAATGTCATAAGCAAGACCGTTGTTAACTACTACATCGAGAGGATGCATTCTAGTGCTCATTGTATCTACCCTAATTATGTTTCCACACGGTGATTTGTCTTGCGTGTTGCGGTACATGGTGGAGAGACCATTTATACATATGATTCTTTTATCTTGTTCTGCACTATTACCTCTCAGTGATCTGTGAGCAAGATCTGTTTGGTAATTAAAATTGGATTACCTTCCAGAGTGCATGCTAGATAAAACGTTAATAGTATCAGCGCTATTCATGAAGGGTTGTGTGTTAATTTTTGTTGGCAGAGCGTTGTCGGGATTCAGGATTTGATTAATGAACAATGTTGATATTTTCTCTAGCATGCACTCCGGAAGGCAATACAATTTTAATTACCATACACATATTGCTCACAGATCACCAAGAGGTAACAACGCAAAACAAGATAAGAGCAGCGTGGTTATGAAAGGTCTGCCAACCCAGAAGAGCAGCGTGGGTATAATTGGTCTACCAACAATCCTGCATCCTGACAATGCTCTACCAACAAACATTAACACACAACCCTTCATGAACAACGCTGATACTATTAACATTTTATCTAGCATGCACTCCAGAAGGCAATCTAGTTTTAATTACCAAACAGATCTTGCTCACGGATCACCAAGAGGTAATAGCGCAGAACAAGATAAAAGCAGCACCCAAAAAAGTAGCATAGGTATAAATGGTCTCTCCACCATGTACAACAACACGTAGGACAAATCACCGTGTGGAAACATAATTAGGGTAGATACAATGAACACTAGAATGCATCCTCTCGATTTAGCAGTTAACAACAGTCTTGCTTATGACATTGCTCACAGTTCACCAGGAGTAAACAACGTAGATATGGAGCATGATGACAATAACATGCAAGAGTATAAATCTCTGGAGGGCAACAACGTAGATACAGCCTGCAAAAATTCCAGCTTCCCTCGTAGGAACAACAACCCATCTAAAATTCGAACCATACATCCCAATCAAAGTCCGAAATCAGATAATGCCCAGGTCATTAACTTATCAGATGTCCACCTAAATCATGCAACTGAATCCATCCTGAAAAAAGGTCTAAATTTTGCTATAACCCCTAATAAAATACCTGTGGAGGAGGTCATCAGTAATATTGAAGTAGCTATTAAAAACCTAGATATAGCAAAAAGTGAAGAAATCAAACAAGATATTGCTAAGATTCTTAGAACTTCTAAACCTCCTGCATCTAACATATCCTTAGAAGAAAAAAGAGCCTTAAACAACCTCAGAAAAAATAAAAACATAGTCATCCTAAAGGCTGATAAGGGCAACACAACTGTAATTATGAATAGAACTGATTATGACAATAAAATGGAGGAACATCTAAATAACAGTGGTTGTTATAAAATCATTAATAAAGATCCCAGTGAGAAAATTATGCAGGAAGTAATTAAGAAAATCAAAGAATCATCTCTGGATGACATCACAAAAAAGAAAATCATCCCTAATAGTTCCATTATTCCTAGAATTTATGGTGCTCCTAAAGTCCATAAACCTAACATACCTCTCAGACCTATAGTCAATACCATAGGTTCCCCTACTTACCTTCTGGCAAAACACCTGGCCAAAAAACTTAGACCCTTGTCTAGTAATACCCCTTCTTATATTAAAGACTCATATTCTTTTGTTCAATGGATTAACAACATAGAAATGAAGGATGATGATCTTATGGTTAGCTTTGATATTGTATCTCTTTATACTATGATTCCTATTGATGAAGCTATTAATATCATGAGAAACATCATGGATAAAGAAACTGTGGATCTTCTGGAGCTTTGCTTAAAATCCTCTTACTTCAGTTTCAAAGGTAAAATTTATGAACAAACCCATGGTGTGGCTATGGGCTCTCCTCTATCCCCCATAGTTGCCAACATCTTCATGGAGCACTTTGAACAGAAGGCTCTCAGGTCATTTCCATACACCCCTGAAGAATGGAAAAGGTTTGTCGATGACATATTTTCCAAATGGAGTCATGGAAAAGAAAAACTTGACCTATTCCTCAATCACTTAAATAGCCTTTCTGACCATATAAAATTTACTATTGAAATTGAAAATAACAACCAGCTTCCCTTCCTTGATATCCTTCTAACCAAAAAAGATGGGTCACTTGGTTTCCAAGTCTATAGAAAGAAAACCCATACAGAACGATATCTTCATGCAAATTCTCATCACCACCCTAAACAAAAGATTGGCATCATTAGGACCTTAACCACTAGGGCAGCCAGAATATCTGATCTTAACCATTTAAATGATGAACTCAACCATCTTCACAAAGTGTTTGAATTAAATGGCTATAATAGGAACACCATTAAGAAAGCCATGCACCTATCATTAAACAAGAATAATAATGATATCAAAGATCAAAATTCATCAACTCCTAAGGTCTCCCTTCCGTACATAAAAGGCACCACTGATAAAATTACTAAAATTATTAATAAATACAACATTAATTTAGCCTTTACCCCTGCCAACACCATCAGAAAATTATTCAACTCAGTCAAGGATCCCATAAACCCTAACCTTCAAAAAGGTGTTTATGTTATTCCTTGCTCATGCGGAAAAGAATACATAGGTGAAATAGGTAAGTCTCTTAACATCAGAATTAAAGAACACACTGCTGACTTAAGAAGAGAAATGACCTCAAAATTGGCCTTAGCAGAACATGTTCACTCTTCCTCTCATTACATCTGCATGGAAGAAGTCAAACTAGTTAGAAAAGAAGACCAATATTGTAAAAGCAAAATCAAAGAATCCATTGAGATAGAAAAAAGGAAGAACAACTTGAATCGAGATGATGGATTAAAACTAAGCAACACGTGGAAACCCTTACTTGAGATCTTAAAGAATCAATAATTAACTCATATCCTTTTTAATAATTTAATCCCTCCTCTCTCATTAAAAGATTAATTAAATATAAATCAATTCATCAAGGAAACATTATCTAACATCCTCCTTAAACAATAAAACATAAACATAAATAAACATATAAATCAAATAATTGGTTATTTCATAACTAATCATTTGATAACATTAAAATAAATTAAAATCATAACTTATTAATTACAATAGCATGTTAACACTTGTATTTAAATTAAGCATATAGTCGTCTCATATTAAAACAATTAGAAAATAAACAATAGGAATTATATATGAAATTATAGTGAATTAATTAAACAAGTTAGTTAATCAATTAAACAAATTAATTAATTAGTTAAACAAATTAATTAGTTAATTGGTTTAATTAATTAATTACACAAACTAATTAGGGAATTAATTAAAACAAACTAATTAATTAATTTAACAATTAATTAATTAATTAAACATCTTAATTAATTAAATTAATTATTAAAGAAATTAATTAATTAGTTAAACAAATTAATTAGTTAATTGGTTTAATTAATTAATTACTCAAATTAATTAATTAATTAATTAGGGAATTAATTAAAACAAATTAATTAATAAATCAATTAAACAATTAATTAATTAATCTAACAATTAATTAATTAATTAAACAAATTAATTGATTAATTAAACAACTTAATTAATTAAGTAAACAAATTAATTAAATTAACAAATTTAATAAAAAAATTCTGAATATTAACAAAATTGGAGATTCGCTGACCTAATTTCTTAAATTAATTTCTTTCATAACCTATATATATATAACCTTAAATATAGCTCATGGATACATCATTAATATCTCTAGAATATCTATTGTCGCAGCCCCTGATGATGGACTTACTTTGTGGTCCGAAACGTTGGGTTCATAAAACTCTATAACAGGTCATTCCTCCTCTATTTAAAACCATATTGTTGTTAGAAAATTAAATAATGGAGAAATGGAACACATAAAATATTGTGGAAACAAAAACATAGAAACATATAAAAAAAGAGAGACACATATATAAATGGTTCACCTAATTTGGGATACATCCATAGAGAAAAATACAGTCCTTCCTTTTATATTATCGAGCAAAATAAAGAGATACCACTTACAATAGATCCATTTTAATTTACTCTTCACTCTGACACAATCTCCTCTCTCTTTCTCACTCAGAATAATAATTCACAGTCACAATACAATTTCCTCATATAAACCAAGGGTTGCCTTCTAGGGGAAAAAACCCTAAATTAACATAAATTCTATTTTCAAATCATCCGCCTAATGACGACCCAGATTTCCTATGAAATTACAATATTTTACAAGGCAGTTTTTTCATCTATTTTTAGGAGTTCGTCTAGGATTGATATAAGAGTTCATCCAGGAGGGACTACATCTCCAAGCCCTGCTAGAATTAATGGGGAGGCCCTGTTTTCATTAGATGACAAAGTAATGAAAGTACATCAAAAGTCAAAATGACGACCTTATACCTTCAAAATTGAAGAATCCCAAAAATTTCAGATCTTTGATGGAGAAACAGACAACACCGTTGAGTTTGTGGCGTCGAGAAATGTTGAAACCATATAAAATTTGTCGAAAACTGACATAGTGAAAATCTGGCCTCTTGGAGAAATTGCTTAGATCATGGTTTCGACCCCCCTCTCTGCATTGCTCATGGTTCCACCTGCATAGAAATGTGTGTTCGCTCCTTGGCTCCTTCTCGGTGCTCAAGTGAATGAAGGTTTAAATAAAAATGTGTTGGGCGGATTGTTCAACAAGACTATTGTAGATGGATTGATTTGAAAGTCGAATTATAAGGAGGAGGTCAGGTGGTCAAACTCTGCCCCTCCATATTAACACCAATTTTGTTTTTGTTTTTTTCGAAAAACTGCATTAATATTTTTGGGTTCAGGTCTGCATTGGGCGGCCCGCCCCTTAACCTCCGCTGATCGGATATGCTGGGCGATGTGATGTGTTTGGGTTGGCGCATTATGTTGGGTGTGGAGCCTGATTATCTTCTGCATTCAAAGGTATCGTCACATTGGACCCTTGTTCGAAATGGGGCCGATAATGCCGCCCGTAAAATATTCACTATAGCGGGGGTGGCTGCGACCTTTGGGGAGCCCCCTCCTTGGCGGGGGGTTTCGGGGGCAGCACCCCTGAAGCTAAGAATAGATGTAAAATTGCCTTGTAAAAGTATAGTAATTTCTAGTCAATTTGGGACATTCATTAGGCGGATATCTGATGGTAGAAGTTATGTTTAATTTAGGGTTTTTTGCCCTAGAAGTCAACCCCTCACTCTATATGAGGGAATTGTATTGCGTCTATGCAGATCTGTATTCTGAGTGAGAAATAGAGAGGAGATTAAGAGCGAAGAGGGTGTTACAGCAGATCTGCTATAGGTTGTATCTCTTCAGTTTGTTGGATAATATAAAAAGAAGGACTGGTTGTTTCTCCATGGACGTAGCCCAAACTTGGTGAACCATGTATATCTGTGTCTCTCTTGTTTTATGTGTTTATATTTCTGCAATATTTTATGTGTTCCATTGCTCCGTAATATATAATTTACTAACAACTGGTATTAGAGCCGAAGGTCTATTTGGCTGACAAACTCGCAGGAGAGAAGGGTTCTTGGTTCGAGTGGGAGCAATGGCAGAAGATGGTAAGTTTAGGGTTGAGAAATTTAACGGCCAAAACTTCTCGCTATGGAAGATGCAGATGAAAGATTATCTGTATCAGAAAGATTTGTACCAACCATTGGGCGGAAAAACAAAGATGCCGACGGGTATGACAGATGAAGAATGGAACCTTCTTGATAGAAAGGCACTCGGAACAGTACGATTGTGCCTCGCAGTGTCGGTCGCCTTCAAAATTTCGAACGAAATAATGACAGAGGGTTTGATTAAGGCGTTGGCGAAACTATATGAAAAACCCTCGGCCTCAAACAAGGTATTTCTTATGAAACGGTTATTAAATATGAAGATGTCGGAAGGTGGATTTATTGCAGACCATTTAAATGATTTTAATACTGTTACAAGTCAGTTAAGTTATGTAGGGGTAAACTTTGATGATGAAGTTAGAGCTCTGTTATTCTTGTGCTCATTGCCAGAAAGTTGGAATGGTTTAGTAATGGCCATTAGTAACTCTGTTTCTGGATCTAGTACTTTAAAGTTTGATGATGTTGTTGGTGCTATCCTTAGCGAGGAAATGTGATGGAAAAGCTCCGGTGAGACATCAGGTAATGCTTTGAGTGTAGAGTCTAGGGGAAGAAAAATGGAAAGAGGAAAGAGCTTAGGATATCACAGTAAATCAAGGAAAGGCAGATCCAAGTCTAGATCGGGGATAGTCTGCTGGAAATGTGGGAAGAAAGGACACCTAAAGAAAGACTGTAGATCTCTGAAGGGAAAAGAAGGAGATGCACAACAAGAAAACAATCATGAAGCAAATGTGATAGGTGAGGTGTTACAAGATGCTTTGATTCTTTCTTTCAAAAATATCACTGATTCTTGGGTGGTAGATTCAGGGGCCTCATTCCATGCCACACCTGATAAGAAATACTTTCATGACTATGTTCAAGGAGATTTTGGACAAGTCCGTTTGGGTGATGATAAACCTTATAAAATTGTTGGAATGGGTAAGGTTCTTGTAAAACAACAAAATGGAAACCAATGGCTACTAAAGGAGGTAAGGCATGTTCCAGATCTGAATAAAAATCTGATTTCAACAGGGCAGTTAGGTGGTGAAGGTTATGTGACAACTTTCATAGATAAAGGTTGGAAGGTTACCAAAGGAGCCCTGGCAATAGAAAAAGGCGAAAAGGTTGGTACATTGTATTTATGCAATGGTATTTCTAACTTTGTTAATTCTTTAACTTCCAAAGGAGTAGATGTAGCATTATGGCATCATAGGCTCGGACACATGAGTGAGAAGGGGATGAAGATCCTTCACTCAAGGAATTTGTTACTGGGTTTGAAGAATGTTGATTTGGACTTCTGTGAGAATTGCATTTATGGAAAACAGAAGAGAGCCAAATTTCTCAGAGTTGGGAAAGAAAAGAAGAGTGAAAAATTAGAGCTTCTGAATACAGATGTATGGGGACTTGCTCAGGTATCATCTCTCAGTGGCTCTCATTATTATGTTACTTTTATTGATGATGCAACTAGAAAAACTTGGATTTATTGTATTAAGAATAAATATGATGTATTTGATACTTTCAAGAAATGGAAAGCTTTGGTTGAGATTGAGACAGGAAAGAAATTGAAGTGTCTCAGATCAGACAATGGAGGTGAATATTGCAACAATGAGTTTGATAGGTACTGTTCAGAGCATGGAATTCATAGAGAGAAGATAGTTCCAAGAACACCACAAGAAAATGGTGTGTCAGAAAGGATGAATAGAAAAACCATGGAGTGTGCAAAGGTGCATGAGATTGCATGCAGGATTGCCTTTACAATTTTGGGTAGATGCTGTAGATACTGATATTTATCTAATAAACGGAGGGCCTTCAAGTTCCTTGGATGGTGGTGTTCTAGAGGAAGCATGGACAGGTAAAAAGGTAAACTACTCCTTTTTAAAGCCTTTTGGTTGTGAGGCCTTTGTCCATATTAATAAAGAAAATAGAACAAAGCTTGAGGAAAAATCAAAGAAATGTACCTTTATTGGATATGGTGTTAATGATTTTGGTTATCGCTTATATGATTATGAAAATCACAAAATCATTAGGAGTAGAGATGTAATATTCAATAAAAAGGTCTTGTATAAGAATCAGTTGCAGGAAAAGAAATAGGAAAAAGGAAACAAGGAATACACAGTTCTTGATGAGATCACTGAAAAAATAAAGGTGCCTGAAAATAATAATAATAAACAACCACAACAACAACAACCACCACAACAACAACACTCACCCCAAACACCTGAAAGTGGTGTTAGAAGATCTACCAGGATAGGTAGACCCCCTGAACGATACTCTCCTTCATTATATTATTTATTGTTGACTGATTCTGGTGAACCCGAATGTTATGAAGAAGCAATGCAGGTTGAAAGCAGGAAGAAGTGGGAGCTAGCCATGGAAGAAGAGATGGACTCCTTAATGCATAACCAGACTTGGGAATTAGTCAAGTTGCCTGCAGGTAAAACTACATTGTAGAATAAATGGGTTTACAGGTTGAAGGAAGAAGATGGAGGAAAATAGAGGTACAAATCTAGACTTGTGGTGAAGGGGTTCGCACAGAAGAAAGGTATTGATTTTGATGAAATGTTTTCTCCTGTTGTTAAAATGACTTCAATCAGAACTATTCTAAGTCTAGTAGCAGCTGAAGATTTGCATATTGAGCAGTTAGATGTGAAGATAACCTTTCTCCATGCGGATTTGGAGGAAGAGATACATATGCAGTAGCCACAAGGATATGAGATAAAAGGGAAGGAGAAACTAGTGTGCATGTTGAAGAAGAGCTTGTATGGCTTAAAACAGGCTCCAAGGTAGTGGTATCTAAAATTTAACAAGTTTATGTCTAAACAAGGTTATACTAGATGTCACTCTGATCATTGTGTTTTTCTGAAAAAGGAAAATGATGGCAGCTATATTATATTGTTATTGTATGTAGATGACATGCTTGTTGCAGGGTCTAACATGCAGGAAATAAATGTGCTCAAAAGAAAATTGGCAAATTCATTTGCAATGAAGGATTTGGGAGCTGCAAAACAAATCATTGGTTTGAGAATAACTAGAGACAGGAAAAATTGCAAACTAACATTATCTCAGAATGAGTACATACAAAAGGTGTTGAAAAGATTTAATATGCACAATGCAAAACCAGTTAGTACACCTTTTGCTAGCCATTTTAAACTTAGTAAGGAAATGTGCCCAAAGACCCAAGAAGACATGGATTATATGTCTAAAGTTCCATATGCATCAGCAGTTGGAAGCTTAATGTATGCAATGGTCTGCACAAGGCCTGATATTGCACATGCAGTGGGAGTTGTAAGCAGGTACATGAACAATCGAGGAAAGGAACATTGCATGGCAGTGAAATGGATTCTCAGATATTTGAAAGGTACCACAAATCAAGCATTATGATTTGGTGGTTCAAACATTTCTCTACAGGGATATGTTGATGCAGATATGGTAGGTGACATAGATAATAGGAGGAGCACTACAGGATACGTATTTACTCTAGGTGGAACAGCTGTCAGTTGGGTTTCAAAAATCCAAAGTGTTGTTGCACTTTCAACAACAGAAGCAGAGTATGTTGCTGCTACAGAGGCTAGTAAATAAATGATTTGGTTACAAAGGTTTATGGGTGAATTGGGTAAGGAGCATGATATGGGCACATTATATAATGATAGCCAAAGTTCCATTCATCTTGCAAATAAATCAACATTTAGTTCTAGGACTAAACACATACAACTCAAGTACCATTTCATACGATCAGTGTTGGAAGATGGAGAGTTGAAGCTGGAAAAGATAAACACTAGCCAGAATCCTGCAAATATGCTAACAAAAGTTGTAACCAGGGAGAAACTAAGAATATGCTCAGTTTCAATTGGTTTTCAAGTATGATGAAGAAGATGAGAAACAACCAGGTCCAAAGAGGAGTCATTGTCCAACAAATGAAGCAGCGGTGGAGTTGCTATAATCAGTGTCCAAGTGGGAGATTGTTGGGTGTGGAGCTTGATTATCTTCTCTATTCAAAGGTATCGTCACATTGGACCCCAGTTCGAAATGGGGCCGGCAACGCCACCCATAAAATATTCGCTGCAGGGGGGGTCTAATGGGGGCAGCTGTGACCTTTGGGGAGCCCCCCCTCTGGCAGGGGGTTTCGAGGGCAGTGCCCCCGAAGCATAGAACATTTTAGGGGCGAATGTTCGCCCTTTGGCGAAATTAAGGGGTTTTAAATTTTTAGTGGGCGAATATTTTGTATCATAGTACATTTTTACAAATCACCTCAAATATCCCACCTTATTTTAAGGGAGAGGGTAAAAAAGGTAAATTTAGCCCTTGAAATTAGGAGTTACAACCTTCCATTCGCCCATTTTCAAGAATAGATTTTATTTAAGTGAATCCATTCGCCCATTTTCAAGAATAAGTTTTATTTAAGTGAATCCTATGGGCCAAATACCATATTTATAAAACAGGTATGGTAAATTAATAAAAATATAAATAAATGAAAGGTATGGTAAATAAATAAAACATTTTTTATATTTGCTCCATAAGTCACCTTATATACATGGTGTAAACAAATAAAAAAATAAGTAAAGTGGAGGTATGGTAAATAAATAAAACGTCTTTTTACACTTACTCAAAAGGTATGGTAAATAAATAAAAATATAAATAAACTAGACTTATGGTAAATAAATAAAACCTCTTTTTATATTTAGTCCATAACCCTCATTCTATTTATGAAGGCTCAAGAAAGAGGTTTTATTTAAGTGAATCGTATGGGCCAAATACCATATTTGTAAAAGAGGTATGGTAAATTAATAAAAATATAAATAAACGAGAGGTATGGTAAACAAATAAATCATTTTTTTATATTTACTCCATAAGTCACCTTATATTTAGGTGAAACCTATGGACAAAATACTATGGGACAAATACCATGGACTAGATTGTTATTAATACTATGCAAAAAAATTTTATTAACCCTAATATTAGTATTAATAAAAATAAAAATGGCACATTGTATTGACCCATGGTATTCACCAAAATGGCACCTCGTATTGAACCATGGTATTCACCAAAATGGCACATGGTATTGACCCATGGTATTCACCTAGAATGTAACCTATTTAAATGGGGGAATTAAACCAACATAGATCCATCTTTACTCTGGATCTACTAGCCCCCGAGAGGTATCAAAGATCGTGATATGCAAACTAGCATAGAGTGAAAAAATATTTGATCCCTCTCGGGGTGGATCAAGAGTAAAAATGGATGTTGTAATTTAATGTATGTTAAACATTTTAGCTTGGTTAAAATAAAAAATAAAATAAAAATCAACTATTAATTTTATTAATTTTTATAAATTACTAATAGTAACTTTTAAGCTCCAGGTTTATAATAACCCATGGTAATACCAAGATCTTACAAGATTTTATAATTGAGTAAAATATTCGTCATGCCTGGTGAGAGATTCGCCTAAAAATTATATATACATATTATATTATTGATAAAATCGCCTTCCATTTTTCCTATATACCATGGAGATTCGCCCATTTATTATATATATAAATTTTGGGGGGGTTCTTAAAATTTTCCCTACCCCGAAGCTAAGAATATATGTAAAATTGCCTTATAAAAGTATAGTAATTTCTAGTCAATCTGGGCCGTTCATTAGGCAGAGATTTGATGGTAGAAGTTATGTTTAATTTAGGGTTTTTTTTGCCCTAGAAGGAAACCCCTCACTATATATGAGGGAATTGTATTGTGTCTATGTAGATCTGTATTCTGAGTGAGAAAGAGAGAGGAGATTAAGATCGAAGAGGGTGTTACAACAGATCCTCTGTAGGTTGTATCTCTTCAGTTTGCTGGATAATATAAAAGGAAGGACTGGTTGTTTCTCCGTGGACGTAGCCCAAACTGGGTGAACCACGTATATTTGTGTCTCTCTTGTTTTATGTGTTTTTTCTGTGTTTATATTTCTGCAATATTTTATGTGTTCCATTGCTCTGTAATATATAATTTACTAACATATTGCAAAATATGGCGCACTGTTGGTGGTATTAAATGGAATTGTTGGTGTTGTGTGGGCGCCCGAGTGGTGGGCTAGCCATTCCAGCCAGGTGGGTTCGAACCTCATCGCCCACGATTCATTTATTTCATTCGGGGTGGTTGGGGTGTGGGCCGGGTCCATCGGAGGTGGCCCACCCACCCCTATACGATACAATACATATATGGTGGGAGGTTGGATGGTTGGCGGGGGTCATGGCATGCCACCTAATTTTATTTTATTTATTTATTTATTTTTTTTAAATTTTAAATTTATTTTTTTTAATTTTTAATTTTTAATTTAATTTTATTTAATTTAATTTTTTTACTTTTTTATTTTTTATTTTTATTTTTAATTTTTTCATAAAAACAATCACATTTTTCCAATTTTGTCTAATATAAGGGATATTAGACAAATTAATGATCCAACAAATTCACCTAGAATCTGGCCCAGGTTGGCCGGAATCTGGTGGCTAGATTTTTTCCAGATTGTCGCCTCCTTAAGACTGCCTAGTCACCCAAGTCAACCCTGAACTTTGATTGCTCATAACTTTCGCATACGGACTCAGTTTGACGAACCGTTTGCACCACTGTGATCATGATGACAAGATCTTCAACATGAACCTAATTTGAGCATAATCTAAACACTTTTATTTTTGACCTTTCCTGAGTCCTCTTGGACTTCTGCATGTGTCTGGAGCCACCTGGATCAATCCTCCCCACTGAGGAGCTTTTGGACTCCAAAAGCATTTACACTTAGCATAGTGTTTGTCTCCTTTTCAATCCACACTTTCAATCACTTGCATAGGAAACTGGTACATCTTGTGCAATCTTGCACACCAAACATGACTTAACAACCCTTCCTTGCCAAGAGTTTATAGCACAAACTCCTTGTCCTAGGATTACATAAAAAGTAATCAATACCTCAACTACTAATAAGGAAAGGCCAAAATATCATCGTTGCCTTTTGAAGTGATGGGAAACACACCATCACTTTTACATTTACTTGTAGCGTATGATTTACAATGGTGGAATAACAAGCTACTACCTCTAAAAAAAACAACTTAATAAAGCAGACCACTGTGAATGGGGTGGATTCATTTGTTGAACATGCTCACCTTTCAGCTCCTCTAGTGATGTTTTCGGAGCATGCAGCATCGGACACGTGGTTTGTTGGTGTCCTTCTTTGTTTCAATGACTACAATGATTCTTTTGCCTCCAAACTTTCGGGGTTGGCTTGGGGTGCTTTCCCCTGGTGTTCCTTCGATAATTGTTCATGGAGCCCTCACTATCGTTGGACTGTGAGGAAGGAGTTTCATCATTTGTCGTTGGCTGGTTACTAGTTGTATTGGAGCTTTCTCCCATTCCCTTTCTGGTGTATCCGAGTCCTGCACGACGTGGCAATTCCTGGACTTCAATGGGATTTATGATGCCGTGGCCTTTAATTCCGAGTCCATTTCCATGATACCCCATCTTCTTCAATAGTTTGGATCCAATCCTTATAGTATGTTTTTCAAAAGCGGCGAATTCATCATTATGAAAATCATATGAGATCGGAGAATTTCTTTTTACCTCCAGATAGCTATGTTGCTGCTTTTCCAAGGCCTTATCCTTGGCTTACAATTGGCATAGTAATCTTTGTTTTTCTTCCCTTGCCTCATGTAGAAGCCTCCTTAGCTCAAATTTCTCTGCTTGGATGTGGTGGTTGATCTCCTCAAGTTCTTGGAGTCTTGCTGTGGGGAGTGCCCTTTTTGTTATGTCCGTTGAAATCCTTTATTCATTGTTGAAATCAGACCCCAAATTTATGGGCCGTCCTGTCGCGATCCCAAGGGCTACAACCATCATTTCATTTCCAGAATTGGACCCCAAGTCAATGGGCTTACCTCGTGCAAACCCCGCAACTGTGACCTTCTCTTCTTCCTTTGACTCAGAATCTTGGTTTTGCTGCATGGTGGTGGAGACCTTCTGCTTCTCCTTTTTGTCACTCCTTTCAGGTCTTAGCTCAGGGTGCAGCTTCCAGCAATTTGCTTCGTCATGCCCCTCTTTCTCACAATGTGTACAAGAGGGATTTTCTCTCCTTTTATTGGTTGTTGCAGTTCTATTTGGGTGTTCATCTTGTTCATGTGTTTCCCTATTTTCTAGATGAATGGCCTTTACACTAGTCGAGTCAATGGCAGTAGATTCAAACAATAATAATGAATTTCTAATGTAACTATGTAATGATCCAATATACTTAGTTACTATTTCAGGTGAGTCAAGTGAAATGCCCAAATTAAGTGCTTGTTTTCTAAACTCCTCGGTAAAGCCTTGAACATCCTGACCTCTGCCTTGCCTTAAGTATTGCCAATCCATTAAGGCTTTTTGCTTATAACCCAAAGGATAAATTTTTTCTTTAATGCAGAAATGAAACTAGGCCATGAGGAAAGAAGACTACCCACACTCGTACTGCTTCACAATTTTCTCTCCCACCAAACGAGAGCGGTGCCACTCAGTCGAAGAGAGGCCAACTGAATCTTTGCCTCGTCCTCTTCGATCTGCTGAATCCTGTAGTAGATCTCAATCTGCCTAATCCAGTTATTAAGCTTTTCTGCATTACTTTCACTATTATACATGGGCAGATTAAATTTGACATCTAATTTAAAGAAATGTTTCTTAGATGAACCACTTGAATTTATATGATGATGGTGATGAGAGGAAGAAGAGATTTCACTCATGGAAGGAGAAGGAGGGGGTTCTTCTCCACCATTTCCATGCACTGAACCTTGTTCTTCTACCTTTTTCCCTTGTTCTTTCTCCAGCCTTGAAAGCAACTGACCAACATTTTTAGCCATTGTATAAAAGGTTTTGCAGAAATTGAGCTCCTCTTCATAATGAGCCTCTTCATCTCCCATGCTCCTCCTTCGATGTGCACGCCCCGCTTTGGGATCAAAAGAATTTAGTTTTCCTTCACCTCTTTAGAGCCTGTTTCTTGTTAGCATACAAACATGTAATTCACATCTACAAGGACCAGCTTTCATACCACTTAAAAGTGCATAAAAGAAGAGGAAGAGAAGAATAGCAAGTCACACATAGAAGACACAAGATTGATATCGGAGTTCGTCTAGGAGGGACTACGTCTTCGGGCCCTGCTTGAATTAGTGGGGAGGCCCTATTTTCATTAGATGGAAAAATAATGAAAGTACATCAAAAGTCAAAATGATGACCTTATACCTCCAAAATTGAAGAATCCCAAAAATTGCAGATCTTTGATGGAGAAACGGACAACACCGTTGAGTTCGTGGCGCCGAGAAATGCTGAAACCATATAAAATTTGTCGAAAACTGATAAACTGAAAATTTGGCTTCCTGGAGAAATTGCTCAGATCATGGTTCTAACCCCCTCTCTACACTGCTCATGGTTCCACTAGCATAGAAATGCGTGTCCACTCCTCAGCTCCTGCTCGACGCTCAAATGAATGAAGGTTTAAATAAAAATGTGTTGGGCGGATTGTTCAACAAAACTGTTGTAGATGGATTGGTTTGAAAGTCGAATTATAAGGAGGAGGTCGGGTGGTCAAACCTCGACCCCTCCATATTAACACCAATTTTATTTTATTTTTTCGAAACCGCATTAATATTTTTGGGGTTGGGTCCGCATTGGGTGGCCTGCCCCTTAACTTCCACTGATCGGATATGTTGGGTGATGTGATGTATTTGGGTGGTGTATTGCAAAATATGGCACATTGTTGGTGGTTGTCACACGGAATCAGTCAAGAGTGCAGACACAACCGACCTTCCTAGAAGTCTAAGACATTCTAATGACAAACAAAACAAACTGGAGCTATCCTTCTCTAAACATGCATTATGATATGAGAAATCAAGTGTTTCGTTCTTACCTTTGTCCAAACACTGTTGTAGAAGTCCAAGCTTTGTTGATCTGGATGAGTTCCTCCTTTTCTCCAAAACCTGCAATCACCAACAGTCAAACAATTAAATAGCACCTGATTATAACATAAAACAAAGCATATTCAACATATAGACCAAGGAGTACATGAAATAACTCATAAACAACAAGTTATTGAGAAGAATGGACCAATTTGCATTAAAGGTAATCAAAAGGAACCATTACAACCTGAGCCTTGGTGTTGTGCAAGCTCCTTCCAGGGTCCACAAGAGTCTTCCTTTACTTTGACAAAGCTCACCCACTTCCAAATAGAACAAGCAAAGATGGCAATCTCTCCTCACAAGCTTCTAAATGGGAGTCCTAATTCCTGCAACATTTACCCTTAGAAATGTATAGCTTTCAACCTCCTCTCCTTCTGGCCCAATGCCTGTACTTATAGTGCTCAAGAGGAAGTTAATCAGGTCCACCATCAATGGGATAATCCCCTCTTTGGATGGGATAGCTCCCCTATTGATGGGATAAGTTCCTCTTTGGTAGGAGTGCATGAACCATCTGGAGGCGCTCAATACACGTCGAACAACCTTCTAGAATGCTCTAGAAATGACCACAAGTGACTTTTTAAAGATGAAACTTGCGCATTTTAACCTTTTCATGGGGACGCACCTGCACCTTTACATACAGAGCGTCCAAAGACACAGTTTTTGTGAACATTGGGAGCGTCCCCGCAGGTAAGGTTGAGAGAACCTGCGTCCCCAGAGATAAATACATTTAGAAAGACTTTCTCTCTTTTTTGGAGTTTGACATGGAGAGCAGAGGCATAAGACTTGCCTAAGAGGGTAGCATGACTGTTGATTGAGCCATACTAACTGTAAATAGTCATGGTGACATTTTTTAGTGTAACAGATTGCCCCCTAAAGTGCGAAGCCTGGAATAGATTAGGGTTTGTAATATCTAGGAAGGGTGAAGCGCTTTATCATTTCAAGGATTATCTCGTGGAGAGCCTGGTCAGAACCTGCAATTTTCAACACAAAATATATGTATAAGATTATATCATCACTGAGGTAGGCATTCCCATACTCAGATCAAAACTTTAACTAACAGACTAACTACTCTGATACAGGAATGATTTTGCAGTACATCACGATCATAGACTTTTGTAGACACAGTATGGACGCAGCCATCTGTTTATGATTAGTCTACTTAGATAATGAATACAAAACTCCTCGCAGCCTGGATGGTGGAAACTAGATCCAGGGTCTTCATTTCTACTTCCCGAATTGGTACGATTCTAGCCATGCGAATAAATGAGTTGATGTCGAACATGGTAGAAACCACTTGATTACCAGTCGATGATGTAAACTGTTAACAAGCGTGAGAGAGACCACCAGTAATGTCAATGGTTCTCAAAGTACCCAGTACAATCCATGAGATGTGAATGAATGAGTTGATGTCGAACATTTCACGGAATCCTTCGATTGAAAGTCAATGATGTAAACTGACGTCAAAGGCGAGAACCCTGCCATTGATGCATGCAGACTTCAAGGTACTGACGATTTCTAAGTCATCTCTCTAGATAATGTGCTGATGTCGATAGAAAGCGACCCGTTGCAGGCAAGCCCGCAACACGAAATCATTGTTCAAGTTGAAGAAATGTTGCTGTAAGGACTGACTCAGGGATGGTCAAATGGATGAAAAGTATTTTGGAGATGAAAGTTTTGCTTGCAGACCTCTTGAACACATAACGACACGACAGATGGCTTGGTGACGAATAGCTCAAAGTTAATCCCCGGAACCTGGTTAAAGACTTTCAAAGTGGTTTGATCAACTGTGAGGTAAAAGATTTCCCAACCCAGGTGAATGAAAAGTGTCGTGTTCAAGAGTGGTAGTAAAGCTTCTTCTGAGACAAAAGGTAACAAATAGGCTCATTCTTCTCTCTTTTCCCCCACCATTTCTGGCAAGTACCTCTTTATTTTTAACAAGCTTGAGGAGGATAACATGTGCTTGATTATAAGCTCATCCTTCGGATGAGTCCAACCTAGTTTTGATTCAAACCCTAGGAAGGAGTGGCTCATTCCTGTTTGTAATTGAACAGGTCCTTTACTGTGAAATGTTTAACGAGCCCAGTATAGGAGAAACTCGGTGTTTTTCAATTTTAGAGAGTCTGAAAAACTTAAGAAGACTCCAAGTTGAACTTTTTCGTAGATTTGTGTCCCTCAAGCCCGAAAAAGTATAAAATAATACCTGGGGGAACCGCTTGATCTTGCGACCAAGGAGTACTTTCATAAGTAGTGCCACTAACCTGAAAAGTAAAAAGCGATCAAGGACACGTCATTTTATTTCCGTATCTAGTTTGAAACGACAAAAACCCGGCAATCTTTTCCTGATTTTACGGTCAGAAAAGAGCTATAAGGGGACCGTCTTTTAATTCCGTTTTAACGAGTGTAAAAGAAACGCTCGACGATCTTTTCATATTTTAGGAGTCAGAAAAGAGCTTAAAAGATGACTCTAAGGTTTCACTTTTTCGTAAGTTTTAACGAGTTCGAAAAAATGATAAAAATGTACTCATGGTTTTCACTTTTTCGTAAATTTTAATGAGTTCGAAAAAATGATAAAAATTTACTCATGGTTTTCATTTTTTCGTAAGTTTTAATGAGTTCGAAAAAATGATAAAAATTTACTCATATGGCCGGCTTTCAATTTAATTTACGAGCAGGAAAAGACGGAAAGAACTCGGCATTTTCATTTATTTTACGAGAATGAAAGATAGCAAAATAATCTCGAGATTTTCATGAGTTTAACGAGTCTTGAAAATAACTGAAATTGACTCGAGATAGGTTTCATTTTTACAAAAGCTTGAAACAGAGAAAAACTATGCTTCATAGTAGTTTCATTTTTACACAAGCTTGAAACAGAGATAAAACTGTGCTTGATGCCCCCTAAGCATAACTGTTAGAGCGCATGCCCCCTCAGCTTCATTTCATTCAACTAAGTACAAGCTGGATGGAGTGAAGGTTCATGAACGAGATCATTTGAAAGACTCGACCTAAAATTGTAAGAAAATTATGCAAAAAACTGAAATAACTAACCTAAAAATACAACTTAACATCTATGAGATCTAGTCAATCTCTCGACTCAAGTAGAGGAGGTTTTGTTTCATTTTTTAACGAGCTTGACACAGGAAAAGAACTATGCTCGGATTCGGTTTCATGTTTACACAAGCTTGAAACGAAAAACTATGCTTGTTATAAGTTCACATGCCCCCAGCATAATGACGTAAAACTCGGCATTTTCATTTGTTTTACGAGAATGAAAGATAGCAAAATAATCTCGGTATTTTCATGAGTTTAACGAGTCTTGAAAATAACTGAAATTGACTCGAGATAGGTTTCATTTTTACAAAAGCTTGAAACAGACAAAAACTATGCTTCAAAGTAGTTTCATTTTTACACAAGCTTGAAACAGAGAGAAAACTGTGCTTGATGCCCCCTAAGCATAATTGCTAGAGCGCATGCCCCCCCCAGCTTCATTTCATTCAACCAGTTGGATGAAATGAAGGTTGAGTTACGAGATCATTTGAAAGACTCGACCTAAAACTGTAAGAAAATTATACAAAACACTGAAATAACTAACCTAAACATACAACCTAACATCTATGAGGTCTAGTCAAACTCTCGACTTAATTAGAGGAGGATTTGTTTCATTTTTTAACGAGCTTGACACAGGAAAAGAACTATGCTCGGATCCGGTTTCATGTTTATGCAAGCTTGAAACGAAAAACTATGCTTGTTATAAGTTCACATGCCCCCAGCATAATGACGCAAAATGAGGTACATGCCCCCCAAGCTTCATTGCATTCAATGAGGTGGATGGAATGAAGCTTTACTTTCCAGATCTTGGAAAGACTTGTGGGAGTTGTTTCATTTTTTAGTGAGGTTGACACAGGAAAAGAACTATCCTCAAAACCCTTGTTTCATTTTTTAAACGAGCTTGACACAAGATAAGGAACTATGCTCATAACTACTTTCTACAATCTACCTAACAAAAAACGTTACTTTAAAAACCTTGATTCATTTTTTAATGAGCTTGACACAAGACAAGGAACTGTGCTCTAAAATCCTTGATTCATTTTTTAATGAGCTTGACACAAGACAAGGAACTATGCTCATGACTACTCTCTACAATCTACCTACTTAACCTACCCTTGTTTCATTTTTTAACGAGCTTGACACAAGACAAGGAACTATGCTCAAGAAGTTTGCATGCCCCCAGTATAATGATGCAAAGCGAGGTACATGCCCCCCAGGCTTCATTTCATTCAACCGGCTGGATGAAATGAAGGTTTACTTTCAATATTTAACTTGAAAAGGGAGTTGTTTCATTTTTAAGGAGGTTGACACAAGAAAAGAACTATCCTCATACCTGATTCATTTTTTAACGAGGTTGACTCAGTAACAGGAACTATCCTCAAACCTGATTCATTTTTTAACGAGGTTGACTCAGTAACAGGAACTATCCTCATAACCCTACTTTCTACAATCTAACTACATATCCTAAAATCTAGCTGATTCATTTTTTAATGAGGTTGACTCAGTAAAAGAACTATCCTCATGCTAGCCTGTTTCATTTTTTAACGAGGTTGATACAGGAAAAAACTATCCTCGTACACACTGATTCATTTTTTAACGAGGTTGACACAGTAAAAGGAACTTTCCTCGTTACAGCCTATTTCATTTTTTAACGAGGTTGATACAGGAAAAAACTATCCTCGTTACATTGATCATGGCTTCCAACTGGAAGAAAGACATGTCAATGGACACACCTTGATCATGGCTTCCAAAAGGTCTTCATCAGAAGGAAGAACACTTCTCTGGAAGGAACACATGTCAAGGGACTCAAAAGGGATAAGAACATCTTGTTCAAGTAATCCCATAGAGTTTTCCATGTCAATTATCGGATGTAAATCAACAGTGAGAGGCTCACTTACATCGGTAACTGAAAACATGGGACCAGTTGCCACATAATTAACCCGTGGCAGGGTAGATACCACTTTAGAATCAGGAACATTTAGGGGTGTCATAGTATTGGTAGTTGAGACAAGACTAGGGAATGAAAACTGGTCTACAGTCACAATACTGCCATTGTGAGGGAAAGACATCACGCGAAAGAGTGTCGATACGACAGCGTTCATTGCATAAACATAGTCTCGCCCAAGGAGTAAATTGAAATCCAAGGGACCTCGAACTACCATAAGATCAATACAGACAGTTTTACCTTCCAAGGTAATGGAAAAATTAGGAAGGATCCCTAAAGGTTCACTAATGGTTCTGTTAAAAGCTTTCAGATTCTGCGTAATAGGCGCAAGCTGAGGGGAACCCAAAGCTTTCCAAACAGTTGAGGATAAAATACTAACAGAAGCACCTTCATCTACCTGAGTACGATGTATGTCCCTACCACCAGCCTTAACAATGATTTGGAAAGGGATGGAGGAAGGAAGACGAGGTTCTGTCAGTCTATTCCAATCAAAGGAAAAGACCTCAGTGCTTGGAGGGGGTTCTATAGAAACAGGTGAAATGCCCCCCGGCATAGAAGAATCTGATGTAACTAGAAGAACCTGAGCGGTATGAAGTTCACTCTCTAAAGGGAAAGTGGGATCGACTGAATGTGAAATTGAATCGACCACTTGATCAACTAATTGATCATCAACCTGAGTGACATGAGTTTCACTCTCCAATGGAAAAGTGTGATCGACTGTACTTGAATTTAGATCAATCACTCCGTCAGTTGACGGTAGGTTGGGAGAAAGTTTACGGTAACCAGTTGGAAATTCTTGCTATGGAACAGTAAGGTTTTCCAACAATGTTGAGGCTTCATCCATGTGAGGGCAAATGTGAGTTTGATGACTCCCTTTGCATAACTTACAAGGAAACCTAACTTTACCCTTTTTCCCAGGAACCTGACTATCACTGGTTGATGGATCAACGGAAAGTTGATGAGATTTTTCTGACCATACTTCCAAGACCTTTGGTATACCAGGACAATTGACAAGGAAGTGGTCACCCTTACAAAGCTTGCAAGGGTATTTGGGTTTACGATGCATGTCGGAATTTTCCTCAACACAACTAACACTTACAGCCATGGTTGGTTGGTTGACTTCTTTCTTATCTTGCTTCTTCTTCTTCTTCTTCTTCTTCCCTTTCTTCTTCTTCTTAGCCTCCTGGTTACTAGCATCAAGGCTTTTGCCAGGGAAAGAGGAAGAAATGGAGGAAGAAAAATTAGGTGAAGAAGGTAAAGGGTCAACAGAAGGTTGGTGATGTTGAGATGGTGAACTCTGTTGAGGTGAAGCATCCGGTTGAGATGGAACAATTGGAGTATTTTGGGCCAACGAAGTTGAAAATAACCATATCGGTAAACCTATTGTAAATCCACGTAATGACAAAGTAGCCATATAAGGAGGACCAACATTTCCAAAGTAAGGAAAAGTACTAGGATTCTCGTTAGGAGGGGTTCCTAGGTTGATAAATTCCGGAGCATTTGCCATTATATTCAACTTCAGTGAATTTTATTAACCAATTTAAAACTAAAATTAACAATTCACAATTCACACCTAACAATTAAAATTCACAATTCACACCTATGGTCTCTAAAACTAAAAACAAACGAATTAACACGCGCTATCAAATCTAGGAGTCAAACCATACACAAACAGTAGCCTTCCGGACTGAAAACACTAGTTGGTGATGAAGCCCAACATCGCAGAATTCAGTACAGAAGTGGCGGGTGGAACAGTTACCCCGACAACCTGCTTAATGAATAGACCGGACCAAGTTCCTCCACTTTAACCGTCTCGAGTGAAGTGAACCCCCCAGAAAATCCAAGTGAGTATAACCGACGTCTGCTCCAGGTACAGTGGGATCTTCCCTCCACCGTCACCTTGGGTAGAATCCTAAAGATTATGGTCACTAAGGTTACCAACGGCCACAAGTACACCTGGGGGAACAGTCTAAACTCCGACAGCACGCAAGGGCAGAGTAGCAAGCTCAATCCCCTTACCGGCTCCTTGACAGTAATCCAAGGTTTACCGATAAGTGACCCCTGGCTCCTCGACAATGGTTAATCCGAGGTTTACCGTTTGTAATACGTACTGTCTGGCGTCGTTCCCAACGAGGGAGGATGGATCCCCTCACTGGTTCAGACACGAGCTCGTGCTTCTCCTCTAAGAGGAGCTTTCCCAGAGTGTAAATGTAACAATTGGATTTGATTCTATCACAAGATCAGCTACTTGTTTGGTTTTACTGTCTTGGAGAGTTAAGTACTCACCTACTCCAAGACACTAGCCTAAGCTATGTTGGTGCTTCAGAGCCCTAGAAATGTAAAAATTACTAGATGAATTTTAATTAAGCGCTGTGTTATTAAGGCTGTTATTACTCAAATGGGTAAATGGATACGAAACCAATGGTGTTATGACCCGACTCAAATGAATGCAATCGAATATGATAATGTAATCTTTTCAATTCGATGAATCCTAACTAAAGTAAGGAGAGAGTTTCCATTCAGCTTCCAACAATGCAAAAAATTGATCACTAAGAGAAAATATAACAAATTCTCTAATGCACTAATTTCATCAAGAAAAACTAATGCAAATCAATTCCAAACCATTTTTTTATTTTTATTTTTGTGTAAATTCAAATCAAAGAAAGCTGATCTAAATCTATGATTGATTTTTCAAAATGTAAACTATGCAATTGTAATCTATGCACAATTCACTTGAAAAGTATGCAAATGTAATCTATGCACATTTTTCATTCATATTCTGCAAATGAGAATTCTAATTATGCAAATGTGATCTATGCAAGAGAATTCTCAAACACAAGATGATTCTAATGTGATCTAAGAACCAATCAAGTGCAGGTCGAGAAAATTGGGTGAGAGTTCCAAAGATCAAAAAATAAAAACAATCAAAGGCGATTAACACTCATACACAATTTAGCCCCCCCCGGCGAATGAGGGGGAAATTTTTTTGCAAAAACAAAAGCAAAAAAATGCAAAATTTTGAAAAGACTGAGAGAAACCTCCAAGTAATGACCAAAGGAAAATAAATCAAGAATTTCTCAAGAAAGAGACTCAAAACACCCAATTGATGAAAGCTTAAAGTAGAAATGCCAATGGAACAAGTTCAGGTGAAGATCTTTGACAGGATACTAATGGATCTGGGCAGTAAAAACTAAGAAAAAACAAAATCTAAGAGCAAAAAGTGTAAAAAATGGAATTTTCTCAAATTTTGGCAGGGGACGCAGGCAACCCGTTAGCACAGGTGCGGGCCCGCTCTGTGCACACAGCAAAAGTGCGTCCAGGGACGCACTGTGCAACACTCAGAGGGTGCGTCCTACTGAAAAACTCAAGAAAAACCAAAATAAAACTAATCCTAAGCTAACCCACCCAGAGACAGAATCACAGAGCCAAAACCAGAAAAATAAACCAATTTTCTCAAAGCAAAGTTCACACAAAGGAAAAGACTTTTCTCATCAATGGAATCCCCAGCGGAGTCGCCAATTTGTCACACGGAATCAGTCAAGAGTGCGGACACAACCGACCTTCCTAGAAGTCTAAGACATTCTAATGACAAACAAAACAAACTGGAGCTATCCTTCTCTAAACATGCATTATGATATGAGAAATCAAGTGTTTCGTTCTTATCTTTGTCCAAACGCTGTTGTAGAAGTCCAAGCTTTGTTGATCTGGATGAGTTCCTCCTTTTCTCCAAAACCTGCAATCACCAACAGTCAAACAATTAAATAGCACCTGATTATAACATAAAACAAAGCATATTCAACATATAGACCAAGGAGTACATGAAATAACTCATAAACAACAAGTTATTGAGAAGAATGGACCAATTTGCATTAAAGGTAATCAAAAGGAACCATTACAACCTGAGCCTTGGTGTTGTGCAAGCTCCTTCCAGGGTCCACAAGAGTCTTCCTTTACTTTGACAAAGCTCACCCACTTCCAAATAGAACAAGCAAAGATGGCAATCTCTCCTCACAAGCTTCTAAATGGGAGTCCTAATTCCTGCAGCATTTACCCTTAGAAATGTATAGCTTTCAACCTCCTCTCCTTCTGGCCAAATGCCTGTACTTATAGTGCTCAAGAGGAAGTTAATCAGGTCCACCATCAATGGGATAATCCCCTCTTTGGATGGGATAGCTCCCCTATTGATGGGATAAGTTCCTCTTTGGTAGGAGTGCATGAACCATCTGGAGGCGCTCAATACACGTCGAACAACCTTCTAGAATGCTCTAGAAATGACCACAAGTGACTTTTTAAAGATGAAACTTGCGCATTTTAACCTTTTCAGGGGGATGCACCTGCACCTTTACATACAGAGCGTCCAAAGACGCAGTTTTTGTGAACATTGGGTGCGTCCCCAGAGATAAATACATTTAGAAAGACTTTCTCTCTTTTTTGGAGTTTGACATGGAGAGCAGAGGCATAAGACTTGCCTAAGAGGGTAGCATGACTGTTGATTGAGCCATACTAACTGTAAATAGTCATGGTGACATTTTTTAGTGTAACAGTGGTATTAAATGGAACTGTTGGCATTGTGTGGGCGCCTGAGTGGTGGGCCGGCCATTCTGTCTAGGCGGGCTCAAACCCCGCTACCCACGGTTCATTTATGTCATTTTGAGTGGTTGGGGTGTGGGTCGGGTCCACCAGAGGTGGCCCGCCCACCCCTTTACAATACAATACGTATATGGTGGGAGGTTGGAGGGTCGGCGGGGGTCATGGCCCGTTGACCAAAATTTAAATAAATTTTTTTTTAATGATTAGTTTGGGGTGCGATGGGGGTGGCGGGGGTCATGGCCTGCCACCTAATTTTTTTTTTTTGATTTTCATAAAAACAATCACATTTTTCCAATTTTTTCTAATATAAGGGATATTAGACAAATTAACGATCCAACAAATTCATCCGGAATCTAGCCCAGGTTGGCTGGAATCTAGTGGCCAGATTTTGTCCAAATTGCTGCCTCCTTAAGACCACCCAGTCACCCAAGTCAACCCTGAACTTTGATTGCTCCCAACTTTCGTATACAGTCTCGGTTTGACGAATCGTTCACACCACCATGATCATGACGATGAGATCTTCAACATTAACCTAGTTTGAGCATAATCCAAACACTTTGGATTTTGACCCTTCCTGAGTCCTCTTGGACTTTTGCATGTGTCTGGATCCACCTGGATCAATCACACAATCTCCTCTCTCTTTCTCGCTTAGAATAATAATTCATAGTCGCAATACAATTCCCTCATATAAACCGAGGGTTGCCTTCTATGGAAAAAAAACCCTAAATTAACATAAATTCTATCGTCAGATCATTCGCTTAATGATGACCTAGATTGCCTATGAATTTACATTATTTTACAAGGCAAGTTTTTCATCTATTTTTAGCTTCGGGGGTGCTGGGCCTGGCCCACCCAATTAGGGAATATAGGTCCCCTCGGACCCCCGTGGGGGAGGAACAAGCCCCCTCACACCTTGCGTGGAGGGGTGTACAATCTTCCTGGGGTATACACTCAACTGGAAAAAAACCTCTGAATCAGGAAGATAATCAAGCTCCACACCCAACAATCTCCCACTTGGATACTGATTATAGAAACTCCACTGCTTCTTCACTTAATCACCAATGTTTCCACTCTGGACCTAGTTTTTTCTCATGTTCATCATCATACTTGAATACCAATTGAAACTAAGCATAAACTCAATTTCTCCTTGGTGACAACCTTTGTTAACATATCTATAGGGTTCTGGCTAGTGTGTATCTTTTCCAGGTTCAATTGTCCATCTTCCAAAATTGATTGTATGAAACGATACCTGCGATTTATATTCTTTGTATTAGAATGAAATGTTGATTTCTTTACAAGATGAATGAAACTCTGTTTGTCACTGTATAACCTACCAATCTCCCTCTTCTTTCCCAATTCATCTATAAACATTTGTAACCAAATCATTTCTTGACTAGCCTTTGTAGCAACAACATACTCTACTTCTGTTGTTAATAGTGCAACAATGTTTTTCAATTTTGAAACCCAACTGGCAGTTGTTCCACATATAGTAAACACATACCCTGTGGTGCTCCTCATGTTATCTCTATCACCTACGATACCTGCATCAACATATCCCTATAGAGAAATTTTTAAACCACCAAAGAATAATGCTTGATTTGTGGTACCTCTCAAATACCTGAGAATCCACTTCACTGCCATCTAATGCTATTTTCCTGGATTGTTCATATACCTGCTTACAACTTCCACTGCATGTGCAATATCGGTCCTTGTGCAAACCATTGTATACATTAAGATTCCCACTACTGACAAATATGGAATTATATATGTATAATCCATCTC
Organism: Pinus tabuliformis; assembly: GCA_031772625.1. NCBI lineage: Eukaryota > Viridiplantae > Streptophyta > Pinopsida > Pinales > Pinaceae > Pinus > Pinus tabuliformis. Next base: position 338,273,981 of record CM062820.1, read on the forward strand.
TTCCTGAGTCTCGAGACACATCTCCTTACTTATTTTGAAATGGATAGCCAAAGGTGCACTATTTGGTTTTGCATTCTGCATATTAAATCTTTCCAACACCTTTTCTATGTACTCACTCTTAGACAATGTTAATTTTCGATTTTTCCTGTCTCTAGTTATTCTCATACTAAGTATTTGTTTTGCACCACCAAAATCCTTCATTGCAAATGAATTTTCCAATTTTCCTTTGAGCACATTTAGTTCCTGCATGTTAGACCCTGCATCAAGCATGTCAACTACATACAATAGAAATATAATATAGCTGCCAACATTTTTCTTTTTAAGATAAATACAATGGTCAAAGTGACATCTAGTATAAGCTTATTCATACATAAACCTATCAAATTTTAGATACCACTACCTTGCAGCCTGCGTTAAGCCATACAATCTCTTCTTCAATTTGCACATTAATTTCTCCTTCCGTTTGAATTCATACACTTGTGGCTGCTACATATATATTTCTTCCTCCAAATCCCATGGAGAAAGGTTGTCACATCTAACTACTCAAGATGCAAATCTTCTTCTTCCACTAGACTTAAAATAGTTTTGATTGTAGTTGTAGGTTTTAACCCTGTGAAAAAATTACCTGCATACGAATTCTAAAAATAGAAAAATAAACAATGGCAAGAACATAAAACATAAAACAAATATACATAGATATTTTCGCTTGGATCCCAAAACTAGGGCTACTAGATTGATTTTATATTATGTTCCTTTCAATGTTATAATACACATATATACATGTTGATGCATTCATAAACCCCAATCGGTTAACCTTGGATTAGAACATAACCATAGTTCCCTTGACCAGATCTACAAAATACCATGGGCAGAAAACTATCATGCCCAAAACCATGTGCAAAACCATTCACAAAACCATAGGTAGGTCTGCCACCTAATATAGGGTCCAATTTTTTTTTCTCAGGGTGCTGCCTTAGTCCTCGTACAGGGGGTATACTTCCCCCTTGAAACCCCCTGACAAGGGGGGCTACACGTAACACCACCCATGTGACCCCTCTGCTGTGCCCGATGCAATGAACAGGTGGGGCTATTACCCACTCTATGCCCCCCCTCCGTGCGTGCGACTGGTCGTGGAAAGAATATAACACACACCCAACATTCTCCCACTTGTTGTTTTCTTTTCCACACAGGGAGTCACAGGAGAGCTTGGTCATTGGTCGAACCCTGCAATGCCCATTGTTTCTACACCAAGAAAACTTCTCAGTGCTCACAGACTCCGTCAATGCATCTGCAATATTCTTCAATGTGTCCACCTTTACCATCAACACCATTTTTTCTTCAACCATATCCCTCACAAAGTGATACTGAACATCAATGTGCTTTGTCTTTGAATGATAAGCAAGGTTTTTTACCAAGAAAATTACACATTGGTTGTCACAGTCTATCCTTATAGCTCGTTGTACTAACTCAATACTTGAACACAATATTTTCAACCAAACAACTTCCTCGCTTGCATGAGTGCCTACGATGTTTTTTGCCTCTGTAGTTGAAAGTTACACTACAGACTGCCTCTTGCTCATCTAACTGATTGCACCTCCAAATAGGTTAAAGACATACCCACTTGTAGATCTTCTATGATCTATATCTCCATCCCATTCTGCATCAATAAAGGCAAGGATGTCCAAAACTTTGTCTAATCCTAGTCTTCCTTGGTACTACAAACCATAATCACTAGTGCCACACAAATACCTGAAAAATCGCTTCACTATTGTCCAATGATCCTTCCCTAGTTTTGATGTAAACCTGCCCAATACTCCCACTGCATGTGTAATGTATGGTCTAGTACAGACCATTGCGTACAATAGGCTACCGACTACACTTGTGTATGGAACATGAGACATGTCCTCTTCCTCTTCGTGTGTCTTGGGACATTGTTCAGGAGATAACTTTACACCTATAGGAATAGGCACTGTTATCACCTGGATTGAACCTCAAGCTGAAGGAAGGCCATGCCAGGGTAACCATAAACCACACTTAGCCAAGTAGCTAGCCCTACTAGGCCGGGAGAGGGCTTGTTATGAAACCAACTCACAGAAAGATAGAAAATATAGATCAACGCCTAAGAGTTTAGCCTCTGAAATTAATCGATTTTGTAGTTGTCTAGTTCTTGTTTCTGTGACTGCTTCTGGTTCCAATATAATTTTTCCTTCCTCGTCAAGTTTTGGAAATATTGTTTGAACTGGGAGCTTGTCGGCTATAACCTTCTTTAAACATGAAACATGGAAAACTGGGTGTACTTGAGAAGCTGCAGGAAGCTCCAATTTGTATACCATAGTACCAATCTTTTGCAACACATTGTACGAACCATAATACTTTGGTGATAATTTATTATCCTTCTTAGCTTGCTTGAGGGAAATTTGTTTATATGGTTGTAGCCGTAGGAATACCTAGTCACCTACATCAAAACTTCTTTCGCTGCAATGTTGATCTGCCTGTTGTTTCATTCTATTCTGCGCTAACATGAGGTTCTCCTTTAAGAGTTGAAGAACTTGTTTTTGATGCTCGATGTGATGTTCCACTACTTGAACCTTAGAATTTTATCTTAAATATGATGTGATGGATGGTGGCTGATATCCATAAAGTGCCATAAATGGGGTCATTTTTTCTGTAGTATGGAAGGAAGTGTTAGACCACCATTCAGCCAGAGGCAACCATTTGACCCATTGTGTCTATTTATCAGATACAAAGCAACAAAGATATCCTTCCAAACATTTGTTTATTATCTTAGTTTGCCCATCAGATTAAGGATGATAAGATGAGCTATGAGCTAACTGAGTACCAAGACAAGATAATACTTTTGTCCAAAAATTTCCAGTGAAAATGAGATTTCCGTCACTTACAATAATCTTTGGGTTTCCATGTAGCTTTTGAATTGTTTCCATAAATGCAGTAGAAATTGTACTGGCTTTAAATGGATGTGATAATGCACAAAAGTGTGCATACTTGGTAAGTCTGTCAACTACCACCATGATGACACTCTTTCCTTCAGACTTGGTAAACCTGTGATAAAATCCATTGAAACCTCCTCCCAACGTTGGCTTGGAATGGATAAAGGTTGTAATATACCTGGGGTCTTAATTGTTTCAACTTTATTTTGTTGGAAAACCAAACATTTCACCACAAACTTTTGAATAGCCAATTTAAGGCCATCACAAAAAAATTCCTTATTAATCCTGTGGTAAGTTTTTAAAAATCTTGAGTGCCCTCCTAAGGGAAAAGTGTGCAATTCCATAAGAATATTTTGTTTGAGTTGGGAATTCTTACAGAGGTATAAGCGATCGTTGTACCATAACGAATCATTTTTCCAACTAAATGTATCAGTTGTACTGGAATCTTGTTGTAACTTTCGAATAAGTGCCCACACTTCTTTGTCATTCTTCCATTCCTCCCTTGATTTGTTTATCCGATCTGGTTGGATAATATAAATGGTGCACAACAATGCTTCCACATCCTCATCCTTTCTTGAGAGTGCATCTGCCACAACATTTTGCTTCCCTTTTTTGTAGATGATTTCAAAGTCATAACACAACATCTTTGTGACCCATTTTTGTTGCTCTTCAGAGGATAATCTTTGTTCTAAAAAGTGTTTAAGGCTATCATGATATGTTTTTACCTTGAAGTGTCTTCCCATTAGGTAGGGTTGTCATTTCTTAAGTGCATGTAGTATTGCAAGACTTTCCTTCTCATAAATAGCTTTGTGTGAATACTTTCCCTTGATTGGACGACTTTCGAAAACAATGGATCTTTCATCTTGCATTAAAACAACACCAATTCCATTTCTTGAAGCATCACATTCCATAATAAAGGTTTTTGTGAAGTCCGGTGTAGCTAAGTCCGGTGCTTGGCACATTGCCTCTTTAAGATGTACGAAGGCCTTTTTTGCTTCTAGAGTCCATGAAAATGCATCTTTCTTCAATAATGTTGTTAGAGGTGCTTCTATTCTCCCATAATTCTTAACAAACTTGTGATAATATCCTGTCAACCCAAGAAATCCTCACAGATGCTTTGTCATTCCGTTAGCGCTGATTATCTTTCTCGATTTCCCTGCAATACCCCTTAATTCAACTTCCTTTCCTTCCGCAGAAAATTTCATGAAAAGTTTTTGAAAATTAAAAGCTATTGTACCCAAGGATTGTAGCCATTGGACTCCTAGTGCAACATCAACACCTCCCATTGGAATGGAAAGCATTGGGCTATTCATTACATATTCTCCCATGGATAGATTGATATTATGGCACTTTCCAGAGCAATTTATGGTTCCTCCACTTGCAACCATCACTTGACACTCTGGTGTTGGATATAGGAAGCAATTCAATTCTTTTGCTATCTTAAAATGAATAAAATTGTGGGTAGTTCCTGAATCAATCAACACTATTACCTTTTTCTTCTTAATATGTCCTTCTATCTTGATAGTTTGAGGAGTGGTAATTCCAGCCAATGCATTACAAGATATGGTCGGATTCATTTCTTATTTATCTAGGGTTTTTTTTTGGAATATATCCTCTTCTTTTGACATTTCTTGTTCCTTTTCTTCCTCCTCTTCATAATCTATGTAGAATAATTTCTTCTCAGCATACTTATGACCTTTAGTGTATTTTCTATCACAACTGTAACAAAGCCCTTTTGCTCTTTTTTCTTCCAATTGTTGTGGTTTCAATCTTATAGGTTGTGGAAGGCTAGGGGCAACAACACTTCCATATCTTTATAATTGTGAGTGGTAGGCTTCCTGGTTGCCATAATTTTGTTTACCAATTTTCTTGCTAACCTGAATGCCTTCCCCAATGAATCAGGCTCATAAAGATGAACCTCAAGTTGGATATTATCCTTTAAAGTCCCTATGAACACATCAATCCTATGCTCCTCTGGAATATATTTTACGCTTATGTTCAATTTTTGGAAGTCCTCAATGTGAAACATCATTGAACCCTTTTGTTTGAGACTTATCAATTGGCTAAAAAAGGTGTTGCTTTTTGTATCCTCATAATGTGTTGTCATTTCTTCCATAAACATTGCCCAAGTGAAAAAAAATTTATGAGAGCAAATCCATCAATACCATACAAACTGATTTGGTTCCAAATATAAAGTTGCAATACGTACTTTTTGTGTGTTTTACACATTATGGAGATCGAAAAATTGCTCCATCTGTAGTATCCATGCTATGGGATCCTTGCCATCAAACTTCCTCATATCGATTTTTGGAATATGGTGGGTCTTCAATCCAACAATAGAGTCTATGAAATCATGATTAACATTTCTTTTGTTCTCATCATGAGTTTCCTTTACTACCCTTTCACCATTAGTTACCATTTCTTGTATCAACTTATTCAAATTTATCTTCAATTCTTCCATCTTATTGTCCATGCCATTCATCTTAGATTCTATCTTAGCTTCCATGCCATTCATCTTAGCTTCCATGCCATTCATCTTAGCTTCCAAGCCATTCATCTTGGCTTCATTTACCTTTAGTGAGAGTGAAATTTGTTGTACTTGGTCTTGTACTTTTGATATATCATGTTGCATTTCTTCCTCCTCTTCATGAGTCATGCTAGAGCTTTCAGGTTGCTTACTAGGTGTTTCCATTTTCTTTCTTCGGGGCATTAATTAATGATAATAGTTCTTCACTATTCCCTTTGAATTCCTTCAAACTATTTTTTCAAACCAATCTTATGCAAAATTAAAAAAAATTACACACCTTTTTTCACTTTGTAGGAGCTCGATATTGAATTTGATGTATCTCTGTAATTTCATATCATCCAGTTCTGAAATTGCGACCTGCAGTAGCCCTCTGCGTCCTCTTTCCAATGCCACCAGTCTGATCTAATTTAGATTCTCCAAGAAAGAGTTATGCACAATCTCCAAAGATGACCTGATTATATACCTTTTTAGAAGAGCGAACTTGTATGAAGTGCCACGTGTCACTATTTTGACCTTCGGGTCTAAAAAATATACACAGGAAACTACAGTCTGTCCTATTTCTGTAACTTCTTACGAAATTTCAATCTGATGCTCAAAACAAAAGTTTTGACGATTTTCCCAAGGTCACCTATTTGGAATGTAATTCAAGAGTCTGCAAAAAGGCCAACTTCCTCAGATCATATCTCCACAAATATAGTACGAAAAGCTCTAAAATATGGACCCGAGGTTCAAAACAATTTCGGCCCAAATGGGTTTTTTTTTAAGCATCTGAAACGTAGCAGAAAAAAAAATTATAGCGCAAATTCCACGATGACCTGTTTGGAGCAGCGAAACCCTAGAATCCAAAGCTCTGGTACAAAATGTTATGAAACTAGCTCACAAAAAGATATAAAATATAGATCAATGCCTTAGAATTCAGCCTCTTCAGGGGGGCAACCTCCTTTACATTACGCAAATGAACAATTCTTGGATGATTCAAATGAAAAAACCTCCTTTCTATATATAGGAGTCTAAGGGGTCACAATATAACCAAGCTGACCTAACAATAATAATATAAAGGCACAAAAATAACAATAGAGAGATTCTATGGGGCACAGTAATAACAATATGGGGATAATAGGGGCACAACAATATTAATAAGGGATACAACTACAATAATAATGGGGGAATCACTACTATCATAGGGACCCAACAGGGCTCTCTCCGTAAAGATCTCAATCAAGATGACTGGATCAAGTAAAGAATTTTAGGCTAGGTATAATAGCACAAATGTTTTGATTGGATTTTGTAGGGGTTTTGCTGGATCATGGGGATCTGGGTAGTTTAGGTCTGGGAAATTAGGTAAGAAATGCAGGGTGTTCTATGGGGCAAGGTAGGCACAGGATTTAGCACTCTTAGGCTTGATGGAGTGAGATGTTTTAGACTGGTGAGAAGCTAAGAAGGGCATGTGACAATCATGGGTCCTTCTTAGACTACGTAAAACATGAAATGTTGAACGATTTCCCAAGGCAGAGCACTGATACAATGGATTCTACCTATCAAACTGGAAAAAATTCAACTAGAAGAAATGAAATGATTGGTAACATATATAAAACATATAAACATATATCATAGAAGAAGAAATTGTACTAAAACTCTATACCACAGGAATCCCATAAAAATAGCTGCAATTCTTATTAATCTCCTTGCCAAACTGCTTACAATGATGTACAATCAAGGTCTGAGCATCCAAATAAGTACAACCCCCTACAAAGAGAAAGAAGAAGAATATATAGACAATTATTCAACCTCCTCCCATCCTCAGGGGTTGAATCCCTAATATGAGGAGCTAATCTAACTGATACTAAACAAGAAACAGGAATATAGGCATCATTAACAACTTGCCACTAAAAGTGAAAAACTGATTCATTTGAGCTCAAAATAACTCCTAAAGCAATGAACCTACCCTATATCAATATTTCTCTACCATAATTACATGCCAATTCATCATTTACAATTGTAAATCATCCACCATGAGAGAGAATCCATGACTACAGTAAAAAACTAGAAAAATAGCAACCCTGAGCAAAACTGCGAAAAGCACATCCCCAATTTCAGGTCCCTTTTGGAGGCCTTCCCAGCATCCAAATAGAGCCCAAGATAGCTCATTGGAAAGGTATTCAAGTATAATTTATAAAACACCTAGAATTTCTGAATTTTAAGCTCATTTGACCCCTAAAAACTTGATTCTCCCAAGACTCCTTCTGTGTGTCCAAAAAGTGGCAGAAAGGTCATTTTCAGGGTGTTTTTTGACCTTTTGGTGGACCAGTTCTGACTCAAAAACTTTGAAACTCGATAGGGTGCATGTACTCATCACTATGAATCCAAAAATTCAAGCCATTTCTTCAATGGGTGCCCCTAGGAAAAGCGCAACACCAGTGGCGTTGCACTTATAGGTAGTTTTCCTGTGTATTGAAATCCAAAATTTGCTAAAAAATTGCCCAAAATTGGTGAGAAGCACTAGCATCATGTGCTCTGATGAGTTAAGGAAGCTTTAGCCAACATCCTAAGTCTATTCTCCTCTTTCTTGCCTTTCAAGGCCCGCCTTAGCCTAGTTTTAATTCTCACCTTTTCACTCCTTGCTTAGCAAATGAAGATAGTGAATTTGAAAATGAAACGTGAGGGCTTAAATAGGAGTGGATTTTAATTTTTCACTTGAAAAACCCACTTTTCTAAAGTTTCTTGTTCTTCTTAAAACTATGTTTTAATGCCTTTTTCTTCTTTGTGTCTTTGCAGGTGGATAAATGCTCAATTTGACTTGATTTTTGCAGTGTTCTTTGTCTTGCAGCAAGGAGAAATGCTCTGGTGCAGCTGAGATCAATTATTATATATAGGGACTTTAAATTACATATGAAATAAAAAGAAACTTAAAATACTCTTTTTTCACCTCAAAAACATGTTTTTAAGGTGAAAATTACATTAGTTTAAAAGATCATAACTCCGTATCTATGACTTACAAACCATCATGCTTGATTTATCAATCATCCTCATACCCTTGTTGACCTTTATTTACACTTTAAAATCAAACTTTTGACCTTGGTGGTGAAACCCTAAGACTTAATGAAATCATGCCCTATTACTTAATGAAATGATGACTGCAGATTGATCATAAAACCATACCTGAAAACAACCTGAAGAAGGATTAGCAAGCATACTCTATGAGGGAAAAATTTAGATTTTTTGAAGAGAGGAAAACCATCAGTGGATCAGTATGTCATGAACTAATGGAATGATACAAAATTTTCAATATGGGACCCCTAAAATGAAAATGCAAAGAGCGAATTTTGATCCTTGATGGAAGTATGTAGATACTGACACTAACATTGGCCTTATTGGAGATGGAAACTTCTTGGAGGTGTCAAGAACACTGTAGACCATGTGCCTCATCCATTGGGCAAGATGGTAAAAACTAAAAAAATGAAAAATGACTCAATACAAATGAACACTAACGGTCAACCAAACTAACTCAAAATTTGACTATAAACCAAATCGACTCAACTTGACACTAATCATTCAAACTTTATAGCCTTCACTTCGAGCCCCAAGCTCAAATGACAGTGTTCTTGAAAACTAGCAAGGAAAATCAAATTGGTATATACAATGAAGGTGTAGTAACTTTATAAAAAAACCTCAAAAGTAATAATGCTTCAAGAGAATACCATTCATTGGCCCTCTTGAACAATCCTAACCATCCATTTCCTTCAACAAAAAGGCATTCTGTCCTCAATAGGCTGAGATTTTGTATGGTCCTTTCCATAGATTTTCGAACTTACCATGCTTTCCTTTCTCCTCATTTCGTGCATCCCACCACAGCACTACATCCTCCAGTTGAAACTTTTCTACTTTGGTTTTGCGGTCATAGATCTTCTTTATCTTTTCTTGCAACCAGAAAGTATTTTGAGAAACCTCTTCTCTTGTTTGTTGAAGGTGAATCATTTGATTAATTCTTCACTGAATATCATCCTCTTCGCTGCCAGCTTCCTGTAGTAATCTCATGACCGAGACTGCAAGTGTCATAGGAAATACTGTATCCATAAACCAACTCAAAAGGTCATATACCTATGGATTTCTTGTTGCTCACTTTATCGGCCCACAAGACATTAAAAAGCTTTCGATGCCAATTCTTCTTATTTGCCTCCAACATTTTCTTGACTATATTCACCAAGGACTTATTTGATGACTTGGCCAATCCATTGCCTTGCGGGTAGTATGCTGTGGAATGACCCAATGTAATGTTGTACTTGTTGCAAAACTCCACCATTTTCTTGGAAATGCTGCTTCATTATCTATTATAATCTTGTGAGGGAAACCAAAACGAGACACGATATTAGATTCTAAAAATTGGATAATTACCATATCCATGGCCCGCCTTGTCAGAATGGCTTCAATCCACTTGGTGAAGTAATCGGTAGCTGTCAAGATACATTGGTGTTGTGCTGATGATGTAGGATGGATTTCCCCTATGAAATCAAGTCCCCACTGCTAGAAAGGTGCATTTACTTCAACTGGTTTCAAAGGAAGAGGAAGCAACTTCCTTTTTCCTTGAAAAACTTGGCATTCATGGCAACTCATCACTGTCTTATACAAATCTGAAAATAAAGTCAGCCAATAATATCCTGCTCTCAATACTTTGTTAGCTGTTGTTTTCCAAAACAAATGACCGCCACAATCACCTTTATGAAAATCATGCATCACCTGCTGAGCTTCGTCTTCAACCAAACAATTAAGAAGAACCCCTCCTGGATCTTTCCAATAAAGAGCATTGTTTAAAATGCAGAATTTTGCTGATTTGAGTTTTAGTGATCTACCTTTTCTTCTTGACATTCCAGGAGGTGGCGAAAGATGCTGAAGAACATAAACTATATCAGAATACCATGGTGATTGGAGAAACATTTCTGAAACTTGAATGAGCGAGTCACCATCCTCATCCTCCGACATTGCTGCTATGAGATTTATGTCTAGAGCATGCAGATTTGATTCTGCCATCAGTTTTGCTAAGCCTTGTCCCTTGATCAGTTTAGTGGGTTTAATCTCCAGATCATATTCCAACATTGCTGCTATCCACTTACCCCTTCTTCCCTCTGGATTAGTTTGCATCAAAACATCTTTTACCGCTGCATTAGGAACATATGTTATGGTATGTGAATGCAGAATGTACACTTTGAAATCCTTCAATGCTTTTATGAGAGCCAGTGCTTGTTTTTCAATGATATTATACCGCAAGGCAGCATCTCAAATAGTCCTACTAAAAAAAGCAATGGGTTGTTCAATCTGATCTCTCTTTTGCATCAATACCACAACCATGGTATGCTTGGATGCAAATGAAAATATAATGAAATCTTGAGTGTAATCAGGACTAATCAAGACTGGGGCTGTGGTCAAAGCAAACTTTACCAAATTGAATGACTTCATGGAATCCTCAGTCCATTTCACAATGTTGTCCTTTTTCAACATATTAGTCATTTCACGTAAATGTTCCACCAAATTGGGTATAAATCTGCGTAAGAAATTCGTAATTATTTTAATGCATCTATAAACAAAAGATAACCTGGATCATGAAGTTGGCATTTAGGAGTTTTTGCAATTCTTCTTTGACTACCTCCTTAAGTGTTGGGTTCATACGTCGCTGTAGCTATCTAACTAGATTGCAACCCTCTTTTAAATAGATATGGTGGGTGCACAGGCTAGGATGAATTCCTTTCATATTTATGTAATCCCACACAAATGCCTTTTTATACTTCTGTAACAACTGTAATGACATTTTGTTTTGTTCAGGAGTTAGGTTCGGGTTAACATTCAGATGTTTACCTAGTTCTATTTCAACTGGGTTTCTCTTGATGTTTAAAGTGGTCTTCATGTGTTCAAATCTCAAATCCTCCACAATCTCTTCCTCCCCCGAGTTCTCAATAGAAGTAACATAAAGAGGATTACTAATAAAACCATTTATAAGATCATATTCTATCTCATTCTTAAAGTGCTGGGTTTTACCAAGGGTAAGAAGTGGTTGGGATTTATCTGATTCGGGTTTGAAATCATCCCACAAGGGGTTTCCCAGCTCCCTACTTGGATTTTTGGGGGGATAAAGGCTGAGGTATTTCGTATCCTGACCATCTGAAATTGTCATACAACCTGATCTACAACCTATAAATGCATCTGTAGTGGCCCTCCAGGGTCTTCCCAAGATCAAGGGATGCCCCCCTAAATTTGATTTGGGTTGCAAGATAAGAAAATATGCTGGATATCTCTAGGAATCCATTATAATAACTACGTCTTCTAATACCACTTGTGGCTTAACACGAGACCTGTCCGCTAATTCAAGTACAATAGGTGTTTCTCTTAGCCTGTGCAAACCTAGGATGGTAAATAATTATTTAGTCATTATGTTAATTGTTGCCCCTAAATCAATTAGTGTATTTGGGATGGGCATCTCATCAATGTAAATGGTAATTGTAGGATTCTCTGGATCATTATATTTAGTCAATGGATACTAACCAGTCATTAATTTTTATAATTTCCCATCACATGGATAGTGACAAGGTATTTAGGCTTTCTTCTATGTTTTTTAACACATAGGTCCCTTATTGTTTTCGCATAGATGGGAATGTCCTTGATAGCTTGCAATAGGGGAATCCTGATGTGTAGATTTTTCAACTCTCTGAGAAAATTAGAGTTAGGTTATGAAGTCATCCTAGTTTCTGATAATATTTACAGATATGGAGGGTCCTTAGTTATTGTAATAGCTGGGTCAGCTGATATAGATGTACCAACATTATTCGAGTTAGCTGTTACAGATGTAACAACATCACCTTGACCTATTGTAGTAGTCCCGTGAGAGTCCACAAGACCGCCCTTAGGAGATTCACATTCTTCCTCAGTGATGACAAGAGAGGTTTTTACTACTTTTCTCAATCATAGATGGATTTCATTACATTCAACGAGAGTGATGTAGTAAGTTTGGAAGGAAGTAGGAGCTTCTAAAGCCTGGGTTGCCTTATTATTTGGGTTAGGATTAGGTTGTACAGGTAATTGGGGTTGTATGGGAGGTGTAGTAGCAGGTGTTGAGAGAGGTGGCAGCTGCAATTATTGTTGCATTGGTAACGTAGAAGGGGTTGGACCTAAATAATTTCCTCTCCAATTTTGGGGCCAAGAATATGGTTGAGATGGAGGGTATTGAAAAGGTGGAGAGGGAGACCATTGGTTCCATGGTGAGGAAAATTGAGCTGGAGGAGGAGAGGAATATTTCCATGGAAATTATTGTGCATTATATACATTATTCCATGGATTAAAAGAAAAATCTTGAGACATACCTGGTGGTCGTGATTGCCAAGGCTTCCTGGACTTAATGAAGTAGGAGGACTAGACTTCCTCACTTAATTCCTTAAGTACTTCTTTTAGTCCGGGAAGCTCTGGATGGTAGTGTTATCACTCAGGTTGTTCCCAAAAGTTGTAGGAAAGGGAATACAGATGAGGTAACCACAGACCAATCTTTTAGATACATATTCTAGCCAATCTGCATCCAGAGAGGGCTCTCTCTTTATGATTTAGCTTTGTTATTAGGTATATTAGGCTAGATATGAAGTACAAGGGTTTTGTTTTGTGTTTGGTTGGAGAGATGGGGATTCAATAGAACAGTGAGGTAAAATTGAAAAGTTTTGGTCCATTAGGCATGAGGGAGTCAAAGAAGGATAACTTCCTGGATTCGGTTTCTGACTGAGGATGGCACCACAGAGCAAGGTACCCAAATATGGGACAATTCGTAAGCTGGAATCAGATGGAGCGGAGTCAATGGGTGAAGGGAAATTAAGAATCCTTCATCATGTTAACAGAGGGAAAATGGCTGATTATTGTTAAGGAGCAATTAAGAATTCCTCATCAAATATCCAGGGTGAAAGAATGAGGGGAAACAGGAGCAATTAAGAATTCACTGTTTATGCTAATTCTGAAAAAAAAATATATAAAATAACAAAGATTGAAGACAGAGTGCAGTTAAGCAAATTCTGAATTATTCTTTTTCTTTACTATTGAGATCATGAAACATAGGTGAAATAATAAACGTAGAAACTGTAAAACACAAGTTAGAAGGGACTTATTGATCCATAAAATGATTCAAGAATTCTGTAACAGGTCCTCAGCATCAATTTCTCATCCAGTAAGCTAGACCAAAATGGTTCCAACAGCCGTTTTATTCCAAAATTTTGTATTTTTTTTTTCCACAAAAAAAATTCGAACCCTCTATTAATAAAAATAGTTGGTTACAAAGCAAATGCATAGCATTATAGGAAGACTCATGCTTTGCCTTGGAGAAGGAAAAAGCAAGAAGTCTCAGCTGGTTAAGAATCAAAAAACCAGCGCAAACCCCTTCGCCCGGATGGCAAAGAGCCAGCACGTCAATCCCAAATGGATGACAGGAAGAAGGACTGCAATTTGTAGAAGCCACTCACCGAAAAAACACCAGAGGCAGGGCAGACGACCCGACCAGCAAACACACACCACCCAGTGATGTAGAGTCTGAGGGTCTACGAAAAGAAAGGAGCAAGCAACTTCCAAGAGAGAATCCTGCGTAGACACGATAAGGATTCTAGAGAACAGGTCAAAACGAGCCTCCTTTTACAAGGAAAGCAGCCCGAAAGACCTGAGAAAGATCAGCGAACAGTAAAAAGAAATACAATTGAAACAAAACAAGTATATACATAACACAGGAAACAGATTTCTGAGAAATGAAAGCTAATCGAAGATGGGCTGTTCGAGAGGATGAACCACCCCATTCTCCTCCTCCAAAACAGTCCACGACCCCATGTCTTGATCAACACCTTCTTTGGAGAGGCGATCAGCTTCAGAATTTCTTTCCCTGAAGATGTGGCTAAGGGAAATCTCTGTGAAAAGGTTTTTCAGTCGTGTTGCTTCTCTGAGCAGGGGAGACAAGATGAAATTTCTGCATAATTGCGTCCCATTGAACCATCTCACTGTGTTCATAGAATCCCCAAAAATCTGAACTTCTTGCACGTTCCTCAGGACAAGCCAGCAAAGAAGAAGGTGGAGGGCTTTCAACTCAGCAAAATTATTGGAGCCTTGGCCTAGGCCGACCGAAGCCTTAACAATCTTTTCCTTTGAAAAATGAATTATTAAACCAGCCCCACATCGACCATTAATGTCTGAGGCCCCGTCATAATAAGCCCACGGAATTGAATATCTTATCGTTTCTTGCCGAACCAACCTGGGAGAAGGAGTAGCCTGCGGGACAGGGATACTATCATAGATAGCAGCTCCTTCTGCAGCCAATCTTTCAATCGGGAAGACGGAGTCCTTGAAGATGACCTGATTCCTGGCAAGCCACGTCCCCCAAGTTATGAGAAGCGGAATGGATCTTTCTCTGTCATTTGAAGCTTCTTTCCACCACTTCTGCCAAGCTTCCAAAATCCCCTGCCCTTCCCACCTATAAGGGATTTTAAGTAACCTTAACGTTTCGGTCCACAGACTAGAATTGAAAGGGCAGAATAGGAACAGGTGATGAACTGATTCGATGCTATCTTTGCAGAGAGGACACCATCCAGGACCGATCCTACCTCGTCTTTGGAGAAAATCCCAAGAAGGGACTTTCTGGAGCAGGACACACCAAAAGAAGAGTCTAGTTTTCGGAGGACCTTTTAACTTCCATAGAGGCTTAGCCCACCAAGCCGGATTTTCCCACCCTTTTTGGTCCATCATCCATTTGTACCCCATCTTTGGAGAGTAGAGGCCATTCTGAGCAAAGACCCACCGGAGTTCATCTGGAGCGTCTGAGAGCCTGACTGAAGAGTTGAGGAGGTCTTTCCTATACGAATCCCATTCCTCCAGCCATTCTTCATCCAATTGTAAATCTATTCCTTGCATCCACCCTTGGCTCCATATGGAGGAAGCCCGGGGATCGGCCACCTGATTTAATGTGTAACGTCCCTTCTCTTTTAAAACAGCAACCAACCCCTGAGATAGAGAGAACCATTCTGAACACCCAATCCAGGGGTCTCTACCCAATCTTATTTGAGAGCCATCTCCCACACTCCAAGCCAAACCCTTCTCAATTATATTGACAGAGGCTACCACAGCTTTCCAAACCACCGAGGAGTGTTTGCAGGTCTTTATTGGCAATCTGATCCAATCTATCGTTGATAGAGGGTCAATGTATTTTCTTTTTGAAATAGAAGTCCACAGGTTGTCAAAGGAAATGAGCCTCCATGCGAGTTTTGCTGCTAAAGATTGGGAAAAACATTGAAGATTTTTTATCCCCCAACCTCCCCACTCTTTGGGACGAGCCACTTTATCCCAGGCGATCCACGGGGTGACCTTCTCTGTCTTGGACCCCGCCCACAGAAACCTGCTGCAAAGTTTGTCAATTGAGGATAAGATTCCTTTGGGAACCCAAGTCAGGCTAGCCCAATAGACTGGAACTGCCATAAGCACAGATTTTATTAACACAAGCCTTCCTGCCCTGGAAAGCCATCTGAAACTCCAGTGTTTCAGCTTGGATTCGATTCTTGCAAGGATCCAGTTCCAATCTTTGTTCCTGTAGTTATCAGGTTTGAGAAGAAAGCCCAGGTATTTGAAGGTATCCTCCAGCGCTTTGACATCAAAGTTTAGGACCATCTTCACGCTGCGCATCATTTCTCTGGACATACCTGTGCACGTAAGAGAGGATTTTTTCTCATTAATACAAAGTCCAGTAGCCTTCAGGAAAAGGTCAATGATCCTTTTGAGCGTCTTGCAATCCTCCAGGCTGCCATTACTGAAAAGAATTATGTCGTCCACGAATAGGAGGTGGGTAACCCAGAAATTTTCAGCTGCTTCGATGCCTTTGAGAGACCCTTGTCTTTTTGCGTCGTGAATCATAAGGCTGATGCCCTCTGCTGCCAGCAGAAACAGAAGGGGAGAGAGCGGGCAGCCTTGACGCAGGCCGCGTTCCGGACTAAAGAAACTGGAGGCCGCTCCATTAATCAGAACAACTATGGAGGAGGTAGAAATACAACTCATAATCCATTTCACAAAGTCATACCTGAAGCCCAGATGAGTTAGTAAAAGCCTGAGGTACAACCAGCTGATTCTGTCAAAAGCCTTTGACAAATCGATCTTCACTACTGCTCCTTTTTTTTTCCAATTTTTAGACTATGAAGAGTTTCTTGAGCAACTCCAACCGCTTCATGAATTTGTCTGCCATCGAGGAAGCCAAATTTCTCAGGAGAAATATTTCTGGAGAGAAAAGGTTTTAATCTGGAGGCAATAACTTTTGCTATGATTTTATAAACACAGGTGCACAGGGATATGGGCCTGAATTCTTCAAAAGAGCCCGGGAGGTCAGTTTTGGGAATGAGGGCAAGAAATGTGGAGTTGAAGGGATGGAGTATTGATCCTGTGCGCCTGGATTCTTCCACAACTGCCACTAGCTCGTCACCGATGAATTCGAAGAAATGTTGGAAGAATTCGACAGTCCAACCGTCCGGGCCTGGGCTTTTGTCCTTTTGCATAGATTTGAGAATATCTTCTACCTCCTCCTTAGAAACGGGTGCCATGATAGATTCATTTCCTTCCTCCTCTATGAACCTAGGAAAGAACTAGGCAACTCTTATAACTTCAGCAATAGAAGCTTCCTCTGGCGCTTTGAAGAGGTTCTTGAAATGATTGATCCCTAGAGAAGCTAACTCTTCAAAAGATCGAGCCATATCACCATTGGCTTTCTTCATTTCCCAGATAGTATTAGAATTTTTCCTTCCTTTGGCATAGTTCTGGAAAAACTTGGTGTTGTCGTCCCCCGCCTGCAACCAGATCGCTCTACTTTTTAACCTCCAGCTCTCCTCCCTGCTCTGGAGAATTCTCTTCCTTTCCATCTCCAGTTCTAGAATTCTGGCCCGAGACTCTTCTGTTCTATAACCAATACCGCCTGGGTCTTCTAGAAGGGCAATCTCCGAGTTGACATTTTCCAGGGTTTTTTCATCATTCAGTTTTTTCTGGAGGGCCCATTGCTTAGCGGCAGCCTTCATCCTTGTTAAATTTTCTATGAAAGCCTTGCTGCAACTCTCGTCTTCACTGAGATTAGCATTCTTCCAAGTGCTGTGGAAAAGGCTAGTGAAGGATGCATCCAAAAGCCAGGAGGCATTAAATTTAAAGGGAATGCCTGGTTTAGAGAAAGCACCCTTCACTTCGAGAAAGACAGGGAGATGGTCTGAAAGACCGCCTTCCCCAACCCAATGTCTGAAAGCCTGTAGCTTATCGGCCAGCTGATCACCTAGAAGGAATCTGTCAAGCTTCTTCCCAACCCAATCATCTCCAATTCTTCGATTCCTCCACGACGGGCGCATCTTGAGCGGAGTGACATCCACCAGAAGAGAGGAGGCCAGTTTATTTAGAAAGAAGTCAGTAAGGGGATCTGCTCTTGCTCTGACCCCCCAAGATTCTGTCATCCCCAGAGAAAAATTAAGGTCTCCGCCTATAATAAGATTTGGGTGTGCCATAAACGATTTAGCAAAGAAGGGGTTCCAGAACCTTTCCCGTTCCGAAACAGGACCATAAACATTGATAATGAGAAAGGGGATGCATAGTTCGATGGAGTATAGTTCCACAGCCAGTACATTTTCCCATCCCCAAGAGGAGGTCTCTCGAAGAACCTTCGGGTTGAAACCCAGAGCCACCCCTCCCGAATGACCATTGGCGTCTATGACATGAAAGCTCCAACCCAGAAGGAGCTTAACGAGGCAGCCTGTAACTTCTTCCCCCTTCCCCAGAGTTTCTTGGAGTAAAATAATATCAGGTTTATTGGACCTGACCATTTCCTTCAGAGCTAGCTTTTTGGGTAGGCTAGCTAGACCCCTGCAATTGTAGGATAGGATGATCATCGTAAACACGCAGAGGGTGTCCGCTTTGCTCTAAGCACCCCTGGAAGAGACATCTGCTTCCCGTCAGCAATGTCGATGACAGCCTTCAACTGTGCCTTCGACAGATTAGTTTTCCTTCCTCTTTGCTTCCTCTGGCCTGTTGACTCCATATCTAACTCCAATCCGCTCACAGCAAGCCCTTTTCCCTTTCTGTTGGCCAAAGGTCTAAGATTATATGGGGGATCAGGACTCTGGTCAGAAGGAGGGGCAGAATAGGCAGCATCGATGGGAATAGAGGTCAGCAATGGTGAGGACGGAATGGTCATAATAACACTATCTATGGAGGCTTGACCCTTCCTCAGATCCAACATTTCATTCAAGAGCTGTCTAAGAGGACCAGACTCATCACAGCAAGACAGAGATAGAGCATTAGTAAAGCACAAGGAGGAGGGAGGGGAAAGAAAACTCGCCTGAGCCTCCCCTGCCTTTTCAGAGACTGATGAGGGTCCCAAGGAAATCATCGGGTTAGAAATGTACTCATTTGCTGCAGTCCCCGATTGTTCCTGATAATCAACCTTCCCTTGCTCTGGGACCAAACCCTGAGCAGATGCCATAGGGTCGCTTTCCTTGATCAGAGCCTCTGTTTCGTACATGTTCACCTTCTGGTTTGCCTTCTGAATATTTCTTCTTCTCCTTTGTCCTCGGCATCGACGGTGTCCAAGAGGACATTCCCGGGCCAGATGACCATATTGATGACATCGATGGCATCTGAAAGGGAGGTTTTCATAGTCCAGGGTCTGAATAAACTCAAGACCTCGATACTTCAGGTTCATAGCGTCCGCCAGGCCCTCTCTGGGGTTTAGACTTACCAGTATACGGGCGACTCCCCAGTCGTGAGATTGAAGATATGATCTATCAAAGTCGAGAAACTTCCCCAGAGTATTACCAATGGAGGTGAAGGCCGAGTCAGTCCAGAATTGCATAGGGAGACCCGGAAGTTTGACCCAGACTGGGGACTCCACCTCTTTTTCTTTCTGGGCGTCGAACAGGGGCGTCCATCTTCTAAAAAGGATTGGCCTCTTCCCGAAGCTCCAGTTCTTTTCCATCACCCAGTCGACATGCTCCTTATGTCCAAACCGAATACAAAACCATCCTCTATCCAAATTTTTGATTTGTTCTGGCTGACCCGGTGCTTCTTTCCATTCTGACTGAGCCCAATCCTTGATGTAGTCTACCGAGAACTTTCTTCCTCGGACTCTGCCAACTAATAATGTTTCCGAGGCTTCCATAGCCTGATCTATACAGATATCCACTCCAAACACACAGCTAGGTCTCTCCTCCTTTATTCTGATAGGTTTGATCTTCTTCCGCTTTCCACCCCCTCCATCCTTCCTGGCTTCTCCCTTTCCTGTATTCTTTTTAGCAGGATCAGCTGCCGTTTCTGCCCCATATAGCTCAGTTTTTTTATCGTCATTGTCTCTGTTGTCTACTTCCACCTCTACAGCCGACCTTTTTATCCCAGCCCCAGAGGTAAGAGCCAATCTTCTCGCTTGTACCTCTTTTCCGGAACCTTTCGGCTCCCTTCCTTCCTCTTCATTGGTCGGAGTCTTTGTCAAGATGGTAGTCAACCCTTCCAAAATAGGTTTTGTAACTGAGGCCCGTTCCTGAGCTCCTGTCTTCATGCTCCCTTCTCCCACTGCCTTGTCAGGAGACCGGGGGTACACTACATGATTCGGGAAGAAGTATTTTAGGTTTTTCTCTGAGACGTCCTGACCCCAGCAAGCGAGAAGGTCTTCTGGCTCTGGGTCAATGTCGACTGTCTCACATTCAAAAGTCATCTCCCGTTGTGCATCACGACCCGGGTCCACCATCTATTAGTCTATACAGATATCTGACTTGGCAGCCTCCAGACTGCAAACCCACTTGCTTACTTGCTACTACCCCAGCACTCAGCCTCCCATCGCGCACTGCGTTCTTCCTCCAAACTGCACTAACACTGTCATTCGAAACCGCGTTTCTCTGCCTCCATGCTTGCACAGTGCTTGGTCTTCACATTACGGATCTACTGCCAAATGAAGCTCCTGCCCTCGGCCTCCATGTTCACCCTTATCTTCCCCCACCGATAGGGTTTAGTTGGAGAGCCTACATCAAGCATTCATACAAGACCTTGTAAATCTCCAAAATTCTGTATTACAGCAAAGTCTGAGAATAGTTCTCAACCAACCAACCCCAAATATTTCGTTTTTGGGGGTATTTATGCAAAATATCAAAATATCTTACAAAATATCTGATGGAGATAATATCTAGTGATAATTAATGCTTCTTTTACAAGAGATAGAGACGAACAGTCTCGGAAACAGGGAGACAATAAATTTGATGCTGTGCTGGCCACTCCTTCTTTATTAGATGTACCAGAGGTAGGTTCTACGAGTCGGTACATAGCTGTCTTCCACTGATACTCTGTGCTGGCTGTTTCGCCTTGGCCACATATCCTTTGACGTTGATCAAATATATTTTGACATGCTTGATGCTCATTTATCTCTGTTTATCTGTGTCACGGAAAAATAGCTCAAAATGTACATTTTATCTAAGAGAAATTTACAAAATCCCCAACATGTCCTCCCACCATTGTTGCTCTGGAAATTTATGTCTCTGAAGTTTCCTCAAGGTTTCATCAGCTTCTGTATATCTAACAAAATTAGGCTGGAGATGAAACAGATGTTTTACCTCATGTTCAATATAAAATAAATTCTCCAAATTATCATAGAGACTTTGGCCTGAGGGAAGTGCTTTTTCTCCTGAAGCACTTGTTGATGAATTAACCTGATCAACAACATATGTGTTCAACTTATGTACATAATCTGTGTGTCTCATAAGCCTATCATTATTTCCTAAAAGACTTGGCAGCCCTTTATCCTGCAAAACTGTAAATCTCTGCATGAAAGAATTTATTTCCACTTGCATATCCTGGCATCTTTTTTCCAAATTCTGCATTAAAGTTTTCTTAGTTAGAACTCTTTTGATATCCAAAATGGTGCCTATTCTATCTGGGATGCCGAGCTGTTCCAATTGTTCTCTATTTCTATAATTCAAAAAATGAATGAGCCGGTTGGCTTGATCAGGCATTTGTCCTAGTAAAGCTCTTGCTTTTTGTATTTCTCCATGTGCTGCATTCACCAAGTCAATTTGCTCATAAATTTCCTGGATAGATGGCCAAACATTACTTAATGATTGAGTGATGTTGGTCCAAAGAATTCCTTTGATTTCTGCCAGAGGCTTATCCAGAGAGAGATCCTTTTATAATGCTCTCACTTTGTTCTCTAATGTTTTGACCTCCCTTGTTTTCTCTGCCACATTCATCTTGGATTTATCATAATTCTTTTCCACCTTTGCCAATTGCTCCTTCACCAATTTCAATTCTGACACCTATAGTTTTAATTCTTCCATGGCTCTTATCAGTTCCTCTATACTCATATTGGTAGTGCTGCCTGGTGCTGCTGCTGTTGCTAATGTACCTGTGATGACCCTTGTTGTTGATGCCAGGACAGTGGGAGGCAATGCTGTTATAAGTGTGGAGGGGGCAGTAGTGACTGCAGGGATTTCTTCAGGTGGCTGGGAGGTCAAATCTCCCTGCTTTTCCTTTAGCGCTTTCTCCAGTGCCTACTCAGTATCGGTTAATCTTTCATTGAGTTTCATAAGCAAGTCCATCATATCCTCTTCGGATTTCTGCTGTACAACTTCTGTAGTCTGTGGGTGCATGGAAGGAGGCAGTTTCAGCTGTTTTCTTAGGGCAGCAATGTCCTCTTCCTTTTTCTTCATCAGTGCCTTTATGCCTTTGGAATCTTTGGGATCATGTCCCAGTTCAATGATAATTTCCTCCAAGGATTTGATCCTGTTGTCCTTTGCTAGAGAAGAATCTTTCTCTAAATCTAACTCGGCAGAGGTATTATTCAAGGAGTTTTGTAATTTATGAGATAACATAGCTTTATCAGCCATTGTGGAGTATACCATCTCTCCAGTCTGTTTATGAAGCTCAATCTGGTCCATGGGATGAATATCCTTGGCTAAGACCTCCAGATTTGTCCTGATGTAGTCAGCTGCTGATTGTGGTTGCTACACCTTGGGCTTAAAGTAACTCATTATCATCTTTCCTTCTTTTATGTCATATGTTGACATTAATCTTTGCTAGTTTGTGGGGGCCATCTTAAGATACTGGTTGTAAATTTGAAGCCTTAGTGGATCATTCCTGGCCTTTATCTCAGTGAATGTCCTTTTGATGTCCAAGGCCTGTTTACTTTGTGGCCTAGTGGATGAAACTTCCACACTCTGCTGCCTTTCTAGCTCCTGCCTGTGTGAGCTAGTTGATGTCTCTATCACTGGGGAAGTCTACTGCGTGGTTACCCTCTCACCTCTTATACTGTCAGTGGTTTCCTCAATAATTTCATTCTCTGATAGAGGATTCAATCTTTGCCTCTTTACACCCGGCTGTTCTGCAGGTCCACTAATAGGTGTGGGGTCTTCCCTGTCTCTCTTCTTGCTTCTTTCCTCATTTAGAGGAGTTTGTAATGCAGGGATTTCTGGTGCTATGGTTTGGGCTGGTGGAATTTCCCCCTGACTCTGTTCTTTTGACATTGCTGGCTGGTCTGCCATTATAGGATGCTCTGTATCTACCACTTCTTTGCCCTTTGAAGTCCCTGTAACTGGTGTGCTGGTTTCTTGTACAGGCTGCTGAGAAGTTCCAGCGGAGGATGTACCAACTCCTGTTTGCTGAGGCAGCTTGAAAGATACCTGTCCAAAAGAGTCCAGGTCAAGGGTTTTTTCTAAATCTTTCATAGCTTTTTCCATCTTTTCTTGCTCACTAATTTCTTCAATTAAGGTCCCTTCTACCCATTCATCCTGATTTGCATACTGTTCTATTTCTGAGATGCTATGATGAACATAAACTGACAGTCTGTTTCTTACTCTTCTGTCACTTATAAAACTATTTGGGTCATATGGCACCCACCAAAAGCTTTTCTTCAATCTGAATTGTTCTCCTAAAATCTTGTCAGCTTCTTCCCAGGCCTCTCTAGCATGGATGATATAAGGGCCTAACTGGTTTTTTATTCTCAGCTGAGCCTTTTTCTTTGCATTACAAAAGTGGGTTAAGTCTGAATAGATGAGCTGCCTGAAATACTCTAATGCAAATAACCTCATAGGCACATAGCTAGGCAACTTGAATGGGCATAGTTCACATCCATATATTCTGACTTCAGTGTGATTTTGGTAGAGGTACCAGTCACCTATCCTGTACTATTTGGACAACTGTAAAATTTCCTTCATATCACTAGTAATTCTAGGAGGAGGAGCTCCTATCAACAGAGTGGAGGCTGGGTGCACAAATAAGTCAATGAATTCATTGTAGGTATAAGGGGAGTCACAGTTATGGATGATTGAGCTCCAAAAGATCACATACCTCTTATTTCCCTTTGAGTCTAATTTTCTAATGGGAAATGGGAAACTGTCTGGGTGATAATATAACAGCAGATGGTATATGAAAGTTGTATATTTAAACACTCATTCTCTTTCCAAATTCATGAATTGAGCATGGATTTTGTCAGCAATGAAAGAGGCATAGTCATACTTAACAGCAGGGGGCTGTCCTAGAGTAAAGATAGATAACAGAACCAGGGTGATATCATCCACATATTCACTAGACCTAAATCCCAAGACCAAGGATATCATGTCAAGAATGATTTTTCCAGTCTCATTGAACCAGACATGCAAATAGGGAGGAGGGCCTTGGGGCTGGCAGTTTGGTTTCATGAACATCTGAGCAACACGGGTTATTTCTGAATTGGGCAATTGAGCAGCCTTTTCAAGAAAAAATCCCATGGAAAGATGAGCAAGGGGTTCAGTGGAATGGAAATGTATCATCTCATTGATGGATTCAGCAGTTATGTAAAAAAGGACAGTTTTGGAAGGAGACAAAACAGCTCTCTGAACAGGGTCATAATTGGCACAACATTGGTGAATAATGTCTGGGAAAACATGGACTAAGGGAAGAAAGTACATGGGAAGGTTTGATTCCCATAGTCCAAAAATGTCAAAATTGCTTAGATGACTATCTCTGATTTGGAAAAAGGTACGAAGATGATTTCCGTCACCAGATGGGTCTTTTATTTGGAAATCTTTGTCGGCCAAGGGTAGATGATTCAAGTCTTTATGAGGTGCGTTCATGGGCGCGACGTTCAGGGCTATAGTAGATTCCATGTTTGGTTCTTGTGTTTTCAAACCAGAATTTTGGGATTATGTGGAAAAATGGGCAAAACAGTTGTTTTGGGTGTCTTGGTATGGCAGCTACGGACTGATTTTACTTGAATTTGGCTCTTTTTGGGTAGAATTCACAGAGAAAAAAAACGAAATTACTGATTTGGGAAGTGAACTGGGGTAAATACCTATTTTTAAAGGCGAACCGTGTAATTCGCAGGTTGCAGGACAGGCTGCAGAGTAGGATGCTGGACTTTTTTGGCTGGGTGGCGGACTGGACGTGATTTGCAATCAACCAGACGTATCTTGCATGAAAATAGTGTGCAGAAAAAAAATGGATGAAAATGACATTTTATTGTGGTTTTAATAAAAATTTGGCTTTGGCGGGCTTTTTGGCGTTTATTGTGTGGTTGACGTCACGACGATGTGACATTTTGTCGTGAAGCGGAGGGTGGTAAGCGGTTTCCCCCGCACCACTTTTGGGGTTTGGCAGTTTCGGGCGGGGAGGTAGCGATCGCAGCAAGAGCTTGACGCGTGGCAAGGGTACAAGAGTAATACCACTGATTCCCCGCAAGTTAAAGGTCAGATGGAGGGCGGGCATGATATGAGCATGGACCGTTGGATGAGCGGGCCCAGATCTGACGGCTGACAGGCGTCGGAGATGGCAGAGGGTTAAGGAGTAGGCCCGATATATTTAAATAATTGTTTTTCATAATATCAGGGCGGGTTTGATTGGTATGGGGGCGATGGTTTGTTAATTAACTAGAGGTTAATTAGTCCCATATGGCGTGCGGGGTTTGGGTTGTTAATAAATTTCAAATAAATCTATTAATCCCTGATAAACATAATGCTATAGTTGTATTCGACCAGGGGGCGGGATATTAATACTTTGGGGTTTTATTGTATATTTACATTAATACGGGGAAGGGTATTCTTGCAAGGGAATTATATAATAAAAGTTAATATGGAAAATGACTGAAAGCGCCAAGTTTAATGTTTAGGAAACTCAGGCTTAAAGGGGAAAAGAGGGGTTTTTATGTGATATTTATGCATTTCTCCTAAGTAAAATAGGAATTTACCTTAGGCAAATGTTTATGAAATGAAATGAGATGAGTGGATTAGTGACATTAAGCAGATCTTAATATCTCTGGGGGGAATTAGTAAATGATTTGGGGAAAAGCAAGAAGGGGAGTTAGTCATGCTTTGTTTGAACTGCATCAAAACTATCTGCCTTGTACTTGTGATGGGAGTGAAAGTTGACATATTCACACAATACATCATAAGTCACATTCAACAACATCAATCTACCTACCCAACCTACTTTGCCTAACATTTTTCTTCTTTATTAGGTGCACTTAGACTGGCAAACCCTTTTCAATCTTCTTTCTTTTCATGGTAGGCCTACCTAAGTCAACACTTGTAACATCCAAGGGCTCAGATTTAACTGTTGAGCTCCTTTGCTTCTCTACCTAACTATTTATCTGCCAAGATTAAACAGTTTAGACAAATTTTATTCTCTATCACTAAAACATGTAAATTCAGACATGAAATAGCGAAGATTGAGTTGTTTGGCCATTCATCAATGGCGACATAGGTCAACAAGCTGCACACCATCAGATTATTGAAAAAATAAGATGGTAGTGGCATTTTGGACTTGCACAGTTTCCTGGTCTTTTGTTTGGGGTTCATTTCTTTCACTTTTTGACCACTTTTATTCTTTTTGCACTTTGATTTTTCTTTTAGGTCATACCCTCTTTACATTTTTTTTTTAACTTTTGATTTTGACAATATGGAAAACCTTTGCAACCAGACAAAAAGGTATGAACATATTGCAGATTTCAACTAGTTAGTCATGAAATATGACACCTATTAGTATAGGAGCATAACACTGGCTCCACTTGGGGATGGATTTTCCTAGTGAAAAGTCAAGAACAGTAGGTCAGATGGCCTTCTCTATGACTTTGACTGTGCTTTGAAATCTTCCTTTGCTGAAAGTATACAACTGTACAACAGATCATGTAAAATATACACATTTTTCTTGAGCTTATTCGAACAACTGCAGATCTGTTTTGGATTATCTGCTTGGATTTTTTGTTTCTTGTTTTCTGCTCCCAAGTCTTCTTCTGCAATCTCTGATAAACTGAACTGAAATGAGGCAGCACAAAAATGGTAAATTTCCTCCATTGCTTTCTTTTTTAGAATTTTCTGCACATTTCCTTCTGTTCTCATTGCTTTAAAGAGCTACAGAAACTAAACTTCATTATGATATATCAACCTACTGGATCAAAATAGTGTTTCAACATTCAACCATTCACTGGTCCATCTTCTGCTTCTGTACTATCCAGGCTTTTCAAAAAGTAAGTATTGTTTCCTTGTGAAGCCTGAACGATAAAAGGTCCCCTCCATAGGAAGTAAAACTTCCCATGTTTTCCTTTATCTTCTCTTCTAGAATCCCATTTTAGAACTTTGTCCCCTAGGTAAAAGTCTTCTGCTTTGGTCCTCTTATCAAATATCTTCTTGAGATTTTCTTGTAATACTTGGGATCTTTGGTACACCTCTTCTCTAGTCTGCTACATTGGATGGTCTGATTGATTCTTCTCTGAATGTCATTTGGCTCCACCTAAGCTTCTTGCAGAAATTTCATTACAGGGACCCCTAAGGATGAAGGAAATACAGCCTCTATACCATAAACTAGCTCATAAGGACTAGTTCTAATGGATCTCTTGGTAGTTAATCTGTCTGCCCATAGTGCATTAGTAAGTTTCTTGTGCCAGTTTTTCTTGTTTTCCTCCAATACTTTCTTAATAATATTGATCAGGCTTTTATTGGAGGACTCGGCTAGGCCATTACCTTGAGGATAATAGGTTGTGGAGTGGCCTAAGGTGATGTGGTACTTGT
Organism: Pinus tabuliformis; assembly: GCA_031772625.1. NCBI lineage: Eukaryota > Viridiplantae > Streptophyta > Pinopsida > Pinales > Pinaceae > Pinus > Pinus tabuliformis. The sequence continues at coordinate 338,301,481 of CM062820.1, forward strand.
GACATAAACTTATCATTTTCTTAGATTTGAAAGCAGCAGCATTGTCAGTTATGATCTTTTCAGGACAGCCAAATCTAGACAAAATGTTGGTTTCTAAGAATTGTATGATCACTGAATCATTGGCTTGTCTGCAAGGGATAGCTTCTATCCATTTGGTAAAATAATCCGTAGCAGTCAGGATCCATTTATGTTGGCCAGAAGAGGGAGGATGGATTTCCCCAATGAAGTCTAAACCCCATTGCTGAAATGGTCTTTCAGTGGAAATTGGTCTCAAGGGTAAGGGTAGAAGTTTCCTCTTACCTTCAAAAATTTGGCATTTGTGACAAGCAGTAACAAACTTTTTGACATCAGCAAACAAGGTTGGCCAGTAAAATCCAGCCCTTAGGATTTTGTCTGCAGTTGATTTCCAGTAAAGATGTCCACCATAGTCCCCTGCATGAAATTCTTTGAGTACCTTATCAGCTTCATCATTTATTAGACAATTTAATAGAACACCTTCATGATTTTTCCAAAAACGAGCACCATCTAAAACACAAAACTTTAAATCTTTAATTTCTAAGAATCTTTTCTTTGTTCTGGATAACCCTGGAGGAGCTTGCAGGTTTAATAATACATAACATATATCATCATACCAAGGTGATTCTAGGAAGGCCTGGCTGATTTGTGGAGTCGCCATCTCCTGTTAATTATCCAGTTCATTTATGTCTAGGGCTTGAAAGTTTGTTTCAGTCATGAGTTTAGCCAATCCTTGTCCTTTTATAAGCTTTGTAGGTTTTATTTCAATATCATACTCTAATATAGTAGCAATCCATCTGCCTCTCTTGCCTTCAATCCCCTCTTGAGTCAGGATATCTTTGACAACAGTGCTTGGAACATAAGCTATTACATGGGAGTATAATATGTAGACTCTGAAGTCTTTGATAGCTTTCACAAGTGCATAAGCCTGTTTTTCCATGATTGGGTATTTTAGCTGTGCATCTCTGAGTGCTTTACTAAAAAAGGCTATGTGTTTTTCACATCCTTGATCATCTTTCTGTAGTAAAACAACAACAATAGTGTGTTCTGATGCAAATGAAAATATTATGGAGTCCCTATCAAATTTTGGACTTGTAAGGACTGGTTTCTTGGTCAGAGCCATCTTGATTTCTTCAAATGCTTGTTTAGCTTGTAATGCCCATTTAACCTTGGAATCCCTTTTCAACATATTGTTCAGCAATCTAATTAATTCAGCCAATTTGGGTATGAATCTTCTTAAAAATTTGATTTTCCCTAAGAAAGCTTGAAGTTCTTTGATATTTCTAGGGTGGGGTATTTGTAAAATGGCTTCTATTCTATCAAGATCAATTTTGATACCATCTTTGGAGATTATATGACCTAACAATTTGCCTTCCTCCAGATTGAAAAATGACTTTTTAGGATTTAATGAAATACCATACTTTTTGCATGTTAAAAACACTTGTCTCAAATGATCTAAATGCTGCTGATCTGATTTCAAAAACACAGTAAGATCATCTAGATATATGACTAGAAAATCATGAATTTCTTTTGCAAAAGCTATGTCCATTGCTTGTTGGAAGGTTGCTCCTGTATTCTTGAGTCCAAATGGCATTTTGACATATTTGAAAGTTCCCCATGGCATTGTAAGAGCAGTCTTTTCCTGATCATCAGGATGGAATAGAATCTGGTTAAAGCCTGAAAACCCATCCAAAAGTGATATCCTAGAGGCACCTACTACCCTTTGTAAAATGTGGTCCATCTTAGGTAACGGGTAGTGATCTTTCAAAGAAACCTTATTTACATTCCTTAAATCAACACACAATCTGATTTCTCCTGTTTTCTTCCTAGTGGGCACTAAATTAGACACCCACTCTGAAAACCTGATAGGTGCAATTATCCCTGCTTCATACATTCTTTTGATTTCTTTTTCAATTAAGGGGAGTAGTACAGGGTTGACTCTTCTGAGATTTTGCTTGAATGGTTTTTGATTTTCTTTAAGGGGTATTGTATGTTGAATAACAGAGGTGTCATAAGATTTTAAATCCTCATAGCTCCAAGCAAAAACATCTTGGAATTCTTTGAGGAGTTCAAAATATTTGAGCTTTTGATCAGGAGGCAAAGTTTTTGACAATTTTATCATTTTTGGATTTTGTTCAGTTCCTATGTTACAGTCTTCAATGTCTGCTTTTGGAGGTTGCATCTTGGGTTTCTTTGGGATATCATTAGAATCAAAGAAATCTTCCAAAGGAGTTAATCCTGTGGGTAAATAATTGTCTTTTAAATTAATAACTTCATATTCTCCTCCAATCACTTCATCGATGTCTACTTCTTTAAGATCTTGCAACTTTTTATTAGTAAATTTCGTTGGGTGAAGTATTTGAGTTGCAGTTTCTGCTGAAATGACTATTTCAATTTTATCCATTTGATCCACCTCACTAACAGTGTCCGTGTCTATATAAGTGCTAGAAAACTCTTCTGCAAGGGTCAAGAAATTGTTAATCTGAATATCATTGTCAAACACTTGCCAGTTCTTTACATTGTCTGGTATGGTTGGCCTATGTCTAATCTCAACTGTGAATTGATGATTGGGTTCAAATGGAAATTTACAAGTGTTGGCAAATGTTGCCAAACTATGAGCATGCAAATTATGTTTCCTTGGAATTTTGGCAAGCTGTGTTTCCAGAAATGTATTGAGGATCTTAATCACTGCTCCTCTGTAAGATCTTAATCTAGGATCATTTGTGAGAAAGTTGCCTTTTATCTACTGGATGACCAAATCAGAGTCTCCCGAAATTGATACCTTGACTGCTCCTAGATTTTTGATCAATTTAAGTCCTAGCAATAGGGCTTCATATTCAGCCTTATTATTGGTGCATCTAAAATTCAATCTATAAGCATGCCCTTCAGCATGATCATTTTCTAGATTATGTACCCAAATTCCTGCTCCTGACCCTAATTTATTAACTGAACATCAAATTCCAAGTACCAAAGGATCTCATGTTCATGCTTAATATTAGGAGTCTCAGAAATTTGTTTGCTAGGGAAATCTGGCTTTTTATTTTCATCTTGTTTCTCATGAGTGTCTGATATATCATTGTTTACAGAAATTTTTTGAACTTGAACTTTAGACTTTTGGTTTATAATTTCTTCTTGTTCTAGTGCTAAAACCTTGACATCAATTGGAGGATTATTTTCAGCATTGTAGAGAATAAAGGAGTCCATGTAAGAATGCATGGAGTAAATAGGAAAATTCTGGGGTTTCTCCGGGCTACTCACCACATATTTCATTAGAGTGTCTCGATACAATCTCTTTGTCTGTCTAAACATTGAAATGGTAGCATAGGACATGTCCAACTGTAAAGATCCTTGGAGCTTTGCACCCCAAGATCTAGACAACAACATGCCATATTTTGGTGGAATATCAGCTACCACTACGTCCATTAAAATGGTCTTGGCAGGGTATTGAACTAATGATACACATAAATCTTTGATCAATCCTAGACATCTGACCTGGCTTGAATCAAAAGAGAATAAGTCTTTGTATGGCCTGGTGATATCTAGGTCTAGCTTCTCCATTATAGATTTAGGCATTAGATTGTGAGAAGCACCAGAATCAAACATAGCAATGTTATGAAGTATTTTATCATGAATTTTCAGACTCACATAGAAAGGAGGAACCCTTCCATCTACTGATTTTCTGTTTACCTTAGGGCTAAAAAATTAATTCAGGCTGGTCATCAAGGACATTTACTGAATCTTTGTTCTCTGAAATTTGGAGTGATCTGTTATTTTGATCTCTGTAGACCTCATGCTTAGCCAATTCTGACAATGGAATGGCTATTTTTAATTTTCCTATTTCAGTCTCAAGATTGAAAGGTTTTTCAGTTTGAATTTTTGCATTTCGGACTGTGAGATTCTCTTTTTCTGCTGTATTTTCTGTGTCTTTCTCTTTTTCAGGAGTTGTATCATGGGCTGAAGTTGGTTCTAAATCAATTTCTGGAGGTCCTTCGACTTTTCCTTTGGGAGGAGTGGAAGTGGAAGGTTGTTTGTTAGGTTGTTGATTGTCTGATACATCTTCAACTATTGGATTATTTGGGTTAGGACCTGTTTTAGGAAGGGCTTGTACAGGAGGGTTCTTGATCTTAGCCTTGTTAGATTGCTTGACATCTTTTTGTTTAATGGTTTCAGGTACATCTATTTTTCTGCTCCTCAGATTGTATTGCTTATGGAATTCATAAATAGCTGTATCATATCCCTCCCTAAAATCAAATGATTCGCCTGATTAAGTTTGAAATTGATTAAGGGTGTGAGATTCGTGGTCATCTTGGGTCAAGAAAATTTGTTGTTCACTGTTGAGACCCATTAAGTTGATTTGAGTGTCTTCTATTGGTTCACTTGAAGTTGAAGCTTCAGCATAATTTTCCTGGAATGGGGGCCTAATGTTTTGGTTAGGACCAGCCTTTCCAGTGTTAGGGTTCTGGTTTTTTCTGAAATTTGGATTTCTCCTAGTGTTGCTTGGTTGACCATCCCAAGGGTTATTTCATGAACATCTGAGCAACATAGGTTATTTCTAAATTGGGCAATTGAGCAGCCTTTTCAAGCAAAAATCCCACAGAAAGACGAGCAAGGGGCTCAGTGGAATGGAAATGTATCATCTCATTGATGGATTCAACAGTTATGTAAAAAAGGATATTTTTGGAAGGAGACAAAATAGCTCTCTGAACAGGGTCATAATTGGCACAACATTGGTGAATAATGTCAGGGAAAACATGGACTGAGGGAAGAAAGTACATGGGAAGGTTTGATTCCCATAGTCCAAAAATGTCATAATTGCTTAGATGACTATCTCTGATTTGGCAAAAGGTACAAAGATGATTTCCGTCACCAGATGGGTCTTTTATTTGGAAATCCTTGTGGGCCAAGGGTAGATGATTCAAGTCTTTATGAGGTGCATTCATGGGTGCGACGTTCAGGGCTATAGGAGCTTCCATGTTTGGTTCTTGTGTTTTCAAACCAAAATTTCGGGCTTCTATGGAAAAATGGGCAAAACAGCTGTTTTGGGTGTCCTGGTATGGCAGCTACGGACTGATTTTACTTGAATTTGGCTATTTCTGGGTAGAATTCATAGAGAAAAAAATGAAATTACCGATTTGGGAAGTGAATTGGGGTAAATACCTGTTTTTAAAGGCGAATTGTGTAATTCGCAGGTTGCAGGATGAGCTGCAGAGCAGGATGCTGGAGTTTTTTGGGTGGGTGGTAAACTGGACGTGATTTGCAATCAACCGGACATATTTTGCATGAAAACAGTGCGCAGAAAAAATGGATGAAAATGACATTTTATCGTGGTTTTAATAAAATTTTGGCTTTGGTGGGGCTTTTTGGCATTTATTGTGCGGCTGACATCACGGCGATGTGACATTTTGTCGTGAAGCGGAGGGTGGTAAGCGGTTTCCCCCTGCACCACTTTTGGGGTTTGGCGGTTTCGGGCGGGGAGGTAGCGATCGCAGCAAGAGCTTGACGCGTGGCAAGGGTACGGGAGTAATACCGCCAATTCCCCGCGAGTTAAAGGTTGGATGGAAGGGGGGTGCGATATGAGCATGGACCGTTGGATGAGTGGGCCCAAATCTGATGGCAGACGGGCGTCGGAGATGGCAGAGGGTTAAGGAGCGGGCCCGATATATTTAAATAATGGTTTTTCATAATATCGGGGTAGGTTTGATTGGTACGGGGGCGATGGTTCGTTAATTAACCAGAGGTTAATTAGTCCCATATGGCGTGCGGGGTTTGGGTTGTTAATAAATTTCAAATAAATCTATTAATCCCCGATAAACATAATGCTATAGTCGTATTCGACCAGGGGGCAGGATATTAATACTTTGGGGTTTTATTGTATATTTACATTAATACAGGGAAGGGTATTCTTGCAAGGTAATTACATAATAAAAGTTAATATGGAAAATGATTGAAAGCGCCAAGTTTAATGTTTAGGAAACTCAGGCTTAAAGGGGAAAGGAGGGGTTTTTATGTGATATTTATGCATTTATCCTAAGTAAAATAGGAATTTACCTTAGGCAAATGTTTATGAAATGAAATGAGATGAGTGGATTAGTGACATTAAGCAAATCTTAATATCTCTGGGGGGAATTAGTAAATAATTTTGGGAAAAGCAAGAAGGGGAGTTAGTCATGCTTTGTTTGAACTGCATCAAAACTATCTGCCTTGTACTTGTGATGGGAGTGAAAGTTGACATATTCACACAATACATCATAAGTCACATTCAGCAACATCAATCTACCTACCCAGCCTACTTTGCCTAACATTTTTCTTCTTTATTGGGTGCACTTAGACTGGCAAACCCTTTTCAATATTCTTTCTTTTCATGGTAGGCCTACCTAAGTCAACACTTGTAACATCCAAGGGCTCAGATTTAACTGTTGAGCTCCTTTGCTTCTCTACCTAACTATTTATCTGCCAAGATTAAACAGTTTGGACAGATTTTATTCTCTATCACTAAAACAAGTAAATTCAGACATGAACTAGCCAAGATTGAGCTGTTTGGCCATTCATCAATGGTGACATAGGTCAACAAGCTGCACACCATCAGATTATTGCAAAAATAGGATGGTAGTGGCATTTTGGACTTGCACACTTTCCTGGTCTTTTGTTTGGGGTTCATTTCTTTCACTTTTTGACCACTTTTATTCTTTTTTCCCTTTGATTTTTCTTTTAGGGCATACCCTCTTTACATTTTTTTTTTTAAACTTTTGATTTTGAAAATATGGAAAAACTTTGCAACCAGACAAAAAGGTATGAACATATTGCAGATTTCAACCAGTTAGTCATGAAATATGACACCTATTAGTATAGGAGCATAACAGGTAGCATGTAGAAAGCTCCAAATCACAAATGTTGCGCAAGCTGATGTTGTCGACTTTAAAATCCCTCAGGGAATTTTTATCCCTACATTTCAGCAGAATATAATCAAATATTTCTTGGCTTCATCCTGTGCCTTTTTTACTTGTGCAGTTGTTAGTTGGGCAGATAAAGTACTAAGGAGGTCAGTCTTAAGATTCTTGAACAAGTTCCTGATCTCAGCTCTGGTCACACCTCCATTTGCAGATTTTTGTATTTGAATGGAGGCATCCCATGTCATGCTTATTCCTCTTGATGATCCTCTTGAGCATCTTAAGTAGAGTTTTATTATTTCCTCAAATGATTCTTGAGATATATCTCCCTTCCCCAGTAGATTCAATGTATCCAGGCAGTCATCTCTCATTCCCCGTATGAATATAGTTTTCAGGATCTCCAGATCCAAATCACTATGTTTAGATCTCTATAGATTATAGTGGAATCACTCCACATAATCCTCCAAGCTTTCTTCTTCTTTTTGTGTCATCCTGAATATTTCTTCCCTCAAGTTCTTGGTTTGACAATAGTCTTGATATTTTGACAGAAAGGTAGTTTTCATCTCTCCCCATGTTCGAATAGTAGCAAAGATAGTCCCATGAACCATCTTAATGTTGCTCCCCTTAGAGTAGCAGGGAACAATTTTAGCTTCTAAGCATCCAAAGTATAATCATAGCTCTGGCACAGGACATCAAATTCAAAAAAGAATGTATGAGGATCTTGTATAGGCATTCCTTGAAAAGATGGAAGAGCTGATAAGGGAATGCTTTTCATGGGGGCTTCACCCCTTATATCACCTATTGGGAATTCAAAGGTGGTAACAGTGGCATCAATCCTTGTATTGTCATTTTTCTTATTGTTATTGTCTTCCATTGTAGATTCCCCTGTTTCTTGTTTTGATGAGTCCTCTCCCAAATATGATGATTGTATAGGTTGCTCTGGGGCTAACTATTTCACAACACTACCTGAATCTGGGTATTGATAAGTAAAATAATATTTTTCCAATTCTGGCTCTAAGTGCTCCTCGTTTCTTTCCCCTTGGCCTTTAGACCCAAAGTCCTAGCCACTAGTTTCTTCGTACTGTTCTCGAATTGAATCTACAGTCTCGGGAGTATGTATACTAGTTTGAGGGTGATGAGGTCCTAAGACGGAGGAACCAGATGCTTCTGACCTTAATATGGGAGTAACAAATTTCTGTGGTCCTATTTTTCTTGTATCACTATGTGAATTTGACTATTCTCTCTCTACTTTTGAAATTAATTCCTGAATGAATGTTTTCCTCCCTAAATCTGTGCTTTTCTTGTTCCTTTTATGACCCATTTTTCCTGTAGGTTTATTAGAGTTATTATGTTTCATGTCTCTTCTGTTCATACACTCTACACATGGACCCTATGTGTAATTATTTCACACTCTAAGTGCCTCAGTCGTTACAGTGGTGAGCTCGCTCAGGTATGTTAGAGCGATGCGTAGGTTCTTACCTCTCATCTTACCACCCAATGTCTGTAAGACTGAGGACATTTCTAAAAAATAGAAATTCAAAAGTTAACACATCCTAAGTGTTCTAATGATCATAGTGGTGAGCCCACTCAGGTATGTTAGAGCGATGCATAGGTTCTTACCTCTCGTCTTACCGCCCAACACCTGTGCACTAGAAACACTATACTAACAAAACACACTGGTTGACTGTATCGTCAACTACCTTCCCCGACAACAATGCCAAAATGTTGCACTATTTCAATCAATATTTAATTTGACTGAACCACAAGCATTTAATTTTCAACCAGGGTAGGTCTGTTTATTTCAAACGTGTTTGCACTATCTGTACCGATACATAATAACCAGGGAAAGAAATAAAAGAAAATGTCATTGAACACAATAAAAGAACTTAAAGCACTCATGCAAAAATTAAAAAGACATTCTACAAGAATGAATTTCACTCATCACACTTCATGTTCTTCTCAAGAACATGCGCACCACACATCACTAGTAAAACTGTATCAGTTGATTAAATAGTATAGTTCTAACCAATCCTGTGTAACAACATATAATGAATTTGAAAATAGAAGTGCATCAATACTACAATTCATACAACAACATTAAAAAATTCACACCTAAAAGAAAGATAAACCAAGCAACTAATCTACTACTACTCTAATCCCTGCTAAAGAGGAGGGTCCTTCCTCCCTAGCAGGGTGTAGGGATGAAATGGAAACTAGTTAAAAACTCAACACAAAATTTGTATGAACATCATGAGAAGTGTTTTGTATTAAAAATGACTGGAAATTACAAAATCAAAATGTTGATGTTGTTCCTGTGTTTCCATTCCCTTAGCCCCAAAAATTAAGGAACATATCAGTCATGAGAATCTCACAATTCTCATGTTGATCAATATTAAGAGAAAAATAGAAAGTGTTACAAACAATTTTCTAATAGCATACCAATTCAAGTTACACGTCTCCACAATCATAACTGTTGATATCCTTTGATCTTCTGTAGATAATTCATTATTCTTGAAGACTATCTTCAAAGACAACAACCATGGTCTTTGGCAGTTGCAGTGTAACAACAAGTCGAGATGTAACATCAACTCAAGGTGTAACAACAAAAATTTGGACTATAATAGCACATCCTCGAAGTGTAACAACAAATAACAGCAACAACTTCTCATCCTTAGTCCTTAGTTGTAGGCAACACCTGAAAGAAAAATAACCAAAAAAAATCTTCCACAATTACCTCGGTTAACCTTCTCAAATAACATCACTTCATTCGATATTTAACGAAAGATGGCAAAATAATATGTTGAGAAAGGATTTCTCTTATAACCAGGGGAGATGGTAATTGGGACATAAATTTCATAGTTTATAGAGAGGGAATGATCGAAAATGAGGAAAGAGGTGTCTAAGATATGCTTAAAAACTACACCCAACACATAAGCTGATGAACCTTGTTCAAGTGTCACAACTGAAATTTTTCCAAAAGGATCATAATGCCATCTCTGACCCTATGAGAACTTCATTTCCTACAATATAATTTCCACCTTTTCACCCGTTTCTCTAGTATTCACTAAAAATGGCCTAACTTGTGCCTTTAATTTAAAAACAACATGTATATTTTGGGTAGGAAATGAAGTTGGTCTATTTTTAAACTATGTTTGATGAATTCAAGTGTAAAAATACTTAAAGGGAGAAAGACTGGTAATATGTAGGAAGGTAATTGACATCCATATAATGTAATTTTTGTAAAATTTTCAAATAGATACCAACCCCTACTTTCATATCATCATTGAATTGTTCAATTTCTTTAATCTTTGGAAAAATTCTTGGGGTTATTGAATCATTTAAAAGACTATAACATGCTAATTAAAAATGATTTACAAAGTTTGAAAATGGGAACTCCTTAAAATTCCTTTTTACTAAAGAAGTCCAATAAATGACTAATACATTTCCTTTTGAATTTCTTCTGAAGTTGGAGATGAGAAAATGTATCTAACTAAAATATAAGAATAAATAAATGAGGAATGGTTAATAGCTAAATGACCTAAGAAGGTTTAAGTTTATTAGTTGGTCATTTATAATGTCAAACACGTATTGACTAGAATTAAAATAGATAGAAGACTTATATACTGGAGAAATTGAAGATAAAATCCCTAACACAATTTCATTCACAGTTTGGTCATCATCAAACCTTAATAAGCAACAAATCCTCGAGATAATTTATCTTGAAATCTAAGGAAATATAATTGAAGGATATGGAGGGTTACTCTATGGAATTTGGCTATATCAAGAAAAATGGATTCAACAAGGGAAGATTTTTCATTAGGGGTCAATTGCTAGAATAATTGATTTAATACTTTATTAGACAATGGTTGAGTTTGACTACACAAGACAATTTTAAACATTCTTGAAATATCCTCTCGAGGAATATGAAATAATATAATTCCATCTCATGATATAATGACCTTTCTTCTTGGCAAATATTTCTCAGAACACTAGGCAACTAACTTAGGGAAGTGATGGGTTTAGGGAAGTGATAGGTTTGGGGAATAATAAATTTAGCAAGAATTGACTCCAAAACAAAAGAAATGACAGTTGAGATTTCTGAAAATGTTGAAAATCCCAATTTCTTAGTTCAAATAGATCAAATTCATAGTCTGTTTCAATAACATCAACATCTCTATGTCAATGATTTATTGTAGTAAAAGGGTAGTAGAAGAGAAATATTCACAGTGGACACGATGAAGTCTGCAACTGAAGGTTTTGGTTAGGGTTTTCTCTCTGCAGCGGTTACTCAGACCAGCCACTGTATTCCACCCGCTTCGCATCCCGTTACTGTCGCTACTCTCCACCCTCAGCTTACCTGTTGCGGTCGCTACACCGGAGGCACCTGTACTGTGCGGGTTTCACGGGTCTTATTCTTTCTGTTTCCTCAACCGCTCCTCTCGTGGCGTGCTTGCGGTTAGTGTGTTGACCGGTTCGAGGGTGCCTGCTTTCCGTTTACCTGCAGTCGTAAGGAGGGCTTCTCCGTTCCTAGGCGCAACTGTCACCATGGAGGACTTGGATGCCGTTGATTATTCTGAAGACCCGTTGGAAGGGGTTTCCATCTAGCGTACCCCATTTTCCACGTCGACCTGGTTATACAGCTCTGAATTCTCCCTGACTGAACCCTCCCGACCTCCTGTGGTCTTGCCGGACGATCCCCCCACCTGGCCTGCTCTCTCCACTCCTTTGGAATCTCCGTCTACACTAGGGTTTGTCTCAGCTTTTCTAAACCCTAACCCTGGTTTAGATCCCCCTTACCCGGGCTCAAACCCTAGTTTTCTGCCTCCGGTGACCGACTACCCTTCTGCATCGTACAATTTCACATCTCAGGCTCCCCCATCCGGCAGTTACTCCGTTGTCCCGCCGCTCGCCAGATCCCTCCAATCTGCTGATCTGCCCCCCTCCTCGCACAGCCACCGACCTACCCACTCTTCATCGGGTCCGTCTCATATCGGGGCCTCGCTCCCCCATCCCCCACAGGGTACAAAGAAGAAGCATAAGTGTTTTAAATCCAAAGCATACGACATATTCTTGAGACTAGAAGAGGACATACAGTGGGGTGAAGCCATGGACTTTGCGGAAAGAGTCCTTGTCGGTCGCATCAGGGGAAGGAATTACTCAGCCGCGCGACTGAATACCTAGGCAACTAAGGTATGGGGTCACCATCTGGTCCACATCCCATTCGTGTAGACCTTTGTGAGGGGATGGTTTGCCCTAAGATTCGCTCTTGCCAACTACACAAATTGGGTCCTATCCTCATACTGGCATTTCGAGCATGCCCCGGTATTGCTGAAGCGTTGGACTCCACTTTTTGACCCTGAGACTGAGTAGATTGGTATTGGACCTGTATGGATTCGACTGTCGGGCCTCCCATTACAATACTAGTCCGAGGACATCTTCAAATGGATTGGTAACGCCAACAACACTTATATGGAATACGACAAATCATATCTGCAAACGGGTATGATGGCCCATGCTCGAATTCTTATTAATCTCGACACCAGAGGAGGTCTATTGGAATACATCACCATCCAATGGCGGGACACATCCCGCAAGCAGATCATAGATTACGAAGGCATTCCATATCGCTGCCGCAGATGTCACAAGGTTGGGCACCTATACAGGGATTGCCCCCTCCTCCACAAAAAAAGGGGCCCTGAGCAGAACCGAGATCCGGAACCGACGGAGGGTGGACCATCACAGCCCCAGGAGATGGAAGGAGAGCCCACACAACTACCGGTGGATAATGCACCAGGCGATCCAAGAGACATACAGGGCACTTCTGCTACAAAGGCATCTGACAAGCGTCCAGCGGACTCCATACCTGCCTCGCCTCCTCCGCCCATCAGCTCTGGCACAACTAGAGATGTCGCCTCGACCGCGGGTACGTTTTTCCCTATTTCATCATCTGTATCTGGCATATCTCATATTTTTGCATCGCTCTCTTGCATGGGTATCTCCTCCCCCCTCATCCCCTCTGGCTCCCTCCAGCTACCCCCCCTCCCACTGGGCATCACCCCCCTCCTCCCTCCTCTGCACACTTCCCTTTCCCTCACACTCCCCCTCCCTCTGTCCCCCCTCCCTGATATCCTCCCCCCCCTCCCCTCTACCCACCTTACCCCCCCCCCACCCCCTCCTCCATCCCCCCCCCTTCCCCTCGATACCCTCTGCGGTCCAGAGCAAAGGGAAAGGATGCCGACGTGATAGGCATTGAACCTACTCACCCCCCGACCTCCTTTAAATCGGCTAAAGGCCGCCCCTCCCGACTCACTCAGACCAGACATACAGTAGGGGAAGAAGTTACCCTTGGGTGACAACAAACGAATGAGAGGGCCCTTAGAGCTAGGGATGGCCCTCTGCCTATCCCTCCATGAAATTTCTATACTTCAACTATCGAGGGGTTGCTAGTCCCCATAAAAAACTAGCCCTGCGAAGACTGCTCACCTCGACTGCCTTGGAAGTGATCTTTCTTCAGGAAACCCTCTGCTCGGCTGACACCCTCATTCCTATTCTTCGCTCTTGGCTTCTGAACTGGACATTCCATGCTTTGGATGCATCTGGGAGATCGGGGGGTATTGCTATCGGTTTCTGTAATAAATCCTTGGTTCTTCGAAACTCCTGGGGAGGCAGAGGCTACATCGGTATGGACTTATTGGACCGCTCCCTTAACACTGAGTTTCGTATCATCAATGTTTACGGACCTTGTGTGGACAGAGAACCATTTTGGAGAACCTTGTTTGCTTCTGAACTTTTCCGGGCAGACAACATCATCCTGGGAGGGGATTTGAACTTCTCCTTGGGACACTGTGAATCTTGGGGACACTCGGCCCAAGCGGATAACCTGTCCGACTCGATCTCCACCTTACTTGAAGCTCATCATTGGGTTGACATCCCTCCTGTCAGGTTACATTATACCTGGTCCAATAATAGAAGTGGTGATCAGAGTCTAGCTAGAAGACTCGACAGATTCCTCATCAAAGAGGCTTTCCTCACTCTCCACCCTCGTATTAGACAGTGGGTTGGAACTGGGGGTTTATCTGATCACAGGCCTATCTTCCTGGAACTCTCTGAGGATATCCCGAAGATCAAAAGCCCTTTTAAATTCAATGCTTCTTGGCTCAAGGATCCCAGCTATCATCAGCTTGTATCGGAGTATTGGAGATCAAATCCTATCACGGAAGAGGAGGAGCATACTACTGGTTTTTTAAGGAAATTATCTGAACTCAAAAGCCTCTCCAGAAATTGGGCACACCTGAAGCGGATTAATGATGACAAGATACTGAAGGAGGCCGAACGAGCCATTGCAACATTTGAGGATTCGTCAGATGGCACCTTCACAACACTGGAGAACAAGGATCTATACTCTACTCTTATATCTAAGCGCACACAAATTCTAAAGGAAAGAGAGGAGAGCTGGCGCCTTAGAAGTAGAGCCATATGGCTGACTGATGGAGACAATAACACTAAGTTCTTCCACAAATTTGCAAATGGCAGAAAAGCCATTAACACCATCTGGGAACTACAAAATGCTCAGGGGCAGAGGATTACTGATCAGCAGGGTCTGGCTAGACTTGCTAACGAACATTTCAAATCCATCTACAAGGCACCCCGTATGGCTAACATACTAGAGATAATGCGGGTTGCTGAATACTTCCCCAGATTTGTAGAACAAGAGGATTCAGAGAACCTGACGATGGCTGTATCGAAGGAGGAACTAGAGGCCACCATTAAATGGTTCAAAAAAGACAAGAGCCCTGGACCGGATGGGTGGACCATCGAATTCTTTATTGCATTTTTTGACATCTTGGGGGATGATCTTCTCAGAATCGTGGAGGACAGTAGGAGGAAAGGTAGTATTCATGCAGCCATCAAATCCACTTTCATTGCCCTTATTCCGAAATCTGATTCTCCTACCTCCTTTAATGACTTTAGACCCATCTCTCTCTGTAATGTTCTGTACAAAATTATAGCCAAAATCATAGCAAATCGCCTGAAGCCTATACTGTCTGGTCATATATCCCCCGAACAATTTGCTTTTCTCCAGCATCGACAGATACATGAAGCGATTGCCACTGCACAAGAACTCCTCCATACTCTGAAAACTAAGAAACAGAAGGGCATGATTCTCAAGGTGGACCTCTCTAAGGCATTTGACAGAGCAAATTGGCTCTACATCAGGTTAATTCTTACCCACCTTGGCTTCCCTTATGCCTACATTAAATGGATTATGAGTTGTATCAAGGATGTATCCTATAGTGTCCTCCTTAACGGTGAAGCTACCCCTTTCTTCCTATCAGAAAGGGGACTCAGACAGGGTTGCCCCCTCTCCCCGCTACTCTTCCTCCTCATTATGGAAGGTCTGAGCAGATCCATCACTGCGGCGAAGGACAGACATCAGCTTACTGGCATCAAGATCTCGGATAATTTCTTTCTGACTCATCTTCTGTTTGTTGATGATGTTCTGATCTTTTTAAATGGAAGCATCAAAGATTCTTCAATTATGTACAATATCTTCAAGCTCTTCCAACAGGCTACGGGGATGATGATTAACGAAGGTAAATCCACCATCACCATTATTGGTTGTTCTCAGCATGAGTCTATTTATACTACCCAACGTTTTCCTTTTTCTGCTCTTAACTTGGATGATGGGCTTAAATATCTGGGCTTCTGATTAAAGCCTCTCGGGTATAGGATAGCAGACTGGACGTGGCTTATCGCAAAAGTGGAGAAAAGATTACAGATCTGGTACCACAAATATCTATCCAGGGCTGGCAGATTAACCCTCATCAAGGCTGTTATTGAGGCCACTCCAGTTTTCTGGATGACACTTGCATGGATACCAAAAGGCATATTAAACAGACTACAAAACATTTGTTGCAGATTCTTATGGAAGGGAAATCAACCTGGGAAAACTTTTGCTTGGGTAAAATGGGATCGCATCGCTATACCTAAACGATGGGGAGGATGGGGCATAAAAAGGCTTGAGCTATTCTCGAAAGCCTTGGCTGCTAAGCTGGGCTGGCAGCTCATCAGCTCAAACAGTCTCTGGACCCGGGTAGCACTAGCGAAATATATATGGCCTACAAATTTGATGGATTGGCTCAAACAGTCTCGACCCCCAGCTAGCAATATCTCCAACATATGGAAGGCAATGATGAACGCGCTCCCCCTGCTGCGACTTGGAATTACCTGGAGAATAAAGGAAGGCAACGTTGTCCGCATTGGAACGGACCCTTGGGTAGGATGCGGGAACGCTCACAGATTACCTACCACCTTAATTAGCTACCTAAATGATAGAGGTATCATATACATCAAGCACATTGGTGACCACATCAACTCCACTGTCATTCAACAAGCTTGGAAATCAGCGTATGACTTGGACATTCCTGTGCATTGGAGACAAGACTGGCTGCTATATATTGAAGCCCTCACACAGGCCCACATTCGCTTAACAGAGGAGCCCGACGAAATCATCTGGGCCCTTGCCAAGACAGGTCTTTACTCCCCAAAAGAAGGATACATCTGCCTCATGGATCCCCATAAACCTCAATCTATTGACCCTAATTGGAAATCCTTCTGGAAACTCAAGGCCGCCCCTCGCACCCGCCTGTTAATGTGGAATATACTCTTAGACAAGATCCCTACGGGTGCCAATCTGATGAAGAGATCCTTCCATGGCCCCTTCTGATGCCATCTGTGTCGTATGGCTGATGAGAACACCGAACATCTCTTCCTGAATTGCACTTCATCTAAAGAGTTATGGAACGGTATATCTGCTCACTACCCTTCCTTACTCCCCTGGCAAGGCAACAATATCCAAGATGCTTGGAACTCATGGTGCCTTGCTCATAAAGGCAAAGCCAGGAACATGCCTCTCCTTGTCAACTGGGCCATCTGGATAGCTAGGAATCAGTCCATCTTCAATCTCAGAGAACCACACTGGCCATCCATCACTCAGCACATAATCTCAGATTATGATCACCTTCCAGAAGAGGACCCCGTAGCCCCTCAGCGCATCATCACCCCGGAGATCATTGATAAATCTAAACCTTGGGCATATTTTGATGGTTCAGCCCAGGAAGCAGGCTGTGGAGGGGGACTTATCTTACACCTGAATGATAAACACTGCTTCAAAATCCAAATAAACTTGGGGATGGGCACGAACAATTTTGCCGAACTCTGCTCTGCAAAACACCTCATATATTTTGCATTATCTCATCATTGTACACATCTGCAGTTATTTGGTGATTCAAAAATCGTATGTAATTGGCTCAATAATGCATCTCATTACAATGCATATTCTCTCAGACATATTCTGGAGGAAGCTCACAGATTGATAAACATATTTGACTCTTTTGTTTGTCGACATATCTACAGGGAACAAAACATGGAGGTTGACCAACTTTCAAAAGAGGCAACGCATCTTCAGGACAATGTCTGGTTGATACAGGAGGAGATTGATGGTACCCACCATCAATATTACCACAGACCTTTTATAGAACAGGGACAAATTGGGCTTTAAGCCCATGTTTTTTGTAGTGCTCATTGTAAAAACATGTTTTATTTTTTATCTATCAGTCGGCTGTAGAAACAGTTCTTGTATAGACAGACATAGTACTCTCTCTGTATAGAGAAGATATATATATTTTTGCTTCTTTTTCCCTCTAGCTGTTGAGGGCAGTTTTGGTATAACACTGACTCCAGACTCCCTGCGAGGAGATTCACCACTCAGCAGTTTAAGTTTTTGTAAACAGACTTATATGTTTCCTGATAAGGCAAGTAATGCCTCCATATGCATATGCCTCAGCATCTACAAAATGTAATTTCTTAAGTTAATAGAAATTACGACTTTTTCCAAGGGAAAAAAACTTCAACATCTCTATCAATTAAGGGCATCAACATCTCTATCGATTAAGGGCAATTCATTAAGGTTTACAGAAACCTCAGGCAATGGTTTGGTCTCCGGTTGAGTTTTACCCATTTTCTCCTTTCTTTGTTTCATTTTCCTTTAACATACTATAGAAAAATAGAAGGAAAATTACTTGGAGCTGGAGACTGTGGCTAAACTTTAACTTTTGGCTCGATTTCATTGTGAGAACTAAGTTTTAACCGCTCTCCAGCTTGTGCAAATTAACAATGCCCGACAATGAATCATTTCAACCTTTGTTACTTTGGAAAAATTTCCAAAAAAGATAGTTGCAAATGGAGTCGTTCTAACGTGGCCGAAGAATTGCCGAGACAGCCAAAAGTAGCTGGAATCCGGAATTTCCATAACTTTCCATGTAACTCTTCCATAACTTTCCATGTAACTCCTCTGCCTCGTTAGACTATGCGGTGGCAAATGATTTGGTAATCCTAGGAAAGTTGGTGGATGTTGTTGGCTCCCTCCGTGACGTCATAGATGGCGTAAACTTTGACGTGACGTTAAAGCCATCTGACATAATAATAGAGGGGGGTGTAGTAATACTGAAAATTGTTTTGCGGGGTCGTTATTCACCCACACCCACCACATTACCCAATGGTTGTTTCAATAAAACAACAAATCATGAACTCCCTCTCATTAAACTTTGGATGAACTAGGGGGTACGCGTTTTAATTGGCCATCTATTTTTAAGTGTTGTCACCCACCATTAAAACCTATATGTACTTTATCACTTGCATGACTTTATCACACTTGAAATAAATAAACTTTATTACAAGCACAATTTTTATTTATTTATTTATTTGTAGTAAGCAATATTATAATAAAACCTTTAAAACGTTCCAATTTTAAATAACTACACTTTTTTATTTTTATTTTTGCAAAATGTTGTTAGAACAAAATCACCGTATCAAGAACTAGAGATATTAACTTGTAAACTAGCAGTGTGAGTAGAAAACACTTTGATTTGATTATTATTTTTAAAATTGTATAAATTAATACATAGTCATAGAGCTTTGACAATCAAGAAAAGTTATAATAGCTGACAGAGCTAGGGACAAATAATACATTCTATGGAAATATACCCCAATAGTGATCATGGAAAATTACAAATGGGTATCTACAAAGATCCACGGAAAACGTGGTAAAAATATCAAGGCCCCACCACCTCCTTCATTGAAATTACGGGTTCACTTCACTTCACTTGGATTTCCCTGTCGGCATCTTGATGATTCTCCTAAGGGTTTTGAAACTCCAAGATTGAGCTCCAATGAGAGGTATAGTGAGACAAAGTCTAAGAAGAGGTAGAGCACACAATGATCCATCAGTGCCATTGAATTCCACTAATCGACTCAAAGAATTTCCCTGCAAATTTCGACACGTTATTCTTCTAACCTACTCTGAGCATTCTTTTACACATTCCCAACCCCAAATTTAAATTGCAAAAATAACAAAAGAGGCATGCAACAAATGTCATGAAGGTTGCAAATATTGCAGCTTAAAATAAAAACAAAAATTTGAAATTGTAAAAATTAGTTAATTTAGAACAAATAAAACAATATATTTTTTAAGATCCAATATGTCATTCACAAGAATTGATCATGAATTGAGTGAAAAAACAATGCCAAGTGAGATAATGATTTTAAGTAAATATAGTAAAGTAAAATGGATAAATTCTAACTAAGTCATATTGCTTAAAATATAGTTTGGGTAAATTTTGTGTATGTGAAATGAAAATATAATTCAATAACTAGAGATATAAAACTTTTTGTTAAATCATTTCATCAAAACAAATTGTAAATGATAACCAATTGAATTAAATAGTTAATTGAATTCTAAAATGAACAACATTCACATTTAATCTTGAATTATTATGCTTACAAATGAAAGATACAATAAGACAATGGTGAATTATTAAATCTTTTAGTTATAAACATGAACAAGTTTAAATGATTTGAATAAAAAAGTTAAGTAAGAAAAAACCAATGATATGATAACCAATTGAATTAAATAGTTAATTGAATTCTAAAATAAAAAACATTCACATTAATCTTGAATTATTATGCTTAAAAATAAAAGATACAATAAGATAATGGTGAATTATTAAATCTTCTAGTTATAAACATGAATAAGTTTAAATGATTTGAATAAAAAAGTTAAGTAAGAAAAAACCAATGATAGTGCCAATTTTGTTGCACTTCTTTGAGACATGAAATAAAAAATGTTTCAACTTGTGTTAGAAAAAAAGTTAGTACAAAAAATGCAACTGATCCTTTTCCACAAAAATTTAGAACGTATAGCTCTATGGCCAACATCTATTGAAATAGTTTTTACAATTTCAATGTAGACAGTTCTTACTCATGAATTCCCTTAACAAAACAATAAAAAAATTTACAAATAAAGAATTGTTACAACATTTGAATTGATGAGGACTTTAGCTTTTTGAAGCATTAAATGCGATTGAACTATTGGTTGATTACCATATTTTATGAACTTCTAGAAGTTCTTCTAATTCTGGAGATGTACTAGGTCTAATATTAACTTGAAACTAGTACACATGAGCTTCTGGTGATGACAACATCTCATTGATCTAATTGTTCGTTGCTTTAATTACTTGCAAATAAACATGAGGTTTAAGCAAAAATTCCCAATTTTCCTTGAGATTTAGCATATGCAATTGCTCAACTTTGTTAGAAGTGTTAGCTTTGTATTCTTGTGTTTGCTTCGTCAATTCTTTTGCTGTTGAAAAAAATGTTTAATATTGAGGGGGGTTGAATTAGTATTAAGGATAATTTAAAATATTATGCCAATTCTTATTTTCACATTCAAACTTGGCATTCATTCATGTGGCTATAAAAAACATAGCATTTGCAACAATATGAATAAACACACAAACATACCCAACAAGAGAAACAAACATATAAGACATTGAGGTTTAACGTGGAAACCCTTCCGGGAGAAAAACCACCAAATCTTTGTTTATATTATGATGTAAAATAAAATTTCCTACTTTATTTACATCATAAGTCTTTGTGAGCCACCACTCACAGGAATCACCAACTCCCTTAGATTGTATTCTAGCACCCAATGGCATCAATCACCAACTCCCTTCTTCCACAAACCTCTGATTAACTTACCAAAAAGCACCAACTTTATGAATTTAACCCACTTGCAAAAGGAACTGGCCTCCAAGCTCTCCTTAGATACCCACTAGATGGAAGCACCAATTCCCTGGTTTTTAGGACCCAACCCACACTCAATAAGGAAACTAATACTCACTGTAAATGGAAGCCTATCTCCCTATTTCCAACTCTACTTTCATCCACTTGACCCTATGTTCTCTTCTGCACTTAGCCCTCTGTTCTCTTCTGCATTTAGCCCTTTGTGTAGCTCAATATCCTTCACTCATTCTCAGCCCTCTTTGCACTCTTTGTCCATACTGCAACAACCCACATTACCTCTTAGCTCTCATACAATCAACATATTAGGAACTCTCGGCCTTGAAATTTTCTCAGGTGATCTTGACATTTGTTCTAAAGGATCTCTTGACCTCTCACATCAGAGCACTCACACACACAAAGCTCTCAACAAATGTCTCCCCTTAAAAGTGTTGCATACCACCACTTGCACAATTGAAATCTAGGGTTTTGTTCCTTTGCTACACATGGAACAATGTTGTCAATCACACACTGCCTAACTATACTCTTAACATGACTCTCCATCTTGCTGATGTATCAAATTACCTGGCCACTACAGCTACATTACCTCAAAAAATGACTTCGGAGTGTTTCTCCATACCGAAAATTAATTCTCAGTCAAACTGTAGACTCAAAGAGATCATCCATTGAATTCAACTTGTACTAACAACATGGCTCTTCATTCTAATTAATTTCCCACGATGATCTACACATACCACATGCATAGATCTCTGTGATGTATTTTGATCACAATATGTAACATTTTTTTCAATTCAATTTTGAGTGGTGTGCAAGGATGATTAGGTATGGCTAATTGTGTTTCAAGATAGTTCCATTGATTTCTCTTGTGCATCGTGTTCCTTCATTATCTTGATCCAGAGCTCTTGGGAATTTCATTGACTCCAATTCTCAATTCAAAACTACTAATCCATTCCATGCATTTCAAAACAATTTCTGACTCATTCATGCTCCATTAAAGTTGTGCCCACAGTCCTTTTAGCCTCAGCACTTAGTTCCTAATTAGATTCCCAAAATGGATTCCTACCAAATATTTATCGACCTGTTCATTTCATTTCCAGTTGTGGTGCTTAGCATCTTAGCCTCTATCCTTCCTGTCTTGATTTCGTTTTCTTTATATATGGCCTAAAGGCCCTTAGTCGCTCAACACACAAAACCGCCCCAAAACCATAACCTAGGAATCCCTTTTGTCAAATGATGGAACTATCAACTATCAGTAAAGACTCTCTCTCATAGCTCTATTTTCCTCAAGAATTTCCCTTGAGTGCCTTTGTTTTTACTCCACATGTTTTCTTTCAAGAGAGTTTTCTTTCTGGGATTTATTTATTTCATGTTTTGTTTCTTCCATGAAATTCCTTCAAGCTTTGCGACTGCCCAAATTCTCGGATTCTTGGCTTCTTGGCTCCCTAGTTTTTTGCTAGACACTTTTTTTTCTGAGAAAGTCCTTTCGGTCTACAACTATCTACCTTCTCGACTTCCTAGCTTCCCGACTCCCCATTTTTGCGCTACACAATTTTCTTCTGAGAAAGTCCTTCCAGTCTGCGTGTTGGGAACAGGATCCCCCAAAGGACAGTTTTGGGGCTAAAAGCCCATATTTTGGTCAAATTTTGTAATAAACTTGTAAAGAATCCGAATTTTGTGGTCGCGGAGCACATAGGTGTTATAAGTTATAAAGGGTTGTCCACCCTTAGTTTTGTAAAGTAAAGTCAGCTGTAAGAGATCTACCCATGGTCCGCGGACCAGGGGATTGTATAAAAAGAGCTAAGCTCTAAGTAGTTTGAGACACACAAGATAAGAGAGTGATAGCTCTGAAGTAAGAAGTCTAAGTTTCGGGTCGTAATGTAGGTATAGGCTTTGCAGCTGAGTGCGTAGAGGCCTAGGGTGGAAGTTTGCAGCTGAGTACGCAGACCCTTGCAGCTGTGTGCGCATGGTGGATAGAGTCTGTAATCACTTGGAAGATATCAATAAAGAGAAGTATTCTGTTGTTTCTGTGTCCTTGTTCCGATTGATGCATCTTGTCAGTTTATGTATGAATTTCCTTTATAATGCTTATATGGTGCACAGATGTGTATAATTATGTTGGATAACTAAACACATATAAGAATATCTGTTTACGTGGTGCTAACTATGAATATCTAATAAGATAAGTAAGACTCTCAAGATAACCTGACAATCTAAGCAATACGTGGCCTTCGCAGTGTGAAAGCATCTAAATCGAAGGATAGGGTTGCGTGAAGGTCAGTTGTACCCTTTCGTGGAGGTATTGAAGGACGTAATAGAGGGCTCGTCTCGCAAGCCCCAGAGCAAAGTAACCTGTGCGAAGGCAGGAATAAAGGGAATAAAACGACATCACGACCATCTCAGGGTGTGGAAACTTGGTTCCAGCATCCCCACATACTGCTTCGGGTGAGACTTCGATCCACACTCCGTGGGCTGATGCCGAAAGGGCCAGCAGTGTATGGATTTGTTTGGCTAATTAAGGCTGAACCTAGGTCAGACCCCCTCAAGCCAACACTGCGACTATCTAACTTCCCAACTTCTTGGCTTTTGACTCCTCGGCTCCCCTGCTCCCAAATCCCCAAATTTATTGCTCTACATGTACTTCATGTTTCTTTCGGGGCCCGACTTCCTGGCTCCCGGCTCCTTAGCTCCTTGTTGGTAGGCTGAAATGCCCCATTTTTATCCCCTTCCTATCACAAAACCACAATCATTAACCTTTGTTTTTCTACATAAACCTCCTCATTCCTGCACTAGTCCAATACTATCCATTCCTACATAAACTTCATATTTCATGTTTAAGGTTTATTAGGTGCTTAATTAATCATTTTAAATAGATTTCGTGCCTTTAATATTTATTGTAACTTATGTTTACTTTCCTAAAGTATTTGATAAGCTAAAGTATTAATCGTTATGCTAGCTTGATCTAGTGCAGGTAGATTCCTGCACTTTCAGCAACTATCTGTTCCGCGATCTCGGTAATAGTTTGATCACTTCACATGGGCATATTGGTCCACATCATCCAGTTCAATTGCGGTCAGCCGGAGTTGAACTCAAAGCAGAGGACAATCAGGGATATGGCCAAGGATCAATCTATGACCACGAATAGTTCGCACCTTATTATAACCATCGACTTAATTTTGTAATTTTGATTGTTATTTCATTTAAGCTGAAAGGCTTGATTTGGAACGACTATAATTTTTGGTTATGGCCACAGGTCGAAGGGTTGTATAAAATGTAGATTTAAAAATAGAACTAATCTAGCAAGCGATAGTGATATCAGATTGTTGTAATTTCTAATTTATTTGTAATTTCATTGTCGCCCTCACTCTGGGCTGGAATTGAACTCAAATGTATATTTGCTAATCGGAATTAATACAATGAATTACGCCATGATTTTCTCATTCTGCGTTATAATTCTTCATTGATGTGTTGATAACGTGCTGAAGGTTTTTGTTTCCTAAAACGAGAAATGAGTTGGTTGTCTAGGGCACAACCAACCCAGCTTGTTTACCCTATTGATTTGTTATCTTAAAGGTGTGTTAACTTTATTTATTTACAAAAGTGTAGTTTGAATCTTGATTTCATGCTTTCCTATGAATTCTGATTTATTTCATTAAAACAGTAAAGTGTGAACGGATCTGTTGTGTGAAAGTTGAATTAAATTGTTTTATGTAATTTCTTTGTTGGTTTGCTTTTTCTTGGATTGTGCAAATGAGATCCTTCTTGCACTAGTGCATGTAGGATCTTGCACCCTGGTTCGCTAGTTAATTTACAACAAATATTTCATTCTTTTCCTTTTACATGATTAATCCATTTCTGTGAAGCAAGCGTTTGCCATTTGAAGAAGGAATTTCTAATACTAAAAGTCAAATTATTAAATATTAAGGATAACTTAAGGAAATAGAAAAGAACACTATTGCACTTCATGATTTAAGGAAAAATACTAGAAGTAATATGGAATATTACAATGAACCGTTTCGAGTTATATTTGTTTACATGTAAAACCTCTTTGAGTGAAGAAAGTTTGCTTTACTCTCAAAGATTGTTTTTATTTTAAGAGTTTATTTCTGTTTTTGAGATTCAATCAATTAAAGCATTATTTTCGTGTGCAAGATTATTTTAGATTCTACTTGCACTTGCAATTCTTTCTATTGTTAACATGCTCTTTTATTTTCCCAAAGGAAAATTGGAATATTTGGTGTAGGAAACTCTATTCTGGTACAAGGACTAGTGTCTTGTTATAGGATCAGAGTGCTCCAAGCCTTGAGGCTTAGAGCCCCTACAGGAAAATATGAGTCTTTAGTAACAATGTAAGTTATACTTCTCACATAAATTGTGTACCTGCACTAGTGCAAGCAGATTGCAAGAGTACAGGAATGACAACTTAGTGTGAGAAGGAAAATCATTAGAAGGAAGATATTTTCGAGGGCCCACTTGTTAAACTTCCATCACCTGTACTGAGCATAAACGTAGAGTTTCACTTCAGATGCTAAGATTGTTTACAGCAGTGTGAAAGTTTCTTTATTTGATTTCTTCGCAAATGCATTATTTTACATTCCAACACTAGAATTACTTTGGTGTTAATTGCCTTTGAGGTTTTTCTATCTGATTCTGCAAAGTTTCAGTTGAGAAGTAGGAATAGAAATAGTAAAAGTTCATACCACTTCTGGCATTACCTGTGCTTCATCTCTAAGTTTACGAAATCCTCAGGTTGACAATTAAGTGCTAAAGGAGCTTGCTTAAGTGCAATTCTTGCACCCAACATTTTGGCGCTGTTGTTGGGGAGGCGATTTAAATTAGTAATAATTTTCCCTTTTTTTGCAATAGGGGTAAGTCTGCTATAATTTTTTCCATGCAGTGTGCTTCTATTGCTTGAAGGAATTTCTAGGTGTTTAGTTATTTTTGAATTGCAACATTTTATTGGAATTTTGTTTTGTCATTTTTTGAAATGAATGCCTAAAAGAGGTAGGGGTCTGAAGCCCACTAGGGTTCAAAGAAATACTGATAAATATGAAATAAAATCTCATATTGGGCCTTCTTTTGTAGGCAGAAAGTCCAAACAAACCCAGACTCATCACGCAGGAACAATCTACTTGGGCTCTGGTAGCAGTGGTCCAGGTGTGACACAACCCACAAAGGGGAAGAAGGGGACTATTGGAACCCATAGTCAGCCTTCTCACCTCGTTGAGAGCAGTTCACGTGGAGGAGCAACAATGGCAGATCATGAAGACCATGCAGAAGGAACTAGTGAAAATCAGGTAAATAAGGAACAATCCACTTTTGGATTCCCAATTGTGGATCCTGATAAACAAGTGCAAATGAAAGATATTTCACCATTAGCTCTCCCTCATTTCAATGGTAAGGTACATGAAGACCCAAACTCTTTCTTATTTGAGTTTGATATTTTGTGTATAAGTTATGATTATTCATCTGATGCCCAAAAGTTAAAGTTGTTTCTCGTAACTCTCAAGGACGCAACACCCTGCTGCTTCATGGGACTAGGAGGAAACACTATATCTTCTTGGGAACAAATGAAGAGAGTGTTCTTGTCAAAATATCAGGAATATTGTAAAACTAGAGATATTCAAGATGAAATCTTTACTATTGTGCAATATGATGATGAGACTTTAGAGGACTACTTGGAGAGATTCTTGTACATCCTTCAAAGGTCAAAGCACAAATTTGATATAAGTACCATTAGAACCCTGTTCTTACGTGGGCTTACTGATGATGCTAGAAATAATCTAAGTCTGTTAGGACAAGGGGATATTGCTCAGAAATCTTTTGATCAAATATGTGACTTGTGCAAGAAATTCCCGAGGAACCAATATAGATCCAGTAAAGGAATTCATAATAGAAATAAGAAAACCGAATCTACTGATGCTATGATTATTGGATTAGAAAGAAAAATGGAAAATAAGAAAATTGAAATAATGAATACTGTTAGTAAACAAATAGACTCTTTGAATTTTTAGCAAAAACTTGTAGAGGAACAAGAGTCATTGTCTATTTTGTCCAAAATGTAGAAAAAAGCATCTTTTAAGAAAATTTCCTCTCGATGTTAAAGGAACTAATAAATGTGAAATTTGTACAGAGAACCATGCCGCAGAAAATTGTCCCTCCATACCTGGGATGAAAGCTGTACTTGAAGGAGGACAACCTGAAGTCGAATCATTGCATGCTATGGGAGCACGAAGAAACTGACCTTAGGTAAGTGCAAGCATGGCTCTTGAGCCTCCACCACATTTTTGGTTATAATACACATCCATATTCCTATCCTAACACTAGTCACTCTCAACATTGGTAGCATGGGAACCAATATCATTATGGACAACCCTCCCAATCTTGGCAACAAGGATGGAGAGGGCCAAACCATTCACACCATTCCTATCCTGCACCTATGCAGTCATACCCACCTACATATGCACCTTACCCAATGCCACAACCATCATTACCTCAGTTGAGTCAGCCAATGCCACCATTGCCTTTACCTCCACTGTTTCGACCTCCTCAGCTGCTTGCCCAACCTTTACCCAACCCCAATAACAAAGCGGTACAAATGATCCATTCTATGAACCCGCTTTCCTCATCCAAATATCAGTCCATGCTAGTTGGAGTCAATGATCTCCAATTGAGATCAGGGAAGATAGTAACCTCAGAAAATCAAAAGTAGCCTATGGTGATTATCAATGAGAAATGTGAGGAGGAAACTCCTGACCATTCTGAAAAATATGTCACCATCCAACCTATCCCTATACCTTCTGAGCCTTTTCCATCTTCTTCCAACTGACATCCCTATCCGGAGAGGTTAGTTGTGGAGAAGAATGACCCCATTCCTGCATCTAGCTTGGCCACTGAGCTTAGAAACCTTTTATAAAGTTACATTTGCTCCAATCTATTAAAGATATCCCCATTTGCACAAAAATTATTAGGGAACTCTATCTCAAGAAGCCAGGAAGGAGAAGATTAGAACCTCAAACTATTCAATTTTTTGGTAGAGCAGCAGAGTTAATGACGGGATGTATGCACATGGAGAAATATACCGACCCCAGAAACCCTGTTGTCTCTGTTCAGATAGGTGATGTCCTTGTCTCCAATGTACTTATAGACCTGGGGGCGGCCATTAATGTTATGACCAAGCAAACCATGGATCAACTTGGATTGGTCCATATTCGTCCTACTCCCATTGTGCTTGAACTAGAAGATAAATCTAAAATCAAGTCGGAAGGGGTGTTGGATGATGTGGTCATTTCTTTAGACTCTTGGGAATACCTCGCAGACTACATTGTGCTTTAGCTAAAGAATCCTATGGGAGGACATCCCTTGATCTTGGGATGACCATGGCTTGCCACAGACAATGCTTATATCGGATGTCGTTATGGTGACATGCATATTTCCCATGGAGATTCTAAGAAGAAGGTCACCTTGTATCCACCTCTAGATCCATTCAGGAGCTCCGAGACACTTTATGGTTAGACTATAGTAGTGATGAGGAGACTCATCCTATTTCCTTGATACATCAAGATGCCGAGTTTTCATAGGAGGGAGAGATTCAAGACTTCCTGAACAATCTAGACACCATGCCCAATTTTGAGTCATTGAGTCAGATTTTTAGTATAGATTTTCAGGAAAGTCCTGACTCTCTACTTCCATCGCCACCATCTCTAACAACATCTCTATGTAATCTTGATCTTGATACCACTCTTGTTGAGATTAGTTCAGGCTAATCCTTGCATATCAGTTTAGACTTGGATTCATCCCAACAAGACTAGCTTGTGAATTTGTTGCGAAACCATCTTGATGCCTTTGCATGGGGCTATGAAGATATGAAAGGCATCCCTCTTGAAACTTGTACCCACCATATTTATATTCAGGATGGAGCCCGACCAATCCGACAACCCCAAAGGTGTATGAACCCATCTCTAAGAGATGTTGTAAAGGAAGAATTGCAAAAACTTTTGGATGCTGATTTTATCTATCCTATTTCTGACAACCAGTGGGTATCTCCATTGGTATTAGTCTCGTAAAAATATGTGAGATGGCACATTTGTATTGACTACAGAGAATTGAACAAATCCACTCTCAAGGATTACTTCCCCCTTCCTTTCATTGACCAAGTACTTGATACCCTTGCTGGTAAGAAGTACTTTTCTTTTCTAGATGGCTTTAGCGGTTATAACCAGATACAGATTGCACCCGAGGATCAAGACAAAACCACTTTTACATGTCCATGGGGTACATTTTCTTGCCAAGTGCTTCCCTTTGGGCTATGTAATGCCTCGGATACCTTTCAAAGGGAAGTCTTGGCCATTTTTCCTGATCTTGAGTGTGTGGAAATCTATATGGATGACTTTTCCGTGTTTGGTGATTCATTTTAAGAAGCCCTCAAAAATATAAAAAAAGTGCTTCTTCGTTGCCAAGAAACTCATCTTGCCTTGAGTGAAAAAAAAAATGCAAATTAATGTGCAAGGCAGGAGTGGTTCTTGGCCATCTTATTTCTGACAAAGGTATCCAGGTTGACCCTGCAAAAATAGAAATTATTTTGCATCTTCCTATACCAAAAACCCAAAGGGAAGTGAGAGGTTTTCTAGGACATGCGGGCTACTATAGGAGATTCAGTGAGTTTTCTTGGTCCACAACTTGCCAACAGTCCTTTGAGACATTGAAGGAAAAACTAGTTTAGGCACTAGTTTTGAGAGGACCAAACTGGTCCCTGCCATTTCATATTTCATTTGATGCCTTAGATACTACTATTGGCACAACTTTAGGAAAAGAATAAGACAAACAATCTTATGCTATTTATTTCATTAGTAAAAACTTGTCACTCGCTGAACTAAATTATACCGTTACTGAGAAAGAGTTTTTATCTGTAATTTTTTCCATTAATAGATTCAGACACTATATTACAGGATATGAACTATTTGTGCATACCGACCATTCTGCAATAAGATATTTGATGAATAAACCATTAACTAGTGGTAGAGTGACTAGGTGGTTATTATTGTTACAAGAATTTAATATTACCATTATTGGTAGACCGAGAAAATCTAATGTAGTAGTAGATTATCTTTCAAGATTAAATAACCCTGGTGAAGAAATTCCTGTTGATGATGGTTTTCTTGACAAACATATTTTTGCTGTGTCGACGAAATCCCCATGGTTTGTTGACATAGCTAATTATTTAGTCACTGGAAAAATACCACCTCACTTTTCCACTCGTGAAAAGCAGAATATCATACAGAAAAGTGCTACATATTCCTGGATTCAAGGAGACCTCTTTTACACTAGAGCAGATCTTATTATTCGTAGATGTGTAAGAGAGAAAGAAGTTCTTGATATTTTAAAATCTTCCCATAATGAACCTTGCAGAGGTCACTTCGCCGATAAGCAGACTGCATACAAAGTGTTACAAGCTGACTATTTTTTGCCCTCTTTATTTAAGGATGCCAAACAGTATGTCAAGAAATGTGATAGCTGTCAGAAAATTGGCCAACTGAATCAACCCTATGAAATGCCTTTATGTCCTCAGGTTATGATTCAGCCTTTTGAAAAATAGGCCATTGATTTTGTAGAACCAATAAATCCAACATCATTAAATAAAAAGCATATTTTGGTTTGTACAGATTTCGTTACAAAATGGGTAGAAGCTAAAGCTATTTCTTTTGCTACTGAAAGAGTTGTTTTTGATTTTATTTTTACTGAAATCTTTACTAGATTTGGTGTGCCTAGAGAAATTGTTTCTAAAAATGGACCACAGTTTATTTCTAATCCGGTACAAGGTGTGATGGAGCAGTACAAAATTCGGCACAGGAAATATACACCATATTACCCGCAAGCAAATGTTCAGGTGGAGTCCACAAACAGGGTGATTGAGTCCATCCTCACAAAGGCAGTAAATATTCATAGAAAGGATTGGGCTGAAAAATTAACAGAAGCCTTGTGGGCATACCGAACCACTTGGAGGAACAACACATGACACACACCATATGAGTTGGTGTACGGGAAACAAGTCCTCTTGCCAATAGAATTCCATATTAAGACTTTCAGGACTACAGTCCAATTGGGGCTACATCTCTTTGAAGCACAACAATAGCGTCTTCTACAGTTGAATGAGTTAGATGAATTTCGAAGGGGTGTTGTTCAATAGAAAATCTTGGTTCAACAGTAGCACAAGAAGTGGCATGAGAAGTCTATCCAGAAGAAGGAATTCCAACTAGGTGATTGGGTACTCCTTTACGATTCTAGATTCAAATATTTTAAAGGGAAATTGCATACACACTAGATGGGACCTTATGAGGTGGTCAAAGTGTTTGAAAATGGAGTGGTAGAAATTAAAACTATTGATGGATGAAATTCTGTGTTCCTGGTAAATGGGCATAGATTAAAGGTGTATTTTAGCCCCTTACTAAAGGAAATTTTATGCAGCAAGTCCAACAACAAACTGAAAAGGAGTTGGTAGGGGGAAACACCAAACTGTTGAATATTTGATTCTTTCTTTCTTTTCCTCATTGAAAAAAAAAATAAAAAAGACAAAAATAAAAGATAATTTTTTTTTCTTATAATTATGAAAATTAGTTGACTGACATGATTGCAAAAGGATCAACCTGAAAACTAGCATGCTGGAAAGAAGATTGAAATTTCAATAAAAAGGGAATGCTACTTTATTTTTTTAGATATGCTGGTTGTCACCAAGAAGAAGCAGGTTCAAGGAACCCAACCCTTACCCAAGTTTGGGGTAACTAGCATGGAAATTTTTACCCAAGTAAACGCTTAATTCCTGCTGCAGTTACTTTTTCCGGCACCAGTGCAAGCAGACCTTGAAGATAAAATTCTACCTTTCTTCTATTTTCCCGTTTCGTAATTCCCGCTATTTTTCTTTTTTGAATCCCATAATGAATCACCCTCCTTTTTCTTCTAAGAAAATTATCCCTATCCGATTTCGTAAAATCCCTCTTTTCCCCCTCAAATTTTTTCCCACATCCCATTCTCGTTTATCCCCCTTGGTAGTATTATTCTTGGAATCCCTGTTATGAAATTCCTTCCCATTTTGAAAATTACCCCTTCCCACTTCTTTGTTCCCTCATGGATCGATTGCAGGATCTGATACAGTCAGATCAAAAGGCATGCTCAAGAAACACCAAAGAATGGTGAATAAAACTTCTCTTGTATATTCAGGAAATTAAAAAAAAAAGTCCAACCAAAGAACTGAGTTCTATCAGAAATTTTTTATTATTATCCCCTCTTTCTTCGATGCTACAGAAATCCCTGGTGCAAGAACACGCATGATTGGTGCAGGTAGGTTCAGTGCAAGCACGCTGCAGTGCAAGTAGGCTCAGTGCAAGCACGTTGCAGTGCAAGCAGGATCAGTCCAAGCACGATTAGTGTAGGCACACAAACATAATGCAAAGAATTGTTTAAACACAGTACAGAAGCACTTGATGCAGAACATTTATTGAGAAATTTACATTTTTTATTCTTTCCGATGAATAACTACCACAATGATAGATCATAGCATTGTATTATTTAAATTTTGGTTAAAGCTTTGTTTTATCATTTACTAATTTAGGGAGAAATCATTTAAGTATAAGATTTTAGGTTCTGAAGTCTAATATTTTTAATGAGTACCGAAGTAAACCTTCTGTGAATTATGAAGCAACCAGGGATAGTACAGATCCACCTAAAATCATACAGTTAGCTCCGTTGAAAAGATCCTCCATCACTCTCTCATGATAGCCTTACCTCATAATTCGATCCCCCACGACTGTTACACCGCCACCGCAAAAATTTCAGCCTCCTCCAATTATCATTGCCTACCATAGCAGATTGATACGTGTGTGCATCCATCTCGAAGGGGAAATTTTAATGATTGAATGTGATTGGATGGAAGTGATCAACAAGACGGTGGAATGACCAGATCTCCATCATAAAATTCTCGACAGCTCCCTTGCACTCCGTAGTGTGAAATCTTCCTAAATCTGTGATAGAGAATTGTGGCGGATTCAACATAGAGATGGCGCCCGTGAGACATGAACCATCATCTGTGAAGGAGATAGAACAAATGGTTGAGTATCGAGGGAGTCTTGCAC
This sequence comes from Pinus tabuliformis, assembly GCA_031772625.1. Taxonomy (NCBI): domain Eukaryota; kingdom Viridiplantae; phylum Streptophyta; class Pinopsida; order Pinales; family Pinaceae; genus Pinus; species Pinus tabuliformis. The sequence continues at coordinate 338,334,644 of CM062820.1, forward strand.
TATTGCAAGAATCGGGATTTCTCCCATTTTTGCAGAAATTTGACGAGTTCGATACGACCGTGGCTCTGGGATTTGCAAAGACATTCGAGGAGGGTCAGGCTAAAGTAGGCTTGATCCAGGTGGATGTTGGTGGCCACCCACCAACCCATTTGGACCCCCACAACTGTCTCTTTCAGCATTTTCAGTTTCCTTAATTGTAGCACAACTTACTATTTTTAGCAGTTTTTCGGGTCCTGAACTTCCGGAGCCGTTTTGAGGCCCTAAACGATGTTTTTTTGGGAATCTGGGGCAACATGGGTCTATAGACCGATGTTGCCCTTCCCAAAGTGGTAGTGCTCGGATAGATCTTTCTAACGAGCTATTGTACGCATCAAACGAAGATCGTATGCCAAAGTTACGACCCCGGGAAATTGATGTACCAATTTACCCAAACGGGGCCCACAATTTGGCGTTTCATCTTCTAGGGTTAGGTTTCGGGATGTGAAGGGTTTTCCATTGTTTCTCAACAATAAATAGGCCTTCGAGCCTCATTGTAATACAGTTCAGAACAGTTCAGAGGCATGTAGCCGCACATCTCTTCTCAGAGATAGCTACCATCGCCCTAGCTGGTTTCTTTCCATTTCTGTTTGTAAACATATTTCAGTATTTTACAGTAATGAAATGAAGTATTATTTCCGCTGCATCTCTGTTCTTATGGTTATCGCATCTCTGTATTTATGGTTATCTCTGTAATCTATTGCGTTCCTGTCTAAATCCGGATCAGTGGTATCAGAGCGGTCTGCTTTTTCTCTGTTTTTCTTTGCATGTCCCCAACGAGGTCGGGATATAAGGAGTTAGGGCTTGAACTGGTTGAACCTTTGCAAGACCAGCCTCGCAAATCCCGACGGCCTCCCATGGCGGACGAGAAGAAAGACGAGGGGGCAGGAGATCCCATCAAAATCTTGCTCGAAGAAGCGCTCGAGCGACAACGGAACGCGATGATGGACAGCTTTGCGCAGATCCTTCAGCGGCTACCCAGAAGCGGCGCATCGGCTTCCAGTAGCTCCTCTGGAAACACCACACCCTTTAAGGTACAAGTTAATTTTGAAATCCCCATATTCGAGGGTCAGATAGACGCCGATGCCGTAGATAAATGGTTAAATCTGCTAGAGGGGTATTTTTCTGTTCATGAATTTTCAAGTCGGGAAAAGATTGTTTTTGCTCTTCTCAAAGCAGCCCCCCACGTCAAGGACTGGTGGGAAACCTACTGCGAGCAGAAGGATGAAAGTACAGGCTCACTATTTTCAGCCGCACCCACTTGGAATGACTTTCGGGATGCCATCAAGGAGCAGTATTACCCTGTCGGAAGCTATGAGGACAAATACATCAAATGGACCACATTGCGGCAGGGACGAGACCAAGATGTACCGGAGTTCACAAACATTTTTCATACCCTTCGCACACAGTTGGGTATCAAAGATTCTGAGCTGCATCTGGTACTCAAATACCGTGGCTGCCTGCATAGATACATCCAGGAAGAGATGGTGTTCTTGGACATCCCCTCACTCGGCACAGCATACCGATACGCTGTCAAAATCGAGCAAAAGTTCAAACAGAAGAAGCGAGACTTTGGATCTGCAAATCCGAAGCCCAAAGGACAAAGCCAAGGCGGGGTGACCCAAGACAACCCGTCAAGGCCGCAAGAAAAGAACAACACCACGAAGCCGAGGAAGGACACAGGAAAGTGGTGTGAGTTCCACAAGAGTCCCACTCATAACACAAGTGAGTGTCGGACCAAGAAGTCGTTGGTGGCTGAGTTGAAGGCTTCCGAATCAGATGCATGTTCCGATCCTGAGCCAGAACCCGACAAGGTGAATGGCAAAGGGAAGCAGATCATTGATGCGGATCCCACTGCCACTGTTGCCACCGCCAAGATCAAGAAAAATGAGCCCGAAGATCCAGAGGAGGGGGAGCGTCTTTTCCACTCACAGATGTGGGTGAAGGGTTCACCGCTGCGATTCATTGTCGACAGTGGTAGCCAAAAGAACCTGGTTTCAGCAGAGGTCGTGAAGCGGTTGGGCCTACCGACTACACCACACCCGCAGCCGTACAGTATCGGGTGGCTTCACGAAGGACGAGATCTGAAAGTTCGCCAGCAGTGCCGCCTTCCCTACAGCATCAAGCCCTTCACCGACGAGGTATTATGTGATGTTACACCTCTGGATGTTTGCGATGTATTATTAGGCCAACCATACTTATGGAGGCGACATGCTGTGTATGAGTCAAGGCCTCGCGCTGTCATTATTTCTTTGGGTGATTCATTATACAGGATACCAGAGATAGCTCCACCTACTGCCACATCTTTGATCACTGCTAAGAAAGGCAGCAAGCTCATATCACAGACCAGGAAATTCATTTGTCTGGTTCACTCCCAAAATAAGGGGAAGATCGTTGCTACACCCATGACCCCTGCAAAGGGTTCCTCCATGCAGCAGCAACAGCAAAAGGATACGGTCATGACAGAACACAGGAACAACTTCTCCTCACCCACAGGGGTACCACATAAGTTTCAGGTGGGCAACAAAGTCTGGTTGCATCGACAGAAAGAACGCCTTACCAGAACCCATCAGAAGCTCAGACCACACCGACATGGTCCTTACAGCAGTACCAAGGCTATGGGGAACAATGCTTTGGAGCACAACATTCCTCCATTCCTTCGCCTGCACCAAATGTTCAATGTGGACCATCGTCGACCATGCTTCCCACCATCACTGGACACATCAGAGATTGCAGGACAAGTTCAGCAGATGGAGGAACTCAACGCAATGGGGACCATTGCTTCCTAAGGGGGAGGAATGATCCAGGTGGATGTTGGTGGCCACCCACCAACCCATTTGGACCCCCACAACTGTCTCTTTCAGCATTTTCAGTTTCCTTAATTGTAGCACAACTTACTATTTTTAGCAGTTTTTCGGGTCCTGAACTTCCGGAGCCGTTTTGAGGCCCTAAACGATGTTTTTTTGGGAATCTGGGGGCAACATGGGTCTATAGACCAATGTTGCCCTTCCCAAAGTGGTAGTGCTCGGATAGATCTTTCTAACGAGCTATTGTACGCATCAAACGAAGATCGTATGCCAAAGTTACGACCCCGGGAAATTGATGTACCAATTTACCCAAACGGGGCCCACAATTTGGCGTTTCATCTTCTAGGGTTAGGTTTCGGGATGTGAAGGGTTTTCCATTGTTTCTCAACAATAAATAGGCCTTCGAGCCTCATTGTAATACAGTTCAGAACAGTTCAGAGGCATGTAGCCGCACATCTCTTCTCAGAGATAGCTACCATCGCCCTAGCTGGTTTCTTTCCATTTCTGTTTGTAAACATATTTCAGTATTTTACAGTAATGAAATGAAGTATTATTTCCGCTGCATCTCTGTTCTTATGGTTATCACATCTCTGTATTTATGGTTATCTCTGTAATCTATTGCGTTCCTGTCTAAATCCGGATCAAGGCTCATTGGAATTTGAGGTCACAGAGGAATCTATAGCGCAAGATACAGGCTTGTCAACCATGGGTAAAAATGGTTCAAAAAGGAGAGGATCGAAAGGAAAAGATGGTGCCAATTTGTGGTCAATCGAGAGCTCAAAGTCGAGTGGAAGAAAGGGCTTCCGCAGAGCGCCATGATTGGAAAATGGCGAGACCTCCTGCACATATTACATAAATTTTTGACATGCGAGGGACATTACACATTAACGTTCGTGTACCATATTAGGTTGTTGCTGCATTTTGAATCAAGGAAACACATCAATTTCCCTTATTACCTACTCTGAAGTTTAGAGAAAATGGTGAAAGGAGTGCAGAATGGGAGTGCCATCTGGGTTGCAGATAAACTGTACCATCACAGGCTCATTGCAATCCTGGTCAAGAAAGAGTTGGAGGCTAAGGGAATAACTTGGGAGGCGTTCTTGAAAGAATTTTGGGAAAGACGTGCAAGGGAGTCAGCTGGAAAAAGTGTAGGCAAGAAGAGAAAAGTTGAGACGAAAATTAAGGACAAAAGGGTGCAAGTAGGGGAGAAATATGTTGAAGAAACCTCATCCTTAGAAAAAAGAAGAATGACCAAGACCTCGACGAGGAGAAGGACTGTCTCTTTGGGGACAAGTCAGGCTCAGTCGAGCTCCCCGATTTTGATTGATGAGACACCCTAGGCTTCACCTGGAGATCATAACCTCTCGGTTCTCAGATGTAGTAGCCCACATAGTGGGGAATGAAGAAGATGTAGAGAAGGAGGATGACATACCCTTGTCGGCCTTCATTCATAAATTGAAGAAGAAAAGAATGACAACAAGTGCAAGTAAAAACTCGGCAGAGGGTTAGGTAGATGACGAGGCACAACACATAGAAGCCCTCGATAATTTTGATGAACATGGTACTGAAGCCCTCAACAATTTTGATGAATAGGGTACTGAAGCCCCTGATAAATTGAAGGAACAGGGTACTGAAGCCCTTGATGAGGCAAAGGAACAGGGTATTGAAGCCCTTGATGAGGTGAATGAACAGGGTACTAAAGCCCCTGTTGAGTTGGATGTATAGGGCATTGAAACCCTTGATGAGTTAGACGCACAGGGGGATGAAACCCTTGGTGACATGGAAGCCCCTGGCACTGAAACCCTTGGTGATATTATAGTAGAGATGTTGGATGGCCAAGATGAATTTGATCTTAGAAACGACGGTACATGTTTCGAATTAGTTGGAGAGAAAGTGCTCGCACCAGATGAGTTGGAAATAGAGACCTCTACCCTCTATCTAAATAACCTGATAGTAGAGCTCGAGCAGCAAATTCACAACATGGAGGCACTAAAATAGGTCATGAAGGAGAAGACTTGGCAGAAGCAAGGCAAGATAGAATTGGCAGAAGAGGTCAAAGAACAGAAACGTCAAGTGAAGATATGGAAGTTTCGGGCTTCTAAATGCTACAAGCACCTCAAGAAGGTGACCAAACAACTTAAGAAAGCCCGAGGAAAGAAGACGAAGGTAGTGAAGGCAAGAATCAGTATCCAAGTGCAGGATTGAAAGATGGCTTCCTATGTGAATATTTTTGCAGCAGGTAAAGGTTGTGTGAGGACACACAACAGCTTAGGGATGGGAGGATGTTGGTAAGCCGAAATGCCCCATTTTTATCCCCTTCCTATCACAAAACCACAACCATTAACCTCTGTTTTTCTGCATAAACCTCCTCATTCCTGCACTAGTCAAAGAATACCGTCCATTCCTACATAAACTTCATATTTCATGTTTAAGGTTTATTAGGTGCTTAATTAATCATTTTAAATAGATTTCATGCCTTTAATATTTCTTGTAACTTATATTTACTTTCCTAAAGTATTTGATAAGTCAAATTATTAATCGATATGCTAGCTTGATCTAGTGCAGGGAGATTTCTGCATTGCCAACAAGTATCTATTCCATGATCTCCATAACAGTTCGATCACTTCACACAGGCATCTTGGTCCACGTCGTCTAGTTTGATTGCGGTCAGCTGAAGGACAATCAGGGATATGGCTGAGGATTAGTCTACGGCCACGAATAGTTCACACCTTATTATAGCCATCAACTTAATTTTGTAATTTTGATTGTTATTTCGTTTTAGCCGAAAGGCTTGATTTGGAACAACTGTAATTTTTGGTTATGGCCACAGGCCAAAGGGTTGTATAAAATGTAGATTTCAGATAGAACTAAGCTAGCAATTGATAATGATAGCATATCGTTGTAATTTTTGGTTTATTTGTAATTTCATTGTCGCCCTCATTCTGGGCTAGACTTGAACTCAAATGTATATTTTCTGATCGAAATTAATACAAGGAATTGCGCCATGATTTTATCATTATGCGTTATAATTATTCATTAATGTGTTGATAACGTGTTGAAGGTTTTTGTTTCCTAAAACAGGAAATGAGCTGGTTGGCTAGGGCCTAGCCAACCCAGCTCGTTTACCCTCTTGCTTTGTTATCTTAAAGGTATGTTAACTTTATTTATTTACAGAAGCGTGGTTTGAATCTTGATTTCATGCTTGCCTATGAATTTTGATTTATTACATTAAACCAGTCAAGTGTGAGGGGATCTGTTGTGTGAAAGTTGAATTAAATTGCTTTATGTAATTTCTTTGCTGGTTTGCTTTCACTTGGATCATGCAGATGAGATCCTTCCTGCAGTAGTGCATGCAGGATCTTGCACCTTGGTTCGCTAGTTCCTTTACAACAAATTTTTCATTCTTTTCCTTTTACATGATTTAATCCATTTATGTGAAGCAAGAAATTTTCATCTGAAGAAGGCATATCTAATACTAAAAGTCAAATTATTTAATATTAAGGATAACTTCAGGAAATAGAAAAGAACGCTGTTGCACTTCATTATTTAAGGAAAAAGACTAGAAGTAATCTGGAATATTACAGTGAACCCTTTAGAGTTATATTTGTTTACATGCAAAACCCCTTTGACTGAATAAAGTTTGTTTTACTCTCGAAGATTGTTTTTATTTTAAGAGTTTATTTCTGTTTTTGAGATTCAGTCGATTAAAACATTCTTTTCGTGTGAAAGATTATTTCAGATTCTACTCGCACTTGCAATTCTTTTTAAAGTTAACATGCTCTTTTATTTTCCCAAAAGAAAATTGGAATATTTGGTGCAGGAGACTCCATACTAGTACAAGGACTAGTGTCTTATTACAGGAATAGAGTTCTCCAAGCCTTGAGGCTTAGAGCCCCTACAGGAAAATATAAGTCTTCAATATAAGTGTAAGTTATATTTCTCACATAAGTTCTGTACCTGCACTAGTGCAAGCATATTGCAAGAGTACAAGAATGACTGCTTAGTGTGAGAAGGAAAATCATTAGAAGGCAGATATTTTCGAGGGCCCACTTGTTAAATTGCCATCACCTGTACTGAGCATAAACATAGGTTTTCACTTCAGATGTTAAGATTGTTTACAGTAGGGTGAAAGTTCCTTTATTTGATTTCTTCGCGAATGCATTATTTTACATTCCAACACTAGAATTACTTTGGTGTTAATTGCCTTTGATATTTTTTTGTTTGATTCTGCAACGTTTCAGTTGAGAAGTAGGAATAGAAATAGAAAAAGTTCATACCACTTCTGGAATTACCTGTGCTTCATCTCTAAGTTTACAAAACCCTCAGGTTTACCATTAAGTGTTGAAGGAGCTTGCTTAAGTGCAATTGTTGCACCCAACACTCTCGGCTCCTCAGCTCGTCTGCTTCCTGACTCACCAACTCCCCAACTCTTAATACTTGCGTACTCCATTTGTTTATTTTGGGGATGGACCTTCTAGGCTCGACTAGCACCATCTTGGATTTATCCCCTAGTGTTATCCCAACTAAAACTCTCGATCCTCTCCTCTAAAAACTCTCATTGATCTCCCAACTAAAACTCTGGGTGCTCTCCCGACTAAAAGACAAAAGTGTGTTTCCTTGTTTCTTTTAGGGTAAACCTTCGAGGATAACATCATGCTTGCATCATAAACCCATGTGGTTCCTCCTGAGTGGTGACACATGTCACACAGATTTGGCCCACTAAGCCACCTAAAAACATTGAATCTACCTGCCACACGTCCTTTCGTCCATACTGCCACGTCATTTTGATGTCATCCAAGGATGAGAGACAAGGGGTTCTTGGGCCTTCATTTAGTGACCATTTCCTTTATAAAATTTAAGGGGTAAAAACCAATTCTTAACACTGTGTTGGTCTTCCAAGTTTCCTAACCATTTACCATCTCGACCCTTCACCTTTTGTGCACACTATGTTTCTTTTGGGGTAGTTTTCCTGGGATGTCATCATCCTAGGTTGTCTTTATCTTGGGCGCTCCCTTATGTACTCAACCTTGAAACTTCCATGGAATTCCTTCTAGGATGAGCTATCTCATGGGGCCTCAACTGACCAATAAAAACACTATCTTCCACTTTTGTTAGAGCCACGTCCACCTAGATTTCTATTAGCTACTCGGCTAACTTCTCTGCCACATTTGGCAATACTACAAAACTAAATTGTTCCAAACAGTTCCTCAACCAATATTAGCTATACAAATTTGAATTTGGGGCACTCGACTTTGCCTGGAAATAAATTTCATTCCAGGTTTCAATTTGCAGACTTCAACATACCACTGGAAATATCTTTCTGAGCACCATCCAACTAAATCATGTGTGGGAGAATCTAAGTTGATCACCTAAGGCAGAGCCTCCTTCACATCCTTGGCCAACAAATCATCATAGCTATAATATTTTATAGCTTCTTTGCATACTCTTCTACTATGATGATTCTCTATAAGAGACTGCAACAACCATGGGACTCCCCCTGAGCTTGACACACCATGCACCTCAATGCTAGCCTAGTATCCATCACTACTAGCCTAGTTGAAATCAATGCTAACATATTGGATGCCACCAACCATCTTGTTGACATCAATTCCTGTGGTAGTGTTTTTGTGGCAATGGTGTACCAAAAGACACATCCTTAACATTTGATTGTTCCCTGCAAAGGAACACAGACATAATTGGTGTTGTTAGCAGAAAAAATTAAATAAACACAACATTGTAAATAGTGGAAACAATGCATACATAAACATAAACTAAACAAATAGGTAAATACACAAACAATGCTCAATGGAGAAAACAAGTCAACAAACTAATGGAAAACATCCCGTTATTAACTGCTGGTAGTAGAGGTTGAATACAATAGATGAATCTTAAACACTTAAAGAGAATTATTTGAGTTATGGTGCTAAAAAATCCTTAGCAAGGGGGTTTCTTTTCCTCAATCTCTTTACAAGTTTCTCCTCTCTCTCAAAGAAGTATGAAGACTCTCCAATGGTGGATTCCTCTTTTCTCACTAGGATGATGGATTGATTAGAAGCAATATGGCCAACATGCTAGTTCTCTTCCCTTCTTTGGCTTCAAAAATGGAATGGTGGTTTGCTCTGATAGAAATTTGGCTAGCATAACAATGTCTCATATTTTGGCTCTCCCATGGTCTGTTTATATATAATTTTTTGAATCCATCTTCCCCCTCTTGGTTCATGCATGATAATGACACATGAGTAGGACAAGATGATTCCATTGAGGGCTACATATCTTCAGGGTGACTCAAATTCAGTTTTACTGGACTGAAATCAGGTTAGAGAATCAGCTCCAAGTGTGTGGAGTGGTCCTGAATCGCCAAGTCATCCATTTATGTCACTATGCGGCTTTTGGAGGATATGTCGTGCGCCCATGGCTATCGAAGAAATAGCTGTGATGACATCAATTTTTAATCTTTGTAAACTTTGGACCTTAGGAGAAATTTAATTTTTTAAACTTCATGATGTATTCAGCTGGAAAATATTCACCTGTGCATTATGCTGGACTCCTTTCAACATCTTTTGGATTGTGAAAACATGTGTATGATTTTATGGTGTTAACAGTTTCCCCTGATGTATGAGGTTAGGAGCAAACGTATAGTTGAAATAAATCATGTTTTCTTTCTGACAGAGAGTCTAATCAACTTTTCGAGAGAGAGGACAACATGTTATGGAGATGAGTAGAGAAACCCGTTGACTGAATACAAATGGTAACCATGCTTTGGTGAAAACCTAAAGAGTGAAAAAATGTGTCTATACGAGGCGAGCATGTCCCATACTCGTTATGATGACTAATATTAAATTATTACAATCGGATAGGGAATGGTCATGTCTAGTCAACATCATGGTGGTCGACGTGTTGATGGTTGATGATGATAATTGTTGATGTTGTCAAGGGCACTTCTTGGTAAAATAGACTTAATTTGGTTCCCCCATGCATACCAGACGTGGAACACTGCTGCATGAGGTGTTATAGTATGCATGGGTCTTCTACTTCGGGTACCCCCCGGTATCATGGTGTAAGCACTATTGAATGAGGTGCTTAATGATGAGGGGTTCTTTGACTAAATGAAAGAACTGCAACGGTAGTTAAGTACGACACCACCTTAACATGAAAACTTGTGTTGGTTTCGAATGTTAGTGGGACCGATGACATCAGTTGGCAATAGTGATTATTCCCATTGTGCAACCCGAGGATATCCCTTCAAGGGGGGAGTATCCAAGGTACTGCCTCTATCCTGGAATACGAATGTTGTAGTTGACAAGAAAGGGGTGTTAACCGCCTGATATGTTATGTCGGGGAATCAATATGAGATGAAAATAGACTGTAATAGTGTGGGTCAGATAAGGCATGATAATGAGAGCTGACGATATAGGAGGAAATGGCTAACTGGCACGAGGTCAAAGCTTTTATGCAAATGGCGGCAGTCAAAAACATGTTTGCTGATAGGGATGGCCCTGGAGTCAGTAGGATTTCCAGGGTGGGTGTGAGTGTGTTCTGACTAGCATGAGGATGGTACATGAATGTGGGTGATGTGCAAGCTCCGACCAAGGGTGACTAGAAACTGACATCGAGTAAAAGATATGAAAAAATGTGGGTGGGAATATTTTTCCTAAAAAACAATCTTTGTACACTTTCCAAAAGAATATGAGGGTTATTTGGATGTACAAACATGGAGACGGGTGCCCCATAATAATGGTGGCCTGCATGGAGGTGTGGTGTTTTTTGCTGAGGGTAGGGGCACCATTTGTTGGTCTCCATGTTGGGTTGGTGACGGACATGGAGTGACACAGATGAGCTATGCAATATGGGTGAATGATAGGCCAAATGTAGGACGCAGAGGTGCATCCATATTGATCTACCGTAAAATACTAGGGATGGCCTGGGAAATGGAGTGCATGTACGATGAGTGTATCGTAATGAGGCTAAACTTCAAGGCATGTAAGTGGAGTGGTTCCCAGGTTAGAGTAAGTGGTCATGGCTCCTGATTGTGAATAAGGGTCTACAAACATGAAGAGAGCCATGAGTGGGAGGGTTCTATCGACCGACACAGATGTTTATCATACGCTAAGGTGAGATGGTGATAAACATGGTCAAGATGATGGACCCTATGGTGAATTTTGTAGAAATAATGTCAGGATATGAAAAGATTAGCATGCTAAGTGGAGAATGATACTTGCTCTGTTATTTTCCTATAGGGGTGTTGATTGAAGCGAATCATGTGTAATGTACCTACAATATACATGACCAATACCCCAAGTGAAAGCATCTTTTTAAAATATACATATAATTTGTGACTGATTGAATGCTATGAATTAAAGAACTAGAGGAGTACTTGACATGAATTTCTGAGTGTGCGACAGGCCCAAAATGAGTTTTGGCATTTACTGGAACAAAGAGTTCCATGATGAAGATGGTGTGGTACTGATCCTTGTGTCTCTTTCAGTTTTAGAAACAGAGGTCCCAAGATTCTGTAATGGGCTCCAAAAATTGGCGAAGAGGGTGATAGATAGGGCTAAGGGGGCCAAATATCACTTAATTTGTACTACTAAGGTCGAGAGATCAGAGCTAGGTTTTGGAGTGTTTCCTGTCATTGCGGTCAGTTAGAGCACTAGGTATGCACGTAGAGAGAACCAAGTAAGACTTTGTACCCTACTCTTTGTGATTTTGGTAGGTTTAGGGTAGATATGCCATATAAGGGTCCCCTCTACGACCTTTTAAGGTTGATTTTTCATGGCTGCGGGCGATTCCTGTAGAGTCTCTTGGTCGTCATGCAAAACTCAAGGTTTTGCGTGGCGACGCCATGCAAAATTTAGCCTCATATGTGTGGCATGTGCATTTGAGGTGTGTTGTGCTGTGGCGAAACCCTTTCAGGGTCGCTGTGGCTTGGCCGTCGGACTGTGCATTGTCCACTCATCTGTGTGAAATACAGACATGCAGATCGTGTGCCTATTGTGAGGACAGGTGCACGATCTTCGATGATTTGGAAACCACGGTATATGGCTTGATAAACGCCTGTCCACATGTTTGCTCAAGAAACAGGTGCACATCAGAATGTTTGCCAGGCTCATAGGGGCATGACTATGAGAAAAAAGGGTTTTTCTCTGTGTTTTTTTCATAGCCTAGGGAGCCATAAATTTAATGCATGGTATCCTTGATGGCGGGATGATTTGGAGGGAGTGGGATTGGGCGCCCTACAGGCGAATGTGGTGGGGGATCCAGCTGCTAGCCAGTTTCTAATGTAGTGGGGTCTTCTGAAGTTCCTTCAGTAGGATATGTTCTTGAGATTTTTTAGCCAATGTTGGGATGTGGATTGACAGGTGATGGTTATCCGCTTGACATATCTGGTGATATCAGTCCGTATCGATATGTATTTTGTTACCAGTTTGCTGCCTCGTGGGGAGGCTTTGCCATATCCATTGCGAGATGGGCATGAGGAAATCCATCAGTGGGCAAAGGTTGAGGGTGTGGCTCACTGTGGGCCTGACCCTTATGAGGAGGGCTGCATCAGGATTGTAGTTATTTTGGATCTCACTGAGAGAGTGGTGCTAGTGATAATTGTGAGATTGGTGGGGTCAATATCCCGCCATAGAGCATCGGGGCTACATATAGTGGTCCTCCAGTAGTTGTAGGCAGGCTATCTTTTTTATTGGGCTTGATTGTTGTATAGGGGCATGTTGTCCTAGTTGACATAGGTGTGGTGTGGCACACTTCAGTGTTTTTTTATGCGAGTGTCCTTTGCAACATTATGTATGAGAGGGTGGTAATGTTGCGTTTGATCCTAGCAGTGCTGATAGGGCCTCCCAGGGACCCTTGTATACGTCGTTGGGCACCTGCAATGCCACGAGTTGGGGGTGGTGTGGTGGGGCGTTACTGGAACGCCATCGTATAGGATTGGTTTAAGTCCAAACCTCTGTTGATTCTAGAGTATCCCTATCATGGTGTGGACTTATGGGGAGATCTAGACATGGGGCTTCCTCCGAGTGATGCCTGGGGACTAGCAGGTATATTTTTTTATCTGCATTTGTATATATATGTTTTTTTCATGTATAGGTATGATGTTTTATATATGAGGATTTTGATACCATGTGTGTTTACTTGCAGATGCGAGGTCGTGGGGATGACCACTGCCCTACTTGGTTGGTCATGATCCGAGACACATGGGTATTGTAGGGGCGACACCTATGCCACAAAGACCTTGGGATGTGAAGCCATCTATTGGTCATAAGCGACTAGTGCAATTGCACTGGTTAGATATTGGTGGACCCTTTGGTGAGGGTAGCAATGCAATGACAGGCAAGGATGTAGAGCGATGTCATGAGGATGCCGAGGCCACATAGGCACGTTTGGAAGCTATGGAGGCTGATCCACAGAGCTATTGGGATTCTTGGGGTAGATCAAAGGCCCTAGCTAGAGGGTTTCCCATTGATGGTTGGGCAAGGCTGGTGGAGGTCGTTGTGGAGACAATGATGGTGCTTATGTGATCGCATTGAACAATTTTGTGCAGTATAACTATGGCAATAGCTAAAACTGGTCTAATTTTGGATCTAAATGCAGAGATTGGTCCACGGGAGCCCTAAATAGACCTGTGGGTCTGGATTTTTTGAAGATACCATGTATGTACTAGGGGAAGCACCCATTATGAGGATGCTCCCATGTATTTTTTGACTTATTTATCCTGGTCAAAGACCAGTGGACTATGTTGATATTTTTGTATTCATATATATTTTTTGATATGTATATATGAGATGGTTTTTTGGTGGCTGTTATGATATGTCACACACGTCTATTCTTTTTGATGTATTTTTTCTTTTTGCTTGAGATGTATCTTATGCTCACGGTTTATGTATCTTGATGGTTATATATATGTGGTGTGTGCCAGTAGGATTTGATTAGCTATGTGATCAATTGTACGATTTTGATCCCTTGGTATATGTGTGAATGTGATATGATCAAAATTTTGAGCTAACCTTTGTGCATGCAGATACTTCTGAAAAATGCGTGTATCATGGACTTGAAAGATCTTGTTTAATTGCGATACAATTGACTGGGAATCAAGGAATACATGTAGGTGACAGATACGTAGGTGGTGGGAATCGGCCAAGAGACCTATGACTACATCGTATTCAACTTGATTGTTGGTGGCTAACCCAATACAAATCCATTAGAGAGACGGGGTGTCCAGTCAAGAGAGTATATGATCTAGGTTGCAGCGACGAGCTTTTGTGACCATCGAGATGTGACGTCAACAAACCCGTGGTGTTAAGCTGGCAGATCCATCTGTTGACACATGATGAGAGAGTGATGTTTAGAGTGAATCCATGATGAGGTGATTATCATAAAAAAATAAGTCATGGTGCATACATGTACATTCTAGGATTTTATGGGTGAAATTTTTTGAGTTAAAGACCATTGATGAGATTTTGTATGCAAGTCTCATTAGGCTATGGAAATATGTATACCCCCTTGAAGAGGCAATGTTTGATCATGTATGGGCCTTTCCACAATGTTTCAAACTTCCTGGGTCCTACCATTTCTTGGGCAACATCGTAGCAGAGGACTAACTCCCCCTCGGTAAATGTCTGAGGGGTGATGTTACAATCAAATGAGGATTTGACCCTCTTCTTTTGTGCTTCATTATTTTGGAGGGATTTTCATCAGCGTTCATCGACAAGCTCCAGCTACACCAATATTTGTTCCAAAGATTTTGTGTCAGTTAAAATGTCAATAGTCGTGTGTAACAAGGGGATCTCACATTAAATGGGAAGGACTGCTTTGACGCCATATACTAGTTGGAAGGGAGTAAACCTTGTAAACACCTTGACCATTGTATAGTATGCCCATAGGGCTAAGAACACCATATGGTGCCAATTGGTTTTATGAGTGTTCACCATGCATTGTAACATGGTTTTGAGAACCTTGTTAACAACGTCTACTTGTCCATTGGATTGTGGGTAGTATGGTGACACAAACTCGTGATAGAAACCAAGGTGTTGGGATAGCTCTTGAAATATTTCATTCTCGAAATGTTTCCCATGGTATGAAACCAACTCCTTGGGAACATAAAACCTTGTTATGACATGGTTGAAGAAAAACCATACAGTGGTTTCTGCATTGTTATTTTATGTGGCCATTGCTTCTACCCATTTGGTGAAATAATCCATAGTGACCTGGTTGAAGGGAAAGTAACCCTAGGGTCCTTTGGGCTAAGACTCTACCAGACTGAAAATTGCTTATTCAAAGAAACACACACACAACCATCATTTTTACTTTTAAGCAAATTCTAACATTTAGGGTACGTACCTAAGGTCCTACGTTCGAGAAGGCCTTTAGGGTCCAAACCCTTCTTGGAGTTCCCTTCTTCTTCCTTTGACCTGCAAGACAAACAAATCAAAGAACACAATAGTACATGTACAGATACTTATGTATAAACCATCTTTATGCTATAAAGTTAGTTATAAAAATCTTTAAGTAACCACTTGCATAAGAATTCAAAACAAGAATCTCATAAGCATAAAGAAAGATTGTTTCGGGAACAAAGACGTGTTTCTTTATATATAAAGGCAAATGAAGTACATATAACGGAAAGATATCACCTGAACACCTTCAGCAGGCTCCAAGCAAAGCTTCCTCCCAGATTCGTTCCAGCCTCAAGCCTCCAACAAGAGCTCCTTCCAAGTCTTACTCAATGATGATATCAAGGATAAATGATCACCAATACACATGGAAACAAGGGTTTCCTATGCAAAATGGGGGAAGTGCAGAAAGCACCAAGGACTTCAGACCTGGTCTAAGGGGAAAATCTCAGTATAATAATCTTGCTCTCCTTTCTCTCTCCCCTTGGCCTTCCCTTTGATGTCTTTTTATACCCTCTCCCAAGTAGTTTTTTAGTTAGGATTTGGTTGGGAACAGTTGGGCCACGGGCACTAACAGGTGATCCAGCAGGTAAAACCCTCGATCTCCGCCCGAAAAAGAGGAATTTATTATTTTTTTAAGTGTTTTAATAGATACACGTGGGTTGGGTATGATAGACCCGCGTGTACACGCATTTAACTCAGGGCAATGTCGCGTATAGGGAATAAAACACTGTTTTTTAAATTTTTGGACCAGGTCTGGAAGGAGGGGTTGCCCTAGGCCATAAGTGCAGCATCACAAACCATAAGAGTGAGATTTGGAGCTATAATAGATGCCCCCTAATGTATGAGGTCAGAAGGGGAACATGATGGCCGAAATATATTAAGTAAGTACAAGGAAAGGAACTCTGCCGAAAAACCGAGGACTTCACCAGAATTCAGCCTGCCAAGCCACCGAAAGGAGATCAGAAAGAAACACTGTCTGAGGCAGGCATACCCATGCTCAGGAAAAGTAAAGCATGTCCGCATACCAAGTACAAGCGGATACACTAAGTATACAAGTATAAATGACTGGAAGATACATAATGGATCATCTGATCATAATGAGTAAGTACATGTCTGAATATCACATATAAGACTGTCAATGATGCTGAAAGATGCAACGGATCACTGATATCAAAGACTGATCCCAAAAAGGTACCAACTGAACATGATGGAATAGGATGGTACTACACTGCAAACTCAGGTGCCAGCATATAGAATGTTGCCGTGACTGACTGCAACATATAAGGTGGAGTGGTATCAACTAGCAGCAACAGGAGCAACTGTCAAGTGAACCAATGAATGCTGATACAACCTGAGGTCTTCACCGACCGCCGTGGTACATTTCTACACCATGGGAATAAATGATCTGAAGTCGACCATGTGAGAAATCGTTTGATTACTGGTCATTGATGTATACCGTTAACAAACACGAGGCTACTCACCGATAATGATAATGAGCGTCAAGGTACCCAGTACAATCTAACAAGTGTGAATAGATGAGCTGAAGTCGAACACCTGTAAGAATCTATCAATCAGGAGACAATGATGGTTTCCCACTGTCGATAGCGAGGAATCTGCCACTAATGACTGCAAACCCCAAGGTACTGCCAAATGGACTCTAGATCTTTGCCCCAGAGCAATGAGTCGGAGTCGATAGGGAAAGATCTGCTAGAAGGAAGGCATTAAGGCATCCTTCATCAATCTAGCGCGAGTGTAACCCGTAGGCCAATAATGTGGAAGGAATCAGACGAAAAAGATGTAGTAACCCAACCGAAGTACGTTTCCGGCGTACACAAGATGTGGCTAGCGCACGGCAGAAACCCTCTGAACCAACCAATAATGAAAGCCGACACAGAGGCGAGGTATCCACCAATAGGGTCAAATGGAAACCAAGGTACTGCACGAATCCCAATGTGTGATAATGTATGCTGATGTCGAACACAAGGGAAACCACTCAGTCAAAGATCCATGATACTGATCGATGCTGAGCACAACGTGACCTATCAATAATGAAAATAGGGCCAGGGTGCGGCTCTAGGCCTGTCCTCAGAGCAAGGTGTTGTCGTCGATAAGGACAAGACCCGCCAGCAAGAAGTCAATGGGGACCTTCTCAAACCGGCACGAGTAAAGGACCAATATAACTGATGTGATGATAGACATGACACTGACAACCAGGGATGGCCGACTGAAAAATGAGTCAAGAGACACCGCAGAAAGGCCGACTCAGGCTAACTTCCCTTGAACAAAAGCACGACTCAATGTGATTATGTGGCAGCATATGATGAATCTGTATAAGTTCGTCATGCAGGAGGCATGAACGAACCCTCCATATGATTGGAAGAGATAACCAATCGGGGGAGAACTTGACTCGATAACAAGGTTATGGCGTACCTAAGTCAAACTAAATCCCACCCATACGGAGGAGACTTTGTTTTGAGTGCTTTGTTCAAGGGCGACACGACTGACTCTAGCTACCAACAATAAATGGAAATAATGTCCCTGTTCCCGCTCTTTTTTGGAATATTTAATTTTTTTGTCTTTTTCTAATAAGCCGGAAAAAGAATAAAAGAATGCTATGGTATAGTGGAAAGAACGAGTGTCGGTGAAACAGATGATCTAGTTCCTGGGAAAGGAACGTTCCTATGCTCAATGCAGGGAGGTGAAAAACTGGTCAGTGACACTCAGAGGTAAGTTCCTTCCACGGATCTGGGTATGTCAAGCTGCAGAAGTCAAGGGTATGCAAGGTTGATTTTGCAGACGTCATGGTCAAAAGTTGGCTTAAACACGAGTCCAAGTGAAGCCGGCTATAGGCCAAAAGGTGCAAATGGTCAACATGCAATGCAAAAGTACAACTCAACACACATAGGAGCCTCTAGGGTATAGGGCCAGAACGAAGTGAAGAAGCAAAGAGGAATGAGTCTTCAACGCATAAGTTATGGCGGGACTACAGAGGACTCCCGAGCCTACTCAAAACGAAGCAGCATGGGCAACAAATGTCAGTGAGGTGCTAACTAGGATGCCCATGTAAAAGGATGGCTCTACCATCATGTCATGATTTAAAGAAACGGCGAGTGAAAATGGCTTACGAACCATAACATGATGGGGTCGACCCTACGGCAGATGTATCGGTCAAATGGAGGCTAGTATGCATAATGCAACGGAAAAATGGGTGTCTCTAACCTATATGCCAGTGAGAACACGATACCTGCCATGACGGGTCAACAGTCATGGAACCGTCTCGAACCGTCGAAAAATGTCCAAAATGTCCTGAAAAACAACCCAATCTCGACATTCCAAGCTCCCAAGTTAAAAGTGACATGAAACCAAACAAAATAAAATTTTGAAAAAATTTGCATTTTCAAAACTTATAAAAAGAAATTTTGGACTTACCATTTTCACCGTTTGACCTGGAGAGCAAAAATTGTGGAGCAAAAGGAGCAAACTTCCCCGTGACTTATTCAACCGTTCAAACTTGCCGAAAACTTCCAGGTAAGCACTAAACTTGTCTTGTAATGAATTGTGATAGTTTTTAGGAAGTTCAATTAATGTTTCACCGTTAGACTTTTGCAAAAAATTTCTCTGCGGCGTACACGCGGGTTGGCTGTATAGAAATCTCGTATACGATGGCCCTACACGCGACTGTATACAAGGGAACCTGCGTGTGCGCAACAAACAAATTTTATATACAAAACTAACGGATGAAAGTGATTTTTTCTTCCAGGATGACTGTCACATGGCGTGAAAGAGAGCACTCAGCTGTAGATAATGAAGTTATGAACAATGATGAGGCATTAGACGCCCTACGGGGATGTGGATTGTTAAAATTCTTCAAGTCGCCAAATATGAAAGCAAACGTGCGTCTGCTCGAGAGACTCATTGATTATTGGGATGTCGAGGAGGAAGCTTTTGTGATTGATCAGATGCCACTCAGGGTAGAAGTGGAAGATATATATTTCATCATGGGCCTTTCCCGAAGGGGAGAGGTAGTACACTCCCGGGGCAGGACCCGGAATAGTCTCAGTATAGACGACTATGTTCAAATTTACTGCCCAGGTCATCGGAAGGTCGGGAGCTAGATCTCTATCCCACACGTGGAGAGTTTGTCACTGCGGATAATCTTGTTCACCATAGCTCGAGTGAAAGGATCATCCTCACTACATCAGGCATCACGGGTCAACATGAGCGTAGCAGTGGACTGTCTCACCACGGTGTTTGACTGGTGTACTCCTCTACTTGCCAACATGAAGGAACAACTTACTTCTATCAGGAGGGGACAGACCAAGAACTTTGGGTACGGAACCATTTTATGCACTTTCTTCTTCGAGAAGGTTCCCACACTCCGCCCCAGGGTAGCAGTTCCCATCATTAGTCCACGTGATCCACGCATGGGCCGGTGGGATGACTTGATGAAACGTCTGGGGGGTGGGGAAGTACCTAGGAATGCATTCGACGATGACTTTTTTGCTTGGTGGGAGCAACAGATCATCACCATAGATGACTACCCCTATGCTGGGCTGGATTTCCGAGGAGATCCTGATCTAGTGTTACCACCGGATGCAGCATGGGGCGAGATTGGTAAGATTTTTGATTTTTATGATTATATAATTTTTTTGGATTTTTCAAATATTTTGAAAAATATTTTTTTGATGAGATTCAAATGACTAATATGATGATCATGTTCCAGACATTGGGCCCGTGCGACCAGATGGATTCCTGCGGCATGGACGGCGTGGCCGAGGAGCCGAAGAGGCGGCTGCGAATGCGGAAAGGACCCTCAATAACGTCCAGCGACACTTGGCGAGACTGAGCTGCCAAGTACCGATGGCCGAGATAGAGGACCTTCCTCCAGATATGCAGCGTCATGTGGTTGGGATGCCACGTGACTGGGTTCGCGTCTTTCGGCGCGTGGCCAATGCTATAGTTACTTATTTAGCTGCTCATCCAGAGCTGAGGCATTAGATATGTCTGACATGATTATGGGCATTTGAGTCCCAATTTTGTATATTTTTGGACACACATATGTACACTCGAGACGCTTTGCGATATATATATATATATATACAGTTTGACTTTTTGATGCATGATTTTATGATGATGAATGACTGATATGCCAGTCCAATGCTTGATTAGCGATAGAATCAGCTAACCAATTTTGAGATCTTGGAATGTGCAAATAATTAATGTAAATAAATGATCTTTGCAACAACCTCACCCTTAAATATTGGCGATATAATAATGGATCTCTAACCCGATAAATGTTATTTAACTGAGACACTATCAATTGAGAATCAAGATATACTACCAACGAGTCGATCCCATAAGAGATTGCCTTGGATAATAAATTGATAACAGCTGTATATTCGGCCATATTGTTCGAAGCAGGACCGATACACACGCCTCTCGATATCATCAACTGACCAGTTGGGTAATAAAGTACCCAAGCTGCGGAAGCAAGATTCCGAGTGTGCCGACTAGCACCATCGGCGAATCCAAAATAAACCAAATCATCCATCAACACCTGCCAAGGCAGACCAAAAAGTGCTGATATCAGAAAACGCTCGATAATATATGTACAAATATACATAAAATACAAAGAAGCCATTGCCTGGTAAAACTAAGCAAAATACTTCTTTAAATAGAGCCCATTTCGGGGCTCCGCCAGCTTGTTTCCTTCGAAATCAATTAACTCATACGATCCTTTTTCTAAGACTCGTTTGATAATGAAAGGACCGTACCACATAGGCTTGAATTTGCCTGCCCCCAAGGCGTCCTTATCTTGGTCATAGACCAAGACAAGGTCACCTTCAGAAAAGACACGAGGACGGACAGACTTATCATACTGAGTTTTGACCCTTTTCTTATGGGCCTCATTCATCGTGGCGGCATCTCGACGCTGCTCATCGAGATGTTCCAGGTGAACTAGGCGCTCCTCGAGACTCGAAGTCTCAGGAAGAAGCTCGACAGCCAATTTCAGAGATGGAATTTCACATTCGACCGGAAAGATAGATTCCATCCCGTAAACCAACTGAAAAGGAGTAAAACCAGTAGCCGTTTTGACGGAGGTTCGGTATGCCCAAAGAGCCGGATACAACATAATGTGCCAATTGGACCGATTTTTATCGATTGTCCGTTGGAGTATCGTCTTAAGAGTTTTATTGACTGCCTCGACCTGTCCATTGGCCTGAGGATAGTAAGGAGACGAATGCTCCTGACGGAAACCTAATTTAAAAGCCAATTCGGACATTAGCTGATTTTGGAAATGACTGCCATGGTCAGTAACAATCTCTCTTGGGATACCGAATCTTGAGATAACCTGATTGAAAAGAAACAAAGCTGTCGTGTCACTGTCGTTCTTATAAGTAGGCATGGCCTCAGCCCACTTCGTGAAGTAGTCTACAGCCACGATAATGTACTTGTGATTCGCCGCTGAAGGTGGATTACAAGTCGTAAAATCAATACCCCACTTAGTGAAGGGACCGATGGTGACAACGGGAAAAAGGGGAGCTGGATGCATGCGCATCTTGCGAGTAAAAATTTGACACGGGTGACAGCGTTTGACCGCTTCCACACAGTCCTTAAAGAGTGAAGGCCAAAAGTAGCCGGCACGTAAGATGCGCTGGGCTGTAGCAAGCCCAGATAGATGACCACCACAAGCTCCACTGTGGCAATCATTAAGCACAGACTCTACTTCCTCTAAGGTTAAACAACGTTGAAGAATTGAATCAATCCCTCGACGATATAATGTGTCACCAATGATAACATAGTTTTTAGCCAGGTGACGTAACTTGCGACGTTCATCCTTGGAGAAAGTAGAGGGAAACTTCAAAGTCTGGAGATAGACAATGATATCTCCATACCAAGGGTCTTGTGAAGAGATGAGGAATATATGTTCGTCGGGTAAACTTTCCTCATAAACAATATCCTCTCCACAAGGAAGCTCAGAAATTAGCTCCGCAAAGACCATAGATTTCTTAGACTTGGCGGACAAGAACTCGAGGTCGAATTCTTGTAAAATGACTATCCATCTATTATATTTTCCCCCAATCACTCGCCTACTGAGGACAAATTGGAATGGATTGACCGCCGCTAGGACAAAAGTTTTGCGTAGCAAAATATAATGACGGAGCCTCTGGACAGCATG
This sequence comes from Pinus tabuliformis, assembly GCA_031772625.1. Classification (NCBI taxonomy): domain Eukaryota; kingdom Viridiplantae; phylum Streptophyta; class Pinopsida; order Pinales; family Pinaceae; genus Pinus; species Pinus tabuliformis. The sequence continues at coordinate 338,357,065 of CM062820.1, forward strand.
GACAGCTGCCAAGGCCAACTTCTCAACCGGAGAATAGCGGAGTTCAGGGCCTATTAAGCCTCGGCTCAAATAATGAATCACGTGCTCGACGAGAGCATCGTCTTCCTGAACTAGAACCATACCAATGGTATATTCTGCTGCAACGAGATAGAAAAGGAAGTCTCTACCATAATCCGGTGGACTCAAAAGCGGGGCAGAGACTAATGCCTTTTTCAAAGCATCAAACGACTGCTGCGCAAAGTCGTCCCACACAAATGGAACTCCTTTCCGTAGCAAACGCATGAACCCTTTAGTGATCTCGGCATAGTTTGCTATAAACCGTCTCAAGAAATTGGCCTTCCCTTGAAGACTTTGAAGTTAACGGATTGAGGACGGGGGAGGCAACTGAACTATTGCCTCAACCTTGAAGGGATCAACCCGAATCCCTTCATTGGACACTATAAACCCTAACAACCGACCGGATGTAACCGCGAAAACGCACTTATTGGGATTCAACCGGATTTTATAGAAACGACATCGCTCAAAGACTAATCGAAGATGACTAGGGTGATTTGTTCTCTTTCGAGAACGAGCAGCGAGATCATCTAAGTATGCTTCGATGACATGTTTGATGTCGTGGAAAGCGTAGGACATGGCCCGCTGAAACGTGGCTCCAGTATTTTTAAGACCAAAGGGAATCTTTCGATATGCAAAGGTACCCCAGGGACATATGAAGGCAGTCTTATGCTGATCCTCAGGACGAATAGAGATTTGATTGTAACCTGAGAAACCATCCATAAAGGAGAAAATCTCATTACCTGCACACTCGTCGATAATCTGATCAATGAATGGCGTGGGGTAATTGTCTTTTGGACAAGCCTTGTTTAAGTCCCTAAAATCGATGCATACACGGATTGTTCCTTGCTTTTTGTCCACAGGGACTGGATTCGAAACCCAATCCGTAAGAGGAACAGGGTATATAAAACCCGCCCTTAGCAGCTTCTCAACCTCAGCTTTGATAGCCGCTGCTTTCCTAGGGTTAACCGGCCGAAGCCTTTGACGAATCGGTTTTGCATTTTCGTACGTCTTGATCTCATGTTGGACTATAGAAGGATCAATGCCGGGCATTTCCTCATAAGACCAAGCAAATACATCACGATATTCCTTGAATAGGTCGGTGTAAATTTGAATTTCTTGAAGGGAACACTCAATTCCGATGAAGATATTCTCAATGATGTTAGGATCCTTAGAGATGTTTATAGGTATTGTCTTTGAAATTACCAACATATTACCTTCGGCACGTGTGTGTGTTGGAGCCAAAGGGTTCGACACCGTACAAACATCACTACCAATGAGCTCGAAGAATCTAGATTCTACTTCCTGCAATGGAGGAAGAAAATATGAGCGATGGTGTAAGTCTTCCCAAGGTCGATCTATACCCATCATTACTTCGAGGATTGCTTCTTCAGAAGGTAGAACCGAATCTAAGCAGTCCATGGCAGAGGTAGAATCAAAGCTCCAAGCGGGGGCCACATGACCATCTAACTCCTCTTCGGAAAAAGGAGTAGAATGGTTATCTGCAGAGTCTACGATGGACTGATATCTAAGCTCAGCTGCAGATATAGGAAACGCCATTCCATTAACTTATCCTTCAACTAATGTGGTCGTAGGTGAAGGCAAGGTCCAAGGGTCAGAAAAATAATGAGTTCGGAAGAACTCTTCTCGAGGAGATTCCTTGGATGATGAAATAGCATTGATTCTTGCAAAAGGAGAGGGAAGATCAAACGTACCCATCAATGAGGAATACATCCCTACTCCTAAATTCTCAGTCGGCGGGCGAGGGTTATCCACTAAAGGAACAGTAGAGTCGGAGGTTGCTTGAGGATCGATTGGAGAATAGTCCAATTCATCAACCTTAACGATTTTCCCCTCATGAGGAAAGCAAATGACACGAAACAGAGTCGATACAATGGCTTCCATCTCGTACACCCAGTTCCTTCCTAATAGGAGATTATAATCTAGGTTAGCATCTACGACTTCAACTTCGATATTAACGACCTTCCCTCCAACACATATAGGAAAGGCCGGGATAATCCCATGCGGCTTCTGAGAATGGCGATCAAATGCAGTTAAGACGGTTGGTGAAGGAACAGCCGAAGGTGAGCCAATAGCCTTCCAACATGACATGGACATGACACATGTGGAAGCTCCTTCATCTATAACGGTGCAAAAAATATTGATTTTCCGGTATGTTGACTTTACCTGAAAAGCCATATGATGAGGGAGTCTCTTTTTGACATTTGACATGTCAAAAGAGAGCACTAAAGAGTTAGCTGGATCGACTGCTCCAATGGCGGAGAGTAAAGCACTTCTATGAGACGGACACGATTGGAGAACTTCCAAAGCGGACATAGCACACGGGCTTTGAGCCAAATCCTCCACAATGGAGTAATTTTTGGCGGCCCTAGCATTAGGGTTAATCGTCGTGCGTTTGGCGGAACCTTTCGGTATCCTAGGTATAGTCTCAACAAGCGGTCGCTCAATATGAAGGTCATTACTTCCGGGAACCGTTTTATCCTTAGATGTTTCGGCTTCACCATAATCACGTAACCGAGTAGTCACGTTAATGTTTGAACCCATCATAAAAACATTTGATGCTTTTTCCCCTTCCTGGTTGCCCCCTGAGGAGGTCCCAGGATTCGAATTCGCGCCAGCAAGAAGTTGCTGCCATTGGGGAAACAGGTTAGTTAACACAGCTTGCGAACTAGAAGTCCCTTGCTGTCCTAACAAGCGCTGAGCGCCTTCAATTCTAGGGCAAAGATGAGTTAGATGGTCCCCACTGCATAACTTGCAAGGGAACTTAACTTTCTTTCTCGACTCACCTTTACTACCACCAGCGTTGTTGCCGGATTTATTTGCATCGGGCTTCCCATCCGAGTTCTTCTTCTTACCACGTCCTTTCTTTTTCCCATTGGAATTTTGATTTCCTTTGGGGTTATCGGATTGGACGGCGTTAATGGAAGAATTTTGGGAGGCTTGAGGATTAGACATTGTGACTTGGTTGTTAGGAGCAGTTTGTAATGACAACTGCTGCAATTGATTCAACAAGTTGACTGTAGTCGAGTCTACTGACCCCACAATACCATCCGCGTGCGGACCTGGCTTCGGCTTAGCTAAATCAACCTTAGATCCAGGAGCATCTGGCAAGTACTTTTGGAGGATCCCAGACTGAGAGTAAATCAGTTCTAACTGCTGGGCCCTGAAAATGGCTTGCTCCTCATAATAGACCCCAGACATGGAGACATCCTTGGAGATCTCGGGTTGCAAAGACTTCAAAAACCACTCTAGACGGTACTCCGGAGGGATTTCGGCTTTAATGAGCCTTTTTCTCCGTCTCCATTCTTGAATGTGATCAGAAATGTGGGTTGCCTTATCCTGACGAAAGGTAGCCAGAAGTTCAGTTCCGGCATCATAGCGGACAGGCAACTGGAAGTGATTCAAGAAGATATTGGCTAAGTCTGCGAACGATGTAAAGCTGCCCCCTGGCAACTCTATATACCATTTAGCCGCATTACCAGTCAAGGTGCGCTGAAAGAGTCTCAACCTAATTGAATCCTCGATTAGGGAGTTGGATGAGCACCACAAATGGAATGTGGTTACATGATCGCCCGGATCTTCACCACTCTTCCCTTCGAATTTTGGTATATCCGAAGGGAGTTTGGTTGGGACCGGAGGCTAGGTCGGATTGTATCTGATAGGGTCGTTCGTTAGCTTAGTGAGATCTGGCAAGTTTAACGTTGCCAGAAACGGAAGCCTAGGAGGACCTAGGGGATTCCACCCAGACTGGGCAGAACTCCCAAAGTTCTGAAAAGATTGTCCTGGGATTTGGGAGGCACTAGGCTGCCCGAAGTGACCAGTAGAACCGGCTGAACCAAAAGGCAAGCCTTGTGGTCCAGCAAAATTTGGAGTTTGACCAACTCCTGCCGTATAACCTCCATAGCCCGAAAAGTTTCCTCCTAAAGAATGGTAAGGAGTTGATAACCCCTGATATGGGTTCCAAGCCGAAGCAAGGGGAGGAATGCTTTGAAACATGCTAACCGTGGAATACGGCCTACTTCCTTGTTGGCCGATAAATGGATTCGTAGTTCCTGCAGTACTAACCCCAGGGTTATTCCAACCTTGGAAAGGATTGCTGCTTTGTCCTATTGAAGAAAAAGGCATGGACCCTACCGTTGGGTTGGAATGTGGTATATGACCACTTCCGAAAGGAAAACCCTGGAATGAAGCCGATCCGCCCATCATGGACGTAGCGGCACTGAACAGAACCGATGGAATACCCTGTGATTGGGTGCCAAAAAGGAAGGAACCAGTACTAAAAGCATTGGTTTGGGCATTTCCACTCGTGGACGGAATGGAGGTAGACCCAATTAAAGACGAGCTAGCAAAAGATCCGAACAAGGAAGCGGAGGGGATGGAAATGGTTCCTCCCCCTTGCACCGATGTTGGGGTTTGCATAGTCGCAGCACTCGTAGAAGCCATGCTTCCAGTAGTGATCATAAATGGTAAGCGCGTAGCGTAACCTGGACTCGCTGGTCTATGTGACAGAGTCCCAACGTATTGCAATACGTCTGGATAACTAGATGGTAGTGGAGAATTTGGAATCACTAGAGATTCTGAAAGTTCTTCTACCTCTACGTTATTCTCCGCTTGAAAGCGAACTCGAGAAAGGACTGGAGTGTCCCTCTCTTTCTCAGAAGTTCCAGGCCTTGCTTGGCCGCTAATATCCCCGAGAGGAGGATCAATCCCCGATGCGTCAACAGGCATGGGACGGGCCCCACCGGTAGTATCCCCTCTGCGCCTTCTAGGAGAAGGCTCTAAACTAGGTGGCGAGAGACCACGAAGTCTTCGAGACCGTCTTGGAGACTGGTCAGCCACTTTGAATTTTTTGTTATGATCTAACTAAAGACTCAAAAAATTAAAAGCTAAGCCGACTAGGAGCATAGAGCACACACTATAAAGTTCCTAAAGATACAGCCAGTCAAACAACTTCCAAGTATTTCCGCTCCGGGTGATTAGGACCGGACACCAAAATACGAGAAAGTGAATCAAAGGGCCTTCCGAAGATAGTCTGGGATGATGAGGGCCCAGTCCTATCAGCGAAGGTATCAGAGGAAGTTACGCTGACCTCCTAACAACAGCCTACGCCGGTGCAAGCCCCCAAGCTTCGCAAGGGTGCCCTCCAGTAGTACTGTCGAGAGTGATACAACGTCGACCTCAGGTGCCACGGGATTCCCCTCCGCAGCCACCTATGCAGATCCCTAGGAGAGGCAACTATGGGTACCAACTCGTCGCAGAAGCCAGGCGGAACAGTCGTGAGGTAAGTTCGGACAAGTAGGAGAGGGGGTATCTCTCTTCCCTGTCTTCACAGACCCTCGTGCTTAACTCCCAGATCTGGAGCTTTCCTGGTCTTCCTAACGCTATTGGATTTACTCTCGTTAATCAGACTCTTATGTTTGACGTTTTATGTGGCCTTGGAGAGTTAACTCTCCACTCGCCTAATCCAAGGCCCTAAAATCCTAGACTTGTTGGTGTAATAACTAAAACAAAAAGTTCTAGTGGATTTTAATTAAGCGCTTGATTTTATTAGGCTGTTCTTTAAGTCACAAGGTAATGGAGATGAAACTTGTGGTGTTTTTATGGACGCAAAAGAAATTAATAAAACTTAGCTACATGCACATGCACTTTTGTTTTCGATGAAGAGCAATTTCTATGAGGTTCAGAGGTACTTTTAATATAAACAAATTTTCTTTTTCTTTTCAGACTCCACACTCACAAAAACTAACAAAACTAAATATGCCTAAAAAGAGATGCAAATCCTACCCTAATGCAAGAACTATATGTGGATGCAAGATTCAAAGACTACTCTAAAAACAAAGAAGGAAAGTTGCTGCTTTACCAAATTTTGTCTTGCCACTAAAATGCTTAGATAGAATATGATGTGTTACCAATCATTTCGTCCAAAAAATAAAAACAAGTTCTAAGATAAAAACAAAGCACTTTCACTTCGCAAAAAAGGAAATCAAATGAGAAGCGAGTTTAGGAAAGCGAAACTCAAAAACTTTCAAAATATTTTCTTTCGATCAAACCAAAAAGTCTTTTTCAAAGGAAAGCTCTCAAAAATACTGACACCAATGATTGATAAATGGGCAACCAAACACTTTTGTGAATTGACACCTTTCAAATGATGAAAACTCAACAAAAATAAATGTGTTTGAAATCGCTTTTGACAATCAAAAACAGCAATGAAAGTCCCAAAAGATCAAAAGACAAGTTTCAAGAAAATGGTAACAAACAACTTTCCCGAAACGAAGGAGCAAATGGTCACAAAAATGATTTCGTTAAGCAAACAAAAGTGTCATCAAAGCAAAAATGGACACAAAGATTGAACCCAATCTTCCTACTCTGCCGAAACAGAGCAATCAAGATTCTTAAACAGAAATCTTGTGTGTCAAAAATCAATGACGCTTGCAATCAACGAAAACAAGACTAATACTCCTTATGACTAGAGAGAGTTCAGAACAAGATGCCCCCTGTCAAACAGAGAACTGTTACTGGAAAAGTGACTGCTTGACACTGACCCAAACCACCAGACAAACATTCAGCAAAAAGAAAATTTATAAATCTTGAAATTTATGTAATATACGCGCCTGCAATTAAGTGCAGAATGCGTGTACACGCGACTGTAACTAAGGAAACCTGCGTATACGCGGGTTCACTTAGTGCAACTTGCGTATATACGCTTCTGTAATCCAGGAAAAGAGCGTATCTGAAGTCTTTCAAGAAAAATAAAAAAACACAGACTGAAAAACTTGAAAAGCTTGGAGTTCAAGAAAAGATCAGACAGTCAGAGCCAACAAACAGAGGGGCTGAGCCTTGATTGGCTTGAAGACTACCCAAACTAGGAACAACAAGAGTGTTGTCCCCAGCGGAGTCACCAATTCTGGTTGAAGAGAAAGTACCCCTAGGGTCCTTTGGGCTAAGACTCTACCAGACTGAAAATTGCTTATTCAAAGAAACACACACACAGCCATCATTTTTACTTTTAAGCAAATTCTAACGTTTAGGGTACGTACCTAAGGTCCTACGTTCGAGAAGGCCTTTAGGGTCCGAACCCTTCTTGGAGTTCCCTTCTTCTTCCTTTGACCTGCAAGACAAACAAATCAAAGAACACAATAGTACATGTACAGATACTTATGTATAAACCATCTTTATGCTATAAAGTTAGTTATAAAAATCTTTAAGTAACCACTTGCATAAGAATTCAAAACAAGAATCTCATAAGCATAAAGAAAGATTGTTTCGGGAACAAAGACGTGTTTCTTTATATATAAAGGCAAATAAAGTACATATAACGGAAAGATATCACCTGAACACCTTCAGCAGGCTCCAAGCAAAGCTTCCTCCCGGATTCGTTCCAGCCTCAAGCCTCCAACAAGAGCTCCTTCCAAGTCTTACTCAATGATGATATCAAGGATAAATGATCACCAATACACATGGAAACAAGGGTTTCCTATGAAAAATGGGGGAAGTGTAGAAAGCACCAAGGACTTCAGACCTGGTCTAAGGGGAAAATCTCAGCATAATAATCTTGCTCTCCTTTCTCTCTCCCCTTGGCCTTCCCTTTGATGTCTTTTTATACCCTCTCCCAAGTAGTTTTTTAGTTAGGAGTTGGTTGGGAACAGTTGGGCCACGGGCACTAACAGGTGATCCAACAGGTAAAACCCGCGATCTCCGCCCGAAAAAGAGGAATTTATTATTTTTTTAAGTGTTTTAATAGATACATGCGGGTTGGGTATGACAGACCCGCGTTTACACGCATTTAACTCAGGGCAATGTCGCGTATAGGGAATAAAACACTGTTTTTTAAATTTTTGGACCAGGTCTGGAAGGAGGGGTTGCCCTAGGCCATAAGTGCAGCATCACAAACCATAAGAGTGATGCTGGCAATGGCCTTATTTTATGTGGCCATTGCTTCTACCCATTTGGTGAAATAATCCATAGTGACCACAATGTATTTGTGGCTGCCTGATGACAAGGGGTTACAAATCATGAAGTTGTTTCCCCATTTAAAGAACAGGCTGACCACTATGACTGGATGTAAGGGAGAAGGTGGTGCTTGTGCCTTATGAGCATATCATTGGCATCACTCACATATTTTGACTTCTTGAATGGAATTGTGGAAGAGGGTGGGACATAAATAACCAACGTGAAGGATTTTTTGGGCAGTGGACATCCACTACAGGTGGCTGCCGCAAGACCCATTGTGGAAATAATTTAAGGCTTTCACAGCTTGTTGATGATTAATGAATAAACTTAGGATAGTGTCAATGCCTCGTCAATAGAGGAAATCCCCCAAAAGGAGGTAGTGGGGGGCCTGATGGAGTATATGCCTCTGATTGTCACGAGTCAACTAGGGTTTGAACTTTTGAGTTCGTAAAAATAGGAGGATGTCACCGTACCAGGGGTCGTCCATTGATACTAAAAATAGATGTTCATCGGGAAGAGCCTCATTAACGGGAGAGCCTTGAGTCTCTGTTGGGAGGTTTGTGATGAACTCGACAAGGATGAGTGATTTTTTACTCTTAGGAGAGTTAAATTGTAGATCAAATTCTTGTAGAATAACAACCCACCGAGCATACTTGTGGTTCATCATACGACAATTGAGCATATACCTCATGGCGTTAATGGCTGCTATTTATTACGGTGGTTCGAAGGATGATATAATGTTGAAGCTTTTGTACATAATGTACAAGGGCTAAGGCCATTTTTTCTTCTACATCATACTTCAATGTAGGCCCAGATAAGTTCTTGTTGATGTAATAAATTACATGCTCCTTGTTTTTTGGTCCATATTGGACTAATATCCCAAAGATGGCTACCTCTGATGTGGATAGGTATAAGGTATACTCTTTATTGTGGTTAAGGGGGGTCATCAAAAGGGATTGCAATAATGCATCTTTTAAAGCATTAAATGATTTTTGAGCTTGATCATCCCAATGGTAGGGGATATGTTGATGAAGGAGACAAAGAAACCTAACGCGTAAGTAGCATAATTAGGGATAAAGCATCGTTAGAAATTGGCCTTACCCTGCAAGCTTTTTAATTGTTTAAATTTTTTGGGGGGAGGTACCTCTTTAATGTCTTGGAATTTGAGAGGGTTGAATTTGATACCTTGTTGGGAAACTATGAAACCCAGTAGTATTCCAACATTGACACAAAATACACACTTGAGAGGGTTCAAGCACAGGTTATATTGTCGATATCTCTGAAAAACCAAGCAGAGGTCCTCTAAATGGTTGGCACATTTTTTGGAATGTACTATAAGGTCATCCATATATGTGAGGATGAGATGAGCTAGATCATGGAAGATGTAGTTCATGGGCTACTGGAAGGTGGTGCCAACATTTTTAAGACCGAAAGGCATTACTTGGTATGTGAATGTACCCCAAGGGGTTGTGAATGTGGTTTTATATTGATCCATATGGCAAATTTGAACTTGGTTGTACCCAGAGAGCTCATCCATGAAGGATAAGACCTCATGATTGGTGCAAGCATTGATGACTTGGTTGATGAACGATGTTGGGTAATTATCTTTAGGGCATTCTTTGTTTATATCCCTAAAATTAGTACAAACATGGATGGTACCATATTTTTTCATGACGTGTACAGGGTTAGAAACCCAAGACATGTAAACAATAGGATAGATGAACCCATCTTTGTGGAATTTATCGATTTCCTATTTGATTTTTGCTGCCTTAGAAGGTGTAATTGACATTGTTTTTTCCAGATGGGATGGGCATTAGGCCATATGTCAATGTGATGTTCCACTATGGTGGGACTGATACCTAGCATCTCTGAGTAATCCCACGCAAAAATATCCCTGTATTCTTGGAACAAGGATGTATATGTGGTTATTTCTTCTGGAGAGCATGCTGCCCCCAGGGAGATCTCTTCGACTTTTCTAGGTTTGCTTGAAATATTCACCTTGATGGTAGGTGAAATGTTGGACATGTTCCCTTCCTCAAATGCATCAGGTGTTGGGATGGGATTTTTGAACCAATCGACCTTCCCTGGTGGGAGGAAATCTTTTGATTCAATATCGCAGATATCATGAATTTGTGCGCTATTGGGAACAAATATTTTTCGAGTAGAAAATGAATAATGGTGCATGACATCTCAAGGATATTTAGGTTCTGTCATGGCTTCTAGAATATCTTCATCTGAGTGAAAAAGGTTATCTAGGGTTGACTTGGGTTATGCTAGGTCTTGAAGTTGGGGTTTAGACTTGGTTGTGCTGGTCGACAAGCAAGAATATGATTCGTTGGTTGATGCTGTAGAACCAAGAGAGGTTGAAAAGGTGCAGATGGGATGGTTCTACATCGTCGATGGTGTTACCACTGTTGAGGTGGATTTTGTGGTCTCGACACCAAAAAATGATGAGCAAACAACATGAATCATTGTTCCTATAGATGACGAAATGAATCGTATATGATGTTGTGTTTTGTCAACATTGGGTGGTGGTAGAATTTTGGTTATGGCAGTTCGATGCTGTGTGGTAGGAAGTTCTTGCATTCCTGTTGGTGTACAAGGGGAAAAAGTAGCTTCCTCGATAGGATGTTTACGTTGAACCATAAGTTGTCAAAATTTCTGTAACATAGGGCATGTCTATGTTCTATGAGAGGTATTGGTACAAATACTGCATACCAGACTAGAACTAACTGAGTAGATAGTATGGGAGGTGATACTGCTCATAATATGAGATGTTGAAGTCACAAGATGGAATATCATGTGGCGCTATCCATCTCTGGACCTTTGTATTGGCGTGACGTGACGTCCTGGTGTGGGTTAGCCTTAGCGCTTATATTGCTGCATGAAAACGTGGAAGGTATTGAAAATTCCTTGTATGGTGGAATTTAGATCAGATGCAGTAATAACATCATGTGATTTTCTCTTGGTTGGAGAGATGCTTGTGTGGAAGTTGGACCACTACGCAGAAAATGTCATTGAACTTACCCAGTTCGCAACATTCATTCACCAAATGTTTGAATTTATCACATAGGGCGAATGTGATGGGTGATCTTCTATGCCAAGTGGCATTAGATCACTTTTTTTTCTGATCTAGATTTATGGTGGTGAGACGAGGTGAAGTGATGGGGGCCTTGATTTGTTGTTGGTGGTTGTTTCTCCTCAAACACACATAGAATGGAAATAGATGCTTCATTCCCTGATGGTGGTGAATGATTTGATGGTTTGATATTTGATATGACTAAATTAGAATTCTTAGTGATAAATCAGTTCATGAATCCTAACAAAGAATGAAATTGAGAAAGATGGGGACAATATTGCACATGATGATTTCCTACACAAATATGGAAAGTGTGATGCCTATGCCTGGGTTTGGTGCTTTGAGCGACGTGGGAAATTAGATATAATCAGTTAAATGCCATTAATTCAGGGAATTGGTTGATCAAATGATCTGGTATGTCACATAATGCGCAAGTGGGTGATGGTAGGGTGGTCGCTGGTTTAGGTTGCCTTTGATCATGGCAGGAGCTTGATGGACCATATGAGGGATAGGAGCAAGAATATTATTCCCTTATAGCATACAAAATGTTTTTGGATTCATGATCTATGGAGAGGGGTATTAGTTTTGCTGAGTGAACCTATCGCATCCCAATATCAAGGGATTTCGCGAAAATCATGAGTATAATGCCCGTACTCTACGCAGATGGAACATGCGTGGTTGGTGAGCAATGCCTTAAGACACGTGAATGTTCTCTTTTATCCGACAAGGGGAGGAGGGTTCATTGGCACTTTTGGGGAATGTGAAATAGCTTTGATCTCTTTTAAATTCAGGGAACTTGTTGGTGGGGTGCCGTACTATTTTACACAATGCGTTGGGTTGAGGGACCCTAGATGAGGAACTGTTTGACACTTCCACCTTTTTACCTTTTTTCTTATCCCTTGTTTTTGCACCGGATGGTGTCGGTGTTGGAATTGTTGGTGGTGTGGGCCCAACTTGAGTAGGTGCTATTTGGGGTGTCACATTATCATGAGGAGGAATAGGAGTAACGGCTGTTGCAGTGATACCTGTGCTTGATTACGTGGTATGAGACCAACTCCTTGGGAAAACCGAACCTTGTTATGACATGGTTGAAGAAAAACCATGCAGTGGTTTCTGCGTTGTTATTATATTTGGGCATTGCTTCTACCCATTTGGTGAAATAGTCCACAGTGACCACAATGTATTTATGATTTCCTGATGATGAGGGGTTACAAATCATGAAGTCGATGCCCCATTTACAGAACATGTTGATCACTATGGCTGGATGTAAGGGAGAAGGTGGTGCCTTTGCCTTATGAGCATATCATTGGCATCACTCACATCTTTTGACTGCTTGAATGGAATTGTGGCAGAGGGTGGGACATAAATAACCAACGCGAAGGATTTTTTGGGCAGTGGACATCCACTAGAGGTGGCTGCCACAAGCCCCATTGTGGAAATCATTTAAGGCTTTCTCATCTTGTTGATGATTAATGAATAGACGTAGGATGGTGTTGATGCCTCGTCAATAGAGGAAATCCCCCAAAAGGAGGTAGTGGGGGGCCTGATGGCGTATATACCTCTGATCGTCACGGGTCAACTAGGGTTTGAACTTTTGAGTTCGTAAAAAGAGGAGGATGTCACCGTACCAGGGGTCATCTATTGATACTAAAAATAGATGTTCATTGGGAAGAGCCTCATTAATGGGAGAGCCTTGAGTCTCTGTTGGGAGGTCCGTGATGAACTCGGAAAGGATGAGTGATTTTTTACTCTTAGGAGAGTTAAAATGTAGATAAAATTCTTGTAGAATAACAACCCACCAAGCATACTTGTGGTTCATCATACGACAACTGAGCAGATACCTCATGGAATTAATGGCTGATATTACGGTGGTTCGAAGGATGATATAATGCCGAAGATTTTGTACATAATGTACGAGGGCTAAGGCCATTTTTTCTTCTACATCATACTTCTAATGTAATAAATTATATGCTCCTTGTTGTTTGGTCCATATTGGACTAATATCCCGAAGATGGCTACCTCTCATGCGGATAGGTATAGGGTATACTCTTTTTTGTGGTCACGGGGGATAATCAAAAGGGATTGCAATAATGCATCTTTTAAAGCGTTAAATGATTTTTGAGCTTGATCATCCCAATGGAAGGGGATATGTTGATGAAGGAGGCAAAAGAAACCTTATGCACAAGTAGCATAATTGGGGATAAAGCGTCATTAGAAATTGGCCTTACCCTGCAAGATTTGTAATTGTTTAAAATTTTTTGGGGGAGGTACCTCTTTAATGTCATGGAATTTGAGAGGGTTGAATCTGATACCTTGTTGGGAAACTATAAAACCCAGTAGTATTTCAATGTTGACACAAAATACACACTTGAGAGGGTTCAAGCATAGGTTATATTGTCGACATCTTTGAAAAACCAAGCGGAGGTCCTCTAAATGGTTAGCACATTTTTTGGAATGTACTGTAAGGTCATCCATATATGTGAGGATGAGATGAGCTAGATCATGGAAGATGTAGTTCATGGCCTACTGGAAGGTGGTGCCAACATTTTTAAGACCGAAAGGCATAACTTGGTATGTGAATGTACCCCAAGGGGTTGTGAATGTGGTTTTGTATTGATCTGTATGGCGAATTTGAATTTGGTTGTACCTAGAGAACCCATCCATGAAGGATAAGGCCTCATGATTGGTGCAAGCATCGATGACTTGGTTGATGAACGATGTTGGGTAATTATCTTTAGGGCATTCTTTGTTTATATCCCTAAAATTAGTACAAACATGGAAGGTACCCTATTTTTTCATGACGTGTACAGGGTAAGAAATCCAAGACATGTAAACAATATGGTAGATGAACCCATCTTTGTGGAGTTTATCAATTTCCTGTTTGATTTCTGTTGCCTTAGAAGGTGTAATTGACATAATTTTTTCCAGATGGGATGGGCATTAGGCGACATGTCAATGTGATGTTACATTATGGTGGGATTGATACCTAGCATCTCTGAGTAATGCCACGCAAAAATATCCCTATATTCTTGGAACAAGGATGTATATGTGGTTATTTCTTCTGGAGAGCATGCTGCCCCCAGGGAGATCTCTTCGACTTTTCTAGGTTTGCTTGAAATATTCACCTTGATGGTAGGTGAAATGTTGGACATGTTCCCTTCCTTAAATACATCAGGTGCTGGGATGGGATTTTTGAACCAATCGACCTTCCCAGGTGGGAGGAAATCTTTTGATTCAATATCGCAGATATCATGAATTTGTGCGCTATTGGGAACAAATATTTTTCGGGTAGAAAAATGAACAGTGGTGCATGACATCCCAAGGATATTCAAGTTCTGTCATGGCTTCTAGAGTATCTTCATCTGAGTAAAAAATATTATCTAGGGTTGTCTTAGGTTGCGGTAGGTCTTGAAGTTGGGGTTTAGACATGGTTGTGTTGGTCGACAAGTAAGAATATGATTTTTTTGGTTGATGCCGTAGAACCAAGAGAGGTTGAAAAAGTACAGATGGGATGGTTCTACACTGTCGGTGATGTTACCACTGTTGAGGTGGATTTTGTAGTCTCGACACCAAAAAATGATGAGTGAACAACATGAATCATGGTTCCTACGGATGACAAAATGAATCGTATATGATGTTGTGTTTCTTCAACATTGGGTGGTGGTAGAATTTTGGTTATGGCGGTTCGATGCTGTGTGGGAGGAAGTTCTTGCATTCTTGTTGGTGTACAAGGGGAAAAAGTAGCTTCCTTGATAGGATGTTTACGTTGAATCATAAGTTGTTGAAATTTCTGTAATATAGGGCATGCCTATGTTCTATGAGAGGTATTGGTACAAATATTGCATACTAGACTAGAACTAACTGAGTAGATAGTATGAGATGTTGAAGTCACAAGATGGAATATCATGTGGTGGTATCCATATCTGGACCTTAGTATTGGCGTGACGTGATGTCCTAGTGTGGGTTAGCCTTAGCGCTTATCTTGCTGCATGAAAACGTGGAAGGTATTAACAATTCCTTGTATTGTGGAATTTAGAGCAGATGCCGCAATAACATTGTGTGATTTTCTCTTGGTTGGAGAGATGTTTGTGTGGAATTTGAACCACTACGTGGAAAATGTCATTGAACTTACCCAGTTCGCGACATTCATTCACCAAATGTTTGAGTTTATTGCATAGGGTGAATGTGATGGGTGATCTTTTGTGCCAAGTGGCATTAGATCACTTTTTTTCTAATCTAGATTTATGGTGGTGAGACGAGGTGAAGTGATGGGGGCCTTGATTTGTTGTTGGTGGTCATTTCTCCTCAAACAAACAGAATGGAACTAGATGCTTCATCCCCTGATGGTGGTGAATGATTTGATCATTCGATATTTGATATGACTAAATCATAATTCTCAGCGATAAATTGTTGCATGAATCCTAACAAACAATGAAATCGAGAAAGATGGGGACAATGTCACACATGATGATTTTCTGCACAAATATGGAAAGTGTGACTCCTATGCCTGGGTCTGGTGCTTTGAGCGACGTGGGGCATCAGATATAATCGATTAAATTCCCTTAATTCAGGGTATTGTTTGATCAAAAGATCTAGTACATCTCATAATGCGCAAGTTGGTGTTGGACTTGTTTGTGGTGTGGGCCCAACTTGAGTAGGTGTTGTTTGGGGTGTCACATGATCCTGAGGAGGAATAGGACTAACGTTTGTTGCAGTGGTACCTGTGCTTGATGACGTGGCCCGTGGGGCCAAATACAAGATCGATATTGCAAGAGCGATATGGAGTAATGAGAGCGTTGTGATTAATTGGTGTGAGACAAAACCTGGTGGGGGATATAAGAAGGGAAATTGAGTGATGGAATTTGATAAGAAGGTCAGATTGGTAAGAACATCGTTATTAGCATTTGAAACTGGTTCTTGAGTTTGGGGGGTGTTTGATGAGGTCATCATGCACACTAGTGCTCTAGTGTTTGGGGAAATTTCTTGTATCCCCAGAGGGTCTCCTGGGAATGTCCCTAGGAGTGTTGATGGCTTGAACTGGCCAGGGTTGAGCTCAGTGTAAGTAGTGATCAATTCAAGACAAGATGAGACTAAGGGTAACACACCTTCAAGGTGGGGGAACATCATTATTCTAAGCACTGATGAGGCGACTGCTAACATCTCGTACATGTTGCTTCAACCTTGTAGGATATTATAATCCAACTAGGCATCTAGTACTTTGATGCATATTAACATAATTTTTCTAGTCGACTTAACTGGCATAATAATGTATAGACCTACAGGAGAAAAAGGGTGCTCATCGTATGCTCTAAGCGTGATGTGAAAACGCTTGAGTTCGGGGGTTCATAGTTCCTGCCAAATGGATTTGGATATGATACATGTGGAGGCCCCTTCGTCAGTAATGCAATGATGAATGTTAATGTTTTCGACTGACACTAGAATTTGGAAATCAAGGGATGATGGCAGTCGTGGAGTAGCTTTATCCAAGTTGAATACCATTAGGTGAGAACCAGATGGATCAACTGCCCCTAGGGCAGAAAGTAAGGCTTTCCATTGGGTTGAGCATGTTTACATGACCTCTAATGATGACATAGTTGATGGTAATTTTGCTAAGTCACCGACTGTGTTGTACCTATGAGTAGATTTTGGGTTATGTCTTGCGTGTTGTAAATGTCCTTTGACCATTTTAGGCATAGATTCTATAAAAGGCTGAGGAATGGTCAATGACCCTGTAGGTATTTCCATGGTTGAGGTGGATGGATTGGGCTTAGTGGAAGATTCATAGCTTCTATTTCATGTTTGTAAGAGGATATCTTCTCCTGTCATGAAAATGTCAAGATTAGAATTGTTATGGGCGTTCCCTCTAGATTGATGAGTGTGGAGTGATTGTTTCTTATTGTTAACCAATCTCTAATGGGGGAATGAGCCTTGTATTACTGCATTTTGTTAACCTCCTTTACCCCTACTATCCTGTATCCCTTTTAAGTCAGGGAGATGAGGAAAATGGTGGGTATAATGACCGTATTCCCCACAGATAACACAAGAATGATTAGTCCATATACTTGTGTTCTTGCCTTGTTTATGTGGGTTATTGTTGGTCGATCCCTGGTTTTGATTACGGTTAGGGTTTCCCCTTCCCAGAGCCCCTAGGGCTTGTTGCTGGTTGCTGACCCCTTGTTCAGGTTCTCCCTTTGGCTTATTTTTAGGTTTTTTCTTAGTAACATTTAGGGAGTTAGCTGGATTCAATTTCTTCTCCGATTGTTGCTGTGAAGCGAGATAAGGTTGCACTAGATTAACCCTTCCATTATTTTTCATTGGTGGGTTATTATTTTGTTATGCAAGGAAATGAGAATACTAGTTTCCTTGTCCCTGATTAATGTATGGATTATGGGAAGAGTACATTATGTTTGTATTCCTAGAGGAGTATTTGTTTCCTTGTGGGGGAGGATGTGAGCCTCCCTGAGGGGGATGATATTGGTTAACCTTGCTGACCATATTCTTCATAGGTGTGGGTTGACTGGGGTAGTATCTTGTATGTTGCAATGGTGGTGCATTTTGTGCAACATCAATTGCTTGGCCATTGAACGAATATCCAGGGTACTGGTGGCTATTACTGAGTTGGTTTTGGGTTATGGACCCAATCAATCCATCAATAATATTGGATGCACCTAGGGTCTCTTTATAAGTTTGTAGGTGCGGGGCATCTAGAAGCACATGATAAATGTACCCAGACTAGGTGTAGATAAGCTCCAACTATTGAACTTTACTAATGGCTTCTTCCTCTTTCCACATGGATGAATTTTCCACTTATTTGGAGATTTCCAATGTGAGGGATCTCAAGAATAAGTCAAAGAGGATTTTATCTTCAAACTGAGTTTTCCATAGGTTATAATGTTTTCGCCATTCATGTATATGATCCTAGATGTGGGTAGCGAGTGTTTGTTTGAAGTGGGTGAGTAGTTCTAGATCCACATCATGGCGGAAAAAGAGATGGAAGAAGGTGAGAAAAGTTGTAGCTAGTGAGCTAAAGTTTTCGTGTGACACAGAAGGCTGGTCAACATACCATTTCTATGCAAGCCTAGTCAGGGTGCGTTGAAATAGTCATAATATAATAGTATCATCAATGATACTATTAGATGAAAACAACATGTGAAAGTTCATGATATGGTGTCTTGGGTCTTCACCCTGTTTCCCTTCGAAAATTGGAATGTGCGAAGGGAGCTTGGTGGACATAGTTGGCCAATTCTAGCCATGGGTGATCGGGTCATTAGTTAGCTTGCTTAAATCTGGTAGGTTTAATGAAGCTAAAAATGGGATCTATGAGTTACCTTCCATCGTGAAATGATTTTTGATAGATATATGCAAATGGGTTCTCTGTGGGGAAGTTTTAGGAGAACTACCTCAATGGGTGTCTTGCGGACTATCTGCAGGAGTGGTGTGTGGGCTCCCCAAAGGGGTAGCATGTGGGGATACTTATGGGGTGGTGAAGGGTGTACCTTGATAGGGAGGGGTCCCGAGAAAAGATGCACCGATAAAGGAATATCTAATAATGGTGGCTACGTGATGCCCTCTACGTGTAAATGGTGGGAGTCTTGGCTCACCTTCCAGTAATGAGGGGAGGTACAAAAAATGCCTAGATCGATGGGGAGTTGTGGGGTCCCCTATGGTGTCGATTAGAGAGTGTGCTACTTTGTATGTCGTGAGGGAAGGATGTTATCACCAAAAAATTGATCATCTAGCCTAATTTACTAGATGGATCAAAGTACACCATCTAAAGCCAATTTTACCATAGTAAAATTGCTTTCACTGTGAGAAATTACCTAATAAACCACCTTTATTAAGTAATTTATAGTTAAACCCATGAAGAATAATTAAATAAATCACTATTTATTTGATTTTCTTCTAGGAATAATTAATTAAACCATTGTTTTATTATTATTCCTTGTTAAATTTGACCCAATCATGAAAAATAAATAGATAAATAATTATTTTTCTTATTTTTCTCTAAGTATAACTAATTAACCATTAATTAATTACTATTTTGTGTTAAGTTTAACTAAATCCCTTAGGAATAATTAAATAAATCATTATTTTTTTATTATTCCTTAACTAATTCCTTGAGATAATAAATAAATCATTTATTTATTTATTATTTCTAAATAAAAGTTTAAATACCTTTTCCCTCCTAAACAAATATAATAAAATATTCGAAGTGGTAATTCCAAGAATGGGATCAATAATATTTTATTATTTCTCATTATTCGAGGATAACTCAATTTTTGTTATAACTAGGAGGGTTTTCCATTCATTATTCACTTTTGATTATTTTCATTGTTGCACTCGTTGTAACTCTGATTATTTTCATTGTCGCACACCATATTTTTACTGGGTTTATGCATTATAGAGGAGAGAGACTCTACATAAGCTGAAAGCGTTTGAGGATTGCCAAGAACCCATCCCATAGAGGGGGACTAGTAACATATATTTGTTCCCTTCACAAGTGTTATAATAAAATCATTCTTTACATAACTAGTTTCCATTGGATGTTTTGGAGTTATTACTCTTTATTTCACTGTTTAACTATGATTGTAGCATAGATAAGAATTTTGGTAGGTTTTGTTTCTATCAATAGCTGCAGATATACAATGTTTAGTAGTCATTTCTATTGTTGATATTGTTTGTCATCCCTGATATTAAGTGGGCTCTTTTCATACATCATCGAGAAGAAAACACTACAACAAATTGGTGACTCTGTTGGGTTTTATACTTCAGATCCAGAAATATGGGTGACTTTTGGTTTTCACCTTAGGGTTTCATCTTTTTTCTCTTCTATTAATGTTTCCTAGTGTTTTAACCCTAGATCTAATAAATTTCTGACTTCTATAAGCTTTCTGGTCGTTTCTGTAGGTCACAGGAACCAATTGCGGCAAAGGCGACACTTTTTTTCTAAAATTTGCAAACCGGAAGTCTCAGAGCAGAAATTGCAGTTTTCAGCCCAAAAGGTGCGATTTGGGCTACAAAACACAACTTTCTGCCCAAAAAGTGCTATTTAATAAAAAAATAGGTCAGAACCTGTGATTTCTAGGTTTTAGGGTTTCTCTTAGATCTGTTTCTGGGTTTGTTGAGAGTTGTCTGTTGGGTGTTTGACCTTTGTCTCATCACACTCAAGCCTTGATCCATTCTGTTTTACTTGTTGAAGTCAAATTTAGCCTCCCTTAGGGATTCTAGTACACTTTCGTCTTTCTAGGAGGAGTTTAGTTGAGTGAGAAGTCTGAGTTTATGCAGCATTTTCAACCACATTTTCCAGATCTGTAACCTTTTGTTTCAGATCTGATAAGATAGGTTGCTACCATCCATAGTTTCACATTCAAACTTGTTTGGTCATTCCCTTAGGGTCCCATCGGTTTCTCTAGGTGTTTCACCCATCCCCCTATATTTTTGCGGTGATCTTCCCCTATCGTTTTTTGTTGTTACTGCACCACTTTCCAGAAGGTTAGAGTCACTTGATCCTAGTCACACCGATATTCAGATCTCTTAACTGTTTCATTGTATTTCCCATTGGTTTAGCCACCAAGCAGTACAATGTTTGCAAACCTAGATTTGGTGGGGTTTAGTTAATTATTTTACTGTTTATTTTTTTATTATTTATTTCAATTTATTTGCGGCAAGCTTTTTTCTTTTTTATAAACATGATCTGGTCTTAATAAATTAATACACTTGCACACACAAGCACACCTTAAGCGAAGGGCGCTTGGTTTACATCGCCAATCCAAGACTTAACATAATAAATTTATCTCATTGCATTAGAGACAAAATATGTTGTTGATCTCCCTTCACCTTTTCTGTGTTTCGTGTGTCCTTCCATCATTACGCCACCAAGGCATCAGTTGCGAAGACTATTAGGCCTTCACCCCCCAGTTTCCACTTGGGTGTATTACTCCTCCTCGTCGAGTTCGAGTTCATAGCCCTCATAGCCCCCATCTTGACTCTTCCCTTGATTCCTCATCTGATTCTGAACCTCCTTCACTGCATATCGTCACCATGTCTATACCCACAGTAAGTGCAAGACCCCAATTTAGTGGTGCCTCTAGTGCTATACTGGTGGTCACATTAGGTGGAACAGTCTCAGGAACTGTTCTGGCAGCCCCCATGCTCCCCTTTATGGATGGGTTAAGTCTACCAAATCTTAACCAGTTGATAAACGACCCCATACACCATGATGTTGGTTGGCCCTCTATGCCGACTAAGCTTCCCTTAGACATCCCAAAGTTTGAGGGTATTTCTGGAGAGGATCCTACCAACCATGTCTGATCCTTGCACATGTGGTGTTTGTCCAACTCCATAACTTATGACTCCATTCATCTTTGGCTCTTCCAACGCACGCTCACTAGAGACGCTGCAAAATTATATGAAGATCAGCCCTCCGCCTCTCATTCTTTTTTCACAATGCTTGCTAAAGCGTTCTGATCATATTTCCAGTTACCTCTTTGGTATGACATTGTTACTGAGCTTTTGACCACATTCCTTCAATCCTCCGCTACTTGTCTTTCTAACCATGTTCAAGAGTGGCAAGTCAAAGGAGGAGCACATGTTGTGGCCCACATTTCAAATATCATGTTTATCTAGATTGGTTTCTCAAGAGCCTTTTATCCCCCATTGGGAAATATGTCGCATCTCGTTTTCCTCAGACCAAGGAAGAAGCTCTCTAGACCGCTTTGAGATATGATTTGATTTATGCTCAATCAGGTTATGTTTATACCATTATTCTGGACCTCCCTCATCCTAGCAGTGCTAATGCACAGAGGGAATCTCACACCGTCGACAATATCATTGGATCCATTTCACACTCTTCACCATATTCTCAGCAGAGTTATGGCTACTCGCAAGGGGGCACCATTTCCTCCAACATTTATGCCCCTCCTGCTAGCAACATGTTTCCAGGGCCCCAACCCATATACCAAATTGTTGCTTCTCCTTATGCATAGCCTGGCACTCTAACCCCTCAAGCATTAGTGCCACAGCCTCCCATGCATCCTCAGCCCCAGCAGCCACCAACCCCTCAGGGTGAGGTGTTTGTGTAGAAGAGTGATACCAATCCCCAAAATTCGAAGAAAAATAATAAGGGGAAGGGTAACAAGGGTAACCAGGGAAACCAAGGTAACTAGCCTAGTGAAGCCCAGGGGAATTAGCCTAATGCCAAAAACTAGCAACAGGGTGGCCAACCCAAGCAAAAAAAGGCTATTCGTACAAATAAGCCTTGTGCATGTTGTGGTGTACATGGCCACTACATATATGAGTGTCCCATTTTACCAAATATGCACCAGCTATGGGAAGCTCAAGAAACTTCTCGAGGTCAACAATCACCTCAGAATCCTATGACACCTCAACCGACCGTGCTCACAAATCCTTTCCCTCAGCAAGGATTTGTTTCTGCTCAACCCTAGCTAGGTCAAGTAGCCCACCTCCCCCAACCTTCTAGTCCCGGTGACTACCAGATTCTTATGATGAACTCTGATGAGTTTAACCCCTCCCATATCAACCTAAAAACTCAGTCACATCAATGTGACAGGCCCTCCACTTCATCAGCTATCAAGTCCAAAACCAAAGTGTCCACTGAGACTCTTATGACACCCAATGGTCCCTTACATATCCCTCAACCCAAAGTTGAGGCCATTCCCAAGATCCTAAAAGAACCATTACACCGTATTGTGGCTTCTAATAGAGCTGCCCATACATATAGTTAGTAGATGACTTGGTACAATCACCTGCTGCCATGTCGACATTGGAAGTCCTCCAGTTGTGCCCTTCCCAAAACAAGTCTCTACTAAGTGCTTTGTGTGCAGTGGACCCTTCTTACAATTTCTTGATTGTCTTCCTGGTTGATACATCAGAGCAACCCCAATTGCCTTCATCTGTTGCTTTCCAGATACCAGTCAAAGTTCATAATGCCATCATCTCCAGATGAATTATTGACGAAGACGCATCCACTTGTGTGATGTCCACTGCTATTTGGAAACAACTCAAGTCACCTGAGTTATCCCCCTCCACCATCACCTTGCATGCTTGGGATGGACACTCTTCCCAACCCCTTAGCATGTATCGCAACTGTCTAGTGACACTTGTGGGTAAGACTATCCATTTTGATATCAAAGTCACAGATGCTCCTTTGGATTACAATATCCTCTTAGGTCGTATTTATACATATGCCATGTCAGCTGTCATGTCTGTGGTGTTCCGCAAGATGTGCTTCCCCCATAAAGGGAAGATTGTTACCATTGATTAGTTGACTTACTACGAGTCGGCATCCGTAACCTCCCTTGAGTCCATCATCTCGTTGGTATCCGATAAACAATATTTCACTTCTTGTATTAATATCTCACCCGGAATCTGTAAAGACTCCTCATTGTTGGGTGTGTTCCTTGGTCCTCCCCCTCCCATCTTAGAGATTAATTCTATGAGCATTTTCATGTTACAAGTGTCACCCTTGAGTTCCTCAAAGGTTAACCTCTCAAAAGTTTCCACGCGTGCTTCTGTTGAACCTCTTTCAACAGAATCCTAGGTCTCAACATCAGTAGATCCTCCATCTACCATCCATCATCTACCATTCAAGACGATGTGTATGTGAACCTTATTTCTTAGGTTGATGCACCAGGTAACACCACCGCATCATGTAGCCAATCTTCCTCCCATCCACCCATATTCCATTCCGATGAGGACATCATGGAAGCCATGTCTACCCCTGATTACCCTTGGGATGATATGCACCACCGTGCATACTTCTTGCCACAACAGTCCCATGACCAGTATGTTTTTGAATCAAAAGACTTCATCCATCGTGAATTCGATTGGTTTCAAAACCCCATACCTGCCCCAGATGCTTTCGAAGAAGGGAATATGGCCAACATCTCTCCTACTATCAAAATCAACATCTCAAATCAACCAGGGGTTGAAGAAAACATTTCATTGGGGGCATAGTGCAC
The DNA here is from genome assembly GCA_031772625.1 of Pinus tabuliformis. Taxonomy (NCBI): domain Eukaryota; kingdom Viridiplantae; phylum Streptophyta; class Pinopsida; order Pinales; family Pinaceae; genus Pinus; species Pinus tabuliformis. The sequence goes on from CM062820.1 coordinate 338,381,149, forward strand.
CCTGGAAGAAATTGAAGCTTAAACCAAACTCTTCAAAGAATTCCATGATTTTTTTGCCTGGTCTTATTCTAAGATGCCTGACTTGATCCTGCCATTGTTGAACACCACATCGACACATGGCTCGATGCCACTCCTACTCGGTAGAAGTTGAGACCCATCCACCCTTCTCGTCTGAGGCTATCAAAGCTGAAATTGACAAGCTTGAGAAGGTTGATTTCATCTATCCCATTGAGTATACCAATGGGTATCCAACCTAGTTCCTATTCTCAAGAAACAAGGCACCATTCATGTCTGCACAAATTTTCATGACCTGAACAAAGCTTGTCCCAAAGATAACTTTCCCACACCCTTTATTGACCACATCATTGATGAATGCGTGGGGCATGAGGTTCTATCCTTTATGGATGGATTCTATGGGTACAACCAGATCAGTATCCATCGTGTTGATCAATTAAAAAAAATGTTCATTAGTCCATTGGGAATCTTTGCATATTGAGTCATGCCATTCGGTCTAAAAAATGTTGGAGCCACATTTCAGCGGCTCATGTCATACTGCTTTCATGAATTGGTGCACATTATCCTTGCTTACCTTGATGATCTCACCGCTCATTCGAAGTCTCGAGCTCAACATATTCATGATTTGTGCACCATTCTTTTCGATGTTGCAAGTATAACATTCGTCTTAATCCATTGAAATGTGTCTTTTGTGTTCCTATTGGCCATCTGTTAGGCTTCATTGTGTTGAAGACAATATCACTCTTGGCCCCTTGAAAGTTCAATCCATTCTTGAACTGCCAACTCCCCGTACCTTATGCCAGTTACAAAGCCTTCAAGGCAAAGCCAACTTCCTCCACAGGTTCGTACCTGACTATACGAACACCACGCATGGGTTTCTTAGACTCCTTTGCTTCACCATTCCATTTGTTTTGGATGACCATGCTCAATAATATTTTGATGCCCTAAAACATGCTCTCACTTCCGCACCCTTGATTAGTTCCACTGACTTCACCAAGGACTTCATCTTATGCATCTCAACTTCCACCCATTCAGTCGCTAGGGTTCTTATTAAAGAATATGAGGATCATAATGAGCATGTTATCTATTATGTCAGCAAGAACTTAGTAGGCCTCCTGTGAACTACTCCGATGAAGCGAAGTTGGCACTGGTTGTCGTGTTTTCCATCCAAAAGCTTTGTCACTATATCCTCACACGTACCACCAAGGTCATAACAAAATCCAACCCCATGACCTTCCTATTGAGTGGGAGGATCATCAATGGGAAGTATTGTTGAAATTGGAAACTAGGGAAAAACTTCATGTGGGTCATCTTATTCATGGCTGATAATATGTTCATTAGATTACTCTCATTTAGAGGTGTAGGATTGATATAAATATCATTCGATTCCGATAATTATTCATGGAGATATGAATTTATTTTGATTATGGAATTATTATCAAGCCGACCTACAACTCATGTAGGCTCAGAAGCCCAACAGTCGCATCTATTCAAACACTAATGTTGTGTATAAATATAGGAGGACTTTTCCTCATTTGGACTCACTCATCTCATCACATCTCTCTCTCTACTACGCAGAAAAGAGTCTCTTCTCTACTGCGTAGAAAAGGGTCTCTCCCTCACACATGTGAAGTAGGAAGCTGCTGAAACTGAAGCTGCAACTACAGAAGTAAAGTTTGACCTGCATGGGCTAGAAGATCTCCTCATCTAAACTATGCTATAGGTTCATTTGAACCTCCTCTAAAAGCTGCAATGTTTGGTGGTGGAATCAAGTCAATTCGACAGACAGTTTGCAAGATATCGACTGCCCTAGTTTGAAGGAAGCTGTTGAAACTGAAGCTGCAACTGCAGAAGTAAAGTTTGACCTGCGTGGGCTAGAATATCTCTTCATCTGAACTATGTTTTAGGTTCATATGAACCTCCTCTGAAAGCCACAACTTTTGGTGGTGGAATCAAGTCAATCCGACGGACGGTTTGCAAGATATCGACTGCCCTAGTTTGAAGGAAGCTGCTGAAACTGAAGCTGCAATTGCAGAAGTGAAGTTTGACCTACGTGGACTAGAAGATTTCCTCATCTGAATTGCGTTGTAGGTTCATCTGAACCTCCTCTGAAAGTTGCAACTTTTGGTAGTGGAATCAAGTCGATCCGATGGTCGGTTTGTGAGATATCGTCTACCCTAGTTTGATGATGAAGCCGCTAATGTTGATGCTGCTGATCTAGGGTTTGCTACTGCTGATGCAAATCAGATTTATTGTACTATTTCTCTCTACTGAATTATTGAAGATAAAAGAAGATTTTATCAAAGGGTTTCCTCACACATTGTGGGGTTTTTCCCTGGCTAGCCGCCACATCTTGTGTCTCTTGTCTTGGCTTGTTTTCTGTCCATCGTTTAATGTTCTATCTGCACTTTACTTTATGTACATGTGATTGCTAAACTGTGGAATATAATAAGGAAAAGAAGTAAACTGTTATAAGAATAGAACATACCATAACTTAACATGGTATTAGAGCTGAGGTGAAGACAAAGCCCGAGCAAGAGCAAGAGCAATCACCGAAGAAAAGATTAGCAAGGCTATCCTAAAAGAATGATGGGGTCCTAAACACTCTTTCCTGCCGAGGACAAGCTCCATGAGAAAGCTGAATATCATGGATGGAAGATGCCTATCGATCTAGCCCTTGAGGATCAAGGAGTGTTGGATCTTGTTTGAGGCAATATTATTGAGCCTCCATCAAATGCACCTCCTGCTGCCAGGAAAAAATGGAAGAATGGAGAAGTTAAAGCGAAGAAGATCATCTGGGACTCTATCGACAAGGACTTGGTGGCCTACATATCTAAACTGGACACCTCCAAGGAAATCACGATAGACTGGTAAGTTTATTTAAAGTTAATGATGCAAATCAAGTTTTGTTTCTTAGAAATAAACTGAGGAAAATCAAGAAGGGTAAAACTGAGAGTATGCAAGCATACTTCTTAAGAATCACCAAGATCAAGAACGATCTCATATCTATTGGAGATACTATTACTGACAGAGAAATGCCACTCACGACTCTTCGAGGATTACCATCCGAATGGTATGTGTTCAGGACTACTCTGAACAATAATATAATTCCTGGTTTCGAGGAATTAATGGCTTGATGCATTCAAGAAGAAATAAGGGTGGAAGAAAAGGATGATGTTACATCTACGATAAAGTAGGTCACTATGCAAGGGAGTTCCCTGATAGAAAGGACTCACACCAAGATGATGATCAAAATCCCTCTGATGGCAATCAAAGGAATGAAAAATTCAATAGCAAAGGTAAGAGGAGAGTTGGGAATAAAGGAAGAGGACAAGCATTCAAGAAGGCTAGAAATTCCAGGTTGTATTAAATGCACCTGACCTCCGAAAGAACCTAGTTTCCATCTCAGCAATGGAAGACAAAGGCTACAAGGTAATCTTCAGTGATGGCAAGGTATGTGTATCGAAAAATAATGTTAAAGATGCCTTTACTCTTGGGTTTCGTGTTGATTCATTACATCATGTCGATGGAAGTCCGATGGGTGTCATGTCTTACGACACATCTCTTTAGTCCGAAAATTGGCATCGGAGGTTTGCCCACCTTCATTATAAATATCTACTTGGTGTAAGACAAATGGTGACTGGGATGCCTAAATTCCGAGTAGAGAAAGAAGGTGTATGTTCGGGATATGCCAAAGGAAAGCTCAAAAGGGGACCTTTCCCCTCAAGTTAAAGCAAGACCTCTGATATATTACAATTGGTTCACTCAAGCATATTTGAGGCTGGCATTAAGAAGGAGACTACTACACGATATACTCCTGAGCAGAATGGTGTGGTAGAAGGAAGAACTGTATGATTGTGGAAGCTGTCTCTATGGGTAGATGATGTAACAATGCCTGATTTGGAGGAACCCATGGATCCTTTTTATCCACCTGAGCCTTCCTCTTCTAGGAAGAGGACTTCCTGGCTTAGGGGGATACTTGATGATGCTGAAGGACATGCTGCACCTAGAGGAACCTTCCATCAAAGTAAGAAACCTAACAGGTATCAGGGATACCTGACCATCATGAGCACGATCATGCAAAATGAGCCTTCATCATTCTCAGATGCCATCAAGCATCAAGTATGGAGGGATGCTATGACCATAGAATATGAGTCTATTATGGAGAATGATGTCTGGGAAGTAGTTCCTAGACCCCAGGACAAGACAATTGTCACTTCTAAATGGCTTTACAAGATAAATCATGCAGCAGATGGATGTACGGAAAAGTATAAGGCTCGTTTTGTTGCTCATGGTTTCTCCTAGAAGGAAGGTATATACTATGATATTTGCACCTGTTGCCAGATATACAACCATCCACTTGATCATAGCCCTTGTGGCTTCACAAGGATGGAACCTACATTAGATGGATGTCATGATTGTATTCTTGCACGGTTCGATCAAAGAAGAGGTATATGTGGAGCAACTCGAATGATTTGAGATTTATGATTGAAAATCTCATGTATGCAGGTTGAGGAAGGCTCTCTATGGGCTGAAGCAAGCACCCCGAGCATGGTATGAGAGGATCGATAGCTACTTGATGAAGTTGGGATTCACTAGGAGTGAAGCCAATCCTAACCTTTACTTTAAGGTTGAAGATGACAAACCTATCAGACTGGTGCTATATGTGGATGACCTATTTCTAACAGGTGCATACCATCTCATTCACAAATGTATGAAGGAGTTGGCTTCTGAATTTGAAATAAAGAACCAAGGACTTGAAGTGTGGCAGAAGCTAAGGGAAATTTTCCTATCTCAAGGAAAATATGTGGTGAAGATTCTGAAAAGATTTAGTATTGTGGATTGCAAGCATGTGACTACCTTGAGGATCTTAACTTTCAAAAGTTATATGGTAGTGATGTCAGACTAGATTTGGGAAATGCCTCTGAGTTTTAAAAACTCATTCGCGTTGATGTTCTTGGTGAACATCTGTCCGAACATATGTTTTGCAGTTAGCATTGTGAGCTCATATTTGGTTGAGCCTCACTAGATTGGTGCCAAGAATCTTCTGAGATGTCTTCAGGACGCAATCTCTCATGGATTGAGATATACTGCCAGAAATATGAAACTACATGATTATTTGAATGCTGATTAGGCAGGTAGTGTGGAGGATCATTGGAGCACTTTCGGTGTTGTTTCTCTTTGGATTCTGCTTCGATATAATGGATGAGTAGGAAGCAAAAGTCGGTTTCCATAAGCATCGCCAAGACAAGATACATATCTACGAGTATGATCTCGTATGAAGCTGCCTAGTTGGGAAAGCTCTTCAATGAGCTGTTTGAACACATACCACTATGATTCTCTATAACAACCAGAGGTGGGATTTGATTACTGAGGAATCTGATATTCGTCGATTGCTCCAGTAGATAGACATCATCTGGGATATGGTAAGTCGATGAGCAAGGAGGCTTCATCGCATTAAGATGATGTACAGGTCGATACACCTTGTCAAAGCCCCGAGGAAAGATCTAATCTGTGATTTTCCCAAATGACTTGGAATTGTCAAGAAATCCTTGTACAAGGGTCCTGCATGTTGCATACATTCAGCACTGGGAGCTCTGAGGGCTTGCAGTTCTTACTGGGGCAACATACGACCATAGGGTGACTCACCCTCCCTTGGTGGTGCGCACTAGAACAAGATAATTTTCTCTCTTGCGTACAAGATGATTTGCTCTCTTGTGGAACAGGATGATTTGCTCTCCTGTGTAGCAGGATTGATGTGTTCTCCTGTGTTACAGGCAAAAGTGTCTATTTAGAACTGCTCTATCCCACTAAGGTGTGACAGTTGCCTTAGAAACAAACAGAGAAAAGCTACTTTTGTTTTTCCTTGATGAATTATAGATAGAGAGGAACAGAAAGACCAACCTCTGTCTTGCGCCAATCTCCTGATTTGATCCCTCTCTTCTTTGATAGTCCTCAACTACCTGCTCCCTAGCACGCCCAGCTTCACAAAGTACCTGTAAGATCACAGAAGCATAGCACTATACAAAGACATGGATCTATAATCATAAACAATCTAGGGTCAGATGTAAATTGACCATACAAATGTAACAAGCATCAATGACACAAAAGCATGGAGGAAAACTCAAATAGCTTTTATTGATAAACAAGAAAAGAGCCAAGAGGAGTTACAACGGTTGTTCTGACCCAGCATCAACCTCCCAGCACAGAATCCCCTCTTCACCTCAAAAAAGCTTAGATCACCCAACAATCTAATGTTTGTCTCAAAAAACCAACATCAATTCCTTACAATATGCAAAATTCTAGCCTCTGGATCTCTGGGATGAGGGATCCATATATAGATATCTGTAAGGGGGATGAGTCAGCTTGTGATTTGATTAGTGTCTTCTCTCTGATAGTTCTTGCTTCCACTTGGATACTGAGGGCCTCTTACTCATCCTTGGTCGAATTCAGTGAGGCAAGTGTCACAGGAGAAGATTCTGGAAGCTTCCATTGCCTCTCCACCTCGCGGAATGACACTGCCATTTGTCATTTCTCGCCCATCGCACCCCACAGAAGGGACTTTTGAAATGCAACGCACCCTCTCAGTGTATTTGGGTGAGATGCAACACACCTAGCCAGTGGAGCGGCTGCAATGATCCTGTTTTGACCAATTCTGAGCAGTTTCTCACAGAGAACTTCTGGGAGAAGTTGTAATCTGTTGACCTTGTTCCTTTAGGGGTTAGAACAACACTTTTAGGGACTTAGGAGCCCTTGGTTTGTGGACATTTCATGCTTGGGGTTGTAGGGCCCAAAAATGTCTATAACAGTTGCCCCCTAAAGTATGAGGCCGTTAATCTTTTAGTGTCGGGTGAAATGCTTTATTATGAGGATCCGAAGTTCTTTCAATGCTGGGAGGAGACCTGTAATAAGATACAATACAATACATTATCTTCATACTATTTTCATGATCTAGCTGACGCGGGCATTCCCATGCTCAACTTTATAAATTCATTTTCATGTACATAGGACAGACAATCGTCTGAGTGTAGACTAATGATTCTGATAGAGCCATCATCCTTTTGAGTGGATGATTATCTGTGCAGCAATGATGTACATTTAATGTCTTTATTTCCCTGAATATATATCGCAGCCCAGATGGATGAAACTAGATCTGGGGTCTTCAATCTCGTCTGATCTTCACTCAAAGTACAAGTCGATCCATGTGAGAAATGTTTTGAAGTCGAACATGGAAAGACATCGCTTGATTACCAGTCAATGATGTAAACTGTTAACAAGCGCGAGAGGAATCATCGATAATGATAATGACCCTCAAGGTATTGCAGTACAATTCACGTGGTGTGAATAAAGGACTTGGCGTCGAACACCACGCAAAATCTTTCGGTTGAAGGCCATTGATGTAAACCTGTCACTGGAAGTGAGAAACTTGCCATTGAGGCATGCAAGCTTCAAAGCACTGAATGGGGTGTTCCTAGATCAACTTCTTGGATAATGAGCTGATGTCGACAAGAAGTGATCCGTCATAGGAGGGCTTTAATGAATCCCACATCAATGACACAGAACGGAGAAAATGATTTTAATGGAGGTGAAAATTATCTGGTGATATAAGGTTCAGGGTGGCGGTCATGAAAGAATGGAGTATAATGTATGGTAGTAGGTGAGACATAGGTGAATTCTGTAAATGACTTCTCTTGAACATATTGGCGACACTGATGTGATGGAATGGTAGCATTAACCCAAAATGTGGATGGTATGGTGTGACCATGGTGATGTGACCGGTGAATGAAACAACCCAACCAGACTCGGACACGGAATGGAAGTGTCATGTTCAAGAGCGACTTGCTACCAACAAAGTTTCTTTGAGTTTTCTTCCCAATTTTCCCCAGTCATTGCTGACCAGTACCTCTTTATTTTTGTCAAGCTTGAGGAGGATAACATATGCTTGTTCTATAATTTTCCCTTCGGGCAAACCCATCGCTATGTGTTAACGAGCCTAGCGATAGTGAAACTCGTTCTCGTCTATAGACAAGTTTATCACTATTAATGTTTTTAACGAGTTTAATGACAAAGATAACTCGGTCCTTTTCAATTTTAGAGAGTCTGAAAAGGGACGTAAAGGTAACTCCAAAATTCCTTTTTCGTCATCTAATCCCTTAAGTCCAAAAAAGTATAAAACAATACAGAAGGGCTGAATTTTCGATACTTTTAACGAGCCGAACAAAACAAGCACTCGATCTTTTTGTGTAATAATCCCTCAGGTCCAAAAAGATTAAAATCTAGAGGAGGGATAGCACTTCCTATCCCTTTAACGAGCTGGAGAGGCCAATGGCTCGACAATCTTTTCATATTTTACGAGTCAGTTGAAAAAAGCTTAAAGGAGACTCGTCTTTTGAGGAACGAGTGATAAAACGGGTAGCAGCTGATTCCAGGTAAGGTTTGGAATTTTCCAATCACGGCAGTGTCACAAGGCTGGCTAGTGAAATCACTCTTCGCAGCTGTTCCTCAAAATGGGTAAACAATCAAATGGAGGTGAATGATCGGCCAATGAAAAAGTGGAGGTGACGGTGCAAACACGACCAAGGCTTTAACAGCTAAAGTACTACATTCACGATGGTTATTTACCGGGGAATAGTTCATTTTTTAACGAGCTTAAACGCGGGGGGAAACATTTGCTCGTGTCTTATGTTTATTTTTTAACGAGCTTGAACTATGTGCTAAAACTGCTCGATTAATCCAGTCGTGTGATAAGAATGTCTCATACAAAACAGAAACTTTTAGAGTTTTGCCCCACATCCTTTCTTTATGCAAGTTAGGAGACGGTCGATCCTACGAGTTTAAAGGGTTAGAGGTCCTACAAATTTAAAAAATAAATAGTTGCTTTTCGCTTGCACGCCAAAAGGCTTGCATGCCCCCAGGTATAAGACAGAGTTTCAAGGTTACCCCTTCTTTAGTCTATTAAAACATTTGTTTTACTAAGAGAGGCCTACCTCTTACAGGTTACCAAAGATTGCTCCATTTATAGTGCAAACAAAACACTTCTTCGGCGATGTCTACCGACATAGAAAAAGGTGAGTGAAGGAGGCTACTCAACTCACATAACTTTGACAAGAGAATCTTGTTCTAGAATAACCCCCTCCTCCAATCACGGACGGGGGTACAGACTAGTCATATTCTCTCGCGGAAACCTACCCTATACCCGAAGTTTTCCTGCCGAAGCAGACCAGGGTGCATGCCCCCTGGGTTTCAGTCATGTCCCCCCGAATCACTCGCGCTCATCGGGAGGACGGACTAGAGATTGAGACATTTCTTGCATGAAAAGACCATTCAGGGATGGTATATGACTATTTGCTTTGTATGATACGGGAAATGAAAGCTGGTCTACGAGCTTGACCACTCTTCCTTCATGCGGAAAACACATTACTCTAAAGAGTGAGGAGACAATTGCTCCCATGCAATAAATATAGTCTCGTCCAAGGAGTAGATTGTAATCCAGGGGTCCTTGGACTACCATTACGTTCATGTGAACGGTTTTCCTTCCCAATGTTATGGGCACATCGGGAAGGATCCCTAACGGTCGACTGGTTCCTTTATCAAAGCCTGTTAGATTTATCATCTCAGGCAAAAGCGATGGCGAACCAAGTGCTTTCCAAGCAGTTGAGGAAAGGATACTCACAGAAGCCCCTTCATCTATGATGGTACCAGCCATAACCCTTCTATATATTTGAACAATGATTCGGAATGGTACACTAGCCGGCAAGCGGGGTATGCCTAGTTGATTCCAGTCGAAGGAGACAACTAGGTTGCTTGGAGGTGGGACCGAATAGACGGTCGGGTACGACTCTGACGAACTTCCTTCTTGCGGTAAAGGAATGGGTAAATTGCCCCCATGTTCATTGGAGTCTGTGCTTATGAAAAGAATTTGGACGGTGTCATCCTTGTTCTCTTCAGTGACTGTATCATCTAAAGATGGAACCTCTAAAGGCAAGACCGGGTCAACTGCCGCCTCGACCTTTTGACTTTCATCTGGTATGGATTCAGATGGTTTGTCTTCAATGATAGATGCTTCGGCCGACCACCTGAGCGGGCCAGCCGGATTTTCAACTAGTGATGGACTCGGCAAGAGTTTTTTCATATCCAGGAGGAAGTCGTAACGGCGAAACCGGACGATCGTCCAAAACTCTTTTAGCTTCATTTAAGAAGGGACAACGGTGGATGGCATGATCGCCTTCGCACAGTTTACAAGGAAATCTATATTTTCCTTTTTGTCCTGGGGCTTCACTTTCACTAGTTTACAGTGTATTTTCAACATGATCATCGGAGGTTGACGAAACTGGGTTGTGCAAACGAGGAGACCAGTCCCTTAAGATCCGAGAGATGCAAGGAAAATCTCTGTGATAGTGGTCTCCTTTGCAAATGACACATGGCGATTTAGACCTGGTCGGTGCAGTGTGTGGATTTTCGCTAGACGACACTCGTTTGCCCCCATTCGCTTTTGGCTCCTTCTTCTTCTTCTTCTCTTTCTTCTTCTTTTCCTTCTTCTCCTTAGGTACTTGAATTTTTTCTTTACCAGCCCCATCAAGTGAAGAGGAAGGAGGAGAGGAAGAATTAGAGGAAGTAGAAGGTTGGTGGGTAACTCTGGACTCGTCTAGTTGCTGATTTGATTGTTCAAGAATTGTGGTGTTCTGAACGACAGAGGTTGAGAAGAGCCATACAAGCAAACCAATTGTTAGTCCTGGAAGTGACAATGTGGCCATATGCGGTGCACCAACATCTCCCCAAGAGGAGAAGGGACTAGGATTTCCTCCAAGGGGAATTCCTTGGTTGGTGGATTCCATTTTCTCAACCCAAGATCAACGTAGGAAAGGGTAATGAATATTCCGTTTAAAATAAATTTTAGATGCTTTGACACAACTTGTTTTTTCAATTTTTAAGAGTCGAGAAAAAACAAAAGATGACTCTAGTCTCCTTCAATTTTTAATGAGCCTGAAGTGACAAGTGCTCAGATGGACCTTTTCCGTTAAGGAGTCTGAAAAGGAACGAAAGGGACTGCTCTGGAAATCTAGGTAGAGGGATTACCAAACCAATCGTAAAACTGCAGAATACTTTTTACGGTACGGCAGTCAATCTTCCCGAATGCTGTGTTCAGTGCATTGCGATCAATAGGGCGGCAAACAGGGCTTCCTATGGATAAAGGATTAAGCCTATTGGGGTCTCCCAAAATATACTCGACGGTACATGGGAGCACAAGTCCGTACTGGCACTTATCGTCTCAAAGTGGAGGAATCACCCAACCATCAGTGAGAGCAACAGTTACCAGGCTTTACGACGCCGGAATACGTCTCTAGCCTAGATTTCTAAATGTTTTGCGTTAAGTTCCAAAGCGTTGTTAGATTCATTGAATTTATTTTAAGTTGATCTTGTTTATGAAGTTTGCCTTTCGGGTTCACCACGAGATGTAGATGTAATTCCTAAAATGCAATCTAAGATGATAAACAAACTTTTTATCTCTTTTATGCAATGAAAATCCTAGCTACTAGGGAAAAGAAAGACATAATCTTTTCACAAAGAGCAAAGAGCACACTCTAAATGCACTTTCCTAAATCAAGCCAATCAGACTGTCTATATGCAAATGCACATGCATGTATTTGTTTTTCGACTTTCTTAATATATGAATGCTAAAAAGAAAGCTGATGCACAAATCTGAATTTCTTTTCAAGCGACAAATATCAACAAGCTTCTTTCGAAATCAAAAAATGGAGACGATTACAACACCTTACGATTTTGAAATGAATACTTGTTCTTGACACTAGAAAATTACAAATTCAGACCAAAAGCAATAGTAATAGGACAATCGACCATCAACAGCAATCAAACTCTTTCCTACGATCGAAATCGACACTTGCGATAGATTCAAATCAAAGGACGATAGTACAATTACGCTACTTTTGCAAAGGAAAACTGTAAACGACTCAACAAACACACAAAAACATCTACAGTTCTTTTGTACAAAGGAGGCAGAATAACAGTAAGGAAAAGGGGTTTCAAACAGACATATACTGATCATAGGCAGCAAAACTCAGGAATAGAACTGGAAAGAATGAATCACAGAAGCCACAAATGCACAGAGCTAGTCTGATCAGCGCACCTGTAACACAAAGAATCTGAAATGCAACGCAGGTTTCCCACTCGGGAAGTGCGCTAAAATTCAGAATCTCTGAACAGTACCTGCGCTGGGCCAGAAATGAGACTCTGTTCGGGTTCCGGGTCATAGTTTGTAGTTCAGTTCTTGGGTTTTGGCCGAGTAAAAAGCAATCAGTAATGCAACAATCAGGGGTAGATCTAAGGAGGATCTAAGAGCTATCACAAGGGCAATCAAATATTTTGTGAATCAGTTGTTTAAATCATAAACATATCTAGTAGATGGATTGAAGTAGCAGTTGTTTACTTCGCATTTGTTATGGCAAACGCAGTTCGAATGCTACTTGTAAGTTTATGAAACAAACAACAAAGAATGATAAACAAACAAACTAATTAGTTCCCCAGTGGAGTCGCCATTTTGTTACAGGGAAAAGTGTCTATTTAGAACTGCTCTATCCCACTAAGGTGTGACAGCTGCCTTAGAAACAGATAAAGAAAAGCTACTTTTGTTTTTCCTTTATGAATTATAGATAGAGAGGAACAGAAAGACCAACCTCTGTCTTGCGCCAATCTCCTGATTTGATCCCTCTCTTCTTTGATAGTCCTCAGCTACCTGCTCCCTAGCACGCCCAACTTCACAAAGTACCTGTAAGATCACAGAAGCATAGCACTATAAAAAGACATGGATCTATAATCATAAACAATCTAGGGTCAGATGTAAATTGACCATACAAATGTAACAAGCATCAATGACACAAAAGCATGGAGGAAAACTCAAATAGCTTTTATTGATAAACAAGAAAAGAGCCAAGAGGAGTTACAATGGTTGTTCTGACCCAGCATCAACCTCCTAGCACAGAAGCCCCTCTTCACCTCAACAAAGCTTAGATCACCCAACAATCTGATGTTTGTCTCAGAAAACCAACAGCAATTCCTTACAATATGCAAAATTCCAGCCTCTGGATCTCTGGGATGAGGGATCCATATATAGATATCTGTAAGGGGGATGAGTCAGCTTGTGATTTGATTAGTGTCTTCTCTCTGATAGTTCTTGCTTCCACTTGGATACTGAGGGCCTCTTACTCATCCTTGGTCGAATTTAGTGAGGCAAATGTCATAGGAGAAGATTATGGAAGCTTCCATTGCCTCTCCACCTCGCAGAATGACACTGCCATTTGTCATTTCTCGCCCATCACACCCCACAGAAGGGACTTTTGAAATGCAACGCACCCTCTCAGTGTATTTGGGTGAGATGCAACACACCTAGCCAGTGGAGCAGCTGCAATGATCCTGTTTTGACCAATTCTGAGCAGTTTCTCATGGAGAACTTCTGGGAGAAGTTGTAATTCGTTGACCTTGTTCCTTTAGGGGTTAGAACAACACTTTTAGGGACTTAGGAGCCCTTTGTTTATGGACATTTCATGCTTGGGGTTGTAGGGCCCAAAAATGTCTATAACATCCTGTGAGGCCTAGATTGATGTTTTCTCCATGGCGATTGTAGCAAGATTGATGTGTTCTCCTGTGAGGCTTGGATTGATGTGTTCTCCATGGTGATTGTAGCAGGATTGGTGTGTTCTCCTGTGAGGCTTGGATTGATGTGTTCTCCATGGTGATTTTAGTAGGATTGATGTGTTCTCCTGTGAGGCCTGGATTGATGGGTTCTCCATGGTGGCCTGGATTGATATGTTCTCCATGGCAATTGTAGTAGGATTGATGTGTTCTCCTGTGAGGACATGATTGATTAGTTCTCCTATCGAGGCATCCTACCCATGCAGTTTGGGATTCATGGGAAGTACCTCTCATCTGATCAATGAGCAAGGAAATGAAGTTAGGGACTATAGTAGTACCGATGGACGCATCGTTGTATCTACCGTACTCCCTACGCTAGGATGACCTCCATTGATCTGGGATCAATGATACTGGTTTGGGACCAGTGGTAGGAGTTGTACCATACTATGACACTGACTTCGGGTCGGTTGAGACTGGTCTGGGACCAATGGTGCATACTCTGAGACTGACTTCATGTCAGTGCAGTACTGGTCTAGGACCAGTGAGAGCGGTACATACTATGACGCTGACTTCGGGTTGGTTGAGACTGGTCTGGGACTAGTGGTACACTCTTTGAGACTGCGATACTGGTCTAGGACCAGTGGTAGGAGTGGTACTTACTATGAAGCTAACTTCGGGTCAGTTGAGACTGGTTTGGGACTAGTGGTACGCACTCTGAGACTGACCTTGAGTCAGTGGAGGATGATACTGGTTTGGGCCCAGTGGAGTTGTACTCACTATGACGCTAACTTCGGGTTGGTCGAGACTAGTCTGGGACCAGTGGTACATACTCTGAGATTGACTTTGAGTCAGTATGATACATCCTCGATCATTTCTTCTTCTTCATAATTCAGACAAAAGCAGAGCAGAACATAACAAAGCAGAGAAGCGCATAACAGAGCAGAGCTATACAGATCAGTACAGGGAAAAACAAGACAAAGCAGAACAAGCAGAATAGAGCAGAGCAGGGCAAGGGTCAAGCTATACAAGGCAGTGCATTTGATGGATGAATAGTAATGACCAATAGACAGATTGCAGATGAAGTTCTCCCTAGTTGAGAGGGAGTGTTGAAATTGGAAACTAGGGAAAAGCTTCATGTGAGTCATATTATTCATGGCTGATAATATGTTCATTAGATTCCTCTCGTTGAGAGGTGTAGGATTGATATAAAGATCATCCGATTCTGATAAGTATTCATGGAGATATGAATTTATTTTGATTATGGAATTATTATCAAGCCGACCTACAACTCATATAGGCTCAGAAGCCCAACAATCGCATATATTCAAACACTAACGTTGTGTATAAATATAGGAGGACTTTTCCTCATTTGGACTCACTCATCTCATCACATCTATATCTCTCTACTACGCAGAAAAGAGTCTCTTCTCTACTGCATAGAAAATGGTCTCTCCCTCACACATGTGAAGCAGGGAGCTGCTGAAACTAAAGCTGCAACTGCAGAAGTAAAGTTTGACCTACGTGGGCTAGAAGATCTCCTCATCTGAACTACTCTATAGGTTCATTTGAACCTCCTCTGAAAGCTGCAACTTTTGGTGGTGGAATCAAGTCAATCCGATGGACGGTTTGCAAGATATCGACTGCCTTAGTTTGAAGGAAGCTGTTGAAACTGAAGCTGCAACTGCAGAAGTAAAGTTTGACCTGCGTGGGCTAGAAGATCTCCTCATCTGAACTACACTGTAGGTTCATCTGATTCTCCTTTGAAAGCCGCAACTTTTGGTGGTGGAATCAAGTCAATCCGATGGACGGTTTGCAAGATATCGATAGCCCTAGTTTGAAGGAAGCTGCTGGAACTGAAGCTGCAACTACAGAAGTGAAGTTTGATCTACGTGGGCTAGAAGATATCCTCATCTAAATTGTGTTGTAGGTTCATCTAAACCTCCTCTGAAAGCCACAACTTTTGGTGGTGGAATCAAGCTGATCCGATGGTTGGTTTGTGAGATATCATCTGCCCTAGTTTGATGATGAAGCCGCTAATGTTGATGCTGCTCATCTAGGGTTTGCTATTTCTGATGTAAATCAGATTTATTGTACTATTTCTCTCTGCTAAATTATTGAAGATAAAAGAAGATTTGATCAAATGGTTTCCCCACACATTGTGGGGTTTGTCCCTGGCTAGCTGCCACATCTTGTGTCTCTTGTCTTGGCTTGTTTTCTGTCCATCATTTAATGTTCTATCTGCACTTTAATTTATGTACATGTGATTGTTAATCTGTGGAATATAATAAGGAAAAGAATAAAACTGTTATAATCATAGAACATACCATAACTTAACAAGTATGCAAGTTGGGTCGTCATCCTCCAGGAATTTGATTTCGAATTTGTTACGCCTAAGAGTAAGAAAGGTTTGGCCCTCGCCAAACTCATTTCTGAATTACCCACTAGTACATGTGATCTACCAGTTAATGATGATCTCCTAGATGAACACTTGTTCGTCATCACTTCAGACGATCCTTGGTATAGATATATTATCACATATTTTCGAACCCAAAAGTTTTCTCCACATATTTCTTGTGATGATCAGCGACAGATTCGATACCATGCCCCTCGCTACCTCCTCATCGGTGACGACCTTTATCATCATGGTGTGGATTCTATCCTCCATCATTGTCTCACTCATCTTGAAGTAGAGCAAGTGCTAAATTCCTGTCACAGCGGCACTTGTGGTGGTCACCTCTTCGTTATGGCCACTACCCAGAAAGTCATGCACGCTAGTTACTTTTGGCCTTCTCTCTTCATTGATTGCATTGAGGCAGTCAAACACTGCCCCAATTGCCAACATTTTGTCCCAAAGGCAAGAGCCCCACTAGCTCCCCTCCATCCTGTCATCGTTGCTGGCCCTTTCTGTTAATGGGCCATTGACTTTATGGAGTGTTGACTACCATCTATTAATAACCATAAGTATATTATCGTGGTGGTTGATTATTTTACCAAATGGGTTGAGGCCATGCCAACGTTCAATAACATAGTGGTTACTGCGACTCTTTTCTTCTTCAACCATGTTATTGCTCGATTTGGGGTTCCAAAACAATTGGTCTCTAACCATGGACGACATTTTAAATATGAGGTATGGCGTAAACTATCCTCACTGTTGGGTTTCCAGCACCAGTATTCATCATCTTATTACCCCCAAGGTAATGGAAAAGTTGAAGCAGTCAACAAGATTCTCAAGGCAATGCTTCAATGGATAGTGAATAAGCACAAGACCAACTCGTATCTTATGCTCTTCCCAGATTTTTGGGCCTATAGAACTTCTATTAAAACCACCACTGGGTTTACTCCTTTCCACCTTGTCTTGGCGAGGAGGTAGTCTTACCAATCAAGTGTGAGATCCCTTCCCTCCACCTAGCTATCGAACTTCTCCCTGACACCCAACCATTAGAACAAAGACTTGTCATGCTTGAACACGCCTTTGAAGACTGTCGTGTTGCTTTGCAAACCATTGAAGCGGCCAAAAAGCAAACCAAAGCTCAATATGACTGAAAAGTCACCCCTTGTGCCTTTCACGAAGGTGATCATGTTCTGGTGTATGACCAAGCCAATGACACCTTGGGGCATGGGAAGTTCGAATCATTATGTCTAGGACCTTACATCATTTGTAAGGACTTAGGTAATGGGGCATTCCTCCTAGAGGATTTTGAAGGCCAACTCCTTCCCAATCCTCGTAATGCACTCTACCTTAAGAAATTTTAGCCATAGCATTTCCTATTGATTTTCGTGTATTTATTTCGGTCATGCATTTAGTTAGGTTGCACCACTTCATTTGATGATTTGACACTTCACCAGGAAACCATTTTTCGAGGAAGGTCACCTCATCGCACCTAAAAAAGGACTTTCATCATAAAGCAACACTTGTACTTTGAGTTCCACCTCCTTTAGATACTTGTCATACCATATGTCAATTATCGTCATGAGTAACTATCCTTTACTCATGTTTTCATGGTCCCCATCGTGTTGGCCAGATAAATCGTTCTTGCGGACAAGACCGATCTCCCTAGTATCACAGGATAATCTAGCAACAAATAGACAAATAAATCTATCTTTTTCTAGACATATGCAATTTACAAATAAAGACTATAGAGGTGTTACGATCCTACCTTAGATCCAACGCTTGTTCGTTGTAGTCATCCCTCGATCGTTCGAAAGGGTTATCCTTTAAAGACCTGCAAACACAAACAAGCAAACATCAAATAGCACCTGCATAGCAAATATCATAAATCATGTCTATTATGGTGATCAAGGAATCCATAAAATAACCATTAATGAACAACTTATTGAGAAAAACAAACTTATTTGTATTAACTTTGAAGTAGAAGTACCTTACAACCTTTTCAACCTTGATGTTGAACAAGCTCTTCCTAGGGTCCGAAACAAGAATTTCCTTTACTTTGACAAGCCTTGCGCTCTTCCAAATGAGTTCTTAGAGGTATGTAATCTCTCCTCATAAAAGCTCAACTAGGAAGACTAAGTTCCAGCAGCATTTCACCTCAAAAATATTCAGCTTTCAACCTCCTCAGTAACCAGCCCAATGCTTCATTTTATAGCGTAGAGGAGGAGCTTATAGGTCCACCTATGAAGGGATAGAATTCTCCTTCAAAGGGATAAGCTCCTCACATCAAGGGGTTAGCTCCTTAAGGTATGGGATGCATGAACCTTAAGAGAGCGAACTTGCCACCTCAAGATTCCTTTCAGAAGCTTCTAGAAATGATTGAAAGTGAGTTTTTTAGAATGTAGTTGCACCTTTTTAACTTTTACAGGGGTCCGAACCCATAACACAGAGACAGACCGGTCAGGTACACAGGGGACATGACCATTAGGTGCGAGACTATAGGTAATGCAAAGAGAAAGTGCGGAACCAGAGTTTTAGAGACTTTCAGGGCTTTTCTCTTACTTTCAAGGCTTGATATGAAGAAATGAGGCTTTAGACTTGCAAAGGAGGAAAGTATGAGTGGTAATGGACTCACACGGATTGCAGAATGTCAAGGTGACAATTTTTTGTGCAACACATCGGGCCTAGTCTGTGTGGTAGTGTCATCGATTCAACCTTGTTCAGAGAATCCATGATGAGTCACCATTACATTTGGAGTCTATTTCATGTCCCATCATATCATGTCATAGTATTCCATCCATATTTTCATACCGTTCATCCTGTGTTGCCCATTTTGGCCTCTAGTCATATTGTCCCCATCCCCTCCGGAGTTGAGTCAGTTGCTGCCAGGTCAACCATGCACTTTATGCTCTGACAAGGGTAGTTATTTGTTTGTCCCTCAGTACCATTTTCCCATTATCCCTAGTGTCAGTCCATCAGTCACATTACTATTTTCCCTCATGCTTTAGTTGAGGATCCTCATTGCCTCATCTATCGTGGGCCATATTTTGTTGAAATTAGCTCATTTATTCTAGAAGAATGGCCTAGAGGGTGGTGTATCTCAGTTCTAGCTTCCATTCTTGTTTGACACCTTGGATTGAGCAGAGGGTCTCATTATTTCCCTTTGACTTGGTTGTTTCATGTTCGTGATCCATACACTTGATGGTCCAATGATGCAACAAATTGTACTAGTGATTCCTGGGTGTGTGTGAGATGTTTCAGACCTCATGAGGGGGTGGCCCTTCAAGTAGCCCCCCACATGCCTGGATGCATACCTACTATGCTACAACCTTAGATGTAGTTCCACAGATTTGATGGGTTCAGTTCCTACCAATCACAGTGTTCATAGCATGCATGTCTCCTCCAGATGATCCATTCAGTTTTGCAAAGCCATTCCTTCTTCAGCAGGGTTTCTTTGGTTGTTCTAACCTCCCTCCCACCCATTTTTGTTGAGGGAAGGGACTTTGTATCTCATGTACTAAGATATTATTGTATGCAATGTTGTCTCATGTTTTTACTAGGTGCATGTATGCTAGCATGTCATGTACCATTCAGCATGTACTTTATTGCTCAGTTTCATATTTCTGGGCGAACCATTATTTTTGTACTAAGTTATCTCGACGGGTATGGGTATGCCTCCCCCGCCTCATTGAGGTCCGGTACCACAACAAACAAAAAAGGAGACTTGCATTAGTCTCGCCCCCTCTGTCACTATCCTCTCTTAGCTTTAACTTCATTGGTCTCTCTCTCTCTCCTTGACTCCACTATGTTGTCTAAGTGATTGTGTCTTTACAACGTACTTTGGTCATAATTTTTGCTCCTAACACTCATACGTTGTGGGGCAATCTGTTATCACCAAAAAACTGATCATCTAGCCTAAGTTACAAGATGGATTGAAGTACACCATGTAAAGCAAATTTTACCATAGTAAAATTGCTTTCACTGTGAGAAATTACCTAATAAACCACCTTTATTAAGTAATTTATAGTTAAACCCATGAAGAATAATTAAATAAATCACTATTTATTTGATTTTCTTCTAGGAATAATTAATTAAACCATTGTTTTATTATTATTCCTTGTTAAATTTGACCCAATCATGAAAAATAAACAGATAAATCATTATTTTTCTTATTTTTCTCTAAGAATAACTAATTAATCATTAATTAATTACTATTCTTTGTTAAGTTTGACTAAATCCCATAGGAAGAATTAAATAAATCATTATTTGTTTATTATTCCTTAACTAATTCCTTGAGATAACAAATAAATCATTTATTTATTTATTATTTCTAAATAAAAGTTTAAATACTTTTTCCCTCCTAAACAAATATAATAAAATATTCGAAATGGTAATTCCAAGAATGGGATCAATAATATTTTATTATTTCTCATTATTCGAGGATAACTCAATATTTTGTTATAAATAGGAGGGTTTTCCATTCATTATTAACTTTTGATTATTTTCATTATTGCACTCATTGTTGTAACACTGATTATTTTCATTGTCACACACCATATTTTTACTGGGTTTATGCATTATAGAGGAGAGAGACTCTACATAAGCTGAAAGCGTTTGAAGATTGCCAAGAACCCATCCCATCGAGGGGGACTGGTAACATATATTTGTTCCCTTCACAGGTGTTATAATAAAATCATTCTTTACATATCTAGTTTCCATTGGATGTTTTGGAGTTACTACTCTTTATTTCACTGTTTAACTATGATTGCAGCATAGATCAGAATTTTGGCAGGTTTTGTTTCTATCAATAGTTATAGATCTACAATGTTTAGCAGTCATTTCTATTGTTGAGATCGGTTGTCGTCCCGATCTTAAGTGGGTTTTTTTCATACATCAACGAGAAGAAAAAACCACAATAAAGGAGATAAGTATAAATGCAATAAGATCACATGCATAAAACAAAGAGAAAATATAAATGGTTACTTTCCTTTTACAATTAAGCTATGTGATCAAGCAAGCAAGAAACATTTTTTTGTTTGTTGCATATGCTAAAAATATCCTATGTAGACCTAATATTCCTTACCACTCTGAAAGTAAATGGGCATTGAGAAGATATCTTTTGATGTTTCTTGGGGAAACATCCTGAAAGAATTGGTGATGCCTTCCAACAGTCGAAGAATCAACCAAGGTAATGAAAATGAGGCTCAAGTGTTGCATGCATCATCGCCTATAGGGAATGGATACCCTAGATTTTTCCCACTAAAGTACCTTCCTCCCACGTGAGCATTCAAGTCTTTACCTTCTTGGTATTCAGTTACCAGTACCAAGCACTACATGGGTTAGGTAGCCCCAAAGAGTACTGCATACAATGGATCTATGCTGAACCCCCTCTAAATCGAGTCTCTGCCATGATTAGGTATTGTTTTCCATGGGATGATTGAAGGATTTTAAGCTCCCTGAAAAGGAAAAAAATATGTTTCAAAGGTGTAACATGACCATGGAAGCTTATGGGATGCCTACCCCCAATGGTCCTAACCTGAACTATAAATTTGTTGGTGGCCCTTGTGGGGAAACTTAATTGGTTCAAGTTATGGTTGTTTTAAGGAGTCTTAATTGACTTATGGAGTGACTTTGTAAGCCAAAATAAACTAAGTACTCAAAGATCTGGAAACTGGATGCTTTCAAGTACAAAGCATATGGAATCTTAATGTTTGATGCAAGTGAGCATACGAAGCGTGGTAAGATGTGGATATTCGATGATCCTTTATAAGATCCTTCTAATTACACTAAGTGTTGATTTTTCCTTCATTGAAAAGGAAACATGTTGTGGATTGTGGGCCACTTACTCTTTTCTATTAAACAATGTGAATTTCAACAAGGGATATGGAAATTCAAATGCTTTAATAATTTTTTCATATGCAAACCCAGGTTCGTCTAAGAGACGCAAGGGAAGAAAAAGTTACTTACTTTCTCTAATAACACTTTCTCCTAGTCCCAAAAATGAAGAAATAGATGCTTTCGTTAGTAGTAATATTTGTGGATGAGAGGCCACTTATTCATTTACTAATTAAGCTATGTGATTTGCAGAAAATTTTAGAAAAATAGTTTGAAAAACATGTGTACTTTGGCCACTTACTTCTCTCCCTAATTAAGCTATGTGCGTATTTCAAATACAAATGAAAAATACTTTAATTTCTCCACCAATTGAGGTTAGTAAAGCAAGCAGACATACTAAATAGAAAATAGAAAATGCAGAGGTGAAGGCAATTCACTGAAGGTTACCAATCACCTGATAAAATAAAAAAATACAAGGCTCTTTTTGCTCTCTAGTGACCGCACGAATTTGGCCACACACAAACACATGCGCACTTCTTTCAGAAAATTTTTGCGCTAGTGAGCAAAGAAAAATAAAATTTCAATCCGTGTGCTCAGAACAGGTCCCTGACGTCCTGCAAAAATTTGAGAGGGGTGTTGAGTGCCTTGTAGGATGGTTGTGCAAAGAGAAGGTCCTGCAAACACAATCTTTAGATTAATGAAAAGACAACAGTATGGTCGCCATTCCTGTGGTAGTGTTTTTGTGGTAATGGTGTACCAAAATACACCTCCTTAACAGTTGATTGTTCCCTGCAAAGGATCACAAACATAATTAGTGTTGTTAGTGGAAAAACTTAAATAAACACAACATTGTAAATAGTGGAAACAATGCATACATAAACATAAACTAAACAAAGAGGTAAATACACAAACAATTCTCAATGGAGCAAACAAGTCAACAAAATAATGGAAAAAACTCCCTTTATTGATTGTTGGTAGTAGAGGTTGAACATAATAGATGAATCTTAGACACTTGAAGAAAATTCTTTGAGATATGGTGCTAAAAAATCCTCAGAAAGGGGGTTTCTTTTCCTCAATCTCTTTGCAAGTATCCCTCTCTCTGAAAGAAGTATGAAGACTCTCCAATGGTGGATTCCTCTTTTCTCACTAGGATGATGGATTTATTAGAAGCAATATGGCCAACATGTTAGTGCTCTTCCCTTCTTTGGCTTCAACAATGGAATGGTGGTTTTCTCTGATAACAATTTTTCCAGCATAACAATGTCTCATATTTTTGCTCTCCCATTGGCTGTTTATATAGAATTTTTTGAATCCATCTTCCCACTCTTGGTTCATGCATGATAATGAAACATGTGTAGAACAAGATGATTCGATTTAGGGCTTCATATCTTCAGGGTGACTCAAATTCAACTGTCTTGGACTGAGATCATGTCAGAGAATTGGCTCCAAGTGTGTGGAGTGATCCCGAATCACTGAGTCATCCATTTTGGTGACCATGCGACTTTTGGAGGATATGATGTGCGTGTGCACCTATATAAGAAATATTTGCAGCGACATCAATTTTTTATCTTTGTAAACTTTGGACCTGAGGAGACGTTTAATTTTTTTAACTTCATGATGTATTCAGCTAGAAAATCTTCACCTGTGCATTCTTCTATATGTATTTTAGCATCTTCTATATTATGCAAGCATGTGTACAATTTTCTAGTGTTAACAATGCCAAAACACTAGATGCCACTAGCCATCCAGAGAATTCCAACTATCCAAAAATACCCCCCTTTGGCATTGATGTCAACACCTCATCACTTCTCCACATTGATTCCCAATCCTCATGCTACTTTCACACTTGTCCTTGCATGAGCCACCAATGGATTTCTCTCCACTACTTGGGTCTAGCTGTTGATTTGAATTCTCCTCTACTAATTTTTCTTCAAGGGATGATAACTTAAATGAGAAAGATGAAGTATTCCATCCAAACTTAGCTACAAACATCTTAATCAAAGACACCTGCAAAAATCAATCATTAGAAAAACAAGTCCTTGTGTTTTCTTGTAACTGTTGCTTCTTTAGGAACTAGACATATATGATATGCTCCCCTTGAAAATATACTGCCTCTTCTTTGAATGTCTCAAGTTCTCAATGCCTTAGGCTACTGGATGATAAATATCTTTAGAAATGCATCTTTTGTACCAATTAAAGAGAAATTGATACCAATTATAGCCATGTATGGTATTTTCTGCTACTTTAAATACCATATATAATTATGCATTTGGGCTTACATTTCACTACTACTCTCATTGTTGATACTGTGCTCACTTCTCTTGAGTATCCTAAAAGTTAGTACTGCTCCCCCTGAGATCATGTTAATACAAATAGGGATTGTTGCTTAAATGATAATAATTGCACCAAAACATTGATACAAATTAGATATTGTACCAGGAAAACTCTTGTGACATCATTTCAAAAAGAAATGTTCACTTACACAATATATTACTCCATATGAAACAAAGACCTCCTATTGACATAGTGATATGAATTGAAAATTAAGGACCATGAAAAACACGTACTAATCATAAAGGACCAACTGACCTCTACACATTAAATCATTAACCCAGAGTTTTGTATGTTTATTTCAAGGCTGTCCACATAGTTTGTGCAAGAGACAGTGCTAATGTCACCTAACTTGTATGGTCCTAATGGAAAGTAAAGGCATATGAATGAAAGGAACAACTCACACTTACTAAAAGAAACAACTCATACTTGGCTTCTAGACTTCAATCTTAAACAATCAAGACTGCTAAAGGAATCAAATCATTAAGTCTCCTGCCAAAAATAGTAAAGAAATCCAACTGAATACAAAGTTGTTTCCTAGGGAACTGCATCTACAAGAAAGGAACAACACTATAGCTAGAGATGAATTCACCAGAAATGATATCAAATCATAAGAATTAACAACTCTACATTAATCAACAGGAAACAAAAAGGAAAGATAACACTCCAAAGAACCAATTGCAATAAATATAACTCTATGATATTCAACTATAGCTACTGCAAAAACTCACACTTTAACAACAAATCTGATTAACAACAAGTATATCTAGAGAACAACTAAATAATCGAATAATAGGAACTAAAAGCATAATACAAACTTAATAATAGAAGAAAGGACAATAGTCGTTGCAGGACTAGACCCAAAATCGTTGGAATTCAGTTGCCTTATGGCTAGCTCAAAGCAAAAAGTTAAAGTCGAACCACAAATGCGTCCATTGAATTATAACGAATAAATTACAAGAAATGTCTGTAGAGATTTACAATATAGATCAAAATGATTATATCTCGCACTCTTCTCTTTTTTACTGAGGTTCAATCCCTCATTCTTATATTACAAAATGAACCTATTTTCAAATAGAGAGTGATCCTGAGAATATGAAGATTCTCAGGATGCTCTATTCAAATTACAAAAATATCCATTATTTCCCAAAATAGAAGGGTCAAGATATTTTCTCCAACTGATTCATCCAGGATAGAAGTCAATCTCGTTCAGCTAGCTATAATTAACTCGAACAATCTCACATAATCCATTCTTCCATGACTATTCAGGGAACAAAATCCAGTATCAGATATCCCTATTCAAATCATAAGTAAACCATGCCTTTCATAGTTTAAATCAATTCAAAAGAGATAAAATAATGAAAGGCCATTGACTCCTTTCTAGAATCTATATTGCACAAGTTATCACATTTTGCACACAAAAAGTCTTAGAAAACAAACATAAAAATAAGAAATAAGATAAGAAAATTATATCAATTATGAAGCCCAACATCACCCCTAGCTTACCTTTTTGCATGACCTCATGCAAACAAATTATTGACATGAAGAGTAATTAGGGAATAGGCTGGGTGAGGTTCTTCTCCTACATGCCGGAATTTGTTCCTACTCCAGACTTCTTGAAAGGAAACATACTTACCTGCCTCTGTCAAGTCATATTCAAATTTGTAGGAGGATTAAGGACACCAGATTATGGGGCATCTATATTTGCACCCCATCTAACTAGGACCTTATTCTAACACTAGATGAGCATAATCATGTGCCCTACTCATAGCATGATGGAAATTCTAAAAGCCAAAAGGTTCTCTATTTTTATTTTTACTGGACGATGCCTGCTATCTCTGCTTGGATCATCGGAGAGCTTCACACTTGATGTCCCCCAAGTATTCCAATCCCGATTGTAGAACTTCATTATGAATGGGTGCCAAGGCAACAAAAACACCAAATTATCGCATCAACTTTTTATGATGGATACATGTGTGTACAGGGCTCTGTGGCTCCCCTCTAACCTAGAGATACAAGCCATACTCTCTTCTTTGAGAGGTATGATAAGATTTAGCCCACTTTATTAGATTATGAGAGAACGATATAAAATATTGAAACTGCACATCACCTATAAAAGGAACATGATTCTCATCCACCTTCTCTTCTAGGAAGAATTTATGCATGTACAAATCACATAAGAAGTACCTCGTATGATCATCCTGCTTATGAAAAGAGGTAACAAAGTCCAAAACCTTGTTGAATTCATATGGTTTTCCCGACTGTATGACCTTGAATTTAAGGAATAAATATCATTCTAAAAGAAATAAAGAATAATTCCGTGCAGAAGATATACATGATAGAGCATCATAATATATAGAACATATTTATTCTATTTGTTCCATGGCCTTTGTTGAGCAATAAAAGGTGTCTTTTTAACTCCTAATTATCTTCACATTAATTGTCAACCCAGGGAAGATTTTTTATCTCAAGAGTGTACTCAGCCTGAGGCGGCTATTTACTTAAGAGTAATGTTTCTCAATTGTAGTACAGTGCTTTCAAATACAAGAGTAAGCAGATGCTTTAAATAAAATGCACTTGCAATTAAAGGAAACAAAATGCTCTGAAACTAAGCCATTTATTCGACAAAGTAACAACGATTATCAGTCAAGGATATAGTAACAATAACTCATTCCTTGTTTAACTGATATAAATTAAATCAAGCATAAATAAGATCCCCAATCTGAGAACTTAGACAGCGGTAGTCAGTGTTCTTTACAGTTGTTGACCTCACACACAACACTAAATAACCAATTGGAAATTGCAAAGAACTAAATCAATCGTGCTACTGCAACTTAATCGAAATGAGACAATTGTGCTAACTAGAAGAATGCTGAAAGGCAAGCTTAAATAATTGCAGAAAGTAAATGAAAAGAAATGCTAAGTATTAGAAATGAACAACCAAACTTACATAGATATAATGAATAGAAAACTGTTAAATTATTGGAATGAACAATGAATCTCTGTAGATGAAATGAACAGCACAACAATATGCTTGCGAAAAGTCGTGATCTTTATTAAGAAGGAAATGAATAGCAACGTAATTTAAATATAGTATATAAAACAGATCAATTCATTCAGTCTAGAAATACCAAGCAGTAAAGTAATATGATTGCGATAAATAGAAATAAAATCAAACCATCACACGACAGAAATCGTAAAGATATAATGCAGAGTAGCAGCTTGATCCACTAGAGGTTGGGCCCTTAGCTGCCAACGGATGCTGCTGGGCTATTTCAGATAAGGCGAATGAACAACAACCCTTTTATTTATTCATCATCAAACTGTGAAATCATTACAACAGTAAAAGCCTTGAGAATTACAATGGTAATGCAACAATCCATCTTTCCTCCTATCCTATCCTATTCCATCATGAATAATCCATCATCATTCTTGAATCTCTTATTCTAAATCCTTCCTTTTGTGATCTCTGTTTTCATTTAAATAGAGAGAGAGCAGAGAGTAGTTACAACAGAGATGATTACAACATGATTTCTATTAGAAAATTGGATTGTTCTCAACAAATTGATAAGCAAGATCATCTCTAAGATATTTGTCCATCAGCATTCAACAAGAATAGGTTGAATTTGGCATTGCAACTGGGATAATTTGGAAAACGGCCACACAACGAATCTGAGAAAAACGTCTTTAGAGAACCTTCTGTTTCTCTTAGTACGGGCCGAATTTGGGAAAACTGCTCATTGCAAAACTAATTTGGTCCGTTATAAACAAAAGCCATGTTTTGTATTTTCTAGATTCTTCTCCATTTGCCCAAAACATTCAATACAAAATCGTCACTTCTTATTCCAGCGAATTTCTGAGTTGGCACATTTAATGATCAAATCTTCAATCTGGAAATTATCTTGGAGGCTAAAAATGGTAAGTAATGTTACAACCAATTTATTAATAAACCATCATTGATAAAATCATGCATAATCATCAATTTAATAAAAATAAAGGAGAATAAATAATATTTTTCCATAAGAGCATAAATCATTATAATATGGAATTATATGATAAACCATGATAAATGACATGATAAAGAAGGGTAGAAATGGGTGGAATAGGCGTTCAAAAGTGATAATAATAATGACATATTAATGCCCCAACAACCTTTTTAATATGAACCTTTAGAGTTTGAATCTCTTTCTTAGTTGCTCTAAGCTTGGCATAAGTCTCGTTCTCTGTGATTGCCAATGCTTTAAAAATTTTAGGTAGCTCTTGATGATACTTCTAAGGAAATACCTCTTTTTAGTATCGAGCTATATTTTCTTGTTGTTCCCCCATTGTTTTATTTAAAACCCAGATGGTGGCTTCTACAATTAAAGGAGTATATGGAGGTACATGTTATGTCTGTGCTCCTCTCGTAATGAATATTGGTGAATCTGTTTGGGTCTCAAAACATCAATTATTAATGGGTCCAACTTAGTTTGATTTCCCACAGTAGAAGTAGCAGCAAAGTCTGCAAATTTGATTTGAGTTTCATACTCCTCGAATTCTCTTTTCTTATCATTTATCTTCTCATGACTCCTTTGAGGCTTACTATCCCGCAACCATTTCTTTAATTGTCATACCTTTCTTTGTAGACTCCTATTTTATTTTCTCAACAACTCAATTTCTTTGCTAGTCTCACTTTTCCTTTTATCCTTTAGGTCTCTGCTCATCTTCTATGTAAAATTATTGATCAAAGTAACTGGAGAAGAGGAAACAATGACTATGGCCTCAGGATTTTTAGCCATCATTTCTTGGGTGGACTCAACTGTGATAGCGAATACAAGTTCCCGAGGTTCAATTAGAAAGTCAATATTGACTTCTTGCTCCACGTTTTCCAAGGAAATTGTAAAGCTACTTCTTTAGGGGAAGGGGGTTCCAAGATAGTTGCAATGGAATCTGCAGAATGTTCTTGAAGAGAAGCATTTTCAGGTTCTCTTAAATATTCTAAAAGAACAATATCTATAGAATAAGGAGGAGAGGTTGAATAATTATGTGGCGTCTTCTAGTTAGAAAGATTGTTATAGGTCATTTTGTCACATCTGATCAATGGGCCTCTTAATGGGATCAATCAACATCCTATTCCCCCTTGTCATCATCATTATACAAAGCCCTAAACATGTACCTTTCATTTCCCAGAGTTTATGCGTTGAACTACATCATCTGAGCCAGTTTTAGGACCAACGCTCCTTGGCCTCCTATTGGATAGTGTTGACAACGAGGCTAATCTGACATGGTCTGCGTGATCACCTACATGTTTCTCCCCTTCACACTTGCATTAGTTGAATAAATTCAGGAAAAAGAGAGAAATTATGAAAGCTTCCTATTCCAAAAGCTTCCATAATTTGTTACAACCATTTACCTCAAATAAATTATTCAGATCCTATCCTACCCTATTTTGGATTTTCCATCCCTTATCCTTTGATCCCATTCTGCCACCAAAGTTGGATTTAAAACCTTAGATTCAAAATTGGGTAAGAACTCCCAAATTACCCCACTCTATGTATTTACAACCTTCCATATGAAAGGCGTTGGATTTTGGAGAACCCTTATTTTGCTGTGGTGAGAGGTTTCATTTCATTCATTTAGGGTGATTAGAGGTGCACATTGTGACAAGGAAAGGACAAGTCAGCCTTGGAAGAGGTCTTCTACAAGATCAACACCTATTTATGGTTGTAAAATCCTTCCATTTATATTAATGAAAATAATTCTCTATTTTCCTATATGTGATGTTGTTATTTCATATATTTCAATACCATGTTGATCTATTGAATATAGTATATGCATGATACTACATAAATCGTGTAGTTTCTTGGCTTGTGTCATCTAATTGTTTGGGTTTTGAGTTTGGCAGTCAAAGCTGGAATTGGAGCATTCAATCTAAAGGAGCGAATCCCGTGATAGATTCTAGATAAGATTCACACTGTCATCTATTTAATTTAAGGAAAGCATTGGGTTCCTTGTCTCTTTGTTGTTCTATGTTAGCCACCAAACATAAGGGAGATACTTTTTCCACAATCATAAATTCCATATAACAAATTGGTGACTCCACTGGGGATCGATGTATTCCCTTAGTGATTCCTTTGTCCTTTTTGTTTGATTACCTCCTTGATAGACCTTTGTTTCTTTACCCATACAAGAACATACCTAGGAAGACATTTCATTGAGTCTCTTTTGCAATTTTTGCGTCAGAATCCTTTATTCCTAGACCAGTGCACCACTAGTGCCTTAGACAAAGATTTGTAGCTCATCTGGGCCTACTCTGTACTTGCGTTGCAAAACACTCGTGCCTCTTCTGCACTAGAATTGGCCCTTGTTTTTGCACAAAAGTTTCCCTTGTTTCTGAGTCTTTCCTTGATTAACCTCCATCCAGCTAACCTTCCCTGAGCCTTGAGTGTCTTGTAGTCTCTCTCAAGGCTCCATTTGGTTTTGATTTGTGTTTGATTGCCTTTGGTAAGAATTCGTTTTGATTTTTCTTTGTTTTTATCATTCGGTCACTTGCAAACTGATTTTGGTTGGTCATTGGTCACTTGGATGAATTGTTGTTTCAATCCTCATTCCAAAAAGTGCATTTGAATCAGTGATTAAACTTTTGCATGTTAGTTTTCTTCATTCTGAAAATTAAGTGTGTTTAAAAGAAAAAAAATTCATTGGAATTTAGGGTTTTGTATGTGCATTGATTTAGGAACAATTGCATTGAAAATGGAAATTGCATCTTGCATCTTTTTTGTTGCATGTTGTGTGTTGCATACTGATTTTTTATTCCCTTCCTTAGCTAGATTTTCATTGAAAGAGAAAGATTTCCATTTTTTCATGCTAGATTTGCATTTTAAGATATTCAACTGACATTCATGGTGAGCTCAAAACTAAAACTTAATCAAAGATATAGAGTAAAACCTAAGGCACATTTCTAACATTAACAAAAATGTTTAGAGGTCTAAGCTAGAAATGTGTTCCCGCGTCATTAAATGTAGGAGATATCATTGTTTTCTAGCATTGCATCCCGGGGGGGGTAAATCCCTTTCCACGTATTTGAGTGTATAGGATCGTTCTCCATGTACCTTTGGGTATATTGGATGACACTCCATGCACGTAAAGTATATGGGAATGCTCTCATCAAATGGTTATGCATTAGACAACACTACTACGGACTAGACTACCATGTATCATCGAGTATATTTTAGGAGTCCCCTATAGGTTTCTATCCAGCCACAAGTAACTAAGTCTACCGCCTTGTATACTGTGATACATTGAACACAACATTCAGGGAAATTGGGTGTTGTACGTTAAGTCCTTGGTTCAACAAGGTGTATATTGAAGTTCATGGTTGATCCCAAAAATATTTTCCTTGTGATTCATTAAAGAATTACATATTAAAGAAGAGGAAGAGAAGAATAAAAAGTCAAGCATAGAAGACACATGATTGATATTGAAGTTCGTCCAGGAGGGACTACGTCTCTAGGCCCTGCTCGAAGTATTGGGGAGGCCCTGTTTTCATGAGATGGAAAGATAATGAAAGTACATCAAAATCAAAATGACGACCTTATACCTCCAAAATTGAAGAGGCCCGAAAATTGCATACCCCTAATGGAGAAACTGACATCACCGTTGAGTTCGTGGGATCGAGAAATGTTGAAACCATATAAAATTTGTCGAAAATTGACAAAATGAAAATCTAGCCCCCTAGAGAAATTATTCAAATCATGGTTCCAGCCCCCTCTTTGCACTACTCAGGGTTCCACCTACATAGAAATTCGTGTCCGCTCCTGCCTCCCCCTGGTGCACTATGAAAAAAGGTTCAAATATGTTTTGGTGGGTGGAGTACACAAGAAGCACCATTGGTGCATTGGTAAATTTGGAAAATCGTTGAGGAGGGGTTGGGGGATCAAATCCCGCCCCTCCCTTTTTTTTACATGTAATGATTATATATTATTTAATGGGAGGCGAGTCTGCCAATTTTGTGGCCCACTCCCCTAACCTCCATTGCTATTATAGTTTGTACGAGGGTGAGGTGGAGGGGCAACAAGGTTGACAGCTTGCGCCCCACCACATGTTTATTTTATGATAGTTGGGTGGCTCTGGGGGTGGCGGGGTAATGGCCACCCACCCCTAATTTAAATGCTATTTTGATGGTTGAGGGAGGGCCGGTGGGGGTCATGGCCCGTTGGCCCATAATTAATTTTTATTTTTATTTTAATACATCCAAAATTATATTTTTTTTGTTTCACAAAAGATCTATGGCCATTTTTAAAAATCAGAAAATTGACTGAAGGAGACAAAATTAAACAGGCCACAAATTCGCCAGGAATCTGGCCCAGGTTGGCTGGAATTCGGTGGCCAGGTTTTGTCCAAATTTTTGCCTCAAGCCTACCCAGTCACCCAAGTCAACCTTGAACTTTGACTTCTCCTAATTTTCGCATACGGACTCGGTTTGACGAACCGTTCACACCACCATTATCACGACGACGAGATCTTCAACATGAACCTAGTTTGAGAACAATACAAACACTTTGGTTTTTGACCCTTCCTGAGTCCTCTTGGACTTCTGCATGTGTCTAGAGCCACCTGGATCAATCCTCCCCACTGAGGAGCTTTTGGACCCCAAAATAATTTACACTTAGTACACTGTTTATGTCCTTTTCAATCCACACTTTTAATCACCTGCACATGAAATTGGTACATTCTTTGTAATCATGCACACCACACATGGCTTAACAACCCTTCGTTTCCAAGAGTTTATAGTACACACTCCTTGGCCAACAATTACATAAAAAGTAATCAATACCTCAACTACTAATAAAGAAAGGCCAAGATATCATCATTGCATTTTGAAGTGATATGAAACACACCATCACTTTTATATTTACTTGTAGCGTATGATTTACAATGGTGGCCATAACAAGCTACTACCTCTAAAAAAACCAACTTAATAAAGCAGACCACCATGAATGGTGTGGATTCATTTGTTGAACATGTTCACCTTTCGACTCCTCTGACGATGTTTTTGGAGCAGGGAGCATCAGACTCGTGGTTTGTTGGTGTCCCTCTTTGTTGCATGGATTACAATGATTCTTTTTCTGCCAAAATTTTGGGGCTGCCTAGGAGCACTTTCCCTGGGTGTTCCTCTGATAAGTGTTCATGGATCCCTCACTATCATTGGAATGTGAGAAAGGAGTTTCATCGTCCGTCGTTGGATGGCTACTAGCTGTATTGGAGCTTTCTACCATTTCCTTTCTGGCATATCCGAGTCCTGCACGATGTGACATTTCCTTGACTTTGATGGGGTTTATGATGCCTTGGCCTTTGATGCCGAGGCCCTTTCCCTGATACCCCATTTTCTTCAATAGTTTGGATCCAATCCCTGTAGTATGTTTTTCAAAAGAAGCAAATTCATCATCATGGAAATCATATGAAATTGGAGAATCATTTTTTACCTTCAGGTAGCAATGCTGCATCTTTTCCAAGGTCTCATCCTTGGCTTGCAACTGGCATAGTAATCTTTGTTTTTCTTCCCTTGCCTTCTATAGAAGCCCCCTTAGCTCAACATTATCTTCTTGGATGCAGTGGTTGATCTCCTCATGTTCTTGGAGTCCTGCTGTGGGAAGATCGCTTTTCGTTATGTCCGTTGAAACCCTTGACTCATTGCTGGAATCAGACCCCAAATCTATGGGTCCTTTTGCCGCGATCCCAAGGGCTGCGAACATCATTTCATTACCCGAATTGGAACCCAAGTCAATGGGCCTACCTCGTGAAAATCCCGCAGCTCTGACCTTCTCATCTTCCTCTGACTCAGAATCTTGGTTTTGTTGCACAGTGGTGACAACCTTCTGCTTCCCCTTTCTCCCATTTCTTTGAGGTATCAGCTCAGGGTGCAGCTTCCAATAATTTTCTTCGTCATGCCCCTCTTTCTCACAATGTGTACAAGAGGGCTTTGCTCCCCTTCTCCTGGCTGCTACGGTTCTCTTTGGGTGGTCATCTCGTACATGTGTTCCCATGTTTTCCAGATGAATGGCCTTTACACTGGCGAAGTCAATGGTAGTAGGTTCAAACAATAATAATGAATGTCTAATGTAACTATGTAATGATCCAATATACTTAATTATTACTTCAAGTGAGTCAAGTGAGATGCCCAAATTAAGTGCTTGTTTTCTAAACTCCTCAGTAAAGCTCTGAACATCCTGACCTCTGCCTTGCCTTAAGTATTTCCAATCCATTAAAGCTTTTTGCTTATAACCCAAGGGATAAAATTGTTCTTTTAATGCGGAAATGAAACTAAGCCATGAGGAAAGAATATTACCCACTCTTATTGCTTTGCAATTTGCTCTCCCACCAGATGAGAGTGGTGCCACTTAGCTGAAGAGAGGCCAACTGAATATTTGCCTCGTTCTCTTTGATCTACTAAATCCTGCAATAGATCTCAATTTGCCTAATCTAGTTATTAAGCTTTTCTGCATTACTTTCACCGTTATACAAGGGAAGATCAAATTTGACATATAATTTAAGGAAAGGTTTCTTAGATGCACCCCTTGAATTTCTATGATGATGGTAATGAGAGGAAGAAGAGATTTCACTCCTGGAAGGAGAAGGAGGGGGTCCTTCTGCACCATTTCCATGCACTGAACCTTGTTCTTATGCCTTTTTTCCTTCTACTTTCTCCAGCCTTGAAAGCAACTGATCGACATTTTCTGCCATTGTATAGAAGGTTTTGCGGAAATTGAGCTCCTCTTCATAACGAGCCTCTTCATCTACCATTCTCCTCCTTCGATGTGCACGGCCTGCTTCGATCCGCTTCGGGATCAAAAGACTTTAGTTTCCCTTCGCCTCTTCGGAGCTTGTTTCTTGTTAGCATATAAACATGCAATTCACATCTAGAAGGACCAACTCTGATACCACTTGATCCCAAAAATATTTTCCTTGTGATGCATTAAAGAATTACATATTAAGCTTGCATTTAACCATGAAATTACAAGTGCATAAAAGAAGAGGAAGAGAAGAATAGCAAGTGACGCATAGAAGACATAGGATTGATATCAGAGTTCGTCCAGAGGGACTACGTCTCTGGGCCCTACTCAAATTAGTGGGGAAGCCCTGTTTTCATTAGATGTCAAGATAATGAAAGTACATCAAAATCAAAATGACGACCTTATACGTCCAAAATTGAAGAGGCTCGAAAATTGTAGACCCCTGATGGAGAAATGGACAACACCATTGAGTTTGTGGTGTCGGGAAATGCTGAAACCATATAAAATTTGTTGAAAACTGACAAAATGAAAATATACCCCCCTGGAGAAATTGCTCAGATCATGGTTCTGGCCCCCTCTTTGCGCTGCTTAGGGTTCCAACTGCATAGAAATCCATGCCCGCTCCTGCCTCCCCCTTGGTGCACTGTGAAAAAAGGTTCAAATATGTTTTGGTGGGCGGAGTACACAAGAAGCACTATTTGTGCATTGGTAAATTTGGAAAATGATTGAGGAGGTGTTGGGGGATCAAATCCCGCCCCTCCCATTTTTTTACATGTAACGATTATATAGTATTTAATGGGAGGCGGGTCCGCTGGTTTGGTGGCCCGCTCCCCTAACCTCCGCCGCTATTATAGTTTGTACGAGGGTGAGGTGGAGGGGCAACAGGGTTGACAGCCCGTGCCCCACCACATGTTTATTGTATTATAGTTGTGTGGCTCCGAGGGTGGCGGGGTCATGGCTGCCCACCCTTAATTTAAATGTTGTTTCGGTGGTTGAGGGAGGGCTGGCGGGGGTCATGGCCCGTCAGCCCATAATTAATTATTATTATTATTATTATTTTAATACATTGGATATTGGAGGTGGTGGGGTTGGTGGCCTGCCACCCAAAAATTATATTTTTTTTTTTTTGTTTCACAAAAGATCTATGGCTGTTTTTAAAAAATCCGAAAATTGACCGAAGGAGACAAATTAAACAGGCCACAAATTTGCCTAGAATTTGGACCAGGTTGCCTGGAATCCGGTGGTGGGGTTTTGTCCAAATTGCTGCCTCCGTAAGCCTACCGAGTCACCCAAGTCAACCCTGAACTTTGACTTCTCCTAACTTTCGCATACAGACTCAGTTTGATGAACCATTCACACCACCACGATGATGACGACAAGATCTTCAATGTGAACCTAGTTTGAGCACAATCAAAACACTTTTATTTTTGACCCATCTTGGGTCCTCTTGTACTTCTGCATGTGTATGGAGCCACCTGGATCAATGGTTGCTTGGTAATCCTTTATGCCTAGATTACCCTCTTTTTGATTTATTTATTTTTATGCTAATAAAATTTATTATCCAACATGGAAGAACAAAATTGCCTATCTCGTCGTTCACGTAGAATGCAAAATAAGCTTCCTCTTCCACCAGAGGCTACTCCTTGCCATCGTCAGAAGCATAAGAAAATGCAAAATGCTGAATCGAAAACTTTGGGTACTACTTCTTACCCTCATCATGATATTGATCCACTAGATTCATATATCCCCATGAGTTTTGAGCTCGAGATTACATATACTCTTAATAGTGAGAATGACACAATCAAAATAAAAGTCCCTGAAAATTCATTTCCTGAGGTCGTTGAACTTGACCTTCTCGAGTCAGATACTTTGTTTCCTAAGGTTGTTGCACCTGAATAGCCTCAACCATCTTCACCTATTCCTTTAGGACCTTACTCCTCTCTTCCTTTTTCTCAGACATAACTTATATATCTTGGACCTGACGGTGAACCTCTTCCATACGGACTTGCGAGTATTGAAGAGATCCCACATGAAGAGCCTCATCCTTCTACTATTGTTCGTTGGGAAGGACTCCATTTTTATCACATTCATCCTTTTCCTTCTCTTCAGACTCTAACATAAACTCCTTTACCTAATTCTTCAGACTTACTAGCGGATCTCTTGCGACAATATTCTTTGAGATTGTCAACCATGACTAGAACTTATTTGACCTCTCAGCTCGTGTCTTCCACTATGGTTGAGACATCAAATTTTTATTCATCATCTATTTTTGCGACATCACGAGAAAATCATCTATATGGTGGCTCGTCTATCCCACCTCATTATCAGTCTTTATCTAGTACCTTTTTTGGTGCATCTTCCAATCCTTGGACCTCTCCGATGTCATCTAATTCAGGAATAACATCCGGTACTTCTATTATGAGTGTCTCATAGTATTCTCCTCTTCCTCCATCCACCCCTATGTGGGCAAGGATACCTTCAACCACCTAATATTTCTTATGTTGTGTACCCTCCATCTGGATCACAGTTTCCTCCATCATCCCATCCTCCTTTGGCAGGGGGGAACCTGTTGTTGGTATACCTCAAATTGGTAATCAACCTTATTATAGTCCTTATTTTGGAATGACTTCCAGTGTTTGGAAACATAATTTTCCCGTTCAACTTAGTTCATTTTGGGACCAATTTTTGAATCCTCAACCTGCACCATCTTTGTCTCAGATTCCTATCCATCCATCAACACCCCAACAAGCTCAAATACATGTGAGCCAACCTTTACAAGATGTCGTTCCATCACAACCTTTTCCCTCGGTATCTGGCACTTCCCAAGTTCCACTTACCCAGCCTGTACAAGGTACCTTACATTCTCAACCGCTTGGACAGGGTACTCCTCAAGTTTCGATAGGTCAGATTATTCATAGCATGGCACAGTCCCAATCGAACCCACCTTACCATGGGGCAATGAAAACCCCCATCAGGAAACAATAT
Organism: Pinus tabuliformis; assembly: GCA_031772625.1. Taxonomy (NCBI): domain Eukaryota; kingdom Viridiplantae; phylum Streptophyta; class Pinopsida; order Pinales; family Pinaceae; genus Pinus; species Pinus tabuliformis. Next base: position 338,419,123 of record CM062820.1, read on the forward strand.
GGACCATATCAAGGTATTCCTCAAGTTCCTTTTCAAGGCCAGCAAACCCAAACCCAACCATTCCAGCAACTTTATCGTCATCCTCGGGTTGGACAACAAGGTCACTTGTATATTGGTTATCAGAATCCTCCCTTTTCTGGTACCCAGGTTCCTTATTATGAGAACCCTCCTTATCTAGGGATGCAAGTGCCTATTGCTCAAGATATTCCTTCATATCGAAGTCATCCTCCTGTGGACTTTAACTGAAAGTTGCCTTTTGTGGCTACTCTTGAATTTCTGGACTTAACTCAGTTCACTAATGACCTAATCGCTCATTCACCATGGTGGCCGATTATTCCCACTAAATTGCCTTCTGATATCCCAAAATTCAATGGGAATCTAGAAGAAGACCAGTCAACACACGTTATGACGTATCATCTATGGTGTTCTTCAAACTCCTTTAATGATGATTCTATTCGACTTCATATTTTCCAGCGAACGATTACAGGTACGCAACTAAATGGTATATTAAATTACCTAGAGCTTTGTTTCATGATTTCAGTACTTTAGCCACCACCTTCCTCACACATGTCTAGTTTCCCATCATATACGAAACTAGAATGAAAATCTTGACCAACTTCAAACAATCAGATTCCACCCACATCTTAGATCACATTCATGAGTGGAGACATCGTCGTCGGTTGGTTAAGACTTATGTTCCCAATCAATTATCAACGGAATGGGTTGTCAAATATTTGTTAGCTCCTATAATAAAAGATGTGGCTCAAGGTGGGGTCGTTATCGAAGAGAAATTTATTGCTCATGCATAATATTTGGACCCTTTTTATACCCAATTTGGCATGCTCTATGATAAGATACCAAAATGAATATTGTTCCCCTTCCACCTAGTAAAGAATATCATGCCATTGATGGCGTGATTGGTTCTTCCAGTTTGTTGTCAGAAAGTAAACCATCTGGTATTTCTATTACCGCATCTACTCAATGTTGGCTTGATGGGGCCTAACCCAAGTTTAGAGTTAATTATCCAAACAAATCCCTACACTACTGGCCCTTTTGGCAACAGCCCGTGGAGTGCAAACTAAGGTTTCACCCCAAAGCAGTATGGAGGGATGTTGGAACCAGGTTTTCGCACCCTTGAGATGTCTAAGGGTCGGTTTAGTCCAACTGTGAATGGCTTCGTGCAGGTCACTTCACGCATCACCCTGACCTGCGAGGCCTTCACGATCTATTATAATCACCTTCACACAACCCTAACCAGGGGCTGAGGAGCTTTTGCGCTGCTAAGGCAGCGATCTACGCTATTTCCGCAAGTTACATCATGGATATTACTTATCTTCTTATAACTATTAGTTAACTTCGCGTAAACAGATACTTTATCTTATATTCACTTAATGAACATAATCATATATGTTCACGCATCATATAAACAATAGAAATGTAATTTATACCCAATACATTCAATGCAGAAAATAGTAAATAAATACACAGGAATGGTATAAAACTTCTTTTTATTAATGCTTCAATCAGTTACAGACTCAACCTGCCCTGCGCACTCAACTGCAGGGGTCCACACACTCAGCTGCGGACTACTAGGCCTCTGTGCACTCAGCTGCAGAGCCTTCTCCTACTCTACGACCCAACGACTCGACTCTACACTTAAATAAGACTCAATTCTTCATCCTTCATTCATGACTCTTGTTTTTTTACAACTTAGAGCCTCGCTCTATTTATACAATCCCATGGTCCGCGAACCATGGGTAGATCTCTAAAGTCGACATTACATTACAAAAATGAGGGCGAATAGCCCTATGACTCATTTACAAGCTTCCGCTCTGTGCCCACAAAACCCCGAGTCTTTAAATCGGATTTAGTCAAAATCTGGGCTTTAAGCCCCAAAACTTCCCTTGGGGGATCCCTTGCCCAACAAGCCCCCAACACAAACATAGTGACACATCCTCGAATCACTTTATCGGTGCGGAGATCTTTGCGCGGAGACCTCCCAACTCTGCCCAGACCACTGCAAGGTCGAAAACGCACTGAGCGACTGCCTGCTGTACATCCTGGACATGTTGTTCAGAGACCGCAGTACCTGAACTACTTCCATGCATCTGCTCTTGCGTTCCTTGCATTTGCGTGAGCTTTGTTTCAATCAAGGCTGTAATGACAAAGGCCTCATCAATCCATGGTTGGATGCGTGCCTTCTATCACTTCCTTATGTTGCGCCGTGTCTACCTGCTCCTTGAGTGCTTTTTCCTATTGTATCCCCGCGAGCCTCTGTGTAAGGGCCATCATCTGTGCGGTCCCTTTTATATCATCGTACTTTTGTTGCAGCTCACGCGCCTCTGTTTCTAAGTGATGTATGTTCGGGTTCTCCTGTAGAGTGGTGAGGACCTCAAATGGCTCTTCAAATAATTTGGTGCAGCCCTTCACTACACTGCTGATCTCCTCTATTCCCGTTGTAATGGCATTGGCGCACTGTTCCCTCACCTCAGGTGGAGTTGAAGGCTGCGCCTTCAACTACAGTTCAGCTATCCGAAGGTTCAGCTCTAGCTAAACCTTAGTCATCTCTTCCTTTTCCTCACACATCCCTGCTGCTAGCCTCCGTATGTGCGCCTTTGCTGGTGCCTCTGCTGTGATGGAAAACTCAGGGACCATCTGGCAGGCTTCTTCAACCACTTGCATAATCTGCCGATTCTGTGCCAGTATCTCGTCGCACTGCAGGCTCAGTTGTTCCATGTTAATTCGTTTTTCTCTCATTACCTAGAGCACTCAATTCTCCTTGGCCCGCAACTCTGCAGTCACTCCATCTTGCAGAACATAGAGCATCTCCCATGGGAGTGCAGCCATGTTTATCCCAACTCCCTTTAGCACACTAACCATAGGCCTGTCAGCCTCATTTTCTGTAACTAGTGCCCCCTCTGGTAGCACTATAATGTTGGTCGTGTGGGCGTGCAACATTTCCTTAGCTGCGGCCATGCCTACTGCGAGGCTAGTCAATAGAGTACCATCCTGAGGAGTGCGCACCTACAAATCTTGCATCTGTGTCTAGAGGGCCCCTAATACCATCTGATTTTCCTTTGCGAACTACTGGAGGGCCTTCGTGGTGACGTCACGCATCATCTCCCCTATGTCATGCAGATCCCCCTTAGTGAGGGTGATTGGGTCGAAAGAAGTCTTGGAGGCTTTTGACTTCTTTCGCTGCCCCATCTTCTCTCTTGGGCACTATCGCTTTAGCTATGTGGACGTTGTCTGTGGGTCCGTGCCACCTTCCTCTGTTTTAGGCTCTTGTTCAGGCGAGGGTGACTTCTAGCCTTCGCTCTCCTTCTCATCTGCTTGTTGTTGTTCTGCTGCGGCCTTTTCAGCATCCTACGCCTCCTATGCTTTGACCACTGCTTCTTCATTTCTTCTTTTCTTTTCCAACTATGACATCCACAGTTTTTCCTCCTCCTTTTTCCTCTATGCAGCTGACTTTTCTGATTCCACTGTGGAGTTGGCTGGAGCGCGCCACTCCGACGGCCATGACTCAAGAAGGTAGGATAGCTCGTTCCATTTCTTCGCGGGTGTTATCACTCAGGTTGTTCCCAAAAGTTGTAAGAAAGGGAATACGACCGAGGTAACCACAGACCAATCTTTTAGATATAGAATCTAGCCAATCTGTATCCATAGAGGGCTCTCTCTTTATGTTTTAGCTTTGTTTTTTTTAAGGGTATTAGACTAGTTATGAAGTTCAATGGTTCTGTTTTGAGTTTGGGTGGTGAGATTCAATAGAACAGAGAGGCAAACTGAATAGTTCAGTCCATTGGGCATGATGGAGTCAAAGAAGGATGGATTTCTGGATTTGGTTTCTTAACAGAGGATGGTATCATAGAGCAAGGTAGTCAAACATGGAACAAATATAGGCTGGAATCAGATGGAATGGACTCAAATGGATGAAGGGCAGTTAAGAATCCTTCAACATATTGAAAGAGAGAAAATGGATGATTACTGGTAAGGAGCAATTAAGAATTCCTTAGAAAATAGACAACATGAAAGAACCAGGAAGTAGGAGCAATTAAGAATTCACTGCTTATACTAATTCTGAAGAAAACACAGAGAATAATAAAGATTGAAAACAGAGTGCAGTTTAAGCAAATTCTGAATTAATCATTTTCTTTACCATTCAGATTATGAAACACAGATGATATAGCAAACGAGAAAACTGTAAAACATGAGATATAGGGGACTTATTGATCCAGAGTTTGATTCAAGAATTATGTGACAAGTCTTTCGCATTAATTCCTCATCCAGTAGGCCAAACAATAGATGGTTCCAACAACTTTTTTATTCCAAAGGTTCAGTATTACAGCCAAAATCTAGGAATGCCCACCAACCACAAATACTTCGTTTGGGGGGGTATTTATACAAAATATCTTACAAAATATTTGATGGAGATAATATCTAGTGATGAATAATCGCTTTTTTACAAAAGATAGAGACACAGTCTCGAAAACAGGGAAACGATAAACTGATGGTGTGCTGGTTGTTCCATCTTTATCGGATGTACCAGAGGTGGGTTCTGCGAATTGGTTTGCAGCTTTCTTCCACTGATACTCTATGCTGGCTATTCCATCTTTTTCAGACATTATTTGACCCTAATCAGATACACTTCGACCTGCTTGACCCTCATTTATTTCTATTTATCTTATCATGGAAAAATAGCCCGAAATCTACGTTTTACCTAAGATAAATTTACAAAATCCCCAACATGTCTTCCTACCATTTTTGCTCTGTCAATTTATGCTTCTGAAGTTTCCTTAGGGTTTCATCAGTCTCTGTATACGTGAAGAAATTAGGCTGGAGCTGAAACAGATGTTTTACCTCATGCTCAATATAAAATAAGTTCTCTAGGTTATCATAGAGAACTTGGCCTGTGGGGAGAGATTTTACTCCTGAAGTACTTGTTGATGAACTAACTTGATCAGCAACATATTTGTTCAATTTATGTACATAATCTATGTGTTTCATAAGCTGGTCATTATTTCCTAAAGGACTTGGTAGCCCTTTATCCTGCAAAACTGTAAACCTTTCCATGAAAGAATTAATTTCTACTTGCATATCCTAGCATCTTCTTTCCAAATTCTGCATTAAAGTTCTCTTAGTTAGAACTCTTTTGATTTCCAAAATGGTGCCTGTCCTGTCTGGGATGCCGAGTTGTTCCAGTTGTTCCCTATTTCTGTTATTCAAAAAATGTATGAGCCGGTTGGCTTGATCAGGCATTTGTCCTAATAAAGCTCTTGATTTTTGAATTTCTCCATGTGCTGCATTCACTAAGTCAATCTGCTCATAGATAACTTGGATGGATGGCCAGACATTATTTAGGGATTGATTGATGTTGGTCCAAAGAATTCCTTTGATTTCTGCCAGAGGTTTATCTAGAGTGAGATCCTTCTCTAATGTTCTCACTTTATTCTCTAATGCTTTAACCTCTCTTATTTTCTCTGCAACATTTATCTTGGATTTGTCATAATTCTTTTCTACTTTTGCCAATTTTTCCTTTACTTGTTTCAGCTCTAACACTTGGAGTCTCAATTCTTCCATGGTTTTTATCAATTCTTCTGTGCTCATATTAGTATTGCTGCCCGGTGCTATTGTTGTTGTTTCTATACCTGTAATTACTTCTACTGTGGCTGCTGGGACATTTGGAGCTGATGCTATTCCTAGTGTGGAGGGAACTGCAGTTGAGACTATGGGGATTACCTCAGGTGGCTGGGAGGTCGACTCTCCCTACTTCTCTTTTAATGTTTTTTCCAGTGCCTACTCTGTATCAGTTAATCTTTCATTGAGTTTCATGAGCAGGTCCATCATGTCTTCCTCTGATTTCTGCTCTATAATTTCTGTAGTCTGAGGGTGCCTTGAAGGAGGTAGCTTCAACTGTTTCCTCAGGGCAGCAATGTTCTCTTCCTTCTTCTTGATTAGTGCCTTTATGCCTTTAGCATCTTTGGGGTCATGTCCCAGTTCCATGATGATCTCTTCTAAAGATTTTATTATGTTATCCTTGGCCATATAAGAAGCTTTTTCCCAATGTAACTGAGTTGTTGTGTTGTCTATGGAACTTTGTAACTAGTGGGCCAACATTGCTTTGTTAGTTAGTGTGCAATAAACCATTTCCCCAGTCCGTTTTTGAAGTTCAATTTGGTCCATTGGATGAATGTCTTCGGCTAGGACCTCCAAGTTTGTTCTGATGTAATCTGCTGCCGATTGGGGTTGCTATACCTTTGGCTTAAAATAACTCATTAACATTTTGGCCTCTTTAATGTCATAGGCAGACATTAATCTCTGCTGGTTTGAGGGGGCCATTTTCAAGTATTGACTGTACATTTGAATCCTCACAGGATCATTTTTAACCTTAATTTCTATGAAAGTCCGTTTAATGTGTGAGGACTATTTGCTTTGTGGCTTGGTGGCCAACACCTCTACACTGTGCTGCCTTTCTAGCTCCTGCCTATGGGAGCTAGTTAATGTTTCTACCATTGGGGAAGTCTGCTGGATGACTACCCTTTCTCTCCTTAAACTATTAGTAGTTTCTTCAATGATTTCCTCTTCTGAAAGAGGATTCAGTCTTTGTCTTTTTTCTCTTGATTGTTCTGCAGTTCCACTGATAGGTGTGGTGGTTTCTCTGTCTCTCTTCCTATTTCTTTCCTCATTTAGAGGAGTCTACAATGTTGGAATTTCTGCTACTTTAGTTTGGGCTGGAGGAATTTGTTCTTGCTGATCTGTCATTACAGGCTGCTCTGTGTTTGCCACTTCTTTGCCCTTTGAAGTTTTTGTAACTGGTGTACTAATTTCCTGTACAGGTTGCTGAGAAGTTCCAGCAGAGGATGTACCGACATCTGATTGTTGAGGCAGCTTGAAAGATACTTGTCCAAAAGAGTCCAGGTCAAGGGTTTTTTAAAGATTTTTCATAGGCTTTTCCATCTTTTCTTGCTCACTATTTTCTTCTATTAGTGTCCCTTCTACCCATTCATCCTGATTTGCAAACTGTTCAATTTCTGGGATATTATGATGTATATAAACTGACAACCTATTTCTTACCTTTCTATTACTTATGAAACTATTTGGATCATATGGCACCAACAAAAAACTCTTCAATATAAGGTGGTCTTCTAAGATATTTTCAGCATCTTTACACGCATCCCTAGAATGGATAACATAAGGGCCTAATTGGATTTTGATTCTTAGCTGGGCCTTCTTCTTTACATTACAAAAATGGGTAAAGTCTGCATTGATGATCTGTCTGAAATACTGTAGTGCAAATAATTTCATGGGCACATATTTAGGCAACTTGAAAGGGAAAAGTTCACACCCATACATTCTGATCTCTGTGCGATTTTGGTATAGGTACGAGTCACCTATCCTATACTATTTAGAAAGTTGCAGAATCTTCTTCATATCACCAGTGGTCCTAGGAGGGGAAGCTCCCATCAACAGAGTGGATGCTGGATGTACAAACCAGTCAATGAATTCATTATAAGTATAAGGGCACTCATAGGTAGTATGGAAGACTGAGCTCTGAAAGAACATAGACCTTCGATTTCCCTTTGAGTCCAATTTCCTGATGGGGAAAGGAAAGATGTTTGGCTGATGATATAACAAGAGATGGTATATGAAAGATGTATATTTAAACACTCCTTCCCTATCCAAATTCATGAATTGAGCATGGATTTTGTTGGCAATGAAAGTGGCATAGTCATATTTGACAGCAGGGGGCTATCCTGGAGTAAAGATTGATAGTAAAACTAAGGTGATCTCATCAACATATTCACTTGTTTTAAATCCCATGACCAGGGATATCATGTCAATAATGAGTTTTCCAGTATCAGTGAAAAAAGCGTGCAGATAAGGAGGTGGGCCTTTTGGCTGGAACCCTGGTAGCATGAAAGTCTGAGCAATACGACTTATATCTGATGTGGACAATTGAGATTCTTTTTCGAGTAGATACCCCATGGAAAGAGGAACAAGGGGCTGAGTGGGATGGAATTGTAACATTTCATTAATAGAGTTAGCAACTATGGGAAAAAGAACAGTTTGGGACGGGGATATAATTGCTCTTTGTATAGGGTCATAATTCGCACAACATTGATGAATGAGGTCTGGAAAGACATGAACTGAGGGGAGGAAATACATGGGAAGGTTAGATTCCCATAGTCCAAAATTATCAGACTTGTTCAGATAATTGTTTCTGATTTGGCAAAAGGTTTTTAAGTGATTATAATCAGTGGTTAAGTCCTTTATTTGAAAATCTTTATCTGCAAGAGGCAGATAATCTAAGTATTTGTGGGGAGCATTGATGGGTGCGACGCTCAGAGCTGCAGGGGTTTCCATATTTGGTTCTTGTGTTTTCAAACTGGAATTCGGGATTTCTGTGGAAAATTGGACTACACAGCAGGTTTAGGATTCTTTTTATGGACTAAACAGATTGTTTTCAACTCGAATTTCACTTTCTTAGGTAGAATTTTTAGTGGAAAAGTGAAATTGTAGGTTTGTAGGGAAAAAACGGATAAATACCTAGATTACGGAGGTACACTGTGTATTTGCAGGTCGAATGGCGGACTGCAGAGCACGGTGCTGGAGTTTCTTGGCCAGGTGACAGGTTAATTGTTCGGACAGTGGACTGGACGTATTTTGCATGGAGCACAGTTTGCAGAGAATCAGGGTGAAAATGACATTTTATCGTTTATTTAACAAAAATTGATTTGGAGGGTATTTTTTGGCATTTATTGAACGGATGACGTCAGAGCGATGGGACATCTTGTCGTTTAGTGGAGGGTGGTAAGCGGTTTACCCCGCACCACTTATGGGCTTAGGTGGTTTCGGGCGGAGGGGTAGCGAACACCGCGGGCGGTTGACACACGTCCATGGTATGGGCGCAATACCACCTTTCTCCCGTGACATAAACATCAGCAATGGCATGGGTCATGGAATGAACAACGACCGTTGGATAAGGCGATGGAGATCGGATGGATGGCGCTTTGCGGAGATGGCAGATGGTTAAAGCGCGGGACCGACACACAATAAATTAAAGTTTTATAATGCATCGGGGTTATTACAATTGGTTCGCGGGGTTGCGGGTTTGGTTATTTAATTAACCAAAGGTTAATAAATCCCAATGTTGCGCGCGGTGAAGACTATGGTTTATAGTTAAACTGGGAGGTGGGATATTAAATAATGCGAGGTTTTATATATATGTACATATTACGGGAAAGGGGAAAAATTATAGGGATTTATATAATAAAAGTTAATTTGTAAATTATTAATATGAAATTTTAAAATACAAGCGCTAAGTATAATGTTAAGAAACTTAGGCCGAAAGGAAAAAGGAGTATGTACAAGGAATACGACCATTTTTCCTATGTAAAGTAGGAATTCACTTAGGCAATGACGAAATGGAATGAAATGGAGTGAGTTTAAGGATATTAGGCAATCTTAACACCTTTGGGGAAGTTAGTAAATGATTTCAGGGAAAAACATGAGGGGAGTTAGTCATGCCTCTTTTGAGTTGCTCCAAAATATAAAACTGCCATAGTACCTGTGATAGAGGTAAGATTAGCATTATGAGAGACAAAATCAATCACAAGTATCATTCTGCAACACCAAAACTGCCTACCTAGCCTACTGTACCTAACATTTTTTCTTCTTTTCCTTTTGGTGCACTTGGATTGGCAAACCCTCATCAATTTTCTTTTCTTTTCATGGTAAGCCTACCTAAGTCTGCACTTATTTCCTCTAAGGGCTTAGATTAAACTGTTAAGCTCCTTTGCTTCTCTACCTATCTACTTATCTGCCAAGTTTAAACAGTTTGGACATATTTTTATTCTCTATCTCTAAAACATGAAATTCAAACATGAACAAACCAAGATTAAGCTGTTTGGCCATTCATCAATTGTGGCATAAAGTTCAACAAGCTGCACACAATTGCTTATTACAGAAAATGAAATAGTAGTGGCATTTGGACTTGCACACTTTCCTGGTCTATTTTTTTTTGGGTTCACTTCTTTTGGTTTTTTCTTTTGACCATTTTGATTTTTCACCCTTTGATTTTTCTTTTAGGGTATACCCTCTTTACATTTTTTAATTTTTTGATTTTTTCATAATATGGAAAACCTTTACAACTAGAAAAGGTATGAACATATTACAGAGCTCATCAATGTTAATCTTGAAATATGATACCTATTGATATAGTAGCATAACACTGGCTCCACTTGGGGATGGCTTTTCCTGGTGGAAAGTCAAGATCAACAGGTCAGATGGCCTTCTCCATAACTTTGACTGTGCTTTGAAATCTCCTTTTGTTGGTTGCTTTATTTTATATATGACAGTTAGGCCTATGAGGCTCAAGGCCTTCTCTTCGCGCTTCACCTTTATCAAGAGGTTGGATCCAAGTAGTGTTTTAGCATTTGACCATTGACTGACCCTTCTTCTGTTTCTGAACCATCCAGGTTCTTTAAAAAGTAAGTATTGTTCCCCTGTGAGACCTGTATGATAAAAGGTCCCTTCCATAGGAAGTCAAACTTCCCATGTTTTCCTTTGTCTTCTCTCTTGGAATCCCATTTTAAAACTTTGTCCCCTAGGTAAAAATCTTTTGCCTTGGTCCTCTTATCAAATATTTTCTTGAGTTTTTCTTGTAACACTTGGGATCTTTGGTATACCTCTTCTCTGGTTTGTTGCAAATGGATGGTCTGATTTATTCTTCTTTGAATGTCATTGGGTTCCACCTGAGCTTCTTGCAGTAATTTCATTACAGGGACCCCTAATGATGAAGGAAATACAACCTCCATGCCGTAAAATAATTCATAGGGGCTAGTTCCAATGGATCTCTTGGTAGTTAATATGTCTGCCCATAGTGCATTGGTAAGTTTCTTGTGCCAGTTTTTCTTGTTTTCTTCCAACACTTTCTTAATAATATTGATTAGGCTTTTATTGGAGGACTCAGCTAGACTATTACCTTGAGGGTAATAGGCTGTGGAATGGCCTAAGGTGATGTGGTACTTGTTACAGAAACTTATCATTTTCTTGGATTTGAAAGTGGCAGCGTTTTCAGTTATGATCTTTTCAGGACAGCCAAATCTAGACAAGATGTTGGTCTATAAGAATTCTATAATCACTGTATCATTGGCTTGTCTGGAAGGAATGGCTTCTATCCATTTGGTGAAATAATCTGTGGTAGTGATGATCCATTTATGTTGGCCAGAAGAGGGAGGATGGATTTCCCCAATGAAGTCCAAACCCCATTGTTGGAAGGGCCTTTCAGTGGAAATTAGTCTAAGGGGTAGAGGTAAAAGTTTCCTATTGCCTTCAAAAATTTGACATTTATGGCAAGCAGTGAAAAATTTCTTTACATTGGCGAACAAGGTGGGCCAATAAAGTCCAGCCCTTAGGATTTTGTCTGCAGTTGATTTCCAGTAAAGATGTCCACCACAGTCCCCTACATGAAATTCTATGAGAATTTTGTCAGCTTCATATTTTAATAAACAATTTAATTAAACGCCTTCATGATTTTTCCAAAAAAGAGCATTATCTAAAATACAAAATTTTGAAGCTTTCATTTTTAAAAACCTTTTCTTTGTTTTGGATAACCCTGGAGGAGCCTGCAGGTTTAATAATACATGAGTTATATTAGCATACCAAGGTGATTCTAAGAAGGCCTGGCTGATTTGTGGAGTCACCATCTCCTGTTCGTTATCCAGCTCATTGATATCCAGGGCTTGAAAGTTTGTTTCAGTCATGAGTTTAGCCAATCCCTGTCCTTTTATAAGCTTTGTAGGTTTTATTTCAATATCATACTCCAATATATTAGCTATCCATTTGCCTCGTTTGCCTTCAATTCCATCCTGAGTTAGGATGTCTTTGACAACAGCACTTGGTACATAAGCTATTACATGGGAGTACAATATGTAGACTCTGAAGTCTTTAATAGCTTTCACAAGTGCAAAAGCTTTTTTTTCCATGATTGGGTATTTTAACTATGCATCTCTAAGTGCTTTACTAAAAAAGGCTATGGGTTTTTCACATCCTTGATCATCTTTTTGTAGTAAAACAACAACAATGGTGTGTTCTGATGCAAATGAAAATATTATGAAGTCTCTATCAAACTTTGGACTTGTAAGGACTGGTGTTCTGGTCAAAGCCATTTTAATTTCTTCAAATGCTTGTTTAGCTTCTAATGTCCATTTAACCTTGGAATCTTTTTTCAACATATTGTTCAACAATCTAATTAATTCAACCAAATTAGGTATGAATCTTCTTAAAAATTTAATTTTTCCTAGGAAAGCTTGAAGTTCTTTGATATTTCTGGGGTGGGGTATTTGTAGAATGGCTTCTATTCTATCAAGATCAATTCTGATGCCATCTTTGTAGATGGGCCTAATAGTTTTCCTTCCTCTAGACCGAACAACGACTTCTTATGATTTAATGAAATACCATACTTTCTGCATTTTAAAAATACTTGTCTCAAATGATCTAAATGTTTCCGATCTGATTTAGAAAACACATTAAGATCATTTAGATATATGACCAGAAAATCGTGAATTTCTTTTGCAAAAGCTATGTCCATTGCTCGTTGGAAGGTTGCCCCTGCATTCTTAAGTCCAAATGGCATTTTAACATATTTGAAAGTTCCCCATTGTGTTATAAAAGTAGTCTTTTCCTGGTCATCAAGATGGACTAGAATCTGGTTAAACCCTGAGAACCCATCCAAAAGTGAAATCCTAGAGGCACCTACTACTCTTTGTAAAATGTTTTCCATCTTAGGTAAGGGGTAGTGGTCTTTCAAAGAAACCTTATTTACATTCCTTAAATCGACACACAATCTAATTTCTCCTGTTTTCTTCCTAGTGGGTACTAAATTAGACACCCACTCTGAAAACCTAATAGGAGAAATTATCCCTGCTTCATAAATTCGTTTGATTTCTTTTTCAATTAAGGGGAGTAGTACAAGGTTAATTCTTCTGAGCTTTTGCTTGAATGTTTTTTTATTTTCCTTGAGGGGTATTGTATGTTGAATTACAAAGGTGTCATAATATTTCAGATCTTCATAGCTCCTGGAAAAAAAATCCTGGAATTCTTTGATTAGTTCAACATATTTAAGTTTTTGATCAAGAGGCAAAGTTTTAGATAATTTTATCATTTTCGGATTTTCTTCAGTTCCTATGTTACAGTGTTCAATGTCTGCATTTGGAGGTTGCATCTTGGGTTTCTTTGGGATATCATTAAAATCAAAGAAATATTCCAAAGGAGTTAATCCTTTGGGCAAATAATTGTCTTTTAAATCAATAACTTCAGATTCTGCTCTGATAATCTCATCGATGTATACTTCTTTAAGATCTTGCAATTTTTTATTGGTAAATTTTGTTGGGTGAAGCATTTGAGTTGCACTTTCTGCTGAAATGTCTGTTTCCATTTTATCTATTTGATCAAGCTCACTAATAGTGTCTGTGTCTATATTAGTACTAGAAAACGCTTCTTCTAGGGTCAAGAAATTGTCAATCTGAATATCATTGTCAAATACTTGCCAGTTCTTTACATTGTCAGGTATGGCTGGCCTATGTCTAATCTCAGCTGTAAACTAATGGTTGGGTTCAAATAGTAATTTACAAGTTCTGGAAAATGTTGCCAAGTTGTGAGCATGCAAATTATGTTTTCTTGGAATTTTGGCAAGCTGTGTTTCCAGAAATGTATTGAGGATCTCAATCGTTATTCCTGTGTAAGATCCTAATCTGGGATCATTTGTGAGGAAGTTCCCTTTTATCTGTTGAATGACTAAATCAGAGTCTCCCAAAACTGATACCCTGATTGCCCCTAAAATTTTGATCAATTTAAGTCCTAGTAACAGGGCTTCATATTCAGCCATATTATTGGTGCATCTAAAGTTTAATTTGTAAGCATGCCCTTCAGCCTGATCATTTTCTAGATTGTGTACCCAAATCCCTGCTCCTGCACCTAATTTATTAACTGAACCATCAAATTCTAAGTACCAGAGAATTTCATGTTCATAATTGGTATCAGGAGTTTTAGTAATATGCTTGATAGGAAGATATGTTTCTTTAGTTTCATCTAGTTTCTCCCGAGTGTCTGATATATCATTGTTCTCAGAAATTTCTTGAATTTGAACACTAGAATTTTCGTTTATAATTTCTTCTTGTTCAAGTGCTACACCCTTGACATCAGTTGGAGGATCAATTTCAGCATTGTAGAGAATGAAGAAGTCCATGTTAGATTGTATGGAGTAGATGGGAAAATTCTGAGGTTTCTCCTGGCTACTTACCACATATTTCATTAAAGTTTCTTGGTACAATTTCTTGGGTTAACCAAATACTGAAATAGTAGCATAGGACATGTCCAGCTGTAAAGATCCTTGGAGCTTTGCACCTCAAGATCTAGACAACAACATGCCATATTTTGGTGGAATATCAGCTACAACTATGTCCATTAAAATGGTCTTGGCGGGGTATTGAACTAATGATACACATAAATCTTTGATCAATCCTAGAAATCTGACCTGGTTTGAATCAAAAGAGAATAAGTATTTGTATGGCCTAGTAATATCTAGGTCCAACTTCTCCATTACAAATTTAGGCATTAAGTTATAAGAAGCACCAGAATCAAACATGGCATTATGAAGCATTTTATCATGTATGTTCAGTCTTACATAGAAAGGAGGGACCCCTCCATCTACTAATTTTCCGTTTACCTCAGGGCCAAAAATTAATTTAGGCTGGTCATCAAAGACATTTACTGAATCTTTGTTCAGCGAAATTTGGAGTGATCTGTTAATTTGAGCTTTGTAGACATCATGTTTAGCCAATTCTGACAATGGAATAGTTATCTTTAATTTGCCTATTTCAGTCTTGAGATTGAAAGGTTTTTTAGTTTGAGTTTTTGTATTTTGGACAATGAGATCCTCTTTTTCTTTTGTATTTTCAGTGTTTTTCTCTTTTTCAGGAGTGGTGTTATGGGGTGAAGTTGCTTCCAAGTCAATTTCTAAAGGTTCCTCCACATTTCCTTTGGGAGGACTAGAAGTGGAAGGTTATCTGTTAGGTCGTTGATTGTCTGATACATCTTCAACTATTGGATTATTTGGGTTAGGACCTGTTCTAAGAAGGGCTTGTATAGGGGGTTTTTGATCTTAGCTTTGTTAGGTTGTGTTGGGCCTTAGTTTTGGTCTTATTTTTGCTCAAAGAAACTTACTTATCCATCTATTTTCCATCCATTTTCCCTTCATTTATCCCATTTTGATGTATATTTGATATCCATTCAGGTATTTAATTTTAATTTTTCAATTTCTAAAGTTTTAATGAAAATTTGGTTTTTAGTGCAAAATTGGCAAATTCAGAAATTCCCGTAATAGCTCTATGGTTGATATGGTTGCAGGACACTTGGGCACGAATGGAATGCATGGATGGACAGCTTGGGAACTAGGACTAAGCCAACAATGCTTAGTTCGAACAGAACAAGCTTTATTAGGCCCATTTGGTGCTAGTCAACCATGACTAGTCATGCAGGAATCCCATAGAAATAGGGCAGTTTTGAGATTTCATAGGAATGGTCATCTTTCTTGGGATGGGGATAATGAATTCGACTTGGATAGGTGGATGAGAGTAGATGGGTTTGTTTGAGTGAATATAGATCAGTTTGTTCATGAGACTTCTTATTTAAAGCCAAAACTTTGATGGCTTATGTATTGATTTTGTGATATACTTTTATGCTGTCACATATTTGGATTGAAAAGTTAATTTGAAGACTTGTGTTATTATTATTTTTCTGTGCAATGCTATGGATGTGTGATTGATCTAAGCTTCTGATATCACCTCTCAAAGTGTGCAAGGCAAGGGTGGAGGGCCCCCACTCCAAGCTAAGTACACTTCCTTGTTAACTAGTTTTATTTCCTTGTAATCTGGTTGATTGTAGCACTAGTTTTTCAAAGCTTTATTTCAGTTTGCTTTATGGTTCATGCATAGTGATTGATTTCATTGGTTAATAGCTTATTCATCACTTCATTGAGTTGGAAAAACAGGTGTTCAAGTTGGGCATCCCTTCTGCTAAAATGATGAATCAAAACTAGTTTCTTTTGTTTGCATGCAAATAGTTTTATTTCCATTAAGATTTAGATATTGAGATGAATGAATTATGATGGAATATCTTATGTGTCTCTTAAGTTAAGAGCTTCTTTCATTAATAATTTATCCATATTAAGCTTTTGGTTTCAATCTCTGATTCATTAAGTGATAATTGAGGTGAAGGTGGACTTCTTGAGGTCAAGAACCCTTTCAATATTTCTCTCTTTTTAAGGTGATTGAATTAGAGTTATAATATGTATTACTTTTAGCTTTTGAATAACTTATCTTTCAAGGTTTGGTTATATCTGATCTTCACATATAGTGAACTTGCCTCAAAGCATAAAGAACCCGGATTGATAAGAAATAATTGTATTAATTTAGGACCATAAATTAGCTCAATAGGTTGCTTGGTATCTTTCTGTTTATTGGCCTCAAGGACATCTATTCTTCTGCTCCTCAGATTATATTTCTTGTGGACTTCATAAATGGCTATATCATATCCCTCCCTAAAATCAAATGATTCACCTGGTTGAGTTTGGAATTGTTTAAGAGTGTGAGCTTTTTGGTTGTCTTAGGTCAAGAAAACTTGTTGTTCATTATTGAGGCCCATTAAGTTAATTTGAGTGTCTTCTGTTGGTTCATCAAAAGTTGAGGCTTCAGTATAATTTTCCTGGAATGGGGGCCTAATGTTTTGGTCAGGCCCAACATTTCCAGTATTAGGGTTTTGGTTTTTCCTGAAATTTGGATTTCTCCCAGTGTTGCTCGGTTGACCATCTCAAGGGTATTTCCTCTCAATTGTTTCTACTCTATCACCAATTCTATCAATTCTTTTAATAATAGCGTCTAATTTCTGTTCAAAGGTAGAAGGTTCTTCTTTGAAAGGTGTCCTCCTTTCAACTCTGGCTCGAGCTCGTTTAGAAATTAGGTTGGCCTCAACGCTGACATCTATACTTTGCATATCTTCTATGTCTTGAGGAGATCTTTCCCTAAGTTGGTATGCCATATCATAATTGGATGCATCAGGGAATTTGATCAAGGCCAAATCTGGAGGAGGTATGAGATTTTGAGGAATAGCATTGTAGACATTATTGAATCTAGTACAGTAATCTTGGACAGTTTCTTGGGTACCTCTCTTTAAGCCTTCATATTCTGATAAAATGTGGAGAGGATATTTCTTCTTTTCCCATCTATTCAAGAAGGTCTGGTAAAGAGGTTGTGGGTCATTTATACTGTTTGCAGGGAGGGCTCTAAACCAGGTTCTAACATCTCCAGTTAAACTTTGCACAAATACTTTCATTTTGACTTCATCGTGATCAATCTCATAGTTTTCAAAATAATCTGTCATTTTCTTGGTATGTTGTTGTGTTGTGTAAGTGCCAGTACCATCAAAATAGGTGATTTTACCTTGATAGTCTTGGGGCATAGCCCCTGGATTGGCAAGTAAGTTCAGAGGAGCATACCTGTTTTCCATGTTTGCAGAGATAAGTGTGAGAGCTGGGGGAACAGGGATAACAGTAGGAATGTATGTTGAAGACGAAAGAGTGGGAAGGGCTACTTGAGATGCTGATGGGGAACTTGAAGACGTTGTAGCAATGACCAAAAGATTTGGCGTTCTTCCAGAGGTAAGCTCAGATTGATTGGGGTTCTGAAAATCTCTGTCAAGGTGTGAATTAGCAGAATTTTCTTGGCTCTCCTGGCTTCTAAGGATCCTAGAAATCAGATTAGGATTTTCAAAGACAGGTGGGGGATTAGGATCCGGATTTGATCTAGTGTAACGAATCTTCTTTGGAGCCAGTTTCTAGGTGTATTTTTGGTTTTTCTTGGAATAATTTTAACAATACAACTTTGACAGTCTCTTGTAGGAATTTTCTAGATATTAGAACTTTGAACTTTCCTAAAAGACTTTTGAAAAAAGGAACTGATCAAGAATTTGAAACAACTGTTCAAAACATAAAATAGACTGGAGATACACTGAAGAAACATTTATTTATTTCTGCAAATGCAAAGCAAAATCAGTTTCAAAAGCTACCTAGTTAACTTTAGGCTCCATTTGTAGCTTATGAAATAAACAAGAGTAACGGACAATTATTCAGGTCCTCAGTGGAGTCGCCAATATGTTATCACTCAGGTTGTTCCCAAAAGTTGTAAGAAAGGGAATACGACCGAGGTAACCACAAACCAATCTTTTAGATACAGAATCTAGCCAATCTGTATCCAGAGAGGGATCTCTCTTTATGTTTTAGCTTTATTTTTCTTAAGGGTATTAGGCTAGTTATGAAGTTCAAGGGTTTTTTTTTGAGTTTAGGTGGTGAGATTCAATAGAATAGAGAGGCAAACTGAATAGTTCAGTCCATTGGGCATTATGGAGTCAAAGAAGGATGGGCTTCTGGATTTGGTTTCTTAATAGAGGATGGTATCAAAGAGAAAGGTAGTCAAACATGAACAAATATAGGTTGGAATCAGATGGAATGGACTAAAATGGATGAAGGGCAGTTAAGAATCCTTCAACATATTGAAAAAGAGAAAATGGATGATTACTGGTAAGGAGCAATTAAGAATTCCTTAGCAAATAGACAACATGAAAGAACCAGGAAGCATGAGCAATTAAGAATTCACTGCTTATACTAATTCTGAAGAAAACACAAAGAATAATAAAGATTGAAAACATAGTGCAGTTTAAGCAAATTTTGAATTAATCCTTTTCTTTACCATTCAGATTATGAAACACAGATGATATAGCCGTTATAGACATTTTTGTGCCTCACAACTATAAGCATGAAATGTCCATAATCCAAGGGATCCAAAGTCCCTAAACATGTTGTTCCTACCCCTAGAGGAACAAGGCTAACAAACCACAGCAATTCACAGAAGTTCTCCACCAGAAACTGCTCAAAAACAAGTCAATTCAGGATCAATTCAGAAGCTCCACTAGCTGCCTGCGTTGAAATGCAGAGGCTACACTGGCTAGTTGCATTGCAACGCAGGTGGAAGCACTACCAGGGTGCGCTGAGCGGGAAATGACAAATGTCAGGGTCTCTTGTGAGAGGTGTCAAGACTGTGGAAGCTTCCAGAATCTTCCTCCATGACACTTGCCTTGCTGAGTTCAACTAAGTGATGAGTAAGAGGCTCTTAGTCTCCAAGTGGAAGTAAGAACTGACAGAGAGAGAGGACACTAGTCAAGTCACAAGCTGACTCATCCTCACTCGAAACATCTATATATGGATCTCTTCTCCATGAGATCTGGAGGCTGGAATTTTGTTATTGCAAAGAATTGCTGTTGGTTTGGGATTGGAATCATTGGGTGCTTAATGCTTTGAAGGGAGGTGAAGAAAGGATTTCATTCGCTGGGAGGTAGATGCTGGATTGGAACTCTCTTGGTTGTATCTCCTCCTGAACCTTGTTATTCATCAATAAAGCTATCTTGGTTTCTCCTATATACTGATGTATCTTTGATGTATGATTGCATTAGTATGTTTAGTTTATTTCTAATCCTGAACTAGTTATGAATATGAATCTATGTCTTTGTGTAGTGTTCCTTTCTTGTGATCTTGCAGGAACCTGTTGAAGCTGGGCGAGCGAGAAGGCAAGTAGCTGGGAACTCTCAAAGAGAAGAGAAACCAGATCGAGGGAAAAACAGAAGACACTGTTTAGTCCATCCATCTCTCTTCATTCTTAATTCATAAAGGAAGAATACTAGAATAGTTGTTTCTGTTTGTTGCTAAGGCACTGTCACACCTTAGGTGGATAGGATCGTCCTGCATAGGCATTTTTCCCCACAACAAATTGGCGACTCCACTGGGGAGATCTGTTTAGTCATTTTATTTGTGTTTCTATCATTGTTTGTTTCATAGACTCAACAGCAACAATCGAACTGCATCTGCTATTCTCAGATGCAAAGTAGACAACTGCTGCTTTGATCCAATCACTGGATTTGTCTATGATCTGAACAATGGACTCACAAATGATTTGATGATCCTTTGTGATAGATCTTAGTCCTCCTTCAAAGCATCCCTTTGATTGTACCTTGCTTGTTGCTTTGATTTGGCCTGAAATTGTAGATTAAATAGCAAACCGTGACCCAGAACCCAGTGAGGAACTCTCGTTTCTCCTTCAGCGCAGACTCTGTGAAGAGACTCTGCATTTCAACGCAGTTCCCGTGAAGGCTACCTACGTTGAAATTCAGTTTCCCTATTATACAGGTGCGCTGATCCAGTTAGGCCTTGTGCAGCTGGGGTTCTCTGCTCTGTTTTGCCTTGTTTTGATCTCTGTTTTTTGCAGCCTGTAACCAGCATAGGTACCTGTCTGATAGCCCTTTTCTCTGCTTAAATTCTGCCTCCTTTTGTACAAAAGACTGTGAGTGTTTTTATGTGTTTGTGGCATCATTTACAGTTTCCCTTTGCAAGAGTTAAATAGTCATCCTGTAGCCCTTGATTCAGATCTTTTGATTGTGATCTTAGGAGAGAGTTCATTGGCTGTTTACAGTTGGTTATACATTCATTTTTTCTTTTAGTTTGAGTTTGTCTCTTTTGAGTGTCAAAACAAGTATTCATTTTGAAAATCGTTAAGTGTTGTAATCTCTTCTACCCTTTCTGATTTCGAAAAAGTAAACTTGTTTGTATTAGTCATTTAAAAGCAAATTCAAAGTTGTGCAAAAAGCTTTCTTTTTAGGCATCAATATTAAGAAAGCGGAAAACAAACACTTGAATTGTGCATTTGCATCTTGATAGTTTGCATGATTGATGTAGGAAAAGTGCATTTAGAGTGTGCTGATTGCTCTCTGAGAAAAGATGGTGTCTTTCTTTTCCCTTTGTAGCTAGGATTTTCATTGTTAAAAAGAGATAAAATTTGCTTATCATCTTTTAGATTGCATTCAGGAAGTTGTCTATACATCTCGTGGTGAACCTCGAAAGGTAAACTTCTAAGAAAGATCAACATAAAATAAACTGAATGAACTTAATAATGCTTTGTAACATAACGCACAACATAGAGGTCTAGGCTAGAGACGTGTTCCGGCGTCGTAAAGCCTGGTGACTGTCGATCTCGCTGATGGTGGGTGATTCCTCTTGAGGGACGATAGCACCAGTACGGATTGTGCTCCCACGTACCGTCGAGTATATATTGGGAGACCCCTATAGGCATAAAACCTTTATCCTTAGGAAGCCGTGTCGGCCGCCCTACTGATCGCAATGCACTGAACACAGTATTCAGGAAGATTGACCGCCCGTACCTTAAAAAGTATTCTGCGGTTTTGCGAAAAGTTTGGCATACCCTCTACCTAGATCTCTAGAGCAGTTCCTTTTGGCCTTTTTCAGACTCTATAATGGAAAAATTCCATCTGAGCATTTGTCACTTCGGGCTCGTTAAAACATCGAAGGCGACTAGAGTCATCTTTTTTTTTTCTCGACTCTTTAAAATTGAAAAAACAACTTGTGTCTAAAGCGTCATTAAAACTTATTTTAAACGGAATAATAAATCACCCTTATTCCCGCGTTGATCTTTCAGTTGAGAAAATGGAGCCCTCCAACCAAGGAATTCCCCTTGGTGGAAATCCTAGTCCCTTCTCCTCTTGGGGAGATGTTGGAGCACCCCATATGGCCACATTGTCGCTTCCAGGACTGACAATAGGCTTGCCTGTCTGGCTCTTCTCAACTAATGTTGTTCAAAACACCACTACTCCTGAACAATCGAATCAGCAATTAGACCAGTCCAGAGCTGCCCACCAGCCTTCCACTTCCTATAATTCTTCCTCTCCTCCCTCCTCTTCGCATGATGGAGCTGGCCAAGCCAAAAGCCAAGCTCCTAAGGAGAAGAAGGAAAAGAAGAAGAAAGAAAAGAAGAAGAAGGAGCCAAAAGCGACTGGGGGCAAGCGAATGGCGTCTAATGAAAATCCACACACTGCACTGACCAGGCCTAAATCGCCATGTGTCATAAGCAAGGGAGACCACTTTCACAGAGATTGTCCTTGCATCCCTCAGATACTAAGGGACTAGTCTCCCCGCTTGCACAATTCGGTGGCGTCAACCTCTGATAGCCATGTTGACAGCACACCGTCAACTAGTGAAAGTGAAGCCATAGGACAGAGAGGGAAAGCTAGATTTCCCTGCAAACTGTGTGAAGGCGACCATGCCATCCACCGTTGTCCCTTCTTAGACGAGGCTAAAAGAGTTTTGGAAGATTGCCCGATTTTATGAGCGCGATTTCCTCCTAGATATGAAAAACTCCTGCCAAGTCCTTCACCAGTTGAGAACTCGGCTGGCCCGCTCAGGTGGTCAGCTGAAGCACCTATCATTGAGGATGAACCGTCTGAATCCATACCTGACGAAAGTCAAAAGGTTGAAGCGGCAGTTGACCCGGTTTTTCCTTCAGAGGCTCTATCTTCGAATGATACCATCATAGAGGAGAATAAAGACGACACTGTCCAAAATCTCTTCATCAACACAAACTCCGACGAACAAGGGCGCAATTTTCCCATTCCTTCATCGCAGGAAGGAACTTCGTCAGAGTCATACCCGGCCGTCTATTCGGTCCCACCACCAAGCAACCTAGTTGTATCCTTCGACTGGAACCAGCTAGGCAGACCCCAGTTGCCAGCAAGCATACCATTCAGAATTATCGTTCAAATATACAGAATGGTAATGGCTGGCACCATCATTGATGAGGGGGCATCTGTGAGTATCCTTTCCTCTATTGCTTGGAAAGCGCTTGGTTCGCCAGCGCTTTTGCCTGAAATGAGAAATCTGATAGGCTTCGATAAAGGAACCAGTCGACCTTTAGGGATTCTTCCCAATGTGCCAATCACATTCAAAGGGAAGACCGTTCAAATGAACGTGATGGTCGTTCAAGGACCCTTGGATTATAACCTACTCCTTGGACGAGACTATATATATTGCATGGGAGCCATCATCTCCTCACTCTTTAGAGTAATGTGTTTTCCGCATGAAGGAAGAATGGTCAAGCTTGTGGACCAACTTTCATTCCCCGGATCACGCATCGCAAATAGTCATATACCATCCCTAAATGGTCTCTTCACTCAAGAAATGTCTCAACCCACGGTCCGTCCTCCTGATGAGTGCGAGTAATCCAGGAGGATATGACTGGAACCCAGGGGGCATGCGTCCTGGTCTGCTTCGGCAGGAAAACCTTGGGTATAGGGTAGGTTTCCGCGGGAGAATATGACTAGTCTGTACCCCGTCCGTCTAGGAAGAGGGGTTATTCTAGAATAAGATTCTCTTGTCAAAGCTACGTGTTTGGCACTGAGGTCATTCACCTTTGTCTATCTCGGTAGACACCGCCGAAGAAGTGTTTTGTTTGAAAGATTAACGGAACAATCTTTGGGTAGCCTGAAAGAGGTAGGCCTCTCTCGGTAAAACAATTGTTTTGGCGGAAGTGAAGTAGAGGTAACCTTGAAACTCTGTTTTATATCTGGGGGCATGCAAACCTTTTGGAGTGCAAGCAAGGGCGGCTATTTATTTTTTTAAATTTTTAGGTCCTCCCTTTAAACCTGTAGGTCTAACCCTTTAAACTCGTAGGATTAGTCATTTCCGAACTTGCATAACGAAAGGATCCGTAGCAAAGCTTTGTAAGATCTAAGCTCCATAAAAAATAGCATCTTCAATGAGACATTCTTATCATATGACTGGATTAATCGAGCAGTTTTAGCATACAGTTCATGCTCGTTAAAAAATAAACGCAAGATCCGAGCAGTTTTAGCGCATAGTTCATGCTCGTTAAAAAATAAACATGAGATCGAGCAAATGTTTCCACCCACGTTTAAGCTCGTTAAAAAATGAACTATTCCGGTAAATAACCACCGTGAATGTAGCGACATCAGCCATTAAAGCCTTGGTCGTGTTTGCCCACCACCTCCACTTTTCCATTAGCCGATCATTCACCTCCATATTGATTGTTTACCCATTTTGAGGAACAACTGCGAAGAGTGATTTCACTAGCCATCCTTGTGACACTGCCGTGATTTGGAAATTCCAATCCTTCCGTGGAATCAGCTGCTACCCTTTTTAATCACTCGTTCCTCAAAAGACGAGTCTTCTTTAAGCTCTTTTCATCTGACTCGTAAAATATGAAAGGATTGCCGAGTTTTGGCCTTCTAGCTCGATAAAGTGACCGGAAGAGCTATCCCTCCTCTAGATTTTAATCTTTTTGGACCTGAGGGATTATTGCACAAAAAGATCGAGCGCTTGTTTTATTCGGCTCGTTAAAGATATCGAAAATCCATCCCTTCTATATTGTTTTATACTTTTTCGGACTTAAGGGATTAGATGACGAAAAAGGACTTTTGGAGTTAACTTTATGTACCTTTTCAGACTCTCTAAAAATGAAAAGGACCGGGTTATCGTTGTCGTTAGACTCGTTAAATGCATGAAATAGCGACAAACTTGTCTTTAGACGAGAACGAGTTTCACTATCGCTAGGCTCGTTAAAACATAGCGATGGGCTTGCCCGAAGGGCAAGTTATAGAACAAGCATATGTTATCCTCCTCAAGCTTGACAAAAATAAAGAGGTACTGGTCAGCAATGACTGGGGAAAAATTGGGAGAAACTCAAGAAAACTTTGATGTTAGCAAGTCGCTCTTGAACATGACACTTTTCCTCCGTACCACAATCGGGTTGGGTTGTTTCATTCACCGGTCACATCGCCATGGTCTCGCCATACCATCCATATTTGGGGTAATTCTACCGATCCATTGCATAAGTGTCGCAATATGTTCAAGAGAAGTCGTTCAGAGAAGTCACCTGTGTCCCATCCACTACCATACATTATACTCTTTCATGACCGCCACCCTGAATCATATGTCATCAGATCGTTTTCACCTCCATCAAAATCATTAGCTCCGTTCCGTGTCATCGATGTGGGATTCATTAAGGCCCTCCTTTGAAGTTGATCTAGGAACACCCCCTTCAGTACTTTGAAGCTTGCATGCCTCAATGGCAAGTTTCTCACTTCCGGCGACAGGTATACATCAATGACCTTCGACCGAAAGATTTTGCGTGGTGTTCGATGCCAAGTCCTCTATTCACACCACGTGAATTGTACTGCAGTACCTTGAGGGTCATCTTCATTATCGGTGATTCCTCTCGTGCTTGTTAACAGTTTACATCATTGACTGGTAATCAAGCGATGTCTTTCCATGTTCGACTTCAGAGAAATTCTCACATGGATCGACTTGTACTTAGAGTGAAGATCGGACGAGATTGAAGACCCCAGATCTAGTTTCATCCATCCGGGCTGCGATATATATTCAGAAAATAAAGACATAAGAATGTACAGCTTTACAGCACAGATAATCATCCTACCAAAAGGATGATGGCTCTATCAGAATCATCTGTCTATCATCAGACGATTGTCTGTTATATGTACATGAAAATGAATTTATAAAGCTGAGCATGGGAATGCCCACCTCAGCTAGATCATGAAAAAAGTATGAAAATAATGTATTGTATTGTATTGTATTATAGGTCTCCTCCCAGCATTGAAAGAACTTCGGATCCTCCTAATAAAGCATTTCACCCGATAAACGGCCTCATACTTTAGGGGGCAACTGTTATAGACATTTTTGTGCCTTACATCTATAAGCATGAAATGTCCATAATCCAAGGGATCCAAAGTCCCTAAACATGTTGTTCCTACCCCTAGAGGAACAAGGCTAACAAACCACAGCAATTCACAGAAGTTCTCCACCAGAAACTGCTCAAAAACAAGTCAATTCAGGATCAATTCATAAGCTCCACTAGTTGCCTGCGTTGAAATGCAGAGGCTACACTGGCTAGTTGCATTGCAACGCAGGTGGAAGCACTACTAGGGTGCGCTGAGCAGGAAATGACAAATGTCAGGGTCTCTTGTGAGAGGTGTCAAGACTGTGGAAGCTTCCAGAATCTTCCTCCATGACACTTGCCTTGCTGAGTTCGACTAAGTGATGAGTAAGAGGCTCTTAGTCTCCAAGTGGAAGTAAGAACTGACACAGAGAGAGGACACTAGTCAAGTCACAAGCTGACTCATCCTCACTCCAAACATCTATATATGAATCTCTTCTCCATGAGATCTGGACGTTGGAATTTTGTTATTGCAAAGAATTGCTGTTGGTTTGAGATTGGAATCATTGGGTGCTTAATGCTTTGAAGGGAGGTGAAGAAAGGATTTCATTCGCTGGGAGGTAGATGCTGGATTGGAACGCTCTTGGTTGTATCTCCTCCTGAACCTTGTTATTCATCAATAAAGCTATCTTGGTTTCTCCTATATACTGATGTATCTTTGATGTATGATTGCATTAGTATGTTTGGTTTATTTCTAATCCTGAACTAGTTATGAATATGAATCTATGTCTTTGTGTAGTGTTCCTTTCTTGTGATCTTGCAGGAACCTGTTGAAGCTGGGCGAGCGAGAAGGCAAGTAGCTGGGAACTCTCAAAGAGAAGAGAAACCGGATCGAGGGACAAACGGAAGACACCGGTTAGTCCATCCATCTCTCTTCATTCTTAATTCATAAAGGAAGAATACTAGAATAGCTGTTTCTGTTTGTGCTAAGGCACTGTCACACCTTAAGTGGATAGGATCGTCCTGCATAGGCATTTTTCCCGACAACAATAGCAAACGAGAAAACTGTAAAACATGAGATATAGGGGACTTATTGATCCAAATTTTGATTCAAGAATTCTGTGACAAGTCTTCTGCATTAATTCCTCATCCAGTAGGTCAGACAATAGATGGTTCCAACAGTTTTTTATTCCAAAGGTTCAGTATTACAGCTAAAATCTAGGAATGCCCACCAACCAAAAATACTTCGTTTGGGGGATTATTTGTACAAAATATCTGATGGAGATAATATATAGTGATGACTAATCCCTTTTTTACAAAAGATAGAGACAACTAGTCTCGAAAACAGGGAAACAATAAACTGATGGTGTGCTGGCTGTTCCATCTTTATCGAATGTACCGGAGGTAGGTTCTACGAGTCGGTTTACATGTTTCTTCCACTGATACTCTGTGCTGTCTATTCTGTCTTTGTCAGAATTTCTTTGACCCTGATCAGATACACTTCGACCCACTCAACCCTCATTTATCTCTGTTTATCTTATCATGGAAAAATAGCCCGAAATCTACATTTTACGTAAGAGAAATTTACAAAATCCCCAACATGTCTTCCCACCATTTTTGCTCTGGCAATTTATGCTTCTGAAGTTTCCTCAGGGTTTCATCAGTCTCTGTATACCTAAAGAAATTAGGCTGGAGCTGAAATAGATGTTTTACCTCATGCTCAATATAAAACAAGTTCTCTAGGGTATCATAGAGAACTTGGCCTGTGGGGAGTGCTTTTACTCCTGAAGCACTTGTTGATGAACTAACTTGATCAGCAACATATTTGTTCAATTTATGTACATAATCTATGTGTTTCATAAGCCGGTCATTATTTCCTAAAGGACTTGGTAGCCCTTTATCATGGAAAACTATAAACCTTTCCATGAAAGAATTAATTTCTACTTGCATATCCTGGAATCTTCTTTCCAAATTGTGCATTAAAGTTCTCTTAGTTAGAACTCTTTTGATTTCCAAAATGGTGCCTATCCTGTCTGGGATGCCAAGTTGTTCCATTTGTTACCTATTTCTGTTATTCAAAAAATGTATGAGCCGGTTGGCCTGATCAGGAATTTGTCCTAATAAAGCTCTTGATTTTTGAATTTTTCCATGTGTTGAATTCACTAAGTCAATCTGATAATAGATAACTTGGATGGATGGCCAGACATTATTTAGGGATTGATTGATGTTGGTCCAAAGAATTCCTTTGATTTCTGCTAGAGGCTTATCTAGAGTGAGATCCTTCTCTAATGTTCTCACTTTATTCTCTAATGCTTTAACCTCTCTTATTTTCTCTGCAACATTTATCTTAGATTTGTCATAATTCTTTTCTACTTTTTCCAATTTTTCCTTTACTTGTTTCAGCTCTGACACTTGGAGTCTCAATTCTTCCATGGTTTTTATCAATTCTTCTGTGCTCATATTAGTACTGCTGCCTGGTGCTATTGTTGTTGTTTCTGTACCTGTAATTACTTCTATTGTGGCTGCTGGGACATTTAGAGCTGATGTTGTTCCTAGTGTGGAGGGGACTGCAGTTGAGACTATGGGGATTACCTCAGGTGGTTGGGAGGTCGACTCTCCCTACTTCTCTTTTAATGCTTTTTCCAGTACCTGCTCTGTATCAGTTAATCTTTCATTGAGTTTCATGAGCAAGTCCATCATGTCTTCCTATGATTTTTGCTCTATAATTTCTGTAGTCTGAGGGTGCCTTGAAAGAGGTAGCTTTAGCTGTTTCCTCAGGGTAACAATGTGCTCTTCCTTCTTCTTGATTAGTACCTTTATGCCTTTATCATCTTTGGGGTCATGTCCCAATTCCATGATGATCTCTTCTAAGGATTTGATTATGTTATCCTTGGCAAGAGAAGAAGCTTTTTCCCAATGTAACTGAGCTTTTGTGTTGTCTAAGGAACTTTGTAACTGGTGGGCCAACATTGCTTTGTCAGTTAGTGTGGAATAAACCATTTCCCCAGTCTATTTGTGAAGTTCAATTTGGTCCAGTGGATGAATGCCTTTGGCTAGGACCTCCAAGTTTGTTTTGATGTAATCTGTTGCCGACTAGGGTTGCTGTACTTTTGGCTTAAAATAACTCATTAACATTTTGCCCTCTTTAATGTCATAGGCAGAAATTAATCTCTGCTGGTTTGAGGGGGGAGTTTTCAAGTATTGATTGTACATTTGAATCCTCACATGATCATTTTTACCCTTAATTTCTATGAAAGTCCATTCTGAGGACTGTTTGCTTTATGGCCTGGTGGATGACACCTCTACACTGTGCTGCCTTTCTAGCTCCTGCTTATGGGAGCTAGTTGATGTTTCTATCATTGGGGAAATCTGCTGGCTAACTACCCTTTCTCTCCTTAAACTATCAGTAGTTTCTTCAATGATTTCCTCTTCTGAAAGAGGATTCAATCTTTGTCTTTTTTCTCCTGGTTGTTATGCAGTTCCACTGATAGGTGTGGTGGTTTCTCTGTCTCTCTTCCTGTTTCTTTCCTCATTTAGAGGAGTCTGCAATGCTTGTTATAGACATTTTTGTGCCTTACAGCTCTAAGCATGAAATGTCCATAAACCAAGGGATCCTAAGTCCCTAAAGGTGTTGTTCCAGCTCCTAAAGAAACAAGGTCAACAAATTATAGCTTCTCCCAGAAGTTCTCCACCAGAAACTGCTCAGAACTAGTCAAATCAGGATCATTCCAGTTGCTCCACTAGCTAGCTGCGTTGCAAAGCACCCAAATACACTGGCTAGGTGCGTTGCAACACACTTGAATGCACTACCAAGGTGCGTTGAGAGGGAAATGACAAGTGGCAGAGTCATTCCACGAGGTGGAGAGACAATGGAAGCTTCCAGAATCTTCTCCAATGACACTTGCCTCACTGAATTTGACTAGTGATGAGTAAGAGGCTCTCAGTCTCCAAGTGGAAGCAAGAACTGATAGAGAGAAGCCATTAATCAATTCATGAGCTGACTCATCCTCTTTGCATACATCTATATATGGATCCCTCACCAAGAGATCCAGCGGAGTCGCCATTTTGTTTTCGAGAAAAGTGTCTATTCAGAACGACCCTATCCCACCGGGTTGTGACAGAGACCTCAGAAAAAAACAGGGAAAACTACTCTTGTATTCTCCTTTATGAAATATAAACGAAGATGAATAGGATGAACCAACCTGTGTCTTGCGCTAGTCCTTTGATCCAATCTCTCTTCTCTTTGAAAGCTTCCAGCTACCTGCTCCCTTACTTGCCCAGCGTCACCAAGTTCCTGCAAGTTCACAGAAGAAAGAAACTACACAAAGACATGGATTTATGTTCATAAAAAGCTTAGGATTAGATTTAGGATCTCGACGACCTTCCGGCTCATTCGCGAAAGTGGACTGATCATCCACAGCATTTAAGAGCGATATTTCTACGTTGCCGACACTACAAGATACGACTCAATCCGCACAAATGTGTATTTTGCGTCAGTTCTGGTCGTTTACTTGGCTTTGTAGTCTCCAAGGATGGGATTCGTCTCGACCCTTGTAAGGTCCAGGCAATCATAAATTTGCCTCCACCTTCGAATTTGCTTCAGATTCAGAAACTCCAAGGGAAAGCAAACTTTCTGAGGAGGTTCATTCCAAATTACGCTGAACTTGCTAAAGGTTATACGCGTATTTTGAAAAAGGGGGTACCCTTTAACTGGGATCAGGTCGCACAGGCTTCCTTTGATGCTTTAAAAGATTCCCTAATGAAAGAATCATTAATGTACACCCCTGATTATCAAAGAAACTTTAACTTGTATCTAGCTGCAGCAGATACGACCATCGCAATGGTTTTAGTTCAAGAAGTCGATGGGATAGAAAATCCTATTTATTATTTAAGTAAGAACTTAAATGATACAAAAAGCAAATATTCTTATGTTGAAAAACTAGCGCTTGCAGCGGTTCAAGCGATACAAAGATTTCGACACTACGTCCTCTTTCGGAAAACTACCATTCTGTCAGATTGCAACCCCATGACTTATATATTGTCGCGACAGTTGCTGGGGGGCAAATATTCAAAATGGATAGCAATCCTTCAAGAGTTTGATCTGGAATTTGTAAAATCCAAGTCAAAGAAAGCTCTAGTTTTCGCAGAATTATTATGCGATCTCCCATCATCGTCCAACGATGAAACATCCAAAGAGTCAATCGTGGATGAAAGTTTTTTTCTCATATCTACAAGCAATGAGTGGCATGGAGATATAATCATTTATCTCCAAACCCAAAAATTCAGGCCGAATACCTCTCACTCTGAACAAAAACGTATTCAATACCGAGCAAAAGACTACATGATCGTCGATGATACACTTTACCGTCGTGGTATTGATACAGTTCTGAGGAGGTGCCTCACCCATGAGGAAGCCGAAAAAGCCCTGAATGAGTGTCATTCAGGCGCGTGTAGGGGGCATCAATCTGGTATGCTACAGCACAAAAAAATCTTATGAGTAGGATACTTCTGGCCAACCATGTTCAAAGATTGCATAACCGCAGTCAGAAGTTGCCATGCTTGTCAAATTTTTGATAGAAAAACCAGAAGACCACCCGCACCTTTACAACCAATAGTTGTTGTTGGGCCATTCGCCAAATGGGGCATCGATTTCATGACATGTAACCCCACCTCGACCGGGGGGCATGGGTATATTATAGTCGCAGTTGACTATTTTATCAAATGGGCCGAGGCGATTCCTACATTAGATAATACTGGTGAAACAGCTGTCCTTTTCTTTTTCAATCATGTAGTCGCTAGATTCGGCGTACCACAGGCTATAGTCACAGATCATGGATCGCATTTTCGCAATCACATGATGGTTGAATTAACTGCCAAACTAGGGCTATCTCATGACAGCTCTACTCCATATTATCCGCAGGCCAACGGACAAGTTGAAGCGATCAACAAGGTCCTGAAACGCATGCTGCAAAGGATGATCGGAGTTCACAAAAGAAGATGGCACCTAATCCTATACTCAGCTTTGTGGGCTTACCAAACATCGGTAAGGAATGCAACCGGGTTCACACCCTTCCAACTGGTATATGGCCTGGAAGCAGTCTTACCAGTCCAGTGTGAAATCTCGTCTCTCAAACTCACAATCGATCTCCTCCCCGGAACTTCAGAAGAAGAATCTCGTTTCTTGGAATTAATCCAATTGGATGAAACCCGTCGTGACACCGTGTTGGCTAATGAAGCCCATAAGAAATGAGTCAAGGCGCAGTTCGACAAAAATGTCAAACCCCGTGTCTTCTCGGAAGGTGACTTGGTCTTGCTTTACGACCAAGAATCCGATAAATTGGGAGCAGGTAAATTTAACTCTTTATGGATGGGCCCCTATATTTTTAAATGAGTGTTAGCGAAAGCAGCCTACGAGTTGATGGATTACGACGAGATTCCACTGGCACAACCTCGTAATGGGTTGTACCTCAAGCGTTACTACGCCTAGTAGTAACCAATGTGCTTTTGTTATATTTTTGTTTTCGCTAAGAGTGTTTGTTTTGGTCGAGTAATCCACCTTTTTTACATTTATTGCAGATGTCAAACCCATTGGAACCATGTGTTGGATATGCCGATGGAGCAAGTCGTAGTTCGCGGAACCTGTCCTCCGCAGCCTGGGCCATTTTTGATCCAAGCGGTGAGTTAGTAAGTTTCAGAGGTGTATGTATTGGTCGATCAACGAACAATATCGCTGAATATAGCGCGTTGATAAAACTTCTCTCTGATGCCATCACTCATGGTATACGCCGGCTAATCGTCAGGCTAGACTCACATCTCGTAATACTGCAGCTCAATGGTATATATTCCGTCCGAAACCCAGCTATTTATCGCATGTTCCTAAGGGTTAAGATTTTGGAAAGACAATTTGATCTTATTCAATACCAGCATATTTCCAGAAACTTAAACACATTAACCGACTCATTAGCGAACTATGTGTTAGATAGATATTTGCAACATTTATAAAAAGAAACACACCATTAATGTTTTACATGTGGATCACATAACTCAACCAGAATAAAACTCCGAAAATAAAAAATACATATATAGCTGTTTATGGTTTACACATAATGTTCTGTAACCAAGACAAAATCGGTCACACGACCTAAAACTCAAAATGCTAGGGGGCACCCTAGTCTAATGATGCTCATGATAGCAAGTCACAGCCTGTGCGATCATGCGTAAGAGACGAGTCCATTGTCTGGGCACACCAGTAGTATGTCGCTGTAACTGCAAAGGTAGCTCGTCGATCCTCACATCTGGAATACCGAGAGTAAGGCTCTCAACCTGCTCCTACACAGCTGTAAGAGTCTCGGCCACATCGAGGTCACGAAGAATAATCCTTCCGGCGGCCTCTCTTGCTGGGGCAACAGCTGGTACTCTCACGCGAACTACTGGACGAACAGGACCAACATCTGCATGTACACATGAGTTTGATTAGAGTCTTGATAGAACAGAGCACAAGGACATTATAAACAAAAACATTAAACAACAATATGGTCAGAGATTTTACCAATAGCGCCCCACTGCTCGCCATCCGGCAGTACCAAATCTGGATCACCCCGGAAGTCCATGCCGGCATATGGATACTTGGAATAGACCATCTCCTGACGATCAAACCACCTGAAGAAGGTATCAGAAAATGAAATCTAAGATTGACCAGCATGCCTAGACATATGGTCAACCCATCTCTGCATGCGTGGTTCAGTAGGAGAAGGTAAGTCGAGTGCAATGTACTGCGGCTGCATCAGTGGTATCTTCTCCAAGGCAAAGGCGGTCAAAATAGAACCGAACCCAAAGTTCTTCAACTTCCCGTTCTTTATCTTGGTCAACTGTTCTTTCATTACAAGAAGTACTGCGTCGCACCAGTTGAACACCTTCGGTTGGAGGCATTCCAAGGCATGCTGCATATAGGATCTGTTGGCTACATGAAGAGACGCGCTACCAGCCATCCTACCAAAAGTAAATAGGATAGTCCTAAGGGACCTATCAGTGACATCACGGATGATGATCTTGCCGTCTTTACTCGGCTGAGATCCTTCCCTGCAATACTGACGGACATAATCTCTCACAGAATCGCCTCCTCGGGCCGAACCTGACAAAGAGATGGGGGCACCCCGCCTCGACAAGCCAGTCAAGAAATAGATGTCTACTGCAGTCAAGGGGATAGATTTGCCCCTAATCTGGAAAACCTGGTTGATAGGATCCCAAGAGTCAAGCAAATACTTCAGCAAGTTAATCTGTTGTCTCATGCTAGAGATGCGGAAGAACTTCAGCAAGCCACAGTTCCGCAGCGCGTTCACTGTAACAGGATCATGTAGGGCAATCATGTCCTCTTCTTCATGTTCTCGTTCTCGCCATGTAAGGGTCATTTTGCTCCAATATCTCTGCAAAAACCAACAAGAGAGGAGATTAGATCCTGATTTTGATGAGAAACAGGTAAAAAATTCCATAAAAAACTGTGCAACAACTTTCCTTTCTGCGCCCAACGCACCTGCAGCAGTGTTACAGGTGCGTTGAATGTCAAACTGCCTTCATACAGGCCAACATTCAACGCAGGTTTCGATGTGTACTAGGTGCGTTGATGGCAGAACGAACCCATCAAACCCCAGGGGCTCAGAAAAGCAGGGAATAAAGCACAGAATGCAAAAAGGAAACCATGAAATGAAAGAGCTCGGGTTTAGCTCCTACCTGGTCCAGACGGCGCCGAGAATCGTCCACAGAATCTCCCGAAATCAGCTGATGAAAATCGAGGGGGAAAACACCTCCAAAGCTCCAACAGACCAAGTTCAAATGAAATGGTAAAATGAGAGGTAAAAAACACTTTTTAATTACTTTTACGTAGTTCGAAGTAAAGTATTAGTGTTTTAATCTCGTTTTCAAAGCAAATATTGTTCATTTCTAACTAGTTTGATGAAGCAGTTGAAAAAATGCAATACTGTCTTTGGAAGGACAAAGCTATCTATGGTAAAAATCAAAACAAGATCAATTAATCGAGCAGTTTTAGCACATAGTTCAAGCTCGTTAAAAAATAAACATAAGACCGAGCAAATGTTTCCACCCGCGTTTAATCTCGTTAAAAAATGAACTATCCCCCAGTAAATAACCACCGTGAATGAAGCATTTTCAGCCATTAAAGCCTTGGTCGTGTTTGCACCATCACCTCCACTTTTCCATTGGCCAATCATTCACCTCCATTTGATTGTTTACCCATTTTGAGGAACAGCTGCGAAGAGTGATTTCACCAGCCATCCTTGTGACACTGTCGTGATTGGAAAATTCCAAACCGTACATGGAATCAGTTGCTACCCATTTTATCACTCGTTCCTCAAAAGACGAGTATTCTTTAAGCTCTTTTCATCTGACTCGTAAAATATGAAAATATTGCCAAGTTTTGGCCTTCCAGCTCGTTAAAGCGACCGAAAGTGCTATCCCTCCTCTAGATTTTAATCTTTTTGGACCTGAGGGATTACTGCACAAAAAGATCAAGCGCTTGTTTTGTACGGCTCGTTAAAACTATCGAAAATTCATCCCTTCTGTATTGTTTTATACTTTTTCGGACTTAAGGGATTAGATGACGAAAAAGGAATTCCGGAGTTATCTTTACGTACCTTTTCAGACTCTCTAAAAATGAAAAGGACCGAGTTATCTTTGTCGTTAGACTCGTTAAAAAGAATTAATAGCGACAAAATTGTCTTTAGACGAGAATGAGTTTCACTATCGCTAGGCTCGTTAAAACATAGCGATGGGTTTGCCCGAAGGGCAAATTATAGAACAAGCATATGTTATCCTCCTCAAGCTTGACAAAAATAAAGAGGTACTAGTCAGCAATGACTGGGGAAAATTGAGAAGAAAACTCAAAGAAACTTTATTGGTAGCAAGTCGCTCTTGAACTTGACACTTCCACTCCGTGCCAGAGTCGGGTTGGGTTGTTTCATTCACCGGTCACATCACCATGGTCACGCCATACCATCCACCGTACACTATACTTCATTCTTTCATGACCGCCACCCTGAACCATATATCACCAGATGGTTTTCACCTCCATCAAAATCATTTGCTCCGTTCTGTGTCATTGATGTGGGATTCATTAAGGCCCTCCTTTGATGGATCGCTTCTTGTTGACATCAGCTCATTATCCAAGAAGTTGATCTAGGAACACCCCATTCAGTACTTTGAAGCTTGCATGCCTCAATGGCAAGTTTCTCACTTCCGGCGACAGGTATACATCAATGACCTTCGACCAAAAGATTTTGCGTGGTGTTCGACACCAAGTCCTTTATTCACACCACGTGAATTGTACTGCAGTACCTTGAGGGTCATTATCATTATTGGTGATTCCTCTCGCGCTTGTTAACAGTTTACATCATTGACTGGTAATCAAGCGATGTCTTTCCATGTTCGACTTCAAAACATTTCTCACATGGATCGACTTGTACTTAGAGTGAAGATCGGACAAGATTGAAGACCCCGGATCTAGTTTCATCCATCCGGGCTGCGATATATATTCAGGAAAAATAAAGACATTGAAATGTACAGCATTGCAGCACAGATAATCATCCTACCAAAAGGATGATGACTTCATCAGAGTCATCAGTCTACCATCAGACGATTGTCTGTCCTATGTACATGAAAATGAATTTATAAAGTTGAGCATGGGAATACCCGCCTCAGCTAGATCATGAAAACAGTATGAAGATAATGTATTGTATTGTATCTTATTACAGGTCTCCTCCCCAACATTAGAAGAACTTTGGATCCTCCTAATAAAGCATTTCACCCGATAAACGGCCTCATACTTTAGGGGGCAACTGTTATAGACATTTTTGTGCCTTACAGCTCTAAGCATGAAATGTCCATAAACCAAGGGATCCTAAGTCCATAAATGTGTTGTTCCAGCTCCTAAAGAAACAAGGTCAACAAATTACAGCTTCTCGCAGAAGTTCTCCACCAGAAACTGCTCAGAACTAGTCAAATCAGGATCATTTCAGTTGCTCCACTACCTAGTTGCGTTGCAAAGCACCCAAATACACTGGCTAGGTGTGTTGCAACACACTTGAATGCACTACCAAGGTGCGTTGAGCGGGAAATGACAAGTGGCAGAGTCATTCCACGAGGTGGAGAGACAATGGAAGCTTCCAGAATCTTCTCCAATGACACTTGCCTCACTGAATTCGACCAGTGATGAGTAAGAGGCTCTCAGTCTCCAAGTGGAAGCAAGAACTGACAGAGAGAAGCCACTAATCAATTCATGAGCTGACTCATCCTCTCTGCATACATCTATATATGGATCCCTCACCAAGAGATCCAGGGGGGCTGGAATTTTGTACATTGCAGAGAATTGCTGTTGGTTTTGTGATAGATATCAGAGTATTGGGTGATTTATGCTTTGTTAGAGGTGAAGAAGGGATTCTATGCTGGGAGGTTGATGCTGGATCAGGAATCATCGGTTGTAACTCCTCCTGGATCTTCTTGTTTTATCAATAAAACTACTTGAGTTTCTCCTACATGCTTGTATATCACTGATGTTTGTTATCTTTGTATGTTTAGCTTAAATCTGATCCTAAGCTTTTTATGAACATAAATCCATGTCTTTGTGTAGTTTCTTTCTTCTGTGAACTTACAGGAACTTGGTGACGCTGGGAAAGTAAGGGAGTAGGTAGCTAGAAGCTGTCAAAGAGAAGAGAGATTGGATCAAAGGACTAGCGCAAGACACAGGTTGGTTCATCCTATTCATCTTCGTTTATAGTTCATAAAGGAGAATACAAGAGTAGTTTTCCCTGTTTGTTTCTGAGGTCTCTGTCACAACCCGGTGGGATAGGGTCGTTCTGAATAGAAACTTTTCCCGAAAACAATGCTAGAATTTCTGTTGCTTTAGTTTGGGCATTCTTGTTGATCTGTCATTGCAGGCTGCTCTGTGTTTTCCACTTCTTTGCCCTTTGAAGTTTTTGTAACTGGTGTGTTGATTTCCTTTACAGGCTGCTGAGAAGTTCCAGCAGAGGACGTACCAACTTCTGATTGTTGAGGCAGCTTGAAAGATACCTGTCCAAAAGAGTCCAGGTCAAGGATTTTTTCAAGATTTTTCATAGCCTTTTCCATCTTTTCTTTCTCACTAATTTCTTCTATTAATTTCCCTTCTACCCATTCATCCTTATTTGCAAACTGTTCAATTTCTAGGATATTATGATGTATATAAACTGACAACTTGTTTCTTATCCTTCTGTTACTTATGAAACTATTTGGATCATATGGCACCCACAAAAAACTCTTCTTCAACCTACGGTGGTCTTCTAAGATCTTTTCAGCATATTTCCATGCATCCCTATAATGGATAACATAAGGGCCTAACTTGTTTTTGATTCTTAGCTAAGCCTTCTTCTTTACATTAAAAAATGGGTCAAGTCTGCATTGATGATATGTCTGAAATACTCTAGTGCAAATAATCTCAAGGGCACATATTTAGGCAACTTGAAAGGGCAAAGTTCACACCCATACATTCTGATCTCTGTGTGATTTTGGTATAGGTACCAGTCACCTATCCTGTACTGTTTAGAAAGTTGTAGAATCTTCTTCATATCACCAATGATCCTAGGAGGGGAAGCTCCCATCAGTAGAGTGGATGTTGGATGTACAAACCAGTCAATGAATTCATTATAAGTATAAGGGCACTCATAGGTAGTATGGAAGACTGAGCTCCAAAAGATCATAGACCTTCGATTTCCCTTTGAGTCCAATTTCCTGATGGGGAAAGGAAAGTTGTCTGGCTGATGATATAACAAAAGATGGTATATGAAAGATGTATATTTAAACACTCCTTCCCTATCCAAATTCATGAATTGAGCATGGATTTTGTTGGCAATGAAAGTGGCATAGTCATATTTGACAGCAGGGGGTTGTCCTGGAGTAAAGATTGATAGTAAAACTAAGGTGATCTCATCAACATATTCCCTTGTTTTAAATCCCATGACTAGGGATATCATGTCAACAATGAGTCTGCCAGTATCAATGAAAACAGTGTGCAGATAAGGAGGTGGGCCTTTTGGCTGGAACCCTGGTAGCATGAAAGTCTGAGCAATATGGCTTATATTTGATGTGGACAATTGAGATGCTTTTTCAAGTAGATACCCCATGGAAAGAGGAACAAGGGGCTGAGTGGGATGGAACTATAACATTTCATTAATAGAGTTAGCAGTTATGGGAAAAAGAATAGTTTGGGATGAGGACATAACTGCTCTTTGGATAGGGTCATAAATGGCACAACATTGATGAATGAGGTCTGCGAAGACATGAACTGAGGGGAGGAAATACATGGGAAGGTTAGATTCCAATAGTCCAAAAATATCAGACTTGTTCAGATATCTGTTTCTGATTTGGAAAAATGTTTTTAAGTGATTATAATCAGTGGTTAAGTCCTTTATTTGAAAATCTTTATCTGCAAGAGGCAGATAATCTAAGTCTTTTTGGGGAGCATTGATGGGTGCGACGCTCAGAGCTGCAGGGTTTCCATATTTGGTTCTTGTGTTTTCAAACTGGAATTCGGGATTTCTGTGGAAAATTGGACTACACAACAGGTTTAGGAGTATTTTTATGGACTAAACAGACTGTTTTCAACTCGAATTTCGCATTCTCAGGTAAAATTTTTAGTGGACTACGGAGGTAAATTGTGTATTTGCAGGTCGAATGGCGGACTACAAAGCATGGCACTGGAGTTTCTTAGCTGGGTGACGGGCTAACTGTTCGGACAGTGGACTGGACGTATTTTGCATGGAGCACAGTTTGCAAAGAATCAAGGTGAAAATGACATTTTATCGTTTACTTAACGAAAATTGATTTGGATGGTATTTTTTGGCATTTATTGAACTGATGACGTCAGAGCGATGGGACATCTTGTCGTTTAGCGGAGGGTGGTAAGTGGTTTACCCTGCACCACTTATGGGCTTAGGCAGTTTCAGGTGGAGGGGCAGCGAACACCACGGGCGGTTGACACGCGTCCATGGTATGGGCACAATACCACCTTTATCCTGTGACATAAACATCGTCAATGGTGTGGGTCGCAAAATGAACAGCGACCGTTGGATAAGGCGATGGAGATCAGACGGATGGCGCTTTGTGGAGATGGCAGATGGTTAAGGCACGGGACCGACACACAATAAATTAAAGTTTTATAATGCATCGGGGTTATTACAATTGGTTCACGGGGTTGCGGGTTTGGTTATTTAATTAACCAAAGGTTAATAAATCCCAATGTTGCGCACGGTGAATACTATGGTTTATAGTTAAACCGGGGGGCAGGATATTAAATAATGCAGGGTTTTATATATATGTACATATTACGGGAAAGGGGCAAAATTATAGGGATTTATATAATAAAAGTTAATTTGTAAATTGTTAATATGAAATTTTAAAATACAAGCGCTAAGTATAATGTTAAGAAACTTATGCCGAAAGGAAAAAGGAGTATGTATAAGGAATATGACCATTTTTCCTAAGTAAAGTAGGAATTCACTTAGGCAATGACGAAATGGAATGAGATGGAGTGAGTTTAAGGATATTAGGTAGATCTTAACACCATTGGGGAAGTGAGTAAATGATTTCAGGTAAAAACATGAGGGGAGTTATTCATGCCTCGCTTGAGTTGCTCCAAAATATAAAATTGCCATAATATCTATGATAGAGGTAGGATTAGCATTATGAGAGACAAAATCAATCACAAGTATCATTCTGCAACACAAAAACTGCCTACCCAGCCTACTGTACCTAACATTTTTTCTTCTTTTCCTTTGGGTGCACTTGGACTGGAAAACCCTCATCAATTTTCTTTTCTTTTCATGGTAAGCCTACCTAAGTCTGCACTTATTTCCTCTAACGGCTTAGATTAAACTGTTGAGCTCCTTTGCTTCTCTACCTATCTACTTATCTGCCAAGTTTAAACAGTTTGGACAGATTTTTATTGTCTATCTCTAAAACATGAAATTTAAACATGAACAAACCAAGATTAAGCTGTTTGGCTATTCATCAATTGTGGCATAAAGTTCAACAAGCTGCACACAATTTCTTATTACAGAAAATGAAATAGTAGTGGCATTTGGACTTGCACACTTTCCTGGTCTATTTTGTTTGGGGTTCATTTCTTTTGACCATTTTGTTTTTTCACCCTTTGATTTTTATTTTAGGGTATACCCTCTTTACATTTTTTAATTTTTTGATTTTTTCATAATATGGAAAGCCTTTACAACCAGAAAAGGTATGAACATATTACAGAGCTCATCAATGTCAATCATGAAATATGATACCTATTGATATAGGAGCATAACAGCGGGATCCTTGCGTGCTCAAATATATATGTGATGGAAGTCTGCCTTGAACTCCACGAAGCTCTGCAGTCTATTGTAGATAGTGGGTGATAACTGTGGCTTGTAGTTAATCCTCATTCTGATGTTCATCTCCATGAACACCCAGAATATTTTGTTGTCTCTCATCCTCTGTGTGTCTTTAGTTTCCCACAGTGAAGTGTACTTCACTGCCTCTAGAAGATCCTTCGCAATCGTGGGCAACTGGCTATCCTTAGGCAATTCCCAAGCCACCAGCATTGTGGACAGCAGACGCTATGCATAGTGGAAGGTCTTCCCCTA
The DNA here is from genome assembly GCA_031772625.1 of Pinus tabuliformis. Classification (NCBI taxonomy): domain Eukaryota; kingdom Viridiplantae; phylum Streptophyta; class Pinopsida; order Pinales; family Pinaceae; genus Pinus; species Pinus tabuliformis. The sequence continues at coordinate 338,460,431 of CM062820.1, forward strand.
TTCCTGTGCCTTGTGAAAATTCTCCAGGAACTCCTTTCACAAGTACGCTGACCTGTTAAACTGGACCCCCTCTATGCACTGCACAGCACGTGCTACCACCGGCGCAGACACCTCATCGGCATGGCACTTCCGCATAACCTTGCCAACCAGTATTTGTGTCGCGACCGTGACCGCATTATTATTGATACTGGAGATCGCGTAGCCCCTCTTCTTCTTCTCCAGCTTGAATGTTTTCTTCATGACCTCCGCAATGGCCAAACCATTGCTCTTACCCTCCGAAATATCCGCTGGGTCCTCCCCCTTGCAAGGGAGTCAGGTAATTATATGAATTAGGTGGTCCGTGATGGGGATGGGCTCCTCTAGCCACAATCACCCATCATGCACCAGGAAGAACAACTGCTTGATGACAAAAATAGTTACCGGGGTGTGGTGGTATTGTGGCACCCAGAGCAGGTTTAACAACCCTTCTTTCTATACTCCTAGAAACCACTTGTGTGGCTGCAACTCTATGACTCCTGCCACTTTATTTTTCTTTAGCTGCATTAGCTGCGCGGTTGCCAAGTGTGGGAATTTATTGTGGTTTGCAAGATCCCAATCTTCAAACTTTAGAGCCGCACCCGTCCTAAGTGTGCTCCTTCAAAAATGATATCATCGGGGAGTAGTGGAGTCTGCAGAGAGCTTTTGCTCTCATCTAGGTCCTTAGGCACCCTTGCTTTCCCTTTCCATGGAGGAACATACGCGAGCAACCTGGTCAGAGGGTCCGCACCCTGGGTTTCTTCCTCCATTTCTTCGTCCTCCTCCTCTTCCACCAGGATTTCCTCAAGGTCTTCCTCCTCCTCATCGGCTTCCAAATTAATCGCCTTCCCCTTTTCTTCCATGGTCAATTTAGTTCTCAGCGGGTTTCTAGGGGACATGTGCACTGGTACCATAGGCTGCTTGTATTTCTTGGGCCTCGGAGTGTGCAGTGATTTAGGGATTTATGCAACTATCTTGGCACTTATAGGGCATCTCCTATCGTCATGGCCTGCATGACCTCTTCAGTGGTCATCTCTCCGATATCCATGGCTTCACCTGGCGTGGTCATACTTTTGTTCCACAAATCTCTCAACAATTCAGGGAGGTGCTCAAATAAGGCCTTCAACTTCAAAAGATCGAACAAATTGGGGTTCATGAATCTCTGGGCGTGCAATAGCTCAATTCTCAAATGGTCAAGTGTTGTTTGCTGGGCAACCCTTTGCAATTTATAACGTCTTTTGAATTTGAATTCGACCATTCCCCCCAAATCCTGTCCATTAATGCTCCCTTAGCGGTATATTTTCCCAATTCTAGTCCATAAAGTTTGCCTTAGATGCCTACCGCCCGCTCCATTTGGTCTCAAACCAAGCATCACATCGTGAATAGTGACTACAACGGTCACTTCCCAGTAGACCTGCGTGGTACCGCAACTACCTTTGCGCTGTCGCGAACCCTATGACAGTTTGCTCCTGTGCGTAGTCCTGACATCGTGCAGCTCCTGGGTAGAGTAGCTTATAGTCCTGCGCCTCCTTTCAACTACCTGGAGTGATAAGACTTTGCTTCCCGTAGCTAGTTAGGTGGCCAAACCACCTGTATATAGCTCCATCTGACTACCATTTACTTTTCCTTTAAGGAGTTCACCATTTAACTTCATCAGCTGCACCATGCCACCATTTTTCATTTCCTTAATAACATACGATCCATATCATGTAGCAAATTGAGAAACTCTCAGAGGTGGTCCCCAAGTCTGTCAATGTAATCGGGCTCATCTGGCTTTATTACTTAATTTTTTCTATCCAGAAAATCATTCTTTATTTCTTCCTCAAGCTTCTTGACTTCCGCTTCTGCCATGGCGCTTTTCTCCCTTAACTGAACTCTTTCATTCATGAGTTCTTGGAGCCTATGATCGCCCTACTGGATCTCTTCATCGAGTCCCAACCATTCTTCTTTGAGGTCTTCCAATGACGCAAGCCTTTCTTCCAGGGCTCCGCAGTCCATTACCCCCACGAGCACCACTATGTGCAGACTAGACATGATAGACTCCATAGGCATTACAACTTCTACTCTATGGACCAACTGAAAAGGCATATGCCTAGGTACACGTAGGTCCCAACCTCTTCGTTGTGCATTGCTTACCTTATTTAGCGTGTTGCACACTTTATCAACTGCTTCCGCGTGGATAGCCTTCTGCGGGATTGTTCTTCCCACATACTATTCGTCCAACCTTAAGATCCAACTGCACATCTGGCCCCTAACACAAGTTTATTTACCATACCTCTCAACACAGAGTTCATGCATATCCACATAGGTTGTTTTCCAAATGTCAACATCCACCTGGCTAGATGTGCGCGTGGATTATCCTTCCCATTACATTTATCTGTCAATCGCACTCTAGGATTCCCAAACTGTGTGCACATCATTCTCTTAAATTCACGCCAGTCTTTAAAGCTCCCTTTGTGCGTACCCCACCACCTCTTGGGCATAACGCGCAATACCCAATTCAAGGCCTGGAACCGTTGCTTTTCTGGCACCTCCCTTTCAAACTTATCTAGGAAAGTATCTACCTCACTTAACCCATCATAAGTAGGCATATCCCTCACTTCTGTCAATATGCAGTGCAGCGATCTTGTCATCATATTATAGTTCAGCATGGTTACCTCATGTAACCGGTTCTGCCATCGCTCTATCTCCTCATTAGAATCCGACGTATAGGAGCTTTCGCGCTCCCATGAGATCTATCCGTCCACAGTGGGATTTACCCAATCTTGCTCTCACGCGGTTATTTTATAGATGCAGTCCAAATCATTGTCACTTTCATAGTCGTGCACTGGCTCTGTATAGTGCGATCCTTCCGCAGGGTCCAAAGGTATAACTATGCGCAAAGACTTATTTTCAAAAATCATCTTGCGCTTCTTCAGATTAATCACCCCATTCATGTCAGTGACCTAATCAATTCATAATAGTGTAGGGTAGGGATTACTGTCATCAACAATATCTATTACTTCAAAGTCTACTAGCACGCTCGCTCCCTCAATATCCACAGTGATTCCCTACAATCTCCCCATAGGTATTATCTTTTGCTGGTTCACCATTCACATTTGGATAGGAGACCATTGCAGTGTAGGCCTCCCCATGCACTCCCATGTCTACTTCGGCAGAACATTTACATCCAATCCTAAATCCAAAATTACTTGGTCCATCTCATATTCTCCAATCTGCGCGGTTAACCTAATTTCTCTCCCCATCCTTATCTTATGCTTTCCAATCTTCCAGAATACATGTGGTTCTCCTGGTGCGGTCCTAGCGCATCTGTTAATGAGTTCCTGTAGTCCCTTTACAACCTTACTGTCATGCAGTAGCTTCATGCATGTTTCCAGGAACGTCGTAAGCATAGATGGGTCCATTTTCGGCTCTGGTCTATCTTTTCTTCTTGAAGTGGAGGCATCAGCAAAGCTCTTCTTAGCTTCCATGAAGGTTTCCTTAGCACGCTCCAAATCAAACTCTGCTTCTTTCGTCGGAGCCTTGCGAACCCAAGTACTATCTTCGGGCTGTTTGCCTTTATCATCTCCCATCGTGATTCCACTTCGGAGCACAATGTTCACATTTGGATCTTCCTCATGCGGCTCAGACCTCATCATCTGCAGGTTCTAAGTTGGGGAGGTGGTAGTGCTCCCTTGTCGCGTATCCTAGCCATCAACGTAGGATAATCTTCTGTCTCATGATCAAACAAGGTACAGTAAATACATGATGGACGTGTTGGGTTCATACAGTCACATGCGTAATGTCCTGGATCTCCACAATTGTAGCATATTAGCTGTCTGCAACCTCTTCCAGGTCCTCCTCCACCTCAGCCTCGTCCGCGCCCCTGAAATCCTGTTCGTGCCACTCATGTGTTTTGGTCTAGGGGTCACGTTTTGACCTGAACTCTATAGGTGGGAGTTCTATCCATCATCAGCTCATAGCTTCTACAAGCATCCTCATCATGTCCCACTGACCTACAAAAGTTACAGAACAATTGCTGCAAAATTTGTGTATACTTCTATAAAAAATGGCAGTTGTCCATAGCGTGTTTCCCTCCAATTTGACAAATCACGCACCACAAAGCGGGTGTCGCGCTAGGTCTTGCTTGTGCCTCTAGCCTTAACAGCATTGGTCCTCCTCCTATGAGGTAATTCACGAGCACCAGGCAATGGTCCTTATCATGACCCTGATCCTTGCATTTCATGCACCATACCTCTTCATGCATTTCTTGGCGAGTTGTCCTATCCTATTTCAGACTCTGCATCTCAAGGCATAAGTTTTTCAACTGCATGTGGATCTCCTGAAATCCCAAGTTAGGATCCTGCATCAGAACCTCATGCAGCCTCATTGTGATCTACAAGGCCTATATCTGAGTTGTTAACTTCTGTTCCGACAACGCTCTCCTTAAATGTGGCGTTAGCGACACTACAAACCATTCGCGGTGATGTCCATTCGTCAGATTCATATTAGCTTTGCGAATCATACACTTCAACCTCTAATCCAGCTCCCAAGGAGTCTCTCCTGGTAGCATTGTGATCTCTTTGAATCCAATGATTGATTGCACCTCTAACTTCGACCTGCTAAATTCTCTGTTAAGTGTTGCTTGGATATCCGTGATCCCCACATTCGGATTATAATTGGAGTGCTTAATATACCAGGTCAGCGCGTAGTCCTACAAAGCGTTGACCAGTGTCACTTTATTTATATTATCTTCTGTAATTCCCCGCGCTTCCCATACTGCCCTTATCATGAACCAAAAATGGTTTGGATCTTCATTTCCTACTCCCTTTAACACAGGGAACTTTATTGTGCTTGCCATATTAACTTGTAGTGGTGGCGGGTGTGGTACGAGTGAAGATGGAGGTGAAGGCGGTGAAGATAGTGGCGGTGTGGGTGGGGGTCATATGCAAGGAATCCTATGCCTTATCAAATGGATCACACTTTGTGGGGAGACCTCCGCAAGCTCTTCATCTTCCCCTCGCAGAGGTGAAATCAAAGGGCTATTCTCTGGTCCCTTACTTCCTTCATTTATGTAGGTTTTTCTGCTTCATGTAGCTTCAAACATCAAGGTAATTTCATAACCCTCTTTTCACACAATAGCATTTTAATCCAAGTATTCAAAGACTTTACGTACTTACCTCGCGATCCTTTGAGAAAGTGTCACTCTGCCTCGCTATAGCTGACTGAAGTATCTACCGTGAACTAAGTAAAGAATCCTCCTATAATCTGATCGAGCAAGTGATCAACAGTGCGCGTGATCCTATCCTCTGATGCTTCCAATCTGTGCACCAACTACGTGGTCCACACAATAAGATTGTCGAGCTTCCCCCTTCCTTGGCTATCTTCTAGCTTTGCGATCCACTCATACAACTCAGTAGGGAAAGATGCGAAAAATATTTTGTGGAACTCTGTGTATAGGTAGCAGTCTAACCACTCTTCTTTTGTCAGTTACGGATTCCTATTCTCCTGCGCTATGAACTCGTGAATTCTCCTGTCCATCCAACCTTCAATTTCCTTCTTAGTTGGATTCCAATGATGCGACATCAGACATCTCTATGCGGATTCCAGTCCCGACAACAGAACCAATTGTTGGTTTGATGGGGCCTAACCGAGGTTCAAAGTTAATTAGTCAAACAAATCCCTACACTATTGGCCCTTTCAACAACAATCCGTAGAGCGCAGATTGATGTCTCACTCGAAGCAGTATGGGTGGATGTTGGAACCAGATTTCTACACCCTTGAGATGTCCGAGGGGTCGATTTAGTCCAATTGTGGATGGCATCACGCAGGTCACTTCTTACATCACCTTGACCTGTGAGGCCTTCGCGATCTATTATAATCGCCTTTGCGCAGCCCTAACCAGGGGCTGATGAGCTTTCGCGCTGCTAAGGTAGTTATCTACACTATTTCCCCAAGTGACACCACGAATCTTACTTATCTTCTTATAACTGTTAGTTAACTTCACATAAAGAGACACTTTATCTTATATTCACTTAATCAACACAATTATATATGTTCGCGCATCATATAAACAACATAATTGTAATTTATACCCAATACATTCAATGCAGAAAATAGTAAATAAATACACAGGAATGGTATAAAACTTCTCTTCATTAATGCTTCAATCGGTTACAGACTCAACCTGCCCTGTGCACTCAGTTACAGGGGTCTGCACACTCAGCTGCAGAGCCTTCTCCTTCTCTACAACCCAACGACTCGACTCTACACTTAGATAAGACTCAATTCTTCATCCTTCATTCATGACTCTTCTTTCTTTATAACTTAGAGCCTCACCCTATTTATACAATCCCATGGTTTGCATACCATGGGTAGATCTCTAAAGCCGACATTACATCACAAAAATGAGGGTGGATAATCCTATGACTCATTTACAAGCTCGCGCTCCGCACCCACAAAACACATAGTCTTTACATCAGATTTAGTTAAAATATGGGCTTTAAGCCCCAAAACTTCCCTTGGGGGATCCTGTGCCCAACACTCAAAACCCTCAATTCCATCCTCCTACAGCTTCTGCTTTCGAGATAAATGTCATTTCATCTGATAAAGTCAAGTATCAACAACAACCTGGAAGCAAGAAGAAAGGAAAAGTTATAAAAGAGAAATATCCCTCATTGCAGGATAAAAAATAAATCAGTTCTCCGATGAGAAACATAAGCCTCGATACCCATGCTTGATTTGCAATGAGGATCACTTTACATGTGATTTCCTGCACTGTGCTGAAGTGAATCAGTTTCTTAAATCTCCACTTCTCCCAGTGTGCTAATTGACCCATTTCCCAATCAAGAGACACATATGGTCTCCCAGGACCCTTCTTACTCTAACACGGTTTTGATGCTTTCCTCCTCTAAGTTGAAATATGATGTTATGGTGGCTACTTGGAACAAAGACTATGGTAATGTGAATCTACCAAATAGTTAGGCTACTGATCAACTTGTCAGTTTGACACCATGATCAATCTGTTACACAAAAATATCATCACCATGATTATTTATAGTCAGTATGGGTCTATCATCACTTGTACTGACCTCCTAAGCAAGTCTAAGACCTCAGCTCTTCAAATAAAGCTTTGGAAATGGGAGAAAGACATTAAAAATCAATGTAACTCTGGTTCCGCACTTTCTCTCATGGTCACCTGCAGTCCCGCACCTTCTATGTACAAAAGCTACGTACCTACCTGCTCTGTCCCTAACGGTGTAGGTGCGGACCCCTGTGAAAGTCAAAAGGCGCAAGTTTTATATTAAAAAACTCACTTTGGGTTAATTCTAGAGTTTTCTAGAAGGAATTTTGACGTGGATTGCTCGCTCTGAGGTGGTTCATGCATCCCAAAAGAGAAGGAGCTAGTCCCTTGACTAAAGGAGCTATCCCTTTGAAGGAGGGCTTTATCCCTTTGAAGGAGGACCTAGTAACTTCCCTCCATTGCACTATAAATACAGGCATTGGGGTGAGGACTAGGGAGGTTAGAAGTTGAACATTTTGAGGGTAAATGCTGGTGAAATTAAGACTCTTTGGTTGAGCTTGAGAGGAGAGATCACATACCTCTTAGTTCCATTGGAGAGTGAGTGAAACTTGTCAAAGTAGAGGAGACATCTTGTTGGACCCTGGGAGGAGCTTGTACATCGTCAAGGCAAAGGTTGTAAAGTTCTTCTTCTTTTGAATTAATACAATCAAACTCATTTTTCTCAACAAGTATCTTATGTTATTTGTTTCATGGACTCCTTGACTTTCATGTTAAATATGTTTTATGCAATTGGTTTTTCAGGTGCTATTTAATTTGTTTGCCTTGTTTGTGTTTGCAGATTCGCGAAAAGGAGCTCATTGGGATCAAAGGAGCGAGGGCATCCACAAGCTTGCGTTGGACCAAAGGTAGGCCCTAAAAACACTTGTTTGCTATTGTTTATTAAAGCATATTTAGAGAAAGATAGTGTCTGGTTGGTTTGCTTGTCGTTAGGTCTTCTTTAGATTCTAGGAAGGTCTATCTTGTCCGCAAGATCGACTCATTCCGTGCGACAAAATGGCGACTCCGCTGGGGACTTGATTGTTTTCCTTGTCTATACTTTGACCTGAGAAACTGTATTTTTTGTTTCTGTTTTTGACTTGATGATTGTGGGATTGGGTGAATTTAGTTAATTTTGAGTCAGTTTTTATTTTTCATAGTTTTGGGAGAGGTATGCACCCTTTGAGTTAGGCACAGTGCGTACCTGTACGCACTTTTCCTTTGTGCACAGAGCGTGGACGCAGCTGTGTAAATAGGTTCCCTGTGTACCCTGTCAAAAATTTGAAAAATTTTAATTTTTTCTCTTTTTTATCAGTTTAGAATTTGTTTATAGGTTTTAGCCATTGCCCAGACCTGCTTGTTCCCTATCAAAAACTTTCCTTGGTTTAATTTCATTAGTGTTAGGATTTTAGGTGGAATTCCTAGGAATTTTGCTTGTTGGGTTTGTTTTTCGTTTTTGGTTGTGTAGTGGCTCTGAGCTTAGAAGCCGTAGGGACCTCAGATTACCTTGGTGTCTACTAGTCTTCTTATGAGTCTGACCATTTATGAAATCTCCCCTTGTTGAGGAATCCGCTTTGTGTTTTCTCATTTCAAAATTTCGAAAAAACTTGTATTTGAAAGTTGGAATTTTCATTTTTAAAAAAGAAAATGAGAGATTGGTTGTTTTTGACTAATTGTGATTCTGCATAAATTAGTCCTTAGCTCACATTTAGCTAAGTAAAACATCCTCAAAAATACTTTTAGTAGGCTTTGACTTCAAGTAGCTTTTTATAGTTTGTAGCTCTCAAAGTTAGTCATTTTCATTAGTTTTGAGTGTTTTATTTACAAAATATAAAAAAAATCTCTTTTGGAAAAAGTTTGCTTTTGTAGTGATTGAGTGCTTTGAAAAGAAAAGGGAAATTTTTGTGAAATAACTAGTTGTCTCATTTTGAGTGCTTTGGAAAGGAAAAAGCTCTTCTTTAAATTTGTTTAATTGAGAAAGATTTGTGTTTACAAAGTATTTGCATTCTCAAACTCTTTCTTAGTGTAGAAGTTCATCAAAGAGAAAAGATTGTTTAAATCATCTTAGGTGCATCTTTTTAGTGATTTCGAGTCGAGTCTTTACACCACGAGTTTCATCTCCGCCACCTCTTGACTTAAACAACAACCACTAAAATTAATGCTTAAAGTAAAATTCACCTAGTAACATTTTATTTCTAGGGCTCTGATACACCAACTTAGCTTAGGCTAGTGTCTTGGAGTAGGAGAGTAATTAACTCTCCAAGACAGTAAAAACAAACAAGTAGTTGTATCTTGTGGTAGGAAGAAATCCAATTGTTGCATTTATGCTCTGGGAAAGCTCCTCTTAAAGGAGAAGCACGAGATCGTGTCTGAAACAATGTGGGAATCAATCCTTCCTCATTGGGAACGACGCCAGATATTCACGTATTAAAAATGGTAAACCTCAGATTAACCATTGTCGAGGAGCCTGGGGTCACTTGTTGGTAAACCTTGAATTATGTCAAGGAGCCTTCAAGGGGATTGAGCTTGCTACTCTGCCCTTGCGTGCGTATCGGATCGTAGATTGTTCCCCCAGGTGTATTTGTCTTAGTTGGTAACCTTAGTGGCCATATTCTTTAGGATTCTTCCTAAGGTGACAGTGGTGGAAGATCCCACTGTACCTGGAGCAGACATCGGCTAGACTCACTTGGATTTTCTGGGGGGTTCACTTCACTCGAGACGGTTAAGTGGAGGAACTTGGTCCAGTCTATTCATTAAGCAGGTTTCCGAGGTAACTGTTCCAACCGCCATTTCTGTACTGAATTCTGCGACGTTGGATTTCATCACCAACTAGTGTTTTCGGTCCGGAAAGTTACTGTTTGTGTGTGTTTGATCTCTAGATTCTTTAGGCGTGTGGTTCAAATTTGTTTGGTTCTTTAGAGGCTTTAGGTGTTTTTCATTGAGATTTTACTTTGTTTGCGTGTGAAGTAGTTAAAAGTTTTTAACTGTGGATGAATTACCAAGACAGTCCCGTAGACTTCGGGGTCAGTCTCCTGAGTTTGTAATCGTGGTTGATTTACTGAGGAAGTCCCGTAGACTTCGGGGCCAACCTCATGAAGAAGTCCCGAGCCAACTTGAAGGCTTGAAAGTCCTCGTAACTTCTAGTGGTAGTAAAGTTGGGTCACATGAAGAAGGAGAGTCTTCATTAGTTGTACATCTTGATTACCAAACTCTAGTAACAGGTTATAATCCTGAATCTATTTCAGTTTCTGAACTTGCTGGTAGCTTTTCATCTACTAGGAAGAACCTGAGATATCTGAACTTGTTACTCCAACATCGGGTTTTTTCTCTCCAACTTCTAGTGCTCCTAATTCACCTAGGGTAGAAAGAGTAATCACCGAAAATCTTCCTTCTGGTTTGATAGCTATTCAAGAACTTGCTCCCGAAGAAGAAGTAGGAATCCCTATCCCTGAAAATCAACCTGTTATTGATCAAAGGGAGCGTAAATCAATTTTTTACAGTCCACCTAGAAGTACTACTTGGTATCTTTCTTTGACTAATTATTTGGAAAACCCAGCGTTAAGTTTTTCACCACCTCGTGCTCCTTATCATCCTAGAGGTTTTTATACTCCCGTAAATATGTCAGGTCAGTCGTCCATGTTTACTCAATCGCCTGAATCTTTTTTGTACGAAAGTCCTTCTTTTCCCTCTGGGTATCAATCACTTTCTGGTACTTTTTCGAGAGCATCTCCTCAACCCATTGAAGAAGGGTTATTCACTGGAAGCAATGGTGCAAAGCTGTTGAGCGTAGAAGACATTCTTATGATGTCAGGTTCTATCCCCAATTCTCAACCTCAAGGTGGCCAGTTACCGCCTGGGGGGCAGCCTCAATTAACGCCTGGGGGGCAACCTCAAGGTACACAATTTGCATCTGGGGGGCAACCTCAAGGACAGTACGTACCTACGGTACAATACGTTCCTCAAGGTCAACCCCAGACTCAATATGTACCCCAAGGTCAACCCCAGTATCAGTACGTGCCTCAAGGGTATCTACCCCAAGGTCAGTACTCGAACCAAGGTTTCCAACCACCCCAAGGTCAATCTTATGTTCAAGGAATGGGAAATGTACCTTTCAATTATCAATCCTACCCTCAACCCAGTTATGGTCCTCAATATTCTCAACCTGTTATGGGTCAGTAACCCGGAATGAACATAGTGTGGGATCCATCGCAAACTCAACAGGTGTTGCAGCCAAGTGTACCATTGTCATCTCAGACTGGACAACCCTTAGTTTCTGGTACACCCCAGCAACCAGTCCAGTCTAATATTCAAACTTCTATACCTTCGGTAGTTTCTCAGTCTGGGCCTACTGCGCCTCGTACTCCATCTCAAACGACTGCTGCAACTGCCGCAACATCTGTTCAATCTACCCCACCTACTTCTGGAGTATCGACAGCTTTGGTTTCTACTGTTCCTGTATCTACTCCTCAGACATCTTTACCACCGTCTGGATCCACGATTCAAACTACGGTTCAGATGCCTGTAGGACAACCTGGTTTAAGTACGGTTGTCACAAGTCAACCTCAATTCACCTATCAACCGTACCAGGGACAATACCAATTCAGTCCTGCTGTTCAGCAACCAGTCTATCAGTATCAACCGTACCCTGGGTACACTTATCAACAACCTCAACAACCCCAGTACGGTCCGGTTAATCCTGGTTTTCCGGGAGGATACAATATCCCGAACGCAATTCCTATTCCTAGTTATCCTGGATATCCTCCTCCTGGGGCTGGTCTCATGACCCAGAGTTTTAGGGATCCTAATCGGCAGTTACCGTTTATCGCAACTTTGGACTTACCAGATTTGTCGCGCCTAACGAACGATCCGATTAATTATCTTCCATTTTGGCCGCCAATGCCGAATAAGTTGCCCAGTGACATTCCCAAGTTCGAAGGTAAATCTGGAGAGGACCCGTCGAACCATGTGATGACTTACCACCTCTGATGTGCGTCTAACTCCATCACAGATGATTCGATCCGTCTTAGACTTTTCGAGCGCACTCTAATTGGTCTCGCGGCCAAGTGGTACATTGAGTTACCGCGAGGCACTTTTTATAATTTTAGTCAGTTAGCTACCTCGTTTTTAACTCATTTCCAGTTGCCAGTCTGATATGACAATGGCACGGAACTGTTAACTTCGCTAAAACAATTGACATCCACGTATATTTCAGATCATATTCATGAGTGGAGACGTCGACGACGTTTAGTGAAGGTATTTATTCCGGATCAAATCTTGGCTGAGTGGTTTGTAAAATCTTTGTTGCCAAGGATCACTGAAGATGTTGCTAAAGCCAGAGTTGTTACTAAGGAGCAAGTGATTGCTCAAGCACAGTACCTTGACTTGGTCTATACTCAGTCAGGTACATTACACAAAAAGATCCCCGATCTTCCCAAGTCAAATCAAATCACTGCAGTTCCTTCGGGATCTCATGCCGCTGACGGTATGATTGGTACGGTTAACACTAAAAGTAATAAGAAGTCTTCCAAGAATTCTTCTCCTATCATAACCATACCTGATTCCCCGACAGGAGATTCTTCTGCAAAGGTTTCCGCCAATATTCACGTTGTAGAGTCATCTACGGCTAAATCAAAATCTGGTGGGAAGAAGAAAGGAAAGAAGAAGAATAAAACAGACAAAAGTTCAAATAAGAAACCTGAAAAGGCGGAATCCAATGATGAAAAGCGCAAATCTCATTATCCTTGTCGCATTTGTGACGAAGAACATTTTACAATAGACTGCCCTCATCGTGCAGAGGTTGCGAAGATCGTCAAAGGTTCCCAAACTCCTGCTGTCTTGAAGGATCCATTTCCAAGTCAAGACAGCAAGATGATAGGTTCTTCCTCGAGTGCCAATGAAGAACCCATATTGATGATGTCCCATGTTAGGATTGCAACTCGATCGCAAGATTATGGTAGTAAAAGTCCTATTGATGGCAAAGAAGCAGAATCTTCTCATTCCAATCCATCAACCTCAGCTCCCGTTTCCGATCCACTACAGATTGAGAAACCTAATCCAGACTTAGTAATCAAACCGCCCGCCAAGGGTATACTTCGAAAGTCAGCTTTCAATCCACATGCGAGAGCGGCTCAGAATTATAACATTGTTGAGGATTTAGTTGTTTCACCCTCAGCAATGTCAGCTTTGGAAGTGCTGCAATCATGCCCAACACAGCGTAAATTACTTTTGTCGGCTATAGGAGCTGTTGACGTTCAAGACCCGAACCTAATAATATTTGATCTAGAAAATAGTACACCGCGTTTTCCTCATCAAATGGCTTTCCAGATCCCAGTGATAGTCAAAAACATGCCTATTCATCGGACTGTAATTGATGAGGGAGCCTCAACGTGTATTATGTCGATACAGTGTTGGCGATCGCTTGGTTCTCCTTCACTAAATCAATCCTCGACAATTCTTAAGGCCTTTGATGGTCGTGGGTTTCATCCTTTTGGCATTCTACAGGATTTGCCTATAGGGGTTGAAGGAAAAACCGTTAGTCTAGATGTGGAGGTGGTTGATGCCCCTCTAGACTACAACCTTCTCTTGGGTCGAAGTTGGTCTTACGCTATGACAGCGGTCGTTTCATCGGTCTTTCGAGTAATAAAGTTTCCACATAATGGATAGATCGTAACAATAGACCAGCTGGCTTACTTTTCATCCGACCCAGCCTCTTCGGAGAGTATTCAGCATGTTGGTAAAACGACTATCCCATATAAGGATGTTGGAGTAGGATTAGTTAAAGATGCCGGTTTACTGGGAACTTTTCCTTTTCCTCAAATCAACGCATCATCTTCATTTGCAACTATTCATATGATTACATCAGACACCATTATTTATGATGATCCTTGGATCATCCCTTCTGAATCTGAGATAGACTCATTTGGTAATTCCATGCCTTTGAGTCCATATGAAATTGCTTATGAAGCCGTGCAGTCTTTTGCCGACCTGTGTTCAACCGAAATTGACTTAATGAATGTGGTCCGTGAGGAATCACTTTTCACATCAACCTCAAATTTAACTACGTTTTCTGAACTTGTTCACTCTGATGAGAAAATTCGTGAAATCCTATGTGTAGATGATTTACCATGGGAATATCTCCATCATAGATCTTCGTTTTTACCTGAGAATGATCGTTTTGAAAATTATTTCTCATCAATATTTACAACTGAATATGTCAAGGAACCTCAGAATCCAATGAAACATCCCGATTCAGAGTTAAATTTGGGAAACATCTCTCGAACTATTCCCATTGACATTTCGGTTAAGCCCAGAATTGTTGAGAACATTCATATAGGTGCCTCGTGTACAGATGATGAAATTCAATTATATAAGGCCCTATTTCAAGAATTCCGTGACGTGTTTGCCTGGTCCTATGAGGAAATGCCAGGAATTGGTCCCGCAATTGTTGTTCATGAGATCAAGACTTACCCGGACGCTAAACCCGTCCGGCAACGTTTGCGTCAGATTCACCCGCGAAAAGCTGCTGCAATTAAAGCAGAAGTTGAAAAACTGTTGAAAGCAGGTTTCATTTATCCGATCCCGTTAACAGATTGGGTATCGAATATTGTTCCGGTTAACAAAAAGCAGGGAACAATAAGAATATGCATCGATTATAGGGACATTAATCGAGCCTATCCAAAGGACAACTACCCAACTCCCTATATCGATCAAATCATTGATGATTGTGCCGGCAGCGAAATATTTTCCTTTATGGACGGTTTTTCCGGATACAAACAAATCAATATTCTACCTGATGATCAACCAAAAATGGCTTTCATTTGTCCATGGGAGAAATTTGCTTATTGCAAGTTACCTTTTGGGCTTAAGAATGCCGGAGCAACTTTTCAGAGGGCGATGTCTTATGCGTTTCATGACATCAAACACATTGTGCAACCGTATCTCGATGATTTGCCTGCTCATTCATTACATCGAGTTGATCACCTTGTTCATTTACGAGCAATCTTTATGAGGTGTAGGCATTATCGTATTCGGTTGAACCCACACAAATGTGTCTTCTGTATAGAAACGGGTCGATTGCTGGGATTTGTAGTTTCGAAAGCCGGAATTCGCGTTGATCCCTCGAAGGTCGAAGCTATTATCAATTTGCCTCCTCCTTCGAGTCTTCGCCAACTCCAAAGTTTGCAAGGGAAAGCAAACTTTTTACGACGATTCATTCCTAACTACGCTGAGGTTACAAAGGGTTTCACACGGTTGTTGAAACAGAACACTCAGTTCTCTTGGGATGAGATAGCTCAGAAATCTTTTGATGCACTCAAACACGCGTTGACCCATGCACCGTTGTTGCATCCTCCCAACTACAACCAGGATTACTTCTTGTATCTCGCCACCTCCCATTCCACTATTGGAATGGTCTTAGTTTAGGAAGATGAATTCAGAACGGAACATGTGATATATTACCTTAGTCGAACATTAAATCCAACTGAGCTAAAATACTCGCATGTGGATAAATTGGCATTGGCAGCCGTTCAAGTTGTCCAACGTTTTCGTCACTACATTTTACTACGTAAAACTACAGTAATTTCGGATTGCAACCCTATGATCTACATTTTGACCAAACAATTGCTAGGGGGCAAGTACTCTAAATGGATCGTTATCCTGCAGGAGTTCAACTTGGAATTTGAAAAATCTAAGTCTAAGAAATCTTTAGTTTTTGCAGAGTTAATGTGTGACTTCCCGCGTGCTGACATGGAAACTGTGGTAGAGGAGCCCATTGCGGACGAATCTTTGTTTCTAATCAGCACTTTAGATCCGTGGTATGGGGATATCATCGTCTATCTCCAGACCCAATCCTTTCGGCCAGAAATTTCAAGGCCGGAACGTCGGAAAATTTGGTTCCACTCCCAATAATTCAAAATTATTGGAGATACTCTTTATCGCCATGGGGCGGACTCTATTTTTCGACGTTGCTTAACTCACGAAGAGGCTGAAAGGGTTCTAAATGACTGTCACTCTGGAGCATGTGGTGGTCATATGTCTGGGTATGCCACAGCCCAAAAGATATTGCACGCTGGCTATTTCTGGTCGTCCTTGTTTAAATATTGTATTACCGCGGTCCAAAAATGCCACAACTGCCAGATTTTTGATCATAAGATGCACGCTCCACCTGCTCCTCTCCACCCTATAATTGCCATTGGTCCTTTTGCCAAATGGGGTATCGATTTTATTACATGTAACCCTCACTCGGCCGGGGGGCATGCGTATATCATCCTTGCGGTAGATTATTTTACTAAGTGGGCCGAGGCGATGCCTACATTCGATCCAGATGGCAAAACAGCTGCAATTTTCATGTTCAATCATATAATTGCTAGGTTTGGTGTCCCACAAGCGATAATCACTAATCATGGGCGTTATTTTCGAAACGTTACGATGACTGAACTTACAGGCCAGCTTAGTTTACGTCACGATAGTTCAACTCCTTATTATCCATAAGCAAATGGTCTGGTTGAATCCATCAACAAATTTTTAGTTATCATGATCCAACGAATCATTGGGATTCATCGGTCGAATTGGCACAACATGCTATTTTCAGCGCTTTGGACGTACCGAACCTCAGTAAAAACATCAACAGGGTTCACTCCTTTCCAACTAGTCTATGGTTTGGAAGCCGTGTTACCCATTGAATGTGAAATCCCGTCACTGCAAATGGCCATCGAGTTACTTCCAGCCACTTCCGAAGAGGAAACGCGTTTATTATACTTAGCTCAATTAGATGAGAATCGACGTGATGCTGCATTGGCGATCGAGACTCACGCAAAACGTATGAAAGCTCAGTATGATTGGAATGTGACCCCTCGAAATTTTTCGGAAGGAGACCTAGTGTTATTGTATGATCAAGCTAATGATAAATTAGGCGCTGGGAAATTCGTTCCTATGTGGCATGGTCCCTATATTGTTAAGCGAAAGCTAGCAAAAGGGGCCTATGAATTGGTAGACTTTGATGGGGACTCTTTGGGTAAACCCAGAAATGGCCTTTACTTGAAGAGGTATTATGCTTAAAAGAAAGGGGTATGGAGATTTTTAGTTAGGATAGTTTTTCTTTCTAGCTGGTGTGTTTTAGTTTAAAAAGTGTTCTTAGCTTAGAGAGTGTTTTTTCGTCATTATTCCTGCTTATCTTGGTTTTACTCTTGATATTGCAGATGTCGATGCCTCTCCAAACATACATTGGATTTGCTGATGGTGCTTGTCGTAATACACAAAACATCTCTTCCGCAGCTTGGGTTATTTATTCGCCCTCTGACGAGATAGTTTCTATGCATGGGGTAAGCCTCGGTCAAACAACAAACAACATTGCAGAGTACAGTGCAGTGATTGAGTTATTATCTGAATCTATCTCATTTGGGATTCAGAGTTTGATAGTGAGGTTAGATTCTGAACTCGTTGTATTAAAGCTTAATAGAGTGTATGCCATTAGAAATTCAGTGTTATTAAGATTATTTTTGAGAGTGCGTCTCTTGGAACGTGAGTTTGATTACATTGAATATCAGCATATTCCAAGGTCTTTAAATACATTAGCAGATGCAATTACTTCTCAAATGTTAAATAGACATTTGCAATAATCATACATGTAAATTTAAAACCATTCCATAACATGATTTACAAGATAAGCCGGTAACAGTGATATATATATAGGAGTGTGTCAAAAAATACATCGTCTTTGATCATAGGTTGAAAAACACCTTATAATCGGCAAAAATGATAAGTAAAAAAAGAAAAATGTCACATGTGCCCACAATAGGCAATCATCCTATCACTGGTGATGATCTCTATAAGAAACCACTGCACGGGCCACCTTGCAAAGGAACCTCCTAAAAGGTCTCGGGACTCCAATCGCATAGCGCTGAAGTCAACGAGGAATGTCGTCTATAGTGGTCTCAGGAATATCTCCTATCAAGCGCTCGAGATGACCCTCCAACTCGGCCAAAACCTCTGCTAATTCGTCCTATGGGGCTGGCGTGGGTGCAACTGGTTGCCTCCTCTCGAAAGGCCGGAGAGCGGCTGGTCGTTGTGGACCCACATCTGCATTTGAAATTTTTACTATCAGTTTTGAGACGATGGAAAAATAAAAAAAAAATTAAAATAGGAAAAGTTGAAAAGGATTTTACCTGACTCGTCCCACTGCTCTCCTGGTGGAAGAGCCATGTCTGGGTCACCACGGAAATCTATCCCAGCGTAAGGGAAGTCCTGAATGGAAAAGACCTGGTTTTCCAACCATTGGAAATACTCAAGTTTGAACCGAGCAACTTCTGTCCTCTCGTCCGGGTGACGGGCCATGACTGCGACCCATCGCATCAGTTTGGGCTCTCGAGGAAGCCCAGCTCCAACAGTAAGGTGCTGTGGGATCAGCATAGGAACCCTCTCCAGGCCAAAACTCACGACCAAAGCCCCATAAGCAAAGGTCTTTAGTCGTCCGCTCTTGGCCCTTGTTAGTTGGCCTTTCACATTGGCCAGCACAGCATTGCACCAGTTGAAGATGGTGCCTCGAAAGCAATCAACTGCCATATGCATCTGGGATCCGGTGGCAATATGTAATTTGGCAGCTCCGCAAAGTCTGGTGACAGTAAATGCAATCACCATGAGCTCAGGACGGGATATGGTCTTTATGTCTATCCCTTTGTCTTTAGCCTGGCTGTTGCAGTACTCTAGCTGGAGACTATCGACAGACTGGCCACCTGGCCTAGTCCCGTACAGAGTCAAGTCTTCGCCTCTCTTAGGCAAACCAGTCAAGAAATAAATGTCCGCTGGCTCGATTTCGAGCCGGTGGCCGCCAATGAAAAAACACTGGTCCTGTATGCTCCATCTGTCAACCAGCCACTGTAAGAAATCCACCTGAGCCCTCATGCCAGGAATGGTCCAGAATTTGTACAGTCCGCATGCCCTCAAAGCATCAAGTGAAGGCTGATGATTCCATGCGGCAGTATCCATGTCCTCATGCTCTCGTTCACGCCAATCTAGCATGATATACTCTCTGCATCAAGTATAAAGATTAAATAAATTGCTAGAAAACATTTTGATTGGTCCATTTTTGAGAATTTTTGGGTTCAAAACCCTTGTGGCAGGGTACGCACCCTCCAAGTTAGACACAGTGCGTGGGTCCGCACTTTGTCCACACGGAAGGTGCGGACCCCGAGCTTTTTCCCAATGGAGAAAAAGTCGGGGTCCGCAATGGTAAACCTGCGGACCCCCGCGTGCGGGTTTTGCGCCTAAAAACCCTCCCAAAAAATGAAATGAAGGACTAAATAAAAAAACTAAATGGTTGAAAATGAAGAGTAGGATGATGTGGATTACCTGGAGAAGACGGCGCTCGATTCTGACGGTTGGATTTTCCACAATCTTCACGGGAAGTTTTCTAAGAAAAAGCACTATTTTCTCACCCAAACTCAAACAGTAAAAATGAATTGACAAAGGCCCTTTTTATAATTTTTTTGAGTAAATGAATTGCAAATTTGTTTATGTTTCACTTTGAAAAGGTATTTTGTGACATTTTTATCCATTTCAGACAGGTATGAGTAATGTTTGTGTTTTTGCGCAGAATAAAGGATTATTCAAGCGAAATCTATCATTTTCAATGAAAAAACAAGTAGAGTCATCTTTAAGCCCTTTTTCTGACTCCTAAAATATGAAAAGACTGTCGAGCGTTTCTTTTACACTCGTTAAAACGGAATTAAAAGACAGTCCACTTACAGCTCTTTTCTGACCGTAAAAATACGAAAAGATTGCCAGATTTTTGTCGTTTCAAATTCGATATTGGTTATAAAACGACGTGTCGTTGATCGCTTTTTTACTTTTTCGGATCAGTGACACTAATAAAGAAAAGTACTCCTTGGTCGTAAAAGATCAATCGGTTCTCTCAAGTATTATTTTATACTTTTTCGGGCTTGGGAGACACAAATTTATGAAAAAGGTCAACCCTGGAGTCTTCTTAAGTTTTTTCAGACTCTCTAAAATTGAAAAACGCCGAGTTTCTCCTATACTGGACTCGTTAAAATTTCACAGTAAAGGACTTGTTCAATTACAAACAGAAACGAACCACTCCTTCTTAGGGTTCGAATCTAAAACTAAGTTGGACTCATATGAAGGATGAGCTTATAATCAAGCAAATGTTATCCTCCTTAAGCTTGTCAAAAATAAAGAGGTACTTGCCAGAAATGGTGGGGGAAAAGGGAGAAAAATGAGTCTGTTTGTCATACTTTGTAACCACTCCTGAACACGACACTTTCATTCACCTGGGTTGGGAAATCCTTTGCCTAACAGTTGGTCAAACCACATTGAAAGTCTTCAGCCGATTTCTGGGTATTAACTTTGGGTCAATTGTTACCAAGCCATCTGTCGTGTCATTATGTGTTCAAGAGGTCACTGCCAATAAGCCATTCATCTGCAAAATATCTGTCATCCATCTTGACCATCCCTGAGTCAGTCTTTGCAACTAAATTTCTTCAGCTTGATCTATGATTTGGTGTTGTGGGCTTGCCTACGACGGATCGCTTTCTATCGACATCAGCACATTATCTAGAAAGATGATCTAGGAATTGTCAGTACCTTGAGGTCTGCATGCCTCAATGGAAGGTTTCTCGCCTTTGACGACAGTTTACATCATTGACTTTCGATCAAAGGATTCCATGACATGTTCGACATCAGCACATTTATTCACATCTCATGGATTGTACTGGGTACTTTGAGAACCATTGACATCACTGGTGGTTTCTCTCACACTTGTTAACAGTTTACATCATTGACTGGTAATCAAGTGGTTTCTACCATGTTCGACATCAACACATTTATTCGCATGGATAGAATCGTACTATTTCGGGAAGTAGAAATGAAGACCCTGGATCTAGTTTCTACCATCCAGGCTGCGAGGAATTTTGTATTCATTGTATTGTGGACTATTCATAAATAGATGGCTGCGTCCATACTGTGTTCACATGAGTCTATACTTGTGATGTTTTACAAGATCATTCCTATATCAGAGCAGTAGATAGTTTTCTATTTAGTTTTGATCTGAGTATGGGAATGCCTACCTCAGCGATGATATGATCTCATATATATATCTTGCATTGAATGTTTTTACAGGTTCCGACCGGGCTCTCCACAAGATGATCCTCGAAATGATAAAGTGCTTCACTCTTCCTATATGATAAATGAAATCCTCATCTACTGCAGACTTCGCACTTTAGGGGGAAATCTGTTACACAAAAATATCGTCACCATGATTATTTACAGTCAGTATGGGTCTATCATCACTTGTATTGACCTCCTAAGCAAGTCTAAGACCTCATCTCTTCAAATCAAGCTTTGGAAATGGGAGAAAGACATTAAAAATCAATTTAACTCTGGTTCCGCACTTTCTCTCATGGTCACCTGCGGTCCCGCACCTTCTGTGTACAAAAGTTGCGTACCTACCCGCTCTGTCCCTAACGGTGTAGGTGCGGACCCCTTGAAAGTCAAAAGGCACAAGGTTTATCTTAAAAAACTCACTTTGGGTTAATTCTAGAGTTTTCTAGAAGGAATTTTGACGTGGATTGTTCGCTCTGAGGTGGTTCATGCATCCCAAAAGAGAAGGAGCTAATCCCTTGACTAAAGGAGCTATCCCTTTGAAGGAGGGCTTTATCCCTTTGAAGGAGGACCTAGTAACTTCCCTCCATTGCACTATAAATACAGGCATTGGGGTGAGGACTAGGGAGGTTAGAAGCTGAACATTTTGAGGGTAAATGCTGGTGAAATTAAGACTCTTTGGTTGAGCTTGAGAGGAGAGATCACATACCTCTTGGTTCCATTGGAGAGTGAGTGAAACTTGTCAAAGTAGAGGAGACATCTTGTTGGACCCTGGGAGGAGCTTGTACAGTGTCAAGGCAAAGGTTGTAAAGTTCTTCTTCTTTTGAATTAATACAATCAAACTCATTTTTCTCAACAAGTATCTTATGTTATTTGTTTCATGGACTCCTTGGCTTTCATGTTAAATATTTTTTATGCAATTGGTCTTTCAGGTGCTATTTAATTTGTTTGCCTTGTTTGTGTTTGCATATTTGCGAAAAGGAGCTCATTGGGATCAAAGGAGCGAGGGCATCCACAAGCTTGCATTGGACCAAAGGTAGGGCCTAAAAACACTTGTTTGCTATTGTTTATTAAAACATATTTAGAGAAAGATAGTGTCTGGTTGGTTTGCTTGTCGTTAGGTCTTCTTTAGATTCTAGGAAGGTCTATCTTGTCTGCAAGATCGACTCATTCCGTGCGACATACACTATTGGCCCTTTCAACAACAGTCCGTAGAGCGCAGATTGATGTCTCACTCGAAGCAGTAGGGGTGGATGTTGGAACCAGGTTTCTACACCCTTGAGATGTCCGAGGGGTCAATTTAGTCCAATTGTGGATGGCATCACGTAGGTCACTTCTTACACCACCTTGACCTGTGAGACCTTCGCGATCTATTATAATCGCCTTTGCGTAGCCCTAACCAGGGGCTGAGGATATTTCGCGCTGCTAAGGTAGTTATCTACACTATTTCCCCAAGTGACACCACAAATCTTACTTATCTTCTTATAACTGTTAGTTAACTTCACATAAAGAGACACTTTATCTTATATTCACTTAATCAACACAATTATATATGTTCGCGCATCATATAAACAACATAATTGTAATTTATACCCAATACATTCAATGCAGAAAATAGTAAATAAATACACAGGAATGGTATAAAACTTCTCTTCATTAATGATTCAATCGGTTACGGACTCAACCTGCCCTGTGCACTCAGTTGCAGGGGTCCGCGCACTCAGCTGCAGAGCCTTCTCCTACTCTACAACCCAACGACTCGACTCTACACTTAGATAAGACTCAATTCTTCATCCTTCATTCATGACTCTTCTTTCTTTATAACTTAGAGCCTCACCCTATTTATACAATGCCATGGTTTGCAGACCATGGGTAGATCTCTAAAGCCGACATTACATCACAAAAATGAGGGTGGACAATTCTATGACTCATTTACAAGCTCGCGCTCCGCACCCACAAAACACATAGTCTTTACATCAGATTTAGTTAAAATATGGGCTTTAAGCCCCAAAACTTCCCTTGGGGGATCCCATGCCCAACACTAAAAACCCTTAATTCCATCCTCCTACAGCTTATGCTTTCGAGATAAATGTCATTTCATATGATAAAGTCAAGTATCAACAACAACCTGGAAGCAAGAAGAAAGGAAAAGTTATAAAAGAGAAATATCCCTCATTGCAGGATAAAAAATAAATCAGTTCTCCGATGAGAAACATAAGTCTCGATACCCATGCCTTATTTGCAATGAGGATCACTTTACATGTGATTTCCTGCACTGTGCTGAAGTGAATCAGTTTCTTAAATCTTCCACTTCTCCCAGTGTGCTAATTGACCCATTTCCCAATCAGGAGACACATATGGTCTCCCGGGACCCTTCTTACTCTAACACGGTTTTGATGCTTTCCTCCTCTAAGTTGAAATATGATGTTATGGTGGCTACTTGGAACAAAGACTATGGTAATGTGAATCTACCAAATGGGTAGGTTACTGATCAACTTGTCAGTTTGACACCACATTCATCTGATCCTACTCCACCTCTCATTTCTGTGGAATTGACTGTCAAGCCTCTGAAGGGCGTTATTCATGCTTTCAATCCTAGTTTAGGAGTTGCCCAAAATTATAATGTAGTTGAAGACTTGGGTCAGTCTCCATTAGCTATGTCAACTCTTGAAGTATTACAGATCTGCTCCACCCAAAATAAGGCCTTGTCATCAACTATCAGATGTGTGGATCCATCGGATTCCAACCTACTGGTTTTATCCCATGAAAACTATACCGCTCATTTTCTAGCCCTGTTAGCTTTTATAATCTAGGTCATTGTCTTTGGTACGAACATTCATCTCTCTATCGTAGACGAGGGAGCCTCGACCTGCATTATGCCCATGTCTTGCTGGAAGGTGATTGGTTCACCTCAACTGATTCAATCAACCACCACATTGAAATCATTTGATGGAAGAACATACAAACCTTGTGGGATTTTGAATTCCCTTCAAGTAGAACTTGGGGGAAAGCCCATTTCCATAGAATTCAAAGTTATTGATGGACCTCTTGATTATAATCTTCTATTGGGACATACGTGGGTTTACGCCATGGCTGCTGTCGTTTCGACTTACTTTCGTATGATTGCCTTTCCCCATAAAGGTGGGATTGTAGACATAGATAAACTCAACTTTTTCACCTTTGATTCTCATGTTGCAATAAGTGTCCCTCTTGTAGGGAAAACTCTACACTTCTACTATCATGTGGGAGTTGGATTTTTGAAGGATTCTTCGCTTATGGGAACTTTTTCACTCCGTCCACCTATCCTTTTTGAGAGCCCACATTCGGTTGCTTATATCAATATGATATCATCCTCCACTATCTTAGCTGATCCTTGGATTGTTCTGGATGAAACTAACATCCAAATTTTTGGCGACGAAATGTCACTTAGCCCCGTTGAGCTAGATTACGAATCCATCTATTCGATATGTTCGACGTATACCTTTTCTTCGACTAATTGGGTAGATCGATCACTGAATTATAGAACATATTTTGATCCCTTTTCTTGAGTATTCCCTACTAACAAGAGAATCATGGAAATCATGATGCCAGATCACGAGCCGTGAGACAAACATCATCATTGTTCCTCCTTACCAGATCACATTGAGAATAATATTAGTGATGTATATTTACCTAATTTTTTCTAGACTTTTACGAGTTTTGTCTCTATTCTTGAGGTCGACTCTGAAAAGAACCTTTCAAATTTCAAAGAGACCAAAGCTCTCGAAATCTCTATTAGACCAGGAATTTTTGAAAATTTATACATTGGAGCATCTTCTTCTCCATCTGAGATAGATATTTGTAGATCCCTTTTCTATGAGTTTCGAGATGTATTTTCCTGGACTTATGAATGAATTCCAGGTATCAACCCAAACATACTAGTGCACAAGATTAAAATGTATCCTGATGCAAAACGCGTTTGGCAGCACCTCCATCCGGTCCATTGCAAGAAGGTTACCAGGATTAAGGTTGAAGTTGAACATATTTTATGGCCTGGTTTCATATACCATGTTCCTTTAACTGATTGGGTATCAAACATTGTCCTTGTCATGAAGAAACAGGGCACAATCCGACTATGTGTCAATTATCATGACATGAATCATGCTTATCCTAAGGATAACTACCCGATCCCATTTATTGACCAGATTGTTGATGACTACACTGGTTGCGAGATTTATTCATTCATGGATGGATTCTTGGGCTATAATCAAATCAACATTCTCCAGATGGACCAACCTAAGATTGCATTTATTTGTCCCTAGGGTACTTTTTCTTATCGAAACCTCCCATTCGTCTTTTAGAATGCTAGTGTCATGTTTCAATGTGCTATGCATTACACTTTTCATGATATTAAACATATTGTGCATCCCTATTTAGATGATCTCCCTGCTCTGACTTCATCTATCAACCAGGGAGAGAAAAGACAAAGATTGAATGACTTTTCGGAGGATGACACAGCAATAAGACAAGCATTGGGCATGGGCCCACCCAGCAGAGAAGCCTCAGCCAGTTCTTTCCAGCAGGAACAGGACAGAACTATGGGAGGAGAGGTCAGCTCCTCCAGCCAGCAAAGAGAAGGAGAAAAGAGCATCAAACAGCAATTTATAGACATCAAAAGGAGGAGTGACCCTGTCAAGATACAACTGTACAACCATTTATTGAAAATGGCTCCCACCAACCAACAAAGATTGATGTCTGCATTTGATGTGCAAGAAGGAAAATTGACTATGAGCCATTTTTTGCCCATAGCACTGCATCCCCAATCTGTCTCAGATTACCTCAGGACCAACCTGGAGGTCCTGGCCAAGGACATACACCCAATGGATAAAATTGAACTGCACAAACAGACTGGTGAGATGGTGTATGCTGCCTTGGCAGACAAAACATTAGAAAATTACAAACTAGAGAGCAGCCTTAATGCTACAGCCTCTCAGCTGGAATTGGAGAGGGCATCATCCCAGGCGAAGGACAACAGAATAAGGTCCTTGGAAGACATAATCATTGAAATTGGGCATGACCCCAAAGATATTAAAGGAATACATGAAATCTTGAAGTTGAGGGATGCTGACATGGCTGCCTTGAGGAAGAAAATCAAACTCCCAGCTACCATTCACCCTCAGACAGATGAGGTAGCCCAACAAAGGCATGAGCAGGATACCACAGCCTTGTTGATTTCCATTTATAAACAGCTTGTTCAGGCACAAGAGAAATTGGGAGAATCTGAGGCTACACAAGCGGCCCTGCAAGCAGCATTGAAACAAAGAGAAGAGGGTCAGACCTCTCAGCCTCCTCCTCAGATCATCAATCTTGAGGAAACTGCTCCTATCACTTCTCCTCCTCCTCAACAGACTGAACAAACAGCAACATCTACTTCAGCAGCACCGACGACCACAGAGCAGGCCCAAAGCCTGGATATGCAAAAGCTGAAGAATGAAATCCAAATCCTGGAAGCTCAAATGACAGAGTTAAATGAGACCAGGGAAAAGTTAGCTAAAGTCAATGACAGGCATGATAAATCAAAGAGAGAAGTGGCAGAAAAGGGCAGGGAAATCAAAGCCCTTAAAGACAAGATCAAAGAGCTGGAAAATGAGCTCAAACTAGACAAAATTGTAGCTGAAATTAGAGCAATGCTATGGTCCAATATTGGCCAATCAATTACCAATCAATGGCAATATATTGAGACAATCCATGAGCAATTAGAGCTCATCCCAAAGGCACAGAAGGAGGTTCACAGATCAAGAGCTTTATTGAGCAATATGCTTGAAGTGGCCACCAGAATGATCAACGTACTTAACCATAAAACAAGTTCTCAGTTAGCTACCATGGGAATTACAAACAGAACTGAGACTATCCAAATGATCAGGAGGGTTCTTACTCTGAGAAATCTGGTGCAGACATTGGAAAGAAGAACCCAGGATATGCAAACTGAGGTAAACAGGTTCATGGAGAGATTTCAGATATTACAAAGCAGAGGACTCCCTAGCTTACTGAACAGCGGAGGGAAACTATTCACTCATGAACAGTATGCCAAAAGAGTGAATGTTTTTGCTTCAACCCAGATCAATGAGAAGGCCAGCACTTCAGATGATACAGGGCCTATTACAGGACAGATTTTCTATAGTAAGATAGAAAATCTATTTTTTATAATGAATGAAATCACACACTTGTTTGATGTGGCCCCAAATTTTTATAAATATACAGAAGCAGAGGAGACAATGGATGCAATTCTCAGGCATCAACTCCCTACACAGGACTGGTGGACAAATGCAATACAGAAAATTTTATAAACAGTGAGGCATTCACCAAATTTTGTTTATAAAATATAAATTGTTATGTAAAGCACAGTTCAACAAAATCAGCATGCATTAAAGGTTAGAGCTGAGCCAACTCAGCAAAGCTGTTCGGTCACCACAGCAGCAAGCGCAGTCATAGGTGGCAGGGCCGAGAAAATACAACGCAACAAAAATAAAGGCATATCTATCAGCATTAAAGCAAAGCGTTGCAACCGACTCAGTGACCCCCAAAGGTCAAAATATCCTCTGACAGACTTAAAGAGCATTTATGTTGCATTCAAAGCTGCAATAACTTCTTTTCTACTTTCTGAACAAAGTAACGAAGATATTTCTCTCTCAGATGACTCAATGCCTGAGATATTTTGTATAAGCATTCCTATAAAGTCCCCTTCGCATGAGTTTGCAAGGGTTGTTGTTGATTTCTCCTGAAGAAGTTCTTATGCTGTAATCCTTTCAGAAGTTTAATAAAGAAAGTGATGGAATTTCTCGGATTTCTGAAGTGCTGAATGCGTTCTGGTGTCTGTTGAAAACTGCTGGATTCCTGTGTATTACACGATACAATAAGTCTCTGTAACTCTCTCTGTTATGTTTTTGATTTGTTAAAATCCATATATGTTTTCTAATTCTGAATATTTAGCAACAAGGAAAAAGACTAACTTCCAGGATTTATTCAAGAGATACCCTGGGTTCAATCCGTGTTGTTAATGAATGTTTTTTCTTCAGCTGTAATCTTGATAAGTGTAATTCTTAATTGCTGCACTTTCAGAATACATTCTTCACAGTGGCCTTTGTCTCAGGAATTCAAGTTTGCTCCTGTGCAACGTGTTTCACTTTCACCTCACCGGCTTAATAGAAAATTCTTAATTGCTTTCTGTTGGCTGACATGCTTCACCATTCAAGTTAATTTTGTTTGTCTGAAATACACAATAGGCCCTGCAGTTAGAACACCACCAATCCTGCGTTTCCAAGCATTTCACAACTCCAGACTCCATTGCCCAATGATGTATTACTCTCTAAACACTACATCTTAAGACCTGAAAGAAATCCTTCAACCAAAACATAAACCAAAACCTGAGCATAATATCTAGCCTAAAACACCATCATAACAGAGACAAATCATAAAGAGAGAGCCCTCTCTGATTACAGTTTGGCTAGAAACTGTGATCCAAAGATTGGTTAGTGGTTACCCCGGCCGTATTCCCTTGGGAGTCATAGGGAACAACCTGGGTGTTAACATAATTGGCGACTCCACTGGGGAGCTGCTTGAGATTTTCAATTACTATATATCTTCCATAGCTACTATCAAGCCTGAAATCAGTCAAGAGGCCTTTAATCTGTTTCTGTATTACATTAACAGTTTTAGGGAAGAGTTGTTTAGGGAATCTTCATCTTAGTTTTGAAATATATATAGCCATTCCAGAATCTTCATTCAGTCTTTACAGATATATAAAAAAAAAAAAAAAAAAAATTCCTATAAAAATCCTAAAAAACAGTTAGAAGCTGGCTCCTAAGAAAAATCCACGGCACACTAGGGCAAATCCTGACCCTAATCCACCAATCATTGTTGATAATCCAAATATCATCCCTAGAAACATTAGGAGGCAGCAAAGGCAGGAGCAGCCTGCTGATTTGATTTCAGAGTCAGATCATCCCAGCCTCATCCCTACTCCATGCAAGGTTCTTTTTCGGTCTACCCCTAATTCCCCTAGTTCATCATCCACATCTCAAACTCCTCCTCTCACATCCTCATCCACTGTTCATATCCCCTTGACCAACATTCTAGGTTCACCCCTACTTGTCACCCTTGTGGTACCCGCTGTTCCCATTATCCCAGCTGCCCCTGTTAATCCTCTAAATCCGGTAAATATGGCTAACAGGTATGCACCTCTGCAGATACCAGCTAATGTTGCAGCTCTACCCCAAGACTACCAAACCAAAATTTCATATTTTGACTCCAATGGCCCTTTGACAGCTGTCCAGCATGCTAAGAGGATGCAAGACCATTTTGAGACCTATGAAATAGATGATGACAGTGTCAGAATGAGGATGTTTGTTCAAAGCCTAACTGGGGATGTAAGAACTTGGTTTAGATCCCTGAATGCAAACTCCATTGCAACTCCTGATGAACTGTATCAAGCATTTACTAGTAGATGGGAAAAGAAGAAAGATCCTCTGCACATACTTGGGGAATATGACACTATCAAAAGAGGTCCCCAAGAGACTGTTTTGGAATATTGTGCAAGATTTAACAATGTATATAACGCGATTCCACAAAATTTAAGACCTCCTCCTGATCTAGCTTTGTACAAATTCCCTTATGGTTTTGACCCTGACATGGCCTATCAGTTGAAAGAAAGAGATCCTCAATCCCTAGCAGAGGCCCAAAGGGTTGCAGTTACAGTAGAAGCCAACCTCATTGCCAAAAGAAACAGGGCAAGGTTGGAAAAAAGGACTGTTTTCAAAGAGGAACCCACTGCCTTTGATCAAAAGCTAGATGCAATACTCAATGGAATGAAAAGATTGGGTGATAGAGTGGAATCGGTTGAGAGAAAATCATCATGGGAAGCACCACAAAACAACCCTCCTAGGAATCCAAATTTTAGGAGAACTCAAAACCTGAATGTTGGCAAGGCCAGTGCTGACCAAGACATAAGACCCCCTTTTCAAGAAAATTATGCAGAAACTTCCACATCAACAGAACCCAATGAAGATCCTGAGATTAACTTGATGGGTCTAGATGGTGAGAGTCAAGTTTTCTTAACACAAGAAGATCATGAGGATGATGAAATCAAACTGTTCCAAACTAAATCAGGTGAATCCTTTGACTTTAAGCAAGGCTATGACACTGCTGTTTATGAGGTCCATAAACAATACAAGCTGAGGAGCAGAACTGTGAATGTTAACCAGCCTGAAAAGAAAAAGGATAATCAGCAGCCTGAAAAAGTTATAGTCACAGCACCTAATGACAAAACAAAGTTACCTGCAGAAGAAGTAATTGTTGAGGAGATCACTGAACCACCCTCCTCAAAACAGCAGCCTATGGTTACTCCCCCTTCTCATCTTTATCCAACTATTTCTCCTCAAGAGATGAGTAAAAAGGCTAAGTCCCAAAGTCAAGATAAAAATCAAGAAGAAGATTTAATGAACAAGGAAAGGACAGTTATCTATAACCCCAAGACCCAATCTGAAAAATCCTTTGACCTAGAGACTGAAATGGGTAAATTAAAGATAGCTGTTCCTCTCTTGGAACTAGCCAAGCATGACATCTATAAGCTACAGATCAAGAAATCCCTTCAACTCACTAACAGCAAAGATGATGTCAATGTGTTGGATGACACTCCAGAATTATTGTTTGGCCCAGAAGTGGATGGAAAAACAATAGTCACAGGGGTACTACCGTTTTATGTCAGTGTACATATTCATGACAAAATACTACACAATGCAATGTTTGATTCAGGTGCTTCTCACAACCTCATGCCAAAAGCAGTCATGGAAAGATTGAATTTGGACATAACAAGACCATACAAAGACCTGTTTTCTTTTGACTCCAGCCAAGTCAAGTGTCTAGGTCTCATAAAAGACTTATGTGTGTCCTTGGTTCAATACCCAAACAAGACAATCCTAATGGATGTTGTGGTTGCTGATATCCCACCTAAGTATGGAATGCTGTTATCAAGGTCATGGGGAGCTAAACTCCAAGGTTCCCTACAATTAGACATGTCATACGCCACCATCTCTGTCTTTGGGCAACCAAAAAGACTGTACAGAGAAACACTAATGAAATACATGGTCAGCAGTGAAGAAAAGCCTCAAAACTTTCCCATATATGCTATCCATTCAGACATAGACTCATACATTCTCTTCAATGACACCATCACTCCCTCAAAAGGTGAGGTTGAAACCAAGATATTCATACAAGAGGAAGATTCAAATGAAAGTATTATCACCCATGAAACAACAGTCAATCAAACACTAGATGTTGTTGCTGCCCTGGTTGTCAAGAATAGCCAATCAAACGACGAGACTGTTCTAGAAGACAAGCTAGAGAAAAAACCACAACTGCTACTCACATTGCCAGCTCATGAACAGATCAGTAAGTCTCCTTCCCAACAAGATATTCTATGGTTCCTTGAATTTGATGGCTCAGTCAACAAGTTAGGGGCAGGAGCTGGAGTTTGGATAGACAATAAAGAAAATAGTCATGCAGAGGGCAGAGCTTATAGATTGAATTTCAGATGTACTAACAACATGGCAGAATATGAAGCCCTTTTACTAGGCCTCAAGTTAGTAAAATTCTTACAAGCTGCCAGGGTTTCAATCATGGGTGATTCAGATTTAGTTATTCAACAAGTGAAAAGAAACTTTGTCACCAATGACAAAAGACTAAGGACTTATAGGGCTGCTGTTGCTGAGGTACTAAACTTTTTCTCTGAATTCCAAATCACTAAGATTCCTAGAACGCACAATCTGCATGCTCACAGTTTAGCCACCTTCGCAAGTACCTGCAAGCTACCTTTTAAGCCCCATCATTGTTTTACAGCTGAGGTAAAACACAGACCCTCCATTCCAAACAATGTTAATGATTGGCAAGTATTTGAGGATGACAAGCAAATAAACCATTTTCTAACTCTACAACAAGAATTTGCAGGATTAAATATTGACACGGAGACAGCAAGTCAATCACAAATACTTGAGACAGCAAGTCAATCACAAATACTTGAAAGAGCAAGTCCATCACAAATACAGTTTCAGAAGATTACTCACCCAATATCACCCATAACAGCAAAACAAATGCTAAATCCAACTATTTTCAACGAGGACAGCATTCAGCAGATTCAATCAATCAATTGTGAGGAGGTGGCCAATGCCGAAACTGAAATCATAGAGCTGAAAGACAATTTTCTACCAATAGGCCTAACTCCCCTAGAGGACATCTTTGATTCAAATGATATTCCCAGAAAACCAGAAATGCAGCCCTTAAACGCAGCCATTGAAGAATGCAACATAGGTACAATTGACAAACCCAAAATAATTAAATTGTCTGCATCTTTGCCTCCTGATCAAAAGCCTAAATACATTGACCTTTTTAAAGAGTTCCAGGATGTCTTTGCATGGAGTTATGAGGACCTAAAGTCCTATGATACCTCTGTTATCCAGCATACTATCCCTCTCAAGTCTGATCAAAAGCCCTTTAAACAAAAGTTGAGGAGAATCAATCCTATGCTTCTCCCAGCAATGGAACAAGAGGTACAGAAAATGTTTAAGGCAGGCATCATAGCACCAATCAGATTCTCTGAATGGATCTCCAACTTAGTCCCTACAAGGAAGAAGACTGGTGAAATTAGGCTGTGTGTGGACCTGAGAAATCTGAACCAAGTATCCCTCAAAGACAACTATCCCTTACCCAAAATGGATCACATTCTCCAAAGAGTGGTGGGGGCCTCAAGGATCTCACTACTTGATGGATTCTCAGGCTTTAATCAAATCTTGGTTCACCCTGATGACCAAGATAAAACTGCATTTACAACCCCATGGGGAACTTTCAAATATGTAAAAATGCCTTTTGGATTGAAAAATGCAGGGGCAACATTTCAAAGAGCAATGGATATTGCTTTTGCTAAGGAGATTCATGACTTCTTAGTCATTTACTTAGATGATCTCACACCTTTTTCAAAATCTGACCAAGAACATCTCAAACATTTAAGACAGATTTTCCTAACATGCAGGAAATATGGAATTTCCTTAAATCCCAAGAAGTCTCTATTTGGTTTGGAAGAAGGTAAACTGTTAGGACACATCATCTCAAAGGATGGGATAAGAATTGACCCAGATAGGATATAGGCTATCCTACAAATGCCCCACCCAAGAAATGTCAAAGAGTTGCAAGGATTCTTGGGAAAAATCAATTTCTTAAGAAGGTTTATCCCAAACTTGGCAGAACTAATCAGATTATTAAATAACATGCTGAAAAAGGATTCAAAAGTGAAGTGGACTGTTGAAGCCAATCAAGCATTTGAAGGTATAAAATTGGCCCTTACCCAAACCCCAGTCTTGACCAATCCTCAGTTTGACAGAGAGTTTATCATTTTCTCCTTTGCCTCCCAGCATACTATTGCAGCTGTTTTATTACAAAAAGATGACCAAGGTAATGAGAAGCCTATTGCTTTCTTTAGCAGAGCTCTTAGGGACGCACCTCTAAAATATCAAATCATGGAGAAACAAGCCTATGCTTTGGTCAAAGCAATCAAGGACTTTAGGATTTATATCCTTTATTCCCATGTCATAGCATATGTGCCAAGTCCAATTGTCAAAGACATTCTCACTCAAGAAAACTTAGAGGGCAGAAGAGGAAAATGGATTGCCAACATCTTGGAATTTGACATTGAAATAAAACCCACAAAGCTAATAAAAGGGCAAGGTCTGGCCAAGTTAATGACAGAAGCAAATTTTCAAGCCCTAGATATCAATCAGCTGGACAGTGAAACAGAGCTGGCGACTCCAAAGATCAATGTAGCCTTTGAACAATCTCCTTGGTACTCTGATATCTGTTATGTCTTACAAAACCTGTGTGCTCCCCCAGGACTGTCCAAAACTAAGTGTAGGTTCTTAAAAATGAAAACATCAAGATTTTGTGTAATGGATGGCAATTTGCTTTGGAAAAACCATGAAGGCATATTGCTGCACTGTTTAATTGAAAATGAAACTAACAATATCATGCAAGAATTTCATGCAGGAGACTGTGGTGGGCATTTGTACTGGAAGTCCACTGTGGACAAAATATTGAGGGTTGGTTATTACTGTCCCACCATGTTCTCTGATGTCAAGAAATTCACAACCTCATGTCACAAATGCCAAGTGTTTGAGGGAAAGAGACATTTGTTGCCACTCCCCTTAAGACCTATTGCAACAGAGAGACCTTTTCAACAATGGGGCTTGGATTTCATTGGGGAAATTCATCCCTCATCTTCAGGATAGCACAGATGGATTTTAACAGCAACAGACTATTTCACTAAGTGGATTGAAGCTGCCCCATGTAGACAAGCAAATGATTCAATAATCATTCAGTTCTTGGAAAACAACATACTGGCTAGATTTGGCTGTCCTGACAAAATAATAACAGACAATGCTGCTGCTTTCAGATCTAAGAAAATGGTGAGCTTTTGCCATAAATTTCATATTACCTTGGGCCATTCTACTGCATACTACCCCCAAGGAAATGGCCTTGCTGAATCATCAAACAAAAGCCTGGTGAACATCATAAAGAAGGTGTTGGAAGAAAATAAAAAGAATTGGCATAAGAAACTAGTCAATGCCTTATGGGCAGATAGACTAACAACCAAAAGATCAATTGGGACCAGCCCATATGAGTTGGTTTATGGACTAGAAGCCAAATTTCCCTCATCACTAGGAGTGCCTGTTATGAAACTTCTTCAAGAAAGCCAAGCTGAACCAAATGATATGCAAAGAAGGATTAATCAAATCATATGTCTGCAGCAAACCAGAGATCAAGTTTTCAGCAGAGTTCAGGTATTACAAGAAAAACTAAAGAAGGCCTTTGACAGAAGAACCAAAGCAGAAGATTTTAATGTGGGAGACAAAGTCCTCAAGTGGGATGCAAGAAGAGAAGACAAAGGAAAACATGGAAAATTTGATTCTTTATGGAGAGGACCATTTGCTGTCCAAGCAGTGCAAGGTAACAACACTTACTTCCTAAAAAGTCTTAGTGAAACTGACTTGGATGAAGGTCCTGTGAATGGCAGGATGCTGAAGCACTATTTTGACTATTTCCCATGAGTGCAGCCTGAGGTTCCCTTGTATATATGCAGATGTATATATTATTTTCTGTTTAGATTGTAAAAATGCAGTTTTTGAAGATTATTGACTATCAGCAGAAGGCACATAGAATCAGAGATAGACCAAGGAGGAAAAGCACAATTTTGGCATCTCAAAGCAGCAAACTTTAAAGATTGGCAAGAGAAGTCAAGAAGCAAGGCAATCTGACTTGCTGTTCTTGGTCTTTCAGATGAAACACCATCCCCATGTGGAGCCACTGTTGGCTACCTATAGCAATAGGTTTCATATTTCATGATTGGCTATAGAAGTTCCAAATATGCTCTGCTTTGATCATGCAAAGATCACATATTTCCAAAGAAGTACAAGGTGTGTAAATAGATTAATGCATCCCAATTTTGATGGATGGTCCAACAGCCTAATCTGGACCATGTCATGTTTTAAATTTTCAGTTGTAGATTAGAGAAAGAAGTCTGTCCAAACTGTTTAATCTTGGCAGACAAGTAGTTCAGGTAGAGAAGAAAAGGCTCCCAACAGCTTAATCTGGGACCTTGGAAGAAATAAGGGTAGAAGTAGATAGAAAAAACAAAAGAAAAAGCCAAAGAAAAGAAAAGGCAGGTAAGGGTCTGCAAGTCCAAGTGCACCCTCCAAGAAGAAATAAAAAATGCTAGGCAAGTAGCTGGGTAAGTAGTTGGGGTTGCAGAAAGGTTATTTTTACCATTGCAGCTGTGTTAGCTTTGTTTACCAAGGCAGAGTCAAAGAAATGAGAAGGTATTCTTCTTCATCAGGATTGCAGCAAGCAAAGGAGCATGTCTAACCTCCCTTTTCCCTTTTCATATCATTTACTAACATTCCCTCATCACTTGAGATTCATGGAAGAATTATGGTTTCATGGTGGTTCTTAATCTTTTTAGAAGCCACATTTCTTGTCTAAATTCTTTTCATTTTGATCTACTCCCTAAACTAAGTAAGTTTCAAATAAACTTAGTGATTTTCCCCCCGCATTCACATCTTCCCCCATATTAACTCTAACTTTACTATGTAAATCCCCTATATTACCTTTCCCCTAATATTATTAACACCATGGTGTATAAACCCCAAATTTTGTATAAATATCCCTTCCCCTTGGCATTATAGCCAATAAGTCCTATGTTAGGGATCAAATGACACCTGGTCATCTTGATAAACCTAAGCCAAACCCTCTTCCCCCTTTCCAAATCCACTTTTACTCATTACACCCCATTTGCACATAAACTTTGCAAAAACCTTGTTCTACCCTTACCCGCTCCAAATTGCCAAATAATGCATCAAAACCCACCTTTCTCATTTATCCAAAGTCCAAGCATCGGGAGTGTTTTTACAAATAATTCGCAAAAAACCCACATTCTAATGTTTCTCCGCCGATGCACATATCCCGGTATACATCAAAATAACCCCGCCCCCGCCATATCCGTCGATCACTTTGTTGATCCGACAGCCGTCCGATCGGAGCTTCAACATCCAACGGCTCTTATCACATCGGGGCTGCTCCGACGTCCGCTGTTTACCCGCCATATATGCCGATCACATCACTCCCCCGACAGCCGTTGGATCGGGCCCCTCACATCCGACGGTCATCGTTGATATCGGAGCGGGTCTCACATCCGACGGATATCTTCCGATGTCCGTAAAAGGGTTACGTCACTCGGCAGCCACGCGTCCCCACCACAGCTCATCGGAGGTACGCCTGACAGATACCTCCCCCGTACCATGAGTGGTGTGATATGAAACCGCTGGCTGATTCCGGTTTCGGTTATACCGCCTATACTACGTCACCTCCACATCATCCCACGTCACTGCCACCATGCCGTCACGTCAACCGTTGCGCCCGACCATCTGCCGATCTGTCCTGCAACTTCACCATCCCCGTGGACCAATCAGAGCCCACCACCTCACCTATGACGTCAGCCGGCCCTGACCCCACCTATGACATCATGCTGACGTCAGCAGAAAAATGCGCCAAAAGTCCAAAAACCAATATAATAGCCAAATGTCGCGTTTTTCTCACTTTTTTACAAAAACGCCCGTTGCTCCTGCATGCGATTTTTACGACCAAAAGTCTACCAACCTGCAGAACCTGACCAGGAGACCAACGGCGCACCATTTCCACAGTCATCCGCGACCATTGCCTACTCCTCACCAGGTATTTTCCACTGTAAATCCTTCACGTACCTACTTTGTCTGTTATTTCCCTCAAAAGAGATTATAACAGAAAAAACTCTTGAATTCACCGGCAGAAATCCTTGCACCTGGCCCTTTTACAGTTGTGAACTCGAACAACACTAGCCGAGCCTTGTTTACCTGCATTTTCATTGAAAAATCAAGCTCTGTTCGCGCAATCGCGGCAGACTCATTCAAACTGAATTTAACTACTGAGAGAAACAGAGTGAGGCCAAACATTTGTCCTATTTGCACTGCAAATAGTATTTCAATTGCTATTTACAAGAACTACTCCCCGTTCCTTTCAAATTCACCTCCTTGTTGAAGATTCACTTCTTTATACAGCTCTGCTCAATTGAAACCACCTTTGCACTCAATTCAGAATCCTCTTTTGCAATGGAGACACCTGTAGTACTAAATGTTCAGCCTCTGAATGCCCCTCAAAGGAACTTGGAATGGCAAGCCTTGGCAGATATGGATTGCCAAATTACAGAAGAAATGTTTATGAGCAGCAAATTCCACATTCATCTGTTGAATGAGTTTAAAGCCAAGCATGAAAATGAGACAGATATATTGGGCATATGGGACTCTTTCCTCCCTATTTTTAAGCTCCCTCAGGTCAACCAGTTCCCTGAACTAATCCACCTCTGTGCTGAAAATTATGATGCTTCTCAAAGGGCTGTTGTTGACCCATCTGGTTCAGTACTTTTCTATGTTACCCCTCAAGCCATCAGAGACATGCTTTGCTTCAACACTCAGAAGAAGTTGGTCCCTTTGTCACTAGTGAACCTGATAAAACAAGGGGCTAAACTGACAGATGCTCAAATTACCAAACTTAATCAATTATACATTAACTCTGACATTGTGATGTACCCTCCAATTGGTCATGTATATCTCAATGGGCTGGGCAGAGACCTTGCAGATATGATTAGTCCCATCTTGGGATATAATTCAATTGAGCATATTGATACAACTGTGCTGGTAATGATGTCTATGTTTGCTCCTGGCAAGTCACCAATCTGCTATGACTATGCCACCTACATATCAGACAAGATTCATGAGAAATTAATGAATTTGGCGAGAGAAAGGGTATTCAGATATACCTCCTACATCTATCATTTGATCTTATACCATCAACATGAAAAATTTCATTTTTCTATCAAAAGGGTGGATGCCCAGGGCAAGCCTAGATTAGTGGTCTATTGGTCCTCTGTCTTCCACACTACACCTGATTCTCCATACACTTACTGTGAATTTATTGATTAGTTCATCCATCCAGCTATGACAATGCTAATGAGCTCGCCTCCTCCAAGACTCACTGATGACATGCAGAGAATTCTTCAGTTGTCTAAATCTTACAACATTGGGGATTGGTACTTCTACCAACACTACACCGTCATCAGGATATATGGGTGTGATTTGCCTCCATTCAGATTACCTAAGTATGTGCCTATGAGGCTATTTTCCCTAGAGTACTTTAGGCAATTTGGCCAGGTGGATGTGCTTCACTTTTCAGGAAAAGGTAAAAAAGCACAGTTGAAGGTGAAAAGCCAACTTGGCCATTTTATCTATAACGAGAGGGAGCAAGGATGGAAGGAAGCAGATAGAATGCTTGAGTCCCTTGGCCTTCAAACCAGTTTCCCATGGACACCCTATGACCCTAATCATTTTGTAACAATGAGGAAGCTCAAATATAAGTTGTCTGCCTATGATCATCATAGCATCCCTCACATTGAAAAATATGCTAACCAAGACAAATGGAGGAGAGGGACCTTAGAAGAGCCTGTATCACAAGAAGAGCTAAATCAGAGGGTAGTAAGGAATCTAAAGAAGATGGCTGACCTTGAACTTTGTTCACAGGTATTCACACTTCCAAGCACACAAGTGGGAGCAGCTGCATCCTCCTCAACTGCCAAACAGCAAACTACTAAGGCCACTGAAAGTGCATCTGGCAAAGGCAAAGAAAAGGAAATGGAGACAGAACAATCCCTCCATGGCAAGGAGCAGCCACCTCCAGTGACTCAAGAGCAGGCAGATAAAGAAAGGCAGCAGCAGGCAGAGCAACAACAGCAACAAGAATTGCAGCAGGAAGAAGGGCAACATGACAGACAGCAACCCTTACAGCAGGAAAGAGTAGTTGATACTCCAACTTCCACTGAGCAACAGGCTCAGAACATAGTGCCTCCTAGGCTAGAAGTCACCATTGATGCCTCGGTCCTCCAAACTCCACAGAAGGAGGACTTAGGCAGAAAAAGGGATAGAGAAACTCCTCTGACTTCATCTATCAACCAGGGAGAGAAAAGACAAAGATTGAATGACTTTTCGGAGGATGACACAGCAATAAGACAAGCATTGGGCATGGGCCCACCCAGCAGAGAAGCCTCAGCCAGTTCCTTCCAGCAGGAACAAGACAGAACTATGGGAGGAGAGGTCAGCTCCTCCAGCCAGCAAAGAGAAGGAGAAAAGAGCATCAAACAACAATTTATAGACATCAAAAGGAGGAGTGACCCTGTCAAGATACAGTTGTACAACCATTTATTGAAAATGGCTCGCACCAACCAACAAAGATTGATGTCTGCATTTGATGTGCAAGAAGGCAAATTGACTATGAGCCATTTTTTGCCCACAGCACTGCATCCCCAATCTGTCTCAGATTACCTCAGGACCAACCTGGAGGTCCTGGCCAAGGACATACACCCAATGGATAAAATTGAACTGCACAAACAGACTGGTGAGATGGTGTATGCTGCCTTGGCAGACAAAACATTAGAAAATTACAAACTAGAGAACAACCTTAATGCTACAGCCTCTCAGCTGGAATTGGAGAGGGCATCATCCCAAGTGAAGGACAACAGAATAAGGTCCTTGGAAGACATAATCATTGAAATTGGGCATGACCCCAAAGATATTAAAGGAATACAGGAAATCTTGAAGTTGAGGGATGCTGACATGGCTGCCTTGAGGAAGAAAATCAAACTCCCAGCTACCATTCACCCTCAGACAGATGAGGTAGCCCAACAAAGGCATGAGCAGGATACCACAGCCTTGTTGATTTCCATTTATAAACAGCTTGTTCAGGCACAAGAGAAATTGGGAGAATCTGAGGCTACACAAGCGGCCCTGCAAGCAGCATTGAAACAAAGAGAAGAGGGTCAGACCTCTCAGCCTCCTCCTCAGATCATCAATCTTGAGGAAACTGCTCCTATCACTGCTCCTCCTCCTCAACAGACTGAACAAACAGCAACATCTACTTCAGCAGCACCGACGACCACAGAGCAGGCCCAAAGCCTGGATATGCAAAAGCTGAAGAATGAAATCCAAATCCTGGAAGCTCAAATGACAGAGTTAAATGAGACCAGGGAAAAGTTAGCTAAAGTCAATGATAGGCATGATAAATCAAAGAGAGAAGTGGCAGAAAAGGGCAGGGAAATCAAAGCCCTTAAAGACAAGATCAAAGAGCTGGAAAATGAGCTCAAACTAGACAAAATTGTAGCTGAAATTAGAGCAATGCTATGGTCCAATATTGGCCAATCAATTACCAATCAATGGCAATATATTGAGACAATCCATGAGAAATTAGAGCTCATCCCAAAGGCACAGAAGGAGGTTCACAGATCAAGAGCTTTATTGAGCAATATGCCTGAAGTGGCCACCAGAATGATCAACGTACTTAACCATAAAACAAGTTCTCAGTTAGCTACCATGGGAATTACAAACAGAACTGAGACTATCCAAATGATCAGGAGGGTTCTTACTCTGAGAAATCTGGTGCAGACATTGGAAAGAAGAACCCAGGATATGCAAACTGAGGTAAACAGGTTCATGGAGAGATTTCAGATATTACAAAGCAGAGGACTCCCTAGCTTACTGAACAGCAGAGGGAAACTATTCACTCATGAACAGTATGCCAAAAGAGTGAACGTTTTTGCTTCAACCCAGATCAATGAGAAGGCCAGCACTTCAGATGATACAGGGCCTATTACAGGACAGATTTTCTATAGTAAGATAGAAAATCTATTTTTTATAATGAATGAAATCACGCACTTGTTTGATGTGGCCCCAAATTTTTATAAGTA
Organism: Pinus tabuliformis; assembly: GCA_031772625.1. Lineage (NCBI taxonomy): Eukaryota > Viridiplantae > Streptophyta > Pinopsida > Pinales > Pinaceae > Pinus > Pinus tabuliformis. Next base: position 338,501,995 of record CM062820.1, read on the forward strand.
TACAAAAGCAGAGGAGACAATGGATGCAATTCTCAGGCATCAACTCCCTACACAGGACTGGTGGACAAATGCAATACATAAAATTTTATAAACAGTGAGGCATTCACCAAATTTTGTTTATAAAATATAAATTGTTATGTAAAGCACGGTTCAACAAAATCAGCATGCATTAAAGGTTAGAGCTGAGCCAACTCAGCAAAGCTGTTCGGTCACCACAGCAGCAAGCGCAGTCACAGGTGGTAGGGCCGAGAAAATACAGCGCAACAAAAATAAAGGCATATCTATCAGCATTAAAGCAAAGCGTTGCAACCGACTCAGTGACCCCCAAAGGTCAAAATATCCTCTGACAGACTTAAAGAGCATTTATATTGCATTCAAAGCTGCAATAACTTCTTTTCTACTTTCTGAACAAAGTAACGAAGATATTTCTCTCTCAGATGACTCAATGCCTGAGATATTTTGTATAAGCATTCCTATAAAGTCCCCTTTGCATGAGTTTGCAAGGGTTGTTGTTGATTTCTCCTGAAGAAGTTCTTATGCTGTAATCCTTTCAGAAGTTTAATAAAGAAAGTGATGGAATTTCTCGGATTTCTGAGGTGCTGAATGCGTTCTGGTGTCTGTTGAAAACTGTTGGATTCCTGTGTATTACACGATACAATAAGTCTCTGTAACTCTCTCTGTTATGTTTTTTGATTTGTTAAAATCCATATATGTTTTCTAATTCTGAATATTTAGCAACAAGGAAAAAGACTAACTTCCAGGATTTATTCAAGAGATACCCTGGGTTCAATCCATGTTGTTAATGAATGTTTTTTCTTCAGCTGTAATCTTGATAAGTGTAATTCTTAATTGCTGCACTTTCAGAATACATTCTTCACAGTGGCCTTTGTCTCAGGAATTCAAGTTTGCTCCTGTGCAACATGTTTCACTTTCACCTCACCAGCTTAATAGAAAATTCTTAATTGCTTTCTGTTGGCTGACATGCTTCACCATTCAAGTTAATTTTGTTTGTCTGAAATACACAATAGGCCCTGCAGTTAGAACACCACCAATCCTGCGTTTCCAAGCATTTCACAACTCCAGACTCCATTGCCCAATGATGTATTACTCTCTAAACACTACATCTTAAGACCTGAAAGAAATCCTTCAACCAAAACATAAACCAAAACCTGAGCATAATATCTAGCCTAAAACACCATCATAACAGAGACAAATCATAAAGAGAGAGCCCTCTCTGATTACAGTTTGGCTAGAAACTGTGATCCAAAGATTGGTTAGTGGTTACCCCGGTCGTATTCCCTTGGGAGTCATAGGGAACAACCTGGGTGTTAACACTCTCTACCCTCCAAGCTCCTATTTCCTTGCGTTTTTCCTTGTGGATGATCTTCTTATTACCAAGTGGAAAACCAATCCCTCAAAACTGTGTAATCCTTAAGGATGAATCCTTGACTACATGCATGAGTTTTATCCATGAGAAAACACATGAAACTGATAGTACACTGTCCTTGAACATTAATCTCAATTGGGTCTTTCTCAGAATAGACATGCATGAGTTTCTGATGAGGGAATCTTCAGTTAACTACAGTAGCACTAATTGAGTGCATTAATGCATCAACTGACTGTTAACTCACTATTAGTTCCTCAAATAGTTTGGAACTAATTTAACTGGAGTTAACTCAACAAAATGAGTTAACTAATTACAACTCAAATATAACTCAATCTTATCTCCTTAATTTAAGGGATAACTCTTGCATGACTTCAGAAAGACTTCTAACTTGAATTTCTCCAACTAATTAATTTAAAATAAATTAATTAATTATTTAAGTAGTTGTTAGGACTAAATTCAAGTTTAATTCAAGGACAAATTAAATTGGAATATTCTTTTTTCCATATTTCAACATGCAAACTTCTTATCAAACCAGCGCTTTACACGGTTTTGGTGAACAAAAAATCTCTCATTAGCTTTGAGCCTTTCTACCTCAAGTTTGAGTAAAGTGTCTATCCAACTTTGAACCAAAATGAAAGGTCTACCTTGGGACTCTTTGGAGAGTTGCAAGTCTAGGAAGTACAGGTTCATGGGAAAGACAAAATTATTTACTGTAAACCAAAAAGTACGAAGAGAGCCTTAGGGAAGGATTACGAGTTACACAATTATCCCATAATGCATTGCTCAAAGCATTATGCCAGTTCCATTGCTCAGAGAAGATGGTTTTCTTGATTATGCAGATAATATTTTTGTTCGTCGATTCAACTAAACCATTTCCCTATGGGTAATAATTAGATGCATTTTTTAATAAAATCCCATTTTCTAATCTGAATTCATAAAGTTTCACTGATGAAAAGTAAGTCGCATTATCAAATACAAGTTAATTTGGAACACCAAACCTGGTTATAATGTTTTGTCACAAAAACTGGATGAATTCCTAGTCACTTACTTGTCTCAAGGGAACTTCTTCTGACCACTAAGTGAAATATTTTGTCCTCAACTACTACTGGTAGCAGTGGGGCAGCTAATTTTTTATCATGATGATCACATCTCTGACAATACGCGCACTTTCGGACATAAGTGTGAGCATCTTTGAATAGAATGGTTCAATAATAACCATCCCTCATACCTTTATGTGCTATAGTGTCGCCTGCATAGTATCCACCTATCGGTCCATTGTGAAATTCTATAATACCTTCTTTGTATCCTATAGCTCAAGGCATCTTAGTAGGACACCATTGTGGTGCTTTGTAAAGAGCACTTCATGAACTAGCTGGTAGGATAGAGCTTTTAAATGGATTTACCTCTTCTGTTTATTTGATAGGTGTGTGGGTAAGGTACCATTCTCTAGAAATTTTCATATCTTATCATACCATGGTGCTGTAGATGTGGAATGAGGAACATGTTCAACATTGTACATTTCTATCTCCTACTCCCAACCTAAAAGATATTACTTGGGAGCATCTCTAGCTTTAGCTGCTAGATTATAGAGCCCATGACCCTTTATGGTATGAATTGGTTTGAACTCTAGATCATATTCTTATAAGCAGGTCATCCAGTTATCACTCTTCTCACCGAGCTCCTGCTGCACGAATAGTGTTCTTACCGTTGGATGAGGCACAAAAATGATCATGTAATATTTCAAAAGATAGGGCCTGAAGTACTTAAATACCTTCTATACTACATATTCTTGTTTTTCAATGGCATGATAATTCAATTTTGGTCCCTGTAGACTAGCACTCATAACATAAATAGGATTCTCATTTCCTTCAGTATCCTTTTGATTCAATACGGCTGCAATCGACGAATCTGAATCATAGGTATAAAGCAGGAAATATTTGCCATATTTTTTACTGAACAATGTGGGTAGATCAATAATAACCTCCTTGATATGAGAAAAAAAATCCTTTTTCTCATCTATCCCATTTGTACGTTGCAATTTTCTTAATCATCTCTTGTATAGGCTTCACTATTTGAGCATAGTCAGAGATGAATTTTCTAAGTAAATTGATTTTCCCTAAGAAAGACTAGATAGCCTTCTTACTCACTAGGAACAAGATTTGTGTGATGGATTTGAACCTCTTAGGATCAATTTTAATTCCTCTCTTTACAATGATGTGCCCTAAGAGAGTCACCCCGGACACATCGAATATGATTTTTTTAGGATTAAGAGAAATTCCATACTTCTGACACCACTCAAATATTTGTTTCACATGATGTACGTGATCTGATATTCTTCTGGAAAACACAGTAACATCATCCAAATAAAACTATTCTCTGATGAATAAGGCCATGGAAAGCATTTTCCATTACTATTTAAAAAGTAACATCGACATTGATAAGTCCAAATGGGATCCTCTTGAAACCAAATGTTCCCCATTTTGTACTAAAGGTAGTCATTAATCGATATAGTTCTGCTACTAGCACTTGATTGTAACCAAAGAAACCATCTAGTAGCGAGAAAATTTTAGACCTAGATACTTTTTGGAGAATCTATTCCATGGATGACATTTCATAATTGTCTTTATCAGATGCCCAGTTGAGATTGCGAAAATCTACACAGCCTTATTTCACCAAAATGATTTCTAAATGGGATCAAATTTGAAACGAAAGTGGGGTGTCTAACTTTAAAAATGATCCAAGCATCCAAAAACTTTCTCAATTCCTTATGTATGAGGGGTTCTAGCATTGGATGAACTTTCCTTAATTTCTGCTGCAAAGGTTTTACCTCTTCTTTTATAGGAACGATGTGTTGGATAATACGAGTATCAAATGTATTTAAAATGTCGTATGTCCATGAAAATACATCATGGTATTGTTTGAATAAACAGATAAATTCATGTTGTTCCTGCAGAGAACAACACGTACCGAGATTTACATATTTTGAATCTTCTTCAGTTCCTCAATTGACTTGTTCAGATGATAACATTGAAACCTAATTCTTTGTTTTGGTTGGTCCTCTAAATTAGTTTTGCAGGTCATATAACTTCTCCAAGGACACAACACCTTTGGGCATAGTGTTTCCTTTCATTGCATTAGATGCCTCTTGAAAAGCCTCACTGTGCTCATCCTCTTCTATGGAAGAATCTTTGAATATGTTAGCATTAGCCATAAACTGTAGTATTTGTTGGTGATCATTAAAAACATGTAAATTAGTGATGTTGTCAGGAACAAATGGTTTGTATATAATTTCAATAGAAAATCCATTTTTTAATGGAGACATCCTAGTAGATGCATTTTCTAATGCATATATTGTAGCATTTCTAAGCATAGGAACTGAAATAATATTAAAATATTTAAAATGATTAATCAAACACCATACCTCCTACTGGTAGTTTTTAATATTCGGTGAAAAATAGTGGATAGTATCTTGTACCTGACGAGTGACCACCTCTAAGTCACCAATTACCTTAATATTGATGGATTTTTTAGTCCAAGTACAAGTGCTTCATATTCAGAAGTATTATTAGTACACTTGAACTCCAAGAGACATGAAAGGATATGCTTCCGATTACACGAGTTTATAAGTACACAACCAACTCCAGATCCATCCTGTATTTTTGAACCATCAAAATATAAAGTCCAAATATTATTAGCTACTAAGATACTTGTTATACTATTATTAGTGTTACTATGAACATCTGTATTATAGGATTCATTTGCACCTGCTTGAGAACAAGAAAGGAGCTCCAATTGTGTATCTAGTAGAATGGGTGATGGTTGCGCTTGATAACACCCGAGAATGGTTTCAAGGAAACAAATTCTGAATATTAAATCAATAAAATCAATAGGCTCATTGTGGCCCTCAAGTGCTGACACGGTGTGTTTTATGTGTGGCTCACTACCCACTCGAATTTTGTTATTCCTGCCCGTGTATGGAAGCCATAAATGTGACCATTCCGTTGCAAAATACGCCTGTAATTTGCTAAACCAATACCTGATAAGGAGTACACCATAGGCTTCAGTGGTGCCCATAATTACAATATGTATACATTAGTGAACTTGTTGATCAAATGATAATCAAATAAGAACATTTATGAGGTCACCAATAGCTTGGACGAGAGATTTATCTAGATGAATAATTTGTGCATCAGTTTTGTCCCATTTAGGGTTTATTTTCTTGGCAACAGATAATGGAATTACATTCATAGATGCACCAGAATAGACTAAACAATTATGGACATTGTAATTCCAAAATTCAAAAATAAATAAAAACAAAGGGCAGAAAGTGTTAGCTTCTAATGTTACAACATAAACTACATATTCAAGGGAACAGGAAGACTTACCAGACATATTTTAAGAGGTGTTGTGCATAGCCCAACTTTGCCAGATGTTTTGGAAGAAATCCAAGTTTTGTCGAAGCACGCAGTAGAAAGGATGTCACAGAGTACGAATTGAACCATGTAGTAGAGCAGTGGAGCACGAGATCACATAAAAAGGTCACCACACAACATCGGGGCTTCGTGGTGAATCCCCTTCCTTTTTGTAAAAACATTAAAATATTGTAAAGTTGTTGGTTTTGGGAAATAGTCCCTTGTATTTTGGAAACCATGGTATTGGGTCCATTGTAATGTAACGATGCAAATCCCTCATGTAATAGTATATATAGGGATGAATAATAAAGAAGGAAGGAAACACATGATTGAAAATATTCAAATCTAAGTTTATGTGATATTTTTGTGGTCTGTACTTTGGAGGAAGGGTGAGGTTCCACAATTGTGTGCATGGAGGCCCGGGTCTGTAACTTAGTGCGCAGACACCCTGAAGCTATATGTGTAGGGAAGAACTGTTTGGTGTACCAAATTCCCTATTATAAGAAATAGTTCTTGTGGATGTATTCCCACATTCGAATGAACCATGGTAAAATATGTGTCTCAAGTGTTTATTTTCTTATTATCTACACTTTATTTCAGTATTGTATAATTTATGAATGTTTGTGACATGTTAAGTATGAATGTAATTATGTGAAGTAACCTATAAGTATGAAGTAATTTGTTGATGTGAAGTTGTTTATAAGAATTAAGGCATAAAAGAATACAACGGTGCCACAATGAAATATCCCTTAGGCTGTAGAAACTTGGTTCTGCAACCTCCCATAATCACTTCAGCTGAGACTACGATCTGCTTGCAAGTCGTTGCCAAGAGGACCAATGGTTGAGGGTTTTGCTAGTGCACAGTACATTTTGAACCTGGGTCTAGCCCACCTAAGCCAAAAAATGGTTCCGTTGTCAGGACAGAGGTTTGTTTGAGGGATATGTTTTGGTATCCATCGAAAGAATAAATCTAAGAGTGGGTAGAACAAAAGGAACACGAATTTACAGATCAGGAGAACAAAAACCTTAAATTGTCAACTAAAAGGTGGTTGGAGAAGTATATCTTTGAAGATCAATAGGAAATATTCTTTGCTTCATTTCACATCGATATGTATGAGTGGAATTTAAGATCAATAGAGAGAATGAATTGTTTTAAAGGAGAAAAACCTAAGCATTGGACTCCAGAGTTGATACAACAACTAAAGAACATTGATAACAAAATTTCAAGATCTATTGATTTCTGGGTTGACAACATTTTAGAAGGATTTATTCCTGAGTTCAAAATAGACTTGATGGTGTCCTACAATGAATATGAATGGAATATTTTCAAGGTATTGCAAGGTAATTACTTGAGGTCTTTGAAATTCTCGATTAAAATGATTTGGTGCGAAAAGGGAATTCTTCGAATGAAGTCAGATTAGTAGATTATGTTTGGAAAAATATCTGAAGAAGAGACTGGAATCACGTGAAGTGGAAAAATGTATATAGTATACACTAAGAAGATATCTCATGGCCAAGATCCAAACATTTTCATAGAGACTGACTATAGGCCTTTGCTGACTGACATCAAAGGTGAAGGAAACCCCCCTGAGAATCGCAAAGGAACTCCGCAGTATTTACCCTTTCAACCTAAAAGTGCATAGAAACCTAAATCTAGCCAAAGTCAGACAAATTTTGGTTTTCCCCACCTACCCCACCTACCCTCCATCCCCCTCCCCTTACAAATCCTCCTCCTCCCCTAAGAAGAATGATGGTCGATGATATTAAGTTGTTGATCTTTAAAGGAACCGGACCAAAGGATCCTGAGCAGTTTTGGTTTTTATAGGAAGCGGTATGGACTGTGAAGAAGGTCCATAATGAAAATGTGAAAAATGCACATCTCGCCACAACATTCAGAGATCGAGCATTAAATTGGTATATGAAATATTCGAGAAAGTAGATCCAGTATTATGCAGACATTAAATCACCATTGGTAAAATAATTCAAGAAACCAAAATCCGAGTCACATTGCATCATCAAACTAAAGGAGATCAAACAAAGGTCGACTGAGTCAGTATGGGAATTTTTATCAAAGGTTCAAGGTATTTCTGTATCAGGTGAGCTTTTACATAGCTCCACAGTAACACAAGGAATGGTTTATAGTTGTGTTGCTGCCACACATCAGATTACCTTTGACACAACAAAAAATAGAGATTCAAGCTGAAGCTTTGGAGTTGGAAATGAAGTTAAAAGTTTCGCTGAAAGGTGATATCAATGTGGTTATGCAGCAAATACAAAATCACCTAGTGAATTTGACTCTACAGTTACAGGACATGAAGAAGAGTAAATAAGTGCACGATGAGGTCTGGTGCACAAAATGCAAAGAAAATGGTCACTCTAAAGAGAAATGTCCTATTTTTAGAAATTTCATAGCTAGTGGAGCACCTAATACTTTGAATATTAGATATAGTTTATGGTGCGAGATATGCAGAACTATGGGTTAGCATCGCTCTAAAGATTTCTATTTGTTACACAAATATATGCAGACTACGAAGAATTTATTTTGCAGGTTCTGTAATTCAATGGGACATGATGAAAATAATTGTTGAGCCTATGAATTGATAATGGATCACAATGCTAATACATATAGAATGCAAGACAAATAACAAGAACATGAAGGAATTGGAAAACGCGGTGGTTGAGGTGGCTATGTAGGATGACGTTGAGCTGGCGGAGTTGGTTGAGGTTAAGATCATATTATTGTTATAACTATGGCCAGACAGGTCACTTTGCAGGAGATTATCATAATCGGACTACGACGTGTAAGTATTGCAAATAATTTGATCATGTAATAGAAGAATATCCGGTAATAATAGTCAAAATTCAAGAAAAGAAGAATCCACAACTGTCCTAGAACATTCAGATGATGGTTGTGGAACCAAGCACAGATTAACCTCGCATCAATATTGTAACATGAAGTGGATTTGCAATAGAAAATGACAAAGTAGATGGGAAGAAGGTAGTTGAAGATACATGGGTTAGAAAGACTACAGAGAAATCACTAATGTTCGATATTCACAAGGAAAAATAAGTTTTCATGGAATCGAAGTGAATCTTTATGGACATAGGAGCTTCAACATCTAGCGTGTAGTCAAAGCAGAATAAAAACACATAACAACAATTGTGACACAAGATATAGATCCAAGTATTTTAAAATATTTCCTACAAACTTGCATACAGTTGTTATGATACCAGAAAGTTGTAGGACTGTAGGAATTGATAGACTCATGCGCATCTAAGGAAGTAACGCAAAGTAAATTATTCTAGGTAAATAATTTATATAGAAAAACGAGAAATGGAAAGGAAATGAGGCTTGGTGCACAAATAGGAGAATATGATATGGACCAGGTTATTTTAGATCTGGGATCTAAAACTAATGTCATGACTAAGCAAAAATGCGAACTAATGGGTAAACCGAAGTTTCAATGGTCATCTAGTCATCTGAGAATGGTGAATCAACATAATAGTTTTCCTCTAGGAAGATTATCAGGCATTAAAATGGATATTAAAGGGGTGCGTGCTACTATAGATTTTGAGGTAACAGAAATTGTGGATGAAAGTAACCCCTATCCTGCATTACTTGGATTGAATTTGGCATTTGCAAACATGTTTATAATCAACTTGAAGAAGAGGAATATGGTATTTGAAAGAAACAATATGAGAGTGATAGTTCCCTTGGATCCATCAGAAGGAGCAAGGTATACTGAACCTATTAAAGAGGAGTATAACACAATTGATATAGATAACATCTATCAAGTGACAACCAAAGAATAAGGATGGATTAACTCCACTGCAGATCAAAATTTGAGTTGGGAGCATTACATCTCTTGTGCGTCAGATTCAGAAGAAGAATTAAAATATTGGCAAAACAGGTTACATGAATTATCTACAAGGCAATGTACAAGAGTGACTAAGTCACTTCGTTGTATAACCTATGAGGTATGTAATTTTAATTACTATGATTTTTTTTCTGATATAAATTTGTTTCTTGAAGAATATGAATAAAAAGTACCAGAATTTCAAATATTATTATCCCTAGATATAGCCTTCAGAGCTACTCCTGCTAGTTGTGGGGTGCACAAAAGAAGAACGTAGGAACTTGGTAAGAATGTCAAAGTATGATATGGGTAAGGTTTGGTCAAGCATACATAAAATTAATAGATAAATATAATGGTCAAATTGATCCTAGAGAGCACATTCATCTTTTCATGATGACATGGAAGGAGATTCCACGAGAAGAATGGGTGCATGGCTTCATCCATACACTGAAGACAATTCCTCAAAACTAGTATTTGGAAACATAAATTTAACATGGTATTGCGAGCTACATAGATATGGTTTATGGGTTTATATTGACATTTAATTTTGAAGATGATTGTCCATATATAGATTCAACCCTTCAAATAGTTAAAAAGATATTTTTGAGAATAAAATTCCACTCACTTGGCAGCCTGATTTGGCTACGTAGTTATAGAATGTACTAGAATGCTAAAAAATCGTTGCAAGATAAGATGAAGATCCTCACAATATTTACATAGAAGAATCTGAAGGTTGCCACAAAGTGAATGGACCTAAGATAGAAATTGTTGATATAACAAAGTCATTAAAGACAAGGAAGGTGAATATAGGGTCAGAAGATAAGCCGAAGTTTGCAATGATAGGATATTACTGGGATGAAGAAACAATCAAGAAGGTCCAAAATCTTCTGCATGAATATCATGAGTTATTTCCTACTAATTTTTTAATATCAAGGGAATTATAGGATATTTACGAGTTATGAGGATTTCTCTGAAGCCTAATGCAAAGCTAGTTAAGCAAAGGCCTTATAGACTGAATCCAAAATACAAAGAAAAAGTGAATAAAGAACTTGAGAAAATGATATGATCTGGAATCATTGAACCTATGCAAGAATTTTGTAATTTTGTAAATTGGGAGGTAGTACAAGCCCTAGGGGTTTAGGGGTTGGAGGATGAAGCACCACAAGGGAAACTTGTGGGCTTGGAACCTAAGAAAGGGGTTTTGGCACCAATCATGTTTTTGGGGCAGAACCATGATGGTTTCACAACATGTGATGGATGAGGATGATAATGCTTGAAAAGAAGATTCAAACTCATAAAAAATCATCTAAATCTAAGTTTTTGTTAGAGAGATATGATTTTGAAGTTGACATAATTAATTAATTGTCAAGTAGGCTGACTTGATAAGTGTCACTTAAAATGTGACGTTGAACCTTCATATATGTATAAATATGAAGCATATTAAAGTCATTTAGGCATCCATTTGTGCAATACCTCTCCTAGAGAAAGGAGCTCTGAAATTACCCTAGCCGTAGCAAAGGAGGAGTTTTGGACAACGTGGAAGAAAGGGATCTGACGTCTGATACAGGAGGCCGAGTGGCTGAGGCAAGTGTGGGTTGTCTTAGGGATATAGTAGTGGTGAAAATAGGGTCCAATTTTGTTGTTAAGAGGGCAAAGAAGGCTTTCTATTAGGCTAAGTTCCTAAGGGTCAAATACATTGTTTTTTGGAGGTTGTTTGGGCACATTTTTGGAGGTCTGTTGCTATAACAAGTTGATGTGCTAGACTGCAGGCCATAGCACACAGCTAGAGGATGCGTGAGGGCTGTCAAGGGTGGACAATACCCTAAGAAAGTAGCGTGGGTGAGGAGGATACCTTTGAGGGTATGTCGCAGCCCTTAAAGGGCTAGTTGTTTTACTGTGGGATGAAACTAGGGCTATAGTAAGTGCCCTAACCAGGAGTGCAGAAAACAGCAATGCAAACAAATGAATACAGTGTTGTGGAGGGATGTTAGGTCAAAGGTGTTGACCAGTTTGGATCATGATTGTAATAGCTTTTTGGTGCCATGTGGCGAATATTTCGAGGAGGTGAAGAGTCTTCCTAGGAGCAGATTCAACAGTGGAGGATTGGGTGTCATATAGTTGTTGGAGGGCAGCAAGTTGACCACCCAAAGTAGCCCTAGACGAGTTGTCTTGAAGGATGAAGAGAAGCTAAAGGTTGGGTGAAGGACGGTGCCAAAGTGTAGCACTTGGATGGACAAAAGTTTCTACTAGCCTAGTAGATTGGAGCTCGGGTATTGGCCATCCCAGAGGAGTAGATTGTATCATCCAAAGTACACAGTGAAAAAGGACATGCAATATTGTTAGAAGTAAGCTCTCCTAAAGTCCCGATTTGTGCTGGCCTAGATTGGCTAAGGCACTACTAGCGAGTAGAATGGGTGCGACGGACCAATAGGACAAGATACGACAACAAGTGTTGTAGCCAAGTTTGTCATTGCATATTGTAATGATAGATTGTTGTATTTATCAGTTTGGATTAATATAACGAATATTGATGGGTGTACATCATTGTACAATTTTGTTTAAAACTATGTTCATTGTGCATGTATTATTTACTACTTTAGATTTTCTGTTGTGCAAAGTAGTTTATGGTTGAGACTCTTGGTTTGGTAGCGTCAGTGATTTAAGAATCTAACCTAGATCCAAGGTCACAAAATTTCAACATGGTAGCAAAGGGTATATAAGCTACTTTGAAAGCTAGTAAATCAGAGTTTTCACAGTGAAGTACTACGTGAGAGGGATTTGGTAACATTGTGAGTGAAGGAGTCACTATAATGTTGAAGTTGTAGGTTGGTCTCTGATATGAAGACAGGTTAAAAGGGTTGTCCAACTACAATACTTGGAAAGCAAGGATAAAGTTGGTCTTGCAAGTCAACGAGATCTAGGATTTTGCCGAGAGAGAGATCAAGAAGCCATCTGACCCTAAGGAAATGGAAATATGGGAAGACATGGATACGAAAGTGAGGTTGATCATCCTTGATGGTGTGAAGGATCCCTTGATACCTCATGTGTTTGGGAAGAACAATGCACATGAGATGTGGATGGCTCTTTAGAATTTGTTCCAGAACAAGAATGAGAACTGGGTGTTGGTATTGGAGGATAAGTTGAAATCCACCAAGATGATAAAGGATGAAGGAACGACTTCATATCTAACAAGGATATCTCATATTCGCGATGATATTGTTGTTGTCGGGGTTAAAGTTTTAGATGCATAGATGGTAAGGATTGCCTTGAAAGGGTACACCAAGGAATGGAAACCCTTCATCAAAGGAATCATTGCCAAGTAGAAGCTGCCTGACTAGAATAGACTATGGGATGACTTTATTCAGGAAGAGTTGTGAGATGAGGATCTTCATCCTTCCAAGAAGGTAGATGAGGACATGGCACTTCCAAAAAAAATGAAGGGTAAGAAGAAGGAATTGAGTAAAATCAAGTGTTTTCACTATGGCGAGATGGGTCATTATGCATAAAAATTTCCAAAGAAGAAAAGAGATGATGAGAAGAAAAAAGGGAAGCATGCCTCCCTTATTTCCCATCAAGCAAATATGGAAGAAGAAGAGGATGCCCTTTCACTAATTTTTGATTTCTCAGAAAGTATTATAAAAGAGGATGGATGGTACGTGGAAATTGGTGCGACAAAGCATATGACAGGCTCATAGGATGTTTTTGAGACTCTAGCTGAATGGGACTCGATGTTGCACATGGTGTTGGGTGACAAGAGTTTGTTGGAGATCAAGGATTGGGTGTGGTGCCATTCAGGTTGGAGATATGATGTATGTTGTGGGTCCAAGATGTACTATTTGTACCAGGACTTAAGTATAATGTGCTCTTAGTATCGATGATGGAGAGGAAGGGCTTTTAGGTCTTGTTGCAATATGGGAAGGTAAGACTCAAGACTAGAGGCTCTAAGTCCAATGGGATTATGCTTGGAGTAAGGGAGAACGGTCTCTACAGGTTGACGGGCAAACCCGAGGATCATATAAAAAAGAAAGGGAGGTCCAGGTTCCAAAGGAGAAGGAGTAGGTGTGGGTGTAGTTGCAGGCTTCAAAGGAGCAGGTGTAGGTCCCAAGAAGAAGGTACACTTTTTTGAGAAAGTCCAAGATCTAGAGGCTCATAGGGAGTCAAGTTCAAGAAAGAGTTTGCAGAGTCAGAGGGAGAAACTTCAACCCAAGAAGAGTGCATGGTCAGTGGGGAGCAAGGGTGCTTCCACATCTGGCACAAAGGAACTGTAGAAGGAATGGAAATCATTGAAGGAAAAGAAAAAGAAGCAGGAGGCTTTGAGCGACAACGACACTTCCGAGGGAGGCATAGTTCATGCTTCTGGGATTGCTTCTATTGTGAGTAATAGGAGCTGGGAAAGTGTTGCAAGCAGTGATGGTGAAGATGATGTACTTCTGAGTCATGGAGGTACCTCCATCACATAGAGGGAATGTTCAATTTTGTAACTTGGGAGGTACTCCAAGCCCCAGAGGTTCAAGGGTTTGAGTGTTGAGATTGCAACAAGATGATGGAGCTTAGTGAAAAGAGTCGCCTTCACTAAGTGGGCCCGTAGGCTACTTTTTGGCGCAAGTCTATTTTTAGACTATGTCTATTTTTAGACATATGGATCATGTCTATGGATTGCAGGTTGCTGTTTATGGATGATTGATCAAGTTGGAAAAAATTGATGGACTTCTATTTTTGATGAAAGTGTGAGTGATCACAGTGTGAGTGATCAAAGTCTATTTTTAGACTGGCTGTCAAAAATAGAAAAGTCAAATATTATTATCTCACAATAATATTTGGACTATAAACTTAATCTTATTCTCTTGGAGCACTTCATGTTGAGCTACAGAGGTGGCACATGCAGCTGTCAGAAGGAAATACGCTTTTCTTATGAGTCAGTTGAGTTGTTGCATGCATGACTTCAGTTAGAACTCAATCAGTTGAGTTTGGTGGAGTTGATTGTGGAGTTGATGGAGTTGTGTTTAGGTTTAGCTTTGTTAAACTAGTTGTATTTAGTCTAACTGGAAAATAGACTATAGATGAGTTGGGTGAATTAGTTATTAATTAATTCACAAGTTATTAACTCATAATACAACTAATGAATACATCAGTTAACTCAGTTGCATGTCAGTGCATGTTCAGTTCAACAGGGACAGGTGGTAGAGAATCAGATTACTATCAGTTGTGCACCAGATCTTGCACAATCAAGGGATTGAGTATGCCAATGAGTTTTCTCACATATTTTCCCACATTATAGCTTGTGCTCACGTCCAACAAAGCGTGAGTGACTATTTTGCAGGTGAAAAACGAGTTTGGTAAGCCATTCTCATTAGTTCTTGAGCAGGTATTGAGCAGTGGAGGCAGGCAAGCAGTGGAAGAGATTTGGAGATCAGATCTGAGCTGTATTGTGTGTAACAGAGGTGGAGATACTTGTGAGAAGTATTATGTTGTGTAATGTTACATGACTCAATCATTAATATACAGATAGTTGGGGTTTTTAGTGAGATGCTTTCCCCGGGATACATACTGTGTTAATGTGTGAATGCTCTTGATGTTTTATTGTTATTGATGCTGCTATATTGATGATCAACGTAGAGGAGCTTATGTATTGTGTATGTTTTCCGCAATAGTACATGATCAGGATAATCTCCATTGAATATGTGTTAAATTATTCAAAATTTCTACATGGTATCAGAGGGAGCTAGATAATTGTAGAAAAAGTTTCTACATGGTATCGGAGCTGTTGATCATCAGATCTACTATTCAGGAAGTGTTTACATTCTATTTCTCTAGGCAGAGCCTGTAATCGGGCCAGGTAGCCTCTGGATTCATCCTTCCTTTGGAAGGTGAAATATCCGGTGAATGCCCATACAGTCAATCTCTGTACGAGAAATATTGTGTTCTCACGAATTCTAGATTGGAAGCAGTTGAGTTGGTTGCTGGTGGAATTCGATTTTGCAGCAGTATTGTTGAAATGTCTTTCAACGGATTGCAAATGTTATTCCAAAGCAAGAGCGACCTGGCGCTCAAGGATAAACTCAGTAACAATAAAGGTGAGAATGGATCTTGATCAAAGGTATCTGATGAAGAGAATTGTGCTTTGGCTGCCAAAGAAAAGAAAGGGGAGAGCAAGAAAGCTTCTCAGTCTGGTGCGAAAGGCAAGAAGCAGGATATGTCCAAGGTGAAGTGTTTTCACTGTCACCAGCACGGACACTATGCCACAAATTGTCTGTAGAAGAATAAGAACAAGCAAGCTGCTGGATCTGCAGGGGGAGAGGCCTTAGCTTCTCAGTTTGAGCTTGATTTTTCATTGATCGCATGCTTGGTTTCAAGTGTGATGGGATCAGTGTGGTTCTTGGACAGTGGTGCGTCTTTTCACATGACGGGAGATAGAGATTTGTTCTCTGATCTGGAGGACAAAGATCTTGGAGTGCACATCAAGATGGGCAATGATGGTAGATACAATGCGACTGGTATCGGTACCATTTCCTTTGAGAGGGAGTCTAGTAAACCCTTTGTATTGAAGGAAGTCATGCATGTTCCAGGATTGAAGAAGAATCTCATCTCAGTGGCGATGTTAGAAGACAGGGGTATGATGTTGTTTTCAGCGAGGGAAAGGCCTTCCTGCGCAGCAAGACAACTGGTGAGACCCGGAAGATAGGGGTTCAAGTGAGGAACCTTTATCAGTTGCATGTAGATGGATGCACAGCAATGGCAGGCAAGGCAGAAGGATTGGTGAGCTGGGATGATGGCGAGTTGTGGCACAGGAGATTGGGTCACCTTCACCATGGAGCCTTGAAGATACTGCAGCAGATCACTACAGGGCTTCCTAAAGGCACACTTGCGCAGTCAGATCAGTGTAAGGGGTGTACTTTGGGGAAGTTTGTGAAAGCCACCTTTCATGAGAAGGATAGTCGCGCCACGATGATCCTTGAGAGAATTCACACAGATGTGTGTGGACCTTTCTCAGTTGCTTCGACAGCAAAACACAGGTATTATGTGATTTTTGTTGATGATTTCTCTCGTAAGTGCTGGATCTTCTTCATGCAGAAGAAGAGCGAGAGATATTCAAAGTTCTGTGAATTCAAAGCACTGGTCGAGAAGGAGTCGGGGAAGAAGGTGAAGGCTCTTAGGAGTGATAATGGTGGTGAATACATCTCGGACGAGTTCAAGGATTTTTGCAAGACAGAAGGGATTCGTAGAGAGCTCATAGCTCCCCATAACCCACAGCAGAATGGGGTAGCTGAGCGGAAGAACAGAACGATTGTGGGTGTTGCACGGGCAATGTTGCATGATCAGGGCCTACCCCTTCACTTGTGGGTGGAAGCATGCAATACAACAGTTTATGTGCAGAACCGTTGTCCTCATAGGATACTTGGCATGAGTACACCCGAGGAGGCTTATTCTGGTAAGAAGCCTGATCTTTCTCATTTGAGGATTTTTGGTGCTAACGTTTACATGCATGTGACGAAGGATGCCAGAAAGAAGTTGGAGCCGACCGCAGAGGTTGGGATATTTGTGGGGTACACTGATACGCCCCACAACTATCGTGTGTATTTGCCAGACAGTGGTAAAACTGTTGTGCGACGGGATATAAAATTTCAGGAGGAGAAAGCCATGAAGTGTTCGCTTGAGAGGGAGCTACACTTGCATGCAGATGAGGAGCTATTAGTTCCTAAGGATGAGCTTCAGGATGTGGATCAGCCACAGGATGAGGTTCATGGAGTGGACGAGACCACTCATGCAGCGCCAACCATCAGAGGGCGAAAGCTCTTGACAGAAGCTGAGCGACTGGCTCAAGATGCAGAGAAAGTTGTAGGACCACCTACAACCCAATGTAGGCAGAGACAGTCACCTGATTGGTACATTGGATACATGGCTCTTATGAGCAAGTGTGTTGTGACTGAGCCATCCTCTTTCGAGGAAGCTGTGGAGGATCCCACATGGGTAGACGCCATGGTGGAAGAGTATGATTCTATTGTCAGAAACAGTGCATGGGAGATTGTTCCTAGACCAGAAGGGAAATCAGTGGTGGGTTCGAGATGGATCTACAAAGTTAAGCAGGCAGCTGACGGGAGTGTGGAGAAGTACAAGGCAAGATTTGTTGCTCGAGGCTTTTCACAGATAGAGGGGATCGATTATGAGGAGACCTTTGCACCTGTCGCAAGCTATTCTTCCATACGGATGATTCTTGCTCTCTCAGCGCAGATGGGATGGCACATTCATCAGATGGATGTGAAGACTGCGTTCCTCAACGGAGTCATTGAGGAGGAGGTGTACATTGAGCAACCCGAAGGCTTTGAAGTCTTCAGCAGCGAGTCGCATGTGTGCAGGCTCAAGAGAGCGCTGCATGGGTTGAAGCAAGCACCATGTGCTTGGTACACACGGATAGACAGCTATTTCACAGGACTTGGATTCTCCAAGAGCGAGGTGGATCCGAACCTACACTAGATTGTGGTGGAGGGTAAGTTGCTTATCATTGTACTGTATGTTGATGATTTGATTCTAACGGGTGATGAGCTGTTGATACTGTCATGCAAGAAGGATCTTGCTACAGAGTTTGAGATGAAGGATTTGGGCCTCCTTCACTATTTCCTGGGATTGGAAATATGGCAGCGCAGTGGTGGACTATTTGTTTCTCAGGGCAAGTATGCTCGGGAGATACCGGAGAAGTTCAACATGCATGACTGCAAGCCTGTTGATACTCCTCTTCCTGGAGGTTGGAGGAAGGAGGATGCCACTTCGGAAGAAGAAGTGGATGCCACTGTTTATCGACAGTTGGTGGGGTCGCTGATGTATTTGGTCAATACACGACCTGATATATGCTATGCAGTTAACCAGCTTTCACAAGCTATGGTTAAGCCTACCAAGCTCTTCTGGAAGGCGGGCAAGCATGTATTGCGCTACTTGAGAGGCACATCGGGATATGGTTTGTGGTACAGAAAAGAGGATGAGGTGAAGCTATGTGGCTTCACGGATGCAGATTGGGCAGGGAGCCCAACGGACAGAAAGAGCACATCAGGAGGGGTCTTCAGTATCGGATCGACAACAGTTTCTTGGTACAACAGGAAGCAGAGATCCGTGGCACTTAGTTCAGCAGAGGCCGAGTATATGGCAACAAGTTTGGCTGCATGTGAGGCTATATGGATGAGGAAGATCCTAGTTGGTTTGTTCGGTTCTCATTTGGATCCTACTGTGATTTACTGTGATAACCAGAGTTGCATTAAACTCTCGGCTAATCCTATATTTCATGATAGATCTAAACATATTGACATCAGGTACCATCATATCATAGATTGTGTGCAGCGGAGGATCATGTTACTTTCGTACATTCCAACGGAGGATCAGGATGCTGATATTCTGACGAAGGCTCTCACCAGGAGCAAATTCGAGTACCACCGAGGCAGGATAGGAGTTGCTGATAATCCATATCTTGTCGATAGGGAGTGTTGAGATTGCAACAAGATGATGGAGCTTAGTGAAAAGAGTCACCTTCACTAAGTGGGCCCACATGCTATTTTTTGGCGCAAGTCTATTTTTATACTATGTCTATTTCTAGACATATGGATCATGTCTATGGATTGCAGGTTGCTGTTTATGGATGATTGATCAAGTTGGAAAAAATAGATGGAATTCTATTTTTGATGAAAGTGTGAGTGATCACAGTGTGAGTGATCAAAGTCTATTTTTAGACTGGCTGTCAAAAATAGAAAAGTCAAATATTATTATCTCACAATAATATTTGGACTATAAACTTAATCTTATTCTCTTGGAGCACTTCAGTTTGAGCTACAGAGGTGGCACATGCAGCTGTCAGAAGGAAATACGCTTTTCTTATGAGTCAGTTGAGTTGTTGCATGCATGACTTCAGTTAGAACTCAATCAGTTGAGTTTGGTGGAGTTGATTGTGGAGTTGATGGAGTTGTGTTCAGTTTAGCTTTGTTAAACTAGTTGTATTTAGTCTAACTGGAAAATAGACTAGAGATGAGTTGGGTGAATTAGTTATTAATTAATTCACAAGTTATTAACTCATAATAAAACTAATGAATACATCAGTTAACTCAGTTGCATGTCAGTGCATGTTCAGTTCAACAGGGACAGGTGGTAGAGATTCAGATTGCTATCAGTTGTGACTATAGTTGTGCACCAGATCTTGCACAATCAAGGGATTGAGTATGCCAATGAGTTTGCTCACGTATTTGCCCACATTATAGCTTGTGCTCACGTCCAACAAAGTGTGAGTGACTATTTTGTAGGTGAAAAACGAGTTTGGTAAGCCATTCTCATCAGTTCTTGAGCAAGTACTGAGCAGTGGAGGTAGGCAAGCAGTGGAAGAGATTTGGAGATCAGATCTGAGCTGTATTGTGTGTAACAGAGGTGGAGATACTTGTGAGAAGTATTATGCTGTGTAATGTTACATGACTCAATCATTAATATACAGATAGTTGGGGTTTTTAGTGAGATGCTTTCCCCGAGATACATACTGTGTTAATGTGTGAATGCTATTGATGTTTTATTGTTATTGATGCTGCTATATTGATGATCAACGTAGAGGTGCTTATGTATTGTGTATGTTTTCTGCAATAGTACATGATCAGGATAATCTCCATTGAATATGTGTTAAATTATTCAAAATTTCTACATTGAGGACAAAGCACCACAAGGGCAACTTGTGGGTTTGGAACCCAAGAAAGGAGTTTTGGCACCAATCATGTTTTTTGGGAAGAACCATGATGGTTTCATGGCATGTGATGGATGAGTATGATAGTGCTCAGAAAGATGATTCCAACACATCAAAAATCATCCGAATCCAAATTTTTGTTAGAGATATATGAATTTTTGAAGTTGACATAATTAATTAATTGTCACGAAGGCTGACTTGATAAGTGTCACTTCAAATGTGATGTTCAGCCTTGATATGTGTATAAATATAAAGCGTATTGAAGTCATTTACGCATCCATTTGTGCAATGTATTTCCTAGAGAAAGGAGCTATGAAATTTACCTAGCCACAACAAAGGAGGAGTTTTGGACAACGTTGAAGAAAGGGATCTGAAGTCTACTACAGGAGGCCGAGTAGCTGAGGCAAGCACGGATTGTCTTGGGGCTAGAAAGGTGGTGAAAACAGGGTCTAAGTTTGTTGTGAAGAGAGCCAAGAATGCTAACTGTTAGGATGAGTTCCTAAGGGTCAAATACGTTGCTGTTTGGAGGTTGTTTAGGCACATTTTTGGAGGTTTTTTGCTACAACAAGTTGTTGTGCTAGGCCGCAAGCCATAGAACACAACTAGAGGATGTGTGAGGGCTTTCAAGGCTTGAAAATACCCTAAGAAAGTAGTGTGGGTGAGGATGAGACCTTTGAGGGTATGTCACAACCCTTAAAGGGATAGTTTGTTGATTGTGGGATGAAACTGGGTTTTGGGATGGGGTCCCTAGGGTCATTTTGGTCAAGTTTTGGGTGAATTTTGTAATATCTTTTTGTATTGAATGTAAAGTATCCGTGAAATGTGGAAGGGGAGTGCGAAGCTAGTATGGGTCAAAGGGAATTTAGTCCCTTGGGTGGGTAGGCGATAGAGTGGTTTTGAGACCCGCCCATGGTCCACAGACCATGGTATTGTAAAGAAAAATCTATATATAGATGAGTCATAGAGAATCTTAGAATGTAAAAAAAAATTAGAAGAATCATTATAAGGGCAAGGTGCTAAGGCAGGAAAGGTCTGTTTCCTATACTTAGGTGAAAGGGGAAGGTTCCTACAGCTGAGTGTGCAGAGACCTTGGTAAGTCTGTAGGCTGAGTGCATGGGCCCCTGCAGCTGATTGCGTAGGGAAAAGAAGTCTATATCTAAACGAATTTAATTAATAAAGACTGTCTTGAACCAATTCTGATGCATATGTGTCTTGATTATTACTTTTTCAAAGTTTATGTATCTTCGCTATATGTTATGAAATGTATGAATTAATGATTATTTACTACGTGAATCTAGTAGATATGTAAATTTTATGCATGTTAAGGATAATTAACGACCCTCACGAAGATCTAGAAGTCATTTAGATAGATTTACAATAATTGTTTTTTTGGAAGGATTAAAGGTGTGCAAAGGTATATCTAAGCCTTAATAACTAAAGGAATCCATCACACAAGCCCCTCGATGGAGAAACTTGGTTGGCACAGCTAACTTTGAACCTAGGTTAGGTCCCATCAAGCCAACAAATGGTTCTATTGCTAGGACCAAGATCTATCTGAGGAATGTGTGCAAAGTGGGTTCCTACTAAGAAGGAAATCGAGAAGTGGATCAATCAGAAGTTGCATGCGTTTGCATCTTAGGAGAACAGAAACCCGTGGTTATCCAAGGAACAGTGCCTAAATAGATACCTCTACACAGACAAGACTGACACCTCCTTCTGTTTCTTTCCTTGCAAATTGCACCAGAGGTTGTCTACATTTACAGCTAGTTAGGGTACGTGGAGGCTTGATGACCCTGTTGTGTGGACACCATAACTGGTGAAACACATAGAATCTTTAGAAAATCACATCCCGATAACTAGTGTCCATTCAGAGTTGCTAGTCCCACTAAGACGGGTAGCTACCTTAGAAACAAACAAATTAAAGTTACTTGTGTTTTCCTTTATGAGAGATAGATGAGAGAGAAGGAGAGAGTACCAACCTCAATCTTTTGCTTGGCTCCTTACTTGTTTCCTCCCTCCTTTGATAGAGCTCCGCCAACCTTTCCTCACTTGTCCCGCTTCAAAGAACACCTGTAGAGTCAAAGCAGCATAATACCATCAAAGTATATAGATTTATAACCATAAACAATATAGGATCAGATGTATATTAACAATACAAATGCATACACCAATACAAGAATATGGAGGAAAACTCAAATATCTTTATTGGTAGAAGTAGTAGAAGAGAGGATTACAACCCAGCGGTCTGACCCAATGCCATCCTCCCAGCATGAAAGCCCTCTTCACCTCATGAAAAGCTAGATCACCCAACACTACAATGTTTCACAGAGAAACCAACAACACTTCCTTACAAAAATACAAAATTCCAGCCTCTGGATCTCTAGGATGAGGGATCCATATATAGATATTTGCAGGTGGGTGACTCAACTTCTGGGATTTTGATTAGTGTCATTTCACTGATATTTCTTGGTTCCACTTGGATATTTCATGATATCTTACTCATCCCTGGGCGAATTCAGAGAGGCAAGTGTCAAATGAGCAGTTTCTAGAAGATTCTCTGGGTTTCCACCTAGCAAACTACCTCTACCATTTGTCTGCTCTCGCTCATCGCACCCTACAAAAGGGCTTTTTAGTATGCATCGCACCCTTTGCATGTGACAAGTGAGATGCATCACACCCTCAGCATGGAGCAGTCTGTATGGTCCAGTTTTGACCAATTTTGAGTAGTTTTTCAGGGAGAACTTCTGGAAAATGATGTAATCAGCTGAGCTTGTCCCTTTAGGGTATGAAACAACACTTTTAGGGGTTTAGAATCCCTTGGTTTATGGACATATGTGATTGGGGTTGAAGTGCCCAAATATTTCTATAACAGTTGCCCCCTAAAGCATGAGGTCGTAAATCTTCTGATGTTGGGTGAAATGCTTTATCATGAGAATCCGAGGTTTTTCGAACTGGAAGGTGACCTGTAATAAGATACAATACAATACATTATCTTCATAATATTTTCATGATTTAGCTGAGGCGAGCATTCCCATGCTTAGCTTTATAAATTCATTTTCATGTACATAGGACAGACAGCTGTCTATGTGGCAGACTGATGATTCTGGTAGAGCCATCATCCTTTGGCTTCGATGATTATCTGTGCAGCTATGATGTACATTTGATGTCTTTATTTTTCCTAAATATATCACAGCCCAGATGGATGAAACTAGATTCAGGGTCTTCAAACTTGTTCAATCTTCACCCGAAGTACAAGTCGATCCATGTGAAAAGATGTTCTGATGTCGAACATGGAAAGACATCGCCTGATTACCAGTCAATGATGTAAGTTGTTAACAGGCACGAGAGGAATCACCGATAATGATGATGACCGTCAAGGTACTGCAGTACAATTCACGTGGTGTGAATACATGAGTCGATGTCGAACACCACGTAAAATCTTTCGATCAAAGGCCATTGATGTAAACCTATCGCTGGAAGTGAGAAACTTTCCATTTAGGCATGCAAGCTTCAAAGTACTGAAAGGGTTGTTTCTAAGTCAACTTCTTGGATAATGAGCTGATGTCGACAAGAAGTGACCCGTCGTAGGAGGGCCTTAATAAATCCCACATCTACGACATGGGACGGAGCAAATGATTTTGCGGAGGTGAAAACTATTTGATGATACAAGGTTCAGGGTAGTGGTCATGAAAGAATGGAGTGTGAAGGTATTGCAGCAGATGAGGCGTAAGCTGGGTTGGTGAATTCTTTGAGCGACTTCTCTATATCGGCGAAACTGAAAATGGATTGGTAGCGTTAACCCCAAAAATGGATGGTACGGAGGACCAATGGTGATATGACTGGTGAACGGAATAACGCAACCCGACTCAATCATGGTGATGGAGTGAAACTGTTATGTTCAAGAGCGACTTGCTACCAATAAAGTTCTTCCAGTTTTCTTCCCAATTTTTCCCCAGTCATTGCTGACCAGTACCTCTTTATTTTTGTCAAGCTTGAGGAGGATAACATGTGCATGTTCTATAATTTTCCCTTTGGGAAAAGTTGTCACTATGTTTTAGTGAGCCTAGCGACAATGAAACTCGCTCTTGTATGTAATGGACAAGTTTGTCGCTATTGTTTTAATGAGTTTAATGACAAAGATAACTCAGTCCTTTTTAGTTTTAGAGAGTCTGAAAAGAGATGGAAAGGAAACTCTAGTAATCCTTTTTCGTAGTATAATCCCTCAAGTCCGAAAAAGTATAAAATAATACGAAAGGGATGACTTTTCCGATCACTTTAACGAGCCGAAAAAGACAAGCGCTTGATATTTATGTGTAATGATCCCTCAAGTCCAAAAAGATTAAAATATACAAGAGGGATGGCACTTCCAATCACTTTAACGAGCCGGAGAGGCCAATTGCTCAGCAATCTTTTTATATTTTACGAGTCTAAAAAGAGCTTAAAAGAGACTTGTCTTTGATGAACGAGTGATATTTTCGGGTAGCAGTTGGTTCCAGGTAAGGTTTGGAACTTTTCAATCATGGCAGTGTAAAGAAGATGGCTAACAGAATCACTCATTGCAGCTGTTCCTCAAAAGGGTAAACAATCAAGTGGAGGCAGATGATCGGCTAAAAAATGGAGGTGATGGTAAGAACACAACCAAGGCTCAAAAGATGATAGTAATGTGATCACAAAGGTTATTTATCAAAATTGGGTTCATTTTTTAATGATCTTGAACTCTGGGGGAACATATGCTCATAACTAGGTTTATTTTTTAACGAGCTTGAACTTTGCGGAAACATTGCTCGTGCTAGTCGTATAATAAGGATGTCTCTCATTAGTAGGCTCATCTTTTAGGGAGCTTGCCCCATGCACAAATTCACTCCGAAGCCTTTTATATGTAAGCTAGGAATGACCAACTACTGTCCTAGGGGTTAAAGAACTACTGAGGTTAGGTAGGATAGCTTCTCAATGGGAAGCCTTTCCTTTACTTTGCCATTTCCGTCGGTCTTAGCAAAGGTGAATGGTTGACTAGACTAATCACCTAACTTAAGCAGTTGAAGTTAGTAAAAAACTACAGGGTTAGAGTTACGCTGGTCATTTTCACTTGCGTAAAAAATGTTTGCATGCCTCCAGGTATAAAGAGAAGTAGAGTTTCTAGGTTACCATATGGAAGTTCGTGCATTAAAGCAAGGTTGCTTCATCCGCATTTGTAGACAAAACACTTCCTTGGCTCTGTCCATCGAAATAGACAAAGGTGAATGGTGGGAGCTTCCACTTACATAAAATTTGACAAGGGTATACTTTTCCAGTCTAATCCCATTTTCCTAAACGGACGAGTGTGTCAGACTAGTCATATATCCTACGTGGAAACCTTCCTTATACCTGGGGTTTTCCTACCGAAGCAGACCAAGGCGCATGCCCCCTAGGTTTAGTCACATTCACCGAATCACTCGCGCTCATTAGATGGACGGAATGGAGGTTGATGAGACATTCCTTGTGCAAAAATACCAGTTAGGGATGGAATTTGACTAGTAGCCATGTTTGAACCGGGGAATGAAAGCTAGTCAACGAGCTAGACCATTTTGCCTTCATACAGGAAACACATCACTCGAAAGAGTGAGGAAACAATAGCTCCCATGCTATAAATGTGGTCATGCCCAAGGAGTAGATTGTAATCTAGAGGTCCTTAGAATACCATCATGTTTAGATGAACAGTTTTCCTTCTCAAAGTTATAGGAAAATTTGGAAGGATCCCTAAAGGTTGACTGGTTCCTTTGTTGAAGCTTGACATATTTCGAATCTCAGGTAGAAGCAATGGCGAACCAAGCGCTTTCCAAGCTGTTGAGGAAAGGATACTCATAGAAGCCCCTTCATCTATGATAGTACCAGCCATGATCATTCTATAAGATTGTACAATGATTCAGAATGGTACATTAGATGGTAGGCGAGCTCTCCCTAGTAGATTCCAATCGAAGGAAATGACTAGATTGCTTGGAGGAGGGACCGAATAAATGACCAGATGAATCTCTGACAAACTTCCTTCCTGTGGTAAAGGAACAGGTAGATTGCCCCCATGTTCATCAGATTCTGTGTTAACAAAAATAATTTGAACGGTGTCGTTCTCATTCTCTTTGGTGACTATATCATCTGAAGGTGGACCTTCTAAAGACAAGACTGGGTCGACTGCCATCTCGACATGTTGACTGTGGTTCGATGTGGACTCAGAGGGTTTATCTTCAATGATAGGCTCTTCGACGAATGACAAAGGTGTGTCAGTCGGATTTTCAACTAGCGATGGACTCGGTAAGAGTTTCTTGTATCTAGGAGGAAGTCGTTGCGGTGAAATAGGACGGTTATCCAAGACTCTTTTAGCTTTGTCGAGGAAAGGACAATGGTGGAGTGCATGATCACCTTCACACAGTCTACAAGGAAATTTAGATCTTCCTTTCTGTCCATTAACTTCATTTTCACTAGTTGATGGTTGAAGACATCGGATTGTGCAAGTGGGGAGACTAGTCCCTTAAGATCCGCAGGATGCACGGACAATCTCGATGATATTGTTCTCCTTTGCAAATGACACATGGAGATTTAGGTTTGGATGGTGTAGTGTGTGGATTTTCGCCAGACGATGCATGGTTGCCCCCTTTCACCATTGGCTTCTTCTTCTTCTTCTCCTTCCCTTTCTTCTTCTTCTCAGTTACTTGGATTTTAGTGTTACTAGCTTCACCAAGCGAAGAGGAAGAAGGAGAGGGAGAAACAAAAGAAGTATAAGGTGGGGGAGTGACTTCAATATCATCTGGTTGCTGATTTGATTGCTAAGGAATTACGATGTTTTGAATGACAAAGGTCAAGAAAAGCCATACTGGCGGCCAATTGTGAGTCCTAGAAGGGACAATGTAGCCATATGTGGAGCACCAATATCTCCCCAAGAAGAGAAAGGACTAGGATTCCCCCAAAGGGGAAATCCTTGATTGGTGGACTCCATTTTCTCAACCTAAGACCAATGAGGGAATAGTGATGTTATTTAGATTAAAATATATTTTATGACGCTTTGACACAACTTGATTTTTCAATTTTTAAGAGTCGAGCTAAAGATGACTCTAGTCGCCTTTGATTTTTAATGAGCCTGAAGTGACAAGTGCTCAGATGGACCTTTTATTTTAAGGAGGCTGAAAAGGAACAAAAGTGACTAGTCTAGAAATCTAGACAAAGGGATTACCAAACCAATCTCAAAACTGCAGAATACTTTTTATGTACGATGGTCAATCTTCCTGAATGTTGTGTTCAGTGCATTGCGATCGATAGGGTGGCAGACACAACTTCCTAAGGATAAAGGATATAGCCTATTGTGGTCTCCCAATATATACTCAACGGTATGTGGGAGCACAAATCCGTACTGGCACTTGTCATATCAAAGAGGAGGAATCACCCAACCTATGACGAAAACGATAGTTACTAGGCTTTACGACGCCGAAATATGTCTCTAGCCTAGACTTCTAGATGTTGTGCATTAGGTTCCAAAGTGTTTTTATGTTCATTGAGGTTTATTTTATAGTTGATCTTTCTTAAGAAGTTTTCCTTTAAGGTTCACTGCGTGATGTAGATATACAATTCCTAAATATGCAATCTAATATGATAAACAGTCGTTTACTTTCTTTTAGCAATGAAAATCCTAGCTACTAAGGAAAGAGAAGTAAAGTTCTTTCAACATAGAGCAGAGAGCACACATTAAGATGCATTGTCCTAAATCAATTTATGCATGCAGTCTAAATGCAAATGCACATGCATGTATTTGTTTTTCAGTTTCCTTAATTTGAGAATGACAAAAAGAAAAATAAGTACAAATCCGAACTATCTTTCCTCAAAGCGACACTATAGCAATTTCTTTTCAAAAACAAAAGGAAGATTTAGACGACACTTTCAATTTTGACTCGAAAACTGCTTTCGACACTTCAAAGAATTGATTGTTCAAATGAAATACAATGGAAAAAGTGTAATCAACTATCTAAAAGAGGAAGACTTTACGACACTCTTTTCTTTCACTGAAAACGACACTTGCGACACTTTCAAATCAAAAGACGACAGTTCAATTAAGCTACTTTTTGCAAAGGAGGACTGTAAATGATGAAAAATACATTAAAAAAAATTCACAATTCCTTATCAATGGAGGCTGAATAATGCAAAGGAAGAAGGTTTCAACAGTGATATACTAGTCATAGACATCAAAAGTACTGAATAGAGCTGAAAACAATGAAGAAAAAAACAAAATCTGGAGGTAGAAATAGTCTCATTCAATCATCGCACCTGTAACACAGGGAAACAGGGATGCATCTCACCTGCAACACACAGGAGGTGTGATGCATCCAGGTTGCCAATGAGAGATATTGTGATGGTCCAGGGACGAGACTGAGCTTGGTTTTCACTCACAGTTTGCAGCTAAGTTCAGGGATTTAAGCTGAGCTAATGATAGACAATAAACACAAAGTATAGGGGCTGATCTAATGAGGTTATTTGAGCTACCATCAGGGCACTTAGGATTTTTTCAAGTCAGATGTTCTATTCATAAACTAACCTGGAGATTTATTGAATCAACATTGATCTACTTTTCAGTTGCATAACAAAAGTAGTTCGAAGGCTAGCTGGCTTAACTTCAGGCTCTGTCTATAGTTTATAAAGAAAACAAAAGTAACTAACAATCAAACTATTCGTTCCCCAGTGGAGTCGCCATTTTTTTATCGGGAAAACTAGTGTCCATTCAGAGCTGCTAGTCCCACTAAGGCGGGTAGCTATCTTAGAAACAAACAAACTAAATTTACTTGTGTTTTCCTTTATGAGAGATAGATGAGAGAGAAGCAGAGAGTACCAACCTCAGTCTTTCGCTTGGCTCCTTGCTTGTTTCCTCCCTCCTTTGACAGAGCTTTGCCACTCTTTCCCCACTTGTCCCACTTCAAAGAACACCTGTAGAGTCAAAGCAGCATAATACCATCAAAGTATAGAGATCTATAACCATAAACAATATAGGATCAGATGTATATTAACCATAAAAATGCATAAACCAATACAAGAATATGGAGGAAAACTCAAATAGCTTTATTGATAGAAGTAGTAGAAGAGAGGATTACAAACCAACGGTCTGACCCAATGCTATCCTCCCAGCATGAAATCCCTCTTCACCTCATGAAAAGTTAGATCACCCAACACTAAAATGTTTCACAGAGAAACCAACAACACTTCCTTACAAAAAGACAAAATTCCAGCCTCTGGATCTCTAGGATGAGGGATCCATATATAAATATTTGCAGGTGGGTGAGTCAGCTTATGGGATTTTGATTAGTGTCATTTCACTGATAGTTATTGGTTCCACTTGGAGATTTCATGATCTCTTACTCATCCCTGGGCGAATTCAGAGAGGCAAGTGTCAAATGAGCAGTTTCTAGAAGATTTTCTGCGTTTCCACCTAGCAAACTGCCTCTACCATTTGTTTGCTCTCGCTCTTCGCACCATAAAAAAGGGATTTTTAGTATGCATCACACCCTTTGCATGTGACAGGTGAGATGCATCATACCCTCAACATGGAGCAGACTGTATGGTCTAGTTTTGACTAGTTTTGAGCAGTTTTTCAGGGATAACTTCTGGGAAATGATGTAATCAGCTGAGATTGTCCCTTTAGGGTATGAAACAACACTTTTAGGGGTTTAGAATCCCTTGGTTTATGGACATATGTGATTGGGGTTGCAGTGCCCAAATATGTCTATAACACCCGCAGGTTATTGATCACTCGATTGACTGCATTCTAGGAGGATTCGTCACAAAGTTTGCAATCGATACATCCACTAGCTATAGTGAAAAAAAGTGTAGGTTCTTTAAGGGATCAAGAGGTAGGTATTTAAAATCTCAGAAGACCTGGATTAAGATGTTATTGTGCGAAAAAAGTGTTATGCCATTACATTGATGTTTGGGACTACACAAAGTGGAAAACCCTTCAGAAGAAATGAAGAATCAGGCTCTGAGTATAGTCCGTTGTTTGGATCCCCTGATAGTGATGACGAAGGAATTATTTTGAGATCACCGTGAAGTGCACTACATATTGTAAGCTAGGGTATCTCGGGGATACCCCACCCATCCATTCCACTGCCACCTCCACCTCCTATGCATACACCAACACCTCTGCTTCCACCTCCACCTCTGCATCAACCATTCAACATGGCGAATATGATGAAGATGACAATCTTTAAAGGGGTAGTGAGCGAAGACACTGAGCAGTTCTGGTTCATCATAGATGTTGTGTGGAAGGCACAACATAACACATATGATATTATGAAGAAAGCGCAACTGATCACGACACTACATGATAGGGAATTGATGTGGTATATCAAGTTCAGCACAAATAAACCATGTGCGACGATGGTAGAGACTCAGCAAGCTTTGAACAATGAATTTAGGAAGCCTAAGTCTGAGGCACAGTTGGTAAGAGATTTTAAGGAAATATGATAGGGATTGAATGAGTCCACATGGGACTTCGATCAAAGGCTAAAGTGCCTGATCCGGCAGGCCAATATGTCGATCACATATTCCTAGCTTAGGGATTGTACATTGCATCGCTCTTACCACATCTAATATTTCCTTTGTCACAGTAGAAGATAGGAACACAAGCAGAGGTTGTGGAGATCACGATGAGGTTGAAAGCCTCACCAATGTAGGACACAAACATTGGAGTACAACAAATTCAATATTAGCTGGAAAGTATACACATGGAGTTGTAGAGCTTGAAAATAGGAAAGGAAGCTCAAGCTGAGGTGCGCACAGAGGTATGATGCATTAAATGTAAAGACAAGGGTCACGATAAGGATCATCTCCCTTTGTATCAGTATTACTTGATTGGAGGAGGTCCTTGTACTGTTGAAACCTGAAAACATTCAAGGACCAAGTGTAGGAATACCCTTATGGTGCGCTATCTTCTAGATGGCAGGGAAACATGTAACCCATCATTGCACTTCTTGAAAAAGTTTTTACAGAATCCGCAACAGTTTTTTGTACTTTATGTACATCGGTCAAGCATGATGAGTGAATCCTCAAAAGTTATGAATTAATGAATGATCGAATGCCTACATATAGAATGCAAGCATAAAATCAGCCCCAAGATCAGGGCAAGGGTGCAGTGTGCGGAGGATTGTAGGGCTATGTACGAGGAAGAGGAGGAGGGGATGGCATAGGTTGTGGGAAAATCATTTTCTATAGTTGTGGTGAAGCATTAAATTTCATGCGTGACTATCAGAAGCCTGCACATCCATCTTTCCAATATTGTAGATAGTTTGATCATGTGATAGAATATTTCCCAATGGTGATAGCCAAGATGTACGAGAAAAAGATGCCACAACCTACGCAAAACTTACAGATGATGAGTGTGGAACCTTGCGAAGAGGATCATAGCATCAATATCATGATAGGAAGTGGTATTTCCACAGGAGAAGATAAAGGAAAGCAACCAGAAACTGAAGGATGGGTGCGCAAGGCTGCTGAGAAGGAGGTTGGCTTTGATCTCAATAGAGCTAAGGAAGCTTTTATGGAGGCCAAGAAAAACTTTGTTTAGGCTTTTACATCAGGAAGTCAGGAAAAATTGGTTGGAAAAAAAAGTGCAGGACGTGGATCCCTCATTATTAGCTACTTTTCTGAAAACTTATATGAAGCTGTTGCGGGATAAGAAGGCAGTGGAATGGCTCCAGGAGCTAATTGACAATTTTGAGGGTAAAGACAAGACTTCTCCCAAACAGCGCACTGTAAGGAAACTGGGTAAACATAAGAAGCGAACTGGGTGCGAGATGAGGCTGACCACTCAAATTGGAGAGTATGAAATGGATCAAGTCATCTTGGATCTCGGGTCTAATGCAAACATACTACCTAAGCAGACATGGGAAATGATGGGGAGACCTATGCTACAATGGTCTCCTTTACAACTATGCATGGCCAATCAACAGAAGATTATTCCTATGGGGCGCCTGTATGGGGTAACAATAAACATAGAAGGAGCGAGCACTCTAGTTGACTTTGAGGTAATTGAAATAGTGGATGACAACAATCTCTTACCCTATGCTACTAGGAATCGATTGGGCTTTCAACATGGATGAAGTAATTAATCTCAAGAAGAGAAGGAAGACATTTGAGAAGAAGGCACTCAGGTTTATTGTGCCATTAGATCCTGCTGAAGGAGCGCATTACACTGAGCCATTTCGTGACTACGAAGAGGATGACGATTTAGACTAGATATACAAGATCACTGCGCGTGACGAAGATTGGATCAATCCCACTGCAAATGGATGAATTACATGGGATGGGGATAGATCATGTACCTTAGATTCAGATGAAGAACTTGAGCAATGGCAAATAGGTTGCATGAAGTTTCCACATTATGTTGCAATATGATGACAAAATCGCTCCACTACATATCCACGGAGGTAAGGAATCTTCCGCATTATGATGGATTAGATGATGTTATCTTATTTTTGGATAAGTTTGAAAAGGATGTGCCAGAAGAGCATCGGTTCCAAGCACTTGATCTAGCACTGCGCACTATGCCTGCCCGATGATGGGGTACACACAAGGATAGCTTTGCTGACTGGAAGGAACAAAAGTGAATGATGAAACTAAGGTTTGGATATGCTAATACCCATATGACTAAAAAATACAATGGGAAGGATGATCCGCGCGAGCATTTGGCACGGTGGACTAAAGCTTGGGATGAAGAGCCTCAACCTAAATGGGTACATGCCTTTTATCATACCCTAGATATTATTCCCATGAATTGGTACCTGGAGACAGAGCTACACCACAGGACGACTGAGTGGGATGTCTTGAGGGAAAGTTTCTTGCTAACTTTCATCTTTGAGGATGGATTTGAGTGCATTGATGAAGCACTCCAAGAAATCAAGGCTAAAATATTTAGAATGCTTGAGGAGTTGGTAGAATGGGTTCAACCAGACTGGAATACATAGCTGCGCCATGCACTAGAATGCTACAACATGACGACCAAAAAAGAAGGAGAGGATCCACGAAATATCAACATTCTAGAGACCAAAGGACATCGCAAGGTTGAAGGACCCAAAGCAGTGAAACCTGATGTAACAAAACCTTTGAAAACTAGGAAAGTAAACATTAGATAGGTGATTATTGGGATGAAGATATAGTTGATAAAGTTGAGGAGCTGTTGCGCGAATACCAGGACTTGTTTTCCACCAAGTTCTCAGATCTGAAGACCATTGTAGGAGATTTGGGTGTAATGAAGATCACTCTAAAACCCGACGTGAGGCCCGTGAAAAAAATACCCTACCATCTTAATCCCAAGTATAAGGAGAAGGTGCGCAAAGAGCTGGACAAAATGCTGGAGGCTGGAATCATTGAGCTAGTAGAAGAGTCTGATTGGGTAAGCCCTATGGTTGTTCAAGAAAAGAATCAGCAAGGTGAAATCAAGATATGCATAGATCTAAGAAATATCAACGATGCATGAATTCATGACCCATTTCCAACGCCATTTACGGATGAAATCTTGGAGAATGTTGGAGGTTAGGATTCCTATTTTTTCACTGATGGGTTCTCAGGGTACCATCAAATTAAGATCGCGTCGGAGGATAGCAGCAAGACAAACTTCACGATGGAGTGGGGATGCTTTCAGTACATAGTGATGCCATTCAGATTGAAGAATGCGCCCGCAATATTCTCTAGGGTTGTAATTGCAGTGTTTAAAGAGTTCGTCCACAAATTATTATAAGTATATTTCTATGACTGGACTATGTTTGGGTTGTTAAAGCACCATGTTGCAAGTATGTGCCTTATGTTGGATACTTTTCGTAGATACTAGATTGCCCTAAAGTTGAAGAAATGTATATTTTGTCTGACTTATGGGATATTGCTAGGCCATGTGGTATGTAAGAAAGGATTGATGGTAAACCCTGCCAAGGTAGTTGTGATTGTTAATTTAGAGGCTCAAAAGAATGTAAAGCAGTTGCATGCAACATTGGGCCACACTGACTACTATATAAAGTTTATCAAATCTTATGCATAGATAACGACACCAATGGAGAAGTTACTAAAGAAGGACGCGACTTTATGATGGGATGAAGAGTGTCAGCATAGTCTTGATGTGTTAAAGGACAATATGGTGATTGCGTCCATCTTGGTATTCTTAGCCTGGAAGAAAGAATTTCATGTTCACGTGAATTCCCTTGTATTGATTTCGGTGCAGTATTGACCCAGCCAAGAGAAGGCGATATTGATCATCCTATAGCCTTTGCAAGTAGGAAATTATCAAATGTAGAGAAGAACTATTCAACTATAGAGTGTGAAGGATTGGTGATGGTCTACGTGCTACAAAAATTTTGACATTACCTCTTAGGCGCACATTTCAAAATGTACACAGATTACTCCACTCTTAAATACCTGGTTGATCCTGCCAGTAATCATATGCTTGTCTCAAAGATTAAGCCATGCATGTCTAAGTATGAATTAATTCAGACTCTAAAACTGCAGATGGTTCATTAAATCAGTTATAGTTTTTTTTTATTGTACCATACTACTCAGATAACCGTAGTAATTCTAGAGCTAATACGCGCACCAAGTCTTGAATCTTTGGAAGGGATGCATTTTTTAGATAAAAGGTTGGCGCAGGCTTTCCTACTTCTTCGATGAATCATGATAACCCGACGGATTGCATAGCCCTTGTGTTGGCAATGCTTCATTCAAATTTCTGCCCTACCAAATTTCGATGGTAAGATAGAGGCCTACCATGGTGGTGAAGGGTGACAGAGAATTAGGGTTTGATTCCAGAGAGGGAGCTTGAGAAACAGATACCAAATCCAAGGAAGGCAGCAGGCATGCAAATTACCAATCCTGACATGGGGAAGTAGTGACAATAAATAACAATACTATGCTCATTGAGTACGGTAATTGGAATGAATACAATCTAAATCCCTTAATGAGGATCCTAAGAGGGTCATGAAAATGAATATGTCCTGAGTGATGGTACAGATGGAGCTCTACACCATGATCAGCTAGAGG
Organism: Pinus tabuliformis; assembly: GCA_031772625.1. Taxonomy (NCBI): domain Eukaryota; kingdom Viridiplantae; phylum Streptophyta; class Pinopsida; order Pinales; family Pinaceae; genus Pinus; species Pinus tabuliformis. Next base: position 338,537,383 of record CM062820.1, read on the forward strand.
CCAAGGCTGTCACCAACCCTATTTGAGTAGTTGGACGCCTATGTAGAGTTCAAGGTGGATTTTCACAACGTGTCTATTTGTGCTCGATGAGATCTGAAAAAGGTATGGTACATGTTTCCATACCTAGTAAATGAGGCTGTTGTACAAGAAATTATGGGGAAATGGCCATGGGAGTGGCCGCACCCAATAGATCTTATCGCAGGCATAAGAAAGGGTGAAGAGAGTTCCTTCACTCAGATGAGAGCAACCCAAAAGCAGAAGGAATCTGGCTGCAACTCGATGGAAAGTTGCACACCAGAAGAAGGAAGTTGCAGCCAAGGCAGCTGCTGAAAACGAGTGCATCATGAAGGAAACCATGATGGATGTTGAGGAGTTCACTTCTCAGCATACTGCAAACAAGGAAGGGTCCGATGAGGAAGGAAGTGGGGGAAAGGAGTAGAGCACTCCCTTCAGAGTAACAAAGCACCATAAGGAGACAACTTCCATACTCAGTAAGAAGCAGAAATTGGACAAGCACGTGCACATAGAACCAATGGTCCTCACTAAGGGGGACTTGGATGAAATTAGAGACAAGGTCCACAACACAGTGACTGAACTATGGATGTAGTTCAAGCATCAATACCAGCAAGAACTGGGGAACATGAAAAAATATCTATGCGAATTGTAGATTCAAATAGGACAACTTCAAGCGAGTGTGGGACAGGTGAGCATGATCCAAGCAAGCCTATAGCAAGCGAGCGCAACTTTGCTAGAGACAGATAGGACTCTAGACCTCATATTCATACCATTACTAGAAGGATCATTGCGCACACAGATAGATGAAGCAAACAACCAACTCGCACAGATCAAGGATGTGGGTGTCAACCTAGTAGCACTACCTATTAATACCCTCCACGCACTTCATTAGGGGGTATTAGACGAGCTCAGGGTTAGGGAGAAACACGCGTTGTTATTCATCAACGAATTAAAGATGAATAATGAACAAATATTTGTGGAAAAGGCACAAGCACTGAAAGAGAAGGAAGAATTGGCCGCATGAAGACAGATCTTGGAGGAAACCATTACACATGCATGTAATGTGCTGCCATAACTTCACATTCCCAAAGATGCAGGATCAGAAATGAATATTTGAAAGTTGGCTACCACAGTTAGAGAATCAAAGGAGGAAATCAGCTGAGTCAAATTTTAGTTATAGATCAATATCTCAGAGCTACAATTGAATTTGCAGCCAACCACTCCACCAGAAGTCCAGGAGCAGCGTAGAGCAGACATCAAGGAGTGAATGGCCACTTTGGATGGAACAGTCAAAGGATGTATAGATCTCTTCGAGCAGGCAATGGAATTATGGATAACTCTGCAGGAGGACCCAACCCTACAGAGAATTATCACAAATATCCGGGAGAAGCAGTCAAAATTTGATCAACTCTAGCCAGCTTTGCACACATTGGCGCCAGTCCAACACTTCATTCAATTGAAAAAAGGGAAACAATTGCAAACACAAATTGATGAGCTACAGAGAAAATAGGTTGTCTTGAAGGCCAGAATATAGTCATGGATAGAGGAAGCAAGCCATCTTACTTTGTCAGTACAAGAGAAGTTGAAGACACTCAAGTAAACACAAAGGATGATGGGCCTTACGATGGAAGGCCCTACTACAGAAAAACTGGTAGAGGAAGTACAACAAGACATGGTGCAGGGTACTATTGACTTACAGGTGTTGAAGATGGATTTTAGCGAACACCAAAGCAAGATAGTTGTGCCCGCTGAGTGACTCAAGGGCGAGTCACCCAATTTGTGTTGGGGGCCTATTAGGATGGGGTCCTTGGGGTCGATTTGGTCAAGTTTTGGCTCAATTTTGTAATATATTTTTGTAATGAATGTAAAGTCTCCGCTAAATGTGGAAGCAGAGCATGAAGCTAGTATGAGTCAAAGGGACTTAGAACTTTGGGTGGGTAGGTGATAGAGTGGTTTTGAGACCTGCCCATGGTCCATGGACCATGGTATTGTAAAGAAAATGCTCTATATAGATGAGTAATAGCGAGTCTTAGAAAGTAAAAAAAATAGAAGAATCATTGTAAGGGCAAGGTGCTAAGGTAGGAAAGGTTTGTTTCCTATACTTAGGTGAAATGGGAAGGCTCTTGCAGCTAAGTGCACAGAGACCTTGGTAAGTTGCAGGCTGAATGTGCAGACCCCTACAGTTGAGTGCATAGGGAAAAGAAGTTTGTATATAAACGATTATATTTAATAAATATTGTTTTGAACCAATTATGATGCATCTGTGTCTTGATTATTACTTCTGCAAATTTTATGTATCTTCTCTATATGTTATGAAATGTATGTAGAAACTTTGTTCTAGCATCCCCCAATATTGCTTCGAGTGATACTGCAACCCACGCTACATGGGTTGTTTTCGAAAGGGCCAGAAATTAGGGTTTTGTTGGTTAGCACAACTAACTTTGAACTTGGGTCAAGCCCCATAAAGCCAAAATTAGGGCTGTAGTAAGTGCCTTAACTAGGAGTGAAGCAAAGAACAATACAAACAAATGACATCAGTGTTTTGTGGAGGGATGTTAGGTCAAAGGTGTTGACCAGTTTGGATCGTGATTGTGGCAGCCTATTGGTGCCATGTGGAGGATCTTCCAAGGAGGTGAAGATTCTTCCTAGGAGTAGATTCAACAATGGAGGATTGGGTGTCATAGAATTATTGGAGGGAAGAAATTTTACCACCCAAAGTAGCCCTAAATGAGCTATCTTGAAGGATGAAGAGAAGTTGAAGGTTGGGTGAAGGACGGTGTGAAAGTGAAACACTTTGATGGATGAAAGTTTTTGCTAGCTTGGTAGATTGGAGCTCAAGTATTAGCCAACCCAGAGGAGCATATTGGATCAGTCCAATTACACCATGTAGAAGGACATATAGTAGCGGTAGAGGGTAGCCCTCATGAAGTCTCAATTTGTAGTGGCCTAGATGGACTAAGGCACAACTAGTGAGTAGAACGGGTGTGATGGACCGGTAGGACAAGATGACAAGAAGTATTGTAGCCAAGTTTGTCATTGTATCTTGTAACCATAGACTCTTGTATTTATCACTTTGGATTAATATAATAAAGATTGGTGATTGTACATCATTGTACAATTTTGTTTAAAACTGTGTTCATTGTGCATGTATGGTTTGCTGCTTTAGATTTTCCACTGTGCAAAGTAGTTTATGGTTGAGACTCTTGGTTTGGTAGCATCAATGATTTAAGACTCTAACCTAGATCCAAGGTCATGAAATCGCAACATGGTATCAAAGGGTATCTGAGCTACTTTGAAAGCTAGTAAATCAGAGTTTTCACAACGAAGTACAACATGAGAGGAAGTTCGTCACATTGTGAGTGAAGGAGTCACTACAATGTTGAAGCTACAGGTTGGTCTTCGGTATGAGGACAGGTTGGAAGGTTTGTCCAACTACACTACTTTGAAAGAAAGGATCAAGTTGGTCTTGCAGGTCAACATGATCTGGGATTTTTCCGAGAAAGATATCAAGAAGTCATATGACCCTAAGGAGCTGGAAATATGGGAAGACTTGGATACAAAAGTGAGGTTGATCATCCTTGATGGTGTGAAGTATCCCTTGATACCTCATGTGTCCATGAAGAACAATGCACATGAGATGTGGATGGCTCTTCATAATTTGTTCCAGAATAAGAAAGAGAACTGAATGCTGGTATTGGAGGATAAGTTGAAATCCACCAAGATGATAAAGGGTGAAGGAACAAATTCGTATCTAACAAGGATATCTTAGGTTCAAAATGAGCTTGTTGCCGTCGTGGTCAAAGTTTCAAATGAAGAGATGGTAAGGATTTCCTTTAAAGGGTTCACCGAGGAATGGAAACTCTTCATCAAAGGAATCATTGCCGGGGAGAAGCTTCCAAACTTGAATAGACTATGGGATGACTTCATTTAGGAAGATTTGTGAAATGAGGATCTTCATCCTTCCAAGAAGGTAGATGAGAATGTGGCACTTCCAGCAAAAATGAAGGGTAAGTGCAAGGACTTGACTAAAATCAATTTTTTTCACTGTGGCAAGATGGGTCATTATAAGTCAAAATGTCTGAATAAGAAAGGAGATGATGAGAAGAAAAAAGGGAAGCATGCCTCGCTTATTGCCCATCAAGAAAAGATGGAAGAAGAAGAGGATGCCCTTTCACTAATTTCTCATTTGTTAGAAAGTACTATCAAAGAGGATGGATGGTACATGGACAGTGGTTAGACAAAGCATATGACAGGTTCATAGGATGTTTTTGAGACTCTAGTTGAATGGGACTTGAAGTTTCACATGGTGTTGGGTGACAAGAGTCAGTTGGAGATCTGAGGATTAGGTGTGGTTCCATTCAGGTTGGAGACAGGACGTATATTGCGGGTCTAGGATGTACTATTTGTAACAAGAATCAATTATAATGTGCTCTCCATCTTGATGATGGAGAGGAAGGGTTTTGAGGTCTTGTTCCAGGCTTGGAAGGAAAGACTCAAGACTAGAGGCTCTAAGTCCGATGGGATTATGCTTGGAGTTAGGGAGAATGGTCTCTACAAGTTGACAGGTGAACTTGAGGATCATATAAAGAAGCAGGGGTAGGTCCAGGTTCGAGAGGAGAAGGAGAAGGTGCAGGTGCAGTTGCAGGCTTCAAAGGAGTAGGTGCAAGTTCCCAAGAAGAAGGTACACTTTTCCGAGAAATTCTAGGATCCAAAGGCTCAGAGGGAGTCAAGATCGAGAGGGAATTTACAGACTCAAGAGGGAGAAACTACAACCCAAGAAGAGCACATGGTTAGTGGGGAGAAAGAGTGCTTCCACATATGACACGAAGGAACCATGGAATCAATGGAAAGCGTTGTAGGAAAAGAAAAAGAAGCAGGAGGCTTTGAGTTTCCAAGGGAGGCATAGTTGATGCTTCTAGGATTGTTTCTATTGTGAGTATTAGGAGTTAGGTAAGTGTTGTGAGTAGTGATAATGAAGATGAAGTACTTCTGAGGCATGGATTTACCTCCCTCGCTAAGAGTGAGTGTTGAATTATGTAGCTTGGGAGGTACTCCAAGCCCCAGGGGTTCAGGGGTTGGAGGACAAAGCACCACAAGGCAACTTGTGGGCTTGGAACCCGAGTTGTCGTTAAAGAGATATGAATTTTTGAATTTAACATAATTAATTAATTGTCAAGTAAGCCGACTTGATAAGTGTCACTTCAAATGTGGCATTGAGCCTTCATATGTGTATTAATATGAAGCGTATTGAAGGCATTTAGGCATCCATTTTTGCAATGTCTCTCCTAGGGAAAGGAGCTCTGAAATTACCCTAGCCGTAGCAAAGGAGGAGTTCTAGATAGTGTGGAAGAAAGGGATCCGAAGTCTGCTACAGGAGGTTGAGTGGCTAAGGTAAGTGTAGATTGATTTAGGGCTAGAATAGTGGTGAAAAAAGGGTTTGAGTTTGCTATGAAGATGGCTGAGAAGTCTGACTGTTAGGCTTAGTTCCTAAGGGTCAAATACGTCGTTGTTTAGAGGTTGTTTGGGCACATTTTCAGAGGTTTGTTGCTACAGGAAGTTTTTATGCTAGGCCATAGGCCATAACACATAGCTATAGGTTGCGAGAGGGTTGTCAAGGGTGGATATTACCCTAAGAAAGCAATGTGAGTGAGGAGGAGACCTTTGAGGGTATACCACATCCCTTAAAGGTCTATTTTTTTACTATGGGATGAAACTAGGGCTGCAGTAAGTGCCCTAACTAGGAGTGCAACAAACAATAGTGAAAACAAGTGACAACAATGTTTTGTGGAGGGATTTTGGGTGACAACAATGTTTTGTGGAGGGATTTTGGGTCAAAGGTGTTGACCAATTTGGATAGTGATTGTAGCAGCCTATTGGTGCCATATGGAGGATCTTCCAAGGAGGTGAAGAGTCTTCCTAGGAGAAGATTCAACAGTGTAGGATTAGGTGTTGTTGAGCCTCAAAACTACCCTTTCCTTAGCAAGTCTTCTCATCCCTTTTTCTTTGTTTTTCCATGAAGAAAATGAATCCCTATCATCAATAACCAGTATACATTGCCTTAAGGAGAAAATTTTAGTGATTTACATGTTATGATTTTATGTTTTTCTGTTTGAATAAGTTTTTGTCTTTTAGCTACGGAACACAGCCTATTCTGTAGCTACTCGGTTATTGCGTAGCTACTTCCATGCTTTAACAGGTTCCAGGTCTCAGAAGGAGAAACTAGCTACATGGGCAGCTTGGAAAACATCATGACATGGATCGTGCCCTATTCACCTAGCCCATGTCGATAAGGAAGATGGTACAAAACTCCAATCAAAGAAAAATTCAAACGTAGAGACCAAAGGCAAACAAGACTCTGTTTTGTACACATTTCACAGTGATGGGATCCGGAACAACTTCTTGAAACCACGTACTCAAACATCCATCTGTGCAACTGAATCCAATAGCCATCACCTTAGATTTATGTCTCCAGCAGCCGAGGAAGAGAATTCTATGTGCCTGTCTACTACATGTTTTTGGATGTAGCTTATTTTTCTCCACAAACAGTTGCATAATTTTCTTATAAATACCTGTGTGAAGAATGCAGAACCAGTTCGAATTTCCTCATGTATTAATCTCAAACTACTATTTTGTAATTTTGAAAAACTCATTCTCTATTTTTAATATAAATACTGTGTGTTTTATGGATATCTGAAAGCGTTTTCTGGAGATTGATTGAGAACTCATAACTTGATCAGTTGCAGAGGGCCCCTGCGATGACTAAGGTTTCATTTCATTTTGTTTTGTCTTTTATAGTTAAACTGTAAATTCATCATTTCTTCCATAGTGTTCATAACCATTTACTAACCTTGTTTATAATGCAATCTTTATCATTTTATTACTAACGTAGAATAGCTTCTTTCAACACAGAATAGCTTTCTCTTTGCTTAATTTCTTTCTAGTTTTTATCAGTAGTTAGAAGTTGAATTCAATAGTGTAGAGTAGTTTGTTTCATTAGTCTTTAGATTTTCAATTAATTTGATCAGTACCATTATTGATTTTTTCATTTCCTTACTAGTTTATTGACTCATGGTGTAGATAAATGTTTCTGAAAAGCCCTTCTAGTTGATAACTCATCTTAAACTAAGTGGTTGAATACTTCATTCAAGCAATGAGTCTTTTCTACATTCTTGCATTTATTTTCTTAGAATAATGAAGTACATAATTCCTCAAAATGTCATCACAAGGAGGTTTTTCTCCCAAAATTGAGAGGCAGAGTAACTAAGCACTTCATTTAGTTTTGTTTCCATAATAGATAGTTGCAATTTCACTTTCAATTTTAGTATTTCATTTAGCTTTGTTCTTGTAATAGATTAGACGATAGTTGCAATTTCAATTTCAGTTTTTAGTATTTCATTTAGTCTTGTTTTTTTAAATTGAATAGATACTAGTTGCAATTTTACTTTTTAAAGTTTGTAGCTCATGATTTGGAAAATGATATGATTAGAAATAGAAACTCTGTTTTCATTTCTTAATTAAACTTTGCTTCCAAATCTTACTTAAGCTCTTTTAGTTCTCATTTCTTTAGGTTCTTTGCAATCTTTACAGAAGTTAGATTTAAGATTTTGTTAAGTACATTGTAAATCATTAGGAATTAAAGAATCAAAAACCCCCAAAACAACATAAAACTCAAAAAAATGAAGTAAGAAGGGTCATCTAGCACATATAGTGCACTACACTTCATGAGTTTACGATACCCGGGTTGATAATTTATGTAGAGAAATTTAGGACACTAAATTGACAAAACATGTTGGCGTCGTTGCTGGGGAAGTGTAACTAGGTAGCCTTATCTCTTACATTAAAAAAAAAAAAACAACAACAACAACAAAACAAAACAATGACATGCATAGAGAAAGAGACTCTAGGGGTAGATTTATAGCTAGGGGAAGAAGTTCAATTCCCACAACTCCACCTACTCCACCAAGAGTTAGAAAAGACACACCTCCATCCCAGACTCACACTCCCAGCCATAGGATTCCTGGAATTCAAGGGGTGGAAACTGAATCAGAATATTCTCCTACTTCATCTACCAAAACATTGCTAGGAGAGAAAAATTCTGAATCTCCAAGAGCAGGGATAACCATTTTCACCTCCACAAGAGAGCCTATTGTAGTTGAAGAATTAGGAATACCTAGTGAGGAAGAAGAAGTAGAAAATTTCTCCCATAATCCATTAATAGAAGAACCAGAGGAGGAGGGAATAACCTTGTAGGTTGAACCCTATACTAACTCTGAAGAAACTATAATGGCAGAGGAAGAACAAGATGGAGAATTCTCACTGTTTGGAGGAGGGGGTAGTGGGAGAGGTAGAGGAAATAATGGAGGAGGTAGAGGTAATAATGGAGGAGGCAGAGGAAATAGAGAAGTAGATAACTCTTTTGGATTCCCTATAGTGGATGAGGAAACACATACCACAATGAAAAATATATCACCATATGTCCTCCCAAACTTCTATGGGTTGAGAAGTGAGGACCCTAAAATATTTTTGTTTGAGTTTGAAGTCTTGTACAGAACTTATGACTATCTAGAGGACTCTCAAAAACTCAAATTGTTTCCTTCAACATTGAAAGGGGCTACTTTGAAATGGTTCATGGGGTTAGTCACTCAATCCACTAGAACGTGGAAAAACATGAAACAAGTTTTTTTGGATAGATAATTGGATTATTGTATGCCTACCAATCATAAAGATGAGGTGTTCAAAACGATGCAAAGAGAGGATGAAAACTTAGAATATTTGATTGAGAAATTCAATTATAATTTGAAGAGAGCAAAGACGAACAATTTAGATGAAGAAACTTTGAAAGCTCTTTTGTTAAAGGCAATTAGAGATGAGTGGATAGATATCCTTAACTTGATGGGGAAGGGAGATATCTCTCAACTTCCACTGAGTGACATAGGAGAACTGTGTGTTCATCTTTCAAGAGGGAAATCTAAAACAGGTGAAGGGTCGAGAGATCATTCTCTTGTTAGAGCAAACAAATCTGCAATTGGATATGTAAGCGGGGTAGAAATTGGCAATATTCTTGATGAGTTTAAAACAGACATTTTAGGGAGCCTTAGTGAGCAACTAGACACCCTTAAAATTCAAAACAAGCAGAAAATAGAGGTTGATGCTTTAGCCATTTTTTGTCCAAAATGCAGAAAGAAACATGCTCTAAGGGAATGCCCTTTAGATGCAAAAATTGTAGAAACTTGTATGATCTGTTCGGATCAGCCTCAAAAGAAGACCTTGGCAAGGGCTACAAAATCAAGGATTTAACAATCCAATGTATCTTTAGCCCCCACCAAACTGGAATTCTTGGCAACAACCTTGGCCTCAACCTCAAACTCAGTATCAATCTCAACAGTGGGCACAAGGGGTACAAAATATTTATGGGAGATTTTTTCAATATTATCAATATCCTCCATCCTATCAGAATTATCCTCCCCCAAAAAATGAGCAGCCACAACTTCCAAATCAGAACCATCAACTTTCATTGCCATTTCCACAACAACCTCCACAACAAAATCAAAATCCTCAACTCTTGTTTCCATTTCAGTAAAAACCAAATCAGTTACCTACCCAGCCATTACCAAACCCTAATAATAAAAACCCTCAGAATGCTTACATTGTAGAAGGACAACAATTTCCAACTTACATGATTACTCCTCTAGATCTTAATGATGTTCAACTAAGGTCTGGTAGGATATTAGAAAAGGAAAGACCTTCTGTAGTTATTCAAGAACAAGACACTTTTGAGGAAGATTCTCTAAAAGTCAATAAAATTTTTGAGGAAACATCTCTCCAAAACAAAACATTGAAAGAGAAAAACAAAAAGAACTAGTAAACACAACTCCTATCATTGAGCAAATAGCATCTACTTCTACACCTCCTTTTCCCGAGAGACTACAAATTGATAGAGGGGTAGAAAAATAGACCTTGTTGCCCAATTATGATTTTCTAGATGAATTGAAGAATGTCTGTATCAAAATTCCTTTGTTACAAGCCATTAGAGAAATTCCCATTCTAGCCAAAAAAATAAAGGAGTTCAGCATCAAAAGACTAGGAAGAAAAGCAAAAGAAACAAAAAGAATTCACCTGGTAGGAAAGATAGTAGACATAATGATGGAAAAATTACCATGCAGAAATATGTGGATCCAGGGAGTCCAATTGTCAAGACACATATAAATGGAATTGAAATTCCAAATACATTGATTGACTTAGGGGCAACAATAAACATCATGAGTAGACAAACTATGGAGCAGCTTAAACTTCCTAATCTTCTTTACACACCTACCTTACTGCAACTTGCAGATAGATCAGTAATCAAACCAAATGGTGTGCTAGAAGATATTTCAGTCTCCTTAGATTCTTGGGAATATCCTGTTGATTTCATGATCTTAACTCCCAAGAATAATCTAGGAGGACACCCACTCATATTAGGAAGACCTTGGCTGGCCACAGCTGATGCTTTTATTAGTTGTATATCTGGTGACATGTATATTTCTAATGGTAATTCAACAAAGAAATTTACTTTGTATCCTCCAGCAAAAGCAATCACAAAAATAGATGACAAGGAATGGATTGATGATGAAGATGATATTCAGCCTCTCTTTACTATGTCAGAAAGTAGTGAAGATAGTAAAATATTGAATACATTGGAAAATTTTGAAACATATTTAGAATATGATCATGTACAATTTCAAGAAAAATCTAATGTTGAATACTTGTCATCTAGGCAGATGTATCTCTATTCTATGGAAAATTTTGGTAGCTCTACAATTGAAATTTTTCTAGGTAGGAAATTGAACATAAACAAAAAATTGGAGAAACTACAACAAGAAGAGCTAACCAAAACATTATGTTGCATTTGCATGGGAGTACACCGACATGAAAGGAATTGATCCCAAGACTTTTATTCATCATATCTATATTGAGGAAAATAGTAGACCAATCAGACAACCTCAGAGAAGAATGAATCCAAATCTTAGGGAAATTGTGAAGGAAGAGCTCCAAAAATTAATCAATGTAAACTTCATTTACCCAATTTCAGATATCCAATGGGTTTCTCCTTTGGTAATTGTGCCTAAAAAAAATGGTAAATGGAGGGTCTGCATTGATTACCGAGAATTGAATAAAGCAACCCTTAAAGATCACTTTCCTTTGCCATTCATAGATCAAGTGTTATATATATTAGCAGGTAAGAAGTATTTCTCATTCTTGGATGGTTTTAGTGGTTATAATCAAATTCAGGTAGCACCTAAGGATCAGGATAAAACCACATTTACTTTTCCATGGGGAACTTTTTCCTACCGAGTACTTCCTTTTGGGTTGTGTAATGCACCTACAACATTCCAAAAAGAAGTACTAGGAATTTTTTCCGATCTAATACATGATTGTGTAGAGGTATATATGGATGATTTTACAGTCTATGGAAACACATTTGAAGAAGCTTTGGAAAATTTGGAAAAATTTCTTAAAATATTTAAAGAAACAAAACTTTCACTAAGCCATGAAAAATGTTTTATGATGTTTACAAAAGGTATTGTTTTAGGAAATCACATTTCAGGAGATGGGATTAAAGTTGACAAATCTAAAGTTGAAGTCATCTCTAAGTTATCAATTCCAAGTTGCCAAAAGGATGTTAGAAGTTTTCTAGGATTTACAGGATACCATAGAAGGTTTATATAAAACTTCACTAAAATAGCATCTCCACTCTTCAAATTGCTTACAAAAGATTGTAAATTCAGTTGGAATCCTGATTGCCAACTAGCATTTGAAACCTTGAAAGCAAAAATTTCTGAAGCACCTATTTTAAGAGGTCCAAATTGGAAACTTCCTTTCCATATTTCCACAAATGCTTTAAATACAACTCTAGGAGCTATATTGGGGCAAAAATATTTGATTCCTTATGTCATTTACTATACAAGTAAGAATTTGACTCCCACTGAGTTAAATTATACTGTGACCGAAAAGAAATTTTTAGCTGTTGTTCATGCAATTAATAAGTTTAGACACTATATAATAGGCTATGAAACCTTTGTTCATACAAATCTCTTTGCAATTAGATATTTGATGAATAAACCTATTACTAATGGCAGATTTATAAGATGGCTTTTACTTTTACAAGAATTCAACATTACTGTCCTAGATAGACCTGGAAAACAAAACATCGTTGCTGATTTCTTGTCGACGATTCAGAATATCAAAGAAGACTCTCCGGTTGAAGATAAGTTTCCTGATGAACATCTTTTTGCAGTAACTACTCAAACACTTTGGTTTGCAGATGTTGCTAATTACTTGGTTACAAGGAAGTTACCTTCACATTTGTTTCCTAGAGAGAAAAGAAATATTATTCAAGAAAGTGCAACATATTCATGGATCACTAATGAATTGTATAAAACAGGGCCAGATCTTATGATTAGAAGATGTGTCAAGGAAGATGAAATGCTTTATATTCTCAAATCATGTCATGACGAGCCGTGTGGTGGACACTTTGCTGACAAGAGGATGGCCTATAAAATCCTTTCTTTAGGATATTATTGGCCATCCATCTTCAAAGATGCTAAAGAATATGTCAGGAGGTGCGATAGATGCCAAAGTGTAGGGAAACCTGCTCCCTCAAATGAAATGCCATTACAAACTCAGGTACTTATTGAACACTTTGAAAATGGGTTTTAGATTTCATTGGACCAATTAATCCTCCATCTAAGCAGAAAAAGTACATATTGGTATGCACTGATTATGTCACCAAATGGGTAGAAGCCAAAGCATTAACTTTTGCTAACGAAAAATCTATGGTTAATTTTCTTTTTGAGGACATCTTCACTCGTTTTGGTGTTCCAAGAGAAATTGTGACAGTTCAGGGATCTCAATTCACATCCAACATGATGGAAAAGCTTATGGAGGAGTACAAGATCAAGCATAGGAAATCTACTCCCTATCATCCATAAGAAAATGGTCAAGTGGAGTCTACAAATAAAGTGATTGAAGGAATCCTCACCAAGACTATGCATCTACATAGAAGAGATTGGGCAGAAAGGCTTCCTGAAGCCTTATGGGCCTATAGAACTACATGGAGGAACACATGGGACATACACCCTATGAACTTGTTTATGGGAAACAAGTCCTGTTCCCTATAGAGTTCCAAATCAGAACTTTCAAGATGGCAGTCTAGTTGGGGATGGATTTATCAGAGACTCAAAAACATAGGCTGGAGCAATTAAATGAACTTGATGAAATTAGGTAAGAAGCAGTTCAAAGGACCGGTATATTCCAACAACAGAGGGCCAAATGGCATGACAAATACATCAAGGAAAAGAGGTTTCAAGAGGGAGGTTGGGCACTATTATTTGATTCAAAATTTAAAGATTTTCAAGGGAAATTTCAAACTCATTGGCTTGGGCCATACGAGATTGAAAAAGTTTTCAGTAATGGAGCAGTGAGGATCAAAACAATAGATTAAAGTCAAACTCCTCTTCTTGTGAATGGTCGTAGATTGAAAATATATCAAAAACCAATCTCAAAGGAAGAGTTCAAATTAAGTTAGTGAAGAAGAATCCTTCTTCTCCACCAACTTAGTCTTTATTTTTCCTATCTAAAGAAAAATTGTATAAGGTTGAAAACCAATCATTGATTGGCATGCTTATCCAAAAATACAGGTGAAAATCAGAAGTTTCTGACACCCTATATTTTCCATTTCCTTTTGGATAAATGGTGATGAAAAGCCATAGTCACTCAGCATTCTACAAAATTCATTGTCTCATTTCATTTCACTCTATTTTACTTTTACAGCTTCACTTCTTTCCATTGTCATATTTCACCAATAAATTTTTCCTTTCCCAACATTTCTTTCATCTCCATTTTTCATTTATCATCTTTTCTTATTTTCACTTACACAGCCATTTCCATTTCATTCATTCATAAGCCATATTTTACTCTCTGTTTCACATTCTGTAGTTATTTCCATGTTTTGCAACTGATTCCATTTTGTAGTTGATCCTGTTCTGCAGCTAATCTAATTCTGCAACAACAATTTGATTATCAATTCAAGCACAGGTAGCCAATTCATAATAAAATCTTGTATGCAGATAATTGAATAAAAATAAACTTTGAAGACCAATCATGCCTAAAGCACTTGTGGAGCAAACATCAAAATATTAGCAAGCAGAAGGTAAAAGTTCCAAAGGTAAAATACAAAAAATTATTTCAAAAAGAAATTCAAAAAAATAAGCTTGTATAACATGTGTTATCACATGTCTCCTTGATTAATCATCGTGTGATTTGACCACCATGATGTCTCTGCCATATCTTCTGTCTTCAATGACAAACGGTCCAATGATTCCTTCATAACTAATATCTGTTTTAAACTCCATAACTTGTACTTAACCAAGCTTCTACAGCTACACCTGTTAACGGTCAAATTAATGACATGACCTATCTATATACGACTCTTCAAACCCTGACTGTTCATTTATTACATGACAACTCTTAAGTTTTTCTCTCATATTTACGCAGCCACTTTGTGCATATAGTCACTTTGTTTCCTTATACTTTGTGCATACAACCACTTTGTTTCCATATATTCCATATCCACAGTCGTTCTGTTTCTATAAACCCAGTTGTTCCATTTCCATATACACAGTCATTCAACATACATAGTCTTCCTATTTTCATATACACAATCTTCCTATTTTTGTATACACAGTCTTCTTACTACCATATACACAGTCATTCCATTTCTTAGACAATCAGAGTAGTTTTGAAGGGTAGCCAAGAATAGAGGTTATGGGGCTTATTGTTAGAACTGAGCCCGTAGGGGTAAAATACATGGAGGGGTTTCCGCAGGAATGTTACAAAAGGCTAGTTGGTTGTTTTTTATTGAAAAAATTAATGGTTCCCATAGGGAAATCACTATATCCTTTGCCAGGTATTTTGATGGAACGAAAGTGGAAATAGTTGACATCAAATTTGCAGTTACCGAGTCCTTCATAGCAGAAGCAACATAACTCCCAAGGCTAGGAGAAAGGTGGTTTAAGAACAAAGAGTTTCATGATGAATCTTGGAAGGTGATTCTTAAAAATCCAGGTATGGACATTACAGTCTTTAGAAAAGGGATTCCAATTTCTACACTCAAAAACAAATGGAGTAGCATGTTGTTAATACTGCAAAAATCATTACCTGTGAAGGGAGGTTTGGATCTATGTATTTTTATCATATAAGATTGTTAATGAATTTTCTAGATAATGGAACCCTCAATATTCCCTTTTTCCTTTTGAATAGTCTGAGAAGAATGACAACTAATGTTCAAAAGAAAGTTGAATCAATAGAAACCACTCTATATCACCATGGACTAGTGAATATTTTAGTTGAATTTGATTTGAGAAGTGTAGGGGATACATGGGAGGACTTCTTGGTAAGGAATTTCTTCCAAGATGCTCTAGATTTATCTGAGGGAAGTCATGCTAAAAGGAGTAAAAAGAGAAATGTCAGCATTGGAAGATCCTCACAAAAAGATAATGTAGAAATAGCTCCTAAAACAGAGATCAGAAAGCAAAGTAAGCAAAGGAGAAAAATGAAAGAAAGAGTTGAAGAAATCAACAGGGATATTCCTAAACCTTCATCACCTAAAGAGGATGAATAGCTGCTTTCTGAAAGACTAACCAAGATCAAGGAACAGATTAAGAAAGATAAGGAGAAAGGAAAAAGGAAAAAGGATACAAAAGAAGAAACCATAGGCTTCCAAAACTTGAGGAGGAGCTCTAGAATTCGAGGCAAGGTGAGGAAGGTGAAATCAAAAGAGGCCCAGTTTATAAATTTAGAGGAAGAAACTCCAACTTAGTCCCCTGATGGCATTCCATATGAACAAATTCCACAAAACTCTCCTCCACAAAATTTTGAAGGCAACCCAAGTAGAGCTTCTCCTGGCATTGATCCAGTACAACAATAAATCTATGACTACATAGAATCATTAGAGAAAAAGAGTACCTCAGTAGACCCAGGGACTTCAGCTAATCTAGAGCAGCCTGTTACTTCACAAGAAACTCTAACTAGCTCCTCAAATATGAGATCTATGAGCTAGAAGTTCTCAATAGGCACATCCAAAAAGAAAACGAAACCTTGAGGGAACAGAATAAGATGGATAGAGCTATTCATTACAACACCATGCTACACTTTGGATTATGGCACAAGAAGAATAGGAAGTTGAAAAATAAAAATAAGAAGTTGAACAAGGCACTTATTAACCTCAAGTATAGATTTCTCATGAGGAAGCCAAGGATGGCAGTCGGTGCAAAGAAAAGCAAGAAGAGGAAGTTGGATGTGTTGGCTGAAGTATCAGAACAAATTCAATAGGAGGAGGAAGTTCACAATTTTTATTGCATGGGGACATGCAATGGTTTTGTAGTGGGGGTATGTTGAGCCTCAAAACTACCCTTTCCTTAGCAACTCTTCTCATCCCTTTTTCTTTTTTTTTTCCATTAAGAAAATGCATCCCTATCATCAATAACTAATATATATTTCCTTAAGGAGAACATTTTAGTGATTTACATGTTATGCTTTTATGTTTTGTTGTTTGAATAAGTTTTTGTCTTTTAGCTATAGAACGCAGCCTATTCTGCAACTAATCGGCTCTTCCGTAGCTACTTCCATGCTTTCATAGGTTCTAGGTGTCAGAAGGAGAAGCTAGCTACATCTGCAACTTGGAAAACATCATGACATGGATCATGTCCTATTCACCTAGCCCAAGTTGATAAGGAAGATGGTACAAGACTCCAATCAAAGAAGAAGTCAAACATAGAGACCAACAACAAACAGGACTCTGTTTTGTACATGTTTAACAGTGATGGGATCCAAAACAACTTCCTGAACTCATGGACTCCAACAACCATCTGTGCAACCGAATCCAACAGCCATCACCTTAGATTTATGTCTCCAATAGCCGACGAAGAGAATTCTGTGTGCCTATCTGCTACGTGTTTTTCGTTGTAGCTTATTTTTCTCCACAAACAATTGTATAATTTTCTTATAAATACCTGTATGAAGAACATAGAACCAGTTCGAATTTTCTCATGTATTAAACTCAGACTACTGTTTTGTAATTTTGAAAAACTCATTCTCTATTTTTAATATGAAGACCGTGTGTTTTATGGATATCTGAAAGCGTTTTCTGGAGATTAATTGAGCACTCATAACCTGATCAGTTGCAGAGGGCCCCTGCGCTGACTAAGGTTTCATTTCATTTTGTTTTGTCTTTTATAGTTAAACTATAAATTCATCGTTTCTTCCATGGTGTTCATAACCATTTACTAACCTTGTTTATAATGTAGTCTTTATCATTTTCTTATTAACATAGAATAGCTTCTTTCAATATAGAATAGCTTTCTCTTTACTTAATTTCTTTCTAGTTTTTATTAGTAGTTAGAAGTTGAATTCAATAATGTAGAGTAGTTTGTTTCATTTGTTGTTTCATTAGTCTTTAGGTTTTCAATTAAGCTAATCAATACCATTATTGTTTTTTCCATTTCCTTACTAGTTTATTGACTCATGGTGTAAATGATTGTTTCTGAAAAGCCCTTCTAGTTGATAACTCATCTTAAACTAAGTGGTTGAATACTTCATTCAAGCAATGAGTCTTTTCTACATTCTTGCATTTATTTTCTTAGAATAATGAATTACAGAATTCCTCAAAATGTCATCACAAGGAGGTTTTTATCCCAAAATTGAGAGGTAGAGTAACTAAGCACTTCATTTAGTTTTGTTACCATAATAGATAGTTGCAATTTCACTTTCAGTTTTAGTATTTCATTTAGTTTTGTTCTTGTAATAGATTAGACAATAGTTGAAATTCACTTTTAGTTTTTAGTATTCATTTAGTCTTGTTTTTTAAATTGAATAAATAGTAGTTACAATTTTACTTTTTAAAGTTTGTAGCTCATGATTTGGAAATAATGATATGATTAGAAATAGAAAATCTGTTTTCATTTCTTAATTAAACTTTTCTTCCAAATATTACTTAAGCTCTTTTAGTTCTCATTTCTTTAGGTTCTTAGCAGTCTTTACAGAAGTTAGATTTATGATTTTTCTAAGTACATTGTAAATCATTAGGAATTAAAGAATCAATAACCCCCAAAACAACATAAAACTCAAAAACAATGAAGTAAGAAGGGTCATCTAGCATATAAAGTGCACTACACTTCATCAGTTTACGATACCCGGATTGATAATTTATGTAGAGCAATTTAGGATGCTAAATTGACCAAACAGGTGTCATAGATATATTGGAGGGTAGTAAATTGACCACCCAAAGTAGCTCTAGATGAGCTATCTTGAAGGACGAAGAGCAGCTGAAAGTTAGGTGAAGGATAGTGCCAAAGTGAAACACTTTGATGGATGAAAGTTGTTTCTATGATGGAAGATTGGAGCTTGGGTATTGGCCAGCACAAAGGATCAGATTGGATCAGCCCAAGTACACTATTTAAAAGGGTGTGCAGCAATGTTAGATGGTTGCGCTCCTAAATTCTTGATGTGTAGTGGCCTAGATGGACTAAGGCACTACTAGTGAGCAGAATGGGTGCAACGGATTGGTAGGACAAGATACGAAAAGAGTATTACAACCAAGTTTGTCATTGTAACCATAGGCTATTGTATTTATCACTTTGGATTAATATAACGGAAATTGGTGATTGTACATCATTGCATAATTTTGTTTAAAACTGTGTTCATTGTGCATGTATGTTTTACTGCTTTAGACTTTATGTTGTGAAAAGTAGTTTATGGTTGAGACTCTTGGTTTGGTAGTGTCAGTGATTTAAGACTCTAACCTAGATCCAATTTCATGGAATTTCAACAAGAACCAGAGTGGGTAAGTCCTATGGTAGTACAAGAAAAGGTTTGTGGATAAGTCCTATGGGTGAAATCAAAATTTGTGTTGATTTAAGGAAGTTAAATGATGCATGTCTACATGATCCATTCCCTACTCCTTTCACTGATGAAGTTTTGGACAATGTAGGAGGTTAGGAAGTCTATTCATTTAGAAATGGATTTTTAGGATACCATCATATTATAATTGCACCAGAGGATCAACATAAGACCACCTTCACTACAAAATGGGGTTCATTTCAGTATGCAATGATGCCTTTTGGGTTGAAGAATTCCCTTGCCATATTTTCAAGAGTAGTGGTCGCAACTTTCAAAGAGTATATTCATAAGTTTTTGGAAGCATACTCAATGATTGGACACTGTTTGGGTTATTGAAGAAACATGTTGCGAGCTTAAGTCTGATGCTTGACACATGCAAGTAGTATCATATTTCTCTTAATATCAGAAAGTGTGTATTATGTGTACCTTTAGGTATATTGTTAAGACATATTGTTTGCAAGCAGGGATTGATGGTGGATCCTACGAATATTGTTATTATTTTGAATTTACCTCCACCGAAGACCATGAGGTAGCTTCACACCACACTGGGACATAGAGGATAGTACAAAAAGTTTATCAAAGGACATGTGTAGATCATTGTGCTTGTGGAAAAGTTGTTGAAGAAAGATGTAGCATTTCTATGGAATGAAGAGTGTCAAAAGAGCCTCGATACACTAAAAGAAAAGATGGTAACCATGCCTATTTTGGTTTTCCCATAATGGAATAAATAATTTCATGTTCATGTGGATGCTTCATGCATAGCTTTAGGAGTAGTATATGCACAACCTAGTGTAGGAGAAATAGATCACTCTATAGATTTTTCAAGCAGGAAACTGTCTAAAGCATAGAAAAACTATACAACTACAAAAAGGGAAGGTCTATCTATGGTATATGCATTACAAAAGTTCATACATTATTTGTTGGGATCACATTTCAAGATGTTCACAAATCGCTTTGCACTAAAATATTTGTTAAACAAGCCTGTTTTAGGAGGAAATATTTGCAAGTGTCAATTACTATTTTAGGATAATGACTTTGAAGTTATTGTTAAGACAAGAAGACTAAATGCCAAACCTGATCATCTGTCAAGGTTGGAGACAGGAGAAGAACCACAAATATAGAGAATAATCTTCCTGAAGCACAATTGTTTTCGATCAGAGTAGTAGATGAGAAATTTGTTGATATTATTCAGTTCTTAACTGATCCATAAAATGTCATGGATATTCCACTGGATAGTTCCTCACAAAAAATATGATAATATTATATTAAAAATATGAGATTCTACACTATTACAGTTTTATTTAATTTCCGGATCTGTAGATCATATTGTAATTAGTGCATGCATGTAAAAGTAAATTATGTAGAAAACAAGAGAATGAAAAAATAATCTCACATACACATAAGATGCAAGATATGCTCTCTGGGAAACCCTTTCAGGAGAAAAACCACCTGGAAGGTGAGGCTGCTTCGCTCTCTTTCTCTGTCTGGAAATATGGCTATAGATACAAAAAAGTAATGTTTGTGGCCCATGGGCTACTACAGTGCACAAATACTCTCTGTTTGATCTACCTCCTATCTCTCCTGGCTATCTTTGCTCAACTATGGAACAAAATTATCTCGAAATAATGGAATGCCACTTCCTACCAGTGGCCCGGTTATAACATAGCCTGATTACCTACTAGTGGTCAAGTTTGACTACATCAACTCTTAACTAGAGTTACAAAATAGAATATTCTAGAGTCTTCCACATCCAAAACACGTGGCTAGCCCATTTTCCATGAATAATGGGGGCTGATGCAGCATCCTCCCGAACTATAGGTGTGAAAATAGAAGGTCAAATTCTGGTGGCATAACTTTTGCATACGGACTCCGATTGACGCGATTATTGCGCCGTTGGAAAAATTTTGTGTGTAAAACAACATCAAAAGGTGTGGCACTTATGTGAAAAATTTTACCCCAAAAAAATTCATTTGATGCCTCAAAACTCTCCCGAATGGTTTCAAACCCCATTTCACCAAACTAGGTCCCGCTAGAAAAAACGGTCACGTAATTTGATTCCTCCACTTTTTCCACTCCAAATGCATTAGGATGGATGAAAACAATATAATGATCCAATTTAGATCACACCTCCCCATTCTGAGAGGCGTTTGGTCCCCAAAATATTTTATTGAATGAGGTGAGGAATTTTTTCCTCCACCTTCTCTCTAGTGTACCATTTAGCTTTGCCTAGAAGTTGTCCCTTCAACCCAATCTGCCAAAAGTCTTATTGCCCTTGTCTTGTAGTTTTGGACCTCTTCTGCAAAACTGTATCTTCTGCCAACTCTGCCTGAGCGTCTGGTGCCAAATCCTCCATAGAAGGTAGGACCTATTCCTCTTCGTAATCTAGCATGGAAGGCTCATAGAGTTTCAAATTGTCTACATTTACAACTGAGTAAATGCGCATATATGGTGGTAAACTGAGTTCATGGGCATTATCACCCACCTTTTCCGGTATCTCAAAGGGACCATACCTTAGAGCCTTTATTTTCTTACTAGGCCCCTACAACCTCTCCTTGTTCAACTATAACCATACTCTGTCTCACACCTTGAATTATTTATCTATTATATGTTGATCATGTATAGCCTTATACTTCTCCTGTGACTTTTGCAATGTTTCCTATACCTGTATATGGATCTTCCTTATATTCTCTATAAATCTTTCAGACCTCAAAGCATCTCCTACAAGGTCTTCCTTCACTCCTCCTTGCTTCCCATATGCAATATCCAAAGGTGAAGGTGGAAAATATCTAAAACAAGTTTAAAATGGGGACTTTCCTGTAGAAGTGCAAACCACTCTGTTATAAGAATGTTATATATATACTAGATTTTCATCGTAGGTATTCATATGCTTTTAGTTGTAACCCCTCAAAAGTTGCACCAAATTCCTATTGACTGCTTCTGTTTTCCCATCTGTCTGTGGATGGAATGTTGTAGATCTCTTTAAATTTGTGTCCATCTTCTCCCCCAATGTAGTCCCGAATGCACTGAGAAATATTGTATTCCTATCTGAAATGATGCTCCTTGGTATCCCAAAGTGTACCCAAACCTGTCCAAAGAACAAGTTTGTTGCTTCTTGTCCACTGATGGTCTTTTTACAGGGCATTAGAACACACATCTTGTTGAACCTGTCAACTACCACGAATAGGTAGTCATGTCCCTTTGTGTTTTTCAGTAAACCTCTCACAAAGTCCATGGAAATGCTTTCCCAAGGATGAGTGGGTACAGGTAAGGGATGATACAGACCCTGTTTCATGTTTCTAGGCTTGTTGGCATAACAAAGCATGCATCCTCTTATGAACCTAGCTACTTTATCTTTGATCTTGGGCCAATACACATACCTCTACAAGTTAGCCACGTATTCCCTACACCAAAATGCCCTACAACCTTGGAGGTGTGAGCCTCTCTAATTAGCTGCAAGCACTCACCTTTTGGAACATATAGCTTATCCAACCTATAGAGTAACACATACTGGATATGGTAGTCAACAATGTTGTCACCATCGTGCACATGACTCTAACTCTGCAACTGTTGATACACCTCCTTAAATTCCTCATCTTCTGAATATGCCTCTCTGTATGCATCATGGGTGAATGGCTCCATGTGCATAAGAGTACTGAAAGCTGTAATCTTTGATGTGTGTGACCTTGAAATAATATTGGCCAACTTGGTTGTATTTCCCTTCTTATACTTGATCACCAAATGAAACTTTGTAAAAGCCTCATCCACTTGTAATGCTTGGTCTATTGTAGCTTATTATGGGCTTGCAAGTACTGTAATGGCTGGTGATCTATGTGGATTATTATTTGCTTTCCCATTAGATAGTTCTTCCACTTCTTCACAACTTTCACCATGGCATAGAGCTCCTTATCGTAGGTAGGGTAGTTAAGAAATTACCCATGAAATACTTCAAAATGGTAGCAAACAGGCCTTCCTCCTTGAATCAAGATAGCTCCCATATCATACCCACTCACATATGTATCCACTTCAAAGGGTATGTTATCACTGGGCTAGATTATGTTGGGTTGTGTCAACCTCCAACCAAGTGTAACTATTTCAAACCAACTTTTGACTGGAAGTTAGCCCTTCCAATCTGTGATGGATCTCTCAAAATATTTATAAAATTGACTGTAATAAACTCAAAGTTCAGATGGCTAACTCTAAATTTTTATGTGATTTTTGGAGGTGAAGACAAATGTGATGACAACATTAAAACAAATTATGGTAAACAACAATTTTTAATGGAAGTTGAGGCATCTATAGCTTTGAAACTGATACAAATTAACATCCACAATCATACATAGTAAATGAAGGAAATTCGAGCAGTTTGACAAGATTTCCAAGTGATCAAGATACTATGTAAAACTTGAAACAATAGTATAAAAACCCATAAAAGTTATGACATGAATCTTAGGTACAAAAACATAGTTGCTGCAGATTTTCTATTAAAGGATCAAAATATTACAAAAGGATAGTTCTTCACATTCTCCCTCAACCCTTCTAAAAGTCAAAAACCTACTTATTTATAGATAAAATATCTCTCTACATATCTTTCCACTTGGGCCAAATTCGATCCACTATTCTAGAGACTTCTAGTTTTCTTCTAACTAACACAATCTTCATAGGGATTTTATGTTTTAACAGAGTTTGAATACAAATAGGAGTCACATCTAAATAGAATCTATCTAACTATTACAATAATTTAGGAAAATTGCAATTTTTTGTAGTGTAGGCACTGTATTTATGGAAATTCATAACATTTGGCCCTTCGAATCTTGTTGTGTTGTTTCTGGCCTTCAAACGAGTAACGTTGTTTGTCCTGCTGGAAGACGTGTTGTTTGCTAATTAAAACGTGTTGAAAGTTTCCTCGTTGTCCTTTGTGTCTCATTGTCCCACTTTCACTGTGTTCTATTTGATGACTGTGTTGCTGAATATACACAGAAAATACCCTCGTTGTCCTCTGAGTGGAGGAAAAATGGACGATTTTATGCTCATTGATCTGGGTTGTTGATCCGAGCCGATTAAATTTGGGTCTGTTGATATCACAATCGCAATACAGGAAAAGGACTTTTGCCATGTTTCATAGTGTTTACTGACTGTCCGGACACAAAACTTTAATAAAACATATCACATAAAATATCGCA
Organism: Pinus tabuliformis; assembly: GCA_031772625.1. Taxonomy (NCBI): domain Eukaryota; kingdom Viridiplantae; phylum Streptophyta; class Pinopsida; order Pinales; family Pinaceae; genus Pinus; species Pinus tabuliformis. The sequence goes on from CM062820.1 coordinate 338,561,514, forward strand.
TCTAGAACCAGGACTTCACATATCACCATCGGAAAGGGAAAAGGGGATTTAACATTGATTTATGGAAATTTCTCAATACACCAGACTTGAAATTTTACAAACCACATTACATAACTTTTTTTGGTCTATTGCAATCACAAGTCAAAAGGGACTTCGATGGAGGAGGGACTTATGACTTGTCCGATCCCCGATTGCAATATCGCAATTGGTGGAGGAAGGAGTTATCACAATCAGTGGGGTAGGAAATATTGGAATTGGCAGGCAGAATAAATATCACAATCAATAAAGGGAGGAAATGGTAACGGGACTTACGATATCGACAGAGGAGGGACTTTGTGATATGTGATATCAGCGGAGGAGGTACTTTGCGATATGTGATATCACAATCACAAAAGGGAAAGGGAGACAGGTGGCTATTCTATCGCAAAACGGAAGGGGTTGATAGTGATATGGTTTGTGGGTCCTAGCCCTTAAAAAAGGAATTCAACATGGTTTCTTAGTGTTAAAATGGAATGCGGCTAGAGTTGGAATATCAAATGGATTTTGGCTAGAGTTAAAAATGGGTTACTGCAGCTAGAGTTGAAATATTAATAATGCATGGAATGGATAGAGTTAAAAAACAAAGGATGAAATGGGATGTATGAAAGAAATGGGTTTTAGAAAATATGGGAATTTCTCCAAAACAATTTAACCTGGACCTGTTCTTCCTCTTTTGAACTCCAATTGCAAAGAACAACAACCTCTTTCAAAAAAGCAACAAATAGATGAAAAGAACAGTGGTGATGAAATTCTTCTTTCTCAATATAGATTGATCCTTTTGATGTACTTTATTATCTTTTATGATGACCCTATCAAATACTAAATGTACCATATGATAGCTTTCACATGAACCTAAACATAAAAACCCTATCTAAAATGAATAATCAAACTAAAAGTTATTTTTAGGGAATATCATGGATAGCTGGCTCCGATGGGGATGTTTCACCCCAGTGGTGCAGCAAAGAACTAGTAGACCAGTTTCCTTATTGAAAACTAAAAATTGATGACATAATCTCAAAGTTTTTATGGCCTTCACTTCGGGCTCAAACTTGTCAAGTATATCATCCACACCTGCAAATGAGAAAAATAGAAAAATGGAGTATATACAATGGTGTTTCTTCCAACTGGATCAAGAGATATAGTGTTTGAGAAACCTATCATTACCATGTCCTCCTGTGTATAGTTGACCATTCATTTCTTTCAATATAGATGTATTATTTCCATGATAGGTTGAAATATTATATGGCCCCTTCCAGAGATTCTCAAACTTACTGTGTTTTCCTTTATCTTCAATCTTAGCCTCCCACTTCAAAACTACATATTGAGGACTGAAATTTTATTCTTTTATATTTTTGTCAAAATTCTTTTTAACTCTATTCTGAGATTGCTGGTGATTTCTCTAAACTTCTTCTCTTTTTTCTTGCAGAGAAATTAGTTGGTTGATCCTCCTTTGGATAGCATTTGGTTCTTCCTCTAGTCCATGCAACAATTTCATGATTGGAACTCCAAGAGTACTAGGAAAAACAACTTTAGTTCCATAAACTAACTCATAAGGAGAAACTCCTATAGATATTTTAATACAAATTCTGTCAGCCCATAGAGCAAATTTAAGCTTTAAATTCCATGACCTTTTAATTTCCTGCAAAATCATTTTGATGATTCTAACTAGGATTTTGTTTGATGATTCAACTAAGCCATTGCCTTGGGGGTAATAAGCTATAGAATGACCTAGAGTGATATTATACTGGTTACAAAGACTTATCAACCTTTTTGATTCGAAAGCCTAAGCATTTCCAAAGATGATATTCATGGGGTAGCCAAACCTTGACATGATGTTATTTTCCAGAAATTGAATAATCACTGCATATGTAGCTTGCCTTGTGGGAATTGCTTCAATCCACTTTGTGAAGTAATCAGTGGCGGTTAGGATCCACCGATGTTGGCCTAAAGATGTAGGATTTATTTCACTAATAAACTCTAACCCTCACTGCTGGAAAGGGGCTTTCACAAAAATAGGTTTCAAAGGCAATGAGAGTAACTTCCTATTCCCTTCAAATATTTGACATTGATGACAAGAAAAAACCTTTTTGTATACATCTCTAAACATTGAAGGCCAATAAAATCCCGCTCTGAGTATCTTATTCACTATTTCTCTCTAGTAATTATGTCCTCCACAATCACCTTTATGAAACTATTCAATCACTTTTTCAACCTCGTCTTCTAATAGAAAAGTAAGAATTATTCCACTTGAATCTTTCTAATACAAACATTTATTCAAAATACAATATCTCACCGATTTCAACTTGAAAAATCTGGATTTTGAATTTGTTAGCGTTGGAAATAACACTGGGAGGGGGGGTGAATCAGTGTTTACAAATCAATAACTTTTTCATTTCCATAATCACATTTATATACACTTTTTCAATGAAGGGAACTCATGTGTGCATGCAATTGTTCTTAAGGCAACCAACATATATCCAGTGAACTTATGATTCAGTTAATTCATCATATGTTGACCTTTAATCAGTGCATCAATACATTATTAAACATTAAACAATAACCATGTGCAGTAATAACATAATAAACCATCACATATAAGCAACACACATGAACACCAAGATTTAAGGTGGAAACCCAAAGTGGGTGAAAACCACCTGCTGTTGATGTCTCTGTCTTCTTTTAATAATAAGAAAATTTTGTTAACAATCTTGTACCGGTGCAGACTCATACTAGTACGCAAGCTTCTACCTGCAGAAGGCTACAACCTTCTCTCATTCTCCAGCTTCTACTGGAAGGGCGTCATAACCCCCAGGCTCTTGTACTAGTCAATCTGTTTACTAGTACGTAGGCGCCAACCTACAGAAGGATATGGCCTTCTCTCTTCCTCCAGAGACCACGTTTCATGAATTTTTAGAGTGGATACTCCTGGAACACAACACCACAATCTGAAGGCCACGTTTCATCAAATTTTCATACTGGACCCATTAACAACATTGAAGCTCAAAAATCAATCACAACTGCAATACAACCATCAAATACATCTGTATCAACCAGTCACTAAAACTCAATCATCACTCTTTGAATCAACCACAACTCATTCAATCACTTGACAACCTCTGAACCTCTGACACAACTGAATCAACCTTCATTCATACTTAATCAACTTCAACCAATCAACTGGAATAGATAGATCATTGTAATCAGTACATAGATCTGAACCTAGAACACTACATCATCATTCAGAAACATCTGTAACCTCAAAACCATGCATCAGAGTGTGTATGCTACTTGGCTAAACCCAAACTACGTGTATACGCTACTTCCTGTAGTCCAACCTGCTATATCTCTACAGATACTTAATCATAAGACTTCTGAACCAAAAACTGTACCAATTAGTGACATTCTAAAGATCTACAATCATATTACAGAGTTCTAAATAGATATCATCAATGATCACCCTTCTTTCTCAATCAATTAATCAATGAAACACAAACTCTTTATGCATTCAGTTTTACTTTCAGATCTAAGAAGACTTCATTGACAGACAATGGTAAAATAGCAGCATTGATTTGATAGATCAATCATCCTTGAACATTAAGCTTTTCTTTTGAATACGCTACTTGGAAGAGCCGAACTAGCGTGTATACACAACTTCACCAAAGCGAACCAGTGTATAGATCTCCAAATACTTACTTATAACTTCGTTGCACTTCCCCACTTCAAAATCCCCAGGTCATCATATATAAAGGATAAAATATGTGTTAGAAATTAGATCTAGCCCATCCATTATTATATCACATAATGATAAGTCATTGAGATCTTGATCCATCATTAGATCTCATCATAATCAATCAATATAAACATTCAAAATATTGTCACTAGAATGTAGTCACCAGAACACAAAGCATAACCCAGAACTCTGCATCAACAACCAAAACCAACTACAACTTCAAACAACATAGTTCATAAGGTATATGCTACTTCTATGTGTCGAACCAACAAGTATACATGCTTTTACTAAAGCAAAACAACGTACATATTTGCAAATACTAACTTAAAACTTCATAGCTATTCCAAGCTTTAGTCATACCCATATCATAACATCTATAGAATAAAACATGTGTCAGTATTCAGATCTAGATTGTCCATGATCAAACCACATAATGATAATTCATGTCATGCTCCATGATCCCAATCCATCATCCATTATCAACCACATAGGTGCATCCTTAGTTCAGATCAAGCAAAGAATCAGAAGCTCATAACCTGCATATATGATCTAACATTTAATAAGATATTCAATACTTGCATGCCCTGGCCTAATGATCTTCTCCTACTTATATAGTCTTAGGCCTTTCTCAATACCTTGGATCAATACCTTGGACCAAAATACCTTGGACTAAATACCTTGGATTTCCAACATGTACGTGCTTTTCCTCCTGTGAAAGTGTGTGTATACGTATGCACTCTTTTTTTTCTATTAACCCATGTGTACATGCTCTTTTTGTACAGTGAACCCGCATACACAACTTATCATACCCGAAAATGTCATTTTTCTTCAACTTCTTGATTCTGATATGTAGTCCTTTGTTCCTTCATCCTATTCTTTTGTACCATGACTTTGTTAACTCTGAATAGACCTGTTATAATGAGATTTTCCATTGTGCATTACTTCTAAACTGATTCCTTTGAACTGACCTGCATTTATTCACATCTGTAAACACAACTGCATGCATTTTGTCACTTCTGATATCTCTCCTGTAGATTCATCTAGTTACCATATACAAGTGAGTTTTTCTACTACAAGTGGGTTGCCATCAAGTACAACACATGCATCATAATGCCAACAATATCCCCCTTTGGACTTGATGGCAACCATGTTGATGTTGATTACTACAAGCTGTAGAAAATATTAGAGATAATAAGAAACACCAAAAATACTCTCCCCCTTTGACATCAAGGGCAAAGGGCGGGCCAAGATATTCTCCCACTTTAATATCAAGGGTAAACGGCTAACCAAAATGAAGACTTTCAATATATGAATAATTGAATATTAAAATTTATCATGCTTCCCCTAGGCACATGCTGAATTTTCTTATTAAACTCCCCCTTTGTACATGCTGAGATGCACTATACCATCCATGCTGCCCCTGAGCACATGGAGAGTCTGCAAAAATATTTTCCAAAAGAATAACATGACTCTATAACTCAACTATGTGAGATTGACCTTCCTATCACCAATGATTCATACATACATCAATCTACCAACCAAGTGGGGATATACCAAATTTTACTCATTCACCCAACCAAGTGGGGATATACCAATTGTTTATACATGATTGAAATATAGCAATTATTACATCATCCTTCCCATGCATAGTGGGGGTACAAATTACATCATATGACCAAAAAGGACTCATCAAAAGACTATGACAAACAAAGACATATTATTACATCATGGGCCTTTATATGATCTTTTCATCGAGTGATATACATGATATTTATAACAAAGACCAAAGATCTAAACAAGACCACGATAGTCATCAACAACTATCATACACCATGTATGATCTGCACCATAAGCATCTGTCAATCAACATCTAGACCAGCAACATGTATATGTCCATCATTAGCATGGAAAATTTTAGGGGCTAATGTTCGCCCAGTGGGCTAATTTTCCATGATTTTTCCACAAAAAAGATTCGCCAATTTCCAATTTTATAAAAGACGATTCGCCCAAATTTTAGAATATAAAATTATTTTACCTTAAAAATCGCCAACATTGTATAGAGGCTATATATAAAATCATTATAAATTTGAATAATTTTACAAATATATCAATAAACATTTTATAGTTTGCATATTAGGGATTAGTGAGATTCGCCAATGTTTTAAACTTCAAGAAATTTTTCCATCCTTAAAATTTTCCTTGATCATTAGTTCCCAAGATATGACAATGTAATTACAATCAACCTGTGACAAAGTATGTTGCATATAGATATCAATTCATCCTCTTGATCTCATCAATATCAACTTGCTCTGTTTCCTTAGTAGAAAGAGCCTTATCATAACCTTCCATGAATCAACCTAGCATATGTCATATCTCCAATTATTCACATCATATCATATGTATGTGAAAACACCATAGTCATCATCTATGATCATAACATCATCATCTATAACTGCACGATCTTTCCACAAGAACCCTCAATATATCAACCATATATCATCATTAGGGAACATCTCACATCTGATAAGCATTAAACATGATAATCAACATATGTGAATATCAAACCTATCATCATAAGGTATGAATTCATCATCATTATGTGACTAAGTAAACCATATCTCTTATTATCCATGTCTTCAAATAGCTATGTCTTCATGAGACTTGCAATAACTCCATTCTCTTGGCCAAAAATATTTATCAATATGCAACTTGAGTAATCATCCATGTATCCAACATAATGTGTATCAATCAGATATGTATCTAGCAAACCATGAGCGCATGGTCATTTATCAAGCTTTCTTGATACCATCAACAACAACAATCTTCAACCATGTGAGAGCCAAGAACGATAGGAAAATTTCATCATAACTGCACCATATGAACTTTATGCATTTTTTAAGGCATGATGACAACAACATAAAAGAAACAAGTGACTCATCATCAAATAATGAAGTTGTGTACTCAAGCTTTGTACTTCTCCTTGTCCTTATGAAGATCATCATGTAAGCAACATATATGTACTATATGTTGGCATTATGACATAGGTTTGGCACTATGGCACAGGTGTTGTCCTTGATGGCAACTCACTCAAAGGGCAGATCATAGTTCAGGCTCTCAAAATGAAAGAAAATCAAGTATACACAAGTTACTCTTAACAAAATCGTGTATACACGCGAATGTACTGATCAAAAGGCATGTATATGTATGCATGCACTTTCATGCAAAGAAAAGTGCGTACATGTGGGAAAACTTATGATGGGTCCATGGTATTTAGTATGACATATTTGAACCTATGGTTTTGGTCCTTGGTATTGCATCCAAAGTGTTGAACCCAGGTATTGAGTCCCTAGTATTGGATCTCTATGGTTTTGGACCATGGTTTGAGTAAGGCCTAAGTCTATAAAAAGGGAAGGAGATCATTTGGCAAGGATCAATTGTAGCATTAAATATCTTATGAAGAGAAAGATCTAGAATAATGTCATTGGGTTATGGTGCATAACTAGATTTGAATCAAGGAGGAACTTGAGCACAAGGAGAAGGATAAGTTCTATTGATGGGTCAAGATCTTAAGGCGTTTTGAAGAGAAGTATCTTTGTGTAATTTTTGGTCTGTTATATTTGGCACATGACATGATCTATAAATATGATAATCCGGGTATAGCTAATGTTTGAATAAGTAAAATGGATAAATTATATTTTATAGATCTATATGCAGGTTCAGTGCAGCAGAGGTGCGTATACACACTGGTTCACTAACTTAAAATAGCATATACGCAGGATGCCCTTGATACAGAAGCGTATGCATGCAAGTTCCACATATTGAAGTAGCGTATATCTCATGAAATATGTTTTAGCTGCTTTTGTTTATTGTTGCAGTGTTCTGGGTTCAAAATTGGTGTTTGGTTACTGGTACTATTTTCTGGCTACAACATTCTGAGAATTTATTGGTTGATTCAGTATTTGTTTGTACAAAGGAGGTTGGTTAATGTAGATATAATTGATGTTTGATTGATATTCATGGATCTAGTCTAAAAATTTATGAAACGTGGTCCCTGGAAGAAAAGAGAAGGTTGTAGCCTTCTGTAGGTCAGCACCTACATACTAGTACCTCAGCTAGTACAAGCGCTAAGGGGGTTGTATCTCCCTTCCAAGGAGAAGCTGGAGAATGAGAGAAGCTTGTAGCCTTCTGCAGGTAGCAGCCTACATACTGGTATAAGACTGCACCAGTACAGAAACATTGTAAAAAGAAGTTTCTAATTAAAAGAAGATAGAGACGAATTGCAGCAGGTGGTTTTCACCCACATTGGGTTTCCACCTTATATCTTGTGTTCTTATGTGTGATTTCCTGTTCTGTTTTATTGTTCCTGATTATTGTTCATATGGCTTGATGCATAGATTAGTGATTAACATTTGAAGAATAATTTAAATTACAAGTCTGCTTATATACGCTTATTTCCTTAACTGGAGTTGCGTACATATGCGGTATTTACTAACTGAAGTAGCGTATACAAATCTGATTGTGAAATGAAAAATAATTGACCTGATAATACTGATTCACCCCCCCCCCCCTCAGTATTATTCCCAACAATTGGTATCAGAGCAGGTCCTTCAAAAGAAGCTTGATCACTTAAAGGAAGATCTATCATCATGAGAAACTACAAAAAAGAAGCATCAATCAGGCCACCAATTTTTGATGGGAGCAACTTCGTCTATTAGAAGGTAAGAATCACTGCCTATCTTCAATCTCTTGGTACAGAAGTTTGGGATATTTTGGAAACAGGATACACTTTTCCATCAGCAACTCCTACAGATACAGCTGGTAAGAAGCAGTATGAAACAAATGCAAAGGCTGTCAATACTATATTAGGGAGCCTCTCTCAATCAGAATTCGTCAAGGTTATGCAGCTCAAAACCGCAAAAGAAATATAGGACAAGATCATTCTGAGCTATGAAGGAGATGAACAGGTAAAACAAGCAAAACTACAAACTCTCAGAATTCAATATGAAAATCTTGGAATGCACAATGATGAAAGCATGGCTAACTACTTCCTACGCATAGATGAGATTGTTAATTGTATGAAAAACTTGGGTGAAGAAATAAAATAAGTTGTTTTGGGTGAAAAGGTTCTAAGATCTTTGTCTCCTAAGTTTGATTCAAAAGTTTCTTCCATAGAAGAAAAACAAAATCTACAGAGCATTACCATGTCACAGCTACATGGAATTCTAACTGCTTATGAAATGAGAAAAGGTGGACCATCAGACAGGAGAGAAGCTACATTCAAAGCCTCAAGAAAAGGAGATTACAATGAGTCAGGACATATGTCAGAAGAAGAGGAAGAATCAAATTTTGTCAAGAACCTTCAACGGGGAACTGGAAGATTCAGAGGTAAGCTGCCTTTCAAATGCTTTGCTTGTGGAAGAGTTGGTCATTATGCTGCCAAGTGTCCTCATAAAGATAAACTTGAAAAAGGTAAGGAACCAGTTAGATGGAATAGAAAACAGAATGTAAGTAAGAAGAGCTATTATACACATGAAGACAATGATGGATATTCAAATAGTGATGAAGATGAACAATGTAATGATTATAGACTTTTGATGGCTTTTGAAGATGATGATTTCTTGGATGCTATAGATGAAGAAGGTCTCTATGAAGAAATTTCTAAACTCAAAATTTATTTAGAGGAAAAGAATATGATTATAGATACTCTGACATTCCAACTTGCTGAAAGAGAAAAACACAATGAAAAGTTAGAATGTGAAATTGTGGGACTTAGAAAAGATATTGAGAAATCAAAAGCTCTTAATCTTAGATTTGCTAAGGGATCTGAAACTTTAGATGAGATTATCAAAGTGCATCGTTCTCCACTAATCAAGATAGGTCTTGGATATACTGAAGGAGCGTCTCAAGCACAGAAGCCATCGACCTCCAAAAGTTATCTTGATGCAGGAAGAAAAAGTGAACAGATTGACAATTGACAACAAAAGCATAATGTAGATCCCCAAGTAAATCAGGGACAATTTGCTTCAAGAATGAACAAAGATTACCAAGTAAATCAGGGGCAATCTACTTCAAGGATGAACAAAAACTTCAACCAACCACAGGTAAATAATTCTCAATTTGCCTCAAGAATGGATGTCAATAGAAACTACAATCATTTGGTTGGTAGGTTTGATAATAGCAGAAATTTCTTCAATGGCCAATGTTTCTCTTGTCATAACTTTGGTCACAAATGTTGGAAAAAATACTGAGAGGGGGGGGTGAATCAGTATTATTAGATCAATAAAACTTTTTCAATTTCATACTCATAAACATATACACTACTTAAGTTAAGTGAACCAGCGTGTACGCGCTACTGTGTCTAAAGCAACCAGCGTATAACCAGAAAACTTATGATTCAGTTAGCTTATCTTCAGTAAATGCATCAGGACATTATTAACCATATTAATAGTAAACAGGTGAAGTATAATAGAACATATCATCACATAAAAGCCACACACATGAACACCATGATATAAGGTGGAAACCCAATGTGGGTGAAAACCACCTGCTGCAAGTTGTCTCTATCTTTCTTTAATAAAACTTTAGTTTACAATCTTTTGTACTGGTGCAGCCTTATACCAGTACGCAGGCTACAACCTGCAGAAGGCTACAACCTTCTCTCGTTTTCCAGACTCTTCTGGAAGGGAGCTCCAACCCCCTTTGCTCTTGTACTAGCTAAGATACTAGTACGTAGGTGCTGGCCTACAATCTTCTTTCCTTCAGGTACCACTTTTCATCAATTTTCAAACTGGATATTCCTGAAGCACAACATTACAATCTGAAGACCACAATTCATCCAATTTTCATAATAGATCATTGAAGCACAAGACAACCAATACTAGCATTATCAATCTTTGAATCGCTGAACCACTGAAACCCTGTCAACACCCAGTCACTAGAACACAGAGCAGACTACAGAATAACAGTCAGACCCAACTGCAACCCCAAAAATTAAACTTCAAAAGATATACGCTACTTCAATGAGACCAACCCGCGTATACACGCGCTTTTACCAAAGGCGACCTGCGTACAGATCTAAAAATAATTTCTCATAACTTGCAGTTGTACCAGATATCAGTCATACCCAGAACATAACATTGCGTCAGTATGCAGATCTAAAAATACGCATAATCAACCATATACCGATAGTTCATTTCAAACCATTTGATCCCGATCTGTCCTTAGATCTAGTCTTCCATCACCCGGTGTGATCTCTCCTTAGCTTATATCAAGCAACCCAGAACCTGCATACTAGATCTCTTTGTTTATCAGATATTCAAGACTTTTTCAATACACTTGCCTAATGATCTTCTTCTCCTTTTATAGTCTTAGGTCTTGCTCAATACCACGGGCCAAAACCATAGTAATCCAATACCAACAACTTCAAAACTAGGGATCAACACGTCTGTCGAGATACCTTGGTTAAAAACATAGGCTCAAGTACCGAGGACTAACTACCCCGGACCAAAAGGGAAGTTTCTCGACATGTACGCTCTTTTCTGTTCATGAAACATCATGTATACGCGACTTTATATATAGCTATCCTGCGTATCCGCGACTTAGTATATAGAGTACCTGCGTGTATACGTAACTTGGGCTTAATGAACCTGCGTATATGGAATTTCTCTTCATTCTTGTAGTCTGGACTGAGATCTGTCATCAAAGAGAGTTGCCATCAAGGACAACACCTGTACCGTAGCGCCACACCTGTGGCAAAATGCCAACAATCTCCCCCTTTGAACTTGATGGCAACCCCAAGATCCAAGATCCTTAGAATCATTCTCCCCCTTTGTCATCAAGGGCAAAGGGTTGTGCTCCCCCTGAGTACATGTTGATATCTTTGCTCTGCTGTGCTGAACATGCTCCCCCTGACTGTAGGCAAGATCTGCAAAAGATGTTCTTCAAAGAGAACCAAGACTTAAACATCATAAAGGACCTTCCTATCACCAAAAGACTCAATACATACATCCATACTTCCAACCAAGAGGGGATACATCAGAAATTTACATATAACAACCAAATACATTACATCATTCATCCCAGGCATAGTGGGGAAACCAACAAAGGCGTTACATGACCTTGACACCATAAAAGAGATATCACAAAACAGATACATGACATAGAGACGAAAAATCTAGACCAAGACTTATGAAAGTCATCAGCAGCATCTGATAATCATCTTTTAGATCAACAACCAAGATTTCCTTCTGTGCTCCTTCTCCTGAAACCAACAATAGTTTGTGAACTAGAACCAAAAGCATCTAAATGCCAACAATGCTTTATTAGACTTTAAGCTGCTCCCCCTGAAACTGTGCCTGCTGCACCCCCTGAAACTGTGCCTGAAGGATTCTGGCATACCCATCTCAGACCTTCTCCAACCAGAGTCTGCCCTTGCTGTTCAGAACTCCATATACGCGACTTCACCTGAATAAATCTGCCTATGTACGCGGATATCCCTTATACAACACGCGTATACCAACTTTTCTTTAGAACAGACAAGCTTCAATAGCAGGATGAAGCATCAACTACTCCCAGCGTTTGTCTGAGATATTCAAAAGTCTCCCTGGGCAGTGGTTTTGTGAGAATATCAGCAACTTGTTCTTTAGAAGGAACATACTCCAACTTGACCTTTTGTTCAAGCACTTGTTCCCGGAGGAAGTGATACTTGATTGGTATGTGCTTGGTCTTTGAATGCATGACTGGATTCTTTGAAATGCTGATTGCACTTGTATTATCACATAAGATAGAGACAGGTGGAGTGCAAGTGATTTGAAAATCCTGCAACGTCTGCATCATCCAAAGAAGTTGTGTGCAACAAGATGCTGCAGCCACGTATTCTACTTCAGCTGTAGATAAAGCAATCGAACTCTGTTTCTTGCTGAACCAAGATACTAATCTGGAACCCATGAAGAATGCACCACCACTTGTGCTTTTCCTGTCATCCACACTTCCGGCCCAATCTGCATCTGTGTAAGCATGAAGAGTGAGATCTATATCTCTAGGATACCATAAGCCATAGTTTTGAGTCCCTTGAAGATACTTGAAGATTCTTTTGACTGCCTGAAGATGAGTTTCCTTTGGGTTGGCTTGAAATCTTCCAACAATTCCTACTGCATGCATAATATCTGGTCGGGTACTTGTCAAATAGAGCAAACTCCCAATCATGGATCTATAAGTTGGTTGATGAACTGCTGCTGATTCATCATTTGCACTAAGACTGCATCCTGTAACCATGGGGGTACATACTAGCTTTGAATCTTCCATGCCATACTTCTTCAAGATCTTCTTGAGGTACTTGGTTTGAGACAAGAAAATACCTCCTTCATTTTGTTGGATTTGCAATCCAAGAAAGTATGTCAATTCTCCAAGTAATGACATTTCGAATTCTTTCTGCATAACCAAGGCAAAGTTTTGACTCATAGCCTCTTCATTGCTGCCAAAGATAATATCATCTACATACACAACAAGTATTAACAATTTGTATTTTCAACTTTCATATAGAGATTGCTATCTGCTGATCCTTTTGAAAAACCTTGTTGGTGAAGATATTTGTCCAAACGATAGTACCAAGCCCTTGGAGCTTGTTTGAGACCATAGAGAGCCTTTTTCAATCTGCATACAAGGTTTGGATCATTCCCAAGAATGAAACCATCTGGCTGCTCAATATATACTTCTTCTTCTAAGTCTCCATTCAGAAAGGTTGATTTCATGTCCATTTGAAATACCTTGAAGTTTTGAAAGCTTGAGAGAGCAAGGAACATTCGGATGGCCTCAAGTCTTGCAACAGGAGCAAAGGTCTCTTCAAAATCTATTCCTTCTTGCTGCGCATACCCTTTACAAACAAGTCTGGTCTTGTTTCTAATTACTTCTCCATTTTCATTCAATTTATTTTTGAAGACCCATTTTGTCCCTATGACATTCTTATCTTTTGGTCTAGGAACCAATTCCCAAGTGTTGTTCTTTTCGATCTGCTCAAGTTCTTCATCCATTTCTTTGACCCAACATTCATCTTTGCATGCCTCTTTCACATTTTGTGGTTCAGTGGAAGAGAGTAATGCCAAATAGCTTGAAGCTTCTGCAATTGTTCTTCTTGTTTGTACTCCTGCTTCTTTCTGCCCCACAATCTGAGATTCTGGATGATTCTTCTGAACATATCTGGATGGAGTCTTTTCTTCTATTCTTGTTTGCTCCTCTGGTTCTTCTTGAGGTTCTTCTTCATCATTCTGTCTTTGAGGGTAGCCTTCATCTTCTTCGATGTCTTCATGATGAACTTGCCTAGGAATGTATCCCTTCTCATCAACCACAACATCAATGCTGTCAACAATTTTGCCAAGTCTTTTATTGTAGCACTTGTATGCTTTACTACGTGGAGAATAACCAAGAAGAATGCCTTCATCTGCTCTTGGTTCAAGTTTGCCAAGTTGCTCATCAGTCTTCTTAATATAACATTTGCTCCCAAAGATTTTGAAGTGCTTCACCGAAGGAGTCTTACCACACCAGAGCTCATGAGGAGTTTGAGTGTTGTTTACTCGGACATTTGTTTTGTTGAGAATAATAACCGCAGTATGTGCAGCTTCACCCCAGAAAGTTGCGGGAGTACCTGATTCATCAAGCATAGCACGAGCCATTTGTTAGATTGTTCTGTTCATTCTTTCCACAACTCCATTTTGCTGAGGAGTTCTAGCTGTAGAGAATTCTCTTCTTATCCCATGTTCTTCACAGAAATCGAAAAATTCATTCGAGGTAAACTCCCCACCTCTGTCAGATCTGAGGCACTTAATTTTGTGTCCTGATTCATTTTCAGCCAAGGCTTTGAAGGATTTGAATTTTTCGAATGCTTCATCTTTGTGCTTCATAAGTCCTAACCAGACAAACCTGGAGAAATCGTCAATGAATAATATCAAATATTCTTCTCCTCGAGGTGTTCTTTTTCTGAATGGACCACATGTATCTGTATGTACTAGCTCAAGAGGCATGCTAGCTGATCCTTCCTTCTCAGGAAAATTAGTTCTGGTTTGCTTTCCAAACTGACAAGATTTGCATATGGTGTTGTCTAGAATTTTGATATCTGGAAGATCACGAACTGCCTGATATTTGCATGCTTTCCTTATTTGTGAAAAGCTTAGATGCCCCAACCTCCGATGCCATAGCCAGTGTTCATCATCCTTGCTCAAATAGCATTGTTGTTTTTCTTCAAATATGTATAGATTATTTGGAGTCCTTCTTCCTTTGATCATTGTTTCACCTGTATCAAGATCACGAACACAACATCCATTTGATCTAAATATTACCTCTGTTCCTTGATCGCACATCTGACTGACACTTAGAAGATTATGCTTCAACCCATCAACATACAAAACATTTCCAGCTTTGACCTTCTCTTTCAACTGAGAAACGCCTTTTCCTTTTATGGCTGCAGAGATATCGTTTCCAAAAGAAACTTTCTTTCCCTTTTCTAATGTGGTATATGATTCAAGTTTTTCTTTGTCCCCTGTCATATGCTTCGAACATCCGCTGTCAATGTACCATAGACTTTCTTGACCTTCTGCATAAAAGGCTATCCCACATCTTTCTGGTTGCGGTTCCTTTATTCTCCATGTTCTGTCATTTGAGGTTTGTTCCTTCTGAGTTGTCTTCCAGAATCTGCTCCTGCATTCAGAGTCTTCATGACCAAAGTTATTACAAATAGAGCATTCAACTTCATTTTCAAGAACCGAAAAGTTGTTATAAGTCCTTTTCATGGTTCCAGTCATACTTCTTTGCTTTTGAGCTTCTCTAGTCATGATTGTCTTGTAGGCAACACATTGAGCTGCTTTGTGACCAAAGTTATGGCAATAAAAACATTGGCCATTAAAGAAATTTCTGCGATAATCAGATCTATCATCCAACCGATTGTAGCTTCTATTGGCATCCATTCTTGGGGCAAATTGGGAAGATTTTACCTGTGGCTGATTGTAGCTTCTGTTTGTCCTTAAGGCAGCTTGTCCCGAATTTCTTGATAGTCTTTATTTGTTCTTGAGGTAAACTGTCCCTGATTCACCTGATGGCTTTTATTTGATCTTTGCTCGCTCCTCCTTGCTGCATCAAGATAAATTTTACAGGTAGAAGCTTGAGATGTTTCTCCATTATATCCCAGACTTGTCTTGATCAGAGGAGAACGCTGCACATTGATAATCTCATCCAAGGTTTCATATCCTTTAACAAATTTTAGATTAATCGCTTTTGTTTTCTGAATCTCCTTTCTAAGACAAACAATCTCACATTCCAATTTTTCAAGATGTTTTTCCTTTTCAGCCAGTTGACATTGTAGAGAATCAATAATAGCACTTTTCTCTTCTAAGCAAACTTTGAGATTATTCATTTCTTCACAAAAGCCTTCTACATCTATAGCATCCATGTAGTCATCATCTTCAAAAGCCATTAAAAGTTTATATCTATTACCCTGTTCATCTTCGTCACTATTTGAAAGACCATCACTATCTTCATGAGTGTAATAGCTTTTCTTCTTTTCATTCTGTTTCTTGTTCCATCTAACAGGTTCCTTTCCCTTGTCATTCTTATCTTTGTGAGGACATTTGGCAGCATAATGACCTACTCTTCCACAAGCAAAGCATTTAAAAGGTAACTTACCTCTGAATCTTCCAGAACCCCTTTGAAGATTTCTGACAAAATTTGATTCTTCTTCTTCATCTTCTGGCACGTGACTTGCTTCATAATAATCTTCTTTGCCTGAAGCCTTGAAAGCAGCTTCTCTTCTGTCTGATGGACCTCCCTTTCTCATTTCATAAGCAGTTAGAATTCCGTGAAGCTGAGACATAGTAAGAGTTCGTAGATTTTCCTTTTCTTCTATTGCAGACACTTTAGATTCAAATTTGGGGGACAATGATCTTAGAACCTTTTCAACCACAATAGCCTCTTTTATTTCTTCTCCTAAGTTTTTCATGCAATTAACAATCTCATCTACCCTAAGGAAATAGTTAGCCACACTTTCATCATTATACATTCTGAGAGTCTCATACTTAATCCTGAGAGTTTGAAGTTTAGCACGCTTTACCTGTTCGTCTCCTTCATAGCTCGTGACAATTTTGTCCCATATTTCTTTTGCGGATTTATAGTGCATTACCTTCATGAATTCCGATTGGGATATACATCCCAATAGAGTATTGACTGCTTTCGCATTTGTTTCATATTTCTTTTTCTCGGCTGGATCTGTAGGAGTAGCTGAAGGGAAAGTGTAGCCTGTCTCTACGATATCCCAAACTTCTGTACCAAGAGATTGAAGATAGGCAGTAACTCTTACCTTCCAATAATTGAAGTTTGTCCCATCAAAAACCGGTGGCCTGATTGATGCTTCTCTCTCATAGTTGCTCATGATGAACAATCTTCCTTCAAGCGATCAAGCTTCTCTGAAGGACCTGCTATGATACCAATTGTTGGAAATAATACTGAGAGGGGGGGGGGGGTGAATCAGTATTATCAGATCAATAAAAATTTTCAATTTCATACTCAGAAACATATACGCTACTTAAGTTAAGTGAACTAGAGTGTACACGCTACTGTGTCTAAAGCAACCAACGTATAACCAGAAAACTTATGATTCAGTTAGCTTATCTTCAGTAAATGCATCAGGACATTATTAACCATATTAATAGTAAACAGGTGCAGTATAATAGAATAGATCATCACATAAAAGCCACACACATGAACACCATGATATAAGGTGGAAACCCAATGTGGGTGAAAACCACCTGCTGCAAGTCGTCTCTATCTTTCTTTAATAAAACTTCAGTTTACAATCTTTTGTACTGGTGCAGCCTTATACCATTACGTAGGCTACAACCTGCAGAAGGCTACAACCTTCTCTCGTTTTCCAGACTCTTCTGGAAGGGAGCTCCAACCCCCTTTTATCTTGTACTAGCTAAGATACTAGTACGTAGGTGCTGGCCTACAATCTTCTTTCCTTCAGGTACCACTTTTCATCAATTTTCAGACTGGATATTCCTGAAGCACAACATTACAATCTGAAGACCACAATTCATCCAATTTTCATAACAGATCATTGAAGCACAAGACAACCAATACTAGCATTATCAATCTTTGAATCGTTGAACCACTGAAACCCTGTCAACACCCAGTCACCAGAACACAGAGCAGACTACAGAATAACAGTCAGACCCAACTGCAACCCCAAAAATTAAACTTCAAAAGATATATGCTGCTTCAATGAGACCAACCCGCGTATACACGCGCTTTTACCAAAGACAACCTGCGTACAGATCTAAAAATAATTTCTCATAACTTGCAGCTGTACCAGACATCAGTCATACCCAGAACATAACATTGCGTCAGTATGCAGATCTAAAAATACGCATAATCAACCATATACTGATAGTTCATTTCAAACCATTTGATCCCGATCTGTCCTTAGATCTAGTCTTCCATCACCCGGTGTGATCTCTCCTTAGCTTAGATCAAGCAACCCAGAACCTGCATACTAGATCTCTTTCTTTATCAGATATTCAAGACTTTTTCAATACACTTGCCTAATGATCTTCTTCTCCTTTTATAGTCTTAGGCCTTGCTTGTTATAGAAATTTTTGTGCCTTACAACATTGAGCATGAAATGTCCATAATCTAAGGGATCCAAAGTCCCTAAACATGTTGTTCCTACCCCTAGAGGAACAAGGCTAACAAACCACAACAATTCACAGAAGTTCTCCACCAGAAACTGCTAAAAAAGAAGTCAATTCAGGATCAATTCAGAGGCTCCACTAGCTGTCTGCGCTGAAATGCAAAGTCTGCACTAGCTACCTGCACTGCAACGCAGGTAGAAGCACTACCAGGGTGCGCTGAACGGGAATTGACAAATGGCAAGTTCATTCAACGAGGTGTCAAGACCCTGGAAGCTTCCAGAATCTTCCTCAATGACGCTTGCCTCAGTGAATTCGATTGGTGATGAGTAAGAGGTTCTCAACCTCCAAGTGGAAGCAAGAACCTCCAAGTGGAAACAAGAACTGACAGAGGGAGAGGACACTAGTTGGATCTCAAGCTGACTCATCCTCTCTCCAAACATCTATATATGGATCTCTCCTCCATGAGATCTAGAGGCTGGAATTTTGTTATTGCAAAGAATTGCTGTTGGTTTGAGATTGGAATCATTGGGTGCTTAATGATTTGAAGGAAGGTGAAGATAGGAATTCCATTTGCTGGGAAGGAGATGCTGGATTGGAGCCTTCTTGGTTGTATCTCTTCCTGAACCTTGTTATTCATCAATAAAGCTATCTTGGTTTCTCCTACATACTGATGTATCTTTGATGTATGATTGCATTAGTATGTTTAGTTTATTTCTAATCCTGAACTAGTTATGAATATGAATCCATGTCTTTGTGTAGTGTTCTCTTCTTGTGATCTTGCAGGGACCTGTTGAAGCTGGGCGAGCGAGAAGGCAAGTAGCTGGGAACTCTCAAAGAGAAGAGAAACCAGATCGAGGGACAAATGGAAGACACCGGTTAGTCCATCCATCTCTCTTCATTCTTAATTCATAAAGGAAGAATACTAGAATAGCTGTTTCTGTTTGTTGCTAAGGCACTGTCACACCTTAGGTGGATAGGATCGTCCTGCATAGGCATTTTTCCCCAAAACAAATTGGCGACTCCGCTGGGGAGATCTGTTTAGTCATTTTATTTGTGTCTCTATCATTGTTTGTTTCATAGACTTAACAGCAACAATCGAACTGCATCTGTTATTCTCAGATGCAAAGTAGAGAGCTGCTGCTTCGATCCAATCACTGGATTTGTCTATGATCTGCACAATGGACTCACAAATGATTTGATGATCCTTTGTGATAGATCTTAGCCCTCCCTCAAAGCATCCCTTTGATTGTACCTTGCTTGTTGCTTTTATTTGGCCTGAAACCGTAGATTAATCAGCAAACTGTGACTCAGAACCCAGTGAGGAACTCTCGTTTCTCCTTCAGCGCAGACCCTGTGAAGAGGTTCTACATTTCAACGCAGGTCCCGTGAAGGCTACCTGCGCTGAATGTCAAAACCTCTGTGTAGAGGGTGCGTTGATCCAGTTAGACCTTGTGCAGCTGGGGTTCTCTGCTCTGTTTTGCCTTGTTTTGATCTCTATTTTTTGCAGCCTGTAACCAGCATAGGTACCAGTCTGATAACTCCTTTTCTCTGCTTAAATTCCACCTCCTTTTGTACAAAAAGACTGTGAGTGTTTTTATGTGTTTGTGGCATCATTTACAGTTTTCCTTTGCAAGAGTGAAATAATCATCCTGTAGCCCTTGATTCAGATATGTTGATTGTGATCTTAGGAGAGAGTTCATTGGCTGTTTACAGTTGATTATACATCTACTTTTTCTTTTGGTTTGAGTTTGTCTCTTTTAAGTGTCGAAACAAGTGTTCATTTCGAAAGTCGTAAAGTGTTGTATTCTCTTCTACCCTTTCTGATTTCGAAAAAGTAAACTTGTTTGTATGTGTCATTTAAAAGCAAATTCAAAGTTGTACAAAAAGCTTTCTTTTTAGGCATCAATATTAAGAAAGCGGAAAACAAACACCTGCATTGTGCATTTGCATCCTGATAGTTTGCATGTTTGATTTAGGAAAAGTGCATTAGAGTGTGCTGATTTCTCTTTGAGAAAAGATGGTGTCTTTCTTTTCCCTTTGTAGCTAGGATTTTCATAGTTGAAAAGATATAAAGCTTGCTTATCATCTTTAGACTACATTTAGGAATTGTATCATACATCTCGTGGTGATCCAGAAAGGAAAACTTCTAAAAAGATCAACCTAAAATAAATCGAATGAACTTAACAACGCTTTGCAACATAACGCACAACTTAGAGGTCTAGGCTAGAGACGTGTTCCGGCGTCGTAAAACCTGGTCACTGGTCGCCTCACTGATGGTTGGGTGATTCCTCCTGAGGGACGATTAGTACCAGTACAGATTGTGCTCCCACGTACCGTCGCGTATATATTGGGAGACCCCTATAAGAATATAACCTTTATCCATAGGAAGTCATGTCGGCCGCCCTACTGATCGCAATGCACTGAACACAACATTCAGGAAGATTGATTGCCCGTACCCTAAAAAGTATTCTGCGGTTTTGCGAAAAGTTTGGCACACCCTCTGCCTAGAACTCCAGAGCAGTTCCTTTTGGCCTTTTTCAGACTCTATAACGGAAAAAGTCCATCTGAGCATTTGTCACTTCGGGCTCGTTAAAACATCGAAGGAGACTAGAGTCATCTTTAGCTTTTTCTCGACTCTTTAAAATTGAAAAAGCAAGTTGTGTCTAAGCATCGTTAAAAATTTATTTTAAACGGAACAATCACCCTTTATTCCTGCGTTGATCTTTAGGTTGAAAAAATGGAGCCCACCAACCAAGGAATTCCCCTTGGTGGAAATCCTAGTCTCTTCTCCTCTTGGGGAGATGTTGGTGCGCCCCATATGGCCACATTGTCACTTCCAGGACTGACAATTGGCCTGCCGGTCTGGCTCTTTTCAACCAATGTCGTTCAGAACACCACTATTCCTAAACAGTCGAATCAACAGTTAGACCAGACCAGAGTTTCCCACCAGCCTTCTACTTCATCTAATTCTTCCTCTCCTCCTTCCTCTTCGCTTGACGGAACTGGTAAAACAAAAAACCAAGTTCCTAAGGAGAAGAAGGAAAAGAAGAAGAAAGAGAAGAAGAAGAAGGAGCCAAAAGCGACTGGGTGCAAACAAGTGTCATCTGACAAAAATCCACACACAGCACTGACTAGGCCTAAATCGCCATGTGTCATATGCAAGGGAGACCACTTCCACAGAGATTGTCCCTGCATCCCTCAGATACTAAGGGACTGGTCTCCCTGTTTGCACAATTTGGTGGCGTCAACCTCTGATAGCCATGTTGACAGCACACCGTCAACTAGTGAAAGTGAAGCCACAGGACAGAGAGGGAAAGCTAGATTTCCCTGCAAACTGTGTGAAGGCGACCATGCCATCCACCGTTGTCCCTTCTTAGACGAGGCTAAAAGAGTTTTGGAAGATCGCCCGATTTTACGAGCGCAACTTCCTCCTGGATATCAAAAACTCCTGCCAAGTCCTTTACTAGTTGAGAACTCGGCTGGCCCGCTCAGGTGGTCAGCCAAAGCACCTATCATTGAAGATGAACCGTCTGAATCCATACCTGACGAAAGTCAAAAGGTTGAGGCGGCAGTTGACCCGGTTTTGCCTTCAGAGGCTCTATCTTCGAATGATACCATCACAGAGGAGAATAAAGACGACACCGTCCAAATTCTCTTCATCAGCACAGACTCCGACAAACAAGGGGGCAATTTGCCCATTCCTTTATCGCAGGAAGGAACTTCGTCAGAGTCATACTCGGCCATCTATTCAGTCCCACCACCAAGTGATGAGCCCCAATTTTGGTTCAATTTGGGCTCATTTTGGCCTATTCTACTTACTCAAACCATTCATTTTTTATTGCTTATGCATGCATTTCTTAGTTTATTCATGTTGTTTGTAGGAAGAAGGGTAGGCACTCTCTACGTGACTAATGCATTATGATTCCAGGTTTTGGCATTAAAAGGGAGCAAAAGACAACGAAAAAGGAGATAAGGAGACAACGAGGTGGCACTGCGGGTTTTAGGAGAGGTTGTCCACGGTTCTAGGGACATCCCTCGTGATTCCCACCAAGAACTCTGAGCTCTAATCCATCTCCCCTCCGAGCTTAAAAGCATCCAGCTGTTCTATAGGAACAGCAGTTATAAACTGCTCTACAGGAACAGCAATTATGACCATCCTACAGGATTAGCAGTTAAACTCTAGTTGGACAGCCGAGCTCCTAAAATGAAGGACACTTGTTGGATCATCGTTTTTGTATAAGTATGGAGGCCTTAGCCTTAGATAGGTTGTTGAAACTCTCGTATTGCTATTGTAATTTTGGAGCACAGCTCAGCTTTCGTTCTTTTTTGTAAGCCAATTTGGCATGATATCAGATTATGAATAAAGAAGGCAGATTCTGATCTAGTTCTGAGTTTTTCTTAAGGAGACTATAGCTCTCAGGTTAGGGCCCAACCTGAGAGCCATAGATCCCCTCTGCTGTAGTGTTGTTTCCATTTCATTTCAGCACTTTGAGCTTTTCATTTGCACATGCAATTCGAATTACAGGTTGTTGAGTTGGTCTTTTTCATGAGTTAGATAGGAATTGCTTATGGTGAATTTGTTTCCACTTGCTTAGTGTAGCAGAGGATAGATATAATCGATTGGAGCTCCAACAAAAAGGTTGTTAAGGCTCACTGCCGTCTCATCTGGGATTGGAGTGAAGTCCATGACTAACCACCAAAAATACGCATTTCTTTCTTCCATGGTTGCTGCAAACACAGTCACGTTATGTTAGATGCTTCCACATGATTCACACCTACACCACACTCCCTTACCACAGCTTCATGCACATTCTCCTTCGCGTTTAGATTGCTGCTCATTGAATTTACAAGCACAGGTAGTTTAGGTTAATGCATTTTTGGTTGAGTGACAGTCATAAGCATTTGTTTCACTTACACTGCTCTCTCTCATTCCATCACTTCGTCCTCCATCTTGACCACGCATGCAGACATCTCTTTGACCCCTGCTCCGCTCTCTTATCTCCCAAAGTCTTTCACTCCTCACGTACTTCCATTCTCTAGCCCTTTCGTTGACATAGCCCTTTACCTTCCATCCTCCTCCCTACACTCACTTCCCATCCTATTCTTCCACTTCTAAAGCCATCACCAGCCTTATTCCTACCTTACACATCTCCCCCTACCATTCCATTACTCCTCCATCACTCCAAACACTCACGGTAGGTCATCTTGTAGCCATTTGTAGACATCCTGTAGAAAACAGAGTATCCTGTAGGATCCTCCACAGCCATCCTGTAGGAGGCCACTCTCTCGGTTGCTGAGCATCTGAATGCGAGGAACCTCTGTGGATGGATGCTAAGGATCCCTAGGGACCTCTCCTAGCCTCCCCAACCTATCCCACGCTTTCCTTCCTTCTCCATCCCATCTGCACAACCAAACCCTAGTTAGCACAAGATCACCATCATTCCACACACTTAAAGGAAAAATACAAAAACATAACTTTCATGATGCAAGTAGTTTAGATCCATGCATTTTCATTTATTAGAGGTAGTGACAGCATTGGTAGAAGTTGCATTTACATTCCTTGCACTGTAGAGGTCAGACTAGTTAAATTAGGGTTTCCTAGGTTTACATGCTTTGATTTGCTTTCAGTTCATTTTTGTCAAGTAAAGTAGCTTTCCTTTGAGATTATCTTTCGTCCATCAATTAGCAAGCTTCTTCTGAGAGCCCATAGAAGTTGGCTTGAGCCCTAGCGGACTTGTGCCAGCTGACCAAGTGACAGCTGCGACAAGAGCTAGTACTTGTGCATATAGCACCGTCGCTTCCAAGTTTGTACGAACTACCGGGTTGATAAAATGAGAGACAGGAAGCCCCAGGAGTTGTAGCATTATTGCTACAATACTGGAGCTCACCACCAAGCAACCTAGTTGTCTCATTCGACTGGAACCAACTAGGCAGACCCCGTTTGCTAGCAAGCATACCATTCAGAATTATCGTTCGAATATACATAATGGTAATGGCTGGCACAATCATTGATGAGGGGGCATCTGTGAGTATCCTTTCCTCTATTGCTTGGAAAGCGCTTGGTTCGCTAGCGCTTTTGCCTGAAATGAGAAATCTATCAGGCTTTGATAAAGGAACCAGTCGACCTTTAGGGATCCTCCCCAATGTGCCTATCACATTGAAAGGGAAGACCGTTCAAATGAACGTGATGGTCGTTCAAGGACCCTTGGATTATAACCTACTCCTTGGACGAGACTATATATATTGCATGGGAGCCATCGTCTCCTCACTCTTTAGAGTAATGTGTTTTCCGCACGAAGAAAGAGTGGTCAAGCTCGTGGACCAACTTTCATTTCCCAGATCACGCATCGCAAATAGTCATGTACCATCCCTAAATGGTCTCTTCACGCAAGAAGTGTCTCAACCCACGGTCCGTCCCCCCGATGAGCGCGAGTAATTCGGAAGGATATGACTGGAACCCAGGGGGCATGCGTCCTGGTCTGCTTCGGCAGGAAAACTTTGGGTATAGGGTAGGTTTCCGCGGGAGAATATGACTAGTCCGTACCCCGTCCGGCATGGAAGAGGGGTTGTTCTAGAATAAGATTCTTTTGTCAAAGTTATGTGAGTTGGCGGGCATCGTCGCTCACCTTTGTTTATCTCGGTAGACATCATCGAAGAAGTGTTTTGTTTGAAAGATTAATGGAACAATATTTGGGTAACCTGAAAGAGGTAGGCCTCTCTCGGTGAAACAAATGTTTTGACGGAAATGAAGTAGAGGTAACCTTGAAATCTTACTTTATATCTGGGGGCATGCAAACCTTTTGGAGTGAAAGCAAGGGGCGGCTATTTATTTTTTAAATTTTTAGGTCCTCCCTTTAAACCTGTAGGTCTAACCCTTTAAACTCGTAGGATTAGTCGTTTCCGAACTTGCATAACGAAAGGATCCGGAGCAAAGCTTTGTGAGATGAAGCTCCATAAAAAATAGAATCTTAATGAGACATTCTTATCATATGACTGGATTAATCGAGCAGTTTTAGCACACAGTTCATGCTCGTTAAAAAATAAACGCAAGATCCGAGCAGTTTTAGCACATAGTTCATGCTCGTTAAAAAATAAACATAAGATCGAGCAAGTGTTTCAATCCGCGTTTAAGCTCGTTAAAAAATGAAATACCCAGTAAATAACCACTGTGAATGTAACATTATCAGCCATTAAAGCCTTGGTCATGTTTGCACCGTCACCTCCACTTTTCATTTGGCCGATCGTTCACCTCCATATGATTGTTTACCCATTTTGAGGAACAGCTGCGAAGAGTGATTTCACCTAGCCATCCTTGTGACACTGCCGTGATTGGAAAATTCCAAGCCTTACTTGGAATCAGCTGCTAACCCGTTTTATCACTCGTTCCTCAAAAGACGAGTCTTCTTTAAGCTCTTTTCATCTGACTCGTAAAATATGAAAAGATTGCCGAGTTTTGGCCTTCCAGCTCGTTAAAGCGACCGGAAGTGCTATCCCTCCTCTAGATTTTAATCTTTTTGGACCTGAGGGATTATTGCACAAAAAGATCGAGCGCTTGTTTTGTTCGGCTCGTTAAAACTATCGAAAACTCATCCCTTCTGTATTTTTTATACTTTTTCGGACTTAAGGGATTAGATGACGAAAAAGGACTTCCGGAGTTGACTTTATGTACCTTTTTCAGACTCTCTAAAAATGAAAAGGACCGAGTTATCTTTGTCGTTAGACTCGTTAAAATCATTAAATAGCGACAAACTTGTCTTTAGACAAGAACGAGTTTCACTATCGCTAGGCTCGTTAAAACATAGCGATGGGCTTGCCCGAAGGGCAAGTTATAGAACAAGCATATGTTATCCTCCTCAAGCTTGACAAAAATAAAGAGGTACTGGTCAGAAATGACTGGGGAAAATCGGGAGAAACTCAAGAAAACTTTGATGGTAGCAAGTCGCTCTTGAACATGACACTTTTCCTCCGTACCACAATCGGGTTGGGTTGTTTCATTCACCGGTCACATCACCATGGTCTCGCCATACCATCCATATTTGGGGTAGTGCTACCGAACCATCGCATAAGTGTCGCCATATGTTCAAGAGAAGTTGTTCAGAGAAGTCAACCGTGTCCCATCCACTGTCGTACATTATCCTTCATCCTTTCATGACCGCCACCATGAATCATATGTCACAGATCGTTTTCACCTCCATCAAAATCATTAGCTCCTTTGACGAATCTCTTCTTGTCGTCATCAGCTCATTATCCAAGAAGTTGATCTAGGAACAACCCATTCAGTACTTTGAGGCTTGCATGCCTCAATGGCAAGTTTCTCACTTCCGGCGACAGGTATACATCAATGACCTTCGACCGAAAGATTTTGCGTGGTGTTCGACGCCAAGTCTTTTATTCACACCACGTGAATTGTACTGCAGTACCTTGAGGGTCATTATCATTATCGGTGATTCCTCTCGCGCTTGTTAATGGTTTACCTCATTGACCGGTAATCAAGCGATGTCTTTCAATGTTCGACTTCAGAACATTTCCCACATGGATCGACTTGTACTTAGAGTGAAGATCGAACGAGTTTGAAGACCCCAGATCTAGTTTCATCCATCCGGGCTGCGATATATATTCAGGAAAGATAAAGACATTGACATGTACATCATTGCAGCAGATAATCATCCTACCCAAAGGATGATAATTTCATAAAAAATTATCAGTCTACCATCAGACGATTGTTTGTTCTATGTACAGAAAAATGAATTTATAAAGCTGAGCATGGGAATGCCCGCCTTAGCTAGATCATGAAAGTAGTATGAAAAATAATGTATTGTATTGTATCTTATTACAGGTCTCCTCCCAGCATTGGATGAACTTCGGATCCTCCTGATAAAGCATTTCACCCGATAAACAGCCTCATACTTTAGGGGGCAACTGTTATAGACATTTTTGTGCCTTACAGTGTTGAGCATGAAATGTCCATAATCTAAGGGATCCAAAGTCCCTAAACATGTTGTTCCTACCCCTAGAGGAACAAGGCTAACAAACCACAGCAATTCACAGAAGTTCTCCACCAGAAACTGCTCAAAAACATGTCAATTCATGATCAATTCAGAGGCTCCACTAGCTGTCTGCGCTGAAATGCAAAGTCTGCACTGGCTACCTGCACTGCAACGCAGGTAGAAGCACTACCAGGGTGCGCTGAACGGGAATTGACAAATGGCAAGTTCATTCAACGAGGTGTCAAGACCCTGGAAGCTTCCAGAATCTTCCTCAATGACACTTGCCTCAGTGAATTCGACTGGTGATGAGTAAGAGGTTCTCAACCTCCAAGTGGAAGCAAGAACCTCCAAGTGGAAACAAGAACTGACAGAGGGAGAGGACACTAGTCAGATCTCAAGCTGACTCATCCTCTCTCCAAACATCTATATATGGATCTCTCCTCCTTGAGATCTAGAGGCTGGCATTTTGTTATTGCAAAGAATTGTTGTTGGTTTGAGACTGGAATCATTGGGTGCTTAATGCTTTGAAGGAAGGTGAAGATAGGAATTCCATTTGCTGGGAAGGAGATGCTGGATTGGAGCCTTCTTGGTTGTATCTCTTCCTGAACCTTGTTATTCATCAATAAAGCTATCTTGGTTTCTCCTACATACTGATGTATCTTTGATGTATGATTGCATTAGTATGTTTAGTTTATTTCTAATCCTGAACTAGTTATGAATATGAAACCATGTCTTTGTGTAGTGTTCTCTTCTTGTGATCTTGCAGGGACCTGTTGAAGCTGGGCGAGCGAGAAGGCAAGTAGATGGGAACTCTCAAAGAGAAGAGAAACCAGATCGAGGGACAAACGGAAGACACCGGTTAGTCCATCCATCTCTCTTCATTCTTAATTCATAAAGGAAGAATACTAGAATAGCTGTTTCTATTTGTTGCTAAGGAACTATCACACCTTAGGTGGATAGGATCGTCCTGCATAGGCATTTTTCTCCACAACATTGCTCAATACCACAGGCCAAAACCATAGTAATCCAATACCAACAACTTCAAAACTAGGGATCAACACGTCTGTCGAGATACCTTGGTTAAAAACATAGGCTCAAGTACCGAGGACTAACTACCCCGGACCAAAAAGGAAGTTTCTCGACATGTATGCTCTTTTCTGTTCATGAAACAACGTGTATACGCGACTTTGTATATAGCTATCCTGCGTATCCGCGACTTAGTATATAGAGTACCTGCGTGTATATGCAACTTGGGCTTAATGAACCTGCGTATATAGAATTTCTCTTCATTCTTGTAGTCTGGACTGAGATCTATCATCAAAGAGATTTGCCATCAAGGACAACACCTGTACCGTAGTGCCACACCTGTGGCAAAATGCCAACAACAAAGCTGCTCAATGTGTT
This sequence comes from Pinus tabuliformis, assembly GCA_031772625.1. NCBI lineage: Eukaryota > Viridiplantae > Streptophyta > Pinopsida > Pinales > Pinaceae > Pinus > Pinus tabuliformis. Next base: position 338,590,346 of record CM062820.1, read on the forward strand.
GCCTACAAGACCATCATGACTAGAGAAGCTCAAAAACAAAGGAGTATGACTGGGATCATGAAAAGGACGTACAATAACTTTTCTACTCTTGGGAATGAAGTAGAATGTTCTATTTGTAACAACTTCGGTCATGAAGATTCTGAATGTAGGAGTAGGTTTCAGCAAACAACTCAGAAGGAGCAAGTTTCATTGAATTATAAAACATGGAGAAAGAAAGAATTGCAACCAGAAAGATGTGGGATAGCCTTATATGCGGAAGGACAGGAAAATCAGTGGTACATCGACAGTGGATGCTCGAAACATATGACAGGTGATAAAGAAAAACTTCAGTCATATAGTGCCTTAGAAAAGGAAAAGAAGGTCTCATTTGGAAATGACACCCTTGCACTCATAAAAGGTAAAGGTTCTGTGTTTTTGAAAGAAAAGGTCAAGGCTGGAAATGTTATGTATGTTGATGGCTTAAAGCATAATCTATTGAGTGTCAGTCAAATGTGTGATCAAGGAAATGAAGTAATATTTCGATCAAATGGATGCATTGTTCGTGAGCTTGATACAGGAGAAACAGTGATCAAAGGCATAAGAACTCCAAATAATTTATACATACTCAAGGGAGGACAACAACAATGATATCTAAGAAAGAATGATGAACACTGGCTATGGCACAGAAGATTAGGGCATCTAAGCTTCTCTCAGATAAGGAAAGCATGCAAATATTAGGCGGTTCGTGATCTCCCTGACATTAGAATTCCAGACAATACAATATGAAAATCATGTCAGTTTGGTAAGAAAACCAGAACTAATTTCCCTGAGAAGGAAGGATTAGCTAGCAGGCCACTTGAACTTGTCCATACTGATGTATGTGGTCCATTTAGGAAAAGGTCTCCTAGAGGAGAAGAATACTTTATATTGTTCATTGACGACTTTTCCAGGATGTGTTGGTTAGTACTTATGAAGCATAAAGATGAAGCCTTCGAAAATTTCAAAGCATTCAAAGCCTTGGTTGAAAACGAATCAGATCGCAGAATCAAATGCCTCAGGTCTGATCGAGGAGGGGAATTTACCTCAGATCAATTCTTCGATTTTTGTGAAGAACATGGAATAAGAAGGGAATTCTCTACTGCAAGGACCCCTTAGCAAAATGGAGTAGTGGAAAGGATGAACATAACAGTTCAACAAATGGCTCGTGATATGCTTGATGAGACTAGAACTCCTGCAACCTTCTGGGGTGAAGCTGCATTTGCTGCAGTTACTATTCTCAATAAGAAAAACATTTGGGTAAACAACACTCAGACTCCTCATTAACTTTGGTATGGTAAGACTCCCACAGTTAAATACTTCAAAATTCTTGGAAGTAAATGCTACATCAAAATGACTGATGAAAACCTTGGCAAGTTTGAACCTAGAGCAGATGAAGGCATTCTCCTTGGTTACTCTCCTCACAGCAAAGCATATAAGTGTTACAATAAAAGACTTGGAAAAATTGTCGAAAGTATTGATGTAGTGGTTGATGAAGAAGGGAACTCCTAGGCAAGTAAAATCTAAAGATTTCGAAGATGATGAAGACTATCCTTCAACATCAAATCAAATTCATGATGAAGAAGAAACCCATGAGGCACCAGAAGAACAGATAAAAATAGAAGAAAAGACTCCATCCAAGTACGTTTAGAAGATTCATCCAGAAACCCAAGTTTTGGGGCAAAAGGAGACAGGTGTACAAACAAGAAGAACCATTTCAAAAGCTTTGAGTTATCTAGCATTACTCTCCTCCACTGAACCACAAAATGTAAGAGAGGCATGCAAGGATGAATGCTAGGTAAAGGCCATGGAGGAGGAACTTGAGCAGATTGAAAAGAATAACACTTGGGAGTTGGTTCCTAGACCAAAAGATAAGAATGTCATAGGAACAAAATGGATATTAAAAAATAAGCTAAATGAAAATCGAGTGTGATTAGAAACAAGGCCAGACTTGTTTCTAAAGGGTATGCTCAACAAGAAGGTATAGACTTTGAAGAAACTTTTGCACTAGTTGCTAGACTTGAGGCCATAAGAATGTTCCTTGCTCTTTCTAGCTTTCAGAAGTTCAAAGTATTTCAAATGGACTTGAAGTCTGCCTTCCTGAATGGAGACTTGTATAAAGAAGTATATATTGAACAACCAGATGGGTTTATTCTTGGAAATGATCCAAAACTTGTATGCAGACTCAAAAAGGCTCTTTATGGCCTTAAACAGGCTCCAAGGGCTTGGTATTATCGGTTGGATAAGTACCTCCATCAACAAGGTTTTATAAAAGGATCAAATGATAGCAATCTATATATAAAAATTGACAATTATAAGTTGCTAATACTTGTTGTGTATGTAGAGATATCATCTTTGGTAGCAATGAAGAAGACACGAGTCAAAATTTTGCCTTGGTGATGCAGAAAGAGTTTGAAATGTCCATGCTTGGTGAGCTCACATATTTTCTTGGTTTACAAGTTGTTACACTAAAAAATGTCACCATGGCTGTGTACAGTTAGTATGGCTCTATCAACAGTCATGCTATCCTCTTGGGCAAGTCTTAAGCCTCTGCTCTCCATGTCAAACTCCAAAAGAGAGAGAAAGTCTTTATAAATGTATTTATCTCTGGGTACGCAGGTTCTCTCAACCTTGCCTGCGGGTACGCACCTAATGTTCACAATAACTGCGTACTTGTATGCTCTGTATGTAAAGGGGCAGGTGCGTACTCCTGTAAAGGTCAAAATGTGCAAGTTTCATCTTTAAAAAGTTACTTGTGGTCATTTCTAGAGCATTCTAGAAGGTTGTTCAACGTGTATTGAGCGCCTCCAGATGGTTCATGTATCCCTACCAAAGAGGAACTTATCCCATCAAGAGAGGAGCTATCCCATCCAAAGAGGGGATTATCCCATTGATGGTGGACCTGATTAACTTCCTCTTGAACACTATAAATACAGGCATCGGGCCAGAAGGAGGGGAGGTTGAAAGCTAAACATTTCTAAGGGTAGATGCTGCAGGAATTAGGACTCCCATTTAGAAGCTTGTGAGGAGAGATTCCCATCCTTACTTGTTCCATTTGGAAGTGGGTGAGCTTTGTCAAAGTAAAGGAGAACTCTTGATGGACCCTGGGAGGGACTTGCACAACACCAAGGCTCAGGTTGTAATTGTTCCTTTTGTTTCCTATTAATGCAAATGAGTCCATTCTTCTCAATAACTTGTTATTTATGAGTTGTTTCATATACTCCTTGGTCTATATGTTGAATGTGTGTTATTTTATGAGATTATCAAGTGCTATTTAATCGTTTGATTGTTAGTGAATGTAGGTATCGAAGTGAAGGAAGAGCTCATCCGGATCGGCGAGGCTGGACTACTACAACAGCGTTGGACTACAGGTAGGATCCAAACACTTGATTTCTTGTATGGTAAATGCATGTTTAGGGAAGGATTGCTCTTATTTGTCTTGTTTGTCACTAGAGAGTCTTAGGCTCCTAGGGAGGTTGATTGTGTCCGCACTATCGACTCTTTCCGCCTGACAAAATGGCGACTCCGCTGGGGACTCCATTGATGTGAAAGTTTTTTCCTTTGTATGCAACTTTGATCTGAGAAAAGTCATTTATTTTCTGGTTTTTGGCTCTGTGACTTTGTATTTGGGTGGGTTAGCTTAGGGTTAGATTGAATTTATTTTTTCTTGGTTTTTCCAGTAGTACGCACCCTCTGAGTATTGCACAGTGCGTACCTGTACGCACTGTTGCTGTGTGCACAGAGCAGGCCCGCACCTGTCTTAACAGGTTGCCTGCCTACCCTGCTAAAAATTAAGAAATTTCCATTTTTTACATTTTTCCTCTTAGATTTTTCTTTTTCTTAGTTTTTACTGCCCAGATCCATTAGTCTCCTGTCAAAGATCTTCACCTGAACTTGTTTCGATAGCATTGAGTGTTTTAGTGGATTTCATAGAAGTTTAAGCCTAGGGTTTGATTTTTGAGTAGGTCCTGTAGTGACTTTGGCGGTAGAAGTTGTCAAGCCTTAGATCTCTCTGGTTTTGTCAGTCTTCTTAGAAGTCGGACCTGTCATAAAGTCTACCTGTGTGAGCAACTTACTTTTGAGTTGTTTCTTTGGCGAATTTCGAAGTGCTTATTGATTGAGTAGTGAATTCCATTTTACAAAAGAACAAAAAGATTTGAGTTTTGTTTTGACTGGGTTTTTGATTCTGCATTAGCTGGTCCTTGGCTTGATTATGGTCAAGTAAAACAACCTAGAATCATCCTTGTAGGCTTTTGCCTCGTTAGGTTTGCTTTAGAGTAAATTTCCTTTTGATTTGCTTGTGAGTCAATGTTTCATAGATTTTATAGATTTTGAGATTGATTTTCATTAGAATAGATTTATATGTTTTATTAAATTAAAAATACAAAAACATCTCCTTTGAAAAGTTTTGTTTCAAGTAGTTTTTGGAGTATTTTGAAGGAAAAAGGATTTTTCGTGCACGTAATGAGTGGTCATGTTTGTATGTTTGGAAAGGTAAAGAGAATTGTTTCTTTGATTGTCTTTACTAAGAAAGTTGTTTTCTATAAAGTTTGCATTTTCCAACTCTCTTAGTTAGGAGTTTCATTGAAAGAGAAAAGTAGTGTAAATCATCCTAAGTGCATCTTTGTAGTGGTTTGAGTCGAGTCTACACACCATTGGTTTCATTTCCGCTACCTTTTGTCTTAAGGAAACCATAAAATTAACGCTTAAAGTAAAATCAACGTAGTAACTTTTATTTACTAGGGCTCTGAAACACCAATATAGATCAGGCTACTGTCTTGGAGTAGGAGAGTAATTAACTCTCCAAGACAACAAAACCAAACAAGTAGCTTATCTTGTGATAGAATAAATCCAATTGTCTCATTTGTACTCTGGGAAAGCTCCTCTTAAAGGAAAAGCACGAGCTCGTGTCTGAACCAGTGAGGGGATCAATCCTCCCTCGTTGGGAACGACGCCAGACACGCACGTATTACAAACGGTAAACCTCGGATTAACCATTGTCGAGGAGCCAGGGGTCACTTGTCGGTAAACCTTGGATTATTGTCAAGGAACCGGCAAGGGGATTGAGCTTGATACTCTTCCCTTGCGTGCTTTCGGAGTGTAGACTGTTCCCCCAGGTGCATTTGTTGCGGTTGGTAACCTTAGTGACCATTATCTTTAGGATTCTACCGAGGTGACGGTGGAGGGAAGATCCCACTGTACCTGGAGCAGACGTCAGCTAAACTCACTTGGATTTTCCGGGGGGTTCACTTCACTCGAGACGGTTAAAGTGGAGGAACTTGTGCCGGTCTATTCATTAAGCAGGTTGCCGGGGTAACTGTTCCACCCGCCACTTCTGTACTGAATCCGGCGATGTTGGGTTTCATCTCCAACTAGCGTTTTCGGTCTGGAAGGTTACTGTTTGTGCTTGGTTTGACGCCCTAGATTCTTTAGGCGTGTGATTCAAATTTGTTTGGTTCTTTAGAGACTTTAGGTGGTTTGAATTGAGATTTTTTGCTTTGTTTTCGTGTGTAGTAGTTAAAAGTTTTTAGCTGTGGCGGAATTACCGAGACAGTCCCGTAGACTTCGGGGCAAGTCACCTGAGATTGTTACCGGAACTGATTTGTTGAGGAAACTCCATAGATCGCGGGGTGGACCTCTTGAAGACGTCCCGGGTCATCACGAAGGTTTGAAAGTCCTCGTAACTCCTCCTAGTGGCAGTAGAGTAGGTTCACCTGAAGAAGAAGAGTCTTCGTTGGTAGTCCATCCAGATTACCAAGGTTTAGAGACAGGTTACAATCCTGAAGCTGTTGCAGTTTCTGAGCTTACTGGTAGTTTTTCATCTACTAGTGATATAGGTGAAGAACCTGAAATATCTGAGCCTGTTACTCCAACTTCTAGTGTTCCTGATTCACCTAGGATTGAAAGAGTCATAACCGAGAGTCTTCCTTCTGGTTTGATAGCTATTGAAGAACTTACTCCAGAAGAAGAAGTAGGCCCTGTTCTTGAAGATCAACCTACTCTTGATCTAAGGGAGCGTGAATCCATCTTTTACAGTCCACCTAGGAGTACTACTTGGTACCTTTCGTTAACTAATTATTTAGACAACTCAGGGATAGGTTTTTCTCCACCTCGTACTCCTTATCCACCCGGAGGTATTTATACTCATGTAAATATGTCTAGTTCGTCATCCGTGTCTACTCCATCTCCTGAATCTTTCTTGTATGGTGGTCCTTCTGTTCCTACTGGGTATCAATCACTTTCTGGTACCTTTGCGGGAGCATCTCCTCAACCCATTGGACATGGGTCATTAGCTGGAAACAATTGTAATAGACCGTTGGGTGTAGGAGACATTTATATGATGTCAGGTTCTCAACCTCAAGGTGGTCAATTTCTGCCTGGGGGGCAACCTCAAGGTACTCAAGTTGCGGCTGGGGGGCAGCCTCAAGGACAGTATGTACCTATGGTGCAATACGTTCCTCAGGGTCAACCCCAACCTCAATATGTACCTCAAGGTCAACCTCAGTATCAATTTATGCCACAAGGTCAACCCCAGTATCAGTACTTACCTCAAGGGTATCTACCCCAAGGTCAGTACTCGAGTCAAGGTTATCAACCACCTCAGGGTCAGTCTTATGTTCAAGGACCGGGAAATGTACCTTTCAATTATCAACCCTACCCTCAACCTGGTTACGGATCTCAGTATCCTCAACCTGTTACGGGTCAATACCCCGGAATGATAGTGTGGGATCCCTCACAAGGTCAACAGGTGTTGCAGCCAAGTATACAGTCGTTACCTCAAACTGGACAACCTGTAGTTTTTGGTCCACCCCAGCAATCGCAACCTGTCCAGTCAAATGTTAAAACTTCTGTAACTTCGGTAGTTACTCAGCCGCCAATTGCACCTAGTACTCCATCTCAAACGGCTGCTGCAACTACCGCAACATCTACCACACTTACTTCTGGAGTATCGACAGCTCCGGTTTCTACTGTCTATGCAACCACCCCTCAGACATCTGTACCGTTGTCTGGATCTACGATTCAAACCACAGTCCAGATGCCTGTAGGGAAACCTAGTTTAAGTACTGTTATAACAAGTCAACCACAATTTACTTATCAACAGCACCAGGGACAGTACCAATACGGGCCTGCTGTCCAACAACCGGTTTACCAGTATCAACCGTATCCTGGGTACACTTATCAACAACCTCAGCAACCCTAGTATGGTCCGGTTAATCCTGGTTTTCCAGGAGGATATAATATCCCGAATGCGACTCCTGTTCCAAGTTTTCCTGGATATCCTCCTCCTGGAGCTGGTCTTGTGACCCAAAGTTTTAGAGATCCTAACCGGCAATTACCGTTTATCGCAACTTTGGATTTACCCGACTTGACGCGCCTAACGAACGATCCAATAAATTATCTTTCGTTCTGGCCGCCAATGCCAAATAAGTTGCCCAGCGATATACCCAAGTTCGAAGGTAAGTCTGGAGAGGATCCATCAAATCACGTGATGACTTACCACCTCTGGTGTGCTTCGAACTCTATCTCGGATGATTCGATCCGCTTACGTCTTTTCCAGCGTACGCTCATTGGTCTCGCGGCCAAGTGGTACATTGAGTTACCACGGGCCTCTTTTTATAATTTTAGCCAGTTAGCTACCTCGTTCTTAACTCACTTTCAGTTGCCAGTCAGGTACGATAACGGCACGAAGTTACTAACTTCACTAAAACAATCGACGTCCACATATATTTCCGATCATATTCATGAGTGGAGACGTCGAAGAAGGTTAGTGAAAGTTTTTATTCCAGACCAAATCTTAGCTGAATGGTTTGTTAAATCATTACTACCGAAGATTACTGAAGATGTAGCTAAGGCCGGAGTAGTTACTGAGGAGCAAGTCATTGCTCAGGCGCAGTACCTTGACTTAGTTTACACTCAGTCGGGTACGTTACACGAGAAGATCCCAGATCTTCCAAAGTAAAATCAAATCGTTGCTGCTCCTTCGGGATCTCATGCCGCTGATGGTATGATTGGTACGGTGAACACAAAGAGCAAGAATAAGTCTTCCAAGAATTCTACTACTCCTATAATCACCTTGCCTGATTCCCCGACAGGAGAGTCTTCTCCTGAACTTTCCGCCGATATTCATGCTGTAGAGTCATCTACGGCCAAATCAAAAAACGGTGGAAAGAAGAAAGGAAAGAAGAAGGCTAAAGCTGACAAGGTTCGAAGGAGAAAATAGAAAAGTCGGAAACCAATGACGAAAAGCGCAAACCTCGATATCCTTGTCTTATTTGTGAAGAAGATCATTTTACAAGAGATTGCCCGCATCGGGCCGAAGTTGTGAAAATAGTCAAAGGTTCTCCCACTCCTGCTGTGTTGAAAGATCCTTTTCCAAAGCAGGAGAGTAAGATGATAGGTTCTTCCTCGACTGCCAGTGAAGAACCCATTTTGATGATGTCTCATGTGAGGATTACGACTCGGTCGCAAGATTATGGTAGTAAGAATCCTGTTGATGGTAAAGAAGCAGAATCTTCTCATTCTAATCCATCAACCTCAGCTCCTGGTCCCGATCCACTACAGATCGAAAAACCTAACCCAGACTTAGTAATTAAACCGCCCGCCAAGGGTGTACTTCGGAGGTCTGCTTTCAATCCATATGCGAGAGCGGCCCAGAATTACAACATTGTTGAGGACTTAGCTGTTTCACCCTCAGCAATGTCGGCTTTAGAAGTGCTGCAATCATGCCCAGCACAACGGAAATTACTTTTGTCGGCTATAGGAGCTGTTGATATTCAAGACCCGAACCTGATAATCTTCAATCTAGAAAACAGTACACCGCGTCTCCCTCATCAGATGGCTTTCCAGATTCCAGTGATAGTCAAAAACAGGCCTATTCATCGGACTGTGATTGATGAGGGAGCTTCCACGTGTATTATGTCGATTCAGTGTTGGAGATCGCTTGGTTCTCCTTTGCTGAACCAATCCCCGACCATCCTTAAGGCTTTTGATGGCCGTGGGTTCCGTCCGTTTGGTATTCTACAGGAATTGCCTATAGGGGTGGAAGGTAAAACCGTTAGTCTAGATGTGGAGGTGGTTGATGCCCCTCTAGACTACAACCTTCTTTTGGGTCGAAGTTGGTCATATGCTATGACAGCAATCGTTTCATCGGTCTTTAGAGTAATAAAGTTTCCACATAATGGCAAGATCGTGACAATTGATCAGCTGACATACTTTTCATCCAACCCAGCCTCTTCAGAGAGTATCCAGCATGTCGGTAAAACGACAATCCCTTATAGGGACATTGGCGTAGGTTTAGTTAAAGATTTCGGTTTACTGGGAACTTTTCCTTTTCCTCCAATCAATGCAGACCCTTTGTTTGCATCAATTCATATGATTACATCAGACACCATTATTTACGATGATCCTTGGATTGTCCCATCTGAATTTGAGATAGACTCATTCGGTGATGCTATGCCTTTGAGTCCATATGAAATTGCTTATGAAGTCGTCATGTCTTTTACCGACTCGCGTTCAACCCAAATCGACCAAATGAATGTGGTCAGTGAGGAATCACTTTTCACACCAACCTCGGAACGGATAGCGTTTCCCGAAGTCATGTCATCTGACGAGCAACTTCGTGAAATCCTAAGTGTAGATGATCTACCATGGGAAGATCTTCATCATAGATCTTCGTTTTTACCTGAGGGCGATGCCTTTGAAAATGATTTTTCATTAATATTTACCGCTGAATATGTCAAAGAAGCTCAAAATCCAACGAAACATCCTGATTCAGAGTTGAATCTAGGGAATATTTCTCGTACTGTTCCCATTGACATTTCAGTGAAGCCCGGAATTGTTGAGAACATTCATAGAGGTGCCTCGTGTACAGATGATGAAATGCAACGTTACAAGGCCCTATTCCAAGAATTCCGCGACGTATTTGCCTGGTCCTACGAGGAAATGCCAGGAATCGATCCCGCAATTGTTGTTCCTGAAATCAAGACCTACCCGGACGCTAAACCTGTCCAGCAACGGTTGCGTCAGATTCACCCTCGAAAAGCAGCTGCCATTAAAGCAGAAGTCGAAAAGCTGTTGAAAGCAGGTTTCATTTATCCTATCCCGTTAACGGATTGGGTATCGAATATTGTTCCGGTTAACAAGAAACAAGGAACAATAAGAATTTGTATCGACTATAGGGATATTAATCGAGCTTGTCCAAAAGACAACTATCCTACGCCCTATATCGATCAAATAATTGATGATTGTGCCGGAAGTGAAATGTTTTCCTTTATGGATGGTTTTTCGGGCTATAATCAAATCAATATTCTACCTGCCGATCAACCAAAAACGGCATTCATTTGTCCATGGGGGACATTTGCTTATTGCAAATTACCTTTTGGGCTTAAGAATGCCGGAGCCACTTTTCAACGGGCGATGTCTTATGCATTTCATGACATCAAACACATTGTGCAACCGTACCTCGATGATTTGCCTGCTCATTCTTTACATCGAGCTGATCACCTTATCCACTTACGAGCAATCTTTATGAGGTGTAGGCATTATCGTATTCGGTTGAATCCGCACAAGTGTGTATTTTGTATAGAGGCGGGTCGATTGCTGGGATTTTTTGTTTCAAAAGCCGGCATTCGCGTTGATCCCTCGAAGGTCGAAGCTATCATCAAATTGCCTCCTCCTTCGAGCTTGCGCCAACTCCAAAGTTTGCAAGGGAAAGCAAACTTTTTACGCCGATTCATTCCAAGCTACGCCGAGGTCACTAAGGGTTTTACACGGTTGTTGAAACAGAACGCTCAATTCTCTTGGGATGAGATTGCCCAACAATCTTTTGATGCACTTAAGCACGCGTTGACCCATGCACCGTTGTTGCATCCTCCCAACTACAACCAGGACTACTTCTTATACCTCGCAGCTTCGCATTCCACTATTGGAATGGTGTTAGTCCAAGAAGATAAATTCGGAACGGAACATGTGATATATTATCTTAGTAGGACATTAAACCCCACTGAGCTAAAATATTCGCATGTGGAGAAATTGGCCCTGGCAGCTGTTCAAGCTGTCCAGCGTTTTCGTCACTACATTCTTCTCCGTAAAACTACAGTTATTTCGGATTGCAACCCTATGATTTATATTTTGACAAAAAAATTGCTAGGGGGCAAGTACTCTAAATGGATTGTTATCCTGCAAGAGTTCGACTTGGAGTTCGAGAAGTCCAAGTCTAAGAAATCCTTAGTTTTTGCGGAATTGATGTGTGATTTCTCGCGTGCTGACACAAAAACTGTGGCAGAGGAGTCCATTGCAGATGAATCTTTGTTTCTTATCAGTACTTTAGATCCGTGGTATGGGGATATAATCATCTATCTCCAGACCCAAACCTTTCGGCCTGAAGCTTCAAAGTCAGAGCGTCGAAAAATTCGGTTTCAATCCCAGCAATACAGAATTATTGGAGATACTCTTTATCGCCGGGGGGCAGACTTGGTTTTTCGACGTTGTTTAACTCACGAAGAGGCTGAGAGAGTTTTGAATGATTGTCACTCTGGAGCATGTGGCGGTCATATGTCTGGGTATGCCACAGCTCAGAAGGTGTTGCGTGCTGGCTATTTCTGGCCGTCCATGTTTAAAGATTGCATCATTGCGGTACGAAAATGCCACAACTGTCAAGTGTTTGATCGCAAGATGCGCGCACCACCTGCTCCTCTCCACCCTATAATTGTCGTTGGTCCTTTCGCCAAATGGGGTATCGATTTTATAACTTGTAACCCTCACTCGGCCAGGGGGCATGCGTATATCATCCTCGCGGTTGATTATTTTACTAAATGGGCCGAGGCGATGCCTACATTCGATGCAAGCGGCAAAACAGCTGCAGTTTTCGTATTCAATCACATTATATTTTGGTTCGGTGTCCCGCAAGCAATTATCACTGACCATGGGAGCCATTTTCGAAACATCATGATGACTGAGCTTACAAGCCAGCTTGGTTTGCGCCACGATAGCTCTACTCCTTATTATCCACAAGCCAATGGTTTGGTTGAGTCTATCAACAAAGTTCTTGTTATCATGATCCGACGTATCATTGGTATTCATCGGTCGAATTGGCACAACATGTTATTTTCAGCGCTATGGGCATACCGAACCTCAGTGAAAACATCAACAAGGTTCACTCCTTTCCAGCTAGTTTATGGCTTGGAAGCTGTGTTACCCATTGAATGCGAAATCCCATCACTTCAAATGGCTGTCGAATTACTCCCAGCTACTTCCGAAGAGGAGAAACGTTTATTATACTTAGCTCAATTAGATGAGACTCGACGTGACGCTGCATTGGCAATCGAGACTCACGCGAAGCGAATGAAAGCTCAGTATGATAGAAATGTGACCCCTCGAAGTTTTTCGGAGGGAGACCTAGTGCTATTATATGATCAAGCTAACGATAAGCTAGGTGCTGGAAAATTCGTTCCTATGTGGCATGGACCCTACATTGTAAAGCGAAAGCTAGCAAAAGGGGCCTATGAGCTAGTAGATTTTGATGGGGACTCTTTGGGTAAACCCAGAAATGGACTTTACCTAAAGAGGTATTATGCTTAAATGGTGGGTATGGAGAATTTTTAGTTAGGTTAGGTTTTCTTTCTAGCTAGTGTGTTTGTTAGTTTAGATAGTGTGCTTAGCTTAGAAAGTGTGTTTTTCGTCGTTATTCTGGCTTATCTTGGTTTTACTCTTGATACTGCAGATGTCGACGCCTCTCCAAACATACATTGGATTTGCCGATGGCGCTTGTCGTAGTACACGGAATATCTCTTCCGTGGCTTGGGTTATCTATTCACCCTCTGACGAGTTAGTTTCTATGCATGGGGTGAGCCTCGGTCAAACAACGAACAACATTGCAGAATACAGTGCAGTGGTTGAATTATTGTCTGAATCTATTTCATTTGGAATTCGACGTTTGATAGTGAGGTTAGATTCTGAACTCATTGTATTACAGCTTAATAGAGTATATGCCATTAGAAATCCTGTGTTATTAAGATTGTTTTTGAGAGTGCGTCTCTTGGAACGTGAATTTGATTACATTGAATATCAACATATTCCAAGGTCTCTAAATACATTAGCAGATGCAATTGCTTCTCGAATGTTGGACAGACATTTGCGATAATCATGCAAGTAAATTTAAAAACATTTCATCACATATGTTAAACAAGATAAGCCGGTAATAATAATATATATATATAGGTAGGAGTGTGTCAAAAATATACATCGTCTTCGATCATAGGTTGAAAAACACCTTATGATCGGCAAAAATGATAAGTACAAAAAACCAAAAATGTCATATGTGTCTACAAAAGTGACTAGCCAATCACTGGTGGTGCTCTCTATACGAGACCACTGCCCGCGCTACCCTACACAGGAACCCTCTGATAGGTCCTGGGACTGCAACCACATAGCGCTGAAGTCGAATAGGAATGTCATCTATGGTGGTCTCTGGTATACCCGCCGTCAGACGCTCTAGATCCTGTTCCAGCTCGGCTAAGGCCTTTGCGGCCGCGTCCTGTGGGGCTGGTGCTGGTACAGCTGGTACTCTTCTCTCAAAAGCCCGGAGATTGGCCAGACGCCGTGGACCTACATCTGCATTTTGAAAATTTCCACTGTCAGTTTTGAGACGATATATATAAAAAACAAAAAAAATAGATAACTTAAAAACTTGTGAAAAATAAAGTACCTCTGTCATCCCATTGTTCTCCCTGTGGAAGAACCATGTCCGGATCATTCCGAAAATCCATTCCGGCATAAGGAAAATCCTGAATAGCAAAGACCTGGCCCTCTAGCCAGTGAAAGTAACCATCAGGAAATCGAACCACTGTCGTGCCCTCATCAGGATGCCGGGCCATCACTGTAACCCATCTCGTCAACTTAGGCTCCCGAGGAGCCCCAACTGGAACAGTAAGCTGCTGAGGGATCAACATAGGAACTCTCTCTAGGGCAAAGCTCACAACCAAAGGCCCATACCCAAAGGTCTTTAGTTTCCCGGTCTTTACCCTAGTTAGTTGGGCCTTCATGTTGGCCAGCACAGCTTCGCACCAGTTGAAAATGGTGCCCTGGTAGCAATCTATCGCTATCCGCATTTGGGACCTGGTGGCAATGTGCAAGGCGGCTGCGCCGCAGAGTCTGGTAACTGTAAAGGCAATTACCATAAGTTCAGGCAGGGATATATATTTGATTTCTATCCCTTTCTCCTGGTTCTGATTGTTGCACCACTCTAGCCGGAGGCTAGCAAGGGATTGGCCACTCGGCCTAGTCCCGGAGAGAGTCAGTTGCTCGCCCCTGTTGGGCAAACCAGTGAGAAAATATATATCAGAGGGCTCTATCTCGAGCTGGTGCTCTCCGATGTAAAAGCATTGTTCCTGGACGTTCCACCTTTCAACCAGCCACTCAAGGAATGTCACTTGGCCCCTCATGCCAGCTATGGCCCAATATTTGTATAGTCCACATGCCTTCAAAGAATCAATGGAGGGTTGATGATTGATTGCGGCTAAATCAACGTCCTCGTGCTCTCTTTCGCGCCAATCAAGCATGATGTGCTCCCTACACATCATAAAACATCAGTTAGGATCCATAAAATTTAAAAATTTTGGTCTATTTTGGAGGTATGAGGTTTTCAATTTGCGTTTTTCGGGGTACGCACCCCGGCCTTTAGGAACAGAGCGTCTGGACGCAGCTGCCCTTAAGGCCGGGTGCGTACACCCCGTAATTTTCCCATTGAGAAAATATCAGGGTACGCAGGTCAGCAGTGCATGACCTGCGTACCCCGAAGTGCGCATCTTGAAACCCCAAGACCCCCAAAAAATCAAATAAAAGCTTAAAAATGAATTCTAAACGGATGGAAATCAAGAGAGGGGTGTTGTAGAATACCTGGTGAAACGACGTTCGATTCTGACGGTCGGATTCTCCGCAATCTCCACGGGAAGTTTCTTGCCAAAAGCTCTTTTCTCAACCTCAACAGTGAAATGGTAAAAATGACATGGTAAAAGGTCTTTTTATAGGTTTTTTGGATAAATAAATGCTAAATTTGTTTATTTTTCACCATGAAAGGATATTTTCAATGTATTTTTGCCCATCTTAAACAAGTATGAGTAATGTGTTGTTTATGTGCAGGACAAAGGGACTTTAGGTTAAATTATCATTTTTCACGTCAGAGTCATCTTTTAAGCCCTTTTCTGACTCCGAAAACATGAAAAGATTGCCGAGCGTTTCTTTTACACTCGTTAAAACGGAATTAAAAGACGGTCCCCTTATAGCCCTTTTCTGACCGTAAAAACAGGAAAAGATTGCCGGGTTTTTTTCGTTTCAAACTCGATACTGGAAATAAAACGACG
Source organism: Pinus tabuliformis (assembly GCA_031772625.1). Lineage (NCBI taxonomy): Eukaryota > Viridiplantae > Streptophyta > Pinopsida > Pinales > Pinaceae > Pinus > Pinus tabuliformis. Next base: position 338,605,720 of record CM062820.1, read on the forward strand.
TGTCCTTGATCGCTTTTTACTTTTCAGGTCAGTGGCACTAATCATGAAAGTAATCCTTGGTCGCAAGATCAAGCGGTTCTCCCAGGTATTATTTTATACTTTTTCGGGCTTGGGGGACACAAATTTACGAAAAAGTTCAACCTGGAGTCTTCTTAAGTTTTTCAGACTCTCTAAAATTGAAAAACGCCGAGTTTCTCCTATACTGGGCTCGTTAAAATTTCACAGTAAAGGACCTGTTCAATTACAAACAGGAACGAACCACTCCTTCCTAGGGTTCGAATCAAAACTAGGTTGGACTCGTCCGAAGGATGAGCTTATAATCAAGCATATGTTATCCTCCTCAAGCTTGTTAAAAATAAAGAGGTACTTGCCAGAAATGGTGGGGGAAAAGAGAGAAGAATGAGCCTATTTGTTATCCTTTGTCTCAGAAGAAACCTTATTACCACTCTTGAACACGACACTTTTCATTCACCTGGGTTGGGAAATCCTTTGCCTCACAGTTGATCAAACCACATTGAAAGTCTTTAACCGGGTTCCGGGGATTAACTTTGAGTCATTCGTTACCAAGCCATCTGTTGTGTCGTTATGTGTTCAAGAGGTCTGCAAACAAAACTTTCATCTGTAAAATACTTGTCATCCATTTTGACCATCCCTGAGTCAGTCCTTACAGCAACATTTTCTCCAACTTGAACTATGATTTCGTGTTGTGGGCTTCCCTGCAACGGGTCACTTTCTATCGACATCAACACATTATCTAGAGAGTTGACTTAGAAATCGTCAGTACCTTGAAGTCTGCATGCATCAATGGCAGGTTTCTCGCCTTTGACGTCAGTTTACATCATCGACTTTCGATCGAAGGATTCCGTGAAATGTTCGACATCAACTCATTCATTCACATCTCATGGATTGTACTGGGTACTTTGAGAACCATTGACATTACTGGTGGTCTCTCTCACACTTGTTAACAGTTTACATCATCGACTGGTAATCAAGTGGTTTCTACCATGTTCGACATCAACTCATTTATTTGCATGGCTAGAATCGTACCAATTCGAGAAGTAGAAAAGAAGACCCTGGATCTAGTTTCCACCATCCAGGCTGCGAGGAGTTTTGTATTCATTATATAGTAGACCAATTATAAACAGATGGCTGCGTCCATACTGTGTCTACACAAGTCTATGATTATGATGTTCTGCAAGATCATTCCTGTATCAGAGTAGTTAGTCTGTTAGTTAAAGTTTTGATCTGAGTATGGGAATGCCTACCTCAGCGATGATATAATCTTATACATGTATTTTGTGTTGAAAGTTGCAGGTTCTGACCAGGCTCTCCACGAGATAATCCTTGAAATGATAAAGTGCTTCACCCTTCCTAGATTTACAAAACCCTAATCTACTACAGGCTTCGCACTTTAGGGGGCAATCTGTTACACTAAAAAATGTCACCATGGCTATGTACAGTTAGTATGGCTCTATCAACAGTCATGATATCCTCCTGGGCAAGTCTTAAGCCTCTGCTCTCCATGTCAAACTCCAAAAGAGAGAGAAAGTCTTTATAAATGTATTTATCTCTGGGTACGCAGGTTCTCTCAACCTTGCCTGCGAGTACGCACCTAATGTTCACAATAACTACGTACTTGTACGCTCTGTATGTAAAGGGGCAGGTGCGTACTCCTGTAAAGGTCAAAATGCGCAAGTTTCATCTTTAAAAAGTTACTTGTGGTCATTTCTAGAGCATTCTAGAAGGTTGTTCGACGTGTATTGAGCGCCTCCAGATGGTTCATGTATCCCTACCAAAGAGGAACTTATCCCATCAAGAGAGGAGCTATCCCATCCAAAGAGGGGATTATCCCATTGATGGTGGACCTGATTAACTTCCTCTTGAACACTATAAATACAGGCATCGGGCCAGAAGGAGGGGAGGTTGAAAGCTAAACATTTCTAAGGGTAGATGCTGCAGGAATTAGGACTCCCATTTAGAAGCTTGTGAGGAGAGATTCCCATCCTTACTTGTTCCATTTGGAAGTGGGTGAGCTTTGTCAAAGTAAAGGAGAACTCTTGATGGACCCCGGGAGGGACTTGCACAACACCAAGGCTCAGGTTGTAATTGTTCCTTTTGTTTCCTATTAATGCAAATGAGTCCATTCTTCTCAATAACTTGTTATTTATGAGTTGTTTCATATACTCCTTGGTCTATATGTTGAATGTGTGTTATTTTATGAGATTATCAAGTGCTATTTAATCGTTTGATTGTTAGTGAATGCAGGTATCGAAGTGAAGGAGGAGCTCATCTGGATCGGCGAGGCTGGACTACTACAATAGCGTTGAACTACAGGTAGGATCTAAACACTTGATTTCTTGTATGGTAAATGCATGTTTAGGGAAGGATTGCTCTTGTTTGTCTTGTTTGTCACTAGAGAGTCTTAGGCTCCTAGGGAGGTTGATTGTGTCTGCACTATCGAATCTTTTCGCCTGACACAAGTCCAACAAAACAAAGATGGCATTTTTCTTTCACAAACCAAGTATCTCAAGCAGATCTTGAAGAAATATGGGATGGAGGATTCAAAACCAGTGTGTACCCCTATGGTAACAGGATGCAGCCTCAACGCAAATGATGAATTAGCAGCAGTACATCAACCAACCTATAGATCCATGATTGGTAGTCTGCTCTATCTAACAAGCACCCAACCAGACATTATGCATGCAATGGGAATAGTTGGAAGGTTTCAGGTAAATCCAAAGGAAACTCATCTTCAGGCAGTTAAGAGAATTTTCAAGTATCTTCAAGGAACTCAAAACTATGGCTTATGGTATCCTAGAGATACAGATCTCACACTTCATGCATATACAGATGCAGATTGGGTAGGAAGCATGGATGATAGAAAAATCACTAGTGGTGGTGCATTCTTTATGGGTCCTAGATTAGTATCTTGGTTCAGCAAGAAACAGAGTTCAATTGCATTATCTACAGCCGAAGAAGAATATGTAGCTGCTGCATCTTGCTACACACAACTCCTTTGGATGATGCAAACATTGCAAGACCTACAAATCACTTGTACTCCACCTATATTTATTTTTTGTGATAATACAAGTGCAATAAGTATTTCAAAGAATCTTGTCATGCATTCAAAGACTAAGCACATACCTATCAAGTATCATTTTCTCCAGGAACAAGTGCTTGAACAAAAGGTCAAGTTGGAGTATGTTCCCTCTAAGGAACAAGTTGCCGATATGCTCACCAAACCACTGCCCAGGGAGACATTTGAATACCTCAGATAGAAGCCGGGAGTAGTTGATGCATCATCTTGCTATTGAAACTTGTCTGTTCCAGAGAAAATTGGTTGTGCACGAGTTTAATGAGGAGGATCCGTGTACATACGCTGGCTTATGTGAATACAGTCGCGTATATGTTGGTTTGAAGAAAAGCAGTGGGGTCAAGCAGAGACCATCTGGCACAGGTTCAATGGGAGCATATATACTTCTAATACTGTATTGTTGGCATTCCTTTGAAGCTCTTGGTTCAAGTACACAGCTGTTTTGGTTTCAGGTGGAACAGGTGAAGAGGGAGAACATGGTTACTGATCTGAATGATGATTGACAGATGCTGCTGATAATAGTTATTGATGACTTTCATAGTCTTGTCTCTATGTCATGCATATCTTTTATTATCAAGGTCATGTAATAGCCTATTTTGGTTTCCCCACTATGCCTGGGATGAATGATGTAATGTACTTATTTGTCATGTGTAAAATTTTGGTGTATTCCCCACTTGGTTGGGTGGATGAGTCAATATTGGTATGTCCCCACTTGGTTGGGAGATGGATGTATGTATGTATGAGTCTTTGGTGATAGGAAGGTCATTTATAATGTATAAAGTCATGTTTTTGCAGACCTTGCCTACAATCAGGGGGAGCTTGGACAACACAGCAGAGCAGAGATTTCAGCATGTATTCAGGGGGGGCATAACCCTTTTCCCTTGATGTCAAAGGGGGAGAATGATTTTGAGTGACTTGGGGTTGCCATCAAGTCCAAAGGGGGAGATTGTTGGAATTATGACACAGGTTTGGCACTATGGCACAGGTGTTGTCCTTGATGGCAACTCACTCAAAGGGTAGATCATAGTTTAGGCTCTCAAAATGAAATAAAATCAGGTATACTCAAGTTACTCTTAACAAAATCGTGTATACATGCGGGTGTACTGATCAAAAGGCGCCTATACGTATGCACGCAATTTCATGAAAAGAAAAGCACGTGCATGTGGGAAAACTTATGATGGGTCCATGGTATTTAGTTTGACATATTTGAACCTATGGTTTTGGTCCTTGGTATTGCATCCAAAGTGTTGAACCCAGGTATTGAGTCCCTAGTATTGGATCTCTATGGTTTTGGACCATGGTTTGAGTAAGGCCTAAGTCTATAAAAAGGGAAGGAGATCATTTGGCAAGGATCAACTGTAGCATTGAATATCTTATGAAGAGAAAGATCTAGAATATTTTCATTGGGTTATGGTGCATAACTAGATCTAAATCAAGGAGGAACCTAAGCGCAAGGAGAAGGATAAGTTCTATTGATGGGTCAAGATCTTAAGGCGTTTTGAAGAGAAGTATCTTTATGTAATTTTTGATCTGTTATATTTGGCGCATGACATGATCTATAAATATGATAATCTGGGTATAGATAATGTCTGAATAAGTAAAACGGATAAATTGTCTTTTATAGATCTGTATACAGGTTCAACGCAGCAGAGGTGCGTATACACGCTGGTTCACTAACTTAAAATAGCATATACGCAGGATGCCCTTGATATAGAAGCATATGCACACAGGTTCCACATATTGAAGTAGCGTATATCTCATGAAATATGTTTTCACTGCTTCTGTTTATTGTTGCAGTGTTCTGGGTTCAGAATTGGTGTTTGGTTACTAGTACTGTTTTCTGGTTACATCATTCGTAGAAGTTATTGGTTGACTTAGTATTTGTTTGGACAAAGGAGGTTGGTTAATGCGGATATACTTGATGTTTGATTGATATTCATGGATCTAGTCTGAAAATTTATGAAACGTGGTCCCTGGAAGAAAAGAGAAGGTTGTAGCCTTCTGTAGGTCAACACCTACATACTAGTACCTTAGCTAGTACAAGAGCTAAGGGGGTTGTAGCTCCCTTGTAGGAGAAGCTAGAGAATGAGAGAAGGTTGTAGCCTTATACAGGTAGCAGCCTGCGTACCGGTATAAGACTGCACCAGTACAGAAACATTCTAAAAAGAATTTTCTAATTAAAAGAAGATAGAGACGAATTGCAGCAGGTGGTTTTCACCCACATTGGGTTTCCACCTTATATCTTGTGTTCTTATGTGTGATTGCCCATTTTTTTTTACTGTTCTTGGTTACTGTTCATATGGTTTGATGCACAGATTAATGATCAACATCTGAAGAATAACTTAAATTACAAGTCTGCTTATATATATGATTGTTTCCTTAACTGGAGTTGCGTACATACGCGGTATTTACTAACTGAAGTAGTGTATACAAATATGATTGTGAAATGAAAAATAATTGACCTGATAATACTGATTCACCCCCCACCCCACCCCCTCTCAATATTATTCCCAACACTATATGCATTATCAAAAAGTCTTCCACAATCACCCATCAATCTGATTTGAATAACAACTATGTAACCCCAAGAAATACAAGTATCGTCATCATAGGCAACTTATAACCACACCCTAGCATGATGTATCAAAACACTTTAGCCACATAATCATCATCACCATTGATAAGAATCATTTGGTACCAAAGACTTCTAAACATAATGCCAACAATTCAATATTAGAAGCCTAGCATATTCTCCCCCTCAACCTGTGCCAACTGTTCATTGTTAGATCTGTTCATTGCAAATATCAGTAAGAATCATCAAGGCAACATCATAAAATAGATATACATCAACTTTTTAATAGCTTATGAGGACCAACACATTTCCACATATCATCAACAGATTGTAACCATCATCAAATAGAGCAGATAGTTCACTAAACTATATCAGACCCCTTTTCCTGAGTCTGTCCCACTGCTTTTTCCTCAAACCAACATATACACGACTATGCCGCTTCGAACTCATGTATATACGCAACTTATCTTCATGAAACTTGCGTATGAGATTTAGAACACTAAAGTTTCACACTTTCATCTCCCCCCAAGTCTGTTATGTCTATATATTGTGCCATGCCACATTTTTGTAAATGTACTTCCTTCTTCTTCCATATCTTCGAGTGTGATGATGTTTTCTCCTTTTGGTATGATGCCCGAAATTTTCTCCTGCATTCCTTTGCTATATGTCCAAACTTGTTACATGCATAACATCTTACATGTTTCATATTCCTTCTATAGCAGTCAACGGATTTGGGACCAAACATATTGCAAGAAAAACAATATTCCTTAAAGTACCTGGAAGCTGATGATATTTCTGTGTGATGGTCTTGAACCATTCTACTTCTACATCTCATTGTGACATGTCCAGAATTATGACATATAAAACATTCAACATTATTCACTGGAGGAAATAACCGACTACATTTTCTTTGAAGAATTTCTTTCCTTAGTTATTGATGGGGTTGACCCTCATTTCCTTGTTGAGCATTTCAGATTTTGAATTAGAGTTCCTTGCCTCACCTTGTGAGCTAGATTCACCTTCAACAGATTCATGAAAACCAAGACCAGATTTGATGGCAGGAGACCTTTGACTACTAAGAATATCATCCAAAATCTTAGTACTATCTTGAAATCGTAAAAGCTTATCCCTTTCTTCTAATTTACCTTTTAGGATATTTACCTCAACCTGATATTGCTCTTCCTTTTCAAGATACTACTTCTTCATGATTTCTTCAGCTTTTCTTCCTTCTTCCACTTGTTGCCTTAATTTGAGAACTTCATTTTTTTTGTTCTTCAAATGCTTGGAGTAGTTCTTCATTCTGCTTATTTGATTTTTCAAGATCTTCTTTTAGAGAGAGGTTCTCAGCTTCAAGACTTTCATAGTAACTAGATCTATCTTTAAGTTTCTTGATTTTTGTACTCCTTTTATTTACTTCATTTCTTAATGATGTCACTTTATCCTGCAGCTTTTGACATTGATCTTCCTTTTCCTTGTACTACTTCCTTACTTTGTTTCCTTCCTCCAGTTGAGATTTTAGTCTGGTAGCTTCTTCTTTGAAGGCACACTCCCTTTTGTCCAATAGATCTTGTTGATCTCTAATTTTTCCTGTGAGCTTTTTAAATTTTGCCTCTATTTGATATCTTTATCTTTCACCCATAAGAGCAAATTCAGCTGTTTTGTTGTCACTTCCATCATCTTCAAATGAACAGAGAAATGTGTCACTAGAGGAAAACAAATTCATACCTGATAGTTCTTTTGCTTGTTCATCTTCATCCTAAGGTGATTCTCAATCTGAAGAGTTGCTTCCACATAACCCCCAATCGTCTCTCCCACTGTCACAGTTCCTTTGAGATGCCTTCTTCTTTTGAGGTGCTTTCTTATTTAGCTTCTTTCCCATTGTTTCTATGGATCTCCTTCAAGCGATCAAGCTTCTGTTGGTAATAATACCGAGAGGGGGGGTCAATCAATATTTACAAATCAATAACTTTTTCATTTCCATAATCAGATTTATATACGCTACTTTAGTGAAGGGAACTCATGTGTGCACGCAATTGTTCTTAACCGAACCAGGGTATATCCAGTGAACTTATGATTCAGTTAATTCATCATATGTTGATATTTAATCAGTGCATTAGTACATTATTAAACATTAAACAGTAACCATGTGCAGTAATAACATAATAAACCATCACACATAAGCAACACACATGAATACCCAGATTTAAGGTGGAAACCCAAAGTGGGTGAAAACCACCCATTGTTGTCGTCTCTGTCTTCTTTTAATAATAAGAAAATTTGTTTACAATCTTGTACCAGTGCAGACTCATACCAGTACGTAGGCTTCTACCTGCAGAAGGCTACAACCTTCTCTCGTACTCGAGCTTCTACTAGAAGTGAGTTACAACCCCTTGGCTCTTGTACTAGCCAATCTGTTTACTAGTATGTAAGCGTCAACCTACAGAAGGATACGACCTTCTCTCTTCCTCCAGGGACCACATTTCATTAATTTTCATAGTGGATACTCCTGGAACACAACACCACAATCTGAAGGCCACATTTCATCAAATTTTAATACTGGACCCATCAAAAACATTGAAGCTCAAAAATCAATCACAATTACAGTACAACAATCAAATACATCTGTATCAACCAGTCACTAAAACACAATCATCACTCTCTAAATCAACCACAACTTAGTCAATCACTTGACAACCTCTAAACCTCTGACACAACTGAATCAACCATTCATTCATACTTAATCAACTTCAACCAATCAATTAGAACAGATAGATCATTGTAATCAGTACACATATCTGAACCTAGAACACTGCATCATCATTGAGAACCAGCTGTAACCTCAAAACCATGCATCAGAGTGTGTACGCTACTTCCTGTAGTCCAACCTGCATATATCTCTATCGATACTGAATCATAAGACTTTTGAACCACAAATTGTACCAATTAGTGACATTTTGAAGATCTACAATCATATTACAAAGTTCTAAATAGATAGCATCAAGGATCACCCTTCTTTCTCAATCAATTAATCAATGAAACAAAAACTCTTTATGCATTCAGTTTTACTTTCAGATCTAAGAAGATTTCATTGACAGACAATAGTAAAACAGTAGCACTGATCTAATAGATCAACCATCCTTGAACATTAAGTTTTTCTTTTGCATACGCTACTTGGAAGATCCGAACTAGTGTGCATAGCAACTTCACCAAAGTGAACCAGCGTATAGATATGAAAATACTTACTTATAACTTCATTGCACTTCCCGACTTTAGACATACCCAGATCATCATATATAAAGGATAAAATATGTGTTAGCAATCAAATCTAGCCCATCCATTATTAGATCACATAATGATAAGTCATTATGATCCTGATCCATCATTAGATCTCATCACAATCAATCAATCTGAACATTCAGAATAGTGTCACCAGAATGCAGTCACTAGAACACAAAGCATAACCCATAACTCTACATCAACAACCAGAACCAACTGTAACTTCAAACATCATAGTTCATAAGGTATACGCTACTTCGATGTGTCGAACTAGCGTGTATATGCACTTTTACCAAAACGAAATAGCGTACATATCTGCAAATACTAACTTAAAACTTCACAGCTGTTCCAAACTTCAGTCGTATCTGGATCATAACATTTACAGAATAAAACATATGTCAGTATTCAGATCTAGATTTTCCATGATCAAACCACATAATGATAATTCATTTCATGCTCCATGATCCCAATCCATCATCCATTATCAACCACATAGGGGCATCCATAGTTTAGATCAAGCAAAGCATCAAAAGCTCATAACCTGCATATATGATATAACACTTAATAAGATATTCAATACTTGCAAACCCTGGCCTAATGATCTTCTCCTCCTTATATAGTTTTAGGCTTTTCTCAATACCTTGGACCAAAACCACTTAGAACCAATACCTTGGACCAAATACCTAGGGTCAATACTTCGGACCAAATACCTTGAATCAATACCTTGGACTAAATACCTTGGATTTCCAACATGTACACGCTTTTCCTCCTGTGAAAGTGCATGTACACGTATACGCTCTTTTTTTTTGGTAACCCGTGTGTATACGCTCTTTTTGTACAGTGAACCCGCATATACAACTCATCATACCTGAAAATGTCCTTTTTCTTCAACTTCTTGATTCTTATATGTATTCCTTTGTTCCTTCATCCTATTCTTTTGTACCATGACTTTGTTACCTCTGAATAGACCTATTATAACGATATTTTCCATTTTGCATTACTTCTAAACTGATTCCTTTGAACTACCCTACATTTTGTCACATCTGTAAACACAATTGCCATGCATTTTGTCACTTCTGATATCTCTCTTGTAGATTCATCTAGTTACATAGATTCATCTAGTTACCATATACAAGTGAGTTGTTCTACTACAAGTGGGTTGCCATCAAGTACAACACATGCATCATAATGCCAACAGTTAGTTGAAGAGGAGCTCTATGATTTTGCAGTACAAAGATAACATCTGTATACCAATCTGACATTGTAAACTTTTCTTCAACAAGGATCAGTTCTTCATCTTCAATTGTATCTGAATTTTCTGCTACAAAATTGATATCTAGACAGTCAAAATTTGATTGAGTCATCAACTTTGCCAATCCTTGTCCTTTTACCAATTTTGTAGGCCTGATTTCCAAATCATACTCCAGCAGAGTAGCAATTAATTTACTCCTTTTACCATATGGATTATCTTGAGTTAATATGTCTTTTAATACAACATTAGGTACATAAGCAACAATGTGTGAATGAATAACATACACTCTGAAATATTTTAGAGCTTTCACCAAAACATAAGCTTGCTTCTCCATGATGTTATATTTCGATTTAAAGTTTCCAAGTGTTCTACTGAAAAATGAAATAAGTTGTTCATTACCTTGTTGTCCTTTCTGGAGCAATACTCCAGCAATTGTGTGTTCTGGAGCAAAAGTACAAACCAAAAAATGCTTTGAAAAATCAGGATTAATGAGGAATGGAGCCTGAGTAAGAGCCTTTTTAATTTCTTCAAATGAATTTTTAGCCTCTACCATCCATTTAATATCACAATCTTTCCTAAGCATCTTTGTGACACGTTTCACAATTTCTGCAAAGTGAGGAAAAAATTTTCTAACAAAATTAACTTCACCTAAAAACGATTGGATTTCTTTTCTATTGCTCGACAGACCAATTTTTTGGTTAGCAGAAGCCCTACTTGGATCAATCTTAATTCCTTCCTTTGATATAATATGACCCAACAACTTTCCCTTTGTCAAATAAAAAATACTCTTAGTAGGGTTTAAAGAAATTCCATTTTTTTGCATTTTTGAAAGACTCTCTCCAAGTGCTTGAGATGTTCTTCTTCCTTCTTAGAAAACACAGTGACATCATCAAAATATACCACTACAAACTTGTTTATCTCATCTACAAATGCAAGATCCATACCTCTATGAAAAGTTGCCACTGAATTCATAAGTCCAAAGGGAATCTTTGCATACATAAAGGTTCCCCAGGGTGTGGTAAAAGTTTTCTTCTCTTGGTCATCATGATGTAACAATATCTGATTATAGCCTAAGAAACCATCTAGAATTGACATCCTTTGTGATCCTACAATGTTCTGTGATATATGATCCATTTTTGGAAGTGGATAATTATCTTTTAATGAAGCTTTATTCAAGTTCCTAAAATCAATGCATATCCTAATTTCCCCATTCTTCTTTCTCACAGGCACCAGGTTAGCCAGCCACTTGGAAAACCTCAATGACACTTTGATCTTTGTTCAAACAACCTTTTGTTCTCCTTTTCAATCAATGGAAAAATCAATGGATTTATCCTTCTTAGTTTTTTATTGAAAGGTTTTTCATTTTTTTTATTGGTATTGTATGTTGAATAACATTTGGATCATATATTTTTAAATTAGCATAAATCCATGCAAAAATATCTATGTATTTCTTCATTAAATCTAGATATTTTTGTTTTTCCTCAAGAAAAAGAAATTTATATAACTTGACATTATTTGGATTTTTTGTAGTACCAAGATTATAAGTTTCAACCTCCTCATCATCAGATTTTATCTTAGGTTCTTGGCCACATCATTCTGGTCAAATAACTTCTCAAGAAGAATCAGTCCCTTTGGAATACAATTGTTTTTGAGCTAGACAACTTTAGTATTGGCTTTTGTTTCAGAAAATATGTGTTGCTAGTCAACTTGAATAGATTCAAATTCTTCTTTCAATTCCAAGAAATTTCTAACTTGTTGATCATTATCAAACACTTTCTAGTTTGCTATGTTATCAGGTATAGTAGGCCTATGCCTAATTTCAACTTCATATTTATTGCTAGAATGAACTGGAATTGTAAATAGACTTGCTAAAACAGCCAAGGAATCTACAACGATGTTTCGTTCTCTAGGCTTGATGGTGAAATTATATTCTTCAAAATTTTCCAATAATTCAAGAATCAGATTTTTATATTCTCTGGTTCTAACATTCTTGGTTTGACAGGTATTGTTAACTTGTTTGATGACCAATTTAGAATCACCAAAAATAGAGATTTTCTTAGCACCTAAATTCTTCATGACTTCTAAACCTAAAACCAATGCTTCATACTCTGCCATATTATTTGTGCAATCAAAATTGAGTTTATAAGAGAAAAACTTACTTTCATCTCTCAGGATAATTATCCATATTCCTGCACCAACTCCATATCTTTCTGTGGAACCATAAAAGCTCATGTGCCACCACCCTTTCCTATCAGTTTCTCCAACTTGCTGCTCTTTTTCTGCATGCTATTTTTCTGTGTTGTTGGTGATTTCATTGAAGAGTATAGATGAGCCCAATTCAGTATCCAATACATATATTGGAAAGTTTTGAGGCTTTTCCTTGCTACTAACCATATATGCCATCCTAGACTCTTTGTATAATCTCCTTTTTTCACCAAAAATCGGGATAGTAGCATAGGACATATCCATTTGAATGTTTCCTTTGACTTTGGTAGCCCATGATCTAGATAGCAACATGCCAAACTTTGGTGGAATATCAACCACAATAATATCCATCAGTATAGTCTTAGTAGGAATTTGACTTAAACCAACAACCACATCTTTGATTAGACCTATACATTTCACCCTTTTTGAATCAAAAGAAAATAAGTCTTTGTATGGCTTGGTTATGTCTAAACCCAATCTTTCCATGATGACCTTAGGCATTAGATTGTGTGATGCCCCTGAATCTAACATAACATTATGTAATGTCATGTCATGGATGTTTAAAATCACATAGCAAGGTGGTACTTCCTCATTTTTCTCATCTTCTACTCTTGGCCCTAGGAACACAATAAGATGGTCTTTTTACAAATTTAAAATATTAGATGATCCAGCTTCAATGTTAAGCATTTTAACAATTTTATTTCTATATTATGTAACCCTTATAATTTCTCCAAAGGGGACAATGATATTTATCTTTGGGATTTAATTCTCTAAGTTGAAAAATGGTTGTGTCTTCTCAACTTCCTTTGCAAGGGTTTCTTTATTTTGTTCTATAACCTTTGGAGCATCTTTCTTAGGCTAATTTTTATTTGCAATTATAGGAACATTTCTGTTTCTCAAATTATATTGTTTTTTCATATCTATAATAACATGATGATAGCCTTCGAAGTATTTTGATTGTGGTTCAATTTAATCACCACCCAAGTCATTATTAGACTCATCATGTTCTTCTTTTGCTAAAAACATTCCGTTTTCATCTGCATCCAAACAATGAATGGTATCTTTTCGGATCTCTGGTTGCATTTCCTCTTCATCTACTAGGTTTTGATGGAAAGGAGGCCTAACTTGTTCGTCAAGGTAATTTCTCTGTTCTCTTTTCCTTTGTTGAATTTGAACCCTTCTGAAATTTGTATTTCTAACTTGTGTCTCGATTTGTGCAGCAGGAGGACTATTTCCAAGGGCTAGTCTATCCATGAGCCTTTCCATTGTTTTCATCATGGTATCAAATTTAATATCAGAAGATGTAGAAGGTTGTTCTTCCTTTTTTACCTTTCCTTTACCAACTTTGGACCTATTTCCTGTAGCCATATTAACTTTCACTTTCACAGCATCATTCTGCATGTTAGCTAAGGTAGCAGACTCTCTCTCTCTTAATAAGATGGAAAACTCATAATAAAAGGCCTCAACATAGTGCAATTGGGAAGCTCATGGGGGAGGTTTAATGTGAGAAGGAATGGAATTATAGACTTTATTGAATCTTTTTGAAAATCGTGTACTGATTCATGGCTTGCCTTCTTCAAATTGTTATATTTAGTCAAATCTTGTACAAGATTAACTTTACTTCCCCATTTCCTTAATAAGGTGTATTCTAATTCATCCCAATCATGTAAAATTCCAGGGGCTAAAGCTTTGAACCATTTTTTCACCTCACTAATGAAAATCTATACAAACAACCTCATTTTAACATCTTCATAGTCTACCTCTTCTAGGTCTATAAAGTCATTGAACTGGTCAACATGTTGTTCTGCAGTTATCCCCTCCTCACTTCCAAAATTTTTTATTCTAGTGGATTACCCTTGAGGTAAGTCATGAAGTATGGCTGGTAAAATAAGAGAAGCATACCTAGCAGGGTCTACCATAGTAGAAGTACTAGTAGAAATTCCAATAGGAGGGGTAAAAATGAAACTAGTAGGGGTAGTGATGAAAGCAGATGTGCTTGAAGGCGCTTGAGTGACAAAGAATTTTGTTTTTGAAGTAAAGGTACTTCTTTAGGGTAAGGGGAAACCATTTTTTTTCTTGACAAAAGGATAAAATTATTTTAGTTTTTCTAAAGACTCTTGTTCAAGTGACAATTCTGTTGCAACAAACTCCCAAAACATATCTTTAACTTCTTTAGGAACCTCAAAAGTATAATCTAAACCTAGTTTTGGTAAATCATTCTCTGATTTAGATCTGAGCAATATAGTCTTATACTCTTCATCAAATTTAATACTTCAATATCTTGTATATCTCCAGAGGGCAATGAGGTAGATCTTAAGAGAAATGAAGTACCTGATTTTGATGAGCTAGCATCTTTTTTGATATTTTTTTTTTTTCTTTTTTTTTTTTTCTGGATCATAAACTATTTCTAGTGGATTAGGGTGCAGATTTCTCCTCATATGAATCTTCTTGGAAGCCACCTTTAAGTTGAGGGTACTATTGGAGTCACCAAGGTAGAAATATAGCCTCGAAAAATCTGATCTGCTGCTACATTCAAGAGCTCAACTTTTGAAATGAAACATCCAGAATGATATAAATTTTGAACTCCCAACAAACACACCAAAATGTTATCACTAGCCTAGAATAGGTTTGGCTGTGTCAACCTCCAACAAAGTGTAACTATTTCAAACCAACTTTTTATTGGAAGTTATCCCTTCCAATCTAAGAGGGATCTCTCAAAATATTTATAGAATTGATTGTAATAAGCTCAAATTTCAGATGACTAACTCTAGATTTTTATGTGACTTTTGTAGGTGAAGAAAAATGTGATGATTGTCACCATTGGGCATGGAGTAAAAATAAAAAAAATTATGGTCAATAACAATGTTTAATGGAAGATGAGGCATATATAGCTTTGAAACTGATACAAATTAACATCCACAGTCATACATAGTAAATGAAGGAAATTGGAGTAGTTTGACAAGATTTCCAAGTAATCAAGATACTATGTAAAATTGGAAACAACATAATAAAAACCCATAAAAGATATGACATGAATATCAAGTATAAAAATAGAATTGGTGCATATTTTCTATTAAAGGATCAAAATATTACAAAAGTTCGATTATTCACATTCTCCCTCAACCCTTCTCAAAGTCAAAAACCTACTTATTTATAGAGAAAAGATCTCTACATATCTTGCCACCTGGGACAAATTCGATCCACTATTCTAGATACTTATTCATACTTTTCTTCTAACTAATAGAGTATTCATAGGGATTTTTTGTTTTAACGGAGATTGAATACAAATAGGAGTCACATCTAAAAAAATCTATCTAACTATTACAATAATTTAGGAAAATTGCAAATGTTTGTAGTGTTGGCATTGTATTTGTGGAAATTCATAACATCTAGCCCTTTGAATCCTATTGTTCTGTTTCTGGGCCTTCAAATGAGCAATGTCATTTTTCCTGCTAGAAGATGTGTTGTTTTTTGATTAAAATGTGCTGAAAGTGTCGTCTTTTTCCTCTATGTCTCATTGTCCCACTTTCACTGCATTCTGTTTGATGACTGTGTTGTTGGATATACACTAAAAATACACTCGTTGTCCTCTGAGCGAAGGTGAAATGGATGATTTGATGCTCATTGATTTGGGTCGTTGATCCAGGCCAATTAAATATGGACCTGTTGATATCACAATCGTAATATAGGAGAAGGCCTTTTTCCATATTTCATAGTGTTTACTGACTGTCCGGACATGATATTTTAATAAAACATATTACATAAAATATCGTATCTGGAACTAGGTCTTTGCATATCACCATCGTAAAGGGAAAAATGGCTTTAACACTAATTTATGGTGATTTCCCGATATGTCAGACCTCAAATTTTACAAACCACAGTACATAAGTTTTTCGGGTCCATCACAATCACAAGTAGAAAGGGACTTCAGTGGAGGAAGGACTTATGACTTGTGCGATCCCCGATTACGATTTCGCAATCAATGTAGGAATGAGTTATCACAATTGGTGGGGGAGGAAATATCGCAATTGGAAGACGGAGGAAATGGTAACGGGACTTATGATATCGTAGTTGGCGAGGAGGAAATTGCAATATTGACAGAGGAGGGACTTTGTGATATGCGATATCGGTGGAGGAGGGACTTTACGATATGCGATATTGGTGAAGGGGGGAATTTGAGATATGTGATATCACAATCGCAAAATGGAAAGAGAGACAGGCGGCTATTGTATCAAAGAAGGGAAGGGGCTGATAGCATTATGGTTTGTGGGTCCCAACCCTTAATAAAGTTCTTCGGCATGGTTTCTTAGTGTTAAAATGGAATGCGGCTAGAGTTGGAATATCAAATGGATTTTGGCTAGAGTTAAAAATGGGTTACTCCAGCTAGAGTTGAAATATTAATAATGTATGGAATAGCTAGAGTTAAAAAACAAAGGATGAAATGGGATTTGTGAAAGAAAATGGTTTTAGAAAATATGTGAATTTATCCAAAACAATTTAACTTGGACATGTTCTTCCTCCATTAATCTCCAATTTCAAAGCACAACAACCTCTTTCAGAAAAGCAGAAGATAGATGCAAAGAAAAATGGTGATTAAATTCTTGTTTATGAATGTATCTTGATCCTTTTTATGTACTTTATTCTCTTTTTTGATGACCCTATCAAACACTAAATGTACCATATGACATCTTTCACATGAACCTAAACATAAAAATCCTATCTAAAATTACTAATGAAACTAAAAATTATTTCTAGGGGTTCATGGATAACATGGTTGTTGCAAGATTGGTAATGCCAGTACTGGTGCTTCACTTATCTGCTTCTTTAACTCATCGAAATCCTTCTGCTGACCTTTTCCCCACTAGAAACCCTTGCCACTTGTTGTTATGGCATGGAACGGTGTTGCTACCGCTGAAAATGAGGCTATGAATTTCTTCAGGTATTGTGCTACTCCAATGAAACTCCTAACCTCAATAACATTAGTAGGCACCGGCCGTTTCATGATGACCTCCATCTTGGAAGGATCTATCTTCAATTATCCTCCACCAACCACATATCCCAAATACACCAAGGATTGCTACACAAACTTACACTTGTCTAGATTTTCTAGCAGTTGGTGCTTCTTCAATGTTTCTAGCACTTGCGTCATATGTGAAATATGCTCCTCCCAGGTAGCACTATATACCAGTGTATCATCCAAATAGACAATAAAAAATTAATCTATAAAAGGGAAAAATACATCATTCATTAATCTCATAAATGTAGCTGGTGCATTACATAGGCCAAATGGCATAACTAACCACTCATAAAAACCTTGTCTGGTTTTGAAGGAGGTCTTCCATGTATCTTCTTCTTTAACTCGAACCTGGTGATATCCAGACTTCAAGTCCAGCTCGGTGAAATATTTTTCATGCTGCAACTGATCCAGCAAATCCTCTATCTTGGGTAGGGGATATCTATTCTTAAGCGTGATTTTATTCAACGCCCTGTAATCTATACAAATCCTCCAAGTCCCATCCTTCTTTGGAACAATGATGATGGGTGACCCACATGGTGATGTACTTGGTCGAATGAAACCCTATTCCAGTAGATGCCACAACTGTTTCTTCACCTCACTTGCTTCTATAACAGACTGCCTGTACAACCCAATATTTGGCAATGGGGAGTCTGGAAATAGTTGGATCTCGTGTGACACTTCTCTCTTAGGGGGTATCCCTTTAGGATCTCAAAAAATGTCCTTTTATGCCTGTAAAAACTCCTCCAATTGTTTTTTTGGTTTCTTAGTACACCCCTATAGGGATGCCTTTCCTCTTATTGAATCCTCTATAGACTGAAGTTCTCTAAAAAATAGTAAAACATACTTCTTGTTGGAACTAATCAATTTCTTGGCCTGGTTGGCACTTACCAATGAAATTTTTGACTTGCCTTTATGCACATTGATGATGAATGATTTTCCATCCTTGATGATTTGGTACTGGTTAGATTTCCTCATGAAAATTGGATCATGGATGTACATGTATGGAATCCCAAGCACAACTCCACATACACAAAGGGGAACCACATCTAGATCTACTTCATTAGTAAAATCGACACTGATAGAAAATGTAATTTTGCTTTGTTTTGTTACCTTCATCTTTTCATCCTTATGTACCCATCCCAGTGGATATGAGTTTGGATGATCACAAACTTCCAACCCCAACTTCTTGATCGAATCTGGTGCAATGAAATTTTTCTGCGATCCTAAGTCAAACAAAGCATCAATATTCATCTTCTTGACCTGTATATTTACATGGAAGAGTTTGGTCATTTATTTCTCTTCCTATTGTTGAAGGCTACTTAGATTCACCTCCTTCTACACTGACATACAAACGATCTTCTCATCCATGTCCAAGCTTCTTTCAACTTGGTTGCTCGAATCAGTGGCCATGAGATTCTTCTTCTTATTATCTTTCTTCTTGTTCTTTGGGTTTAGCTCTGGATGCAACTTCCAAAACTCCTCCTCTGTATGGCCATCAATGTTGCAGTGGTTGTTGTGGCTTCTAGGATCTTTTCACTGGTGTGTTGTGGCTATTGTATTTTTATCTTTTCCCCCTTTTTTTCTTCTTCTTCCCATCCATAGAACCATCTTGTTGCTCCTTTTTCCTCGATCCACTTGAGTGCGCTTTTTTCAGGCCTATGTGCTCTAGGTACTATGCTTGTACACAAGCCTCGTCCACCATCTTGGATTGAAAAACATCACTTTCTCATGCAGATGGTGATGCAGACCCCCCAGATGCTTGAGGAGTACATTTGGGTTCTTTGGAGAGATACCCAACATTACAACCATCTTTCTGAATTCTATAGTGTACTCCTGCATGCTTTGGCCTGTCTTTTGCCTAAAGTAACTCCACCAGATCCACTAGTCTTCCACATACCCAATGGGGTAAAAATTTGACTTAATGAGGTTTTTGAAATCCTCCCACTTAGTTATTGGAAGCTCTCCCTCGAACCTCAGGGTTTCCATGTGGCTCTCCCACCAAGTCAGTGCATGGCCCTCCAATTTCAGTTGCGCGAATGAGATCTTCTACCCTTCCTCAATTTGATGGACACTAAAATAAACTTCTAGTTGTTGCAACCAGTGGTTCAGCTTCAGAGCATCAATCTTGTTGTGGTATGGCTTGATATCATTTTTTTCTTCCACTTTAACCAGGTATTGGTTCATGACACTTGAACTGGGTTGATCTTTTCTAGGTTCTTTCTTCGACTATTTCTCTACGTATTCCCGATCCCCCTTCTGTTTTTTCCTTTGCATTTGAACCCCCTTCTTCTCCAAATATCCCCATCTTATTTCTTAGGGCCTCCATGAGTAGGTTTACATTGTGGTTTATATCTGAAACTTGTTCTTCGAGCCACAAAAACCTCACCTCTGCAGGATCACGAGTTTCGTTTACAAATTCGTCGCCCATGATTAGGGTTTTAAGATTTTTGGCCCCACCAACCTAGATCCCTGAAATCTCCACAAGTTACCAAAAGAAACCTAATCTGATACCAAATAATCCGTAAACTACCAGGGATATTCTAATGGACAGTGCATCACAATAGATCTGATAATATTATTTTAAAAATATGAGATTCTACACTATTACAGTTTTATTTAATTTCTAGATCTGTAGATGTTACTGTAATTAGTGCATGCATATAAAAGTAAATTATGCAGAAAATAAGAGAACGGAAAATTAATCTCACGCACACATAAGACACAAGATATGCTCTCTAGGAAACCCTTTCAGGAGAAAACCCAGTTGGAAGGTGAGTTCGCTTCGCTCTCTTTCTCTATCTGGAAATAATGGCCGCAGATACAAAGAAGTAATGTTTATGGCCCATGGGCTGCTACAGTGCACAAATCCTCTTTGTGTGCTCTACCTCCTATCTCTCTTGGCTATCTTTGCTCAACAATGGAACAAAATGCTCTCGAAAGAATGGAATGCCTCTTTCTCCTAGTGGCCCAGTTATAACATAGCTTGATAGCCTACTAGTGGTGAAGTTTGACTACATCAACTCTTAACTAGAGTTACAAAATAGACTCTTCTATAATATTCCACATCAAAAAAAAGTTGCTATCCCCTTTTCCATGAATAATGGGGGATGACGTGGCATCCTCCCGAACTATAGGTGTGAAAATATGAAGGTCAACTTCTGAGTGGCATAACTTTTGCATACTGACTCCAATTGACGCAATGCTTGCGCCATTGGAAAACTTTCTGTGTGTAAAACAACATGAAAAGGTGTGGCACTTATGAAAAAAAAAATTACCCCAAAAAATGTCGTTTGATGCCTCAAAATGCTCCTGGAATGTTTTAGACCTCGTTTTGCCAAACTGGGTTCTGCTGGTAAAAATGATCCAGTAAGTTGATTCCTCCACTTTTTCCACTCCAAATGCATTAGGATGGATGAAAAACAATACAATGATCCAATTAGGATCATTAACCACATGAATGGCAATCCAGGTGGATGTTGGTGGCCACCCACCTATCCCACTTGGACCCCCACAACTGCCTCTTTCAGTTTTTCAGTTTCCTTAATTGTAGCACAATTTACTATTTTTAGCAGTTTTTTGGGTCCTAAACTTCTAAAGCCATTTTGAGGCCCTAAACGATGTTTTTTGGGAAAACCGGGAGCAACATGAGTCATTGACTGATGTTTCTCTTCCCAAAGTTATAGTCCTCAGATATATCTTTCTACCGAGCTATTGTGCGCGTCAAATAGAGATCATATGCCAAAGTTACGACCCCTAGAAGTTGATGTACCAATTTACCCAAACAGGGCCCATAGTTTGACACTTCATCTCCTAGGGTTAGGTTTTTGGATGTTTAGGGTTTTCCATTGTTTCTCAACAATAAATAGGCCTTTGAGCCTCATTGTAACACAATTCAAAGGCATGTAGCCGCCACATCTCTTCTCATAGATAAGCTACCATCGCCCTAGCTGGTTTATTTCGATTTCTGTTTGTAAGCATATTTGAGTATTTTACATTAATGAAATGAGTATTATTTCCGTTGCATATCTGTATTTATGGTTATCTCTATAATTTTTTGCATTCATGTTTAAATCTGGATTAGTGATATCGGAGGGGTCTGCTCTTTCTCTATTTTTCTTTGCATGTCCCCAATGAGGTCGGGATATAAGGAGTTAGGGCCTGAACTGGTCAAACCTTTGCAAGACCAGCCTCACAAATCTCGATGGCCTCCCATGGTGGATGAAAAGAAAGATGAGGGGGTAGGAGATTCTATCAAAATCTTACTCGAAGAAGCCCTTGAGCGACAAAGGAACACGATGATGGATAACTTTGCCCAGATCCTTCAGAGACTACCTAGAGGTGACGCATCAGCTTCCAACTGCTACTCTGGAAACATCATGCCCTTTAAGGTACAATTTAATCTTGAAATCCCCATATTCGAGGGTTAGATAGACGCAGATGTCATAGATAAATGGTTAAATCTGCTATAGGGTTATTTTTCTATTCATGATTTTTCCAGCTGAGAAAAGCTTATTTTCGCTCTTCTAAAAGTAGCCCCCCATGTCAAGGATTGGTGGGAAGCTTACTTCTAGCAGAAGGATGAAAGTATGGACTCACTATTTTCAGCCGCAACCACCTAGAATTCCTTCTGGGATGTCATCAACGAGCTTTACTACCCTATCAAAAGCGATGAGGACAAATACATAAATTGGACCACGCTGCGACAGGGAAGGGACCAAGATGTGCTGAAGTTCACAAAGATTTTTCATACCCTTGACACATAGTTGGGTATCAAGGATTTTGAGCTACATTTGCTACTCAAATAACGCGGTTTCCTACACAGGTACATCCAGGATGAGATGGAGTTCCTGAACATCTCCTCACTCGACACGACGTACTGATACACTATCAAAATCGAGTAGAAGTTCAAAAAAAAGAAACGAGACTTTGGATCTGTGAATCTGAAGCAAGGGAAAGGCTTCCCCAAATCATAGAACCAAGGACAAAGCCAAGATGGGGCAACCCAAGACAACTAGTCGAAGCCGCAAGAAAAGAACAACACCATGAAGTCAAAGAAGGACATAGGAAAGTGGTGTGAGTTCCATAAGAGCCCCACTCACAACACAAGTGAGTGTCAGACCAAGCATTCGTTGGTGGCCGAGTTGAAGGCTTCAGAATCAGATGCATATTCTGACCCTGAGTCAGAACCCGATAAGGGGAATGGAAAATGGAAGCAGATCATTGATGCGGAGCCTAACACCACTGTTGCCACTGGTAAGGTCCATAAGAATGAGCCCGAAGATCCAGAAGAGGGGGAGCATCTTTTCCACTCACAGATGTGGGTGAAGGGTTCACTGCTACAATTCATTGTTGATAGTGGGAGCCAAAAGAACCTCATTTCAATAGAGGTCGTGAAATAGTTAGGCCTACCGACAACACCACACCTGCAACCATACAATATCGGGTGTTTTCACCAAGGACGAGATCTCTGAGTTCACTAGCAGTACTACCTTCCCTACAACATCAAGCCCTTCATAGATAAGGTATTGTGTGATGTTGCACCTCTGGATGTTTGTGATGTATTATTAGGCTAGCAATACTTATGGAGGCGGCATGCTATGTATGAGTCAAGGCCTAGCACTGTCATTATTTCTTTGGGTAATTCATTATATAGGATATTGGAGGTAGCCCTACCTATTTCCACCTCTTTGATCACTGCTAAGAAAGGAAGCAACCTCATCTCCCAGACTAGGAAATTCTTTTTCTGTCTGGTTCGCTCTCAAAGTAAGGGGAATATCGTCGCCACATCCATGACCCCTGCGAAGGGTTCCTTCACACAGTAGTAGTAGCTAATGGATACAATCATGAAAGAACACAATAATATCTTCTCCTCACCCACAGGGGTATCGTTGAACTGTTAGGTCAATAATTCATTCGATCTGACTCCCAGATCACCACTACCCAACAGGCCGATATATCACCGCTCCATTTTGAAAAATGACAAGTACAAGAAGTGATATGGTCCTTACACCAGAACGAAGGTGGTGGGGAACAATGCTTTGGAGCAAACAATTCCCTCATTCCTTCTCCTGCACCAAGTGTTCAATGTGTACCGCCCTTGACCATGCTTCCCACCATTACTGGACACATCAAAGATTGCAGAACAACTCACTAGGGACCAAGTTCAACATATGGAGGAACTCAACATAATGGGGAACATTGTTCCTAAGGGGGGAGGAATGATCTAGGTGAATGATATTGGCCACCCACCTATCCCACTTGGATCCCCACAACTGTCTCTTTCAATTTTTCAGTTTCCTTAATTGTAGCACAATTTACTATTCTTAGCAATTTTTCGGGTCTTAAACTTCCGGAGCTGTTTGGAGGCCCTAAATGACATTTTTTTTTGTGAAAAAAGGAGCAAAATGGCTCATAAACCAATGTTTGTCTTCCCAAAGTGATATTCCTCGAATATATCTTTCTAACAAGCTATTTTGCACGCCAAACAGAGATCGTATGCCAAAGTTACGATCCCGGGAAGTTGATGTACCAATTTACCCAAACGGGGCCCACAGTTTGGCACTTCATCTCCTAGGGTTAATTTTTTGGATGTTTAGGGTTTTCCGTTGTTTCTCAACAATAAATAGGCCTTTGAGCCTCATTGTAACATAGTTCAAAGGCATGTAGCTGCCACATCTCTTCTCAGAGATAAGCTACCATCGCCCTAGCTGGTTTATTTCCATTTCTGTTTGTAAGCATATTTTAGTATTTTACATTAATGAAATGAAGTATTATTTCTGCTACATATCTTTATGTATGGTTATCTCTGTAATTTTTTGCGTTATTGTTTAAATCTGGATCAAATGGCCCCTTAAGAATACACTGTGCAGTAGAAGAAAGAGCTTGTGGTTAAGGCAATAAATGTTTCATTGATAGCAGGGCATTTGTAGAAATTGGGACAAGATGAAATACTATGTAGGTATGTTCCTAAGCATGACAGACAGATAATTTTGACAAAATATCATAGTGGCGTAGCTGGTGGACATTATGTAGGGAAATCCACTCCACAGAAAATTTTAAGAGCAGGACTATGGTGACCTACATTACACAAAGATTAAAAGGAATATTGTTGAGCTTGTGCTATGTACCAAAGAATAGGAAAACCTTCAATAAGAGATGAAACACCACTAGTACCACAAGTAACATTGCAGGATTTTGACAAATGAGCTATTGATTTTTTGGGACCACTTAATCCACCAAGGAAAAAGACCAGTGTAAGGTATATAATCATTGCGACTAATAATCTGACCAGGTGGGGCAAAGCACATCCTATGAAGGATTGCAACGCTGAAACTGTTGCGAAGTTAATATTTGAGTATAGTTTATCCAAATTTGGGTGTCCAAATATATTGATGAGTGATAAAGGGTCACATTCCTTGAATCAATCCATTGAAGCATTAACTGAGGAATTTCAATTTTACCACTAGAAGAGCACTCCTTATCATCCTTAGAAAAAGGACCTATGGAAGAATTCAATAATATTATGGAGAATTCAGACACAAAAGTGTGCAATGTGAACATAAATGACTCGGTTCTAAGGATTCCAAAAGTGTTGTGGACATATAGGACAACATG
This sequence comes from Pinus tabuliformis, assembly GCA_031772625.1. NCBI lineage: Eukaryota > Viridiplantae > Streptophyta > Pinopsida > Pinales > Pinaceae > Pinus > Pinus tabuliformis. The sequence goes on from CM062820.1 coordinate 338,630,750, forward strand.
TAAGAAACTGACAGGACACACACCTTTTAGGTTGTTATATGGACGAGAAGCAATCATGCCTATGGAGTACATTGTAGCCTTCATAGACATGGAAGACTCTAATATAATGGAAGAAAGGACGACACAAGTACTTTCTATGGAAGAAGACAAGTTTATAGCAGGTTTTCATCATCAAGTGAAAAAAGTAAGGGACAAAGTGTGGCATGAAAATCACATCAAGCAGAAGGCATTCTGGGAAGGAGATATTGTACTATTATATGATAGAAAATTTGTGAAGTTCCTAGGAAAATTTAAAACAGATTGGTTAGGACCATATATCATCAAGAACATATCTGATGGTGGTGGAGTTCAAATCACGAAGTTAAATTGTCAACTGATTCTAGGACGAGTGAATGGTAGCAGGTTGAAGGTATACAGGGACGACTTTGTCCCTAGAGCTTCACACTAAAGGATGAAATGAGAAGAGTCTTAGTTCCACCTGCAGTTGAAAGTGGGCACTAGACTATAAACTACTCTATAAAAGGGAACTTCGCCAAAGAAAAATTACTGCACAATATTTAGGAGTATGGTGAAGTCTGAAAGAATTGTGATGAAGGAACGATTTATGTGCCATAAGGGAAGGTTTGTCTAAGTTTGCTAGAAATATGACTGTTGTAAGGAAAAATTTGTCATTAAAAGAAAGTTGTCAAGGCGTGGGAGAAATGCATTTATGAATCATAACTAGTCGAATCTAGCACCATATCTACATTGAATGAGAAATATCTAAGCTAATCATGGGGTTCAAAATTCAAAATCACTATAAAATCCATGTCTTGCTCCACATTTTACACTTTTCTATCTAGAGAATTCAGTTTGAGAATTTGTGACCAAGTGTGAGATAAGTGTCTTATTGTATGTCTGAGAGAAGTTTCGAAGAGATTTCTAGAGAGTTTGCAGAGAAACAGATAGTAGGCATCATGGAAGACCAGAATAGTAAATTCACATCATCAAGTGTACCTATGGCCCCAACACACACGAGGTCACTGCGAAAACAAGTAGCCACAGAAGAAAAACCACAAAGAAGACAAGAAAAGAGACCGGTGGAAGCCTCTAGAGTAGAGATAAGGACATCCCCAAGAAATAAGGTAGAGAAAGAGTAGCGAACAAAGAACAAGCACGATAAGATACCTACATAGAAGGTGAAGAAAACAGTGCAGTAGAAAGAACCAAAACAAATCCATGACAGTGAGGAGGAAGCCGAGATGCAGTAGATAGAGACAGAGGGCGTAGAAATTCCCTTCGTGCTGCCACCATATTTTCCACCAAGGAAACTGGGTGCCAAGCCCATTAAAGATCTCAAAGACATGAAATTTGACACTTTCACATTGCTGCTACCATAAAAAGTGGCATTTGAAGAATAATTACTGGGAAAATTTATGCAATTGAAGATGGAGGATTGGGACTTCAATAACCGAAGTAAGTATCCACAGTTCGATCCAAGAAAGTACCTATAGCAGGTATACTATACAGAGAACGATGTTACAAGGTTGGAGGCACACCAGTGGGCTCAAGGATTGGAAATATCGGGCTTGTTGAACATGTTAAACATGGCACACTTCGATAGAAGCACATCTAACACAACCTATTTTCGATAGTTACCGGTATTAGTGTATGATGGATGCCTTTGGCTAGCGAAGAGGATATTGATTAATGAAATGTTGATACAAAGGATTACTAGATTTCCCTACCAAGGAAAGGACCCAGCTGAAGAGTTCGTCAATAAGAACCAAGACAACAGAGTACTAGAAACCATGAAGGACAAGTTCGGGCTAATAAAAAATTCACGAGGTTATGATATTAACTCCATCATTGACCAAGGGTTGCGCTTCACCGCATACATCTTAGATGAAAAGATAATGATGAAGTGTAGAGAAAATGAAATCCTTGTGGTCTTGGTTTTCTTAACTGTGTAATGCAACATCGGGGGTTCAATTCAGCTGGGCCAGATATTTATGCAAGGAAATTTTATAGGATTGTCGAGAAGCACAGTAAGATGGTAAGACATGTCACTATGCATGGTTGATCTTGATCATCGCGTTGTTAGCATGGAAGGATCCAAAGGATTCACAATTTTCTCTAGTCGAAGCAGATGTATGCAAAGCCGCGCGGTATGCCTCACTCTAGCATACCAAGGAGCCATCACACACACAAGAGAACATGATCTTCTTTGTATTGTTGGACATGGACTTGAACATGGTGGTGAACCAACATCATAGGTTGTCACCAAGTATGTATGATCAGTATCACAATTATAGCAGAGTTTAAGGCATACTTTCACAAGATATATGTAAAGGTTCGTAAGAATTCGCAAGAGACATGGCATCCTCTGCCATATTTGGTCACCGACGATGACCTTTTTGGCATAATACAACACTGGTCAGCAAAGTGGATGACTCCAACCATAGAAGGCATTGAAGAAGAGAAGGACACCTCATAGCTAGAGCGAGAATATGGTACCCATGACCCTCTCAGTGAGGAAGAGGCAATAGAGGAATCATAGTTCATTGTAAAGAAGATGATACCTATAGTGCCTATGGCGAGCGCAAGGCGCAATACCACTTGTCATTACTAATGGGGACATTGAAAAAATTGAAGAAAGCGTCTAGGAAGTAATAGTAGAAACATGGGATAGGATTGATAATCAATACAAATCACTCTTGGTAGATGTCCAACAAGGTATTGCAGAGTTAAAGGCACTGTTGCAGACAACCAAACAACCAGAACAGATGGGTCAACCACTACAGCTAGAGTGATGGAGAGAAAAAACATTTAGATTAAGGATTATGCAGATACCAACTGGAGCGTTATAGTTTGAATCAACTAAAGACAGAGAGCGAGAAAAATGGTAGGATTGTGTCAGTATGAACATCACCACACTGTCAACTCAGATATTGCATGATTTCTACCAAGGTATAACAACTGAACTACAGGAGAGAGAACAACGCACTTCACTATTAAATATTCAGGTGGAGATGGAAAGAGCTTTGCTGAAAAAGGAGCTTGATCAGTTGGTTAAGGAAAGGAATGGAGCATACCAGCAACAATAACAACTAGAGGAATCCATCTCAAAAACTTACAGTGAAGTTCTAGACATAAAGGTCCCCGAAGAAGAGTCACCAATAGAAAAGGTCACGAAGCTCGGCCTCGCAATAAGGGATTCAAAGAATAAGTTTTACAAAATGAAATTTGAGTATGAAGTGAATATTACTGAGCTACAAATGAGGTTGCAACCAGTCATGCCATCGGAAGTACATGCATAGAGGGAATTGGATCTAAAATCTACATTTCATGACATCTCTTCCATAGTGGTAGACTGTGGCAAACTACTAGATGAAACTATGCAGATTTGGACCTCACTGTAGGAGGATATAAACATTTATGAGATTGAAGAGGAGCTCCAGACATAGCAGAAGCAATTGGAATAACTTTTAGCAACTACGAAGACCTAACCAGTCTCATAGAGGCTCGCCAGAAACACTAAAGGGCAGAGTCTTCAAAAGAAGATTAAATACCTTTGGAGAAAAAAGAATATTTTAACAAAGAGGACTCAGCAGTGGCAAGATGAGGTCCTCCAGTATTCACAAGCAGTAGACGATAGGCTCAAGGAGATACAACGGATGGAGAAATAAGTGCTATAGAAGATTGTTAGACCAACAACAAAGGCACTCCTGGAAGAAGTGTGCCGAGAGGAGAAGCATGTAGCATAAATGCTTCAGTATAATGATGCCTACATGAGCATCACAAAAAATATTTGGGGCACAATAGCTAAGTGACTTGCGATGAGTCACATGTGAGTGTTGTGGGCCTATTGGGCACAACCCAATTTGGCCATATTTTGGGAAGAAATCCAAGTTTTGTGGAAGCACGCAGTATAAAGGATGTCGCGGAGTATGAAGTGAGTCACATAGTAAAGTAGCAGAGCATGAAGAAGACCACATAGCAAAGTCGCTACGCATCATCAAGGCTTCGTGATGAAGCCCCTTCCTTTTTGTAAAGGCATTAAAATATTGTAAAGTTGTTGGTTTTGGGCCATAGTCCCTTGTATTTCGGAAACCATGGTATTGGTTCCATGGTAATGTAACATGTAAATCCCTAATGAAATAGTCTATATAGGGATGAATAATAAATAAGGAAGGAAACACATGATCAAATTGATCTCAATCTAAGTTTATGTGATATTTTTGTGGTCTGTACTTTGGAGGAAGGGTGAGGCTCTACAGCTGTGTGGGTGGAGGGCTGAATCTACAGCTTAGTGCACAGACACGCTATAGCTTAGTGCACAGACACCCGACAGCTGTGTGCGTCTTGTGGATGTAGTCCCACATTGGGATGAACCTGTCTCAAGTGTTTATTTACTTATTATCTACACTTTATTTTAGTATTGTATAGTATATGAATGTTTATGACATGTTAAGTAATGAATGTAATTATGTGAAGTAACCTATAAGTATGAAGTAAGTTGTTGATGTTAAGTTTCTTATAAGAATTAAAGCATAAAATAATGCTATGGTGCCACAAATCAGTATCCCTCAAGTTTTAGAAACCTGGTTCTGCAACCTACCATAATCACTTCGGGTGAGACTGTGATTTGCTTGCAGGGCATACCAAGAGGGCTAATGGTCGAGGGTTTTGTTGGTGCACAGTACACTTTGAACTTGGGTCTAGCCCACCTAAGCCAATAAGAGGAAGAAGCTTTATCACATTAGGGGAATTTTGAGGTCTAAAATGGCCCCCTAAGAAAAAAGAACAACCAAAATAAACGTTATAAGAACTAATAGGATTCAAGATGATAATGTCAACCATGGGGGATGATTCACCATTTTTGGAGTAAAAAGGTAAGAAGATTAAATAAAATAAAATAATAAAATTACTTTTTCATCTCTTATTTTCAACTTATCTCCCTAAGATTTTACTCAAATTTTGAGTGGGAGTACTTGTTGGATGAAAAATTTGATTCCTCATCCAAGGAGTACCCATGTTGCATACTTTTGATAGACCTTGCTAAATGAAAAATGAGAAATACATGAAAAAATGTGATTGCAATCACGTTTTTCATGTATTTATCATTTTTCGTGTTGCAGGATCCATCGAAAATATGAAACATGGGTACTCCTTTGATTAGGAATCAATTTTTTCATTCAATGAGTATTATCGCTCGAAATTTGAGTAAACCCATAGGGGGATAAGTTGAAAATACGAGTTCAAAAGATAGTTTTTTCTTTTTTCCCTCTAAAATTTGAAGATGTAATGTATTCTTATTTTATTATTTCCAGTATTTTTTGTAATTTCCTTAGGAGGCCCATTTTATACCTCAAAACTCCCCTAATGACCTAGAGAAGGTTGTGAAAAGGCTTGAACAAGAAGTTCACATTTGCTTGCTATTTTAGTGAGCTCAAAATGGAAATATTGGCTCAAGGTCTCTTCAAATATTCAACTATGTTGTACTCAATTATTTCACCTTTAGCAGGGATTGTTGAAGTGTATGGAGGATTAGCATTGTTTGACACTTCTAAGGAAAACAAATTATTATTTTATTGTTCATGTAGGCTCCAAAACTATTAGGTCATCCCCACCAGTTGAAGGGATTTGACCCTTGGTCAAAACCCACATGATACAACACATAAATTGACTTTTTGCCTCCTCATTTTAGAATCTCATCACCAATTCGAATCTACTCAAGAATATTTCTATTCACACGTATGAAGGAGGAAGAAGACACTTTGACCAGCATTGACTTGGCATAATCTGCGATGCTTTGAATAAATATTTGACTGGTTATTGGAGTGAATATTTTGGCCTTGTTGTTGGGGGAAGTTTTCTTGGAATTAGTTACATTTCTAGACTTACTCTATGGATTCTTAGTAGGATCGAAAAATCATGAGATCCTTCTTAACAATTGTTCCTTCAATTTTTGTCTCGATGCCTCCTAATCAGAAATGGGCCCTTTACACCTTAAACTATATCAACAATTTTTCTTTTGAGGGGGCCTCACTTTGTGGTGGTGCTTCATCACTCTTCTTTTCAACATTAAAAAAATAATCAAGAGCATTCATTTCATGTCCAATACCAGTGATTTCCTCAGCCACTGCAGATTCTTCTATTTCTTTATTTTGTTTTGTCTACTCATCTACTAGTAAGGAATCCACAATGTATGCTGCTAGAGAATTCATGTTGTGTTTCCACTATGGGATTGTATTTTCTAAATGATATTCCTGGTGAAAAGAATAATAATTGTCAATACCCATAATTTCTATATTAAGTACACATTCGAACGTTGGGCAGACTTTAAAAGTTTATTGTTGTTGTTACTGTTTTTATTATTCCTTCAAAATGAGAAATACTTGGGAGGCTTGCTACTAGTAGAAGTCTTGCTTGACCTTCTCTTCATTTCATAAATTTCATCAATAAGTTCCTTCACTATTCGGGTCAAGGTTTCAATATTTGATAATTCCTTATCTTTAGCCTTACTTGAAGAAGGGTGAGACTTCCTACTAATTTACTTGGATGATTCATCATCACCAATAATAACTCCAATAGCGTGCAAGTCCTTCTTGACGATAATTTCTTCTGTAAAGTTTTGTGCCAATGTTTCCTTTGCAGCTCTTTTCACAAATGAGGAAATGTTAGTGGGAAAGGCAGTTGTGTAATAATCAATAGTAACCAAATCATGTGATTGTGTGCTTGGGGGAAACTTGTTCAGTATATGATTGAAATTTTGATTAAATTCTTTCACTTTATCCTTTTCCCCCATCTTACTATTTTCGAGCCCTTTTAATAACTTGGCGAGAGTCTTGTCACCATCAAATTTCTCCAGAAATGATTTCTTAAACTCCCTCCAACTATGGAATGAATTGATAGGCATACTATGGTACCAATTTTTTTATCTACCTTCTAATGTATAAGGGAAAAGTTTTCAAGCAAAATCATCGTACATTACCTCCAGCATTTGTAGATGCATGTCGAAGTTGTCAATGTGATATTTTGCCTTTGTCTTCTTGTCTTGATCGAACTTTATTAGTATCTTTTCAGATGTCTAGGAATCTTATGAAGATTTTATAGAAGAGTAAGAGGCCCTTGGGCCATCCAATCAAAGTCTTCATCATCCATGTCTTCGTCTCTTGGTTCCTCCCCCTTTTCATAATCGAATGAGTCCTTTCCTTCACCATTTTAAACCATCAAAAATGACATAAAAAAGAACAAGGTCATCCTTGTACCCTTCATTAAGGGGTGGAAGTGGATCTTGTTGCATTGTATCTTCTTAGGATTCTACTAATTCTTCAAGAGTGGCCTAAACTAATTTTCCACTATTGAAACTAATTTATCAATACGATTTGTTTCTTTCTCCTTCGGGAAAGGCACGAGATTTTTCACACCAAGAATTAAACCGATAGCTTTTGTGAACTGACATGTTATAGATCGAAGTGCCTAGATTTGTTCGTAGGTAACCTCATATGTCAACTTCAGAACAAGCTAATAAGACCCTCCTAATTTAGAAATAGGAGTTGGAATGGTGCTCAAAATATTTCTACCTTGTCCAGAAGATGAATGGTTAGGGTGTGTGGAGTTATCATCCATTAAAAACTAGTTTCCCTCCTTCTAGCGCCATAATGTTGATGGTGTTGGATATAGCCAACATAGAGGGGATCTATGAGGTCCCAATTATACATCACATTGTATGTTGTATGATTCCCATCTGGAATATGACTCAACTGTCATTTACTTAAATAAATTTCTTGGATTTAGTTAGCATAAGAGAGAATTGCAAATGTCCTTTTGAATGAGCAAGCGAGTGCACCTTTCAAAGTAAAATTGCAGATGTATCAAGGTTCTCTTACTGAAAGGCAGGAAATAAAGTGATTCTCTAAGAGAGAATTAATAGTACTACCCTGATGGATACACACATGAATAATAAGGGTTATTCTAACATCGAGTGAAATAGTTCACATGGATGTCATGATCATTATAAACATTACAACACATTTCCAATAGGTTGAGCACTGAAGTCACTGAAATAGGTCAATTACTCCAGTGCAGATGAAAGAAAACATGAACCATAAACATTCAATTAATAGTCTTATAAACATCCACAATCCATGTGTGAAATTTTTTTGGCTTGAAAAGGCTTTTATATTAAGAAAAAGTTCCAAGATACATAAATACAATGAAAATCACTAGCTCCAATAGTGGAGCATTAGAGCCACTACTTTCTCCCCAAAAGTACTAACTTTGTCTTTCTCAGCCAAGGTTAAAATTCCTTTACATGATAAATGAGGATCCTTTTATAACTTGAGGCATGACCTTTCACATCCCCATGACTCTTGACTTTCCAACTCCTAATGACCTTTGGACTTCTACAACCTTTAGACTTCCAAATGACTTTTGGAATTACATATGACTTTTAATATTACATGTCTTTTTTATTTCCATGACTCTTTTGTCCATACATGACTCTTTGACTTCTACTTATTTGTCTTTACAATGATTACAACATTACATCATAACTTCCACATCATCATGTGATGAAAACATGACATGGCACTATCTTTGATGACTAGGACTAACAATTATTGATGACATGGAATTTCTTTAGTGGTGGTGTGGTTGTCACTTGTGTTTTCATTATTCATGCAACTTCGATCATTGATGTCTTCATACTGCAAAGGGCCTTTGATCTAATGGAGTCTTCAGGGTTCTTTGATCATCAATAGTTACATGCATTATTTGTTCTTCAATGCTTCCTTTGTTTTCCCTCTTTGCCCAATCTTCCTCATGTGTGCTTTCCATGTTCCTATAATATCTATATCTACAATTAATGATGACAAGCAACCATCATCCTGAGAATCTCCTATTCTAACATGTTTCATGCATATTTTATGTTCGTGCCTTAATAGTGCACTTTGGAAATATAAAGGGGTGATTTTGGGCACAAGGGAACACTTTGAAAGGCTGAAGGGCTGAAGGGGGGAGGATTTAGGGCTTTGGCATGTGCTCATGCACTCAAAAGAGACAGGAAGTCAAGGCAGGGTGCATGGCGCAAGTACGGAGGATGAAAGGGAAGGATTCAGGTTTCCCAATTGCATTGTGTGCTCAAGGGAGAGAAGGAGGGAACATGGAACACTCCTGAAGCTTGAATGATAAAGGATTTAGGCCTTCGGGGTGCTTTCATGTGCTCAAGAGACCTAGAAGGGTGCATGGCGAAAGTCTGAAGGTTGAAGGTAGAACCTTTGTTCCTTCAGAGTGTGCTCATGTGCTCAAAGGTTCAGGAGGGTGAATGGCACATTAGGGAAGGTTGAAGGGTGAAGCTTAAGGCCTTCACGGTGTGCTCATGCAATCAAGGAGGGTGCACTTCTTTGAGTCAAAGGACTATGCTCAAACGAAGACTTGGTTTCTTGAAGGGTGCAGTTCGAAATGACGAAGGGAAATGGCTTAAGGAGTGCACTTTTCGCTCTTTGGGGGTGCATGGTGCACTTCTAAACAATGAAGGATTCCTAATAAAGGATTCAGAGTGTGCTTGTGTGCTCTTTTCCTTGATTGGTTTGATTTGGAACCAAAAATTATCGAAGTCTGAGATATAGGGAAATGGGCGAACATAATGAGTTTAGACATAAAACTATGTGTAACACATACCAACTATTAAATAAAACCTATATATACTTGAAAAATGATAATTATACATCCAAATTCCACTTTGCATGCATTCCCCAAGTTCAATAGCTAAAGTGTATGCGACTACAATAAAAAAAAGTATCGTTTTACAACAACAAAGATGTTACGACCATGAAATGCACTTAAAGATGTTATAATAAATGCGGAAACACTTGAGACATATAGAATGGCATGGGACAACACTTAATGATAAATGAAACACTAAATACGATGGTGAAGTAAGCTCCAAAATTTTAATGGAGCGAAATTTTTGGAGGGTGTTGCAGTGGCGACAATAGGTGTGTATGGGGTATTATTCTACATTTCCATACTGCAATTCTTGTTTCTCCCAAGGAAAAATTGCAATTTTATTCAAAACGAAGTGAAAAAAATTACATATAGTAGATGCTCAAAGAATATGCTTCATGACGGATCTTGTTGACCAAGATCAATAAGAACTCATCAGAGAGTTACCCTATTCTACTCTTTTCGACCTTTATTTTTTTCCACTTTTAGCCAACCACTAGTATTTGGTGTGGATGATACATTGGTCCTTTTAGATTCATTTGTATTTGATGGGATTTATTTGTCAGATTCTGAGCCCTTTGATGTATGGGTGCGTTTGGTACCAATTTCTTCTTTTTCGGAGGTAGTCATCATAATCTGTTGTTGGTGTTTAGAAGGTATTGGAACTATTGTTGAGTTTTGTTTTGACATGTCCTTATGCGTGGTGTCATGGGAATTCTGAGCGTTGTTATTGTTGGTATTGTTTGTAGTTTCCTCTTCTTCTATTTTAGTTGCTTATGATATTTAAAATTTACATCCTTTGGCTTTGGTGATTGCCTCTTTTTTCTTTCTTTTTTGTTTTGTAGATAAATACTTTGAAGGTGACCAATTTGAAGACATATACGACATCTAAAGGACATATTATCATAGTCAAGGGGATAGGACAACTTCTAGTTGTTTTGATATAACAGGATGTGATCTGGTAATCCGTTACTTAGGTCTACGTCCACAAAGATCCTTTTTGAAGTGATCTACATCTACTTCTAAAAATTTCCCAAGGGCATTACCAAAGCATGTTAATACTTTATGATGCAAAAAATGCAGGGGTAGATTATGTAACCTTACCCACATTGCAATTTTGGAAACCACCATAGTATTTGGATAAAAACCTAGAAACCATGGTGCCCAAAATAGACCTACATTGTCCCAAAACCTTGGTCCCTCGTGTATTGCATATTCCTTATCTTTTGATGTGTCGAACTTGACAATAAATAATCCTTTGTCATAGTTTTTTTTCTATGTGGAAAAAATGCATTGATGTAGGGCCTCTGATTCGGGCCAAAACCCATTGAATTTGCATATCACAACTTTTGAAATAAATTTGTCATGAATCTCATTTACCTCAGGCAATGTAATTGTCAATGCAGGCACCTAGGTCATCTACTCCACAATGTAGGGACCAAGAATAGTGGGACATTGTTCTGGTTGTTTTCGTGTCTCCATCTTCCCTTTGACTGCATCTTTGAAAGAAGCTGGGCCTTTTGAGCTTATCCTAGGACACCCTCCTAGAAGTATTTTATTAAGGAAGATGGTTGTGGCCAATGTTATAATCCTGTAGGTTGTGTTCCTCCTACAAAATTTTCCCAGCATGAGTCAAAGTTTGAAATCTAGTTGGTATACCCATTTTTTATTCAATCATTTGTTTGTGTGCTTTTATGGATTCCCAACTCCTGACCTGCAGACAAACATAATTCCCTTCAAGTGATATGATAAAGAGATGAATCGACGTTCCTACAGGTGGGTCTGATGTGGTAAGTTCAAGATCCATCCTTGATATGTTCTCTATTGGACACAAATCTCAGCCTGTCTTTTATGCATGTTGAATGTCAAGGACATTATCGTCCCTGTCTTGTTGCACCCATTGTCGTATGTTGTATGTATCCCCAAGGCAACAATCCTAGGGCTGATGCAAAGGAGAATGAACATATCATATTACCGATCCTCTACATAGATCTAGTAAAAAGGTGGAAACTACCTTATTTGGGAGATTATTATTTGTACTTGGGGAAAAAATTTGGTTCTGGCGAGAAAGGTACTATCAAGGAGCCTATCGCTCATTTCCCACAGTTGATCGTATATTGCAACCCTAGAAAAACCATAGAAAGAACCTCCTTCTAGTATCCCAATGCCATTAAAGAGAAGGAGATCATAAATCTGGTGTAATTATTGTAACCAGAGGTCCTATTTTACAAACCTCGCACAAGGATCTGATAAGTAAAATGGGATATTCCCATTTGTGGGTGTAAACCTTGTAGAGGATGCGGATATGGTGATATTCACTTTGCCGAATATTCTTTTCACATAGATATCGAGAGATCCTAGGTTAGATGGTGAGATTTTGGGTTTTTCTAGATCTTGTAAAAAAATTGGGAGTCTTTTCCTTCGGCGGTAATATCAATGCAAGAGTCCACTTCTAAGGATGTTTCCAAGTTATCGGGGCTTCTGTTACCCATATATGGATTTGAGAAGCTCGACTTCGTGGGTTCCTTTAAACATCATCGAGCACCAAATATCACTTCAGGTAGATGTGATTCAAGTGTGTAGATCCAACAGTGCATTATTCTGTTAGATCCCTTGTCATCCAAATATGACTCGCATCCGTGGATAGATCTAACTTTTGTATGCATCTTCAAGGAAGGATATCGAATGTTGGGTAAGGAAATATGTAGATCTATGTCTCGACATATTGGCTCTGTAGATAGATAAGAGTCGGGGCCCATAAATACTTCAACTAGAGGAAGAGAGCCATAGATCAACTCAGCACTAACCTCTAATACATAACCAGAATTTTCATCAATCGAATATTTGATACAACGAGTACCAAATTTGCAAAGAATGGTAGAGCTGTAAACCCTCGCCTTTCTGCATACACCAGATCTCGCCATCTCATCCATATTGAAATTCTTACATAATTATTTGAATTTTTTCTTATAAAATTCTCCACCATTATCTGTCCTTGACACCTTAAGTTTCTTCTATATCTGAATTTCCAAAAGAGCCTTAAACTCTTTGAATTTGTCAAAGACTTCATATTTATTATTGCGGAAATAAATCCATTCATTCCTCAATAAGTCATATATAAATGAGATGTAGTACATAGATTTACCCAATGATGGAAGTGACACAAGTCCAAACACATTATTGTGCATCAACTATAATATCCCATCTACCCTTGTAGCCCTAGAGAAGAATCTTTCCCAATTCTACTTCCCGTATAAACAATGTTCACTAAAATCAAAATATACAAAGTAATGAGACATGCCTTCTACCATACCATTACCATGTATTACTTGAAGGCCCTTCTCTCTAATATGTCCCGGTCTTTGATGCACAACATAGTCTTTTCTCCAGAGAATGTTTGAGTTTTTCCTTCTTCATCTCCACTCCCATAAGAAATGACATTGTTGCACCCATCACTAGTCGTTCTTCTCAATAGATTATATAGAGTTCAAATCTAAACTTCCTTCAAAAATACCATTTCCCCTCATACCATCCTACAATTATCCTTTTCAAACACTTTTTTTACACTTGCATCACTCATTTAGCTTGTAAAATGTAAAAAAATTGGGTAATCCTACGATGTGCAGAAGACCAAGGAGTGTTCTAATTCTTCCAACCATGAGCTTCAATCTGAATTTTCCTTGTCCAATTATTTCGCATGCAAATCCATCTCCTAGGAAAACATCACCACCATCATATCTTTTGTATCCTCAAAACCACTATGTGTGAAGATTCATATGAAAGGATGCCCCGAAGTCAACCAACCATACCTCATGATCTACACATTTACTTGAAGAAGACAAGTACACAACACTAGGAGGTTTTATCTTGTACAGAAGAAGCATCATCGGATCCCTTCCCTTTCTCTAAAATTTTGGATATATAGTCTTTCTTGCAAATCCCCTTCTTTTTTGCATATCAACATATCTTTAAAAAAAAGAATTAGAGATTTATATATTCCTTTATATTTAGACCTCCCACTTGAGGACTTGTTTTTATTTCTATTTAGAGAGCATCCTTTTACTAAGAAGGCATCTCTATTTTGGCTTTCCATTTTTTTCATTTCATCTCCTCCAATAACAAAGATGATACTATTTCATTCAAACTTAAAGTAGTTGCATTACTACCTATGGAAACACCCAGACTATCCCAGGAGTCTAGTAGATAAAATAATGAATTGATTCACTTATCTTCATCTAAAATATTAATATCAACATATAATATTTGACTTATCAAAATATTTAAAATGTTAAAATTCTTTGTCACTAAGTCTCCATCCTTCATCCTTAGGTTATACAACTTTTTTCTAGTGTAACAATCTGTTCACCAGGGAATTAAACTGATAACTTGGACTCTCTTCATATCTAGTTTTATTATATATATATATATATATATATATATATATATATATATATATATATATATATATATATATATAGCGAGAGAGAGAGAGAGATGAAAAAATAAAACAGTATTGCATTTAATATATAATTTATAAAATGGTATTATTTTTATGACACTATATGCAATTTTTTTTTAAGTAATTTTATTTACAGAATGTGAGTAATTACATACTAACAACCCTAGGTGCCAAATGGACCATGTGGATTCAAAGTTGACATTCCCTTCCCAAGAAGGAAACCAAGGTTTAACAGTAGAAAGTTGAGTTCATGACAAAGAGATGTTAACCATGAGATTTCCCAAAGGGGTAAATCAGACTATCTAGACCGTACAAGCCTAAACCATTTCAAAAAACACCTATAGGCATTGACATACTAGTTGTGACACAACTTTAACAACATATGAAGTAGATAAAAAAATGGTTATAGAAGACCAATAGTGAGCCATTACGAAGAAACTTCCTTGGGGATGACTCCATTAAAACATGTTGCCTTTTAATCATGTTGAACATTAGCTGACATACCACTTGGGAATACACTATATGCAATTTATAAACAATAATATATTGCCTTAGATTATATATATATATATATATTTCTTAATTTATTGTACAACTTGAGTGGGCCTAACATGTGTTGAGAAATCAATGCATGTAGATATTATGGTTTGATTCCTCTTTTCTTGATAATTACTTGTGATGTGTATTGAATTATTTTACTTCTTAATTATATTATTTTTCATCAAGCAATTCCCAAATCAAAAGTGCATGAATGTCACAAGAATAAGGAGCACAAGAAATAGGCACTCAGTCAGAGAAAAACCCCTCTTCTAAGGGAAAACCCAATCAAACTCTTCCACTAGTAGATTCAAATCAAAATGAGACAATCCAAGACCCTTTTGACCTAGACAAAGACCTCCTCCAATCACCAATTCATCCCTTCCTTCAAGTATATGAACTTTGCTAGAGTCTCCAAGTTTCGGCATCTCAAATGCAACTTCAATCTAGAATTTTAGACTTGCAGCTACTTCAGAAATTTTGGCCCCTAACCCTTTCCCAGAAACCCTATAAAAATTTTCACATGTGAAGAAAAGATGCCCAAGAACTTAAATTTTTTCTTCCTCATCTTATATCTTCTTTCTCCTTGACTTCACTATCTTCACTACAAGGAAAATACTTCCTAGCGGAGGTTATAACAGAGGGTTTTTAGTGTTATAAAATTGGCAAAAATTTTCAAAAAACATCTGCTAATACATTTTTTTGTGATAGTAGATGTTTTAGCGTAGATTTTAAAATAACTTCATCACAACTAAAAAAAAATTGGGTGGCCCAAGGTTCTAGCAGATTTTTTTTGTGGTGTGCTTCATGTAACAAGTAGCCCTGGTGCACTATACATATAAATGTATCGAATAGAATACATAATTAAAATCACCGAGTAGTTGAATGAAAATAACATCAGTGCGTAATATATACCGCATCGGTGCTAATAGATAAAAAAATCCCTAGGGCATTCTCTTAAGAAATGACACTGGAGCACACAAAAATAATTGTTGTTCTGGTGCTTTTGTTTAAACTTTCAACACCGATGCATATAGTTTGTATAAATGCCTCAATGCATTAGTTATATAAAAGGAACAATGTTGTTAGTGTTCATAATGCACTGGGGCTAGAAATAATATTTTGTAGGACCAAGGTGTTATTTCTATGAAAGCATTGGTGCAGTAAGAATTTAAATTTACAAGGGCGTTAATTTGAAACAATATTGGTGCTTGAATAATTAAACACCCTGGTGCTATAGTTTTCTGAAAAGGCATTGTCCATGCAAAAATATGTTGTCATGGTGCTTTTATATAACATAACGCACCGATATGTTTTTATGTTATAGACGCATCGGATTTTGTATGATATTTTCTTTTTTTTGGAAACATCGACGTGTGACAATGCAATTATTTTAATTTTTTAAATTCATTATTCATCAAAAAATTTACATATATCTTATAACAATATTCATATAAATTAAAATTTTCCTAGTGAATTTGTATATGATGTTTGGATAAATTTGTTATATTATCAATTTTTTCATCTCTTCATTATAATATCTGATCATCCATATATTTAAAAAGTGGTGTAACATTTCACAGTGACATTGGATAACACAACAAAATAAATTAAAATGTATTTTACTATATATCAATATAAGGATATTTGTCATAAAAAAATGGGATTGTTATTGGTAATCCCTTTTCTTTCAATTGGGACACTATGTCCATTACATTAAACAAAATGTTTGATTTTCATAGACAATTATTTCAAAAAATAAAACAGGTTGCATTAATATCCAAATAGATCATCATTCTTCATTGGAATTGTTGTCAGTGCTCAAGCTACTTTCATGAATTGGGTTATTTGGAGGAATTGTTTGTTGATTGCATCAATTTTTTTCATCATATTGATCTTGTTCCATTAACAAACATAAAAATAAAGTGTAGTGAATGTATCTACATTGGTGAGAATAATGAAAATTGAAATAAATAATAAAAATCAATGTAAATCAAATAGAAATGTACCATAACATAAAGTGACTCATAAACTGTGCACATGGTTTCAAAATCAAGTCTCATGCCTTGTTGCAACAATTCTTCTGCTGGGGTAGTTCCATACTTTGTTTCCTGCATGTTTTAAACCCCATTATAAATCATATATTTAGTATAAAGGATTACTTTATTCTATTAATTATAAAATCAGAGAAGTAAAACAACATAGATACATACAAATTCCAAAATTAAATTTTGATATGCCAACATATACTCAAAACCCTTATTTAAACCAATGTCAACTAATTCTTATGATGGCTCTTCTTTGTATGCTAGCACCTATTTGAACACTGTTGAAGTCTGAAATTGTTTCCTTTTTTACTATCTCTTTCTCTCTCCTTTATCTTTTTGTGGTCATTTTTTGTAGCAGTCTCAGCATACTCAAGTTTATTTCATCTTATAAAAGGTACTAATCACCCATGTTTTAGAATCTATGTTTTTTATGAATTATAATGAAAAACATCTATACAATTAAAGAATCTTGATCATTCTTTAGCTAATGTTGAATTCTGCATCCATAACCATGATTAGACAGGTTGTAATGCATCAGTAAAGGGATGAAGGGTATCTAAAGATAACAAATGTTCACCACATGGATGACGAACTATCGGCATGACTTGGCAGGCTATAGAGATCAAGATAACTATGAGTCAAATTCTGAGTATGGCAGTACAACAATCAAGCGAAGATAAGCAGAAGATCATGATGAAATTGGGCAAGTGTGAAAAGTACCTTCTCAATCACAAGAATACGATTCGAGAAGAATCCCTCATAATTTTATCTTTCGTTAGAAAATCATGAGGAGATAAAGTTCTAGCTTAAATCTATTTCATAGATGGTGGAACAATTTTATTTCTTATTGGCATAGAACGCTTGAATTAGTTATAATGAAAAATTGTATAAAATCCATAAGGTGAAACCCAAATGATAGTATAGAATTTAAGTACGATGTGGTTTTATTTCTAATATGTTATGAAACCAGCTCACAAAAAGATAGAAAAGAGAGATCCACGCCTTAGAATTCAGCCTCTTCGAGGGGGAAACCTCCTTTACATTACATAAATGAACAATTCTTGGATGATACAAATGAAAATAACCTCCTTTCTATATATAGGAGTCTAAGTGGTCCCAATACAATCAAAGCCTACATAACAATAATATTGTAGGGCACAACAATAACAATAGTGGGCTTCTATGTGGCACAATAGTAACAATATGGGCACTACATGGGTACATCAATATAATAAGTGGGTTATACTAACAACAATAGGGGTAATAGGGCACAACAATATAAATAAGGGGTATAACTACAATAGTAATGGGGTAATCACTAGTATTATAGGGACCCAACATGCCCCTCTCCTTCAAAAAAGTGTTGTCCTCAACGCTTGAGTAGTTCTGGATACTTCTGCATAAAATTCTCATCCTCCCATGTGGAATCTTCAGCGGATAAGTTCTTCCACTTGATAAGATACTCTGAAATTGATCGATTTCGTAGCTGTCGAGTTCTTGTTTCTGTGACTGCTTCCGGTTCCAATATAATTTTTCCTTCCTCATCAAGTTCTGGCAATATTGTTTGAATTGGAAGCTTGTCACCTATAACCTTCTTTAAACATGAAACATGGAAAACTGGGTGCAATCGAGAAGCTGCAGGAAGCTCCAATTTGTATGCCATAGTACCAATCTTTTGCAACACCTTGTATGGACCATAATACTTTGGTGATAATTTATTATCCTTCTTAGCTTGCTTTAGGGACATTTGCTTATATGGTTGTAGCCGTAGGAATACCCAATCACCTACATCAAAACTTCTTTCACTGCGATGTTGATCTGCCTGTTGTTTCATTCTATTTTGTGCCAACACGAGGTTATCCTTTAAGAGTTGGAGGACTTGTTGTTGATGTTCGATGTGATGTTCCACTGCCTGAACCTTAGAATTTTCTCTTAAATATGATGTGATGGATGGTGGTTGATACCCATAAAGTGCCATAAATGGGGTCATTTTTGTTGCTGTATGGAAGGAAGTGTTATACCACCATTCAGCCAGAGGCAACCATTTGACCCATTGTGTCTGTTTATCAGATACAAAGCAACGAAGATATCCTTCCAAACATTTGTTTACTATCTCAGTTTGCCCATCAGATTGAGGATGATAAGATGAGCTATGAGCTAACTGAGTACCAAGACAAGAAAATAATTCTGTCCAAAAATTTCCAGTGAAAATGGGATCTCTGTCACTTACAATAATCTTTGGGTTTCCATGTAGCTTTTGAACTGTTTCCATAAATGCAGTAGAAACTGTACTGGCTTTAAATGGATGTGATAATGCACAAAAGTGTGCATACTTGGTAAGTCTGTCAACTACCACCATGATGACACTCTTTCCCTCAGACTTGGGTAAACCTGTGATAAAATCCATTGAAACCTCCTCCCAACGTTGGCTTGGAATGGATAAAGGTTGTAATAGACCCGGTGTCTTAATTGTTTCAACTTTATTTTGCTGGCAAACCAAACATTCTGCCACAAACTTTTGAATATCTGATTTAAGGCCATCCCAAAAAAATTCCTTCTTAACCCTGTGGTAAGTTTTTAAAAATCCTGAGTGCCCTCCTAAGGGAGAAGTGTGCAATTCCATAAGAATCTTTTGTTTTAGCTGGGAATTCTTACAGAGGTATAAGCGATCTTTGTACCATAACGAATCATTTTTCCAGCTAAATGTATCAGAAGTACTGGAATCTTGTTGTAGCTTTCGAATAAGTGCCCACACTTCTTCGTCATTCTTCCATTCCTCCCTTGCTTCGTTTATCCAATCTGGTTGGATAATAGAAATGGCACACAACAATGCTTCCACATCCTCATCCTTTCTTGAGAGTGCATCTGCCACCACATTTTGCTTCCCTTTTTTGTAGATGATTTCAAAGTCATAACCCAACATCTTTGTGACCCACTTTTGTTGCTCTTCAGAGGATAATCTTTGTTCTAAAAAGTATTTAAGGCTATCATGATCCGTTTTTACCTTGAAGTGTCTTCCCATTAGGTAGGGTCGCCATTTCTTAAGTGCATGGAGTATTGCCAACATTTCCTTCTCATAAATAGCTTTGCTTAAAAACTTTCCCTTGATTGGACGACTTTCAAAAGCAATGGGTCTTTCATCTTGCATTAGAACAGCACCAATTCCATTTCCTGAAGCATCACATTCCACAATAAAGGTTTTTGTGAAGTCCGGTGTAGCTAAGACCGGTGCTTGGCACATTGCCTCTTTAAGATGTTCAAAGGCCTTTGTTGCTTCCGGAGTCCATGAAAATGAATCTTTCTTCAATAATGTTGTTAGAGGTGCTGCTATTCTCCCATAATTCTTAACAAACTTGCGATAATACCCTGTCAACCCAAGAAATCCTCGCAGATGCTTTATGGATGTGGGGATTTTCCATTCCTTAATGGCTTTAATTTTGCTAGGGTCTACCTTAACTCCTTCATGAGATACAATATGACCCAAATATTCCACCTCCTGGACTCCAAAGAAACATTTGGATCTTTTTGCATATAATTGTTTCTCCTCCAATAGTTGTAGCACCCTGTCAACATGTTCAACATGATCCTTCCAAGACTTGCTGTAGATTAGTATATCATCAAAAAATACTAACACAAATTTTCTAAGGAATGGTTTGAAAATTGAATTCATCAAACCTTGAAATGTTGAAGGTGCATTGGTAAGGCCAAAAGGCATGACCAAAAATTCATAATGACCCTCATGAGTTCTAAATGCCGTTTTTGGAATGTCTTCAATCTTCATTCTGATTTGATGATATCCCGAACGAAGATCCAACTTGGTGAAGTAAATTGATCCATGCAATTCATCCAGTAATTCATCAATAACAGGAATGGGGAACTTATCTTTAATAGTGAGCTTGTTGAGCTCCCTATAATCTGGACACATGCGCCATGATCCATCCTTCTTGTGCACCAATACTACTGGAGCTGAGAAAGAACTTTGACTCGGTTGAATTATACCAGCCTCTAGCATTTCTGCAACCATACGTTCAATTTCACTTTTTTGGACATAGGGATATCTGTACGGCCTGATGTTTGGAGGAACACTTCCTGGAATCAGATGAATAGCATGATCATGATCACGCATAGGTGGGAGACCTTTGGGAGTCTCAAATACCTTGGAATGATTGTCCAAGACTTTTTGGAGATCTGGAGAAATAGATGATTCCAATGTGGAAACATCTAGCGAACATAATTGTGCAATTACACCTCTTTGCTCCTTTTTTAGAAGCTTTGTCATACCATTAGAGCTGATTATCTTTCCTGGTTTCCCTGCAATACCCCTTAATTCAACTTCCTTTCCTTCCAAGAAAATTTGATGAAAAGTTCTTGAAAATTAAAAGCTATTGTACCCAAGGATTGTAGCCATTGGACTCCTAGTACAACATCAGCACCTCCCATTGGAATGGAAAGCATTGGGCTAGTCAATACATATTCTCCCATGGATAGCTTGATATTATGGCACTTTCCAGAGCAATTTATTGTTCCTCCATTTGCAATCATCACTTGACACTCTGGTGCTGGATATAGGAAGCAATTCAATTCTTTTGCTACCCTACAATGAATAAAATTGTGGGTGCTTCCTGAATCAATCAACACTATTACCTTTTTTTTCTTGATTTGTCCTTCTATCTTGATGGTTTGAGGAGTGGTAATTCCCGCCAATGCATTACAAGATATGGTCGGATTTATTTGTTCTTCATCTAGGCTTTGTTCCTGGAATATATCCTCTTCTTTTGACCTTTCTTGCTCCTTTTCTTCTTCCTCTTCACAATCTATGTAGAATAATTTCTTCTCACCACACTTATGACCTTTTGTGTATTTGCTATCACAATTGTAACAAAGCCCTTTTGCTCTTTTTTCTTCCAATTGTTGTGGTGTCAACCTTGTAGGTTGTGGAAGACTATGGGCAACAACACTTCCGTCTTTATAGTTGTGAGTGGTATGCTTCCTAGTTGCCATAATTTTGCTTTCCATTTTTCTTGCTAACCTGAATGCCTTCTCTAATGAATCAGGTTCCCAAAGGCGCACATCATGTTGGATATTATCCTTTAAAGACCCTATGAACACATCAATCCTATGCTCCTCTGGAATATCTTTTACCCTTATGTTCAATTTTTGGAACTCCTCAATGTGCTCCATTATTGAACCCTTTTGTTTGAGACTTATCAATTGGCTAAAAAAAGTGTTGCTTTTTGTATCCTCATAATGTGCTATCAATTCTTTCGTAAAAATTGCCCAAGTGATAAATTGTTTACGAGAACAAAGCCATTGATACCATACAAACTGATTTGGTTCCAAATATAAAGTTGTCATACGTACCTTTTGTGTGTTTTGCACATTATTGAGATCGAAGAATTGC
Organism: Pinus tabuliformis; assembly: GCA_031772625.1. Taxonomy (NCBI): domain Eukaryota; kingdom Viridiplantae; phylum Streptophyta; class Pinopsida; order Pinales; family Pinaceae; genus Pinus; species Pinus tabuliformis. Next base: position 338,652,906 of record CM062820.1, read on the forward strand.
TCCATCTGTAATATCCATGTGGCGGGATCCTTGCCATCAAACTTCCTCATATCGATTTTTGGAACATGGTGACTCTTCGATCCAACATTAGAGTCTATGGAATCATGATTAACATTTCTTTTGTTCTCATCATGAGTTTCCTTTACTACCTTTTCACCAATAGTGACCCTTTCTTGTAGCAAATTCTTCAATTCATCCATCTTATCATCCATGCCATCAATTTTAGCGTCCATGCCATTCACCTTAGCTTCCATGCCATCCATCTTAGCTTCCATGCCATCCATCTTAGCTTCCATGCCCTTTATCTTAGATTCCACGCCATTTACCTTAGATTCCACGCCATTTATCTTAGATTCCACGCCATTTATCTTAGATTCCACACCACTTATCTTAGCTTCTGTTAGCTTTTGTGAGCGTGACATTTGTTGCACTTGTTCTTGTAATTTTGATATATCATGTAGCATTTCTTCCTCTTCTTCATGAGTCATGCTAGAGCTTTCAGGTTCCTTACTAGGTGTTTGCATTTTCTTTCCTCGGGGCATCAGTTACCGATAATAATGCTTTACTATGCCCTTTGAATTCCGTTAAACCAAGCTTACACAAAAAATTAAAAAAAAAACTACACACCTTTTTTCACTTTATAGAAGCCTGATATTAAATCTGATGTATCTCTGTAATTTTGGATCATCCAGTTCTGAAATTGGTATCTGTAGTAGCCTTCTGCGTTCTCTTTCCAATGCCACAAGTCTGAGCCCAATTGGATTCTCCAAGGAAGAGTTATGTGAAATCTCCCACAGTGACTTGCTTTTAGACTGGTTCAGTAGAGCGAACTTTTACGACGTGCCACGAGTCACTGTTTCAACCTTTGAATCTAAAACTCACCCACACGAAACTACAGTCCGTCCTCTTTCTTTACCTTTTTACGAAATTTCAATCCGATCCTCAGAGAGAGAGTTATGACGATTTTCCCCAGGTCACCTGTTTTGAATGTAATTCAGGAGTCTGCAAAAAGGCCAAATTCCTCAGATCATATCTCCGAAAATATCGCGCTAAAAGCTCTGAAATTCGGACCCAAAGTTCAGCGCCAATTCTTCTCAAATGGGTTTTTTTTGCGACTTCTGAAACATCACATAAAAAAAGTTATAGTGAAAATGCCACGATGACCTATTTGGAGCAGCGAAACCCTAGAATCCAAAGCTCTGATACCAAATGTTATGAAACCAGCTCACAAAAAGATAGAAAAGAGAGATCCACGCCTTAGAATTCAGCCTCTTCGAGGGGGCAACCTCCTTTACATTACATAAATGAACAATTCTTGGATGATACAAATGAAAATACCTCCTTTCTATATATAGGAGTCTAAGTGGTCCCAATACAATCAAAGCCTACATAACAATAATATTGTAGGGCACAACAATAACAATAGTGGGCTTCTATGTGGCACAATAGTAACAATATGGGCACTACATGGGTACATCAATATAATAAGTGGGTTATACTAACAACAATAGGGGGGTAATAGGGCACAACAATATAAATAAGGGGTATAACTACAATAGTAATGGGGTAATCACTAGTATTATAGGGACCCAACATAATATTGTGAACTATGTTCCGAATTAATAGAATCCTTTGTTTTCAATGCATGACTAAGAAATAGTTGATGAGTAATAGACTTACACTCACGGTAGGGCCCCTTGGCGAGTTGTAAGAATATTTAGTTGTGTTTCTATTTTCTCATAGTGCGACAGTTTTTTGAAGTTTCTTTTCTTCTAAATTAGTTTCATTATAGTTATGTTTTGATCATTTGTTATTTTGATTTCAAAGCACTCATAAAGGAAAATTACCAAAAATATTTTGATTTTCATATGCATTTCTTTTTAAGTTTCATTACTCGGTTAATTTCATAGATGGAAAAAGAAAGTTCTTTTAGATTTAATTGTGCACATCAATAATCATTTAGAGTTACAAGTTCTCATTTGATTTTTTCTTTTGTCAGTTTTTTCATTAGATTCCTTTATGCAATTGTAGTTAATTTATTTTCTTTCTACAATTAGGAATTAAGTTTTCTTTATGCAATTTCCTTTTATGGAATTGGTGAAATGGTTCCTTTCTAGAAAGTAGTGTTGTAGTTTTTTCAATTCTGCAAGTAGCATTAAAATCTTTTTCTTGCAATCTAGTGTTAGCATTTCCTTTTATGCAAGTAGAAATAGGTTTTGAATTCTACAATTATTAAAATAGATTTTCAATCCTACAAGAAATGTATTTCAATTTAGTTAATTAATTGGGTTTTGACGTAACTTTGAATAGAAATAAATTGTACATGATTACTTTCTAAATATAATTCAAAAAAAATTCCATACTTAGGATAATTTTCATACTTAGATTAATTCAATCCATAGATAGAATTCATAGCGTATATTATGCACATACATCTCACACGTACATGAACCTTGGTTGAAAATTAATGAAGTAATTTAAGTTACCCAACATTTTGGCATCATTTTCAGGGAGGTGTATATAAGATTACATTCTTGGTTTACATATCATTTTAGGTGCATTCAATTTTGTAGATGCATAAATAAATCATGGTAAAAATAATTTATGCATAGAGAAATCGATTCTAGGGGTAGAATTTCAATTCCAACATCACCACTCACCCCCACGAGACCTCATAGTTCCACACCATCCATCCATACTCGCATTCCATCATTGGCAGGTATACATAGATTTCCTGAGGTGCATAGATCTAAAATCCAACCAAAAGATTCACCAACTTCCTCTACCAAAGTTGTAGTTGAAGAACCTACATCCCTAACAAGAGTAAATTTTCTCTATTTGACAGGAGAGAAATGTTTAGGACAAGAACTAGAGGTTCCTAGTGAAGAGGAAGAAGAAGAAACTTATTACAATATACCATTAGTAGATGAACCGAAAGAAGAGCTATACAATCCTATCATAGAACCTTATACTAGCTCTGAGGAATCTACAATGGCATGGGAAGGAGAAGCATAAATACACAATGTAAATGGTGAAATTAGGATTGGAGGTGGAAGACGTAGAGGAGGAAATAGAGGAGGAGATCGAGGTCAAGGTGGTAGAGGTGATAGGGGAGAACTAGATCCTTAAGGATTTCCCATTTTTTATGAAGATACCATAGCCATAATGAAGAACATCTCACCCTCTATCCTTTCTAATTTCCATGGTTTGATGAGGACCCTGAAACATTTCTTTTTGAGTTTGAAGTTTTATGTAGATCTTATGACTACTTACTTGATCCTCAAAAATTGAAATTATTTCCAACTACTCTTAAATATGGAGCACTTAAATGGTTCTTGGGATTAGGAACACATACTATTAGAAAATGGGAAGAAATGAAAAATGTGTTCTTAGAAAAATATAAGTATTATTGCATACCCCATAACCTTAGGGACGAAGTCTTTAAGATGATGCAGAAAGAGGATGAAAGCCTTGAAGACCTAGTTGAAATATTTGCTTACAATATTAAAAGGGCAAAGATTCATAATTTAGATGATGAAACATTAAAAGCTTTCTTGCTAAAATCCATTAGAGATGAATGGATTAACCTTCTTAATCTAATGGGCAAGGGAGATGTTTCACAACTTTCATTGGGAGAAATTTGTGATTTTTATAAAGATATTTCAAGGGGTAAGCCTAGAACTAGTAAAAATAATAGATCCTATGATGTCGAGAATTAGTAAATCTGCAACTAGAACAACAAGTAGAAATGAAATAGGCATTTTTCTTGAAAATTTCAAAACAGATATCCTTGGGAGTCTTAGTGAACAACTAGATATAAAAAAATGAAAATGCTGAGAATGTTCCATTATCTATTTTCTATCCTAGATGTAGGAAGAAATATGCCTTGAGATAATATCCCCTTGATAGTATAGAAATTTTTGTCATATGTGATGAAAATCATAATACAAAGGAATTCCCCTCAATCCCTGGTCTTAAAGTTGTTTTTCAAGATGAAGATGGAACAAGGCAAGATGAATCACTATGTTTTATTGCTAAAAACCATGGCAAAATAAAAAGTCAAATATGACTCTACAATGGTATGCACGACGAGAGAACAATTGGACTACACCCATGCATTGGAAACCTTAGCCCCCACAATCTCAAAATCCATCTTCGGCACAAGGTTGGAAAAATACTTATGGAAAATATCCTTAGTATCCTCAATTCCAACAACCTTATCCTTCTTTTCCACCACAATATTATCCTCCTCAACCAACCCAACCCCCTCAATTTCAAAATCCAAATCAACAACTTTCATTACCATTTCCTCAAAAACCCAATCAACTACCTGCTCAACCACTTTTGAATCCAAACAATAAGAATCAAAAAGTCATTTATAGTGTTGAAGGAAAAAATATTCAAGCTTGTATGATTACCCCATTAGGTCTAAATGATGCTCAACTTAGATCTAGTAGGATTTTGAAAAATAAGCCACCAACAATTACCATCCAAAAATCTAAAGAGGATGAAGTTCATGAAAAAGATACAAATTTTGATCAAGAAAATATTCCTCTAAAGGAATATCTTCCTAGACAATAAAAGGATGAGAAAACAAAGCAATCTCCTGCAGTTCCTCTAGTAGAATAACCTTTTATTTCTTTGCAGGATACACATTTTCCTTAAAGGCTCAAAATTGATAAAGGAATAGAAAGGAAAAAAATTTCACTAGACTATGATATGTTAGATGAACTTAAGAATATTTGCATCAATTTTCCTTTACTCCAAGCTATAAAAATATAACCCTACATTATTACGATTAGCAAATGGATCTGTTATCAAACTAGATGGAGTGTTAGAAGATGTGTCTGTTCCTATAGATTCTTGGGAATATCTTGCAGATTTCATGATTTTAACTCCTAATAATAATTTAGGAGGCCATCCATTGATCCTTGGTAGACCTTGGCTAGCTACAACTAATGCATTCATAAGTTGTAGATCTGGTGATATGTATATATTTGATGGGAATTCCACTAAGAAATTTACGTTGTATCCTCTTGCAAAAACAATAGCTAAAGTAGAAAGTGAAATTTGGATAGATGATGACAATGAAGACTTTGATGATATGCAACCAGTTTACACTCTTTCACAATTATATGAAGAAGATCAATTGATAAATTTAATGAATAGTAACTATTCTTCTTCATACTGTGACCAAGATCAAAGTTTTCAAGAGTAATGCAATATTGAATATTTGTCATCTCACCAAATGGCTTTATATTCTATGGAAAAATTTGGCAATTCTCAAGTAGAATTTTTTCTAGATAAAACATTGAATATTAATAATAATTTGGAATAATTTCAAAAGAGGAAATTGATACAGATGCTACAGAAACACTCTTCTTCTTATGCATGGGAGTACACTGATATGAAATGAATTGATCTTAAAACTTGTATGCGTCATATTTAAATTTAGGAAAATGCTAAAAGAGTTATACAACCTTAGAGAAGGATGAATCCTACTTTGAGAGAAATTGTTCAGGAATTACAAAAGTTACTTAATGTGAATCTTATCTATCCAATATTATATAGTCAATGGGTGTCACCTTTAGTGATTGTTCCAAAGAAAAGTGGAAAATGGAAAGTGTGTATTGGCTATAGGGAGTTAAACAAAGCTACTTTGAAATATAATTTTCCACTACCCTTTATAGATCAAGTATTAGATACCTTGGCATGGAAGAAGTATTTTTCATTTTTAGATGGTTTTAGCAGATATAACCAAATCCAACCAATACCAGAAGATCAAGATAAAACTAATTTTACATGTCCATGGGGAACATATTCCTATAGGGTACTTCCTTTTGGATCATGTAATGCCCCTGCCACATTTTAGAGAGTGGTTTTAGGTATCTTTTCTGATCTAATTCATGATTGTGTGGAAATATACATGGATGAATTTACTCTATATGGTGATACTTTTGAGGAAGCTATTGAAAATTTGGAAAAATTTCATATTATATGTAATGAGGCAAACATTTCATTAATCTGTTAGAATGGTTTTTGATGTTCAATGAAGGGATTATTTTAGGCCACCATATTTCAAGTGATGGAATCAAAGTGGATACATCTAAATTAGAAATAATTTCCAAAATTTCAATTCCTATTTGTCAAAGAGATGTTAGAAGTTTTCTCGGATTTATTGGTTACATAAGATTCATAAAAAATTTCACAAAATAGCATCTCCACTCTCTAAGCTCCTTACAAAATATTGTGAATTTGTTTGGAATTTTGATTGTCAAAAAGATTTTGAGACATTGAAACAAAATAATATTGAAGCACCAATTATAATGGGACCTAATTGGTCTCTTCATTTCCACATTTTTACTAATGCTTCAAATAAGACTCTAGGAGTTTTGTTTGGACAAAAATATTTAAATCCTTATGCTATCTATTATACAAGCAAATATTGGACTCTAGTAGATTTAAATTACACTGTAATAGAAAATGATTTTTTAGTTGTTGTGCATGCCATTAATAAGTTTCATCAGTATATCACTCATTATGAAAATTTCATTCATACAGATCATTCTTCCATTAGATATCTAATGAAAACACCAATTACTAATGGTAGAATTACAAGATGGTTGTTATTATTACAAGAATTCAAAATTACTATTCTTGACAGACGAGGAAACAAAAATACAGTTGTTGATTTTCTTTCTAGAGTGAAAAATAATAATGATGATGTTCCTGTAAAAGATAACTTTCTTGATGAATATATTTTTTTAGTATCTACTAAGCACCTTGGTTTCCAAATATTTATAATTATTTGGCTAAAAGAAAGTAATATCCACAACCATCAACTAGAGAAAAGAAAAAAGTGATCAAAACAATTCACCTTATTCTTAGATAGATGGATAATTCTACAAAACTAGACCTGAGTTAATCATCTAAAGATGTGTTCAAGAAGATGAAGTGCCTAAAATCTTGAAAACTTGTCATGATGAGCCATGTAGAGGACACTTTGTTGACATAAGAACTGCTTCCAAAATCCTTCTTTTGGGATATTATTGGCCATCCATTTTCAAAGATGCCAAATAATATGTCAAAATATGTGATAGTTGTCAAAGAATGGGATGCCTATTCCATTAGATGAAATGTCTCTATAGCCATAGGTACTTGTAGAGCCTTTTGAAAAATGTCCTCTATATTTTGTTGGAGCAATTGTTGGCTTGAAGGGTCCTGACCCACGTTCATATTTAACTGCGCCAACCAATAAAACTCTAAATGCTAGCCCTTTCGGAAACAACCTGTGTAGTGCACATTGCAGTCTCATCCGAAGCAGTATTTGGGGATGACAAAACTAGGTTTTTGCATCCAGAGGTCAGTGTGATGGAATTATGTGATTCGTAAGGCTTATTTCAGTCTTCGTAAACCTTAACAAATAATTGCAATAACTTCCAGAAACATAATCTAAACCTTCACGAAGTGCTTTAAACATTCATAACATTAAGTAAATGAGCATATCTATTACTTTCGTGCATCAATTAAAAATTACCTCATATAAATGCAGATAAAGAGTGAACATACATAAATTTCATAAGTAAATATAGATGCACAGATACACAATTACGACTCAAAACAGTCTTTATTAGATGTATTCTTTTTGTTACAGACTCTTCTTCCCTGCGGACTTACCAAGGTCTCCGTGCACTCAACAATAGGAGCCTTCCCTACCTAAGTACAGGAAACAAACTTTCTTGCCTTATCTTACTTTCTCATACAATGATCTTCTATTATCGAATTACTTCCTAGACTCATTATGATTCCTTTATATAGTTTTTTCTTTTACAATACCATGGGTGGGTCACAAAACTCCTTGTCTTCTAACAAACTGAGGGACTAAAGCCCCTTTTGTCTCCTACGACCTTCACGCTCCACTCCCTCAAAACACAGAGACTTTACAAGTATACAAAATTAAATACAAAATTTTACCCCACGGGATCCTATCCAAATCAATCCTGCTTGCAAACCACATAGCCTAAGAGTATCCCATAAGGTACACATAATATGCACTTCTTCAAGTTAAGGGCTATCTAATGTCTTCGATAGGTATCCAACATGAGGTGTAGACTAGCAACATGGCGCTTTACCAAAGCAAACATTGTCTAATCATCAAAGTGTACCTCCAAATATTTGTGGATAAATTCCTTGAAGGCCGCAATTACCACTCACGAGAAGATTGTTGGCACATTCTTCAGCCCAAAAGGCATCACTGTATATTGAAAACAACCCCACTCAGTCACGAAATTGGTCTTACTCTGATCCTTTGGCGTGATATTGATCCGATGGTACCCTGAGAACCCATCTCTGAATGAGTAGGCTTCCTGCCTTCCAACATTCTACAATACCTCATTTATAAATGGCATAGGGAATGGATCATGGATCCACTCATCATTCAACTTCCTCAGGCCTACACATATCTGAATTTCATCCTGTTGCTTCTTTTCTTGAACCACCATGGAGCTCACCCAATCTGATTCCTCCACAAGTTCAATGATCCCAACTTCTAGCATCTTATCCAACTCCTTGCGCACCTTTTCTTTTTACTTGGGATTTAATTGGTAGGGGCACTGCTTTACCAGCTTCACATCTAGCTTCAAATTGATCTTCATGATGCTTAGATCCTCTACTATCCCTCTTAGATCAGAGAACTTGGTGGGAAGTAAGTCTTGATATTCGTGCAACAGCTTCACGACTTTATCAACCGTATCTTCATCCCAATAGTCACATATCTTTGCAAACTTCGACTACGCTTTTGATCCAATATTCACTTGCTTGGTCCTTAAAGGTTTTGATATATCAAGGATTTTCACCTTAGGTCCCTCGACTTGGCGTTGTCCTTCAGACTAAGGAATATTGATGTTTATGGGATCTTCTTCATCATCCTCTATAGTCACATTGTAACATTCAAGCTCATGGTGCAACTACGTACTCCAATCTGGTTGTACCCACTCAACTAGCTCTTTAGGCAATTTGAATATCACAGATTTGATTTCATGGAGTGCCTCATCTATACACTCAAACCCATCTTCAAAGCTAAAATTTAACAAAAATCTCTCCTTCAGGACATTCCATTATGGAATCCTATGTTGCAGCTCAGTTTCCAAATACCAGTTCATTGGGATGGTATCCAAAGTATGAACAAATATGTGAACCCGCTCTGGTTGCAATTCTTCTCCCAATACTTTAGCCCATCATGCCAAATTTCATGTGAATCGTCCTTCCCTGTGTATTTCTCCACCATGCTGGTATTGTGTAACCAAACCCGAACTTTCATCATTCTTTGGCACTCCTTCCAATCGGCGAAGATGTCCTTATGCGTATCCCATGACTAGGCAGGTGTAGCTCGCTACACAATATCTAGAGCTTGGAACCGATGTTCCTCTGGTACATCTCTTTCAAACTTATCCAAAAACAAATTAACATCTTCTAAACCATCGTAATAAGGTAAATTTCGTACCTCAATGGATATACAATGAAATGACTTTGTAAGCATGTTATAGCACAATGCCATTACTTCATGTAATAAGTTCTGCCAATGCTCAAGCTCCTCATCAGAATCCAAAGTGCAGGAACTATCGCTATCCCAAGTGATTCGTTCATCCACAGTAGGGTTTCTCTAATCTTCATCTTGAACAATGATCTTGTAGATCTGATCAATATCATCCTCTTCTTCATAATCACAGACTGGTTCAGTATAATGCACACCCTTAGTCAGATCCAATGGAACAATAACCCTGAGCTCCTTTCTTTCAAACATCATTCTATGATTTTTGAGATTTATGACCGCGTCCATAAACACCTAATCGATGCCAAGTAGCACATGGTATGTCTTGCTATCATTGACAATCTCAATCACTTCAAAATCAGCTAGGGCACTTGCTCCTTCAATATCTACCATTACCCCATATAGGCACCCCATAGGAATGATCTTTTGTTGGTTCGTCATTCGTCGCTGGATAGGAGACCACTGCAGTGCAAGTCTCCCCATTCTCTCCCAAGTTTGTTTTGGAAAAATGTTCACATCTAACCCCAAATTGAGAATTCCTTGATCCATCTCGTACTCTCCAATTTTCACAGTTAGTGTCATCTTGTGACTGGTTTGCTTCGTGATTTTCCCCACCTTGCGTATTGCGCTTTATTCAAATAGGGGTTTGATTTTTCTAGTACAATTATCTATCAGCTCTTGTAGCCCTTCTACCACCTTTCTATCCCTTAGAATCTTCATGCAAGTCTTCAAAAATGATGCTAATAATGAAGGTTCCACTTCCTACGCATTGTCGCTTCCTCCAAATTTTTCCTGTCTTCTTGATGTAGAAGATTCTATGAAGCTCTTTTTAGCCTCCATAAAGATTTCCTTCACTTTTCTTAAATCAAACACAACTTCCTTTTCAGTAGCCTTGTGTACCCATCCATCTGCTTTTGTCTGCTTCCCCTTATCTTTTCCAGTATCTATATCACTTCACATAATTATATTGACACTAGGCTCATCTTCTTAAGGATTTGACCTCATCATTTGGATGTTGTGCATAGGCGACTAGTTCTGAGTCTTCTTTTCTTGCATCTTCACGATAAGTACTGGGCAATCTTCTATGACATGGACAAACTACTTACAATACTGACAGGAGGGGTGTGTTGGGTTCTGACAATCATGCGCAAAATGACCTACTTTCCCACAGTTATAATAGGTAATCTGTTCATGACCCCTTCCAACTCCTCCTCCTCGCCCTCTTCCTCGACCTTGAAATCCTCTATGCATCGTAGTTGCACCTTGATCTTGAGGCCAATTTTATGTCTGCATCCTATAAGTGGGGGTCCTCTTAATCATCAACTCATAACTTCGGCAGTTTCACTCATCATGACCTACAGATTTGTAAAAAGTGCAAAACAACTGTTGTGGGGTCTGTAAAAACTTTTGCAAAAGATGACAATTATTTTTCATGTGTTTCCTAAAAATTTGACAATAACGCACCACAATGGTACTCATGCACTTGGCCTAGCAGTAGTTTTTGGCTTCAAGGGAACAGGACATCCCCCAATAAGATAATTCTGATAGATCAAGAAATGGTCCTTATCATGACCATGGCCTTTGCATTTCAGGCACTAGACTTTTGCATGCACCTCTAGTTGGACTTCCATTTGCTGCTTAAGGCTCTGTAACTCCATACGTAAGTTAGCCAACTACGACTAAATCTGTTTCACTCCCAGATTCTTATCCTGCATGGGTGAAACCTCCAATCTCATGGAAATCTCAAAGGCTTCAACTTGCATCCCTATTTGTGTTGCAATAGTGGCAATCTCAAATGAGGAAATATCGAAGCAACGTACTAGTCTCTATGTTGATCATCCGTGATCCTCATATTAGCCTGCTAGATCAGACACTTCAGCCTTTGATCAAAGTCCCACGTAGACTCATCTACCCTCTGCTAGATTTATTTAAACTTCATCACTGACTGGGCTTGTGATTTAGGCTTCTTAAACTCATTGTTCAACACTTCTTATGTTTCCTACATAGTCACATTTGGTTAGCCGAACAAAACTTGATATACCATCTCAGTGCTCTATCATTTAGCACTATAACTAGTTGTGCTTTCATCATGTCATCATCTGTAATATGGTGTTCCTTCCATATAGCATCTGCTACAAACCAAAATTGTTCAAGGTCTTCAGTTCCCACACCCTTAAACACAGTCATCCTCATTGCATTTTCCATGTTGAATAATGGAGGTGGAGGTGGGGGTTGAGATGTAGGTGTGTGAGGCGGAGGTGAAGGTGGAGGTGGAGTGGATGGATGTGGTATTCCCGCAATACCCTAACTTATAGTCTTCAGTGCACCTCGCAATGTATTTATAATACTACTTTCTTCATTGCTATCAGACGATCCTAACAGAGAACTATATTCAGCACTTGAATCTAGGTTCCTTAGAACGCTCTTCCGCTTCGCGTAGTTCCAAACATCAATTCAAAGGCATAACCCACTTTTCGCATAATATCATCTTAATCCAGGTCTTCAAGGTTTTCAGATACTTACCCCTAGGGCCCTTGAAAAACTCACGCTCAGCTTTGTTATAACTAGTGGATGTTTTGAACGTGACCTCGGTAATGAATCCTCCTAGAATACTATCGATCTAGTAATCGACAACCCGCGTGATTTTTTTTCTGAAGCCTCTAGGCGCTTCACTAGTTCTGGGGTCGACACAATAGGGTTGTAAAGCTTCCACATACCCTGATTTTCCACCAATTTAGACAACCACTCGTGCAATTCACACGAAAAAGAGCAGAAGAATATCTCATGTTCGTTTGTGAATAGGTATCTATTCATCCACTCTTCTTTTCATAGTCGTGGATTCCTGTTTTCCTGGGCTGCAAAAACGTGCAATTTTTGATCTATCCACTTTTCAATCTCTTTCTTAGTGGGGAACCACTTATCACACATCCCTCATATAGATCCTGGTCCTGGCAATAGAACCATTTTTTGGCTTGAGGTGTCCTGGTGTAGGTTCAGAGTTAGCTTCGCCAACCAACAAAACCCTAGCCACTATCCCTTTCGGCAAACCCATGTAGCGCAGGCTACAGTCTCACCCAAAGAAGTATTGGGGGATGATTCTTGGATGATAGAACCAGGGTTTTGTATCTAAAGGTCAATGTGATGGGCTTCTGTGATTCCTAAGGCTTATTCTAGTCTTCACGAATCTTAATAACTAATTGCAGTAACTTGCAGAAACATAATCTAAACCTTTGCGAAGTGATTTAAACATTCATAGCATTAAGTAAGTGAGAAGGTATTTTAATTTCATGCATCAATTAAACATTACTTCATATAAATGTAGATAATAGAGTGAATATGCATAAATTGCATAATTAAATACAGATGCTCATATACATAATTATGGCTCAAAACAATCTTTATTAGATTTATTCTTTCTATTACAGACTCTTCTTCCCTACGCACTTAGCTGCAGGGGCCCACACACTCAGCCCACGGACTTACCAAGGTCTTCGTGCACTCAGCGACAGTATCCTTCCCCTTTGCCTAAGTACAGGAAACAAACTTTCTTGCCTTATCTTACTTGCCCATACAATGATCTTCTATTATCTAATTACTTCCTAGACTCACTGTGACTCCTTTATGTAGTTTTTTCTTTTACAATACCATGGTTCATGGACCATGGGCAGGTCACAAAACTCCTTGTCTTATAACAAACTAAGGGACTAAAGCCCATTTTGACTCCTATGACCTTCGCGCTCCACTCCCTCAAAACGAGGAGACTTTACAAGTATACAAAATTAATTACAAAATTTTACCCCAGGGGATCCTATCCCAACACTAATAACTCCTCCATATAAGTAGAAAAGGTACATCTTTTCTTGCACATATTATGTTACAAAATGGGTAGAAGATAAACCTCTTTTATTTTCAACTGAAAATGTTGTAGTTGCATTTCTTTTTTAGGATATTTTTACCTATTTTGGTGTTCCAAGAGAAATTGTAATAGATCAAGGTACTCAATTCACATCGAAGTTGGTGCAAAATATCATGGGGCAATTTAATATCAAGGATCGAAACTCTACTCCATATCATCCATAATGCAATGGACAAGTGGAATCCACCAACAAAGTACTTGAAGCAATTATTACCAAGGTTGTGCATTTGCATAGGAAGGATTGGGCAGAAAAGCTTCCAGAATCATTATGGGCATATTGAACCACATGGAGGAACATAACTAGAAATACTCCTTATGAGCTTGTCTATGGGAAGCAAGTTTTTCTTCCAATTGAATTCCAAGTGGAAACTTTCAAAATAGCAGTTAAATTGGGCCTTGATCTATCGGAAGCTCAAAAACATAGACTAGCACAATTGAATGAGCTAGATGAGATCCGAAAAGATGATATCCAAAGAACCAATATAGTTCAGCAACAAAGATCAAAGTGGCATGACAAATTTATCAAAGCTAAAAAGTTGAAGAAAGGTGACCAGACTCTTTGTTTTTATTCCAAATTCAAATATTTTCACGAGAAATTTCAAACTCATTGGCTTGGTCCTTATAGGATTGATACTATTTTTTACAACGGGGCAGTCAAAATCAAAACTATTGATGATGAATAAGTTATTTTCCTTGTTAATGGTCATAGATTAAGGTTGTATCATAAACCACTAATAAAGGAAGAGTTTGTCAAATATTTGCAAGAGAATTTTGAATTCAAGTTGGTCAAGAAAGGAGATTCTTCTCCCCATTCTCCAATTTCAATGTAAATTTTTTTTTGTTAAATAAAAAAAAACACACACACACACATATATATATATATATATATATATATATATATATATATATATATATATATATATATATATATATATATATAGATATAAACATGAAAACAAACTATGTTGGCATGTTTTTACAAAAAATATTAACTGAAAACCAAGATTTCTTGGCAGTTCATAATTCCCTTTTCTTGTCCCTATTTCTTTTTATCCTTCTTTTTCTAATAAAATTCAAGTGAAAAGTAATACTTCTGAAGACCAATTTTCTTCATTCATGACCAAAGTAGCAATAGAAATAAAGAGTCTTTTCTCTTATCAAGGCAAAAAAATTTCAAAATGAGCAACAACAGAATTTATGTCATTCTGTAGTCGATATTCAATTCTACATCCAAGTCTAAATACTACATCAACATCAACATCAGAAAACCCACAACAAAGGAATATCAAAGGAACTCACAAAACAAGGGTATGTAGGATGTTGAATTATTTTTCATATAAGAAATTAGATTTAAATTCATGGGATGATTTGATTAAAGAGAAACTTGAACCATTAGAAAACCTTATAAGGCTGCCTAAAAATCATAATTGTTACACCCCACCATCACCATTACTCATTTGGTCACATCAATTCTACATATATTTCACCAATCCTATGAAACCGGATTTAAGAATTGTTAGAGATCATATGAAAAAGTGCAGTTTGATCACAAAACTAATACTCTATAAGTGCCTTGCTCCGCTATAGTTTTACTCAACCTCATCCCATTTCACTCTATTTTGAAACCCTAACCAGCCAACTTTGCTCATTTTGTATCAATCCTCCATCATCCATGTCGAAAGGAAACAATTTAAGACGGAGGCTTCTCTCCACCATGGGTATCATCATTCAATCTAAGCCAAACAGAATCAAGTTTCTACAAGCATACCTGAGAGTTAGAGATCAATTGTTGTAGGTAGGGTGGCTTAACTTCTTTGAAAATTTTGACGGGCATGAGGCAGAGGTCATTAAAGATTTTTCTTGAGCTTTTGATGCAGTCAAGACATAAATTAGAGACATCAAGCTTATCTTGACAAAGTCTATCATGGCAGAAGCTATAGAATTGTTGAGAAACGAAGAAAGTTGGTTCAAGAATATGAAAATCAAGGAGCATGACTGGGTAAACTTCTTTAAAGAACCAAGTATGGATATATCCATCTTTAAGAAAGGAATTACAGTTATAGCACTAAAAGGGAAATGGAGAAATTTATTGTTTGTCATCCAGAAATTTTGAACATGTGAAGGACGGTTCAAAACTATGTTTTTCTACCATGCCTGACTTTTGATGCATTTTATTGACAGGAATGAAATCAATTTTCCTTATTTTTTACTTTGAAGCCTTAGAAAGATAGCATCTAGTATATAGAGAGAGCCTAAATCTATTGATAATTCCCTCTACTATCATGGATTGATCAAAATTCTCATAGAAGCACATTTAGAAGATAAGGGAGGCAATTGGCAGGATTTTTTGGTTCGTAACAACTTTATAGAAGTTCGAGAAGAAGAAACAAGTAGGAGGGTTAAAAGGAGTCGGTAAAGGTCAACATCAAACCCTGACCCTAAAGAGAAAATGGAAGAAGAAATTCTAGAACATAATGAAACAGAAGCTCCTGAAGACTCATTTGAAGATGACACCCCGCTTTGTCTGTACTTTGAAAAATGTAAGAACAAAAATAAAAAATAGAGTCTCAGAAGAAAGAAAGCCAGCTTAAGTTCTAATCTACTTGTTAGTGTCATATATTATAGTAGTCAAAAACAAGTTTAGTCTTTTAAATTTATTTTGGTAAATGCGTGAAGGTTTTTCTATGATCTCTTAGAGATCAATGTATTGGTCTTTGTAAAGAATGTAAGATATTATTATTGATGTAATTATGTTAGAGTGAGTGAAATATGATGTAAATATAGTTATTGATTTCCTAAATATTGATGTTAAGTAAGTCTATGGTCAATGTCTCATACAAGATCATGAGTGAGGTCGTAGTGAGTCTTGTATTCTCATCATTAGCACAAATTAGTGGGGTCAGGATAGTTAGTTAGGTTTTCAAATCATATTATTCCATGACATCACCACCAGTACAATGGTTATGAGGCATGCGTTGCGCTTCTTTCAGTTGTTGTGATTTCATGATTAAGGCTCCAAATCGCAATGGTTGTCTTTGAAATTCGGGTTTGTGCACCTTGGGATTTAAAAAAAATTGTTTAGCATCTAAAATACCGAGATCCATTCTTGGTTCCACCGAAATTTTCCTAAACATAGTTTGAAGTGCATTGTGCTAAGTTTGCAGGGGAGGCCCTGCGCTTAGAGACAGTCATTGCGTTTCTTCAACACAAAGGGTTATCACCACTTCTAGGTTCCAATTCATCATTTTATTGGATGGTTTATATTGCATGTTGTCTATTTTTTCCTTACCAGTTGAATAAAACACTCATGTTACCTTGCAAACTTCAAATTCTTAGCTTCTTGTGTTTTCTTTGTTGTGCCTGGAAAATTTGTTGCGCTTTCACATAGTCGTTGTGTTTTCTCTTTTACCTATGTTAAACATTCAAAATTTGACTTTCCAACAATATCTTGGATCCTAATAATTCAATATAAGTGATCCGGAGGTTTAGAACATTGTTGATGTTTCCCTAGAATATCAAGAAACCTATTCCCCTTATGCGTTACACTTTCTTGTTGTGCTTTCTTGTTGCATTAATGCTGCAAACATATTTTAACCATTTCTCTTAAACCCTGTACCCATTTTCCATGAATTTTTTGTAGGAGATGCATGGTGATGAGATGAATAAAATCACTTAATTTTAGGTCAAAATGCTTCACGTTTTTTGAAAAATGAGCCATCATCATATACAACCATTTTTGGATTTTCTCAAACTTCGTGAGTTGGATTTAGATCAATTTTTTTGCGAAGAATAATTATGATGGTATTAACCTGATGAAAAAAATTAGATCAATCTAGTTCACCATTTAGGACATATTAAAAAAATATCAGTTGTTGTGATGAGGCACTGCGCTTTTACTATAGGTGGTGTTTTTGAAAGATAGAAGTTTTTCAAGATGAAAGGAGGCTTTTCAAATGGAATTTTATGATGTCCAAGCTATTTACCACATGAATTAGTCATTGATTAGTTCAGAAAGTGATCAGATGTATATAAACCATTAACTCATTATGCTTCTATTGTTGTGTTTCTACTACAGGAGGAAGTAGCGCAGCATCAGCGCTGCACTTCCACACAATCAATCCTTTGACTATAAAATTCACATCAAAACTTTATGTAATTGTTTTTTATGTTCTGGATAAATATCCTAACGTGTTTTGGGATATTCGAACATCATTTCCATGTATATATTTAGTGCATTTTTTTCAAGAAAATCCTTATTCAATGTAGTTTTCTCTTTTCCAGAGAAACAGTTCTATATTTGATGTTGAGGGAAGAAACACAAATATTTTTGGGGATGTCAATTCCTAGATGTGGGAACTAATTGTTTTTATCTATTTTTTATAAAACAAAGGGTTGGTTGGTTAGGGTTAGGAGAAAAAACACTGTACATGGTATTTTTCTAATATTTTCCAATGAATGAAAAAGGCTGAGGTCTGATTTTACAAAGATTCATGTGTAAATTCCTAATGGTAATGTTCTCTCTTATGTTGTAATGTTTCTCTCTTGTAATTTCCATGCTTTAATGTATGTATTCATGTTTGGTTAAGTAAGGAATTACCTCAGAACTCACTGTCCAAAGTGTTATGTTATAACTTACTAAACAATTAATGTTTTCTTCTTTAATGACACTTAGAATTCATCCTTTAGTTAGATTCTCTATATGCCATTTTCCACCATTCTTTTGCTCGCCCTTCTACAATGAATTTAACTTAAAACACCAAAAATACTGCCTACCTTTCCCCTATCAAAATATCATTCATCTCTTCATCCTCTCATTGGAAAATCAATCAACTTTACATGATCGTATTCCCAATGGATTTTCCTTCTTCCCTACCCTAAAATTGTTAAATCTTATTCCCATATGATTTCCTTACCTAGCCTAAGACCTAAGTGACTAATAATTTGGATAGAGAGAGCCCTCTATGAGGCTAGAAGGGCTAGATTCCAATTTCAAAGTGGTTTGTGGCTACCTTTGGGTTACTCTTCTCAACCTGGAGGAATTATGAAGTCCTAACACTACCTAAAGAAAGTGAAAAATCAAAGCAGAAAAAACAAGAGGCTAGAAAAGAAAAAATTCAATACATTGAAGGATCAGAGGTAAAATTGAGAAGAAGCAGAAGGATTTCAAAACTCTTAAATACACAATCTCTAGAAATGATCAATCCTAAAGAAGAAGGATATATAACACCACCTCACACAGTGCACCCGATAAGAAAAACACCATACATTGATCCAGTTCAGCAAGAAATTTATGACTATGTGGAATCCCTAAAATAGAGAACACAACAGAAGGTAAGTTCCTCTCAAAATCAAGAAAACACATCTAATAAAACTCCTTTGTCAGACCATATACTTGAGGATACTTTGAAGCAAGATGTATATGAGCTAGAAGTTATTAATAAACATCTCACACATGAAAGAGAAGCAACAAAGGTACAAAAAGAGATATTAAGAACTCGGAATGATAACATACTTTTACATCTCTGCCATTGATATAAGAAAAATAAGAAACTCAAAGTAAACGATAAGTTCCTTAAGAATACGATCAGGGGTTTGCATAGTAAAACTCTGATGAAAAGACTAAGTGCTACCTTCAGTATTAGAAAAATAAAGAAAAACACTAGTCTGGATGTGCTTGCACAAGCTTTAGATATCATACATTGAAGAAGAAATAAGAAACAATTTTTAATTTTTGGTGCATGAGGACATGCAAGTCCTTTGGTATGGGAGAATGTTAAAGTCTGAAATAGTTTCCTTTTTTACTATTTCTTTCCCTCTCCTTTATCTTTTCTTGGCCACTGTTGTAGTAGTCTCATCATACTCAATGTTATTTCAACTTATAAAAGGTATTAATCATCCATGTTTTAGAATCTATGTTTCTTTGTGAATTATAATGAAAACATATCTACAATTACAAAATATTGATCTTTCCACAGCTAATGTTGAATTACATAGGCATATCCATGATTATACAGGTTGCAATGAATCATCAAAGGGATTAAGGGTATCTAAATATGACAAATTTTCACCACATGGATAACCACATATTGGCATGACTTGGCAGGCTATAGAGATCAGGGGAGCTAAGAGGCAAACTCACAACCAAAATCTGAGTATGGTGGCGCAGTGGTCAATCGAAGATAAGCAGAAGATCATGGAGACATCAAGAAAGCGTGAAAAATACTTATTCAATAACGAGAATATGATTTGAGAAGAATCCCTCATAATTTTCTCTTTCAGTAGAAAATCATGAGGAGATAAAGTTCTAGTTTAAATCTATTTCCTAGATGGTAGAACAATTTTTTTTCTTATCAACAAAGAATGAATTAGTTTTAATGAAAAATTGTATAAAAGCTATAAGGTAAAAACCAAAAGATAGCTCATAAGTTAAGTACATTGTGGTTTTATTTCCAGTATTGTGAACTATGTTTCGAATTAATAGAATCCTCTATTTTCAATGTGTGACTAACCAATTAGTTGATCAATACTATACTTACACTCATGAGAGGGCCCCTAGAGATCTATAATAATATTTAGTTGTGTTTCTATTTTCTCATAGTGTGGTAGTTTTCTAAAGTTTATTTTATTCTAAAGTAGTTTCATTACAGTTATGTTTTGATCATTTGTTATTTTGATTTCAGAGCACTCATAAAGGAAAATTACCAAAATTGTTTTGACTTTCATATGCATTTCCTTTTAAGTTTCATTACTCAGTTAATATCATAGATGGAAAAATAAATGTCTTTTAGAATTAATTGTGCACATTAGTAATCATTTATTGTTACAAGTTCTCATTTGATTTTTTCTTTTGTCAATGGTTTCATTAGCATTGATTTCTGCAATTGTACTTAATTTCTTTTCTTTCTGCAATTAGGAATTAAGTTTTCTTTATGCAATTTCCTTTTATGAAATTAGTGTAAAGGTTCCTTTTTGCAAAGTAGTGTTTTAGTGTTTTCAATTCTGCAAGTAGCTTTAAAATCTTTTTCCTGCAATCTAGTATTAGCATTTCCTTTTATGTAAGTAGAAATAGGTTTTGAATTTTGCAATTAAAATAGATTCTCCATTTTGCAAACAATGTATTTCAATTCAGTTAAGTAATTGGGTTTTGATGTAACTTTGAATAGAAATAATTTGTGTGTGATTACTCTCAAAATATCATTCAAACATTTGTCAATACTTAGATAAGGAATGTCATGTTATAGAGTTTTATGAACCCACTCTATAACAGTCATTCCTCCTCTATTTAAAACTATCCTCACCTGTATGGATTCATTATTTAACAATACTTAGATAATTTAATACTTAGAATAATTCAATCCATAGATAGAATTACTAGCATATATGGTACACATACATCTCACAAGTATACGAACCTTGGTTTACAATTAATAAAGTAATTTAAGAACACTTCAATTACCAACATAGACATTCAAGGATGGTTGTTGTAAAAAAACTTAAAATATACAAAAAATTAAACATCGAGTTGTTATAAGGAAATATTAGCAATTACTCACAAACTTTAAATCAACCCTTTTATTCCTTGTCCTGTTTTATGTGCTGAATTAGTTCCATCTTATTTTCTTTTTTGCAAGAAAATACTTGAAAATTAATATTTAATGCTAATTTTTTTTATATGTACAAAGTCAATCATGACTACATACATTTGAAGTACATTGTCGTTGATATGGCTCCTCTTGTGATGCGATTATGTCCATTTCTCTGACCATCTCTTTGTACACCTTTTTGGACATTCATACTAGGATGTTTCACATATCAACGCGTGGATCATTTGGGATTTTCATAATCTTCCTAAACAAAAATAATAAATTATTTTTATAATGATATATGAAAACTAAATATAACAAAATCGATATTAATAAATGAATGGTTTATATATATATATATATAGAAAATCATTTTAATTAGAAATTTTACCTTTTGAATGATTTTTGTTGTTGTTGTATATTTTTGATATTTCAAGTTTGACATGTCTCACTGATCATTTCTCTGGAAATGCTTCTTGTAGTTTAGATATTATTTAGTTCTTAGAATCATTGAATTTATTTTTGTATTGTAAACAGAAAGCACGTCTATACATTCATTCCACTAGATCCCTCATAGTTTTGTAAAAAAAAATCCCCCTTTCATTAACCTCAAACACCATTCTAGATGAGCTAAGGACCAATTTATTGTCATTTACATGTTCTATAATTTTTCTTTTCTTAGAATGACATTGAACGTTTCCTTCATTGTTTCTCCCTATAGAAAATTAAACATATATGAATTAATAGATTGTTTGAAACATGTTATCTAATATTCTTAAGTATATTATTACTGTTGGGCCATTAATATGCCATTATTATTATCACTTTTGAACACTTATCCCACCCATTTCCACTATTCTTCATCATATCATTTGTTATAATTTATCATTTAAATCCATTTTATAAATGATTTATGCTCTTATGAATGAATATTATATATTCTCCTTTATTTCTAATAAATTCATGATTATGAATTATTTTATCAATGATAGTTTTAATAAGTTGGTTATAACATTATTTACCATTTTTAGCCTCCAAGATAATTTTCAGATTGAATATTTGATTTTTAAAAGTGCCAACTCAGAAATGCGCTGGAATAAGGAGTGACAATTTTGCGGTTGAGATTCTGAGCAAATAGAGCAGAATCTGGAAAATCCGGAACATGGGTTTTGTCCAGAACGGGCCCAATTAACTTTGTCAAAAAATGTTTGCCAAATTCGGCTTGTACTGAGAGAAACGCAGGGTTCTTTGAGCACAATTTTCTCAGATTTGTTGTTGCGGCCGTCCTCCAAATCTCAGCTGCAAAGCTAAATTCGTCTTGCTTTTGTTGAGAGATGAAAGGAAATATATTTTCTTGTTGATCAACTGGTTAGAATCAATCCAATTTTGTAATAGGAATCATGTTGTACTTATCCTTATTGTAACTTCTCTCTGATCTCTCTTTATTTAAATGAAAACAGAGATCAGAGAGGGGGAGGATTTGGGGAATTCGAATGATGGAAGAATAATGGTGGATTATCCATGATGGGATAGGGATTGTTGCATGCTGTAATTCTCAAGCATTTGCTGTTGTAATGATTCCACAATTTTCTGATTAATACATGATTTGGGAGTTGTTGTTCATTCTTTTCCTTCTGAAGTAACCCAGCAGCGTCCGCTGGCGGCTAAGGTCCCAACCTCTGGTGGAGTATGCTGCTGCTACTATATATTATATTCTTTTGATTTCTGCGTGGTTTGTTTATCTTTATTGCTCGGTAATCTGACATGCTTTTTCATATGCTATTCCATGCCCTGCTACGATTAATTCATTAATGGTTTCTTCAGGAAATTTATGTAGTGACTCTGTATTGTATGAGTGAATCTTTTCAGAGTTGATTGCATGTTTCTGTTACAGAGCATTTGTACTGAATATTGCTGTTGTTGGATTCATTTGAAATCTTGATTATTGGAATCTGAAAAGTGATATTATTCTATTTGGAAACATAGCCATATTCACCTTAATTGTTAGATTACCATATTAGCGTGTCGTGTGTATGTATGGTTGATTCTTGCTAATTCATCAATGAGTGCTATTCCATAAAGTACATTCCATCCAATTTGCCTTAAGAAAGAAGATTGCTATTTTATTGCAGAAGATGAGTTTAGTTCTGACTCGCGAGGCTTAGTTTATTTGATTGCTGTTCCATTTCCTGTTTGCTGTTCCATTTTACTTTCTGCCGTTCCATTTACTTGCATTTGCTGCTTTGGTGTGAGAGAAGGTCTAAGGTTGTAGTGAGCCAGCAAGTCGCTGCTTAGCTCCCAGATCTTTGGTCCATACTCTATTTTCCTTTCCATCAATTTCTAGAGGAATGAGTTATTGCTACTGTATCCTCGATTGATGGTTGTTTGAATGAATGATTTAGTTTAGAACATTTCAGTTTCTTGTTGTTCCAATTAGATTTTGTTTCCAGCTTTCATTTAATTTTGCATTTTAAGCACTATACTGCAAAACATTACTCTTGAGTAAATAGCCACCTCAGACTGAGTACACTCTTGAAATAAAAAGTCGTCCCTGGGTTGATAATTAATGTGAAGGTAATTAGGAGTTCAAAAGACACCTTTTTATCGCTCCACATTTTGGCGCCGTTGCCAGGGAGAGTGTAGCCATTTCTAAAGAGTAGTGTGAATCTGATGAGAGCCTGCTAGGGAAGAGTTGGATCTTAAAAACGGAAGGTAAGAACCTGCGTACAGAGCATGTAAAAGCCCTGCTCCCCCGTCCGCTTTCCAGCAGGACTGTTAAAGAACCTAGGGTAGAAATAGATGTTTGAATTTTTGTGTGAATGATTAGGAAAAAGATAGAAATTTTTAAAAAATGAATCACATGATCTCACGCAAGTGGTGATGTAAGCACCACCCATTTCACTAACCAATTGACAGGAACATTTGAAGAAGGAGCCTCAAAGAAACACATGAAGAACATCTTATATTATGGTAAGAAATGGCTCACGTTTCTACTTTTGAATTTCCTATCAAAGATCTAGGAGAAGTGACACAAATGCACATAATTCCCCCATCTTTACCAAATTTTCATGGTTTAGAAAATGAAGATCCAGATACATTTTTGTTTGAGTTCGAAATACTTTGTAGAGGATATGATTATTGTACTAATGATCAAAGATTGAAAGTGTTTCCTCTTACTCTAAAAGGAGCAGCTCTCCGATGGTTCATGAGCCTAGGTGGGAATTGCATCCAATCATGGGAGGACATGGAGAACATATTCTTGAAGAAGTATCAAGACTATTGCAAATCCAATGAAGATATTTTCGGTATGATACAAGGGGAAGATGAAAGTTTGGAGGACTATGTAGATCGATTTCAATACAACCTTCAAAAATCAAAATATAAGCATTTGGAGAAAGAGATCTTAAAAACACTCCTTCTTAAAGGAATCAAAGATGAATGTTTAGAAATCTTAAATCTGATAGGAAAAGGTGATGTTTTTCAGTTATCATATGATGATGTTTGTGAGTTGTGCATAAGGTATTCAAGAGGAATCTCCAAGGTTGGTAAGAATTCTAGAGATGCTTGTTCTTTCTTTTCCAAATCTGCTACAAGAATAGGAGACATAAGAGCTGAAATCAATGTGTTATTTGAAAATTTTAAAGTTGATTTTATTAGCTCTCTAAATGAAAAATTGGATGTTTTGCAGGTTCATAAAAATCAAGAATTGGATGAAGTGTTTTACCCTCAAGACCGAAAGGAGCATCTCATAGATACTCACTCTTCCTTATCTAGGATGTAAGTAGCATATCAAAGAGGTAAGGAAGCTGCAACAAGGTCAAAACCACGGAAATCATGGCCTACAGGTATGGTTCAAAACACTCCCTCTCCACTTTCTTACTTGCATAATCCATTATGGAATACTAATGTGTTAGGGCAGCCATGTCAATCTCAATATAACCACCAGCAATTTTCTCTACAAGCTTGGCATGGTTCACCATATGATTGCATGACTACTCTCCCCCATATTGTAGCACAAGCACATTCTCCATATTCTCCACCAACTCTTCCACAATATCTTGCTTGCCCATCAAAACCATTCACACAACCCAATCAACCATATCATCAAAATGCTCCATTCCTTACACATTTTCCTGCTCAACTAATTCCACACCCTCACCATAATAAACCAGTACAACATACTTACAATGTTGAACTGGCAAATTTACTCACCCTTCCCACCCATTCTATCTCACATGTGTTATTAGAGAAAACCTACAATGAGATTCAGAATGTTTCAAATGCAAAAATTGTAGAAGCTATGGAGGAAAATGAGGTTTCTTTTACTATGCATCAACAAGCTATTTTAAAAGCTCAAGAACTTCATGATATGATGGCTATGCAAAATCAAAAAAATAAAGGATATATTGAAGATTGGTTTCACTCCATCATTTGTTTGCAACATCACTCTATGCTTCGACAATTTTTGATACTATTTTTTGAAGGGAAGTTGGCTTCTCATACCCTAATATCCATTAACATGCATTTTTCAAATTTGGGTATGTGCATTCGTGAAGCCTTACTTCGAAAATGGCTTCACTGGAAGTACTCATATACGTAGTCATATTCATTTTTCAAATCAAAATAGGTTAGTGTAGAAAATAAAATAAATAAGGGAATAAATAAATGCATTTTGTTTTTTCTTTTATAAAACTAGTTGTTTCTTTTGTTGCAACACGCTATTGAAATCAACATCGATGATAAATGTTTCAATTCATTTGTGTATGTAGATGATTTATAATAGAAATAACAATTCTACAAACACTTATATTCATCTTTATCACCAATTTGAAAAAATGCTTGAACATCATTTTTTTGGCTTGCGGGCTTGATGAGATTTCTGAAAAAACAGTCGGGACAGTCATGTTTTGAGGGACCAAAAGTGAATATTTTTAAAACCTGTTTCTACCCTAGGTAGCCCTTGATTTCTACTTTCTAACCCAATTTGAACCACTCAATTTGGATTTGAAACGAAAAAGTTAGAAACAAAACATTGACAGGGTGTCTAGTGGGCAGCTCAGGAACAGAGCTGGGACAGTCAGTTTTTGGAGGCCTAAATGAATGAATTTTTAAAACCTGTTTCTATGGTAGATTCCCCTATGAATCTAGTTTACAATGCAATTGGAATCACTCAATTTTGATATCGTATGGGGAAGTTATGATCAAAATACTGACTGTCTATTGTAAATCAGCACCCTTAAAACTATGTCTTTCCAGCTGTTCCTTACAGTGTTTGACCTATCAATTATTCTTCTCTTCAAAACTTGTTTCTATTGGAAATATATAAATGAATATAATTTCATTTCCAATTTGAATCCTTTGAATCCGACATCAAACGAAAAAATTATGCTTGAAATATCAACTGTTGGTCTAGGCTGGGTAATCGAAAATGACTCTGTTATGCAGGTTGTTCTAACTAAAATTGACATATCATATCATTGAATTTTTAAAACCTGTTTCTACTGGAGATATACCTTTGAATTAGCTCTCATTTAGCTTTGGAACAACACTTCTGCACTTTCACGTTTTGCTGTTCCTTTTCGAATGGAACAACACTTCTGCACTTTCACGTTTTGTTGTTCCTTTCCGAATGGAACAGCACTTCTGCACTATCAAGTTTTGCTGTTCCTTTCCGAATGGAACAGCACTTATGCACTTTCACATTTTTCTGTTCCTTTTCGAATAGAACAACACTTCTGCACTTTCACGTTTTGCTGTTCCTTTTCGAATGGAACATCACTTCTGCACTTTCACGTTTTGCTGTTCCTTTTCGAATGGAACATCACTTCTGCACTTTCACGTTTTGCTGTTCCTTTTCGAATGGAACAGCACTTCTGCACTTTCACATTTTGTTGTTCCTTTTCGAATGGAACAACACTTTTGCACTTTCAGGTTTTGCTGTTCCTTTCCGAATGGAACAGCACTTCTGCACTTTTCATTTTTGCTGTTCCTTTTCTAATGGAATAGCACTTCTGCACTTCTCATTTTTGCTGTTCCTTTTCCAAAGGAACAACACTTGAATTTTTGTTATTCCTTTTCCAAAGGAACGACACTTTTGATTTTTTCTGTTCCTTTTCAAAAGGAACGACACTTGCGTTTTTTCTGTTCATTTTCTAAAGGAATGACACTTTTAGTTTTTGCTGTTCATTTTTCCAAAAGAATGACATTTCCATTTTCACGCTTTTTTTGTGTGTATTTTTGTTTTTTTGGTGTGCATTTTCTTTGCTGTTTCCTACACGGAACACCACTTTTTGAGTGTTTTTGCTGTTCATGCAAAAGAGCAACACTTTGGGATTATTTTCAAGAGCAACCCTTCTTTCTTCTTGTGAGATTATTCCTAATCCATCTCAACCACATTTTACTAATTCCCCTTCATGGCATGAAGTACACTATTTTTATGAGGACAAGAATTATGGATTCTATTGAAGCGAGTTAATATCATTCACATTATGATCTTTAACAGGACAACTCCTTGATGATAGCTTATTTTCAAAATGGACACAATTATTTATATACTTTACTGCATTGTTTTCTATTGTACATGATACTGATTGATCATCTTAAGACCATGTTGGTTCCACCCTTCTTGGTTATAATCTTCTCTGTCTGTAATAAATGAGATTATGGGTATATTTTTTTTTCTATTGACATGTTCAACTTCTTCCACCATCCCTGCTCTTAAGGAGTATTGAGTCTCCCTCTTTTTATCATAAAAATGTGTAATAATAACAAAATTTTGTTCATAGATGGAGGATAGGGGGTCTCATTACGAGCCAGCCTACCATGTTCATAAGGTTGTAACAAAGTGACATTCCCATTATGGCCACCACACCAGGGTTATGATCCATTGGATAGCCAAACTATCCTTGGAACAGGAGGTCTCATCACGAGCCGGCCTGATCACTTTTGCTACATCCCAGTGAATGGCAGTGTGGTTATCTGGTTACCATGCCATCACATTGATCTCTTCTGTAGAACAACACCGTAACTCTCCATTTATAAATTGAGGATCCTGGCTCATATGGGTTAAAAAAAGCAACCCTGTCGAGGCTATGGACACCTGCTGGCAGCAGAGGCTCTGCTTATGGTATTGAAGTTATATCTTATCGCCAATTATTATTATAATACCCTTTTCTTATTTTCATTTTTATCAGAGAAGTTATTTCCTTAACCTTTTCCCTGTTTTGAACCTTTATGCATGAGAAATTGTTTTATGATCAATCACATCATTTTCAGCTAGAATACCATCAGCAAAGCATCTTTTTAGCATATTGTTGTCCTTTTTCGTTTTGTATAAACTATCATCAATCCAAAGCGTCCTATCTCTTATTCATAACTATCTTTACACACTTTGCTCTTAATATAACCATAATTTTCATCGTCCTATCATTGATAAGTGTACTCTGCTTCACTTACTGATATATTGTTCATTCCATTGCCTTGCCGTCCGCACCACCCCTCTCATATGCTTTATGGTTATGGAACCCATTTTCCAATTGGAGGGGGGGAATGTATGCATTATGGGATTGCATGTGATATGATTACTACACTCTGCCATCACTTGTTGATTTGATAAGTTTTTCTAATTGAAATTTTTGCATGCCTTTTATCTGTTGCTATTCAAACCCAACCCTATGGCTTCAAGAACATTGTATGCACAAGTATGATTTGTTTACAGGAGAACAACCAGTATGCAGGGGAAATTCTATTCACAGCATGACCACACTATTGCAACTAACAGACGCGGCTCGAGCAACTTGCGAACATGAACAACTCTTCAGACATTATGTGCTTACCTGGATTCCACCTTTTGCATCACTTTCAGCACCAACTTTGCCTACATCAGCTTCAACAACTTTCAATACATATATGTCATTCCACATTTTTCTTTTGGAGGTAAAAATTGAGGTAAAATAGCATAATTTTCTGGTTTATTACGAATTTAGGAGAATTTACTGAACATCCATTTTGAGCATTATTTACCATCCTTCATTTCATAGTTTTTACCACTTCCCATTTTTCAGCAGCATATCATTTCCGACTATGGGGGAGTGTTCCTTCATTTCTTTCTTATGACCATGTCATTCATATTCTTTATCATCCATTTCTCTTCCTATTCATTCTCAACACCTCCCTTATTTCATGTTGTTTTACACCAAGCATCGAATTCAACAGCTGGTAGCAACCACCTCTCTTTGTTTTCTAGCCTCGCATGAGGACATGCTCATTTTTCAGAGAGGGGGAGGAATTGCTATGCATGATGGATGTTTTCTATTTTCTTTCTCCTTTAAGGCATACAATTTCCATGTAGAAATTGATTTCCCTAATATTTTTAAAACTATGAACTTCATTCTTGTGATCTCTAGGAAACACAGACATACTATTAAAATACACATACCTAGATAAATTCAAGATAAATTGGTTCATAAAAATTCTGGAAATCATGCACTCTCACCTACAACCATTTTTTTTATATCTCATGATCCGTGCATCAAAACAATCCGATTTTTGGATCATAAAGGCATTCATATATTATAAATTTACTTGCCAAATTTCAACAAAAGCTGGGTTGTAGTTTTTGGGAAAATGGTTAATAAAGGTTGTTGTTATTTATATTATATTTTGCTGCAACTTAATTGTTATGCCTTCATCAAGATTCCTAAAATTGAATATTCATTAATTGAGGAAGAATTCATTTGTTCTATCCATTTCATGCGCTGAGATGAACATATTTATTTTATTGCTTGGTTAACACATGGGTTTTTGTCTTTGGGTTGCATGAGGACATGCAATATATTCAGTTTTCGTTGCATGAGGACATGCAATATATTGAGTGTGGAGGTATGTTGGGCCGTTAATATGCCATTATTATTATCACTTTTGAACACTTATCCCACCCATTTCCACTATTCTTCATCATATCATTTGTTATAATTTAACATTTAAATCCATTTTATAAATGATTTATGCTCTTATGAATGAATATTATCTATTCTCCTTTATTTCTAATAAATTCATGATTATGAATTATTTTATCAATGATAGTTTTAATAAGTTGGTTATAACATTATTTACCATTTTTAGCCTCCAAGATAATTTTCAGATTGAATATTTGATTTTTAAAAGCGCCAACTCAGAAATGCGCTGGAATAAGGAGTGACAGTTTTACGGTTGATATTCTGAGCAAATGGAGCAGAATCTGGAAAATCCGGAACATGGGTTTTGTCCAGAACGGGCCCAATTAACTTTTTCAAAGAACGGTTTGCCCAAATTCGGCTTGTACTGAGAGAAACGCAGGGTTCTTTGAGCATGATTTTCTCAGATTTGCTGTTGCGGCCTTCCTCCAAATCTCAGCTGCAAAGCTAAATAAAGGAAATATATTTTCTTGTTGATCAACTGGTTAGAATCAATCCAATTTTGTAATAGGAATCATGTTGTACTTATACTTATTGTAACTTCTCTCTGATCTCTCTTTATTTAAATGAAAACAGAGATCAGAGAGGGGGAGGATTTGGGGAATTCGAATGATGGAAGAATGATAGAAAAATGAGGAAGAATAATGGTGGATTATCCATGATAGGATAGGGATTGTTGCATGCTGTAATTCTCAAGCATTTTCTGTTGTAATGATTCCACAATTTGTTGATTAATACATGATTTGGGAGTTGTTGTTCATTCTTTTCCTTCTGAAGTAACCCAGCAGCGTCCGCTGGCGGCTAAGGGCCCAGCCTCTGGTGGAGTATGCTGCTGCTACTATATATTATATTCTTTTGATTTCTGCGTGGTTTGCTTATCTTTATTGCTCGGTAATCTGACATGCTTTTTCATATGCTATTCCATGCTCTGCTACGATTAATTCATTAATGGTTTCTTCAGGAAATTTATGTAGTGACTCTGTATTGTATGAGTGAATCTTTTCAGAGTTGATTGCATGTTTCTGTTACAGAGCATTTGTACTGAATATTACTGTTGTTGGATTCATTTGAAATCTTGATTATTGGAATCCGAAAAGCGATATTATTCTATTTGGAAACATATCCATATTCACCTTAATTGTCAGATTACCATATTAGCGTGTCATGTGTATGTATGGTTGATTCTTGCTAATTCATCAATGAGTGCTATTCCATAAAGTACATTCCATCCAATTTTCCTTAAGAAAGAAGATTGTTATTTTATTGCAGAAGATGAGTTTAGTTCTGACTCGCGAGACTTAGTTTATTTGATTGCTGTTCCATTTCCTGTTTGTTGTTCCATTTTACTTTCTGCCGTTCCATTTACTTGCATTTGCTGCTTTGGTGTGAGAGAAGGTCTAAGGCTGTAGTCAGCCAGCAAGTCGCTGCTTAGCTCCCAGATCTTTGGTCCATACTCTATTTTCCTTTCCATCAATTTCTAGAGGAATGAGTTATTGCTACTGTATCCTCGATTGATGGTTGTTTGAATGAATGATTGAGTTTAGAACATTTCAGTTTCTTGTTGTTCCAATTAGATTTTGTTTCCAGCTTTCATTTACTTTTGCATTTTAAGCACTATACTGCAAAACATTACTCTTGAGTAAATAGCCCCCTCAGACTGAGTACACTCTTGAAATAAAAAGTCGTCCCTGGGTTGATAATTAATGTGAAGGTAATTAGGAGTTCAAAAGACACCTTTTTATCGCTCCACAATTACTAAAACAAAAAAACAAAAAACAAAAAAAAAATCATATTGAATAGTATTTTTTCATTCACATGATTCATTCTTCTACATTTTTTTCTATTAGTATTTTATGCTTTTCTACACTTAGATTAGAAATAATCTTATCAACCTTCTTCATTTTTTGGTTTTACATGACACACACCAACTTATACATATTAGTTAAACTTACATATAATTCAAACATATTAATTTTGTAAATAATTTACAAAGAACTTGCCTTCTCTACTTTTTTTGATGTGCTATCATTGTGTCTATCAATATTTTTGTTACTTGACACCTTATGAGACGTTTTTTATCAATATACAACCCGTACCATTCAATACAAAAGCCATTAAATATATTTTACAAATAAATCAAATAATTTTCAGCCAAAAAAAACTCTAATAACTAGTGTGTTTATCTAAATAAACGCATTGGTATCTTTATCCCATTAAATGCATCAGGAATATAATTGTGCAACACCATCATGGAATTTTTTTTTTTTTTTAATTTGAAATTATGAAAGTGTGATTTGTAAGGCTAAATGCACTACAATAATTTAAAGGTGTCATTTGGCAGAGGTGAGCTAGTGCATTATATGACACCAGGTGCACCTATAAACAAATTGTGTTTTATAAAATAAGACAAAGTTGATAGGATTTGGTGTGATAGAAGAACCACTAGCACCAGTGCATTAGATTACACAGGCACATCACAAAACTGACGTAGTTTAAAAAAAATAGATATTTCACACTTGAGTGGTCATGGTGCATACAAAAGTACTTGTAACCATGTGTAGCTGGGTTGTGACAGTGTGGTTATGGAATCCTGATATTTAACCCTCAAACCTAGCAACTATTTTTACTCGTGAATCAAGAAAATTCCAATGTGGATGAAATCTGATGGGCCTCCTCTTTGGATGATGGACTTCCTATCTCAGTCAAAGGACCACTTTGGAAAAATTATCAAGGTGGATGAATGGTTTTACTAACATTCCCAAATTGATCACTAGAGTGGTTGTTGGTTGAAATAGACACAAGGGAGCAACTCTTTGACATAATAGATTTGGAATTTGAAAAGCAAGGTTCAAATGCAGATTTTGGCCTACCAAAAGCTTCCCTTTAGATGTGTTAGGTTCCATGAACATGGTCATGTGGCATTGGATTGCACAAATCCCTCCACGATGTAGGTCTAGAGAAAAAGGTGATATCCCCTCGTAGAAGCCAAAACATGTATAGATAGGTATTTGGGTCATGTTAATGGGACTTGCACGAGTACATATAAGGAACCATAAAATAATCTGAGTCCCTCAAAATAACAAAAGAAATGGGATGGTGACGGAGTTCAGGGAACCTAGTCTGTTAAGATCCAGAAGTGTAGGATTATGGATTGGATGGAAATCTTGCAATCATCCCGTCATCAAATATCAACAATAGTGAGGAACTATTGGAAGGCATGGAAACAATGTCTCTTTACATTTCTGTGACAAAGGAGACCCATATTGAGCTCACATTTCTCAAATTCGAAGGTATGTCACATCCTCATATGTTGAATTCCAAAAACTTAAAAGAGTGGAATTTAGGTAGGGGTATAACTACTACATTAGGACAAATCTCTCTTTCCCTTAACTTGAAAAAAGATTCTCCAAATGGGCCCTCCTCCCCTTTGGACTCTAAACAGTCATCATTGAAGGGGGAATGCAATGGAATCATCAGTGGGGACAAAAAAGTCCAACATTTTGGGTAGAGGAAGATGTCATTACCACCTCAAGACTTCAAAACCTTCGTCTGGAAAGGATAAAATTCTATCAGGTGGGTTGGGTCATCTAAGACCAAGAATGTTAATATTGTTGTACGTCGTAATTCCTATATAAAACAATCACAGGAAATGGTTTTACTTCAACTACAACAAGGGACAGGGTCTTTCATCTCTGGGGCCCTTAGAGCTAAAAGCCCCAAGATGTAGGCAAAATAATGGTCATTCTATCCCACAAACATTAGGGAGTTGTATAAATTAGGTTGTATATTTTCAACTTCTCATGAAGTTTTAATCAAAATCAGAAGACATATTTACACTATTGCTCCACAGACATTAATTCACAATTTAGAACCAAAATTTCATACAAGCAAGAATAAATAACACACATGCAACAAGTATTTTTATCTAGGGAAATTAATCTACTAAAAAACTCAATTCCTCTTGCATTAATCAAATGAATATAGATGTATTACAATTGCTTTTCTCAACTAAGCTCAACCTGCAAGTGCACAACCTATCTCTTTGCTCATTCAAGGCCTCTAACCCAGAATTAGTCGAATTTTGCCTCAGATTGAGCTCCTATTTCCTTGTGTTGTTCCTTGAGGAACTAGCCCCTATTATTTAGGAAATTCCCTCAATTAAATTGTGCAATTCCTTTAGGTTAATCACCTGAATGCATGCATCGCCTGTACACTCAATACTACTCTACAACTAATGTTACACTACCTTGGAATATTCACCTCAATTGTACCACTCAAATTCTCTGCATGAACTAGCTATTTTGGGTTGATTCATCAGTTAACTGGATGATCAGTAAGTTTGACTGAAGTCCCACTACTTAACATACCTTCCACTAGTTCCTCCAAAAGTTGGAACTATTTTAACTGAAAGCAACGTGAGATAACTGATCTTGATTGCAACAAATTAGAAATCACACATGTAGAACTGAACTCTAACTCATCCAACTTGAATTTATTGAGTAAATTGGGTGACACAATCCATGTCACACAATTTAAAATTATCCAAGTTATTTATTGATGTGGAAATTCAAATTTTCTCAATTTAATCAAGGCAAAATCAAATTGAGAATTTCTTGCTGCATTTTTCAACACTCTCTCTCAGCAAGAAAGGGATTATCAACCACCCTTATCCTACACATGTGGAACTCGAACTTCCCTCTTGACAAGGCCTTTGTCAAAATATTAGCATCTTGTTCCTCTATCAAAATGTACTACAACAACATTATCTACCTCTGAACATAGTCCTATAAATGGTGATACTAGATATCTATATGCTTGGATCGATTGTGAAAAATAGGATTTTCAAAGAGCTTGATGCAACTATGATTATCATAGTTGATCAAAATTGGATCCATCATCTGACTAAACAATCCAACGCATATCTTTATCATCCAGATTTCCTCACTTGTTGCTTGACTAGCGACCACGTATTTTTCTTCTACCGAGCTGAGTGCCACATATCTTTACTTCTTGCTTTACAAGGAAATAGTTGTAGACCCAACATTGAAAATTCCACCTAATATACTCTTTCATTTGGATGGACTCCCCACCCAATCTGCATCTGTGAAGCCACACATCTTCACTCCCTTTTTCTATTTGTATCATAGTAAAAATTGGGTAGTGCCTCTAAGGTATCGTAGAACATGCTTAGCTTCCCTCCAAAATAATTTGGTTGGCCTAACCATAGCTTGGCTCATCTAGTTGACTGCATATCACATATATGGTCGAGTATTCATAGGATACATTAGTGAACCCACCAATTGATAGTAAACAGTATCATCCACTTCCTCACCCGAAGTGGCATCTTCTTTCCTCCAGTTGGTCGCTAGAGGTGTCTCCATGGGTTTGAAACTGTCCATGCGGAAACTCTAAAGTATCTCATTGGCATACTTTCCTTAAGAGACAAATAGTTCCCCATCAACTTGCCATACTTCCAATCCGAGGAAGCAGTGCATGATACATGTGTCCTTCATTTCAAACTCTCTTGTAAGGTCCTCCTTGCAAGATCTAATCAACTTCTCATCACTAGTTAAAATCAAGTCGTCAACATATAAGATAATAATAAAAAATTTACCTTCTACCAAAATATCATCTGCTTCACTTTTGGTGAAGCCCAAACCAGTGAGATAGCTATTGATCCTCGTATACCAAGTACGAGGTTATTTCTTGAGACCATACAACACTCGCTTGAGTCTACACAAATGATACTCCCAATCAAAAGTCTCAAATCCTTCTGGTTGCTTGATATATAGCTCCTCCTCAATAAATCCATTGAGGAATGTTGTTTTCACATCCATCTGGTGGATCTTCCACCCCATCTGTGCATCCAGAGAAAGAATTGATTTGATGGAGAAGTACCTTACTATATGAAAAAATGTCTCCTCATAGTCAATCCCCTCAACTTGAGAGTATCCCTTGGCCACAAATTGGGCCTTGTACTTTTCTATGCTTCTATCTGTTGCATTATTTACCTTGAAGATCCATCTCAAACCCGCAACTTATTTGCTGGTCTTGGTACCATTTCCCAAACACTGTTATTTACAATGGATTCATATTCCTCCACCATTGCATAAATCCATACAGGTTTCTCTACTTCTTCCTCGAAAGAGGATGGCTCAATCTCTACAAGCTCGGTCATTAGATCCATGTATCCAGTGTACCGATCTAGTGACCTTCTTTGCATGTTCTCATTTAAAGGAGCGCCCACATTTCCCCTCGCATCCTGCACAAGTCTCTCAGCTTCCCTCATCCTTTTCCTTCCTTCTCTCAATGGTTCTTCTTGAGTAGCTGTTCCCACTCTCTGCTACTCCACAACTTCTTGAGGTTCCTCCTTTGGAGCTAAAATATCCTCTTTAAATCTCCCTCTCAAGAGAGCATCGCATGGCTTTATCTTCGTCAAATTTTACATTCCTTCACGCAACTATCATTCTAAGGGATGGTGAGTACACATGGTAGTTGATGGGACTCCAAATTAGACATAAATTAAGGCCCATATGACCATCCTTCAGCACATTAAACCTCTCCTTTTCATTAGATAATGTATTTTTCACTTTAATATGTTCATTAAAAGGTTTATGGATAATTTCATATTTGTGCCTAATATTATTTATTTTTGTGGAATATTGTGAGAATATTGGGCAGATTATGAAGATTTGGGGGAGGAGATAATTTAGGGACTTTCTCCCTACTACGGGAGGATCAATATTAAATAATAAATCAAGAAGATATTATGAAATTATTAGATTCTCGAGCTCCATTAATGCAGATTCCTAGTATTGGTAACCAGATCCACTATTTGAGGGATTTTCGTGGGTAAATCTTCCTCCTTTCATGGGGAATGCTTCCTAATCATTTTTTATAAGTACCAAGCCAAATTTTCCTCTAGGGTGGATTTTTATTAGTCTTGTTGTGGAGAGAACTTGTATTTTTGTAGCTCCATTGTCATTTTTTGCAAGGATGTAATTGTATTGATGGAAATAATGAATATTGGTGCCATGTTCAGATTCTAAATCTTGGTCTCCTTCATAGGACTCTAATTTTCTTTGGCTTTGGCCATCACAGGAGTCTCAAATCCCTTTTGTCTCATTTACTTTTCTTCTTTTCACTTCTTATTCACAGACATCTCTTGTTCTTGTCTTTTTTCTATTTCTACATTTAGTATTAATGATTTCTTGTTGTAGGATCAAAAGAATCATTTCATCACTATAACATATTTGGAAGGTCATAGTAATCATTGAGCTACTTGGATTAGTTTTCTTATTCCCAAATGTAGATTTCTGAAAGTCCCTTGTGGCAAATAACAGTAAAATTCTGCTTTGTTTTAGAGCATGCTAACAAGATTCAATCGAGTTAATTCCTCTTGCATTAGATCAAAAAACATTATAATTAATAAAAAAAATTACCCCATTGTATTTTCACTTGATTAGGTTAGGCATCTGATAGATTTACTAGCTCACTAGTTCTCGAATTTCTAGATTTTAGACTAGTAATTTTCTTCTTTTTTTAGCATGGGTTAATAGAGGTCTTTTTGAGTGATTCGACTTGGAATGGAGACCTGATACATCCTATTCAATAATAAAAAAATTGTCCCATCCAATTTGAATTTGATTTTCTTGGTAATTCGGTGAGTTATAGTTTCCTGTAGTACTCTTCCAACATGGATATACTTTCTCAACAAGGATAATTTTAGGGGCGAATGTTCGCCCTTTGGCGAAATTAAGGGGTTTTAAATTTTTAGTGGGCGAATATTTTTTATCATAGTACATTTTTACAAATCACCTCAAATAGCCCACCTTATTTTAAGGGAGAGGGTAAAAAAGGTAAATTTAGCCCTTGAAATTAGGACTTACAACCTTCCATTCGCCCATTTTCAAGAATAGGTTTTATTTAAGTGAATCCATTCGCCCATTTTCAAGAATAGGTTTTATTTAAGTGAATCCTATGGGCCAAATACCATATTTATAAAAGAGGTGTGGTAAATTAGTAAAAATATAAATAAATGAGAGGTATGGTAAATAAATAAAACATTTTTTATATTTACTCCATAAGTCACCTTATATACATGTAAGGGTGTAAACAAATAAAAATATAAGTAAAGTGGAGGTATGGTAAATAAATAAAACATCTTTTTATACTTACTCAAAAGGTATGGTAAATAAATAAAAATATAAATAAACTAGACGTATCGTAAATAAATAAAACCTCTTTTTATATTTAGTCCATAACCCTCGTTCTATTTATGAAGGCTCAAGAAAGAGTTTTTATTTAAGTGAATCCTATGGGCCAAATACCATATTTGTAAAAGAGGTATTGTAATTTAATAAAAATATAAATAAACGAGAGGTATGGTAAACAAATAAAACATTTTTTTATATTTACTCCATAAGTCACCTTATATTCACGAACACTCAAAAAATGGGTTATATTTAGGTGAAACCTATGGCCAAAATACTATGGGACAAATACCATGGACTAGATTGTTATTAATACCATGCAAAAAACCATTATTAACCCTAATATTAGAATTAATAAAAATAAAAATGGCACATGGTATTGACCCATGGTATTCACCAAAATGGCACATGGTATTGACCCATGGTATTCACATGGAATGTAGCCTATTTAAATGGGGGAACTAAACCAGCATGTAGCCTATGCTAAGATTCACTAGGACTTTACAAAGTTTTATTATTTAGTGAAAGACTCGCCAAGATCTTACAAGAGTTTATAATTGAGTAAAATGTTCGCCATGCCTGGTGAGAGATTCGCCAAAAAATTATATATACATATTATATTATTGATAAAATCGCCTTCCATTTTTCCTATATACCATGGAGATTCGCCCATTTATTATATTTATAAATTTAGGGGGGTTCTTAAAATTTTCCCTGTTTCTCAAATTTGCTCAAGAAGCTTGGTTATGGTCCCTTAGGGTTGAATCAATACCCCTAGGCTCTAATAAATTATTAGGGAATAATAAAGACCACTTGAGACTTTCCTCTTTACCCATGAAAAATATTTTAGCGTTTTGGGCTAATGGACAAATTTATGGATTGGATAATACAATGATGTTTTTCTTAATTGCCAAATCCAATGAACTATGTTAATGGATCTAAACGCTTTGAAATGTAATGGTTGAAATTTAGTTCATGATATTTAATTTATGCAATTATAATAGGTTTCTTTCCTTGTACTTTCTTTCTTGCAATAGGTTAAGGTTTCCATTTCAAGCATTTCATTTTATGCAATTAGTTTAGGATTTGATTTCAGTACATGCACTCCATTACATCATGACAGCAAAGAGAGGACACATTGTATGTTGCACTAATAGTGCTGATACCTCTTCAGTTTGTACGAACCTCGGGTTTATAATTAAAGATAGTAGCCTTGGTATTTGCAACATTCTTATTGCAATACCGACGCTCATCACTTTTTGGTGCCATTGTTGGCGAGGTTTCAAAGTATGAATTGTTTTGTTCCCTAGTTGATTCATTTATTTTTACTTTTTTCAAAAAAAAAAAAAAATTGCATTGGGCATATTTCATTTAAAAAATAGAAAAGTGCATGGCATTAGTGTTTTCATTCAATCATAAAAAAAAAAAAAACTCTCCAACATCAACCCACCCCCCCCCCCCCCCCCCCCATTTGATCATGTGGTGCAGTAAGAGCCACATCACCATCCACTTTTGTAAGTAGAAGAAGAAGAGATGGAAAATAATGTAGAATAAATGGATGGAGATGATGACAATGAGGAAGATTCTCTCAGATTTCCCATCCAAGACACTGATGGTGGTGTGCACATGAAGAACATCCCTCCATATTTCCTTCCTAAATTTCATGGTCTAAGGTTAGAGGATCCAAAAACCTTTCTCTTTGAATTTGAAATTGTTTGTAGATCTTATGGTTACTGTTGGGACAGGGTCCCCTAGGGCCAATTTTGGGGCAAAAATCCCAAGTTTTGTTGTAAAGAATGTAAAGTCTCTACAAGATGTGGTCGCGAAGCACATAGATAGTAAAGTGTCATAAAGGTTTCTAACCTTCTTTTATGTTAGTTATGTCGACTTTAGTAGATCTACCCATGGTCCGCAGACCATGGGATTGTATAAAAAGGAGAGTCTTCGAGAGTCTAAGGAGGATAATGAAGAATGAAGATGAATGTAATGGGTCATTAGAAGTAAGATTGAAGAAGTCTTAGAGTAGAAGAGAGGCTCTGCAGCTGTGTGCGCAGAGGCCTAGAGTAGAGTCTGTAGCTGAGTGTGTGGACCCTTGCAGCTAAGTCCACAGGGAAGTCTTGAGTCTGTAAGAAGAACAGAAGCATTAATAAAGAGATTATTCTAGCAGTTCATGTGTTTTGTATATTTATTTATGCTATTAATGAATGCGCTATTATGTTATGATGAATGATGGGTTTATGAATTAATACTATATTGATGCACGATTTTACATGATTTACATTGTCATATGAATGCAAGTAATAATAATTGTTTACGCGAAGAATATCTTGTTGCATGTTAATGTTATCAAACACTTAATTCGATCTGGGTAAATACAGAACTAAGGGTAATTACAAAGGCGCGCAAATGGAGGATTTACCTATTTAGGGTCTGCGAAGGATAGTTGTAGACCTTTGTGAAGGTCTAGAGGTTGATAAAGGGAAGTTATATCGATAAGCCTTAAGGGCTAATCGATCCATGCGAAGGCAAGTTTAGGGCACAAAACGACATTACACTAATCTCTGGGTGTAGAAACTTGGTTCCAGCATCCCCCCCTACTTCTTCGAGTGAGACTTCAGTTCGCGCTCTGTGGGTTGATGCCAAAAGGGCCAGTAGTGTAGGGATTTGTTTGGAAAACTTAACTCTGAACCTAGGTCAAGACCCACTAATCCAACAAATGGTTTCATTTCCAAGACCGAGATCTGCATAAAGATATGTGTGACGTCACATCACTGGAATCCAACAAAGGAAGAAATTGAGGAGTGGTTGGATAAAAAGATCCACGAATTTGCGGCGCAAGAAAATAAAAATTCGTGATTGACGAAAGAAAAGTGGTTGGATAGGTATATGTACACAAAGATACACGAAATTTTCTTATTTTCCTTCCCGATCGAGTTATACGAGTGGATTGCTAAATTAGCAGATGGCCATGGAAGGTGGAGGCTTGACGGTCCAATAGTGCGGACCCCGGAGTTAGTGCGAAGATTGGAAGCCTCTGAAGATAAGATCGCGCGCATTGTTGATCACTTTCTTGATCATGTCATCAAGGATTTGTGATAGAATTCGTGGTCAATACCTCAATCAGCTACAACAAAGCAGGGAAATACTTCTTCAAGGGACTTATCAGCACAAAGCAAGGTTGGTAGGAGTGCAGTTGGCATAGTGCAGGAGTCAGCAATAGGATCAATAGCAGTCAAATTCCAACATTCATTGTATTATGTTGAACATGGATAAGTTCAACTAGTTTTGGATGTTTTTCAGTTGCCTCTCTGAGAAACTGAGTTGTAGTACGGATTCATTGTTAGCAATGGCAGTTCTAGCAACATAGTAGATGTAGCGTTTGTGAGGGAGTTGTAGTACAGATGTAGCAGTGGCAGTGGAAGTGTCATGGGTAGTAGTACAATAGAAACAGTAGCACAGTGTTGTTGGCAGCAACACTGCAGAAAGGAGGTGCTTCAGAAGCAGAGCGACATGCAGTTGGGCATTATTGCTAGAGCACTTTCCTCGCTAAGAGGGAGTGTTAGTTTTTTGGTAGCATCATAAGTACTCTAGCCTTGAAATTTGGTGGAGAGGCTAAGGCGCATGAGTTCTAAAGAACCCAGAAACTGTTTGGTTAAATTCCACCCAACTTGTATTTTATTAAAATAATTAATATTTTTAATGGGGTTCCTATGTCTAAACTTAGGGAAATCAAATATTAATGGGTATTCATCAAAATATGGGTGAGAATGATATAGAAGGTGGATAAAGTCATGTTTTAATCTTAGACATTGATTAGAGACTTAATCTCGGTCGTTGAAGACTCAACATGAAAGGTATAAAATGGAGGCTTTGGGTTCATTTGGAAACACACACAGAGAGAATGAATTGATCAAGAATTTTATTCCTAGGGTAGGGTTTGCTAAGGATTTCAAATTAAGTGATCATTCTGCAGTAGAGGGGCAGTGAGAATCTGGGAGAAGGAATTTTCGGAGAATACTAACAAAGAGGCGGAGAGAGCCAGTAGAGAAGTCAGAAGCTAGAACTGCTGAGAATAGCTGGAATAGCAAGGAAAGTTGACGTAGAGGACAGAAGCCAGAACTTCTAGGAACAACTAGAATTTCCAGGAACTACCTAAAGGT
Source organism: Pinus tabuliformis (assembly GCA_031772625.1). NCBI lineage: Eukaryota > Viridiplantae > Streptophyta > Pinopsida > Pinales > Pinaceae > Pinus > Pinus tabuliformis. Next base: position 338,695,282 of record CM062820.1, read on the forward strand.
TTTAACCCCGTACAGAAATTACTTGCATACAAATTCTAAAACACAGAAAATAAACAATGCGAGAGCATAACACATAAAACACATATACACAAAGATTTTCCCTTGGATCCCAAAACCAAGACTACCAGCTTGATTTTTCATTATGTTCCCTTCAATGTTATAATACATATTTATACATGTTAAAGCATCTAATACCATGGACCAAAAAACCATCGCGTCCAATACCATGGACCAAAAACCATCACGTCCAAAAACATGTGCGAAAATCATGCACAAAACCATAGGTGGGTCCGCCCAACCTAACATAGAGTCCAAAACCAAAATTTTCTTGGGCACTACCCCAGACCCCATAAAGTGGGGTTACGAGTACCTCTCAAACAACTTGTGACCCCCCTCACTACACAATCAGCGCAACGAAGGGGGGGCTTCGCCCCCCCTCTAACTTCCCGGTTAACTTACGTGGGCTAGTTGTGGAAAGAATATAACACAACCCAACATTCTCCCACTTGCTGTTTTCTTTCCACAAGGTACCAAAAGAAAGATTAGTCATTTTTCCAGCCCTGAAATGCCCATTGTTTCTCTATACCAAGAGAACTTCTCAGAGCTCACAGATTTTGTCAATGCATCTGCAGTATTCTTCAAAGTATCCACCTTTACCAACAACACCTTTTTGTCTTCTATCATATCCCTCACAAAGTGATACTGAACATCAATGTGCTCTGTCTTTGATTGATATGCAAGGTTCTTTGCCAAGAAAATTGCACTTTGGCTGTCACAGTCTATCCTTATAGCTCCTTGTACTAACCCCATACTTGAACACAATCTCTATAACCAAACTGCTTCCTTGCTTGCATGAGTGACTGCCATGTATTCTACCTCTATAGTTGATAGTGCCACTACAGATTGTTTCTTACTCATCCAACTGACTGCACCTCCAAATACGTTAAACACATACCCACTTGTAGATCTTCTTTGATCCAGATCTCCAGCCCAGTCTACATCAATAAAGCAACGAATATCCAACATTCTGTCCAATCCTGATCTTCCATGGTAGCACAAACCATAATCACTAGTGCCACGCAAATATTTGAAAACCTGCTTCTCTATTGTCCAATGCTCCTTCCCTGGTTTTGACATAAACCTGCTCAATCCTCCCACTGCATGTGCAATGTCTAGTCCAGTATAGACCATTGCATAGATCAGGCTACCGACTGCACTTGCATATGGAACACGGGACATGTCCTCTTCCTCTTCTTGTATCTTGGGACACTGTTCAGTAGATAACCTCACACCTACAGGAATAAGAACCTTCACCAGTTTACTATCCTTCATATTAAACCTCTGCAGTATTGTCTCAACATACTTCCTCTAGTTTAACTAGAGCTTCCTCTTTGCCCGATCTCTTTTAATTTCCATGCCCAAAATATAGTTTGCAGCACCAAGATCTTTCATGTCGAATTTGGAGGACAATTGGGTCTTTAAATCCTGGATAATTTCTTTTTCATTTCCAACCAGCAACATATCATCCACGTATAAGACCAGATAAATAACATGGTCACCAATCAATTTAAAATACACACAGTGATCTACTTTGATTCTGGTGAAGCCAAGTCCCCGTATAAATGTATCAAATTTCTGATACCACATCCTTGGTGACTGTTTGAACCCATACAAAGACTTCTTTAACTTGCATACCAGTTCTTTCTTACCCTTCACTGCAAAGCCTTCAGGTTGCTTCATGTAGATTTCCTCTTCTATAATCCAGTGAAGAAATGTTGTCCTGACATCCATCTATTCTACCTCAATATCAAAAGTAGCAGCAACGAATAATAGTAATCTAATAGAAGTTACCTTGGCAACAGAAGAAAAAATATCACCAAAATCAATTCCCGGCACCTGGGAATAACCTTTTGTTACCAACCGAGCTTTGTATTTCTCCACCTTTCCTTCTGCATTTGTCTTCTTCTTAAACACCCATTTGTTGCCAATGGGTTTCCTTCCGGCTGGCAACTCCACCAGATCCCAAGCCTCATTTTTGTACAAATATGTCATTTCATCAACCATGGCCTCTTTCCAGAGTTTTACATCCTCTGAATTTACTACTTCCTTCACAGTTCTAGGATCATCATCAGTAATAGATAAAGCAAAATTTGAATAGAAAGCAGATGGACTATACCTTTCTAGCTGCCTTCTTTCTAGAACTGATCTTCTCACACCTAGAGTTTGTGGCTCTTCATCTTCTGATTCCTCCTTTGTTATAGAGTCTGATTCTTCCTCCTTAAGCTCAAACTCTATCTTCTCAGTTTCCTTTGGCTGGACTTCATGTTTAGTAACATCTTTTACCTCTCTGAGCACCACATCTCGGTTGTACACAACCTTCCGTGTGACTGGGTTCCAAAGCTTATAACCCTTTAAACCATCCTTATACCCAATAAAGATGCACTTTTCATATTTACTATCCAACTTGGTTCATTTCTCCTTTGGAACGTGTACATATGCATCACATCCAAATACCCTCAGATGTGAAAGAGACGGTTTCTTACTAGTCCATACCTCTTGTGAAGTCTTATCCTCCAACGCTGATGAAGGTGACCTGTTGACCAGGTAACATGCAATATCCACCGCCTCTACCTAGAATTTTTGTCCTAACCTAGCACCACTGAGCATGCTTCTTGCCCTTTCCATCAACGTATTATTCATTCTTTCTGCAACTCCATTTTGCTGAAGTGTATATGGAGTAGTCTTCTGTCGTGCTATAGCACACTTCTTACAGAATTCTTTAAATTCCTTGCTACAAAACTCTCCATCATTATCTGTCCTCAGCACCTTTATCTTCTTCTCTGTCTAATTTTCCACGAGAGCCTTAAATTCATTAAACCTGTCAAAGGCTTCAGATTTCTTCTTAAGGAAATATATCCATGTATTCCTTGAGAAGTCATCTATAAATGATACATAGTACACAAACTTACCCAGTGATGGAACCTTCACAGGTCCAAACACATCACTGTACACAAGTTCTAATATCTGTTTCGCCCTCTTACTACCTAAGGGGAAACTCACCCGATTTTGCTTCCCATATACACAATTTTCACAGAAATCAAAATCCAAAGAGCTATTACTCATACCTTCTACCATACCTTTACTCATACCTTCTACCATACCTTTACCATGAAGTATTCGAAGGCCCTTCTCTCTAATATGTCCAAGCCTTTGATGCCACAACATGGTCTTCTCTCTAGAGACCACTAGATTTTCTGCTCCACTTTCAGGAACCACAGAACTGTTGCACCCATCAATAACAGTGCTACCTTGCAGCCTGTACAGAGTTCCAATTTGAACTCCCCGCATCAATACCAGTGCTCCCCGAACCATTTTGCAGGTATCCTTCTCGAACACTGTTTTTACACTTGCATCGTCCAGCTTGCTTACAGAAATCAGATTTCTGGCCAATGCAAGAATATGCAGAACACCTGAAAGTGTTCTAACCCTTCCATCTCGCAACTTCAACTTTACTTTTCTGTGACCAATGATTCTAGCATTCCTGTCATCCCCTAAGAAGACATCACCACCATCGTATTTCTCATACTCGCAAAACCACTCTCTATGGGGAGTGAAGTGAAAGGATGCACCTGAGTCAACCAACCATGCCTCATGATCTACATGTGTACTTGAAGAAGCCAAGTACACATCCCCACCTTCATATGAGGTGATTTTCGCCTCTGCAGAAGGAGAATGATCAGATCCCTTTCCTTTATCAGGAGCTTTAGATTTATAGTCCCTTTTGTAGTGCCCTTCCTTTTCGCATTTCCAGCACACCACCTTTACAGGTTTTCCTAGAAATTTAGATCTCCCACTCGATGACTTATTTTTGTTTCTATTATGGGACTGTTCTCGTATAGACAAGGCATCACCATTCTAGCTCTCCATATTTTTCCATCTCATCTCCTCCGTCAGCAAGGATGAGATTATTTCATCAAACTGCAAGGCAGTTGCATTGCTATCTATTGCAATAACCAGACTATCCCATGAATCTGGTAGAGAACACAACAAACTGATGCACTTATCTTCATCTAAAATTTTAATATCAACAGATGCTAACTGACGTACCACAGTATTAAATGCATTCAGATGCTCTGTCACCGAGTCTCCATCTTTCATCCTTAGGTTATACATATTTTTCCGCAGGAACATTTTATTCACTAGAGACTTAGATTGGTACAAAGTCCCTAACTTGTCCCACAAAGCCTTTGCCGTAGCTTCCCCTGATACATTTAGCAATACTGAATCTGAGACACAAAATCGTATTGTGCTCTTTGCTTTCCGATCCAACTTCTTCCATTCTTCATCGGACACTCCTGTTGGTTTAGTACCCGGATCTACCACGATCCACTGATCTTTATCCACCAACAAATCCTCCTTCTTGAGTTTCCACAACTCAAAACTCTGACCATTAAATTTCTCAATCTCTATCTTTCCACTACTCACCATCTTCTTTCACCACCAGAATTAATCTTACAGATCTTCCACTGAACAGGGTCTACCACAGGCCCGAGCGAAACCCTCAACAACAAAGGCATCCCCTTGAAGCCAAAACAACTCTGATACCAAATGTAGGTTTCAACCCCATACAAAAATTACCTACATACGAATTCTAAAACACAAAAAATAAACAATGCGAGAGCATAACACATAAAACACATATACACAAAGATTTTCCCCTGGATCCCAAAACCGGGACTACCAGATTGATTTTTCATTATGTTCCTTTCAATGTTATAATACATATTTATACATGTCGAAGCATCCAATACCATGGACTGAAAAACCATCGCATCCAATACCATGGACCGAAAACCATCGTGTCCAAAAACATGTGCGAAAATCATGCACAAAACCATAGGTGGGTCCGCCAAACCTAACATAGAGTCCAAAACCAAAATTTTCTAGGGCCCTGTCCTGGACCCCATAAAGTGGGGTTACAGGTACCTCTCAAACCCCTTGTGACCCTCCTCGCTACACAATCAGTGCAATGAAGGGGGGGCTCCACCCCCCCTCTAACACCCCTATTAACTATGTGGGATAGTCGTGGAAAGAATATAACACAACCCAACACTATCGGAACAACCAGGAAAGCTAGCACAGAAGGTAGAAGCTGGAACTATCGGGAACAACCTGAACTGCTGGGAATTGCCAAAACAGCTGGGAAATATGATGCAAAGGGCCGATGTCAAAACTGTGAGGAACAGTCAGAACAACTGGGAAAAGTTGATGTAGAGGGCAGAAGAGGTGATGCAAAAATAGTTGGGGTTAGCCAATCTTGTGTCGGATTAGCTAGAATTCTACTCGGTAAAGTGAGGTAAAAGTCACTCATATTTTCCTCTAGTATTTTCTCTATAAAGGATTTCTAGATGAGCATCCTATATTTGTATTCAGATATTTCTCCTGTATAATAATAAAACCTTCAGAGCTTCTACACCAGTTTTCCCACATTGGGTTTTTCTGAAGACTATTGTGTCCAAAAATATGTGTGCCCTAGGTATCCTGTTCTTTGCTCTGTTTTATGTTTCATGAGATCAAATATTTAATTAGTGTAGGCTACAAAAGTAATTTTCTTCAATATTCAGAAGAATAACTTGAGAATGTATATTAAAATCGAGTAGGTGAACTAGATTCAAAATTGTTGTAGTAGGGGTGCCTTGGACTAGTAATTTTCACATAGATAAGGTAAAGAACTTTCTTTACATTAAAAGAATATTGTTTTGGAGGATTTTCTTAAACCTAGCAATGAAAACCTTGATCTAGTCTACTTTTAAAAGCTAAAACTTAACAAAATGAAGTGGTCAAAGCCACACATACAATGAGAAATAATAGGTTCCCACATAAAGATGGATCGATCCATCCAACTAAGGAAGACTAAGTCCATAAATTATTATTTCTTGAAAATGATGACCAAAGTTTGCTTGATTAATGCTTGAAGTAGTTATTAAACCTGAAGGATTTTTCCATGTCCCAAAAAATTGTCCAATGTTCCAATATTTGACTTGTACTAATGAATAGTAGCCCAAAATATGCCAATGACTTGGTTAGAAAGCTCCCACATCTATTTTGACCATTTCATTTTCTCCCACGCGTAAGTCTGAGCATGTTAACCATTCCCACAAATTTCCTTGAGGATGGTGTTAATCTAGGTTGTCATTAATGTAAATATGGCAGTAGTTAGGATGGAAAAGGGATGCTAAATGTTGAAGAAGTGTCAACCATGCACCATGATGAATGACCACACTTGGTGAAGACAAGATGATCACATTGATGACTATACTTCATGAATGACATGTCCTTACCTCACCCTGATGACCACACTTGATGATCCTAATGATGAAAGACTCCCTTGATGACATGAATCCCATCCATGAAAAATTTCCACTGTCCTCTATTTTTTATGCACCATCTATTGACAAGCCACATGAAAACACATTTCTCACTCTTTAGAGGAAGCATATGAACTTGATACATATTCCATTTTTTATATCATATTTTATTCTTTCTAATGAGCTATCACATGCCTCGAAACTCCAAATATTCTAAGAGATATGAATTTTTAAAGATAAGGAAATTATTTTGGTCATTAAGCCGACCTAAGCTCTTTTTCATGTCGGCCTACACTTAAGGGACATTACTATTCATTGGTGGTTGAATTTGTGCATATATATAAGCACTTAAACCAATCAATTTCAGATCATCCTCTACAACAATTCAATTACAGAGTTCGGTTAAGAGAAAAAGGGTGTTCATACCTCATGAACATGAGAAGATTAAGCTAAGGAGATTGTTCAAGCTCGGTGCCTTTACCCTTAGAATCTTTGGATTGGTTCATGTGCATTTCTGTGGTGTTAATTCGAGTTTTACAAAGGCTAAATTTTGGACCTATTCCCTCTAAATCTTTGGACCTATTATAGTGATGAAATTTCGACCTATGATGTTGTTTTTCCGCATCTGTGGTGAACATTGACCAGGGTTAAAGTACAAGGCAAGTGCGAACTCTGGTAAATTTTCTATTGAGGCATATTTCAATTGTATCTTGAATAATTTGGTTCGGACCTGTGGCAAGCTTCCCTATGGTGGTGTAGCAGACTTTTTTCTAACCTGTGGAAAACTTCCCTTTGGTGGTGCATAAAAATTCTCTCGATGTTGTGGAAGACCTCTCTTGGTGGTGTAGCAAACTTCTCTCAGTACTTTGGCAGACCTCTCTTAGTGGTGTATCAGAATTCTCTCTGTGTTGTGGCATACCTCTCTTGGTGGTGTAGTAGACTTGATGGTGGTGTGGAGAACTGTTTGTATTCTGAACCTGTGACAGCCTTAGTGCAACAGTTGACTTAGTGTTTTGAGTACGGAAAAGTCCTAGTGCAATGTGATTTTCTTGGGACATCTGGTGTATTATGGTGTAAATATTTTTATACAGTTGGCATGGTGCAAGAATTATTGTTGCTCCAGTAAAGTTATGAAAAAGTCTTGGTGCAGAATTAATGAAGAAGTGCGATGGTGCAGAGTAGTGCAGATTGGTAAAATGAAGTATTTGATCAAATAATTCCAGTGAAGTAGCAAAGAAAGATTGGTGTCCTTGGGGTATGTTCCCCTAAACTCAAGGTTGGAGCCTTGGTGAAGATAGGGTCGAATCCCTAGAGTTCGTAACCTCATTAAGTCTAAGTTGGTGCTTGGAAATCATTCTACACCTTCATTTGTAAAAGGATCATTTGTCCTTCTTATTTCAATAATAAAATTATTCATTTCTATGATTTTAAATTATGTAGAATCTAACTGGTTAACCATTGAAAAGAAATATTGATTCACCCCCCTCTTAGTATTTCCAACAATTGGTGTCGGAGCCAGCTTCTTCACTATCAGCCTAATAGCTAGAAGAAGGATTCTTAGGCACAATGAAGAATCAAGAAGTGACAGGGAGGATTCCTATGTTCTATGGAACAAATTTTGGTTTTTGGAAGAAACGGATGTCCTATTATTTTATGTCCCTTTGACCCAAAGTTTGGCATTCTATTTTGAATGGGTATAATGCTCCTTCCACTCTTCCAACTAATCTTGATGAAAGGAAGGCTTACATTACTAATGCCAAAGCTCTAAATTCCATTACTAGTGGAATTTTTGACTCTGAATCTATGAAGGTCTTGAATTGTGACTCAGCGCAAAGAAGTATGGGATAAGATGGCTAACATATATGACGGGGACTCCAAAGTTAAGAAGTAAAATCTTCAAACACATAGAAGGTAATTCGAAAGTCCATAAATGGATGATGAATAATTTATTGCATCATACTTTCTCCAAGTATCTGAAGTAGTCAACTCTCTTAAAGGATTAGGAGAAAATGTTGAAGAAAGCAGTGTTGTTCAAAAAGTCTTAAGATCTCTTCCTGTAAGTGTTATAGAAGAAATGAATGACCTAAATAATCTCAAGATGGATGAACTTCATGGAATCCTCATTGCCTATGAAATGAGAAAAGGAATCCAAAGTTCCAAACATGCAACATTCAAGGCCTCAAAATCAAAAAATGGGAAAGGATGGAATACCAGCAGTGATGACTCCGATGTTGAATCCTAATTGGCACAATTTGTATTAAGACTAAATAAAGTAACCAAGCTAAAAGGTAAGTACCCTCTTATTTGTTTCAAATGTGGAATAATAGGTCATTATGCTCCAAAATATCCACATAAGCATGATAATGATGATGAGGAGGATTCAAAAAGGAAGGTATACAAAAAGAAAGGGTTTACTAAGAATAATTTCCTCTCTAAACAAGATGAGTTTGATGAAAATGAATTTTTAGTCATCGAGAAAAAATCATCCAAAGATATCTCTCATCAAGAAGGAGGTGATGAGGAATCAGATGAAGAAGATGACTATGTTGGAAGCAAAGAAGTACCATTTATGGCATTCACTAATGATGATGATCCAAGACAAGAAAATGAAGGAAATGTGAATAAATTACTAATAAGTGCCATTGAAGAAAATGATAAGTTGTGAAAGAAGTTTTTTTCTTTTAAAACAGAAAAAGAGGAAGCTAAAAGAAGGGAAGACATCGTGAACAATAAACTCAAAGAAAAGGAAGAAATTTGTGAAAGACGTGACGCTGAAATAGTATCTCTCAGGAAGGAATTGGAACAAGTCAAAAGAAGCTGGAAATGTTCTCAAACACTTGATCACATTCTCAATATTCAAAAATCTCAAAATGACAAGTCTGGGATTGGTTTCAAAGGAGAATCTTCAAGCTCAAAGGATTATGCAAAAAGCTATGTTGGCATTCTCTCTAGCTATGCAAAAGAAGAGAAGCCATCTTGCAAAGAGAAAAGACCCACCTGAAATCCATAGAATGAAGAAAGAATAATCTCAAGTAAGAAACGAGACTCAAGTCATATCTATTACAATAGGTATCAAACTATTTTTCTTGGGAATTTTTCTTATTTAAAAAAAAAAAATCGTCAAGCTAAACATTGCATGGTTTGTAAGAATGAAGCACTGAGATTGAAGGATCAAACAAACAAACCATGTGGTCTCAAAGGGAAAGGAAAAATCAAGACCTACAATGCTTTTGATACTTTGACCAAATTTGATCCAATTTTCTCATTATGTAATGATAATGGACATAATGAAAAAAATTTCCCCCTCGAAATAAGAGAAGAAAAAGATGAGATTCCTAATACGGATAAATGTGGCCTAGCTCTATGTCCTCACAGTTATGAAAATAATTTGTTTGTGGATAGTGGGTGCTCCATACATATGATAGGTGACAAAAGGAAGTTTGTCTTATTGAACAAAAAGGAAGGAACTGTATCCTTTGGACGTGGATCTGCCAAAATTGTTGGAAAAGGAATCGTTGCCCTTATTAATGGAAAAGGAAAGGCTCAAAATGCTTTGCTAGTAGACGGGCTCAAACAAAATCTCTTGAGTGTTAGAAAAATTTGTGATCAAATACATAATGTTTTCTTTAGCACTAAATATTGTGAAATAAGGAACTCTTCCTCAAGAGAACTTGTAGCAAAAGGAGTAAGAACATCATATAACGTCTACATTATGAACAAAATTCAAGAAGATAAATGTTACCTAAGTCAAACAAATGAAAGTTGGTTGTGGCACAAGTGACTGGGACATAAAAATTTTTATAACTTGATCAATATCAACAAGATTAATGCAGTGCGAGACATTCCAAATTTATTCAAGACAAATCAAGTTGTATGTGGTCCATGTCAACATGGAAAGAAAACTAAAACTAGCCACAAGACCAAGGAGTTCTCTACATCAAAACCTTTGGAGATCATTCATGCTGGTTTATGTGGACCAACTAGAAGTCCAACACTCCAAGGTGAAAGGTACTTTGCTTTATTTGTTGATGACTATACTAGAATGATGTGGTTATATGTCATAAAATATAAATCTGAAGCATTTGAATGTTTTAAGAATCTTAAGGGTCTTGTTGAAAATGAAAAATATTCTAATATTAAATGTCTTAGAATGGATAGAGGAGGAGAATTCAAATCAAAATAATTTGATGAATTATGTAAAGAGCAATGAATCAAAAGATAACTCTCTGTTGCTAGAACACCCAAGAAAAATGGGGTTGTTGAAAGAAGAAACCAAATTGTTCAAGAAATGGCAAGGACAATGTTACTAGCAGCTGACTTGCAGCCAAAATTTTGGAGAGAAGTCTTCGAGACAGTAGTTTATACCTTGAATCAAACTCAATTAAGACCGAACAACGAAAAGACTCCTTATGAATTATGGAAGGGAAGACCCACTTTAGTAAAATATTTCAGAATTTTTGGAAGAAAATCCTTCATAAAAACCAATGGTGACTCACCAGGAAAATTTGATTCTCGAGTTGATGAAGGAATATTCCTTGGATATTCCACTAGGAGCAAATCTTGCAAATGCTACAACAATTGAATATGAAAAATGGTGGAAAGCATTGATGTGAAGATTGATGAAGGCCTTCTAGGAAGAGAAATTAAAGATCATGAAGTTGAGTCATTTCTTGAAGAAAGCGAAGAAGAACCTGAAAAAAAAGAAGAAAAATATCAAGAGCCTCAAAATGAACCTACACAAACTCCCTCTAAGATCAAATTCCTTCAAAAATATCATCCTGAGGAAAAGATTATTGGAAATATTGATGAAGGAATTCAAACTAGAAGAAGTGTTAAACACACATGGGCAACAACATAATCTGAAAGATAAAACATGAGAATACATTTTTATTAACAAGTGATATACATTTATAGTACTTGGTTTGACTGTTGGGTTTCACATCCCAAGGTCTCTTGGACTCCTTTTGTCTATTTGGCTTCCACACTAACCCATTGAGGATTAGGTGTCCAACAAGAAGGATGAAGAACACTCCAAGAAAAGAGGATGTTGCACTTCTCTCTATGATAGAACCTGAGAATTTCTCTCAAGCTAGTAAAGATCCTCATTGGATAAAGGCCATGGAAGAAGAAATGTATCAAATTGAAAAAAATGAAACCTGGTAGCTAGTACCTCGTCCAAAAGATAAAAATATAATTGGAACCAAATGGGTATACAAAAACAATATGAATGAGGATGGACAAATAATAAGAAATAAAGTAAGGCTTTTTTGCAATGGATACTCACAAATTGAAGGAATTGACTTTAAAGAAACTTTTTCTCCGATAGCACGGTTGGAAGCTATAAGGATGTTTTTGGCATTTACTTGCTCAAAAGGATTCAATGTTTATCAAATGTATCTAAAATCAGCATTTCTGAATGGAGAACTCAATGAAGAAGTCTACATGGAGCAACTCGAAGGATTTGATTTTGCCGAAGGAAAAGACTTTGTATGCAAGTTGAAAAAGGCCTTATACATGTTAAAACAAGCTCCTAGAGCTTGGTATGAAAAGTTGGATCACTATCTGCAACAAGAAGGTTTCAAAAAGGGAGTAGCAGGAAGCAATCTTTACATGAAGATGGACAAGGATAAATTGTTGATCCCTCTTGTATACGTTTATGATCTAATATTTTCCAGCAATGATGATGGGATGAGCCATGAATCTTCCATAAAAATGTCCAAAAGGTTTGAGATGTCAATGATTGGTGAGCTATCTTGCTTTCTTGGGCTACAAGTATCTTAAAGCATTGCAGGAATGTTTATGTCTCAAGAAAAATATCTTAAAGACATTCTTAAAATATATGGGATGGAACATTGTGCACCTATGAGCACACCGATGACCACAGTTTGCAAATTAAAAAAGTATGATGATTCCCCTCTCATCGATGAAACTATTTATAGGTCAATTATTGGATCTCTCCTACACTTAACTGGTACCACGCCAAACATTATGCAAGTTGTGGGAATTGGTAGCAAGATTTCAATCAAACCCTAAACAGTCTCATCTAGCAGTTGTGAAGAGAATACTTAGATATTTGAAAGGAACCATTGATTTTGGTCTTTGGTATCCCAAGAGTTCAACTCTTACTGTGATAACTTATTCTGATGCTAATTTGGCTGGAAGTGTGGATGATCGGAAAAGTACTAGTGGAAACACATTCTTTATGGGAGATTGTCTTGTATCTTGGCTAAAAAGAAAGAAATCATCTATATCTTTCTCTACAGTTGAAGGAGAATATATAGTTGTGTCTGACTTTTGTACACAAGTACTATGGATGAAGGAAGATTTGAAGAATCTCAACATAGAAACTAAGAAACCAATCACCATTTTTTTTGACAACACCAGTGCCATTAGTCTTTCAAAGAATCCATTGATGCACTCGAAGACCAAACATATTCCAATCAAATACCACTTTCTCCATGAGAAGGTTATTGAACAAAATATCAAGTTGGAATATGTCAACGCAAAGGAGAAAATTACAGATATCTTTACATAACCTCTACCTTGAGAATCATTTGAATATGTTCATCAAAAATAGGGGTTCATTGCTCGTGCATGAAGTTAAAGCAAACAAGCAGCATGATAGGGGAGCGCATTGGCACCCCATGATCTGGATCTTGGGGGGAGGCCCCCAAGATCTAAAAGATTGAAATGGATCTTGTGGGGGAGGCCCCCAAGATCTGAAGAATTGCAATGCTAGAAAGAAAATGACAAAACACATAGTAAATAAAACCAAAAAGAAACTTTTTATTAAAACTGATAATAATTATAAAGGCTACATTGTGGCGGCCAATCTATCCTTTTACAAAATGTGACTTGTTACTTATAGTCTTTATTAGTTACAATACCACGGGTCAATTCCATGTGTGAATGAATACCATGGGTGGATGTCAGAATACCATGGGAAAATACTATGGGTGAACGAATATCATGGGTGGATGTCACTTACAATACCATGGGTAAATTCCATGGGTAGATGAATAACATGGGTGGATGAATACCATGGGTTGATGCCATTTTCTATTTGGATCATTCCTCCCTCCTTAAGAAGCAATGGTCCCAATTGCATGAAGTTCCCTCCTGCAAAGCCTTTGTTGAATATGAAGAGCCACTAAAGAGAAGGGCTTTATGTGGTTAACCCATAACCATGATGAATGAAGATCTAAGTATATAGATACCATGTAATGCTTGTGATCAAATGTGATACTGACAGCGTGCGGCCTAGCAAATGGACTTCGGTGAAGTGTGGGTTTGTGGATGACCCATAACCATGAAAAACGAAATCTGAGGATAGAGATACCCTGTAATGCTTGTGACCAACTGTGATGCTAACAGTGTGTAGCCTAGCAAATGGACTTCAATGACAAGGATTTTGTGTGGTTGACCCATAACCATGATGTTGGTTGTTGATGAAGTAGCAGGTGCCTACATAGCCTGGGGTGGGAGGGCACATCTCCAAAGAAGCCAAGCTGAATGATGCTATGCTGAAACTAATTAATAGGAAGCAAGTTCCTACTAAAGTGAGGTGAGAGGGAACCTCTCCAAAGGGAACCGCCTCTAAATGTTGCTCCAGAATTAAAATGGACATAACTCGGTCAATATAACTCAGAACATTTATTATAACCATTTTTGGAAATAGAGGAACAATTTTTCATCTTCTCATGTGTTGGAAATCCTTATCTGGACACTCTAGAATCTCATATTCGCGCTGCAACTTTTCCACCATCACAAAAGTTCTGAAAAAATAGTTGATTTTAAATCAGTGATATCTCCCACATCTGAACTCCGATTTGACCCATGTCTTTTTCGAAATTGAGCAATGCTTTGAGAGGATCTCAGATCTAAAATCACTTTACTGAAATTCCGCTATCCACGAATTGTCATCATAAACATTTCTGCAACATAGCTGATTTTAAATCAATGATATCTCCCTCATTCAGACTTCGATTCGGCAGATTTTTTTTTTTGAATTTGGGTATTTTTCACAAGGAATCTAGATATGTTATTTTTTTTTGTAAATTATGCACCAAAAATTTCATATCTGATCTGAAAACATGCCGCCCAAAAACATTCCTGCAAAAAAATGAACAAAGAAAAATTATTCCTGCCTGGCCCAAGAAAATGCTCTATGGAGGACGTAGCACATGCCTAAATTTTGTTGAATATTGCTGGAAAATTTGAAACTGAAATATGCATCAAACCCTCATTCCCATGGAATCATAACCTACTCTGATACCATTGATCTGAATCTTGGGGGGAGGCCCCCAAGGTCTAAAAGATTGAAATGGATCTTGTGGGGGAGGCCCCCAAGATCTGAAGAATTGCAATGCTAGAAAGAAAATGACAGAAAACACAGTAAATAAAACCACAAAGAAACTTTTTATTAAAATTGATAATAATTATAAAGGCTACATTGTGGCGGGAAATCTGTCCTTTTACAAAATGTGAATTGTTACTTATAGTCTTTTTCAGTTACAATACCACGGGTCAATTTCACGAGTGAATGAATACCATGGGTGGATGTCATAATACCATGGAAAAATACTATGGGTGAATGAATACCATGGGTGGATGTCACTTACAATACCATGGGTAAATTCCATGGGTGGATGAATGCCATGGGTGATGCCATTTTTTATTCGAATCACCCCATTTTCCATTGATGTCAAAGGGAGAGAAAATGTGGGAATATTTCCATCAATGAAAAAGGTGGAGATTGTTAATCTAGGTTGTCATTGATGTAAATATGGAAGTAGCCAGGATGGAAAAGGGATGTTCAATGTTGAATAAGTGTCAACCATGCACCATGATGAATAACCTCACTTGGTGACGACAAGATGATAACCTTGATGACTATACCTGATGAAGGACATGTCCTTACCTCACCCTGATGACCACACTTGATGATCCTAATGATGAAAGATTCCCTTGGTGACATGAAGCCCATCCATGAAGAATTTCCATTGTCCTCTATTTTTTCTGCAACATCTATTGACCAGCCACATAAAAACATATTCTAGAGGCATCATATGAACATCATACCTATGTCATATTTTAGAGCATATTTTTAGCTTTCTAATGAGCTATCACGTGCCCCAAAACTCCAAATATTCTAATAGATATGAATTTTTAATGATAAGAAAATTAATCTAGTCATTAATCCGAACTAAGCTCTTTTTCATGTCAACCCACACTTAAGGGACATGACTATTCATTGGTGGTCGAATTTGTGCATATATATAAGCACTTAAACTAATCAATTTTGGATCATCCTCTACAACAATTCAATTACAGAGTTTGGTTAAGAGGAAAAGGGTGTTCATACCTCATGAACATGAGAAGATCAAGCTAAGGAGATTGTTCTAGCTTGGTGCCTTTACCCTCAGAATCTTTGGATTGGTTCTTGTGCATTTCCGTGGTGTTAATTCGAGTTGTGCAGAGGCTAAATCATTCAGACCTGTTCCATGTAAATCTTCAGACCTGTTGTATTGATGAAATTCTGAGTTTTGGTGTTTCTTTCATGGATTTGTGGTGAACATTGACGAGGGTTAAAGTACAAGGAAATTGCAGACTGTGGTAAAGTTTCTATTGAGGCATATTTTTGTTGTATCTTGAATAATTTGGTTCAGACCTATGGTAGACTTCCCTTTGGTGGTGTAGAAGACTTCTTTTGGACATGTGGCAGACTTCCCTTTGGTGGTGCAGCAGAATTCTTTTAGTGTTGTGGCGAACCTCTCTTGATGGTTTAGCCGAATTCTCTTGGTATTGTGGTAGACCTCTCTTAGTGGTGTAGCAAACTTCTCTCGGTGTTGTGGAAAACCTCTCTTAATGGTGTAGAATACTTGATGGTGGTGTGGAGAAATATTTGTAATCTGAACCTATGATAGCCTTGGTGTAGCAATTGATTTAGCATTTGGAGTAGGGAAACATCTTGGTGCAGTGTGATTTTCTTGGGACAGTTGGTGTAGTATGGTGTAAATATCTTGATACAATTGGCATGGTGCAAGAATTCCTAATGCTACAGTAAATTTTTTATGAATAAGTCTTGGTGCAGAATTAATGAAGAAGTGTGATGGTGAAAAATAGTGCAAATTGGTGAAATGGAGTATTAGATCAAATAAATCCAGTGAAGTAGTAGAGAAGGATTGGTGTCCTTGGGGTAGGTGTCCCTAAACTCAAGGATGGAGCCTTGGTGAAGATAGCATCGAAGCCCTAGAGGTCGGAGCCTCATTAAGTCCAAGTTGGTGCTTGGAAATCATTGTACACCTTCATTTGTAACAAGATAATTTGTCCTTATTTCAATAATAAAATTATTCATTTCTATGATTTTAAATTGCATAGAATCTAACTGGTTAATAATTGAAAATAAATATTCATTCACCCCCTCTCAATATTTCCAATAGAGGGAATGCCTTGAATGATGAGTTACGTGTTTTTCTTGAGGAAGGTGGTCACGCCATGGTTATTCCATTATGTCATCATTTGACCAGTTCTAACCTAGGGCATTACCTTTAGGCCTCCTTTTTTAAGTTGCATATGTGGGTTGGAAATTGTCAGTTTTTCTTGCTTGGGTGTTATAACTCCAATGTTTTTCTACTTTAGGGCTCTAGGAGGTTGGCACATGTGATAGATAGCTCCATGCATGTGCAACATGAAATATGTTACATGAAATGTAAATATGTGTTTCCATCTTTTACTCATGCATTACCATGCCCACGTCTCCCCTTGAAGTCTTCTTTTTGCCAAAATTGCTACATGGCATATTGTATGCCTCTCAATGATCATTTTGAGCCCTTATTTTGGACCTAGGATCCCAATGCATTGGGATTTGTGAAGTACCTCGTAAAATGTGAAAGTATCCAAAAATAATCCTATCTCCAATCTACCCTGTTGAATGAAAGTGAAAATTTTGACTATAAATACCATTGCCATAAGGACAGGTAATAATCACTATGACAATTATTAAGTGAGATTGTCCTCCTAAAAAATAGTACAAAAATGCTTCCAAACAATGGAAAGAATTAGTCATAGCTTTCCCATTAAGTGGTGTGCATTTGGTATGGAAAGCACATGATGGCACCCATATTTGGATAGGGGAGGATGCCATTATGGGCTATGATAATAAGTTTTTTCCTTTTAGAAGATGTGGTCCAATAACTACATGGACAAGACTTAATCACACTAAACCAGAGCGTAGATAAGGATTGGAAAAATATATGGCATCAGAGGCAGTTAACTACAATAATTTAGTAGGAGATGTCATAGGTCACTGGAAAAAAATAATTTCTTCCTTGACCTAAAGTCATATTCTCATTAGAGAACATAATTATGAATTGGCATGGAACCAAAATAAGGATGGAGAACTACATTAGGAAATTAGGTTATGAGGTGGTTTTTACTTTTGATGAGGAGGAGTCTTGTTGATGGTGAATAAAAAAATAGAAACTATGAGCCTCGCCCCCAACAAAAAAAAATGATGTGGCTAGCACTGATGGTTGACTTACTACTTGGGACTATCTAAAAAAGAAAAACAAACAAGGCCTAGGTATTTGCTACATTTGTATAAATGTAGATGCATTTATTCCACACATGTTACTAGTTCTTACTCTCTTCTAATATGAAGTGATATTTTCACTTAATTGGAATTAGAAATGTATGGTGTTATCCTTCTATGGAGGCAATATTAGCATATTAGTTCAACAAACCTAAGCTAAAAAAAATTGTTTATGTTGGAAATACATAGTGATACTAAGAGAGGGGGGTGAATCAATATCACTTAGATTTAAAAAGATTTCACTTTATTAATCTTAAAATAGAAATCATATCACATAATCAACCATTAACATAGTGCATGAACACAAAAGTTAAAGTGGAAACCCAAACTGGGAGAAAACCACTTGAACGTTTTTTTGTTTGTCTTCAATTTATAAAAATTTTACAGGCAATGATATTTGAGGAAACTAATCCTCTATAAGCACCAACCTACAATATTGCAGGCTTCAACCTATCAAGAAGATGAAAACACAAATCATCTGTAAGCACCAACTTACAACATCTCAAGCTCCAACCTATCGAGAATATGAGGACACCAATCCTCCATAAGAAAAAACTTATAGTTGTGCAGGTTACAACCTGTTGTATAGATGACAACACTTATAGTCTCAGATCAAATCGACCTAGCACTTCGTCGTTCATGTTTCAATATTTAGGCTTAAAATAACATCTACTCACTTGGAAACTTGTACCCAACACTACACCCTTTTCCTTGCTACATGACTTGTTATTCCAGCCCTGAATTATACTATCTAGACTCTTTTCTACCCTTTACAACCTTCATAAATCTACTATCACTTATTTAAGATGCTCGACATGCTTGTGGCCTAGATAAATAAGGTTTGGCCTCCTCCAAAACAACAAGAGTAGAAAGCACAAATTTCATCCTGGTCACATATTACCACCATAAGAAAAGATCCACAAAGCTTACCTCTGCAATATGCCCTTATCAACTTGGAAATATTCTTCAGTTATCCCTTTTCTCCTTAGCTCAGCCTCATCTCCCTTAGCTTAGATCTCCTGTGGTCTATCACATGTGAAATTTCTGCTACCAAGAAGGTGTTGGTAACTTAGTTAATTATTTTGATTATTTATACATACAAAAATTAATAATACACCAAAAAGTAATGAATAAAAACATGCAAAAAACCATTCACCAAATAATATTTGCAGAAGAATACACGAGAAACCAATCACACAAATAACACATATTTTTTTACAAACATTCGTGGAAAAACCCCAATATGGGGAAATCCAGTCTTCAGTTTGAGTGTTATATTATTAATCTTCAGTAATTTGTTAATGAGAAACTACAAAAATTTCTTGCCCCGTGCTTAGCAAAGCTCCAAAAAAATGTATCCTCTCCTCTGATGATCAAATTGGCTAGGGAAAAACCCCATGGTCCTCTTTTGCAAATTGTACCGCCTCTCCAGCAACTCGCACTGGTTCTTTGACAACTCACATTGACTCTCTAGCAATTCGCACTATCTCTCTGATAATTCGCACTGCCATTTTTGGCACTCACACGACCTCCTAGAAATTTTCACTACCCTTCTGAAGCTTGCACTTCCTCCTAAAGATAATCTCGGGCTCCACACGTGCAAATTTACTGAGCAACTCAACCTCCTCTTGAAGCTCACGACCTCTGCCGGAAAATCTCGACCTGCTATAGAAAATAATTTGCCCAGCAAAACTCCCTTTGAAACTCAAAAACTAGAAGTCTCTTAGATGAATAATAACCCTAGAAAATCTTTCTCATCTAATGGTGTTGAAACCCTTTTGGTGTCTCATTGAAAACTCACCCAACTCAATGTTTGATATGTCTCAAATGTTTCTGATCAATCTCCCTTTGTAATTTCCTATCACATATAAATGGCTAAGATTAGAAGTTATCTTGTCCCAATTTATGGCTAAGATCATATTAGAAACTTTCAAGAAGCTTCTAGAGGTGAATCAATCTTATCTCAACTAATGTCAATTAATTAATCACTTTCCCTAAGTTTTAACTAAGGAAATATTTAAATCACTAATTGACTTAAGTAAGACATTTTCCCTAAGTGAAACATAGGAAAAATTACATGATCTTGGAAATAATTAATTCATATGTGCTCCTAGCCTTAGTGATACCTCTTAAGACTAGAACATTTGTTTGAGCTACTATATTTAACACTCCCTCTTAGTGAAGAAGGTGTTCTCAACAAACAACTTGTCCCCAAAGAAAACAAGATTTCCTTTATTCAAGGCCTTCGTCTGAATTCCTGTCATGTACTGATGTATAGTTACATATTATAGTCTAATTGATCCATGTTGTACACAATCCCTGATGAAATGGTATCGTATGTCAATATGTTTTTACCAATCATGAAATAATGGATTTTTATATAGATTTATGCAAATTTGATTATCACAATGAATGATGGTGGACTTTATCCTCTAACGAGACAATGCCACTAGAACCTTTTGAAGCCATATGGCCTCACTTGTTGCCATGTACTTTGATTTTTCAAATATTAATACAACAGACTTATGCTTCCTACTATTCCAAGAGACAACCCCTGATCCCATGCTGAATCAACACCCTAAAGTGTTTTTCCAGTCCACTGCATTACCTCTCCAGTCTGCATTAGTGTAGCCAATCAACTTGACACCATATCCCTAAGTATATTTCAAACCACTCAACTATACCTTATAGACATCATAACACATGCTTTGCTACTGTGTAATGCACTCTCTTTGGTTCCATTATGAACTAACTAAAAGTGTTGATTGCAAAGAAAATGGTTGACCTTGTGTTGACCAAATACATGAGAGAACTAATAAGTTGTCTATATAAGGCAGGATCCACTGCCTCCTGCTTTGATGCATCAATATTCCTCTAATTTCTTATCATAGGTGTAGACATGGATCTAAAGTCCAACATCCTAAATTTTTTCAAGCTCTCCAAAGTCTATCTCTCTTGACCAAGGAAGATTTCCCCATTTGTCTGCCACATCTCGATTCCTAGAAAATAGTGCATCAACCCCAAGCCTATCTTGAACTGTGTTTCTAATTTCCTCTTTCAATCCTCTATGGGTCCTAGTGACCTAGTCAAAAAAATATCATTCACATACAAAATAGATCATTTGTCTCACTCTTCATGAAGCCCATCTCCTGCAAGTAACTATCAATATGAACATAGCATACTCTAGGAGCTTGCTTGAGTGCATATAACACTCTCTTCTACATGCATACATGTGTTATCCTCCTATTGTCGCATGGAATGTCTAGGCACCACAACAATGGCTTAGATCGGCGGTTGTCACCCTGATCCCCAATATCTCCGTTTAAGTTGTCTCCCTACAGCAATCTAAGGGGGGTAGACCCTACGAAAATGGAATGACGAAGAACTAGTTGGAAACCAACCAGTTCAGGAGACACAGTGAAGCGACCAAGTACTTGATTTAGATTTAGCAAGATTTATAGGATGTGATTAGATTTTAAGCATTTGATGCTAGTGCCTTATGAAGTCAACTATCTTGCTAGGAAATTTAGGACCAAGTAATTGATTTGCAACTGCTACTTGGATGAATGACTATCTTATATGAAGTGAAAATCCTAAAGCTAATATGAGATGCAAGAATCTTGGTTAATTTTAGTTAAATTCTTATCTAAGTTTTAACTGTTTGATCCTTTCTGTATTGAGCCTGCTTTCATAGTAATTGGTAGAAAGAAGATAAGGTGAAGCACGCTAAGGAGTGATTAACGATACCTCTCCTAAAAATCTAACATACGCAATGCTTCTGGTGCTACAAAGAGTTGTGGCTCTGAGGACTCCAAGGTCACCATTTTAAGTACTATTAAAAGTAGGCTTCTCAAGCAAATATGGATGGATACCTATCTCTCTATAAACCAAGCTTATGCTTGGAAGTAAATTTTAGTTATGCGAACTAACTTAATATGAAAACGTGCGAGATGATTAGAAAATGAGATGAAGTTAGATTCAAGGATGAAAAGTGCTTATGCTACAATCTAATTCATAGTTATATATCAAAGTGCTTAATTGTCAAAATGAATGTTCACTTCACTAGACAAAGATTGAAAGATAAACTTCTTAGAAATATCATAATTAGACCACAATCTTACTTCAAATCTTCTAGATTCTTTCAAATGAAATTATAGCTCAAAGAAAACAAAAGTGTCTTCACAAATTAATATCAGATGCTCGAAAAATACTCAGTTTATGAAACAAAAGATATGCATTTTATCACAATTCCATGACAGAGTACTTAATTTTCAGAAATTAGTTTTTTGGACAGCAGTAAAAATTTATGACAACAACAATATGACAATGAAAACAGTAAGCTATCAATGATATCTTCATGCCAAAAAAATTCTGAAAAGTTTCCAAACTTGCCCACATGAATTGTCAAAAAATTTCAGCCTGTTATGATGTGATTTCCAGAATTATATAAGATCTAATATACTTATTACAGCCAACAACTAAAACATGAAATAAACCTAACAATTAATGCCCAACTTAAGAAATTAATTCCTTAATGTATTAGACAACTTAGGAACTGATTTTAGGCTAACCCACATGAAAGTTTGTCATTGTTATATTTTAGACTTCAGAAACATAATTATTTAGAGATAACAGTCAGCCAAAATGTAGATCTAGGCCAAGTTTTTGATACAAATCAAACATAAATGGATTATTAATGTATTTAGCAATTTTTTTAGTTAATTTCAAACCACTTAGATGTTTTTTTTACCACTATTAGAAAGGTATATGACTGTTGTAGCAAACAGTGAGAAAAAATATGGTTTAGAGATCAAACCCTTAGGCCCTAGGACTTGAAGATCACTTGCCCAAGTTGTCAAAAAAAAAATTCAATACCTAAACCAAAAAATTTTACCAAATTTTCTGCAAAAACCCACCAATAATTAGCTTCAGAAAATTAAATCTTCAAATCAGAAATGGAGCAAGTGGAATCTAGGGCCAATGAGAGCTAGCACAGGGCCAATAGAACTAACGTTGGGCTAGGAGAAGGTAGATTTGGGCTTAGGAGCCCCAAAATTGAAACCATTGTTCTGAAAAAAATAAAAATAATAAAAATAATAAATAATAAATAAATAAAATAAAATATAAAAATATAATATAATAAAATATAATAATAATAATAATAATAATAATAATAATAATAATTAATAAATAAATAAATAAATTTTGCTTCAGATCTTTAGATTTATTGCAAAATCTTTAATGGTTGACCTGGCAAAAATATTTAGGACAAGATATTTCCCTCCAGGGCTAGATCTGTCTCAAAACCCCCAGATCTGCTTGAAAAAATCTATGATCTAAAGATTTACTGCAAAATCTTTAATGGTTGGCAGTGCAAAAATATTTAAAAGATTTTGAAATTTTAGAGAGGTACTAGCCCAAAAACACCCTGTAGAAAAAAGATTATCGTTAGATAAATCTTGAGGCTTATATGAAGTAGGTTCTTCAAAAAATATGTGTTGAGAGTTGGATGGTCCAACCGAAGACTATCCCTAAATGCTCAATGAGAATATGAGAGATATTCTACAAACACTAGATCAACCATCAAATCAAGTAGAGAAATAGAACAGCAATAAAATTCTGAATAAATAGAGATATATGCTACTTCAATAAAAATTAAAAATGTTACCCTAGATCCAACAAACTAAATAAGATATATGTATTCAGATTATTCGAAGAGAAATATTGATTGAGAGCTTTTACATAATATTAAGTAGAAATTAAAACAATGTTAACATAGATTCATGAAGAGGAACACTACAAGACATTGAAACCCCAAAGACTTTTCTATTAATTCAAAAAAGTATACAAGAGAGCTTGAGAGCTTAGTTCACAATCCAGAGATCAAATGAATTGATTGACAAATGAATTCCTATTTAAAGAGAAATCTTCCAACTTCTAGTTCAAGTGATCCTCATCAAAGCAATCTCGATCATTTATGAGGATCAAAATTTATTTCAATCTCATCTGTCAAAATTTTAAATTCTTGAGGAAATTCGAATTTTTCAATTAAATGCATTTTAATTAATTCAAAAATTAAATTTTTGAATTAATTTCCTCAAATTTGACTTTGACTTAACCCATGGACCAAAAACTTAAATTTTAGCAAAATAATTAATTTACCTTAGTCCCGGGACCTTCAAAATTTTGATTTTTTAAGGACCGACGAATTTTGCCTTTGGAGAATTTAAATTTATCTAGGACCTAGAAATAATTAAATTTTTGGTTTAAGATTTTAATTAAATTTTTGCCACAAAATTTAATTAATTAACCTATGAGTGGATAAATTATTTTTCCAACCCTCAAGACACTTTTCATCATGATTTTCATATTTTTTACATCTCAAGGGGGAAACCCCGTTTGTAAAAAACCCTCACAGACTACCCATTTCTGCGACACAAATATAATCTAGAAGACCAAGCAATTTGTAATAAAATAACCTAACCAAATAATCAAGATTATTCCCAAATCACTTTTACATAGACTCGATCTAGAACACTAGGACTCGCCTAAGATCCCAGTGACAAAATCCATTCTAGATTTGGGGTAAGGTTGAAGGAAAACTCTACCGATCATTCGAGAATGGGTCGGTGAGACAAAAAACCTCCTGGAATGTAGACCATCACACGAAAACTAGGTTTACCTAGGAAATTACATACACGACACAGATCTGCTGAGATTATTTACATTATACACATGCAGAATGGGTTTACATTATACAGTCATAATCAGGCTGATGATGATAACTGAATGGCATGGACACGTCAATCAGGCGCTATCCCTTTTGCGAAAAAATGGGGTGTACTGTTATGGGTCATTGACACGTAGTGGTCAACATCTGGCTCTACTTGGGGACATGTTTCTGCAACGAAGGAATGTGAAAATTAAAAATATGCATCCAAGCAACACACAACATAACATAAGTAGCATCCATCCAAAAATCATCATATAATGTTAAGCACAGGAAATATATAAGCTATTCATTTATTAACTATCTAATAACATGAAAAACAAAAATCTAACTACAAAATGAAATATTGAAATAATAGGGTATAAGGTTAGAAATACAATACAAATATGCCCCATGGAATCATATGTGTTCAATATAGTGCATATTGAGCATTTGCCTACTTTCAGGCAAATCTGTTGGTTGCTTCTCAGATGTGCAATGTCCAATCCTGCAGACGGTAAGACTTTTTCCTATCTAAAAATCAAGCTACTCACAGCCATCTGATGCATCGAATCGCTTCCTCATTCTCTTTCTCTTGCGCTTGTATTTTTGGCGGGTTGTATCACTGATGATGTGGAAGATTCTACTTCAAAACTCTCAGATGAAGTATGCAAGATATGCATGACATGTCTTTCTTCATTTTGCATTTGATATGTCAAGAATCATGGATCAGTCTCACAAGTGTCATGAGTTATAACTCGATCTTTAATGACTGGTGGATTAACCATATGAGCATCAACCTGATTCTTATTAATTTCCATTTTATTTGAGTCACCTTCAATTATCCACTTTCAATGGAACAAATGGCCTCATAATAAGATGGAGCTTGCTACATCAAATAGGGAGGCTTATAATCTGTTGGAATTTCCTTGTTTCTTGCATCCTCTGGCTGATGTTGAAGTTTTTGTACCTGTATTGTTATGGCATCCATCTAGTTAGAGTTTTCAACCTTCATAGCACTAACTTCATTGGCATGGTTTTCCCCCATGGTCAATAACTTATTCTGAAGATATATCTAACCAGCTTCCATATTTTTTATTACTTTGTCTTTATCTGCTTTTATGGTCATCAAGCAATGTTGCATAGAGTTTATCTCTTTCTCATGATTTGCTTGTATGATAGCTAACTGATTATTATAATCGAATCACTTGATGGTCATTTATTCATCCATAATTGACAATCTATTCTGAATCGAACTTATTTCTTCTTGATAACTTATTTCCATGGAAGTCACGTGATTTGAATGATTAAATCCCATGATCATCATATTTTCCTCTAGGGCTAATAACTTGATTTGCATAGAATTAATTTCCATGTCATGATTAGCTTTCATGGTTTCCATTTCCTTAGCATGCTGACTCTACATGTCGATCCTCATATCCTCCATATTCTGAGCACACTTTTCTACTATGGTGGCTACATGATCGAAGTTTTTAATTTTCATGATTTCCATCTCCTCATCACGCTTTTCCAGTTGAGTATACAAAGTTCTCATATCCTTGATGAAATCAGTTATATTTTTTTCTTGATTAAGCTCCATATATTTTACCAACTATGTTTGACTGAACTTCATGTCTTTAACCAACTACTTTAGTTCTTCTATAAGATGCTTAGCATTCTCCCTTTCACGATTAACACTGATTTGGTAACTTGTTCCTGCTTTTCCACTATCATGGGTTCGTCCTGCAACAATATAAGTGGATGGCACATTCTAATATGGAGAATTGTCTTGAAAGCTTTCATTGACAACTGGATCATTTACAAGATCACTCTAATTCCGTTGCATAGTATTAGGGGCACAAGGTGAGCTACCTTGGTCATCATATCTATCTAAAAAAGCATTGATGATGTCTTGTAAAGAAGCAAAAGAATCTTAAAGACAATTATGAAGCCAATTCAAAGCATCACCCTCTAAAGAAGAGGAAAATAGATGCATTTTAACATATTCATGTTTATATTTGGGAGAACTACAATATTTGACTATTGTATGAGTAAACCTGCATAGATGCTTTCTAACAGCGACTGAATCACCACCCGAGAACAAAGGCAATTTATGAATGGCCTCTTCTGGCATATCATGGAGAAAATAGGTAAAATGACATGGGTTAAATGAATCATCTAAGATGACTTACTTGAAGGGATAAGGAGGGACAAAATGGATGCTAGAGAGAGACCCCTGCTCAAGAAAATCAAGAGATCCATAAGAAGTGAGCTTCTAGTAGAAATTCTTGTAAGAAATGAAAGAAGTGGAGTCGCCACTTGAAATGAATCTAGCTCTAAGATCCAATAGGAGGGTTTCTTGTTTGAGAAATAATGGATGAATAAGTGGAGTTGCCACCCAAACAAGAAACGAACCGATGTGTCCAGTGTTAAAAGTGCAGATGAAACAATTAATGAGATGATGAAAGATGAAGCGATTAAAGGATCAAATGAGGCCAAAAAATTTGTCGTTTCTGGCTCAAACGAAAAGATGAGAAATGAGAAGAATGATGAGGAAATGTCATTGAAACACTGAGAATAAAATTTCCTTAGAAATGGCACCAAAAAATGTTGGTGTTGCCATCTAAAATGAATGATAGAAATATGAAAGATGAAAGATGAATGTCATAAAGCCAAGGCCTGATAAATCGGTCCCCGACAACAACACCAAAAAATATTGTCGCACAAAATGTCTAGGCACCACGACAACGGCTCAGATTGGGGGTTGTCACCCTAATCCCCAATCTCTCTATTTAAGTTGTCTCCCTGAAACGGCTAAGGGGGGTAGACCCTACGAAAATGGAATGATGGAGAACTAGTTGGAAACCAGCCAGTTTGGGAGACACGGTGAAGCGACCAAGTACATGATTTAGAATTAGCGAGATTTATAGGATTTGATTAGATTTTAAGCAATTGATGCCAGTGCCTTATGGAGTCAACTATCTTGCTAGGAAATTTAGGACCAAGTAATTGATTTGCAACTACTACTTGGATGAATGACTATCTTATATGAAGTGCAGATCCTAAAGCTAATATGAGATGCAAGAATCTTGGTTAATTTTAGTTAAATGCCTATCTAAGTTTTAACCCTTCGATCCTTTCTATATTGAGCCTGATTTTGTAGTAATTGGCAGAAAGAAGATAAGGTGAAGCACACTAAGGTGTGATTAATGATACCTCTCCTGAAAATCTAACATACCCGGTGCCTCTGGCGCTGTAGAGAGTTGTGGCTCTGACGACTGCAAGGTCACCATTTTAAGTACTATTAAAAGCATGCTTCTCAAGAAACTATAGATGGATACCTATCTCTCTATCGACCAAGCTTATGCTTGGAAATAAATTTTAGTTATGGAGAACTAACTTAATATGCAAACACACGAGATGATTAGAAGATGAGATGAAGTTAGATTCAAGGATGAAAAGTTCTTATGCTACGATCTGGTTCAGAGTTATATATCAAAGCCCTTAATTTTCAAAATGAATGTTCACTTCACTAGACAAAGATTGAAAGATAAACTTCTTAGAAATATCATAATTAGACCACAAGCTTACTTCAGATATTCTAGATTCTTTCAAATGCAATTATAACTCAAAGAGAACAAAAGCATCTTCACAAATTAATATCGAATGCTTGAAAAATACTCAATTTATGAAACAAAATATATGCATTTTATCAAAATTCCATGACAGAGTACTTAATTTTCAGAAATTAGATTTTAGGACAATAGTAAGAAAAACTTTATGATAGCAACATTATGACAATGAAAACAGTAAGCTATCAATTATATCTTTATGCCAAAAAAAAATTGAAAAGTTTCCCAACTTGCCCACATGAATTATCTAAACTTTTCAGCCTATTATGATGTGGTTTCCATGAGTATATCAGATCTAATATACTTATTACAGCCAGTAATTAAAACATGAAATAAGCCTAACGATAAATGCCCAACTCTTAATTCCTTAATGTATTAGACACCTTTAGGAACTGATTTTCGGCTAACCCACATGAACTTTTACCACTGTTATATTTCATACTTCAGAAACAGAATTATTTAGAGATAACAGTCACCCAAAATGTAGATCTAGGCCAAATTTTTTATACACATCAAACATAAATGACTTATTAATGTATTTGTCACTATTTTTAGTTAATTTCAAACCACTTAGATGTGTTTTTCACCACTATTAGAAAGATATATGACAGATGTAGCAAATAAACAATGAGAAAAAATATGGTTTAGAGATCAAACCCTTAGGCCCTAGGTTTTGAAGATCACTTGCCCAAGTTGCCAAAAAAAATCAATACCTGAAACACAAATTTTTACCAAATTTTCTACAAAATCCCACCAATGATTAGCTTCCAAAAATTAAATATTCAAATCATAAATGGAGCAAGGGGAATCTAGGGCCAATGAGAGCTAGCATAGGGCCAATAGAACTAGCGTTGGGCTAGGAGAAGGCAAATATGGGCTTAGGAGCCCCAAAACTTGAAACCCTTGTTCTGAAAAAAAATTATTTTGCTTCAGATCTTCAGATTTATTATAAAATCTTTAATGGTTGGCCTTGCAAAAATATCTGGGACAAGATATTTCCCTCTGGGGCCTAGATCTGTCTCAAAACCCCTATATTTGTTTGAAAAAATCTATGATCTAAAGATTTACTACAAAAGCTTTAATGGTTGGCCCTACAAAAATATTTAAAATATTTTGAAATTCTAGAGAGGTACTAGCCCAAAAACACCCTACAGAAAAAATATTATCGTTAGGTACTTGAGATTGTTGTTCAACCCTTAGATCTTCTACTTGTTGAATCTGATCAATTGCTAACTCATGAGATCTCCTGAAGGCTTTCTCCTCCTAAAACTTAATGCCCCATCTCACGATGATCTTCCAAGTCCTTGGAATATAGATCTTGTATGCCATGGATGTTTCTCTATAATCAATGAAATACCCCTTTCTCTACAGTTGAATTCATCTAGGTGCCCTTCTTGGTTGGAATGTGACAATAAGCAATACTGCCAAAAATCCTCAGATGACCTACCTCTAGCTTCTTCTATAAATGCCTCCTCGGGTGTCATCTTTCCCAATACCTTATGTGGGACCTTATTTTGAATGTAAATTGTTGTGCTACATGCTTCTGCCCACATATATCTAGGCATATCATGATCATATAACATGGCCCTCGTTGCTCCAACTATGGTTATGTTCTTGTGTTGTGCAACCCCATTTTGTTGCGGGTTGTATGGAGTTTTACACTCCCTCTTGATTCCCTCCTTAGCACGAAACTCCTTGAAGGCTTTCTCAATATACTCACCTCCATTTTTTGTTCAGGTTACCTTTATCTTCTTTCCTATCAAGTTATCTGCAATAACCTTAAAATCCTAGAAGTGACTGAAGACTTCATATCTTGTTTTCAAGAAGAATATCTAGTTCTTCCTAGATAAATCATCAATCAAGGTCACAAAATGTTCATAACCCCTAAGAGATTGTGTGGATAAGAGACCACAAATATCAAAATGTATCAAAACTAATGCACCCTTGGTTCTATTGTCACTCCTTGGAAAAAAAAATTTGAAAAAAATTCAGGTACACACCCTCTACATACATCATGTTTTGTAATCACCTCTAGAATACCTATCACCATTTCTCTAAGCATATTAAGTGTTCCATGATGGTTATCACCCATCCTCTTATGCCACAACTCTCCCATACCTCTATTATTGTTGTTGTTAACTAATGCCTTTGGAGTATCAAACTGCAACCAGTACAACTTGTTTCTTCTTACCCTAATCTCCCTTGCTAAATTCCAACCCTGGTGTCTCAAATACACCTTTTATCCTCAAAAGTATACATCATACTACTTATTCTGAAGAGAAGATACTGAAATTAAATTCATTCCCATATCTGGCACGTGCACGGTGCAACACATCTATAACATGGATATTTTTTCCCGACTCCCTCTAAAATGTGACTCTCTCTCCCCCAACTCAAGTACACTTGGACTTGTTTCCCATTTGTATTTGGATCCTATCTCCACTTTGTACATAGATAAATTCTCTCTAACTCCTGTCATGTGACACGATGCCCCACTATCGATGTACCAGAATAATGTGGTGGTTGTGCTAGATAGGAAAGTTATAAGAGAGAACTCATCCTCAAGTATTGAAGACATTTCATCAATGTCTATTGAAGTTGTTGTCTATTTTTTATTCTTCTTTTCACCCTTAATTTTATTTGAAAATTAATTAACATAGTGTCCCAATCGATAACAATCGAAACACTTGATTTTACTCAAGCCTTTCTGTTTCTTCTCTCCCTTAGAGTTAGACCCTTTATTTGATCCTTTCTTGGGTTTTCCATTTCCTACAAGAGTAACATTCTCGTCATCCTCACCTTTTTGGCCATTGTTGTTGCTAGTGTTGACATAACTCTTTCTAAGCTCCTCTTGAGTGAAATCGCTCCAAATACTATCCTATCTAGGAAGGCCTTATTGTCCATTAATCACTTGGACAAAGACGTCCCATTGCTTCGAGAACACATTAAATGCACTTCTCATGATTTCTTCATCTTCCACTTTTTATTGGCCAATTGTTAATCCATCCTTGACTTGTTTGACCTTAGTAAGGTAATTGAAAATGCTTTATCCCTTGTTTTATCTAGTGTTTCGTGACTTCTTTCTAAGGACCAACTTTCTGTTAATAGTTGCACTATGGAACAAATTTAAGATGGCATCCCACATATTCTTACACGTATCCAACTCTGAAATGTGGGGTATGATATGATCTTTGAACCCATCTTGGATAAGGCGTCTAGCCTTGGCATCCTTCTTGCAATAGGTTTCCAATTGTGTTGGATATGTCAGTACAACAACAACAAAAATTTAATATACCTTCAATTTTTTCTCATCCAGCAAAAAAAGTATCATGGATATCCAAATACCAACATATGATGCACCATAAATGTTGGATTGTGTTATATTCTTTCCACCACTACCCCACATGCGGGGAGGTCATAGAGGGGGGAAATATATCCCCCTGTACATTGTGTGAGGTGTTGCTAGGGGGTCATAGGGGGCAATATCCCCTGATCCGAATTTAAATAAGAATGCAACACATTACAGATATAACCTTAAATACAGAGATGCAACAGGAATAACATTATCTTTCATTAATATCAAATAATGAAATATGCTTACAAACATAATGGAAATGGGACTAGCTCGGGCGATGGTAGCTTATCTCTAAGAAGAGATGTGGAGGCTACATACCTCTGAATTGAGTTACAATGAGGCTCAAGGGTCTTTTTCTCTATTTTTCTTTGTTTTTCTCTATTTTTCTTTGCGTTTCCCCAACGAGGTTGGGATATAAGGAGTTAGGGCTCGAACTAGTCGAACCTTTGCAAGACCAGCCTTAGAAATAACAACGGCCTCCCATGGGGGAAGAAAAGAAAGATGAAGGAGTAGGAGATCCTATCAAAATATTGCTTGAGGAGGCCCTCGAGAAAAAAGGAACACGATGATGGATAACTTTTCCCAGATCCTTCAATGGTTTCCCACCGACGGCGCATCCACATCTAATAATCACTCTGGAGACTCCACACCTTTTAAGGTACAAGTAAACTTTGACATTCTTATATTTGAGGGACAAATAGATGCATACGCAGTAGATAAATGGTTGAATCTACTAGAAGGATATTTTTTTGTTCATGGTTTTTCTAGGTGAGAAAATATTACTTTTTCTCTTCTCAAAGCCACCCCCCATATCAAGGACTAGTGGGAAACCTATTGTAAGAAGAAGGATGAAAGTACGACCTCACTATTTTTAGCTACTCCCACTTGGAATTCATTACGGGATGCCATCAAGGAGCAGTACTACCCTGTCAGGATCTACATAGACAAATACATAAAGTGGACCACACTGTGGCAGAGAAGGGACCAAGATGTGTCAGAGTTTACCAATATTTTTCATACCCTTCACACGAAGTTGGGTATCAAGGATTTTGAGAAACATTTGGTACTCAAGTACCGTGGATGCCTACATAGATACATCCAGGATGAGATGGAGTTCATAGACATCTCCTCGCTTGGCATGGCGTATCGATACGCCACCAAGATCGAGCAAAAGTTTAAATAGAAGAAGTGAGACTTTGGATCTGTGAATCTAAAGCAAGGGAAAGGTGCCCCCAAACCGCATGACAAAGGACAAAGCCAAGGCGGGATGTCCCAGGACAACTTGCCAAGGCCACAAGAAAATGACAACACTGTAAAGCTGAAGAATGACACAAGAAATTGGTGTGAGTTCCATAAGAGCTCCCACAACACAAGTGAGTGTCGGGCCAAGCATTCACTGGTGGCCGAACTTAAGGCTTTAGAATCAGATGCATGTTCTGACACAAAGTCAGAACCTGACAAGGGGAATGACAAAGGGAAGAAGAATATTGATGTGGATCCTAATGCCACCATCGCCACCACAAAGATCCAGAAGGAGAAACCCGAAGATATAGAGGAGGAGGAGCGTCTCTTCCACTCCCAGATGTGGGTAAAGGGTTCCCCACTACAGTTCATTGTCAACAGCGGGAGCCAAAATAACCTCATTGCAGCAAAGGTCATGAAGCGGTTGGGTTAACCGACCATAGCATACCCACAGCCGTACACCATCAGCTGGCTTCACCAATGATGGGATTTCTGTGTGAGCCAACGATGTCAACTTCCATACAACATCAAGCCCTTCACGAATGATGTATTACATGATGTTGCTCCACTTGATGTTTTTGATGTATTATTAGGCCAACCATACTTATGGAAGTAACATGCTCTGTATGATTCAAGGCCTCACGCTGTTATTGCTACATTGGGAAATAAGTTGTACAGGATACCAGAGGTAGCATCGTCTATCGCCATCTCTCTAGTTATTGCAAAACATTGCAGTAAGCTCATTTCAAAAACCAGAAAAATTTGTTTTCCTGATGATACGCCCTCAAGGAAAGAAGAAGACAGTGGCCACAACCTTCATACATGGCCCCTCCGCACGACAACAATAGATGGACAAGGTCATGGAGGAGTACGAGGACATATTCACCTCCCCTGTAGAGGTGCCTCTACACAGTCAGGTCAAGCACTCCATCGATTTGACCCCAGGTGCATTGTTACCCAATGGACCAATATATCGGTGCTTTGTTCTGGAGAACAAAGAAATCAAGAGGCAATTTCATGAGCTGCTATAGAAATTTCACATTCAATCGAGTTCATCACCCTATGGGAGCCTGATTTTGTTGGTATAGAAGAAGGATGGGACTTGGAGACTCGGTATTGACTATCAGGCACTGATCAAGATCACTATCTGAAATAGGTACCCGATCTTGTGGATTTATGACCTTCTATACCAACTAAAGGGGGGGGAATATTTCAACAAAGATTGACTTGAAGTCCGGATATCACCAGGTATCAATTGAACCCTTTCATGTGTGGAAGACTGCCTTCAAATCTAAGGAGGGTCTTTCCGAATGGTTGGTTATGCCTTTTTGCTTGATGAATGCTCCTACAACCTTCATGAGGATTATGGATGACATCTTATGGCCATTCACCAACTCATGTGTAGTGGTATACTTGGATGACATCCTGATCTTCATCTAGAGTTGGGAAGAGGACCTCCACCACATCTGACAAGTTCTCCAAACACTGCAAACTGTGTGCCAATTTGGAGAAATGCACTTTTGGCATGACCAGGTTCAGTATATGGGATACGTTATTGATGAATGGGGGGGTGCATGTGGATCCAACCAAGATCCAAGTGATTCGGGATTGGCCAGCCCCAACCACTTTGATGGAGCTCCGTAGCTTTCTGGGTCTTACCAATTTCTACCGGACATTCGTGTTGGGTTTCTCTCATATCACTTGGCCCTTGAGTGAAGTCACCAAAGGAGGAGTGAAAGAAAAATTATTTTGGTATGAATCTCAACAGAAGGCATTCGCAGAGTTGAAACTCGCCTCTTCTATGCACCAGTGCTCACATTAGAAGACTTACAACAACCATCTGAGATCGAGATAGATGCCTCTGACTATGTTATTGGGGAATTCCTTACTCAACAAGGGAATCCAATGGCATATCACAGTGAAACACTTTCTAAAACATTCCAGAAGTATCCCACTTATGACAAAGAGATGTATTTCATTATGTAGGCATGCTGACAATAGAAGTATTACATTTTGGGGAAGGAAATGGTCATCCACAAAGACCACCGACCCCTGCAGTTCATACAAACGCAAGGGAAGTTGCAAATGATTTCCATCAGAAGTGGTCCACATACCTAAAAGAATTT
This sequence comes from Pinus tabuliformis, assembly GCA_031772625.1. Classification (NCBI taxonomy): domain Eukaryota; kingdom Viridiplantae; phylum Streptophyta; class Pinopsida; order Pinales; family Pinaceae; genus Pinus; species Pinus tabuliformis. The sequence continues at coordinate 338,730,307 of CM062820.1, forward strand.
CATTTGAATATATAGTACAAGGAGGGCAGCAAAAATAATGTTGCAGACTTCCTCAGCTAACCCCTGATCATGTCGTTAACCACTATGCTCAACCTTGTGGGCACGAGACTTCTGATTGGCCACTTCTCTACAAAAACGACCCAGAATTCAACCACACATACCATATGCTCTTGGAGGGTCAGAAATTTCCATATTTTCACCTCCAGGGTTCTCTGTTATGCCACATGGGACACCTTTTTGTTCCTTCAAGCAAGCGTGCGAAGATAATTTGGGAAGAACGCTATAGTCGGACAGCTGGGAATTTCAGGGTCGAGAAAACAGTGGCAGTACTACAAAAGTATTTCTATTGGACAAATATTCAACAGGATTTCGGGAAGTACATCAGATCTTGCACTACATACGCCATTGCCAAACCGACCATGAAGAAGCAAGGTCTCTATACTCTGCTTCCCACCCCTAGTCGACCTTGGGAATCCATCTCCATGGATTAGATGTCAGGCCTTCCTTCTACTAAGCATGGAAATGATTATGTTTTTCTGTTCGTTGACAGATTCTCGAAAATGGCCATTATAGTGGCCTGCAAGAAGAGTATCACAATAGAATCCACTACAAAACTCTTCTTTGAATGAGTGTGGGTACACTTTGGGATCCCACAGTCTATCATCTCAAATCGGGACAACAAGTTCCTTAGTACATTTTGGTCCAATATCTGGTCTATGTTGGACACCAAGCTCACTAAGTCCACAGCTTTCCATCCTCAAACTGATGGCCAAACAGAGGTCATTAACAAGATGATTGTACACATTCTGCACCTATACAACTCAAAGCATCCAAGCACTTGGGATGAGAACCTCCCCTATGTCCAGCACAACTACAATCAGGCTCTTCATAGCTCGACTGGCCACAACCCTTTTCAAGTGGGCTTGGAATTCCAGCCACTATGTCCCATTGATGTGGCCATACCATTTGCAGTGACTTAGGTAGATTCAGCTCATGTCCAGTGCAAAGCCGAAAAAGAAAATAGCTTCATTGAGCACATTCAACACATCCTCCAACAAGTCCATGACATATTGGAAAAATCCAATGCTAAGTACAAGAAACGACGTGATTAACATTGGGTGCCACACAAGTTCCAGGTGGGTGACAAAGTTTGGCTACATTTGCAGAAGGAGCACCTTGCTAGACCCCACCACAAGATTCACCTGGTTCGATATGGGCCATACACCATCACCAATGTTGTGGGAGATAATGCTTTTTAGCTCAACATTCCCCCATTCCTTGGCCTGCACCTAGTGTTTAATGTGGATCACCTTCGACCATACTTTCCACCATTACTGGACACATCCGACATTGCAGAACAACTCACTCCAACAAAGTTAAATCCAAACTGCATGGAACAAGTTGCAACTGATCGAATCATGAACACACAGATTAAGAACACTTGCCAGCAGAAGATCCAACTGTATCAAGTTGTCAAAGTTGTCCATCTCCTACACCAAGGAAAATGGCTCACTAGGTACCAAGTCCAACAAAAGTTTCCCCATCTCACGGAGAAACTCAATGCAATTGAGACCATTGCTTCCTAAGGGGGGTGGAATGATCCAAATGGATATTGGTGGCCACCTGCCTATTCCACGTGGACCCCCACCATTGTTTCTTTTAGTTTTTAGTTTCCGTAATTGTAGCACAATTTACTATTTTTGGTAGTTTTTCAGGTCCTGAATTTCTAGATCCGTTTTGAGGCCCTAAACGACGTTTTTTGGAAACCTTGCTCGAAGCAAGTTTGCCAAAAAAACGTTGTTTAGGGCCTCAAAATGGCTCCAGAAGTTTAGGACCAGAAAAACAGCCAAAAATAGTAAACTGTGCTACAATTATGGAAACTAAAAAACTAACAGAAACAATGGTGGGGGTCCACGTGAAATAGGTGGATGGCCACCAATTGTTGGCTTGTTGGGGCCTGACCCAGGTTCAGAGGTGATTTATCCAAACAAATCCCGATACTAATGACCCTTTCGGCAACAGTCCGTGGAGCACGAATTGAGGTCTCACTCGAAGTAGTATGGGAGGGTGCTAGAACTAGGTTTCCGCACCTTGGAGATGTCTGATCATTTCAAGTGGTCTGTGGTTTGACCCTGCACGTATGTCACTATGCGCACTTACTCGTTCCTCGTAGCCTAAGGTGTTGCCTTCGCGCAGCCCTACTCAAGGGCCAAATAGTGTTATACCCAAGTTCTTACTAGTAATCCGATATTAGTTGATTAACTTAGCTTATTTGTATGCTTTCAATTATACTTAACAATATTCACAATTCGTATGAGTGCACGCAGTAAAGAGATAGTATATTCGAAAATGATATAAAACATATAATAACTCAGAATATATACACAGAATTGATAACAAAACCTTTCTTTATTAATCTCTTCTCTGATTACAGACTCAACTCCACCCTACGCACTCAGTTGCAGGGGTCCGCGCACTCAACTGCGGACTCTACTAGGGCTCTGTGCACTCAGATGTAAAGCCTTTCCCTACTCTATGACCTAAAGCACACTTCGTACTTCGACTTTATCTCTAGGACCTTTCATGACCATTCTCTATTCAATTGGATCTCTCTTTACAACTTAGAGCCTCGCTCTATTTATACAATCCCATGGTCCACGGACCATGGGTAGGCCGACCTTACCGACCTTACATTCAATACTAGAGCAGATAGCCTATGATTCTAACATACATTTCGTGCGCGCAATTCGCGGAGCTTTATAACAATATCAACTCAAAACATGGGCTTTGAGCCCCAAAACATGTCGTGGGGGGATTCCATACCAACAGGCCCCCAACACAAACATCGTGACTCGCCCTCAAGTCACTCTATCGGTGCGGTGATCTTGGCACGGAGTCCCTCCAACTATTCTTGAATGGTACTAATGTCTGAAGCGCACTGAGCTACTGCTTGTCGAACCTATTGCATCCGTTCTTCTGAGATCTCTATGTCTAGCATGCTTCCCAACATCTACGCGTGCATCCCCTGTATGTGCACGAGATTTCCTTCGATATGCACCTTGATCGTGAAGGCCTCGTCAATCCATGGCTAAAAGCGTGCTTTAAGAACTTCCTCCTTGTGTCGTGCAGTGTCCACCTGCTCCTTTAGTGCCTTAGCTTGCTGCATCCTCGCAAGCTGCTGAGTGAAGACGACGGTCTATGCAATTCCTCGAACAATGTCGTATTGATGCTAAAGTTCTCGCGCCTCTGTCTCCAGGCGTTGGATGTTGGGGTCCTCTGCAAAGTTGTGAGGACCTCAAGTGCTTGTTCCAACATGTTGGTACAGTCTCGCACTGCACCCCTAATTTCTTCCAACCCTGTTGCAACTGATCGAATCATGAACACACAGATTAAGAACACTTGCCAGCAGAAGATCCAACTGTATCAAGTTGTCAAAGTTGTTCATCTCCTACACCAAGGAAAATGGCTCACTAGGTACCAAGTCAACAAAAGTTTCCCCATCTCACGGAGAAGCTCAATGCAATTGAGACCATTACTTCCTAAAGGGGGTGGAATGATCTAAATGGATATTGGTGGCCACCTGCCTATTCCACGTGGATCCCCACCATTGTTTCTTTCAGTTTTTAGTTTTCGTAATTTTAGCACAATTTACTATTTTTGGTAGTTTTTCAGGTCCTGAATTTCTAGATCCGTTTTGAGGCCCTAAACGACATTTTTTGGAAACCTTGCTCGAAGCAAGTTTGCCAAAAAAATGTCGTTTAGGGCCTCAAAATGGCTCCAGAAGTTTAGGACCAAAAAAAACAGCCAAAAATAGTAAACTGTGCTACAATTATGGAAACTAAAAAACTAACAGAAACAATGGTGGGGGTCCACGTGAAATAGGTGGATGGCCACCAATTGTTGGCTTGTTGGGGCCTGACCCAGGTTCAGAGCTGATTTATCCAAACAAATCCCGATACCACTGGCCCTTTCGGCAACAGTCCGTGGAGCGCAAATTGAGGTCTCACTCGAAGTAGTATGGGAGGGTGCTAGAACTAGGTTTCCGCACCTTGGAGATGTCTGATCGTTTCAAGTGGTCGGTGGTTTGACCCTGCACGTATGTCAATATGCGCACTTACTCGTTCCTCGCAGCCTAAGGTGTTGCCTTCGCGCAGCCCTACTCAAGGGCCAAATAGTGTTATACCCAAGTTCTTACTAGTAATCCGATATTAGTTGATTAACTTAGCTTATTTGTATGCTTTCAATTATACTTAACAATATTCACAATTCGTATGAGTGCATGCAGTAAAGAGATAGTATATTCGAAAATGATATAAAACATATAATAACTCAGAATATATACACAGAATTGATAACAAAACCTTTCTTTATTAATCTCTTCTCTGATTACAGTCTCAACTCCACCCTACGCACTCAGTTGCAGGGGTCCGCACACTCAGCTGCGGACTCTACTAGGGCTCTGTGCACTCAGATGTAAAGCCTTTCCCTACTCTATGACCTAAAGCACACTTCGTACTTCGACTTTATCTCTAGGACCTTTCATGCCCATTCTCTATTCAATTGGATCTCTCTTTACAACTTAGAACCTCACTCTATTTATACAATCCCATGGTCCATGGACCATGGGTAGGCCGACCTTACATTCAATACTAGAGCGGATAGCCCTATGATTCTAACATACATTTCGTGCCCACAATTCACGGAGCTTTATAACAATATCAACTCAAAACATGGGCTTTGAGCCCCAAAACATGTTGTGGGAGGATTCCATACCCAACAGACCCCAACACAAACATCGTGACTCGCCCTCAAGTCACTCTATCGGTGCGGTGATCTTGGCACGAAGTCCCTCCAACTATTCTTGAATGGTACTAATGTCTAAAGCGCACTGAGCTACTGCTTGTCGAACCTATTGCATCCGTTCTTCTGAGACCTCTATGTCTAGCGTGCTTCCCAGCATCTACGCGTGCATCCCATGTATGTGCGCGAGATTTCCTTCGATATGCACCTTGATCGTGAAAGCCTCGTCAATCCATGGCTAAAAGAATGATTTAAGAACTTCCTCCTTGTGTCGTGCAGTGTCCATCTGCTCCTTTAGTGCCTTAGCTTGCTGCATCCTCGCAAGCTGCTGAGTGAAGATGACGGTCTATACAATTCCTCGAACAATGTCGTATTGATGCTAAAGTTCTCGCGCCTCTGTCTCCAGGCGCTGGATGTTGGGGTCCTCCTGCAAAGTTGTGAGGACCTCAAGTGCTTGTTCCAACATGTTGGTACAGTCTCGCACTGCACCCCTAATTTCTTCCAACCCTGTTGTGATAGTGCTAGCGCATTGTTCTCTGACTTCTGGGGGACAAGAAGGCTGCATCTTCAACCGCAGCTAGGCAATTTGAAGATTCAGCTCTAGCTGAACCTTTGTCATTTCTTCCCTGGCCTCACAGACTCTGGTTGCCAATATATGGATCCATACCTCTACCGTTAGATCTATTAGAATGGCTAGCTCTGGGACGCGTCGGCAAGCGTCATCTACCATATGCTCCAAGTGTTGATTTTGTGACACCAATTTGTCACGCTACAAGGTGAGTTGTTCCATGTTTATCTTATGTTTGCTAAGAACTTGGATTGTGCGGCTCTCCCTAGTGCGCAGCTCTGCCGTTATCCCATCCTGTAGCTGATACATTGTTTCTCGCGGAAGGGCAGCCAAATTAATCCCAAGGCCATTCAACATGTTAACCAAAAACCTATCGGTCACATTCGTTGCGACTAGGGCCCTTTCTAGTAACACTATCGTGTTTTCCATCTATGCTCGCAGCATCTGCTCTGCTACCAAGGATCCTGCTACGAGGTGGGTAGAAAGGGTACCCACCTGAAGGGGTAACATGTGTAACTCCTGCAGTTGCGCCCTGAGGGCCCCCAACACAGTCTGGTGCTCCTGCATAAAATCCTGAAGAGCTTCACTTATGACATCACGGACCGTTTTGCCAATGTCATGGAGATCACCTTCAGTTAAAGTGATAGGGTCAATGGCCAACTTTGAGGCCTTGACCTTCTTCCCTGGTCCTGCTCATTCTATGATGTGTGGTCACTTCAACTATGTAAATGTGGTCCCTGGGTCCACGCTCCCTTCTCTTGTTTCTATTTCCTCTACCTCTTGCCCTTGCAAGGATGTTGCTTGGCCCTCATCCGCCTTCAAAGTTGCTGCCTCTACCGCCTATGTTGCTGCTGCTTCTGCAGCCTTTTTCTACACTGTGGCTTTCTATGTCTCTTCTTGTGCTGCCTTTTCCTTAGTTGTTGTTGCTTCTGGCCGCCTTTTTTTGGCCAATTGGGTGACACACAGCTTGGCGTCATCCTTTTTCTTGTGTGTTGTCACCTTCTCTAGTTCTGCCAGATCTGGGGCGTGCCAGTTTAGAGGCCATGTCTCCAAGGCAGTGAAGATGGCATCATCGGTGGCTATAAATGGGAGCTTCGTCCACTCCTTCATTGTATCCTTGCGCACCCTGATGTAGACATTATGCATGTTAGCTTTAAACTCTACAACTAGTGTACACCGTAGGTGACAAGTGCAGCCTCTGATTGATCCACATCCAGATGCTCATCTCCATGAGCACCTAGAAGATTTTGGTGTCGCGTATCTGTTTCATGTCCTTTGTGGCCAAGAGTGAAGTGTATTTTGCGGCCTCTGGTAAGTCTCTTTCAATGTTGGGGAATTGAATATCTTCTGGTAGTTCCCCCACTACGAGCATGATGGATAACAACAACCACGTGTAGTGGAAGGTTTTATCCTACTCCTGGGCTTCACGACAGTTTTGCAAAAATTCCTCGCATAGGAATTTAGACTAGTTGAACTGGACCCCCTTCGCACACTGCTCGACCAGTGTGAACACCAGTGCGGATACCTCATCGGCGCGGCACTTCCTCATAACTTTGCTGGCTAGGAGTTGGGTTGCTACGCGTACCCCTTTTTCCTGGATGTTGGAGATGGCGTAGCCCCTCTTCTTCTTCTCCAACTTGTATTTTTCCTTCATGGCTTTTGCAAGAGCCAAATCGCTGCCCTTTCCTTCGACTATGGTCGCGGGGTCCTTTCCTTTGCAGGGGAGCCGAGAAATGCAGTGGATTAGGTCTGTCGTGATGGGGATATGCTCCTCCAACCATAGATACCCATCATGCACCAGGCAGAGCAGCTGCCCGATGACGAAAATGGTGATGGGTGTGCGGTGGAAATGTGGTATCCATAATAAGTGCAGCAACCCGGCCATTTCCACACCGCGCAGCCACTTTCACAACTCTAACATTATCACTACCCCCACAGTGTTCTGCTTCATTAGGTTCTTAGTCTCTAGGTGTGGGAACTTCTCGCGGTCAGCGAGATCTCAGTCTTCAAACTTCATGGTTGGCATGCGACACCAATATCCACCTAGATCATATCCCCCTTGCATAGGGTCCAATGCAGCGCCTCGAGAAATAAAATTTGCACCCAATATTAGGTGGGTGGACCTACCTATGGTTTTTTGCATGGATTTCACACATGGTTTTGGGCGTGATGGTTTTTTGTCCATGGTATTTTGTAGATACGGTCAAGGGAACTATGGTTATGTTCTAACCCAGGGTTAATGGATAGGGTTTTATGGATGCTTCTGCATGTATATATATATATATATATATATATATATATATATTGTAACATTGAAAGGAACATAAAAAATAAAAAAACCAATCTAGTAGTCTCGGTTTTGGAATCCAAGGGAAAATATTTGTGTATATTTTTTTATGTTTTATTCTCTTGCCATTGTTTATTTTCTGGTTTAGAATTCGTATGCAGGTAATTGTTTTACAAGGCTAAAACCTACATTTGGTATCAAAGGTTTTTTGGCTTTAAGGGGATGCCTTTATTGATGAGGGGTTTTTGCTCGAGCCTATGGTAGACCCTGTTCATTAGGAGATATGTGGGATTGATTCTTGTGGTGAAAGAAGATGGCGAGACATGGAAAGATAGAGATCGAGAAATTTAATGGTCAGAGTTTTGAGTTGTGGAAACGCAAGATGGAGGATCTATTAGTGGATAAAGATCAATGGATCATGGTAGGTCCAGCTACTAAACCACCAACAATGTCAGCTGAATATTGGGCAAAGTTGGATCAGAAGGCAAAGAGTACAATACGTTATGTGTGTCAAATTCAGCACTGTTGAATGTATCAGGGGAAGCTTCGGTGAAGGCTTTGTGGGATAAGTTAGGGACTTTGTACCAATCTAAGTCTCTGGTGAATAAATTGTTCCTACAGAAAAAGTTGTATAACATAAGGATGAAAGATGGAGACTTGGTGAAAAACCATCTGAACGCATTTAATATTGTGGTAAGCCAGTTATTATCTATTGATTAAAATTTTAGATGAAGATAAGTGCACAAATTTGTTGTTTTCTCTACCAAATTCGTGGGATAGTCTGGTTTTTGCAATAGGTAGCAATGAAACTACCTTGTAGTTTGATGAAATAGTATCATCCTTGTTGTCAGAGGAGATGAGACGAAAAAATATGGAGGGCTATAATGGTGATGCCTTCTCTATAGAAGGAAGGCCCCAGAATAGAAAAAAAAATATGTTCTCAAGTGGTAGATCTAAATCTAGAGGGAGATTTAAATCTCCAGGAAAAATTGTAAAGGTGTGCTGGAAATGCGGAAAGGAAGGGCACTTCAAAAGGCACTGTAAATCTAAAGCTCCTAAGAAAGGAAAGGGATCTGATGATGCTCCTTCTACAGAGGTGAAAACCACCTCAGATGAAGGTGGAGATGTGTACTTGGCTTCTTCTTCAAGTACACATATAGATCATGAGACATGGTTGATTAACTCATGTGCATCCTTTCACTTCACTCTCCACAAAGAGTGGTTCAGCGAGTATGAGAAATATGATGGTGGTGATGTCTTGTTAGGGGATGACAGGAAGGCTAGAATCATTGGCCGTATAAAATTCAAGTTGAAGTTGCAAGGTGGAAGGATTAGAACACTTCCAGGTGTTTTGCATATTCCTGCATTGGCTAGAAATCTGATTTATGTAAGCAAGATGGATGATGTAGGTGTAAAAACATTGTTCAAGAAAGATATATGAAATATGGTTCAAGGAGCCCTAGTATTGATGCGGGGAGTTCGGATTGGAACTTTTTACAAGATTCAAGATATCAGTATTATTGGTGGGTGCAATAGTTCTATGGTTCTTGAAACTGGAGAAGAAAATCTAGCAATCTCTAGAGAAAAGACCATTCTATGGCATCAAAGGCTTGGACATATTGGAAAGAAGGACCTTCAAATACTTCATGGTAAAGGTATGATAGAAGGTACGTCTAATTTCTCTCTAAATTTTTATTTCTGTGAAAATTATGTATATGGGAAGTAGAATCAGGTGAGTTTCCCCTCTAGTGCTAAGAGGGCGAAGCGAATATTAGAGCTTGTTCATAGTGATGTGTTTGGACCTGTGTCGGTTCCATCACTAGGTAAGTTTGTGTATTATGTATCATTTATAGATGGCTTCTAAAGGAATACATGGATATATTTCCTCAGGAATAAATATGAATTCTTTGACAAGTTCAAAGAATTTAAGGCTCCGGTGGAAAACCAGACAGAGAAGAAGATAAAGGTGATGAATAAAGATAATATTGGAGAGCTTTGACAGAAGGAATTTGAAGTGTTCTGTAAGAATTGTGGTCTAGCACGGTAGAAGACTACTCCATACACACCTAAGAAAAATGGATTTGTAGAAAGAATGAACAAGACATTGATGGAAAGGGAAACAAGCATGTTCATTGGTATCGAGTTAGGACAGGAATTTTGGGCAGAGGCAGTGGACACTGCATGTTACCTGGTCAATAGATCACCTTCATCAACGTTGGAGGATAAGAATCCACAAGAGGTATGGACTAGTAAGAAACCTCATCTTTCACATCTAAGGGTATTTGGATGTGATGCATATGTACATATTCCAAAGGAGAAAAGAAAAAATTGGATAAATTTGAAAAGTACATCTTTATTGGGTATAAGGATGGTTTAAAAGGTTATAAGCTTTGGAACCTAGAAACAAGGAAGGTTGTGTACAACCAAGATGTGGTGTTTAGAGAGGTGAAAGATGTTATTAAACATGATGTCCTACCAAATGAACCTGAGAAGATAGAGTTTCAACTAAAGGAGGAAGAATCAAACTCTACAACAGAAGAGGAATCAGAAGATGAAGAGCCACAAACTGCATTGTGAGAAGATCAGTTCGAGAAAAAAGCTATCCAGAAAGGTATATTCCATCTTCTCTCTGTTCAAATTTTTCTTTATTTATTACTGATGATGATCCAAGGATTGTGAGGGAAGCAGTAGTTTCATAGGATGGTAAACTCTGGAAATAGGCCATCGTTGATGAAATGGCATCTTTGCACAAAAATGAGTCTTGGGATCTGTTGGAGTTACAGGCTGGAAGGAAACCCATTGGCAAGAAATGGGTGTTCAAGAAGAAGATGAATGCAGAAGGAAAGGTGGATAAATACAAATCTTGGTTGGTAGAAAAAGGTTATTCCCAGGTGCCGAGAATTGATTTTGGTGATATTTTCTCTCCTGTTTCCAAGGTATATTCTATTAGATTACTTTTATATGTTGTCGCTGCTTTTGATTTTGAGGTAGAGGAGATGGATGTGAAGACAACATTTCTTCACGGGGATCTAGAAGAAGAGATCTACAAGAAGCAACCTGAAGTCTTTGCGGTGAAGGGTAAGAAAGAACTGGTATGAAAGTTAAAAAAAAAGTCTATATATGGGTTAAAACAGTCACCAAGAATGTGGTATCATAAGTTTGATACATTTATATAGAGACTGGGCTTCACCAAAAGCAAAGCAGATCATTGTGTATTTTAAATTAATTGGTGACCGTGTTATTTATCTTTTCCTATATGTGGATGATATATTGTTGGTTGGAAATGACAAAGAAATTATCCATGATTTGAAGACCCAATTTTCCTCCAAATTCGACATGAAAGATATTGGTGTTGCAAACTATATTTTGGGCATGGAAATTAAATGAGTTTGGGCAAAGAGGAAGCTTTGGTTAAACCAGAGGAAGTATGTCAAGACAATACTGCAGAGGTTTAATATGCAAGATAGTAAACCGATGAAGGTTCCTATTCCTATAGGTGTAAAATTATCTACTGAACAATGTCCCAAGACACAAGAAGAAGAAGAGGACATGTCTCGTGTTCCATATGCAAGTCTAGTCAGTAGCTTGATGTATGAAATGGTTTGTACTAGACCAAACATTGCACATGCAGTGTGAGTATTCAGCAGGTTTATGTCAAAACCAAGGAAGGAGCATTGGACAACAAGGAAGCGGATTTTCAAGTATTTGTGTGGCACTGGTTATTATGGTTTTTGCTATCAAGGAAGACCATGATTGGACAGAGTTTTCGACATCTATGGATTTGTTGATGCAGATTGGGATGGAGATCTAGATCAGAGAAGATCTACAAGTGGGTATGTGTTTAACCTATTTGGAGGTGCAGTCAGTTGGATGAGTAAGAGACAGTCTGTAGTGGCACTTTCAACTACAGAGGTAGAATACATGGCAGCCACTCATGCAAGAAAGGAAGTATTTTGGTTGCAGAGATTGTGTTCAAGTATGGGGTTAGTATAATGATCTATAAGGATAGACTGTGACAACCAAAGTGCAATTTTATTGGCAAATAACCCTCCTTATCATTCAAAGACAAAGCACGTTGATGTTTAGTATCACTTTGTGAGGCATATGGTTGAGGACAAAAAGGTGTTGCTAGTAAAGGTGGACACTTTGAAGAATACTTTAGATACATTGACAAATTTTGTAAGCACTGAGAAGTTCTCTTGGTGTAGAGAAACAATGGGCGTTGCAGGGTTGGATCAATGACTAAGCTCTCCTGTGGCCACTATGGAAAGAAAATAACAAGTGGGAGAATGTTGGGTTGTGTTATATTCTTTCCACAACTACCCGACCTGTGGGGGGCTCATAGGGGGGGCAAAATACCTCCCTATATGTTGTGTCGGGTGATTCGGGGGGGTCACAAGGGGGAAGTTGCACCCCCTGTCGGGGGATATGCAGGGGGGCGATAGCCCCCTTGAATGGGGTACAGGGTAGCACCCCGAGAAAAAAAAATGGACCGTATATTAGGTGGGCGAACCTACCTATGGTTTTGTGCATGGATTTCGCAAATGGTTTTGGGCATGATGGTTATCCATGGTATTTTGTAGATCCGGCCAAGGGAACTACAATTATTTTTTAATCAAGGGTTAATGGATTGGGGTTTATGGATGCTTCGACATGTATATAAATGTCTTGTAACATTGAAAGGAACATTAAAAAATAATCAATATGGTAGTCCCAGTTTTGGGATCCAGGGGAAAATCTTTGTGTATATATGTTTTATGCTCTTTCCATTGTTTATTTTCATTTTTTAGAATTCATATGCAGGTAATTTTAGTGCAGGGTTAAGACCTACAATCAAGTCTATCTTGGTTCCTCAAACCAACTAAATCCATTTCTGAAACCCTTGAATAATAACTCCAATAAATCTGAAGCTATTTCAAAACCCTCACGCTCAGAGAAATAAATAGCATAGTGTTGTAGATAGCTCTCATACCATGTGAAATTTCTACTACCCAAAAGGGGTTATTAACCTAGTTAATTATTCTGATTACTTATACACAACAAATTAATTTATCAATTGAAATTAATGAATGAAAACATGAACAACACCATTCACTAAATAAAATTTGCAACGAAATACATGAGAAACCAATCACGCGAATAACATAAAAATAAATAAATAAAATTGGACAAACCCTAGAAAAACCCCAATGCAGGGAAAACCAGACTTTTGTATTAAGGTTTCATTATTAATTTTTAGCAATATCCCATTGAGAAATTAAAATAACTACTTCTTGAAAAAAATATCTTCTCCTCTACTAATCAAATCAGCTAGGGAAAATCCCCACAACCCTTTTCTGCAAATTGCACTACCTTTTCGACAACTCACACTAGCTCTCCAATAATTTGCATTGGCTCTTCAACAATTCGCACTACCTTTTCTAGCACTCACTTGACCTCCTAGAATTCACACTACCCTTCTGAAACTCACACTTCCTCCTAGAGATAATCTTGGCCTCCACATGTGCGAATTTAATGAGAAACTCAGCCTCCTCTTGAAGCTCATGACCTCCACTCAAAAATCTCAGCCTCATGCAGAAAATAATTCGGCCAACAAAACTCCCTCTAAAACTCAAAAATTGGAAGTCTCTTAGATGAAGAATAACCATGACAATATCCTTCTCAATTATTACTACTAAAACCCTCCTGGTTTCTCACTGAAAACTTATCCAACTCAATGTTTGATTTGTCTCCAATGTTTCCCATTGATCTCCCTTTATAATCTCTCATTCACAAATGAATGGACAAAATTAGAAGTTATCTTGTCCCACTCGATGGCTAAGATCATCTTAGAAACTTTCAAGAAGCTTCTAGAGGTGAATCAATCTTATCTCAACTAATGTTAATTAATTATCCACTTTTTCCTAAGTTTCAACTTATGAAATATTTAAAAATCACTAATTGACTTAATAAAGACATTTTCCCTAGATGAAACTTAGGAAAAAGTACATGGGTGTGGAGATAATTAATTCCTCAATGTTCCTAACCTTAGTGATACCTATCAAGGCTAGAACACTTGTCTGAGCTACAATGTTTAACATCCCATACCTTATTACTCACTCAAATTCTGAGATGATAATCAAAACGAGCTACATGAGTGGCATATTTATACTAAGGGTCTAGGGGATCGTTTTGATTATCAATTTAGAATTTGATTGATTAATAAGGTATGTGATATATATATATATATATATATATATATATATATATATATATATATATATATAGTATATGTATATGTATATGTATATATGTATATGTATCTGTTGATTTTTTTGAAACTCTGCGACTACTTAGATGAATTTACTGAAAATCAAGGTAGCTGAAAAATGAAACCAAGTTTAACTTTCACCAAGATATAGAGTTTCTTAACTTTCAACATGTAGTAGAAAATAAACGAGATAAAAACATATGCACACAAAATTGACACACTTTTTTTACCCAATAAACCAAAACAGGAAAACATGTTTTCTTTGTTGTGGTATTTTATTGATTATTCTTGGAGAAAATGGATTTATTATAATTCATGTTGCTATTGCAGCCAACATTTTTTTCACTAAGAAAGTACTAGGTTTCTCCTCACTATTCTTAACTCTACAATTGTTCTCGGTCAAATCTTGATCACTTCTCTCGGCCCCTGAGATGATGCTCTTGGCCATGCTCTTGATCTCGGCCCTACACATAATTATTCTCTATTGAAGATAGTCTCGAATTATAATCTTAATCCTTGCTCCACAATCCTTGCAAACTATTGCTCCTCAATCTATGTGCACTCCACACAGAGAATGATGAATTAAATTGTACCTACATTCTTCTCTTTCACAATAGAAGTTGATGTATGCAAGGATGCCTAATCAAATGCATGTTCGCACTAGTGTCACTAGTTTCCTTTGTTATTTAATTGGAGAAAATCCTAGTTACACTTGGACTAGCTCTCAATTAACCAACTCAAGTTTCTCCTTAATCTCCTATAGTTGTGATTCAAGTTAAATGGGGACTCAACTCATCCTCTTCACTTATCTTTGGAGTCTTAGCTCGGCCCAACTGAACTTGTCACTAAAGTCTTGACTTGTCTTAACTAGACTTGTCACTACTGTTAAGGGACAAATTCCCCTAGGGTCTTGGGTTGATACCCTAGCAGATCAGAGGTTGTCTATACAGAGAAACACACATTCCATATAGCCATAATGCTAATATAAGCAAACTATACGATAAGGGGCGTACCTGGGGGTCCTTCGTTTGAGAAGATCCTTCCAGGGTCCAAACCCTCTTGGAGTTCCTTTTGCTCCTTCAACCTGCAAAACAATCAATTCAAGAAAGTACAGCAATCTATGGACTAAACATCGTAAAAAATCATCTTCATAGTATATTGAAAGGTAGTTAGTTATGCAATTAAACAACCATTCACATATGAATCATAACATGGATATCATAGACATGAAGAAGATTTGTGTCAGGAACAAAGACAAGTGTTTCTTTTATTATAGACAAATAAAGTATAGAAAGGAATAATTTCACCTGATTCATCCTTTCGCAAGCTCCGAGCGGAACCGTCCTCCGGATTCGTCCAGTCTCAAGCCTTTAACAAACTCCTTCCATGACTTACTCCATGATATCTCAAGTAGTAGATAGACATCATCACACAAGGAAAAAAGGGTTTCTTGTAAATGGGGGAAGTGCAGGAGGCACTACGATCTTCAGACCTGGTAAGGAAATCTCAGCATAATAACCTTTCTCTCTCCTCTCTCCCTCTCTTAGGGCTTCCCATTGAAGCCTTTTTATACTTCTCCCAAAGTAGTTTTTTAGTTGGGAATTCGTTGGGAACAGTTCGGCCACGGGCACTAACAGGTAATCAGCAGGTAAAACCCGTGATCTTTGCCCGAAATTAAGGAGATTTAATATTTTTAAGTGTTTTAAGACATATACGTGGGTTGGGTATACACAGACCTGCATAAACACGCGTTTAGCTCAGGGCAATGTCGCGTATAGGGAATAAAACACTTTTTTTTAAATTTTGGACCAGGTCTGGAAGGAGGGGTTGCCTTGGGCCATGAGTGCAGCATCACAAACCTCAAGAGTGAGATTTGGAGCTATAATAGATGCCCTCTAATATATGAGGTCAGAAAGGGTACATGATGGTCGAAATGTATTAAGCAAGTTCATGGAAAGGAAATCTGTTAAAAACTGAGAAGGACTTCCCTAGAGTTTAGCTGCCAAGCCACAAAAGGAGATCAGAAAGAAACATTGTCTGAGGCGGGCATACCCATGCTCAGAGAAAGTTAAGCATGTTCGCATATCAAGTACAAGAGGATCCACTAAGTATACAAGTATAAAGAACTAGAAAATACATAATGGATCATCTGATCATGATCGAACAAGTACACGTCTGAATATCACATATAAGAATGTCAATGATGCTGAAGAATGAACCAGATCACTGATATCAAAGACTGATCACAAAAGGTACCAAATGAACATGATGGAATAGGATGGTACTACATTTCAAACTTAGGTGCCACCATATAGAATGTCGCCATGAATGACTGCAACATATAAGGTAGGGTGGTATCAACTAGTAGCAACAGGAGCAACTGTCAAGTGAACCAATGAATGCTGATGCAACCTAAGGTCTTCACCGACCGTCGTGGTACATTTCTGCACTATGGGAATAAATGATCTAGATTCGACCATGTGAGAAATCGTTTGATTACCGGTCATTGATGTATACCATTAACAAACGCGAGACTACTCACCGATAATGATAATGAGCGTCAAGGTACCCAGTACAATCTAATAAGTGTGAATAGATGAGCTGGAGTCGAACACCTGTAAGAATCTATCAATCAGGAGACAATGATGGTTTCCCACTATCGATAGCGAAGGATCTGCCACTAATGACTGCAAACCCCAAGGTACTGCCAAATGGAATCTAGATCTCTGCCCCAGAGCAATGAGTCGTAGTCGATGGGGAAAGATCCGCTAGAAGGAAGGCATTAAGGCATCCTTCATCAATCTAGCACGAGTGTAACTCGTAGGCCAATAATGTGGAAGGAATTAGACGAAAAAGATGTAGTAACCCGACCGAAGCATGTTTTCGGCGTACATAAGATGTAGCTAGCGCACGACAGAAACCCTCTGAACCAACCAATAATGAAAGCTGACACAGAGGCGAGGTATCCACCAATAGGGTCAGATGGAAACCAAGGTACTACACAAATCCCAATGTGTGATAATGTAAGCTGATGTCAAACATAAGGAAAACCACTCAGTCAAAGACCCATGATACTGATCAATGTTAAGCACAAGGTGACCTATCAATAATGAAAATAGGGCCAGGGTGCAGCTCTAGGCCTGTCCTCAAAGCAAGATGTCGTCGTCGATAAGGACAACACCCGCCAGCAAGAAGTCAATGAAGACCTTCTCAAACTAGCACGAGTAAAGGACCAATATAGCTGATGTGATGATAGACATGATAATGACAACCAGGGATGGCCGACTGAAAAATGAGTCAAGAGACACCGCAGAGAGGTTGACTCAGGCTAACTTCCCTTGAAAAAAATCACGACTCAATGTGACTATGTGGCAGCATATGATGACTCTGTATAAGTTCATCATGCAGGAGGCACAAACGAACCCTCCATATGATTGGAAGAGATAACCAATCGGGGTAGAACTGACTCAATAACAAGGTTAAGGCGTACCTAAGTCAAACTAAATCCTACCCAAATGGAGGAGACTTTATTTTTGAGTGCTTTGTTCAAGGGCAACACGACTAACTCTAGCTGCCATCAATAAATGGAAATACTATCTCGTTCCCGCTCTTTTTTGGAATATATAATTTTTTTGTCTTTTTCTATTAAGCTGGAAAAAGAATAAAAGAATGATATAGTACAGTGGAAAGAACAAGTGTCGGTGAAACAGATGATCTAGTTCCTAGAATTGGAACATTCCTATGCTCAATGCAGGGAGGTGAAAACTGGTCAATAACACTCAAAGGTGTGTTCCTTCCACAGGTCAAGGTGTGTCAACTTGCAGAAGTTAAAGGTATGCAAGTTTGATTTTGCAGTGGTTATGGTCAAAATTTGGCTTAAACATGAGTCCAACTGAAGCCGGCTAAAGGCCAAAAGGTGCAAATGGTCAAAATGAAATGCAGTAGTACAACTCAACCCAAAGGAGCCTCTAGGGCACAAAGCCAGAACGAAAGCAAAGAAGCAAATATGAATGAGTCTTCATCGCATAAGTCATGGCGGGACTACAGAGGACTCCTGAGCCTAGGGACAAAAAATCAGCATGAGTGCCAAGTGACAACAAGGTACTAACTAGGGCACCCATGATAAGGTAGGCTCTACCACACAAGTCATGATACTTCTAAGCAATGAGAAGGTTCTGCACCATAACTTGGTGGGGTTGATCCTAAGGCCAAAATGGGAAAGGAAACTGATAAGTGCACAATGCAAGTGGAAAAACCTAACCTATATGCCAGTTTCGAGAACCAATACCTGTCAGAACAGACCAATCCATAAAAAATTTCCAAAGGAGAAATCTTCCAAGTTTTGTATACATAAATAGGAACACTAGACAAGAAGTTAATACATCCCACATATAAACTTCATATAAAATCTTGTGTTATAGAATACAAAACTTGAAAATGCGTACCTCATATATACAATATGGTACAGGGAACCACACAACCTTGCAGCTTATGCATAATGGTTCTTCTAAACAAACCCCTTGCAGGGCTCAGGCCAAGGATTCCTTTGGTAGTCAAAACTCATGGCTTCAAAGAGTTCCTCCTGTGAAGGCAAAACAAGTTCTGAGAAATCATGAGAACTACAAGGATCAAAAGAGGGAATTAAAGGGTCCCATGTACCTATCGAAAGAATCTCTTGGTCAACTGTCGGGACCAAGTCCCAAGAAGGAGAATAATAGGTCAAAGGATCCTTCTTAGAAGCGATTGAACATTGAGGATTCAATGCCACATAATTCACCCGTGGCGGGTTAGAGTCTACTTGAACACTTGGAACCAACCAAGGGGTATTCTGCAGTAAAGTCGAATTAGGGTGGTAATTATCATATGCAAGCTGATCAATAGTGACAATATTCCCGTTATGAGGAAAGCACATTACTTTAAAGAGTGAAGACACCACAACATTCATAGCATAGACATAATCACGCCCAAGTAGCATATTAAAGTCTAAAGGGCTATCAACCACCATCATATCGATTAAGACAATCTTCCCACCTAAAGTGATAGGAAATTGAGGAAGAACACCCATAGATTCACCAAGTCTTCTATCATAGGCTAAAAACTGACTCTGAGTTGTCAACAACTTTGGGGAACCAAAAGCTTTCCAAGTCAAAGAGGATATAATACTTGCAGAGGATCCTTCATCCAACATACATTGATAGACATTTGTGGAATTAACTCTGACCTTTATTTGGAAAGGTACAACAGAAGGAAGACAAGACTTGAAAAGACTATCCCAATCAAAGGAAACACTCCTAGAACTTGGAGGGGGAACATTCGAAGAGACCAGAATGCCCCCTATACCAGAAGACTCTGTACAAGAGATCAAACAGACTCTTTTGTTAGGCACTTCACCCCCCAAAAGAGGAGTTTAATCGGCCAGAGATTGCACTGGCTCAACCACATTATCAACCAATGGTTGGTGGGATTGATGAGAAACCATATCAGATCTAGGAGTAGAAGTACTTTTAGACTCAGACCATATCCTTTGAACCTCTGGAATACCAGGGCATAAATGAGTAAGATGGTCTCCCTTGCATATCTTACAAGGGAACTTAGGTTTAAAACTTCTACGTCCAGGTTTCTTATCAACCTCCAATCTGCCAATGTGACTAGCAGTGGTTTGTGGAGAGTCCTGAACATGACTTGCAGAGGTCGGTGACTCTTTGCTAGTACGACTTACAATGACTAGACTCATGCCCCCAGCTTGACTTGCAGTGGCTGAAGACTCATATTCAACATGACTCGCAAAGGTTGATGATGAAATGCTAGTATGACTTGTAGTGACTAGACTCGTGCCCCCAGCATGACTTGCAACGGCTGAAGGCTCATCTTCAACATGACTCGCAGAGGTTGATGATGAAGTGCTAGTATGACTTGCGGTGACTAGACTCGTGCCCCCAGCATGACTTGCAATGGCTGAAGGCTCATCTTCAACATGACTCGCAGAGGTTGATGATGAATGGATAGAATTATTCTTCTTCTTTGATTTCCTATTTCTCCTCTTTTTAGATTTCTTATTATCTCAAGAAGGAGGAGAAAAAGGAATCCCAGATTTCTCTTTTAAAAAAAATGAACAATTAGCACCCATGTGATGCCCCTGAAATGAAGCATTCATCTGAGAAGCTTCAAGAGCATTGGGAATATCCAGAGTGGACCACAACCAAATGGGTAGTCCAACATTCAACCCAGGAATATTCAAAGTGGCCATCAAGGGAGTACCAACGTTCCAAAGAAAGGAAAAGCACAAGGATCTCCTTTTGGAAGGGTACCTTGGTTGGCTTCCATAAGAATATTGGCCATATCTAACTGATTTGCAGACCCTTCCCTTATGGGAATGTAGAAATTTCTTTTCAAGGAAGATAGATACACAATCAAAACCTTTGCCCTTGAGGAGGCAACTCCACAACTTTCGAAAGAACGACCAAATGCCTTTCAAGATCGGCGGAGTGGCAAGTTAGTCACTTAGGATACAAAGTCCAAAAAGTGACTAGACAAAAATACCTAAAGCCAACTATATACAAGGAGCAAAAAGCACTCACTCAAAAGTCCTTAAAAGAAGTCAGCCAGCCAAAAAACTTCCAAGTATTTCCACCCCGGGTGATTAGGACCGGAAACCAAAATACAAGAAAGTGAAGTAAGGGGTCTTACGAAGATAGTCTGGGATAATGACGGCCCAGTCCTATCAGCGAAGGTAACAGAGGAAGTTACACTGACCTCCTAACAACAGCCTGCACCGGTGCAAGCCCCCAAGCTTTTCAAGGGTGCCCTCCAGTAGTACCGTTGAGAGTGATACAACATCGACCTCAGGTGCCACGGGATTCCCCTCCGCAGCCACCTGTGTAGATCCCTAGAAGTAGCAACTAAGGTTACCAACTCGTATCAGAATCCAGGCGGAACAGTCTTGAGGTTGGATCTGACAAGTAGGAGAAGGGGTATCTCTCTTCCCTATCTTCAAAAACCCTCATGCTTAACTCCTAGATCTGAAGCTTTCCTGGTCTCCCTAACACTATTGGATTTTCACTCACTATTTAGACTCCTATGTTTGACAGTTTAAATGGCCTTGGAGAGTTATCTCTCCACTCGCCTAATCCAAGGTCCTAAAATATCCTAAAACTTGTTGGTTTGTGTAACTTGACAATTATAAAAAGTTCTAGTATATTTTTATTAGCACTTGTTTTTAAATGGGTTGTTCTTTAAGTCAAGGGATAAGAGGAAGTGAAACTAGTGGTGTTTTGATGCAAAAGAAATTAATAAAAACCAAACTACATGAAAATTCACTTGTTTTCGTTTTCTGATGAAAGAAATTTCTACTGGGTTCAGAGGAACTTCAAAAAAAGCAACAAATTTTTCTTTTCTTTTCTTTTACTCACACTTCACACTCAAAAAAATTAACAAAACTATGGATGCCTAAAAAGATGTGCAACTCTATCCTAATGCAATGAGTACATGTTGATGCAAGACTTAAGACTACTCTAAATCAAGAAATGAAAGTTACTTGTTTATCAATTTTTAATTTGCCACTTAAAATGTTTAGATGGAATATGAGTTGCTAATCGTTCATTTCATCTAAACACTAAAAACAAGTTTCAAAACAAACAAAAATGCACTTTCATTCACTAAAAGGAAACTAAATCAAAACAAAGTTCAAGAAATCAAAACTAAGTATTTCAAAAAGTTTTCTTCAAAAGCAAAAACAAAAACGTCTTCTCAAAAGTGCTCTCAAAAAGACTGAAACTTTATGATTGAAAAATCGGCACCAAACACTTTGCAAGCTAACAACACAAAATGGATGAAAACTCAACAACAAAAATGTGTTTCGAGATGCTCTTAACAATCAAAAGTAGCAATGAGAGCTTTGGCAACAAAGACCAAAAGATCAAAAAGGCAATTTTCAAGAAAGTGTCAATCAACAACTTTCGAAAAACAAGAAAAGTAGATGGTCACAAAAATGCAGTTTTGACAAGCAAGCACAAAAGGTCATCAAGACAAGATTTGACACAAAAATTGAGATCAATCTTTCTTCCCTGAAGGATCATAGCAGCCAAGATTCCTAGCAAGAAATCTTGCGTTCTTAATAAAAAACGATGACACTTGCAAAAGAACAAAAACAAGACCAACAATTCTCACAATCAGAGAGAATTTGAAATCAAATACTTGTTGTAAAACTAAAAACTGACACAGAAAAGAAATTGTTCAGGACTGAACCAGACCGGCAGACAGACCTTCAGAAACAAAAAGATTTGAAAAATCTTGAAAATTGCAAGATATACGTGACTGTATTGATGTACAACTACGTGAATACGCGACTGAGCCTAAGGAAACCTGCATATACACGGGTTTACTTAAGGAAACATTCGTATATACGCTTCTGTAAACAAGAAAAATAGTGTATATAAAAGATTTCAAGAAAAAACAAAAAACAGTCTGAAGAAACTGACCAAACTTACAATTCAAGTTCCTACAGGAACAGAATACACAGTAACAGCAAGCAAATAGATAGTTGAGCCCTGATTAGCTTGAATAAAACCAGACTAGGAACAACAATATTGTTGTCCCTAGTGGAGTCGCCAATTCTGTTAAGGGACAAATTCCCCTAGGGTCTTCGGTTGATACCCTAGCAGATCAGTGGTTGTCTATACAGAGAAACACACATTCCATACATCCATAATGCTAATATAAGAAAACTATATGATAAGGGGCATACCTGGGGGTCCTTCGTTTGAGAAGATCCTTCCAGGGTCCAAACCCTCTTGGAGTTCCTTTTGCTCCTTCAACCTGCAAAACAATCAATTCAAGAAAGTACAACAGTATATGGACTAAACATCATAAAGAAATCATCTTCATAGTATATTGAAGGGTAGTTAGTTATGCAATTAAACAACCATTCACATATGAATCATAACATGGATATCATAAACATGAAGAAGATTTATGTCAGGAACAAAGACAAGTGTTTCTTTTATTATAGACAAATAAAGTACAGAAAGGAATAATTTCACCTGATTTTTCCTTTCACAATCTCCAAGCGGAACCGTCCTCCGGATTCGTCCAGTCTCAAGCCTTTAACAAACTCCTTCCATGACTTACTCCATGATATCTCAAGTACTAGATAGACATCATCACACAAGGAAACAAGGGTTTCTTGTAAATGGGGGAAGTGCAGGAGGCACTAGGATCTTCAGACCTGGTCAGGGAAATCTCAGCATAATAACCTTTCTCTCTCCTCTCTCCTCTCGTAGGCCTTCCCATTGAAGCCTTTTTATACTTCTCCCAAAGTAGTTTTTTAGTTGGGAATTCGTTGGGAACAGTTGCGCCACGGGCACTAACAGGTAATCAGCAGGTAAAACCCACGATCTCCACCCAAAATTATGAAGATTTAATTTTTTTAAGTGTTTTAAGACATATACATGGGTTGGGTATACACAGACCCGCTTATACACACGTTTAGCTAAGGGAAATGTTGCGTATAGGGAATAAAACATTGTTTTTTAAATTTTGGACCAGGTTTGGAAGGAGGGGTTGCCCTGGGCCATGAGTGCAGCATCACAAACCTCAAGAGTGAGATTTGGAGCTATAACAACTGCCACCTCATCCTATAGTGTAACCGGAGAAACTCCAACTAAATGAAGCTCAAACGTTACACATGCAAGCTTGATTACTGTTTGAGTAAATTGGAAACCAACTCATCGTAACTGAATTCTATCTCATGAGCTTGCATTCATGCTAGAGAAAGACTAATTTTAGGTCTTTATTAGTTAAGGCACAAGCCAAAAGACCTTCCTTCGCTACATTTTCAACACTCTCTCTTAGCGAGGAAGGCATTTTTTACAACTCCCAACTTATATTTGAAGAACACAAAATTTCCTTTGACTAAATCCTTCCTCAATATATCTAAAATCTACTCATCTGTGGGAATGTATGGTAGCTTTACTATCTCTTTCTACACATAGTCCCTGAGATGATGGTACCTGATCTCGATCTGCTTGGAGCGGTCATGAAAAACTGGATTCTCAAAGAGCTTAATGCAACTCTGATTGTCATAGTAAATCATGGTGGACTCCAACCCCTGCCTGAAAAGACACACAAGCAAATTCCTCATCCAAATGGCTTCACATGTTGCTAAGTTGGCAGACATGTATTCTGCCTCTACTGAACTGAGAGAAATTGATCTATGCTAGGAATATAATTCATATAAAATTAATAAATATAAATATAATAATAATGATTACTTAACTAATGGTTAGTTAGTTAGTAATGAAGAGGCATGTCTTAGAGACATGACCATTCATGAAAGGGCACCTACCTAGGGTATAAAACAAGATGCTCATTCTCATTTGTAATCACTTCATATCTTACATCAATTCAATATACAGTTACATGTATTACAATGGGCATTTGCGTCTTTGAAGTATTTTAAACATTTCCATTGCATATATGTATTTTGGTCGTTACATAGGTATCAAAGTCATGTTGGCAGATTCTGGCATTTGGCCATCAACTTGTTGTCGAAACTAAAGCATTTCGCTACACGAGTTGGAGTTTCTCCTTTTTCGATCATGCCCTTGGTCACTTTTAAAAAAAAGAGTTAAAAAAAAATTGAAAAAATAAATATAAAAGAAAAGAGTTAAAAATATATATTATTTAATTAAAAAAATCCTTTTTCTATTGACATTTCAATGATTCTAGTAAAAAAAATAGTCTCATTTAAATTTTGAAGGATAACATTCATATATATAAAAATATTCTACATTATTAATAAAAAGTGCATGATAAAGTCAAAATGGAATCTTTCCAAATATCTTTAAAACTATACGTAAGAGAAGGAAGAGTAGATAAGATTATCTTGATTATTCATTAAGTGGTTTACAAGCTCGTGCTTTTAGCAACCCATGGTAATTTCCCATGGTATTTTCAAGGTAAAAGAAGAACAAAAGGAATACAAAATCTCTTTATGTGAATGGTAAGTTTTACTTTTTATGTGGAGAAAATTCACTGAGTCAAAGGCACATAAGTGGACATATATTTTATATTATACCCCAAAGAGGTGAACAGCCACGTTTCACTAGAGTTGTAACTTTTCATCAAAAAAAATATAAATATATATCTAGGAAAAATAATAATAAAAAAATAAAAATAAGAGAGTGTAAGAAAAAGAAAAAAAACAAATGTTGATAATAAAAAATAAAAAAATAAATACCAATAAAGGTTATCAAGTCAAAAAAAATGGAGCCTAATTCGAAAATAATAAAGGAAGTAGTCAAGATAAGTCTCACACAACAATCACTATTTTGGACTAAATGTCCATTTTGTCTAGATGAAATTGGATATACTTATATTTTAAAAAATTCAATCTAAGATGTCCAAGGTGTGGAAGATTATTTAGTACAGAAGAACATCAAGACAATGAACAGATGCAAATAAAATAATTAAAGGAAGAATCCACCCAAATTCAACAAAATAAAAAAGCATGAGAGAAAAAAAATAAAGATCTTGAAGATCGGTTTCAAGAAAAATCAACAGAAGGTAATGAAAAAGATTTGCATCTAAGAGACCATAATAAAAAATTACTTGAACAGATCAAGAAGTCTAAAATTAAGAAGTAAAAATTAAAGAAAGAAAATGAAATTTCTAAGGATAAATTGAACGAGAATATATCAAAGAAGGAAGAAGAAAATTTACATTTAAAAACCATGAATCAAAGCTTATTAAAACAAAGCAAAAACTTAAACGAAAAAGAAAAGGATTCTAAGGAAAAAGCCAACAATTTAGGAAATGATGAACTTGTACGTTTAAGGAATCATAACCAAACCCTACTGACGCAAATAAAAAAATTAAAAATGATAAGAAGTCACTAAATGACAAGTTAGAACAACTTCAAAACAATGTATTGAAGTCATCAGTCGTTTCAATCCAGATTGAAGATAAAGGAATAAATATTGATCCATTCAATATTACAAGTAAAGAAGAAGATAAATCTAGAGAAGTTAAAACATATTCAAAGTTGCAGTTCAAACGATAGACATTCCAAATGAAGATTCATTAGCCAACTCAACAACACCTAAAGGAAATCAGGAAACTACCAAAATGATAAAGGAAAGTCCAACCATTAGAACTATTTATCGACATCTTAATCATAAGAGCAGACTTTGCAATGAATTTATGTACCAGTATCACTTAGAACAGAAACAAAAAATTTATGTTCCAAAGGACACTGAAGTTTGTAGAATCCAATCCTACGATAACAATTCATCACAAATTTCCAGTAACCAGAAGATTTCACAAAGGATTAATCTAGGATGGTCAAATCCATTTTCGATTTAACAATTTAATTTATTGCTCCAAGGATCATATCTTCTTGTAACAACGAAGATGACAGTTCCGTGACGAACAGAAAAAAGAGATCCAACCTTTCATCAATAAGCTTTGAGAACAAAGCTTTATGAAGAGGGGCAATGTTATGAATATAATTCATATAAAATTAATAAATATAATAATTAGTAATTAAATAAATAATTGTTAGTTAGTTAGTAATGAAAGGTCACCTACCTAGGGCATATAAGAGTTACATCTATTACAATGGAAATTTATGTATTCGGAGTATTTTAAATATTTTCATTGTGTATATGAATTTTTGTCATTACAATCTCTACTTCCTGCTGAACCAGGAAACAACTCTTGACCCAACGTCGAAGACACAACCTAAAGTACTCTTCCAATTTGTGGATCTCCCTGCCCAATCTACATTTGTGAAGCCCTCAAGCCTCACTCCATCAACTTGCCTATACCAGAACCCATAATTTGTCGTGTTTTTTAGATACCATGAGACATGCTTGGTAGCAACCCAGTGAACTCTAGTAGGCTCCATCATGAACTAGCTCAATTGGTTCATTGCAAAACATATGTCAAGTCATGTGTTGATTAAGTACATCAATGATCCAATGACCTTGATATACAATGTGGCATATAATCGCTCTAATATACTAGTGTCCACCTTCCTCCAATTTGTCACTAGAGGCGTGGTCATGGGATTGCAATCCTACATATGAAACTTCTTGATAATATTTGTAGTGTACTTCCCCTGCCCCAAGAAGATTTCCACATCACCCTGCTGGTGGGCTCCAGTATTGTAGCAATAATGCTACAACTCCTGGAACTCCCTTCTTTAATTTTATCAACCCGGTAGTTCGTAACAAACTTGGAAGCGACGGTGCTGTATGCACAAGTACTAGCTCTTGCCGCAGTTGTCACTTGGTCAGCTGGCACAAGTCCGCTAGGAGCTTAAGCCAACTTCTATGAGCTCTTAGAAGAAGCTTTTTAATTGATGGATGAAAGCTAACTCGAAGGAAGCTAATCTAATTGCAAAAAGAAACTGAAAGCCAAAAAAAAACGCAAACCCTAGCAAACCCTAATTCTACCAGCTAGTCCTACTGACGCAAAGGAGAGCATGAAAACTACTGAAAGAGATGCCATTACTTCTATGAAGGTAAAATACATGTGTCTAGACTACCTCTATTTGAAGAAAACATCTTTTTGTATTTTTGAGTAAGTTGTTGGAATTATCATGCATGTGTTTTTAACTATTTTTGACTGTGCAGAGGTGGATCAAGGAGGAGAAATGCTTGGAAGAGGTTGGGAAGGTTCAGAGAGGGTCTAAGGAGTCCCTAACACCCTTCCAGAGAGTCTCACAAAGTTTGGCTGCCAAGAAACCGTGTTTATGAGATTCTACAGGAAGTCTGCAGGGGTTCTACAGGATGTTCAGGATTTCTACAGGATGTTCTGTAATTCTTCTACAGGATGTTTCGAAATGGGATTTTGGAGCATGGATGGAGGGAAAAAGATGGAGGAATGAGTAAGGAGGTGAAATAGGGGTGTGAAGAGGTCTAGGACTTGGTGGATGAGGCTAAGGAGCGATTGGATTTGTTCAAGGATGGAGGAAGCGATGATGCACAAGAATGTAGGAATTAGGGCAAGGTGGGGAAAGTATGGCAAATGAAGGGTACGAATCATGGACTAAGGGTTGGAGCAGATTATCTGATGGATTATGGGTAGATAGAGAAGGATAACAGGTGCTCCGCAAGTTATTTTTTCGAATTTAACAAATGAAGACTTGGAAAATCAAGAACCTAATTACCTTGACCTAATCTGACCTAGATAATAGCAAAAGAAATGGAACAGAAGTTTATTTGCACAAAATCAGATGAACTAACTATGCAACTAAGCAATCATAACCCTAAGCATGCAGTCAAAACTGATATCAAGTTTGACAACTAAGAATCCAACACTAAAACTTGCGTGGTGAAGCAAAACAGCAAGGTCACCTTTGTCCCAACTCATGATCCCACTGAGGGAGAGGTAAGATCAGAGGTGCTTGAGCCCCTTTTTCCAAGGATCCTTTATGTTATTAATCTATCCAAATCAATCTGAACATGAAAATCTACTTTAATCATCAAAAGCAACCTAAATAACACAACAAGTTTTAAATCTAAATAGCAGATTTTACTCTAAGAATGCAGCAAAGACACATGAAAGTAAACAAAGGAGGTACTGGGCGCTTGAGATGGGCCCAACCCCAAGAGCTACAGCCTCCTAAGAGAGATTTAGAGCTGGTGCAAAGTTGGATTCATCTTTATTGAGCAAGAAAAGAAGAGTTACATCAAAACTGTCCACAAGGAGAACTTGAAAATGAGATGAAAGCAAAGCTAATCTATTGCCTAAAAATTGAACTACAAAATGACTAACTGCTGGCTAACTACGAGCTACAAATTGACTAACCACCAGCTAACCAAAATGAGGCCCTAAGCCTTCTTATTTATACAAATTGAGGACCCCAACAGTCCTCCTAAACTTTAGGGACTCGGCTGCCCAAGACTTGTAGTTAACAGCAGTCCTACTTGACTTGCTTGGCTGCCCTTGTGCTGATTGATTTGGTGGCCCTTTAACTCCGAGCTGATGGTGGAGAATTCGAGGTAAGGGCCCATAAATGAAGGGAACACCTTCCTAAAAATACTCTCCACGAATTTGGCTGCCAAGTGCTCATTTCAACCATTGACTTTGTCTCCAAATTGACCAAAAAGGCTACACAAAGCACACATTAAACTTGTTGGCATAATGACTAACCCAATTCACTCTATTAGCATAAATATAATAAAAAAAATGCAATAAAATAATGAGAATGGTGGATTAAGTCGAATTAGGTGGTTGAATGAGCCCAAATAATCATCCATTTTTGGGGCTCATCATCACCCCCTACTGAAAGTGTTGCTCATCCTCTGAGCAACCAATCTATCTCCTCATCTTTGATGGCCTTGGTGGCCTCCTTGTCATGCCAAGCTTCTGAAGTGATGTCCTCTTCTCTTTCATGAAACCATGCTTTTCTCTTTGCTTCTTCCCACTGCCTGTGCTTCTTTTCCTAGAGAATTCTCAACTTCCTGTAGAACTGTCTCAGCATCCTGTAGAACTGTTTTTAAGTCCATTATCTGAATTCTCTCTCTTCCAGTGAAGGTTTTTGGCTTTCTCATTCATAGGTGATGGACATCCTTGAAGGAGAATCCTCCTTTTGTTTAGCTTTTGTGTCCTCAATGACAGTTTGATTCTTTGACTGTGGTTTGGGGTCTACCAGTTCTTATCTGCATGCCTTTTCTCGCCTTAAAATGTAGTGGAAGCTCACTCTTTCACTTCTCCTTCAGCTTGGGAGAGGTACTTAGGGCGGCCAGCACAGCTGTTGCCTCCCTAGCTAGGATTCCGGCCGACTTTTCCTTCTGCTGTCTTTTTTCTGGACTTCCTATAGAAAGTCCTGTAGTGGCTGGTTTCTGGCTTCCTGTAGAAGCCGTTTTTAATCTTCCTGTAGAAACATCCTTCCGGGTTCCTGTAGAAGAAGATGGAACTGCTTTAGCCTACTTGGCTGATGGTGCTTTTCCTTTAGGTTGGTTGAGGCTGCCTTAGGGGTGCCCTCATTGGCTTGGACTTTCTCAGTCCTTTCTACCCTTCCCTTTAGTCTTTTCTCCCTGGGTGTTGGTGTAATTTTACCACCCCCTGTTTTGGTAGCTTGGCCTTTTTCTTGTGTTCCTTTCTGTTCTTTCTTTGGTGTTTTTCCCGAGGTTACAGAAAGAGGACTTCGGGATTTATTTACACAGAGTGCAGAGCTACGTCTCCATTATGCACACAATCATATAAAATTCACAATTTTTCACCGGTGAGCCTTGACAGTGTCTCAATTTTTCTACATGAGGGATTTTAATTCAAGACCCTGGAGAAAATCTCACATGCAGACCATGAAGACAATTCCATAGCATCAATCATCACTTACCGGGTGCAAGCCCCGGAAGTGATGATTGATGCTATGTGATTCGTTCTCCACATTTCACTAGTTTCAATCCCACTTCTTCACCCCTGTGAGCATCACCCGATGCAATGAGTGCTAAGTGAACTATTCAAAAATCATGAGAAATTAGTCAGTTACGACTACCTCTCATGGAAATGGTCATACGTTTGAATGACTTACTTAACGCAGTTGAATCCCAAAAATGATATCTAATATAATGCACTGCGTAAATCCCCCATACTTAAATTCAAAAAAGAGTCAAGGGATCTCTACTTGAATGGTTCATGAGGCACAATACTTGCTAAGGTTTTGCAAATGGGGTAGCAAGCTAAGTGGGCTTGATTGTGGGGAAAAACTCCACAGTTAAGCGCGCTTGAGCCAGAGGAGTTCTGGGATGGGTGACCTCCTGGGAAGTCCTAGTTACCGGGTGCAAGCCCCGGAAGTGATGATTGATGCTATGTGATTCGTTCTCCACATTTCACTAGTTTCAATCCCACTTCTTCACCCCTGTGAGCATCACCCGATGCAATGAGTGCTAAGTGAACTATTCAAAAATCATGAGAAATTAGTCAGTTACGACTACCTCTCATGGAAATGGTCATACGGTTGAATGACTTACTTAACGCAGTTGAATCCCAAAAATGATATCTATCCTACACCTTATTCTCTTGCTCAGTTACAAGGAATCTAAGGGAAATGTAACTTCCTATGGAAGTTCATTCCTAATTACGCTAAGATGACCAAAGGATTCACTCACTTACTGATAAAAGGGGTTCCCTTCCATTGGGATGATGTTGCTCAGAAAGCGTTTGATTCCCTGAAAGATGTATTGGTTCAGGCATCTCTTTTGTACTCGCCTGATTATTAGTAAAATTATTTCCTATATCTTTTTGCTGCCATTTCTACTATTACAATGGTATTGGTCCAAGAAGATAATATAGGGACTGAAAATCCTATTTATTATCTAAGTTGGAACCTTAACAATACTGAAATCAGATATACTTAGGTAGAAAAGTTGTCTTTGGCAGTTGTTCAAGACATCCAAAGTTTTCACCATTACATCTTGCTTAGGAAAACTTTGGTTGTTTCAGATTGAAACCCTATGACATATATATTGTCATGTCAATTTATCGGCGGAAACTACTCTAAGTGGATCATTATTCTCCAAGAGTTCAACCTAGAATTCATCAAATCCAAGTCGAAGAAATCCTTAGTTTTCACCGAGCTAATGTGTGATCTTCCTTCCCTTATTTTTGAATCTACATCTGAAGATTCTATCCCTGACGAGTCATTGTTCCTAATATTGTCATCTGACCCATGGTATGGAGATTTTATGATCTATCCCCAGACCTAGAATTTATGACCTAATACCTCTCACTCTGAGCAATGTTGTATTCGATACTAATCCCGAAATTATGTTAAAATAGATGACACCCTTTACCGTCGTGGTATTAGTACGATCTTGCAGAGGTGCCTCACCCTTGAGGAGGCCAATAAAGTCTTCAATGAATACCACTCAGGGGCATGTGGCAGACATTTATCTAGTTATTCTACCCTACAGAAGATCTTACACGTTGGTTACTTTTGGCCTGCCATCTTTCGTGACTGTATCCTTGTCATTTAAAGGTGTCATGCGTTCTAGATCTACAATCGTAAGTTCTATGAACCATCTGCTCTATTGCATCCTATTGTAGCTGTTTGTCCCTTTGCGAAATGGGGTATCAACTTTATGACATGTAACCCTCACTCGACTAGGGGGCATGGTTATATCATTGTCATTGTTGACTACTTTACTAAGTGGGCCGAGGAAATGCCTACATTTAACAACATGGGCAAAATGGCTGAATATTTTTTCTTCAATCACGTTATTTCTAGGTTTGGTGTTCTGCAAGAAATAGTTACGGATCATAAGAAAAATTTATGGAATCATATGATGACTAAACTAACTACTAAGTTGGGACTTTCACATGAAAGTTCTACTCCCTAATATCCTCAGGCTAACAAACATGTTGAGGCTATTAATAAAGTTCTTAAGACTATGGTTCAACATTTGGTAGTGGTCCACAAATA
Organism: Pinus tabuliformis; assembly: GCA_031772625.1. Classification (NCBI taxonomy): domain Eukaryota; kingdom Viridiplantae; phylum Streptophyta; class Pinopsida; order Pinales; family Pinaceae; genus Pinus; species Pinus tabuliformis. Next base: position 338,762,642 of record CM062820.1, read on the forward strand.
ATAGTGCAACTTGCTTCTTTACGCTGCCTTGTGGGCATACCAAACCTCAGTTAGGACTATTACCAGATTCACACCCTTTTAGTTGGTTTATGGTCTGGAAGCTATCCTCCTCATCGAATGTGAAATTCCATTGTTAAAACTAGTTGTTCAACTTCTTCATGCCACTGCCATGGAGGAGGAGCATATTTTACATTTGATTCGTTTGGATGAGACTCGATGCGATGTTGCTTTAGCTGATGAAGCTCATAAAAGATGCATCAAGGTGAAATATGATAAAATTTTCAAGCCTCGTGTTTTCTTATAACGAGACCCAGTTCTCTTATATGACAAGGAGGTTGATAAGTTACATCCAGGGAAGTTCCAAGCCATGTGGCTGGGTCCATACATTATCAAGAGAGTCCTTGAGAAAGGGATCTATGAGTTAGTATATTTTTATGGAGTTCCATTGACACAGCCTCAGAATCGGGTATACCTCCAAAAATAGTATGCTTGATCCCATGCGTAGTACACTATGTACATACTGTACATAGGTGTGTTGAGTGTCTTTGTAGTGTCTCTTTTCAGAGTTTCCTTAGGTTTATGTTGATCCCTTTTATGTTTGTTTTGTAGATGTTTACTTCTCTTGAACCGTATATTGGTTATGCTAGTGGTGCTAATCATAGTACTTGAAACCTATCCTCTGCAACATGGCCTATCTTTGCTCCAAATGGCGAGTTAGTGAGTATGCAACAGATTTTCATTGCTCGCTCTACTAACAACATCGACGAGTATAGCGTAGTGGTGGATTCACTATCTGATGATATTTTACATGGTATATGTCGTATAGTTATCCAACTTGACTCACAGCTCGTAGTACTACAACTTGCTAATGTTTATTCGGTGATAAAACCCGACATCTTTCGCATGGTTTTGAGAGTATGTCTTCTAGAAAGATATTTCATTTTCATACGATATGAAAATATTTCTAGAAATATAAACACATTAGCAAATGCCCTAACTAATTATGTATTATATAGACATTTGCAATGAATATAAAAAAAATTTGAATTCACATCACATCATATTGGAACCATGATAGGAATTAGGAATTAGGATATATATATATATATATATATATATATATATATATATATATATATATATATACATATATAGATATTAAGTTTGGTTTTACAAAATTTGTGCCCTAAGACACATATGGCTACATCACCCATATAAAAACTACATGCAAATATCTATGTAGACAAATCAATGGTTCTCATGATAAAACGACACTGCACAAGCTATCTTGTGCAACAATCGACCAATATGGCTAGGAACTTCAATAGTGTGTCACTGAAGTCACATTAGAGTATGGTCAACATTGATCTCATTAATATCGTGTGTCAACCCCTCCATGTGGTGCTCCACCTTTGATAGGATCTCAAGTACCTCAAGGTTCTGAGCACATCCCATCCTACCGCATCGACCTGTACTAGTTCCACTGCCTCCTCATGTGGTTCTCTCTTTGCACGAAGGAGATATGAAGCACCCGTTGGTTGAACTTATCCCAGATCTACATGAAACATCAATATTTTAGTCTTGAGAAACATAAAAAAACACAAAAAAATTGTAAAACCTCCAAAAATGTAAAATGGTTTAATTTTACCTCTAGCATCCCATTGCTCACCCTCAGGCAGCACGAGCTTGAGATCATCATGAAAATCCATCCCTACGTAAGGATAGTCATTAATCATCATGAACCGTCTATGCAGCCACCCAAAGAAGGATGGTGAGAAGTTGATCACCAATGGAACTGCATTTCAGGCCATATCTTCATTCATGGTACCCTCAAATTAATAGGCTCAAGTATTATCTATTGAGGATGAAGTAATGGCACCCATTCTAGAGAAAAAAAGACTAAGATCAAACCATAGCCGAAGTTCTTTAACTTCCCCTCTCTTGCTTTAGTCAATTGTTCCTTCATATTGACCAGAACTCCCTTACTCCACTTGAAGACTGTTGGCTCTAGACACTCTAGCTTCTATTGCATGTACGATTTACTTGCCAAATGTAGTGTTGATCTGCCTGCCAATTTCACGATAATGAACATGATCATTCTCAAAGGTAACCGGGTCACATATTTTATGTTTATCTTTCCATCCTTGGTTAGATTGGATTGAGGTCTAATATAGGTGGTGATAAAATCCTTCACTATCTCCTTGCCACTTCTCCCACCTAGGAGAGAGATGGGGGCACCTCTTTTGGATAAACCAGTAAGAAAGTAGATATCCTCTACCTTTATCTCAGGAAGATGTTCCCCAAACCTGAATTCTTATTCCTGAACATCTCATGAATGAACAAGGTATATCAACAACTCCATTTGTTGCCTCATATTAAGAAGCCGGAAGAATTTTATAAATCCATAGTTTTTAGCACCTAGATGGTAGAAGGATCATTTGTTGCATTTAAATCCTTTTCCTCATGTTCTCTTTATCTCTAAATGAATGCCATTTTTTGCTAATGACAACCTAGAACATCAAGAAGAGATTCATTAGACTCCTTTTCGTGCAAGAAACTTGAGAAGTTTTAAGGGAAAACTCATAAACAAATTGGAATTTTACGCCCAACACTCCCGAGTAGTGCAAGACAGAGCATTGCACCTCTCCCTGTAGTGTTAGTCTGCCTAGGTGCAACATATATTTTGATATTGGGGGGTGCGTTGGTACTAGGGCATATTATTTGAACCCCAGGGCCTTGTTGAAGCCTCAGAATTCGCTGTAAAAACATGGGGCACAACCAACCAGTCTGGACCTTAAAAAGAAACTCCTTTTCTATTTGGTATAGTGGCTCCGACTGGTGATAATGGGACTAGTTTCCCAGAGAGGATTGATTTGATAATGTTGTTGGGGATGATATAAGATATAACGGAGAATGATTCAACTAAGTATAATCTAATCTAAATAATAAACACATGCATATATCTTAATCTAACATTATCTGACTATAAATATACCCGGGAATAAACTAAGGTATGCGATCTACAAAGATGTCTCAAAGAAATTGGTAATAAAGATCATTCAACTGCCAAAAGAAATGAAATCGTTTAATGATAATTGTTTTGGATAAATAGTTAGACAAAACAATTGAGAAAACTATATCGCATATAGTAATTGTTCATGTATTCAAGACAAAATCATAGTTGAAACGTCATACAAGAGTGCAATTATGCATAACTATAACTCAGATTTTCATACATAAGACAATCAAGAAAAAGAGTATTGCTAATGCCTAAATAAAACACAATCATACGATAAAAGTACCATATATGAAAGGTTCTGTTCATGGGCTCAACAATATTGGTCCAATTTCATTCAATAAAATACACTCTAAGAGTAAAAAACTGTAATTTCAGTAGCGCATGCTCGATATTCAAAGAAAAATAGACCATATTCCATTAATTTCATCAAAACCTTCCCAAAATACATAAGTGTAATGTCTTGAAATGTGTTTTTGATAAATTATGGACCCCTCTCTAAATCCATGAGAGGGGTTTCAATACTATAATACATGCCTCAAAAATAGATTATTACAAAATTTTCTCTGAGGAGGTTTCAAAAAACCTTCTTCAGAGTAAGCAAAAAAAAAAAAAAATAGAATTAAACTAATGACAAGTTCCTTTCAACTTGAACTAACTTAGTTGGCTAACTTGATCTTTGAGATTGCAAATTTCGATCATTGGCTTAAGCTGAGGTGGCTGGCCGATTGTGTCTTTTAACTATCCAACAAATATGGCATCTGACAAAGCTGGAACCATCTTTTGTGCAAAGGTACTTAAACACTACAGATTCATCCACTGGCTATGTGGTTGTACTAGATACTTCCAGTATGTCTTCCAATCTAGTTTGGTCAACTGTTTGATTGATTTTTCCTTGGTCTGTGTTGTCTGTTTCCACTACTGTTCCAATTGCTTGATATTTTGGAGAGACATTGGTATGCACTCTTTGACAAGGTTAGCACTGTGGACATTTTCATTCATGGCTTCAATTATACTACTTGTTGCACCAGCTGTTGTGGTTGTCACCCTTTCTGCTTGTTTTAATCCTGTATCCCAATCTGTAAATAAAATGTCTTTGTGGGATTCTTCTATTTTTGGTAGGTCAGCCTTTCTTCCCTCATCTGACTCTTTCCAGGGAATAAATTCATAATTTTTTTTTATGGATTTCTTCATATTCAAACCTCATATCAATCACTTGGTTCGTCAACTTATCACTTGTCTCACAATAAGGATTTATTTGTGAGATTTTCTGGTAGAGCATTTCTTCTTGTTGTATTTATAGGGAACTTAGCTTGATTTCTTCTTTGATGAACTCGTTAGTTTGAGGGTTATCATTAAATCTATCCACGATGTCTTGCATTTGACGAATCTACGAGTCCTTTTTTGATAAGCTGACCTGGTGTCGTAACCTCATTTGCTCGAATTCACTTTGAAGTTGAGCTACATGTTGTTATGCTTTCTGATTAGTTTTTTCTTGTTCTAATTGTTGTCCAAGAAGAATAATTTTCTGTTATTTTTCTTTTAGAAGCAGTCAAACTTCCATTGCTTTATCAATGGTCATTGTGGCATAATCTCCTCAAAATTGTGACAGCTTCGTAATATTTTCTAATGGGTCAACAGGAGTGTCCTTCCACACAACATCCATGGGTTCGTTCTTTAGAGTTACAATAGATGTGACGTCTAATTTCCCCTTCTTTCATTGTCTTTTGACTACAGCCTTATGAGTAGGACTGTAGAATATATCTAATGGAGGTATCTCTTCAATTTTCAAGACAATTTCAGAAGTAGGAAAAGCAGGAATAACCTTAATATCTTGAGTGTTTGTAGCCCCTTGCTTTGTTGTCTCTGGATTTTCTTTATGCTGAGTCTGTTTGGGGGTCTGAAATTCAGATGTTTCTTCAAGATTTGTGCATGTTTGGAGCTTCTTATTGAATTTCTCCCATTCCTTGTCTAGGTCAATGACTGGAATCTTCCTTGATTGAGATGAAGTGGAACCAACCTCGGTATGATTCTTGACCAAGGCCTGTTTGGTTGTTTCTTCAGTATTTCCTCCTGTATCTTTCTCAGAATCTTTATTAGGGCTCCCTTCTTCATTCCGAGGTTCTTGTTCTGACTGTTCTGACTTGTGAGTTGATTTCTCATGTGTTTCCTCATCAAAATTTTCCTTTGAAATTCCCTCTAGGCTTACTTTAGGAGTTGGTTGTCTTATTGGTTGTTATAGACATTTTTGTGCCTTACAGCATGAAGCATGAAATTTCCATAATCTAAGGGATCCAAAGTCCCTAAACATGTTGTTCCTACCCCTAAGAGAACAAGGTCAGCAAACCACAGCACTGAACAAAAGTTCTCCACCTGAAAACACTCAAAAACAAGGCAATTCTGGATCATGTCAACTGCTCCACTGAGCATCTGCGCTGAATGTCAACTGCTCCACTGTCTACCTGCGTTGAATGTCAACTGCAAAGAAGGCTACCTGCGCTGGGCGAGTTTGGACATGTGGAAGAGTCATTCCTCAAGGCGTCAATGCCCAGGAAGCTTCCAAAATGACACTTGGATCAAGGAATTCGACTAGTGATGAGTAAGAGGTTCTAGATCTCCAAGTGGAAGCAAGAACCTCCAAGTGGACTCAAGAACTGAAGAAGAACTGGAGTGGGAGAGGACACTAGTCACATCTCAGGCTGACTCATCCTCTCTCCAAACTCCTATATATGGATCTCTCTCCCATGAGATCCGGAGGCTGGAATCTTGTGAATGTAAAGAATTGTTGTTGGTTTGAGTTTAGAACTATTGGGTGATTTGCTTTGAAGGAGGTGAAGAGGAGATTTCTTTCTGTTGGGAAGGTGATGCTGGATTGGGCCTTTTATGTTGTATCACTTCCTGAACCTTACTTCTTCCATTAATAAAGCATTTGAGGTTCTTCTATATACATGTGTCTCAATGGTGTATTGTTATATTTGTGTATTTGATTTATTCTAATCCTTGAATCAATTATGAATGTATGCTTCTTGTAGTTTCCCTCTCTTGCCATTTTGCAGGATCTTAGTGTAGCTGGGCCAGTGAAAGAGCAAGGAGCTGGGGGCAAGTAGCAAGGAGAGAAGATTGGATCAATCATTAGCAGAAGACATCGGTTAGTGGATCTATTTCTCCCCTCTTTTACATCTCATAAAGAAGTAATCTCAGATAGCTTTGCTTTGATTGTTGCTAAGGAACTATCACCCTTAGAGTGGGATAGGGTCATTCCGTATTGGATACTTTTCCCAACAACATTGGTTCAATTTGTAATAGGTCTAATTAGAACTTTAACAATATTTTATTCCTATGTACATGAAAAGCATTAATATCATCTGGGCTTAACTGTAATGATGTCATATGTAGGACCTGTGGAAATGTTTCGTCTCCTTAAAAGAGGTCATTAAAGACATCCTCTGTTTGACTTTAACCATAGTGGTAAATTCTTTAGCAACTTGATTTGGGTCATACTGTCGCCCTGGAATTGTGGCCAATTTTAGAGACATAATAATCTCTACTTCTTTTATTGCATTCCCATATTCATGTAGTGCAAAAGCGCCACATTGTAATGGGATGGCTGGCCAAATGGATTTCTTCTGTTCGCTTAGGGATTTGGTTAAACCACCCTCCCATGTTTTCTGGTAGGATATCTCTCTAGCCAATTTCTTATCTGGAACGTAATATGGGGGAAATGTGGAGAAGAAATGCTCCCAAAAACTCTGAAATAAGTGAATTTTTCTTTGCCGAAACATCTTGCGACTAGCAACATGTCTATCTTGGCTTCTTCAGAAAACCTGGGGGTTGTTTTTATCAAAAATGGTCTTATGAATAGGCAACATAATACCCTGGTAGATTTTGTAAAAATGGGGATTGAATTGGGATTCCCACAAGATTTTATGGTATACATGGAGGGGGAGAGGGTTATGTATAGTCCACTTCCAACCCATGTTTGGAAATTGAGAACAAAAAAATGGTTTCCATAACATAAGAACTCATTAAAAAAGGGGGAAAAATTCTTGAGGAAACTTTTTGTTCTGTCTATATTCCCTAATAGCAATTGCTAAATTGTCTGATAAAATCTGACTCCATTTCATAAGTGTTGTGTTAATGCTACATCAATAAATGGAAGCCACTCTATAGAAAATTCGGTACTATCAGTTTTACCAAATAATCTACACATCATCGCAGTTGCGAAATTATTTGGGGTAGAGAGGGATGCAATCATGTACATACTAGATTTTGCTCATTTGTAATTACCTCTGCCTGACCTCCAGGCCTGTGTATCATCCAATGGGTCCTCGTTCTCTTTGGCTAAATGCTCAAGGAAATCTTTGTTATAGATATTTTGAGGCTCTGGTAGATGGTACATCTGGTGCAGATTGTCTTGTGTAAAAGACCCCATAACCTCATTTGCTCAATTCCTGAAGGTTCTGTCTAAGACATTTACATCATCAATTACCCATTTTACCATATCTGTGTATGGTAATATCTTAGGTCTTGCAGCTATTCTAGGTAAAAATGAACATGCTACCTCAAAGTAAGAAGCGCTAGATGATTCTTGGGCATCAGTTGTTGCCTTTCATTCGAGTGGCCCGGGTTTCTCTTCTTCCAGTAGGTTATACATAGCTTCCAATGATGTGGTTCCTTCGTCTTTTTTTGCAGGTGGTATGTTATGAAACCAGCTCACAAAATATAGAAAAGAGAGATCCACGCCTTAGAATTCAACCTCTTCGAGGGGGCAACCTCCTTTACATTACATCAATGAACAATTCTTGGATGATACAAATGACAAAACCTCCTTTCTATATATAGGAGTCTAAGGAGTCACAATATAATCCAGCCGACCTAACAATAATAATATAAAGCCACACAAATAACAATAGGGGGATTCTATGGGGCACAGAAATAACAATATGGGGGTAATAGGGGCACAACAATATAAATAAGGGGTATAACTACAATAGTAATGGGGTAATCACTAGTATTATAGGGACCCAACATGCCCCTCTGCTTCAAAAAAGTGTTGTCCTCAACGCTTGAGTAGTTCTGGATACTTCTGCATAAAATTCTCATCCTCCCATGTGGAATCTTCAGCGGATAAGTTCTTCCACTTGATAAGATACTCTGAAATTGATCGATTTCGTAGCTGTCGAGTTCTTGTTTCTATGACTGCTTCCGGTTCCAATATAATTTTTCCTTCCTCATCAAGTTCTGGCAATATTGTTTGAATTGGGAGCTTGTCACCTATAACCTTCTTTAAACATGAAACATGGAAGACTGGGTGCAATCGAGAAGCTGCAGGAAGCTCCAATTTGTATGCCATAGTACCAATCTTTTGCAACACCTTGTACGGACCATAATACTTTGGTGATAATTTATTATCCTTCTTAGCTTGCTTTAGGGACATTTGCTTATATGGTTGTAGCCGTAGGAATACCCAATCACCTACATCAAAACTTCTTTCACTGCGATGTTGATCTGCCTGTTGTTTCATTCTATTTTGTGCCAACACGAGGTTATCCTTTAAGAGTTGGAGGACTTGTTGTTGATGTTCGATGTGATGTTCCACTGCATGAACCTTAGAATTTTCTCTTAAATATGATGTGATGGATGGTGGTTGATACCCATAAAGTGCCATAAATGGGGTCATTTTTGTTGCTGTATGGAAGGAAGTGTTATACCACCATTCAGCCAGAGGCAACCATTTGACCCATTGTGTCTGCTTATCAGATACAAAGCAACGAAGATATCCTTCCAAACATTTGTTTACTATCTCAGTTTGCCCATCAGATTGAGGATGATAAGATGAGCTATGAGCTAACTGAGTACCAAGACAAGAAAATAATTCTGTCCAAAAATTTCCAGTGAAAATGGGATCTCTGTCACTTACAATAATCTTTGGGTTTCCATGTAGCTTTTGAACTGTTTCCATAAATGCAGTAGAAACTGTACTGGCTTTAAATGGATGTGATAATGCACAAAAGTGTGCATACTTGGTAAGTCTGTCAACTACCACCATGATGACACTCTTTCCCTCAGACTTGGGTAAACCTGTGATAAAATCCATTGAAACCTCCTCCCAACGTTGGCTTGGAATGGATAAAGGTTGTAATAGACCCGGTGTCTTAATTGTTTCAACTTTATTTTGCTGGCAAACCAAACATTCTGCCACAAACTTTTGAATATCTGATTTAAGGCCATCCCAAAAAAATTCCTTCTTAACCCTGTGGTAAGTTTTTAAAAATCCTGAGTGCCCTCCTAAGGGAGAGGTGTGCAATTCCATAAGAATCTTTTGTTTTAGCTGGGAATTCTTACAGAGGTATAAGCGATCTTTGTACCATAACGAATCATTTTTCCAGCTAAATGTATCAGAAGTACTGGAATCTTGTTGTAGCTTTCGAATAAGTGCCCACACTTCTTCATCATTCTTCCATTCCTCCCTTGCTTCGCTAATCCAATCTGGTTGGATAATAGAAATGGCACACAACAATGCTTCCACATCCTCATCCTTTCTTGAGAGTGCATCAGCCACAACATTTTGCTTCCCTTTTTTGTAGATGATTTCAAAGTCATAACCCAACATCTTTGTGACCCACTTTTGTTGCTCTTCAGAGGATAATCTTTGTTCTAAAAAGTATTTAAGGCTATCATGATCCGTTTTTACCTTGAAGTGTCTTCCCATTAGGTAGGGTCGCCATTTCTTAAGTGCATGGAGTATTGCCAACATTTCCTTCTCATAAATAGCTTTGCTTAAAAACTTTCCCTTGATTGGACGACTTTCAAAAGCAATGGGTCTTTCATCTTGCATTAGAACAGCACCAATTCCATTTCCTGAAGCATCACATTCCACAATAAAGGTTTTTGTGAAGTCCGGTGTAGCTAAGACCGGTGCTTGGCACATTGCCTCTTTAAGATGTTCAAAGGCCTTTGTTGCTTCCGGAGTCCATGAAAATGAATCTTTCTTCAATAATGTTGTTAGAGGTGCTACTATTCTCCCATAATTCTTAACAAACTTGCGATAATACCCTGTCAACCCAAGAAATCCTCGCAGATGCTTTATGGATGTGGGGATTTTCCATTCCTTAATGGCTTTAATTTTGCTAGGGTCTACCTTAACTCCTTCATGAGATACAATATGACCCAAATATTCCACCTCCTGGACTCCAAAGAAACATTTGGATCTTTTTGCATATAATTGTTTCTCCTCCAATAGTTGTAGCACCCTGTCAACATGTTCAACATGATCCTTCCAAGACTTGCTGTAGATTAGTATATCATCAAAAAATACCAACACAAATTTTCTAAGGAATGGTTTGAAAATTGAATTCATCAAACCTTGAAATGTTGAAGGTGCATTGGTAAGGCCAAAAGGCATGACCAAAAATTCATAATGACCCTCATGAGTTCTAAATGCCGTTTTTGGAATGTCTTCAATCTTCATTCTGATTTGATGATATCCCGAACGAAGATCCAACTTGGTGAAGTAAATTGATCCATGCAATTCATCCAATAATTCATCAATAACAGGAATGGGAAACTTATCTTTAATAGTGAGCTTGTTGAGCTCCCTATAATCTGGACACATGCGCCATGATCCATCCTTCTTGTGCACCAATACTACTGGAGCTGAGAAAGAACTTTGACTCGGTTGAATTATACCAGCCTCTAGCATTTCTGCAACCATACGTTCAATTTCACTTTTTTGGGCATAGGGATATCTGTACGGCCTGATGTTTGGAGGAACACTTCCTGGAATCAGATGAATAGCATGATCATGATCACGCATAGGTGGGAGACCCTTGGGAGTCTCAAATACCTTGGAATGATTGTCCAAGACTTTTTGGAGATCTGGAGAAATAGATGATTCCAATGTGGAAACATCTAGTGAGCATAATTGTGCAATTACACCTCTTTGCTCCTTTCTTAGAAGCTTTGTCATACTATGAGAGCTGATTATCTTTCCTGGTTTCCCTGCAATACCCCTTAATTCAACTTCCTTTCCTTCCGAAGAAAATTTGATGAAAAGTTCTTGAAAATTAAAAGCTATTGTACCCAAGGATTGTAGCCATTGGACTCCTAGTACAACATCCGCACCTCCCATTGGAATGGAAAGCATTGGGCTAGTCAATACATATTCTCCCATGGATAGCTTGATATTATGGCACTTTCCAGAGCAATTTATTGTTCCTCCATTTGCAATCATCACTTGACACTCTGGTGCTGGATATAGGAAGCAATTCAATTCTTTTGCTACCCTACAATGAATAAAATTGTGGGTGCTTCCTGAATCAATCAACACTATTACCTTTTTCTTCTTGATTTGTCCTTCTATCTTGATGGTTTGAGGAGTGGTAATTCCCGCCAATGCATTACAAGATATGGTCGGATTTATTTGTTCTTCATCTAGGCTTTGTTCCTGGAATATATCCTCTTCTTTTGACCTTTCTTGCTCCTTTTCTTCTTCCTCTTCACAATCTATGTAGAATAATTTCTTCTCAGCACACTTATGACCTTTTGTATATTTGCTATCACAATTGTAACAAAGCCCTTTTGCTCTTTTTTCTTCCAATTGTTGTGGTGTCAACCTTGTAGGTTGTGGAAGACTATGGGCAACAACACTTCCCTCTTTATAGTTGTGAATGGTATGCTTCCTAGTTGCCATAATTTTGCTTTCCATTTTTCTTGCTAACCTGAATGCCTTCTCTAATGAATCAGGTTCCCAAAGGCGCAGATCATGTTGGATATTATCCTTTAAAGACCCTATGAACACATCAATCCTATGCTCCTCTGGAATATCTTTTACCCTTATGTTCAATTTTTGGAACTCCTCAATGTGCTCCATTATTGAACCCTTTTGTTTGAGACTTATCAATTGGCTAAAAAAAGTGTTGCTTTTTGTATCCTCATAATGTGCTATCAATTCTTCCGTAAAAATTGCCCAAGTGATAAATTGTTTACGAGAACAAAGCCATTGATACCATACAAACTGATTTGGTTCCAAATATAAAGTTGCCATACGTACCTTTTGTGTGTTTTGCACATTATTGAGATCGAAGAATTGCTCCATCTGTAATATCCATGTGGCGGGATCCTTGCCATCAAACTTCCTCACATCGATTTTTGGAACATGGTGAGTCTTCGATCCAACATTAGAGTCTATGGAATCATGATTAACATTTCTTTTGTTCTCATCATGAGTTTCCTTTACTACCTTTTCACCATTAGTGACCCTTTCTTGTAGCAAGTTCTTCAATTCTTCCATGTCTGTCTTCAAATCTATCTTCAAATTTACCATCGAATCCTCCACCTTAGCTTCCATGCCCTTTATCTTAGATTCCACGCCATTTATCTTAGATTCCACACCACTTATCTTAGATTCCACACCATTTATCTTCGATTCCACGCCACTTATCTTAGCTTCTGTTAGCTTTTGTGAGCGTGACATTTGTTGCACTTGTTCTTGTAATTTTGATATATCATGTAGCATTTCTTCCTCTTCTTCATGAGTCATGCTAGAGCTTTCAGGTTCCTTACTAGGTGTTTGCATTTTCTTTCCTCGGGGCATCAGTTACCGATAATAATGCTTTACTATGCCCTTTGAATTCCGTTAAACCAAGCTTACATAAAAATTTAAAAAAAAAACTACACACCTTTTTTCACTTTATAGAAGCCTGATATTGAATCTGATGTATCTCTGTAATTTCAAATCATCCAGTTTTGAAATTTCTACCTGTAGTAGCCTTCTGCGTCCTCTTTCCAATGCCACAAGTCTGAGCCAAATTGGATTCTCCAAGTAAGCGTTATGTGAAATCTCCCACAGTGACTTGCTTTTAGACTGGTTCAGTAGAGCGAACTTGTACGACGTGCCACGAGTCACTGTTTCAACCTTTGAATCTAAAACACACACACAAGAAACAACATTCCGTCCTCTTTCTGCACCTTTTTATGAAATTTCAATCCGATCCTCAGAGAGAGATTTATGACGATTTTCCTCAGGTCACCTGTTTTGAATGTAATTCAGGAGTCTGCAGAAAGGCCAACTTCCTCAGATCATATCTCCGAAAATATCACGCAAAAATATCTGAAATTCGGACCCAAGGTTCAACGCCAATTCTTCTCAAATGGGTTTTGTTTTCAACTTTTGAAACGTCACAGAAAAAAAGTTATAGCGAAAATGCCACGATGACCTGTTTGGAGCAGCGAAACCCTAGAATCCCAAAGCTCTGATACCAAATGTTATGAAACCAGCTCACAAAAAGATAGAAAAGAGAGATCCACGCCTTAGAATTCAGCCTCTTCAAGGGGGAAACCTCCTTTAAATTACATAAATGAACAATTCTTGGATGATAGAAATGACAAAACCTCCTTTCTATATATAGGAGTCTAAGGAGTCACAATATAATCCAGCCGACCTAACAATAATAATATAAAGCCACACAAATAACAATAGGGGGATTCTATGGGGCACAGAAATAACAATATGGGGAGTAATAGGGGCACAACAATATAAATAAGGGGTATAACTACAATAGTAATGGGGTAATCACTAGTATTATAGGGACCCAACATGGTATCGTAGAAAAGTGATATCATGTCTGATTTTTTAGATGTAATAGATTTTCCCTTCTTTGCCATCTTTTCCAACGTTGTTTTCTTTGGAGGTTCCCTGAAATGGAGCAATGGAGATTATCAGATAAACACAGAGTGAAAATGACAGTGAAAATTCAATGATACAGTTAATTTCGAAAGGTGACAAGGAAGAAGATTTTATTCAAAAATGCAGATGAAATATATCAAATCACTTCGAGCTGTTTTAAACATAAATGCCATTAAAAATCATTAAATACGCACTAAGATCTTTTATCGTGGCCTTTATTATTCATTTAAGCCATCGCATTGCAAACGTGTGAGGAAAAACTTTAAGGTGATGAGTTTAAAGTGTGAAATGTCGATTATGCGATTGCGATAAATATTATCGCAATATCGCAAATCACAATATCACATTTTCGATTATGCGTTATTTTGAAGTTGTTTAGAATTTTGTGAGATGCGATGTGAGTGGCATACCTTTTATCGTTTAAATCACATTTTGCTTGAATGAATATTTATTGCATAAAGTGACCTTTTACTATGCGCTAGACTTAACCAAAGTTATAACATTTATCACATGCTTCCATTGGGTTCGGGTCATATTGTGTTTCACAAATTTTTCATAGTTCACAAGATTGGCCTTTGTGTGGGTGCCGCGATGTGATGAGTGTTGGCTTGTTATGTCACAATATCGCAATTCACATATTCCAAAGGTTTTGTTAGTTGTGCTTTTTGTGAATGCTGATATGCGATTACGATAGGCACTTTATTTTGCAAGAAATACTTTAAGACTTAGTTTTAAATGAAAATTTTAATGATACCATAAGTTTGTTACGGTGATCTTGCTTATCGCAATTTTCAAATCCCGAATTTTTAATTAACCTTTGAAACACATGATCCGGCGATATGCGATAAAGCAAGAATTGTTAATCGTAAAGGGATTTGGCTTGATACCTTATATTATTTAGAAATTTATGCCTAATGATTAAAAAGGAAAGAGCTTAAGTGCTAAGATTTCTCAAATATTTTTTGTATAGGGTCCCCATTTATCAATAGAATATTAACTATTAAAACAATAAATGGGGGGTTGTTGAACAGTATATAAATTGGCGATTCACTGGAAGAACCAGTTATCTCTAATAGTTTTTTGAAACTTCTAAAACTTAGAAAATAAATATATTTCATAGAATAGGAATTACATGAAATTTATGATAAGTAACATTTATCTAAATAAGAAAACAAAACTCTCCTAATTACCATCCACTTGATATCCTCTTCAAAATGAAAATTCCTTTGTCTATATCAGTCTTTACTTAGTTTAAAGATAAAATAGGGGGCTCTTATATATTAGATTTTAGATGTACTCATTTGTCACAGGTAGAGCCTTTGCTGCTAGCAGGCATCCATAGTCTTGACAGGGTTACCTTTTAGCATCAATGATTCAGTATCCCATCTAGATATGAGTAAAATTTTAGAGATAAATTCAGACTCATATACTTATTCTCTTCTTTTTGTTTTTTAAATAGTTTATTTTTTTGTAGAAATTTTCCTTTTTTTTTTCTACTTAAAAGTCATTATCTTGGTTTGGTGGCAAAAAAGTGACAATGCCATTCACTGGTTGTAATTCAACTGAACAAGCTCACTCGTGATGAGATCCCTTTTCTTTTGATTAAAATAAACTCAAGCCATTACCCTGTTTTGATATGGAGTATTGGTAATGCAAGTCTATTATTTCCCTATGAACATGGTAAATCGGCTCGTAACGAGACCTATTATATTTTAAGTTTTCGTATATTTTAGAATTACGCTCTAAAAAGAGAAAAGTTTACTAGATGGCGAGAATCATTGACTCCTTAACACTTTCTGGATGACAATTTTAGAGTTAAAGGTGCTTATCTGCAAAGAGTCTTTGCTTTGTTAAAGATACTTTTCTTGACTGATAATAGAACAAAGGTCTCTTTATAAAGTTGGGGTTTCACAAAGGATAAATGATTTTGGTGGAAAACAAGCAAATTTCAGAGAAATAGAACTTAGCTTATGTCTCAAATGTCATAATTATCTTCTTGACAATCTCTACTTATACAAGTGAAAAAAATCAAAATATAAAAGAGATTTTTTATTGAAAGGCCCAAAGAAAATACAATTTAACTTTTATTTTCCTAGGGAAAGTAAAGGCAATAGTGTACAAGGGATATAAGAGGTTATATTCTATGAAAAATATTTCTTCAGAATCTGCCCATTGATAGGTAGAGAATCTCTCCTGCTTGATAAATCTTGCAATGGAAACGTTGATGGGCCAATTTGTTCCACAATATGAAATGGGCCAAGCCACATTCTTTGGAATTTGGTATGCTTACCTTTTTCTTGGTGTGCTTTATACCACTTCAATACTAAGTCTCCGAGTTGAGAGGATTTAGGACTTACAAAATTTGCATCAAATGAAAATTTGAATAATTGTTGATGATGTGCATGTATGATCTTTGTTTTATCTCTTTCTTCTTCGAGTTTGAAGATTTGTGATTGCCTTAATCGCATAGAATAGGAAGGAGTTTCTTCAATAAATTGAACTAGGGCTACAGAGGGAATAAATACATTTGTAGGAAGAACAACCTCTTTCCCATAGATAAAATTAAAAGGAGAAGTTACTATTGAGGTCTTTTGTGTTATTCGATTTTCCCATAGAACAAATGCTAAATATTTATGCCAGTTTTTCTGATGTTGATCAATAGTTCATTTGAAGATCCTTATGATATTTTTATTCATAGATTCAGCTAGACCATTTCCCTGAGGATAATAGTTAGCAGAATATTTAAGTTTGAAACCTCTTTTAAGAGCAAATTCTTTCATAGCATTGCCTATGAAATAGGATGCATTGTCAAACATGACAGCAGTTGGTAGGCCAAATCTAGTAATAACAGGGAAAATTTTAAGAACCCCCCCTAAATTTATATGTATAATAAATGGGTGAATCTCCATGGTATATAGGAAAAATGGAAGGCGATTTTATCAATAATATAATATGTATATATAATTTTTTAGCAAATCTCTCACCAAGCATGGCGAATATTTTACTCAATTATAAAACCTTGTAAGATCTTGGTATTACCATGGGTTATCATAAACCTCGAGCTTAAAAATTACTATTAGTAATTTATAAAAATTAATAAAATTAATAGTTGATTTTTATTTTATTTTTTATTTTAACCAAGCTAAAATGTTTAACATACATTAAATTACAACATCCATTTTTACTCTTGATCCACCAAGCCTGAGAGGGAGCAAATATTTTTTCACTCTATGCTAGTTTGCATATCACGATATTTGGTACCTCTCGGGGGTTAGTAGATCCAGAGTAAAGATGGATCTATGCTGGTTTAATTTCCCCATTTAAATAGGCTACATTCCAAGTGAATACCATGGATCAATACCATGTGCCATTTTTATTTTTAGTAATATTAATATTAGGGTTAATAATATTTTTTTGCATGGTATTAATAACAATCTAGTCCATGGTATTTGTCCCATAGTATTTTGCCCATAGGTTTCACCTAAATATAACACATTTTTCGAGCGTTTGTAAATATAAGGTGACTTATTGAGTAAATATAAAAAAATGTTTTATTTGTTTACCATACCTCTCGTTTATTTATATTTTTATTAATTTACCATACCTCTTTTACAAATATTGTATTTGGCCCATAGGATTCACTTAAATAAAACCTCTTTCTTGAGCCTTCATAAATAGAACGAGGGTTATGGACTAAATATAAAAAGAGGTTTTATTTATTTACCATACATCTAGTATATTTATATTTTTTATTTATTTACCATACCTTTTGAGTAAGTATAAAAAGACGTTTTATTTATTTACCATACCTCCACTTTCCTTATATTTTTATTTGTTTACACCCTTGCATGTATATAAGGTGACTTATGGAGTAAATATAAAAAATGTTTTATTTATTTACCATACCTCTCATTTATTTATATTTTTATTAATTTAACATACCTCTTTTATAAATATGTTATTTGGCCCATAGGATTCACTTAAATAAAACCTATTCTTGAAAATGGGCGAATGGATTCACTTAAATAAAACCTATTCTTGAAAATGGGCGAATGGAAGGTTGTAACTCTTAATTTCAAGGGCTAAATTTACCTTTTTTACCCTCTCCCTTAAAATAAGGTGGGCTATTTGAGGTGATTTGTAAAAATGTACTACGATACAAAATATTCTCCCACTAAAAATTTAAAACCCTTTAATTCCCCCAAAGGGCGAACATTCACCCCTAAAATTTTCTATGAGTAATAATGAATTGATCAATAAATTCAATTATGTTTTCAGAATTGGCTCCTTAAGTGTAATTGATTCCACCCACTTAGTGAAGTAATCAATTATTGAAAGGATATATCTATGCTACTTCAAAGTGTGAGGAATGATCTCACTTATTATGTTTAGTCCCCATTGTTCAAATGGTTGTTCAATGTTGACCGACTCTAATGGTCATGCTCGTTTCCTTTGTCTTCCAACAGATGTTTGAAAAATTTTACACTTCCTTAAATATTCGTGTGCATCTTTGAATAAGGTTGTTGTTGTGGGGAAAAATAACTATGCAGGACGATCCTATCCACCTAAGGTGTGACAGTGCCTTAGCAACAAACAGAGACAGCTATTCTAATATTTCTTCCTTTATGAATTAAGAATGAAGAGAGATGGATGGACTAACAGTGTCTTCCATTTGTCCCTCGATCCAGCTTCTCTTCTCTTGGAGAGTTCCCAGCTACTTGCCTTCTCGCTCTCCCAGCTTCAAGAGGTTTCTGAAAGATCACAAGAAGAGAACACTACACAAGACGTGGATTCATATTCATAACTAGTTCAGGATTAGAAATAAACTAAACATACTAATGCAATCATACATCAAGAATACATCAGTATATAGGAGAAACCAAGATAGCTTTATTGATGAATAACAAGGTTCAGGAAGAGATACAACCCAGAGGGCTCCAATCCAGAATCTCCTTCCCAGCAAATGGAATTCCTATCTTCACCCCCTTCAAAGCATTAAGCACCCAATGATTCCAATCTCAAACCAACAACAATTCTTTGCAATAACAAAATTCCAGCCTCTAGATCTCATGGAGGAGAGATCCATATATAGATGTTTGGAGAGAGGATGAGTCATCTTGAGATCTGACTAGTGTCCTCTCTCTCTGTCGGTTCTTGATTCCACTTGGAGGTTCTTGCTTCCACTTGGAGATTTGGAACCTCTTACACATCACCAGTCGAATTCCCTGAGGCAAGTGTCATTTTGGAAGTTTCCTGGGTTCTGACACCTTGAGAAATGAACTTGCCACATGTCCACTCTCGCTCAGCGCAGGTAGCCAGTGTTGCCTTTGACATTCAGCGCAGGTAGCCAGTGTTGGCTTTGACATTCAGCGCAAAAAGCTAGTGGAGCCACTGAAATGATCTTGAATTGACTTGTTTTTGAGCAGTTTCTGGTGGAGAACTTCTGTGAATTGCTGTGGTTTGTTAGCCTTGTTCCTCTAGGGGTAGGAACAACATGTTTAGGGACTTTGGATCCCTTAGATTATGGACATTTCATGCTCAATGCTGTAAGGCACAAAAATGTCTATAACAGTTGCCCCCTAAAGTATGAGGCTGTTTATCGGGTGAAATGCTTTATCAGGGGGATCCGAAGTTCATCCAATGCTGGGAGGAGACCTGTAATAAGATACAATACAATACATTATTTTTCATACTACTTTCATGATCTAGCTGAGGTGGGCATTCCCATGCTCAGCTTTATAAATTCATTTTTCTGTACATAGAACAAACAATCGTCTGATGGTAGACTAATAATTTTGATGAAATTATCATCCTTTGAGTAGGATGATTATCTGCTGCAATGATGTACATGTCAATGTCTTTATCTTTCCTGAATATATATCGCAGCCCGGATGGATGAAACTAGATCCGAGGTCTTCAAACTCGTTCGATCTTCACTCTAAGTACAAGTTGATCCATGTGATAAATGTTCTGAAGTCGAACATGGAAAGACATCGCTTGATTACCGGTCAATGATGCAAACCGTTAACAAGCGTGAGAGGAATCACCGATAATGATAATGACCCTCAAGGTACTGCAGTACAATTCACATGGTGTGAATAAAGGACTTGGCGTCGAACACCATGCAAAATCTTTCGGTCGAAGGTCATTGATGTATACCTGTCGCCGGAAGTGAGAAACTTGCCATTGAGGCATGTAAGCTTCAAAGTACTGAAGGGGTTGTTCCTAGATCAACTTCTTGGATAATGAGCTGATGTCGAAAAGAAGCGATCCATCAAAGGAGGGCCTTAATGAATCCCACATCAGTGACACAGAACGGAGCTAATGATTTTGATGGAGGTGAAAACGATCTGTGACATATGATTCAGGGTGGCGGTCATGAAAGGATGAAGGATAATGTATGGCAGTGGATGGGACACGGTTGACTTTTCTGAACGACTTCTCTTGAACATGTGGCGACACGGATGTGATGGATCAGTAGCATTACCCCAAATATGGATGGTATGGTGAGACCATGGATGTGACCGGTGAATGAAACAACCCAACCCGATTGTGGTACGGAGGAAAAGTGTCATGTTCAAGAGCGACTTGCTACCATCAAAGTTTTCTTTAGTTTCTCCCAATTTTTCCCCAGTCATTGCTGACCAGTACCTCTTTATTTTTGTCAAGCTTGAGGAGGATAACATATGCTTGTTCTATAACCTGCCCTTCGGGCAAGCCCATTGCTATGTTTTAACGAGCCTAGCGATAGTGAAACTCGTTCTCGTCTAAAGACAAGTTTGTCGCTATTTAGTGATTTTAACGAGTCTAACGACAAGGATAACTCGGTCCTTTTCATTTTTAGAGAGTCTGAAAAGGTACATAAAGTTAACTCCAAAAGTCCTTTTTCGTCATCTAATCCCTTGAGTCTGAAAAAGTATAAAACAATACAGAAGGGATGAGTTTTCGATAGTTTTAACGAGTCGAATAAAACAAGCGCTCGATCTTTTTGTGCAATAATCCCTCAGGTCCAAAAAGATTAAAATCTAGAGGAGGGATAGCACTTCCTGTCCCTTTAACGAGCTGGAAGGCCAAAACTCGGCAATCTTTTCATATTTTACGAGTCAGTTGAAAAGAGCTTAAAGAAGACTCGTCTTTTGAGGAACAAGTGATAAAACGGGTTAGCAGCTGATTCCAGGTACAGGTTGGAATTTTCCAATCACGGCAGTGTCACAAGGATGGCTAGGTGAAATCACTCTTCGCAGCTGTTCCTCAAAATGGGTAAACAAACATATGGAGGTGAACGATCGGCCAATGGAAAAGTGGAGGTGACGGTGCAAACACGACCAAGGCTTTAATGGCTAATGATATTACATTCACTGTGGTTATTTACCGGGATAGTTCATTTTTTAACGAGCTTAAACGTGGGTGGAAACATTTGCTCGATATTATGTTTATTTTTTAACGAGCATGAACTATGCGCTAAAACTGCTCGGATCTTGCGTTTATTTTTTAACGAGCATGAACTGTGTGCTAAAACTGCTCGATATTATATGGTCAAATTTTTTATTTTTACCATAACTAGCTTTGCCCTTTTCAAAGATAGTACTGTATCCTCAATTGTTGCATCAAACTAGTTAGAAATGAATAACATTTGCTTGAAAATGAGATTAGAACCCTAATATTTCGCTTTGAACTACGTAAAAAGCAATTAAAAGGTGTTTTTACCTCTCATTTTACCATTTCATTTGAACTTTGTTTGTTGGAGCTTTGGAGGTGCCTCTTCCCCCTTGATTTTCATCAGCTGATTCCGGGAGATTCTGCGGATGATTTTCAGCGCCGTCTGGACCAGGTAGGAGCTAAATCCTAGCTCTTTCTTTTCATGGTTTTCTTTTCCTATTCTGTGCCTGTTTTCTTGTTCCCCTGAGCCCCTGGGGTTTTTTTAGGGCGCTCTGCCATCAGCGCAGGTAGTCCACTCGAAACCTGCGTTGAATGTCAAGCTGCATGAAGGCAGTTTGACCTTCAACGCAGGTGGAACACTAGCCAGTTGCGTTGGGCATAGAAAAACAGTTCTGTTACACAGTTTTTGATGAAAATTTTGCCAGTTTCTCATCAAATCCAGGATCTTACTCTTTCTCTTGTTTGTTTTGCAGGGACTTTTGAGCAAAATGACCCTTACATGGCGAGAACGAGAACATGAAGAAGAGGACATGATTGCCCTCCATGACCCTGTCACGGTGAACGCGCTGCAGAACTGTGGCCTGCTGAAGTTCTTCCGTATCTCTAGTATGAGAGCACAGATCTCCTTACTGCAGTATATGCTTGATGCTTGGGATCCTATCAACCAAGTATTTCAGATCAGGAGCAAATCCATCCCTTTGACCGTGGTAGACATTTACTTCTTGACTGGCTTGTCGAGGCGGGGTGCCCCCATTTCTTTGTCAGGTTCAGCCCGAGGGAATGACTCCGTGAGAGATTATGTCTGCCAGTATTGCAGGGAAGGATCCCAGCCGAGTAGAGATGGCAAGATTGTCATCCGTGAGATTACTGACAGGTCTCTCAGGTCCATTCTGTATACTATTGGTAGGATGGTCGGTAGCGCATCTCTTCACGTTGCCAACAGATCTTATGTGCAGCATGCCTTGGAGTGTCTCCAACCGAAAATATTCAACTGGTGTGATGCAGTACTTCTTCAGATGAAAAGTCAGTTGAACAAGGTAAAGGACGGGAAGCTGAAGAACTTTGGATTTGGTTCTATTCTGACTGCCTTTGCCTTGGAGAAAATACGACTGATGCAGCCTCAGTATATCGCACTCGACTTGCCTTCTCCTACCGAGCCACGCATGCAGAGATGGGTTGATCACATGTCCAGGCATGCTGGTCAATCTCAGATTTATTTCACTGATACCTTCTTCAGGTGGTTCGAGTGTCAGGAGATGGTCTATTTCGAGTATCCATATGTTGGTATGGATTTCCGAGGTGATCCGGACTTGGTACTGCCGGATGGCGAACAGTGGGGCGCTATTGGTAAAATCTTCGACCATATTATTGTTTACTATTCTTATTTATAATTTCCTTGTGCTTTATTCTATCAAGGCTTTAATCAAACTCATGTGTGCATGCAGATGTTGGTCCTGTTCGTCCAGCAGTTCGCCCGAGAGCGCCAGTCGCTGCCCCAGCAGGGGAGACTGCTGGGAGGGTTATTCTCCGCGACCTTGACGTGGCCGAGACACTTACAGCTGTGCAGGAGCAAGTTGAGAGCCTTACTCTCGGCATTCCCGATGTGATGATTGATGAGTTACCTTTACAGTTGCAACGGCATACTACTGGTGTGCCTAGACGATGGACTCGCCTCTTACGCATGATTGCACAGGCCGTGACGTGCTATCATGAGCACCACTAGACTAGGGTGCCCCCTAGAATTTTTGAGTTTTTGGGTCATGCGACCGATTTTTGTCTTGGTTACAGAACATTATGTACAAACGATAAACAGCTTATATATATATATTTTGATTTTCGGGGTTTATTTTGGTTGAGTTATATGATCCATATGTACAACATTGATGATGTGTCTCTTTTTATAAATGTCGTAAATGTCTATCTAACACATAGTTTGCTAATGAGTCGGTTAATGTGTTTAAGTTTCTGGAAATATGCTTGTATTGAATTAAATCAAATTGTCTTTCCAAAATCTTAACCCTTAGAAACATGCGATAAATAGCTGGGTTGCGGACGGAATATATACCATTGAGTTGTAGTATTACGAGTTGTGAGTCTAGCCTGATGATTAGTCGGCGTATACCATGGGTGATGGCATCAGAGAGTAGTTCTATCATCGCGCTATACTCAGCGATGTTATTCGTTGATTGCCCAATACATACACCTCTGAAACTTACTAACTCGCCGCTTGGATCAAAAATGGCCCAGGCTACGGAGGGCAGGTTCCGTGAACTACGACTTGCTCTGTCGGCATATCCAACACATGTCTCCAGAAGGTTTGACATCTGCAATAAATGTAAAAAGGTGGATTACTCGACCAAAACCAACACTTTAGCGAAAACAAAATACAACAAAAGCATACAGGTTACTATTTAAGCATAGTAACGCTTGAGGTACAATCCATTACGGGGTTGCGCCAGTGGAATTCCGTTGTAATCCATTAAATCATAGGCTCCTTTTGCTAACACTCGTTTAACAATATAGGGGCCCATCCATAAAGAATTAAATCTACCTGCTCCCAATTTATCGGATTCTTGGTCATAAAGTAAGACCAAGTCACCTTCTGAGAAGACACGGGGTTTGACATTTTTGTCGAACTGCGCCTTGACTCGTTTCTTATGGGCTTTGTTAGCCAAGGCGGTGTCACGACGGGTTTCATCCAATTGGATTAATTCCAAGAAACGAGCTTCTTCTTCCGAAGTTCCGGGGAGGAGATCAATTGCGAGTTTAAGAGACGAGATTTCACACTGGATTGGCAAGACTGCTTCCAGGCCATACACTAGTTGGAAAGGTGTGAACTCGGTCGCATTCCTTACCGACGTTCGGTAAGCCCACAAGGCTGAGTACAGGATTAGGTGCCACCTTCTTTTGTGAACTCCGATCATCCTTTGCAACATACGCTTCAGGACCTTGTTGATTGCTTCAACTTGTCTGTTGGCTTGCGGATAATACGGGGTAGAGCTGTCGTGAGATAGCCCTAGCTTGGCCGCTAATTCAACCATCATGTGATTGCGAAAATGCGACCCATGATCTGTAACTATAGCCTGTGGTATGCCGAACCTGGCGACTACATGATTAAAAAAAAAGGGCAGCTGTTTCACCAGTGTTATCTAATGTAGGCATCGCCTCGGCCCATTTGGTAAAATAGTCAACGACGGCTATAATATACCCATGCCCCCCGGTCGAGGTGGGGTTACATGTCATGAAATCGATGCCCCATTTGGCGAAAGGCCCAACAGCAACTATTGGCTGTAAAGGTGCGGGTGGTCTTCTGGTTTTGCTATCGAAAATTTGACAAGCATGGCAACTTCTGACTGTGGTTATGCAATCTTTGAACATGGTTGGCCAGAAGTATCCTGCTCATAAGATTTTCTGTGCTGTAGCATATCCAGATTGATGCCCCCAACACGCGCCTGAATGACACTCATTCAGGGCTTTTTCGGCCTCTTCATGGGTGAGGCACCTCCTCAGAACTGTATCGATACCACGACGGTAAAGCGTATCACCGACGATCATGTAGTCTTTCGCTTGGTATCGTATACGTTTCTGTTCTGAGTGAGAGGTGTCAGGCCTGAATTTTTGGGTTTGGAGATAAATTATTATTAGATGAAACCAGCATGGAGAAGCTTTTCAACTTCTGCTTTAATGGCAGTGGCTTTCTTGGGGTGCACCTGCCGAAGCCGTTGTCTTATTGGTTTGACATCAGGATACATCTTAATTTCATGTTCAACAATACTCGAGTCAATGCCTGGCATTTCATCATATGACCAAGCAAAGACATCTCTGAACTCGCCAAAAAGAGCATTATATATTTCCAGTTCTGAAGGAGAACAACCTTTGCCGACATAAATATTCTCTACAACATTTGTTTTATTCGAGATATTTATGGCTATAGTCTCTTCAATATTGGATAAGTTTCACTCGGAATCCACCGTATTTACAGTATTTGATAGGAATTCAAAAACTGAAGGGTGATAAAGGTCATGCTGAGTATCTTCTTCATATTCTGGAAGAAGGGAACGATGGTGGCAATCATTCCATGGTGCCCCCTCAATCAACATTGATTGTAGAATTCCTTCGTCAATCCCATGCACTTTCGACCAAGGATCTAATGGGGTACCATATTCCCTAGACCTATCTACCCAAACGCTTGATGAGCGTTGATTTGGGTTCGCCTCCCATGCTCGAAACATTGATTGCTACAATATTTCTATAGGGCTTGGGGGCAAAACCATTGCATGATCCATGTCGATATCGTCTTCTGAGATCTTCGTTGAAGATATCATGTTGCAGGCTCCTACCAACACTACTTCTCCTATATAGATTGGAGGTGGAAGTGCGAAAGTTCCCATTAATGTGGGGTCTTTCAGTAGGCCTACTCCGATGTCTTGAAGCGAATGGTTGCTTCCATGGATCATGGGAATGCTTCCTGTAACTTGTGAACCATTAGGGAGGAAGTCTTGTTGGTCGACGATCGTAATCCCTCCTTGAAAAGGGAATGCGATCTTCCTAAAATAAGTCGACACAATGGCTGCCATGGCATAGATCCATGGTCTTCCTAGTAGGATGTTGTAGTCAAGATTCCCATCGATGACTTCAACATATATTTCTACTGTTTTTCCCCCCAGTTCAACCTTCAAGTTATTAAGGATACCGCACGGGGTATAGGTCCTTCCGTCGAATGCTTTCAATGTCGTCGAAGATCGCGACAAGGTCAGAGACCCCAAAGTTTTCCAGCAACTCATCGACATAATACATGTGGATGCCCCCTCATCAATAATTGTTCGGTGAACAGTTTTGTTGAGGGCTTTCACTTCAATAAGGAAAGCTAGTTGAGCTGGTAACTGAGGATCGTATCCTTTGTGGTCGAAGGATACAAGATTGGAATCCTTAGGATCAACCCCACCAATAGCCGATAACAAAGCCTGCCTTTGGGATGGGCAATTTTGTAGTACTTCAAGAGTCGACATAGCGGATGGCGATTGGGCCAATCTTCCACTATGTTATAATGCTGCGCCGCTCTGGCGCGAGGATTAAATGTCGACTTGTGTACTACTCCCTTTGGCAGTTTTATTGTTAATTCAGGAATGATGGGTGGTACAACTTCTGTCGAAGTTGTTGTCGAACTGCTTGGTTGATCTTTACCTTTGTCGTTCGACAACTGCGGATTCCCGTAATCTTTGTTCCTTGTCAAAATCAAAGCATCATTTTGCTGTTTTGAAACCAACAACATGAGCACTTGCGACGGGGAAGCATTTCCACTATCAACCAGATTTTGACCTGGATTGGGAAATGGATCAGTTAACACAGCTGAGGTTTGCGAACTTTTGAAGAACCTTTTCAGCTCAGCTTTGTATGGACAATCCTTTGTCCAGTGATCCTCATCGCATATCTGACATGGATATTTCCTATTTCCAGGAGGGTTTGAAGAAGTTTTTCCGGGAGATGACTCACCCTGTTTCTTCTTCTTCCCTTTGTTTTGCTTCTTCTTGCTCCCTGGTTGATTGGTTTCTTTGCCCTTATCTGCTGATACGGCATTTACTTCCGAAGCAAGAATTTCTTCTTTTGCATTTTGATCCGAATTCTTACGGGCTTTATTAGAAGAAACCTTTGTCGATTTCGCGTTTGCCGTGCCAATCACACCATTGCCGGCATGAGAGTCACTATTTGATTTATGAGGAGGAGGAATTGAGAATTCCGATCTAGGGGCGTCAGGTATTTTGTCGTAGAGCGTGCCAGACTCAGTACAGACTAAGTCTAGATATTGTGCACGAGCAATAACTTGCTCCTCCGTTACGACTTCCCCCTTGGCCACATCTTCCGTTATGGTAGGAAGTAACGACTTGATAAACCATTCAGCTAATAGCTGATCGGGAACATACGTTTTTACCATCCTACGACGACGTCGCCACTCATGTATATGATCAGATATGTGAGTGGCCGTTGTCTGTTTGAAGTTGGTTAAAATTTCTGTTCCCGTTTCATACCTTATCGGTAATTGAAAATGGGTTAAGAAAGTCGTGGCTAGGGAGCTGAAATTGTCGAACGAGGTTCTAGGTAATTCAATATACCATTTTGCCGCTGGACCCGTTAACGTCCTCTGGAAAAGGCGAAGCCTTATCGAATCATCATTTAGGGTGTTTGATGAACACCATAGATAAAAAGTCATCACGTGATTCGATGGGTCTTCACCTGGATTTCCATTAAATTTAGGAATGTCCGATGGAAGTTTGTGAGGAATCGCTGGCCACCAAGGGGCGTAAGCAATCGGATCGTTGGTTAACCGGTGTAAATCGGGTAACTCTAAAGTTGCCACGAATGGTAATTGATGATTCAGGTTAGGTGAAGCATACCCAGGGTACGATGGAATCGCCTGAGTAGTGGGCCTTTGCATACCAGCATAATGTAATTGATGTTGGTATGACTGATACGGTTGGTGGAATTGACCACTGTAAAACGGTTGGTTTTGGCCGTTTTGAATATACGGTTGTCCACTGTTCGCAAAGATCTGCTACTCAGAACCTTGGTACACTTGCTGGAATTGTGGTTGTTGGTATTGCACCAGCCATGGTTGTGAAGCCATATTATGTTGTGCTATACTAACTGTTGGACCAAGGTGTGGGGTAATTGTACCAGTTTGGACCTGTGTCGCCCCACCAGTAGGCGATTATGGTTGAGTCACAGGGTGAAGGGGCTGTTGCATTACAACCTGAGAAATCTGAGGTTGACATACAACAGGCAACGTTTGAACTTGCGACACTGTCACAATAGCCGGTGTGGTCGGGATGTTCGACATAGGTACACACTATTGCATAGAATATACAACCCTTGGTTGTTGAGTTAGCATAGGTACCCAACCACTTGATGTAACTCCAGTATAACCTGAATACTGTTGTGAAATCCCGTATGGATACCCTCCCGGAGGGGGTAATGAAAGGGCATACTTCCCCCCATATGGTAGCAATCCGGAACTCAAGGGGATTGTTTGTCCTTGGGGACTGGATTTCCCAAATTGACCTCCAAATGGATCAATCTGGCGAGTCTCAACATAAGAGTTGCCGGATATTATTCCGGAGGAACAAACTGGAACGGACCACACTGTCGAAATAGTCCCTTGGTGGACTCCTTCTAGCAGTTGTGAGCTAGTCGGGACAGATGGTATGCCGGCAAACATTGTCGGAGTGACGGCAGGGGTTTCTGCTGTCGCTGTGTCATTCGACACAGTCCTAGATGTTGACGGTTGTTCAGACATTTTGAGTCTATCCAAGAGATTACCTAGCGATTCTACAGGAACTTCCACTTGTGGTAGACTAACTTCTGATGAAGGAAATAGAATGACCCCGACTCCAAAATGTGTTGGAGTACTTGCTTGCGGATCCTCTACAATTTCCTCTATCGCAATCAAACCAGGTGGAAGAGGAAGACTGTCAGGTCCGTAAAATATTTTTGGTGCCGAAGAAGGGGTTGAATCGACAACGACAGTCGTTTGAGGAGCAAGACTCTCTGAACCGGTTACAGATCGAACTGGTTCAGTAACGCAAGTATTTGCTCCCAGACTAAGATCAGTGTTACTGTCCCTTTGTGGCTGTTGAACTTCTTCTATAGAGGCAGGGTTTCCAGAAATGTTTGGAGTAACCGGAATCTCAGATATCGTTGGAACACTTGTTCTAACTTTGATAGGAGATTTCGAACCGGTTAAACGAGTTCGCTTTGTTCGTACTATTTTTGATTCCGGAGACAAAGACGATTGACTCGTAAGCCTCCGCGAACAATGGGGTTTCAATTGACTTTCTTCCACGATTGCGGATTACTCGATCAACCAAAATACAAAAGGGGAAAGTGTGTTTCCGAATTAAATGAATTTTTTAGACGCTTTTAGACACAACTTGCTTTTTCAGTTTTAAAGAGTCGAGAAAAAGCTAAAGATGACTCTAGTCTCCTTCGATGTTTTAACGAGCCCGAAGTGACAAATGCTCGGATGGACTTTTTCCGTTATAGAGTCTGAAAAAGGCCAAAAGGAACTGCTCTAGAGTTCTAGGTAGAGGGTGTGCCAAACTTTTCGCAAAACCGCAGAATACTTTTTAGGGTACGGGCGGTTGATCTTCTTGAATGCTGTGTTCAGTGCATTGCGATCAGTAGGGCGGCCGACACGGCTTCCTAAGGATAAAGGTTTTATGCCTATAGGGGTCTCCCAATATATACGTGACGGTACGTGGGAGCACAATCTGTACTGGCGCTATCGTCCCTCAAGAGGAATCACCCACCATCCATGAGATCGACAGTCACCAGGCTTTACGACGCCGGAACACGTCTC
Organism: Pinus tabuliformis; assembly: GCA_031772625.1. Lineage (NCBI taxonomy): Eukaryota > Viridiplantae > Streptophyta > Pinopsida > Pinales > Pinaceae > Pinus > Pinus tabuliformis. The sequence continues at coordinate 338,792,357 of CM062820.1, forward strand.
TAGCCTAGACCTCTATGTTGTGCGTTATGTTGCAAAGCGTTGTTAAGTTCATTCAATTTATTTTAGGTTGATCTTTTTAGAAGTTTTCCTTTCAAGGTTCACCACGAGATGTATGATACAATTCCTAAATGTAGTCTAAAGATGATAAGCAAGCTTTATATCTTTTCAACTTTGAAAATCCTAGCTACTAAGGGAAAAGAAAGACACCATCTTTTCTCAAAGAGCAATCAGCACACTCTAATGCACTTTTCCTAAATCAAACATGCAAACTATCAAAATGCAAATGCACAATGCAGGTGTTTGTTTTCTGCTTTCTTAGTATTGATGTCTACAAAGAAAGCTTTTTGTACAACTTTGAATTTGCTTTTAAATGACAAGTACAAACAAGTTTACTTTTTCGAAATCAGTGAGGGTAGAAGAGATTACAACACTTAACGATTTTCGAAATGAATACTTGTTTCGACACTTAAAAGAGACAAACTCAAACCAATAAGCAAGAGTAAATGTATAATCAACTGCAAACAACCAATGAACTCTCTCCTAAGATCACAATCAACAGATCTGAATCAAGGGCTACAGGATGATTATTTCACTCATGCAAAGGAAAACTATAAATGATTCCACAAACACATAAAAACACTCACAGTCTTTTTGTACAAAAGGAGGCGGAATTTAAGTAGAGAAAAGGAGTTATTAGACTAGTACCTATGCTGGTTACAGGCTGCAAAAATCAGAGATCAAAACAAGGCAAAACAGAGCAGAGAACCCCAGTTGCACAAGGGCAACTGGTTCAGCGCAACCTCAACACAGGGGTTTTGACATACAGCGCAGGTAGCCTTCACGGGACCTGCGTTGAAATGCAGAATCCCTTCACAGGATCTGCGCTGAAGGAGAAACTCTCGTTTCTCACTGGGTTCTGGGTCACAGATTGCTATTTAATCTACTGTTTCAGGCCAAATCAAAGCAACAAGCAAGGTGTAATCAAGGGGATGCTTTAAGGGAGTACTAAGATCTATCACAAAGGATCATCAAATCATTTGTGAGTCCATTGTTCAGATCATAGACAAGTCCAGTGATTGGATCAAAGCAGCAACTGTCTACTTTGCATCCGGGAATAGCAGATGCAGTTCGATTGTTGCTGTCGAGTCTATGAAATAAACAATGATAGAAACACAAATAAAATGACTAAACAGATTTCCCCAATGGATTCGCCAATTTGTTGTGGGGAAAAATGCCTATGCAGGACGATCCTATCCACCTAAGGTGTGACAGTGCCTTAGCAACAAACAGAGACAACTATTCTAATATTTCTTCCTTTATGAATTAAGAATGAAGAGAGATGGATGGACTAACCGGTGTCTTCCGTTTGTCCCTCGATCCAGCTTCTCTTCTCTTGGAGAGTTCCCAGCTACTTGCCTTCTCGCTCGGCCAGCTTCAAGAGGTTTCTGCAAGATCACAAGAAGAGAACACTACACAAGACGTGGATTCATATTCATAACTAGTTCAGGATTAGAAATAAACTAAACATACTAATGCAATCATACATCAAGAATACATTAGTATATAGGAGAAACCAAGATAGCTTTATTGATGAATAACAAGGTTCAGGAAGAGATACAACCTAGAGGGCTCCAATCCAGCATCTCCTTCCCAGCAAATGGAATTCCTATCTTCACCCCCTTCAAAGCATTAAGCACCCAATGATTCCAATCTCAAACCAACAACAATTCTTTGCAATAACAAAATTCCAGCCTCTAGATCTCATGGAGGAGAGATCCATATATAGATGTTTGGAGAGAGGATGAGTCAGCTTGAGATCTAACTAGTTTCCTCTCCCTCTATCAGTTCTTGATTCCACTTGGAGGTTCTTGCTTCCACTTGGAGATTTGGAACCTCTTACTCATCACCAGTCGAATTCCCTGAGGCAAGTGTCATTTTGGAAGCTTCCTGGGTTCTGACACCTTGAGAAATGAACTTGCCACATGTCCACTCTCGCTTAGCGTAGGTAGCCAGTGTTGCCTTTGACATTCAGCGCAGGTAGCCAGTGTTGGCTTTGACATTCAGCGCAAACAGCTAGTGGAGCCACTGAAATGATCTTGAATTGACTTGTTTTTTAGCAGTTTCTGGTGGAGAACTTCTGTGAATTGTTGTGGTTTGTTAGCCTTGTTCCTCTAGGGGTAGGAACAACATGTTTAGGGACTTTGGATCCCTTAGATTATGGACATTTCATTCTCAATGCTGTAAGGCACAAAAATGTCTATAACAGTTGTCCAATAATAGTTAGCATGTAGGATTTTATGCATTTTTGTGTCTCCTCCAAAATGTCCATCATGGAGTTCCTACAAAACCTTTTCTACCTTAGATTTTTCAAGGCACCTAAGTAAAACAGAATCATAATTCTTCCTAAACAAAACATCATTGATGATTTGATATTTCTTAGCTTGTAACCTCAAAGCCCTTTTTCTTTTGTAGTTGAGTTGCATAGGAGCGTTTCCATTTTTCAAATAAAAGATGATATCAACATATTTAGATTCAGTATCGTCGAGGCTTACCTCACATATTTGTATATTATCACCTAAATCTTCTAATGTTGGTAAGTTGGATGCTCCAACTCACATTATGCAAAAACCTTGACCTCTAACAATTTTAGTTGGTCTAATCTCAATGTCATATTCTTGAAGCACTGTTACCTAATTTTCTCTTTTCTCACCTAATTCTCTTTGAAATAGTAAATTTCTCACTAATGAGAATGGAACTATTATTTTAGTGTGAGTTTTGAGAAGAAAGGGTCTGAAATGTTTTATTGCTTTGAAAACAACAAAAGTCTATTTTTCAAAATCTGAATAATTTAATTGAACACCTTGCAAATTGGAGCTAAATAAAGAAATTGGTGTTTTGACTTTCTCATCATTGACCTGTGTGAGAATAACTGCATATGATGTCTTGGAAGAAAAAGTATAAAAAATAAAATGATTAGAAAAATTCAGAGTTGCTAAAGAGGGAGCATTTATAATCTCTTTTTCGATAAGATTAAGCTTCATGCTCAGTATGCCCCCATTTAAAAACAAAAATTTTCTTGATCATAGATTGGAGGGGTCAAACAATTCATCAAAAGTTAGGGACAAATCTTTTGACAATATTTATCTGACCTAGGAAAGATTGCATGGGTTTTTTGTTATGAGGCAAAGAGATTTCAGAAATTTCTCTTATCCTATTAGGATCTATGTGAATTCCATCTTTAGGTACAATAAATCCAAGAAGTTTACCTTCACTTAATGCAAAGAAATATTTCTTCGGATTTAGGGAAATTCCATGTCTCTGACAACGTTCAAATATTTGTTTTAAGTCCTTTAAATGATTACTGCACTTTTTTGAATACACAATTATGTCATCTAAATAAATTACCATTGTTTTATTCACCAAACCTTTGAAATCTATATCCATGGCTCTCTGAAATGTTGCACCAGCATTGATTAATCCAAATGGCATCTTTTGATAAGCGTATGTTCCCCATTTGGTTCTAAATGTGGTCTTTAGTCGATCATCTGGATGTACGATAATTTGATTATAACCTGAAAATCCATCCAGAAAAGACATTAACTCTAAGTCTGCAACTGATTGCAGTATCTATTCCATAGGAGGCAATGGAAAGTTGTCCTTCTGACAAGCTTTGTTGAGATTGTGAAAGTCTATACAAATTTGAATATCACCATTCTTTTTCCTGACTGGGACTAGGTTAGAAACCCACCTTGAATGTCTAATAGGAAAGATTATTTTGGCTTTGAGAATTTTATTTAGTTCAGACTTGATTTGATTTTCTAAGTTTGGGTGAATCTTTCTCAACTTTTGTTGTACAAGCTTTTCGTCAGATATCATAGGAATGGTATGTTGAATGATGGAAGTATCATATGTCTTAAGATCTTCATAATTCCAAGAAAAAACATTTTTATATCTCTTCAATAAATGAATAAAGGCTAATCTCTCATCAAGTGTAAGATCAAGACCCAAATTAATATTTTGAGGTTTAAGGTCAGTTCCAAGATTAATTAACTCAAACCTCAAAGTTGAACTCTGAAGCTTTGATTAAGTTGGTTTCTTGAATTTGTCCTTAAGATCATATAGATCTTCCAGCTTAACAATAGATTTAGGTATGGGATTTACGCTTGTTTCTTTCTTAAGTTGGTTATTGTGCTGGTGTTCATCTATTATTTGGTCATCATATGAGCCTTCATATGTTAGAAAAATTATGATATCTGGATCATTATTAAAAGATCGTGAATTGATGATGCTATCGGGAATAGAAGGTCTAAAAATTATTTCTATATAAAATTGATAAGGACTATAATCTCCTGGTGGTATGATCTTGGTTACAACGTTATCCAAAAGATTGACACTTTCATATTGAAGTCTTGGGATTGGGGAAATGTTGAATGCTAAGACATGTGAGGTGAGGTCCTAGACTAATGATTGATAATGTTTCAAATGTCCAGAAAGATAGTGAATAGTATTCCTCACCTGTTTGATTACAATTTTCGAATCTCCAAATAATTGAAGGTATTTAATATTAAGGCTAATGGATTTATACAACCCTTGAACTAATGCTTCATATTCACCAGTATTATCTGTGCATTCAAATTCAAGTCTGCATGCCAACATAGTTTTTTCTCCTTCGGGGCTAACCAATATGCAACTTGCTCTAGCCCCATCATTAGATTTAGATCCATCAAAAAATAATTTCCAAAATAAATAATTGACTACAGGTTTATCTACAAAATTGATACATTTAGAAGAATCCGTTTGAGAATAATTTTCGATTTGTGATGTAACAAAATTTTCCAAAAAGGGTGAAGTATTTGCATTAAAATTGCCTAAAAATGATTCGATTGAATAATTTCCAATGATATTACTATTGTATGCGACGGGCTCATTCTCTCCTTCCATTTTTGTGATGATATACTTTAAATGTTTCTCACAGTCAACCCTTATTTGATTTGGCTTACCATTGTAGCGAAGCCACATATGATACCAATCTGTTGGGAAATAACCATGAAGTTTTTTTAGACCAATCTCTACTAAGGATCAAGTCGTAGAATTCAGGGATGTTGGCCACAAGAATGTCAATCACTTGACATACTTTCAATTTTAATAAGAGTCTAATGGTAACTTGATTAATTTCTTATATGACTTTGACTTGAGATCGATCTAACTATACAATGCAAACAACAAATTTCTGGGGTTCGACATTCAATTTTGCACAAACAATTTTTGGTAAAATGTTGGATGAGGCTCCAGAGTCTAATAAACAATTGTGAAAATTCCTATTGAATAATTAAAAAGTAAAAAGAAATGGAGGTGTATGGGATTTAGATGTACCACCTATTAAATAAACATCATTTAAACTCATTTTGAATGATGAAGTACTAGGAGGCCTACCCATTTCATGAGCAGCCTGAGAAATTACAGCAACAGGAACAATAGCTTCTTTTGATGTTTTAGCTTGCTAATCTCATGGAACATGATATTATCTCTAGTCTTCTTCATGTCTTCGATGATGATGTATTCCATTTCATCAGATACTAGCAAGGTTTTAGCTAGATGTGATGAATTGGATCGAGGAGAAGTTGTTTGAAAAATCAATAGTGCTCTTTCTTCTAGTAGCAATAGGCAATGCTTCTTCTGAATCTTCATTATATGATAGAGGAAGAATGAATTCCCACATTCCTTGTACTTCAATTGTCTCTTCATCATCTGTTTATTCTTCAACTGTTGACACTTCTTCTTCCTCCACATCTGATTCAACATTTGATATTGTATTTGGAGGTTTGGGATCAGAGGGGGAATTTCTTTTGTAAGGTCTAAAAGATTTCCTAGAATAAGTCTCAACTACCTGCTTTTTAATGTTGACCATTTCATTGGACATGGTTTTGAGTACCTTTTGCAGACCTTCAAGATCGAAAGGATCTTTAGGTGCTTTCTTCTTAGATTCATCCTTGAAAGTGACCTTCTTGGATTTTCTTTCTTCTAATGCATTCTTCTTTTCTAAAGCTAAAATGCATTTTTCCACAGCTATGGCTTCTTTCATGTTTTTTTCCAAAGTTGGTTTGGCAGCTCTGTCTACAAAAATAGCTGCATTCAAGGGAAGAGAAGAAATGTACCATTCATTTTGAACTTCAATGCTTGGCCTGGATGCCACTGGAATTTTGTTTAATAATTTGTTAAAACAAGAATTGAAGTCCTTAATCGGCTCTTTAGATTCTTCCTTCAAGTTGGAGAGATCATTAAGGAGAGTAGTCATTGAGTGGTCATCTCCAAACTTGGTTAGGAACTGTTCCTAAAATGCATTCCAACTATCAATAGAACCAAATGGTAATGAAAAGTACCAGGAACTTGCTAATCCTTGTAAAGTATAAGGGAATAATCGTACAAGTGCATCTTATTCAACAACTCCATTTAGATTTATGGACAACATGAAGTTATTTATGTGTTCTTCGGCAGCAAGCCCATCATTGGGATTGAATTTTGGCAACCATTTCAATGTATGAGTAGGTAATGAATGCAATGGTCCTACCATTTGAACAAATCCCATATTTTTCCATGGTCTTTGAGCCATTATGGGTATTTGTGTGGAAGAAGATGTACCAGTGGTTGGAGGTGATTAGATAGAGGAAGACCGTGCTCCTATAACTATGTAAATCACAATCTGAGATGATGAGGTGGATGATTTGGTTTGAGATGAAGATGATGGAATGAATGAGGTTGTTTTCGGTGGTGATCAAAAAATATCACTATGATTTTCTCATTCTGATTTCTTATTTTTCCTTCGAGGAGGAGGAGGAGGAAATTCAAATGGAGGATTCCAATTTTTTCACTCTGTGATCTAGTTAATCTTTGAGATGAAGGAAAATGAGAAGAAACGCTGGCTTGGGATAATTCATCTTCTTCTTGAGATAGAAAAATCCCATGTAACTTATGAATTAAATACTGAACTTCAGGAGTTTCTACAGAAGAAGGTTAATCTGATTTCCCTGGAGAAACACTAGTGGGTTGTAAAGCTTTCTTCGCAACCTCATATTTAGAATATGGGGATTTGGAATGTGACCGAGAAGTCAGAGTTGATGGTGAGGGAGTTTTACTCTTAGAATGGATTTCTGATTTAGACTTGCTTGCCATTCAAAGTTAGGCCCTCCTTCTAGCGCCAAAATGTTGAAGCCTTGGAATTCACTGTGACAACATGGGGGATAACCACCTGGTCCAAACCTTAAAAAAAACTCCTTTTCCGTTTGTTATAGTGGCTCTGGCTTGTGATAATGGGACCAGATTCCCAGAGAGGATTGATTTGATAATGTTGTTGGGGATGATATAAGATATAACAGAGAATGATTCAACTAAGTATAATCTAATCTAAATAATAAACACATGCATATATATTAATCTAACATTATCTAACTATAAATATACCTCGGAATAAACTAAGGCATGCGATCTATAAATATGTCTCAAAGTAATTGGAAATAAAGATCATTCAACTCCCAAAATAAATGAAATCGTTTAATGATAATTTGTTTTGGATAAATAGTTAGACAAAACAATTGAGAAAACTATATCACATATAGTAATTGTTCATGTATTCAAGATAGAATCAGAGCTGAAACATCATACAAAAGTGAAATAATGCAGAACTATAACTCATATTTTCATACATAAGACAATCAAGAAAAAGATTATTGCTAATGCATAAATAAAACACAATCATACGATAAAAGTACCATATATGAAAGGTTTTGCTCATGGGTTCAACAATATTGATCCAATTTCATTCAATCAAATACACTAAGAGTACAGAAGTGTAATTTCAATAGAGCATGCTCGATACTCAAAGAAACATAGATCTTGTTCCATTAATTCATCGAAACCTTCCCAAAAATACAGAAGTGTAATGTCTTGAAAAGTGTTTTTGATCAATTTCTGGACCCCTCTCTAAATGCATGAGAGGGGTTTAAATACTATAATACATGCCTCAAAAATAGATTATTACAAAAAAATTTGAGGAGGTTTCAAACAACCTTCCTCAGAGTAAGAAAAAATAAAACTAAAAATAGAATTAAACTAATGACAAGTTCCTTTCAACTTGAACTAACTTAGTCGGCTAACTTGATCTTTGAGATTGCAAATGTCGATCATTGGTTTAAGCTAAGGCGGCTAGCTGATTGTGGATTTTAATTGTCCAAAAAATCTAGCATCTAACAAAATAGCACCATATTTTATGCAGAGAATGTTAAAAATACCAGAGTCATCCACTGGCTATGTGGTTTTACTAGATACTGTCAGTATTCTCCCAATCCAGTTTGGTTAGCTGTTTGATTGATTCTTCCTTGGTTTGCGTTGTCTGTTTCCACTACTGTTTTAATTGCTTGATATTTGGGAGAGACCCTAGTATGCACTCTTTAACAAGGTTATCATTGTGGAGGTTTTCATTAACGACTTCAATTATACTGCTTGTTACACCTACGGCTGTCATTGTCACCCTTTCTATCTTCTTTAATCATGTATCCCAATCTGTAAATAGAATCTCTTTGTGGGATTCTTCTATTTTTGGTTTGTCAACCTTTCTTCCCTCATATGACTCCTGCAAAGTAAGAAATTCAGAATTTTTTTTATGTATTTCTTCATATTCAAACCTCATATCAGTCACTTAGTTTGTCAACTTATCATTTGTCTCACAATAAGGATTTATCTGTGAGATTTTTTGGAAGAAAATTTCTTCTTGTTGTATTAATAGGGAATTTAGCTTGATTGCTTCTTTGATGAACTCGTCAATTTGAGGGTTATCTTTAAATCTATCCACCATGGCTTGCATTTGGTGAATCTGCGAGTCCTTTTCTGATAAGTTGGCCTGGTGTTGTAACCTCATTTGCTTGAATTCCCTCTGAAACTGAGGTACTTGTTGTTATGCTTTTTGATTAGTATTTTCTTGTTCTAATTGATGTTCAAGCAAAAGAATTTTCTGTTCTTTTTCTTTTAGCAGCATTTGGACTTTTGTTGTTTTATCAATGGTCACTGTGGCATAAGCTCCTGGAAACTATGACAACTTCGTAAGATTTTCTTATGGGTCAATAGGAGTATCCTTCTACACAACATTCGTTGGTTCGTTCTCTAGAATTGCAATAGCCGTGATGTATAATTTCCTCTTTTTTCGTTGTCTTTTGAGTACAGCCTTATGAGTAGGACTGTAAAATATATCTAATGGAGGTATCTCTTCAATTTTCAAGACAATTTCAGAAGTAGGAAAAGAAAGAATAATCTCAATATCTTGAGTGTCTGTAGCCCCTTGCTCTGTTGTCTCTGGATTTTCTTCATGCTGAGTCTGTTTGGGGGTCTGAAATTCAGATGTTTCTTCAAGATTTGTCTCCATTTAAAGCTTCTTATTGAATTTCTCCCATTCCTTTTCTAGGTCAGTGACTCGAATATTCCCTGATTGAGCTGAAGTGGAACCGACCTCTGTGGGCTTCTTGGCCAAGGTCTGTTCAAGCGTTTCCTCAGTATTTACTCCTATATCTTTCTCAGAATCTTTATTAGGACTCCCTTCTCCATTCTAAGATTGTTGTTCTCACTGTTCTTACTCATGAGTTGATTTCTCTTATGTTTCCTCATCAAAATTTTCCTTTGAACTTCCCTCCAAGCTTACACTAGGAGTTTGTTCTCTTATTGGTTCAATTTGTAATAGGTCTAATCGGACCTTTAACAATATTTTATTCCTATATACATGAAAAGTATTAATATCATCTGGGCTTAACTTTAATGATGCCATATGTAGGATCAGTGCAAATGTTTCGCCTTCTTGAAAGAGATCATCACAGACATCCTCTTCATGAGTAAATTGTTTGACTGTAACCATAGTGTTAAATTCTTTAGCAACTTGATTTGGGTCATAATGTCGCCCTGGAATTGTGGCCAATTTTAGAGACATAATAATCTCTGCTTCTTTTACTGTGTGCCCATAGTCATGTAGTGCAAAAGCACCACATTGTAATGGGAAGGTTGGCAAAATGAATTTCTTATGTTCCCTCAGGGCTTTGGTTAAACCACCCTCCCCTGTTGTCTGGTAAGCTATCACTCTGGCCAATAGCTTATTTGGAATGTAATATGGGAGGACATGTGGAGCAAAAATTCTCCCAAATTCTCAAAGATAAGTGAATGTTTCTTCACCAAACCATCTTGCGACTGGCAAGATGTCTATCTTGTCTTCTTCAGAAAACTTGGGGGATATTCTATCAAAAATGGTTTTATGAATAGGCAGCATAATACCGTGGCAGATTTTGTGAAAATGGGGATTGAATTGGGATTCCCACAAGATTTTATGGTATACATGGATGGGGAGAGGGTTTTGTACAGTCCACTTTCTACCCATGTTTGGAAATTGAGAACAAAAAATGGCATCCATAACATAAACACTCATAAAAAATGGGTAAAAATTCTTGAGGAAACACTTCTCTTTTGTCTATATAGCCATTGCTAAATTGTCTGATAAAATATGACTCTAGTTCATAATTGTTGTGTTAACTGTTGCATCAATTAATGGAAGCCACTTTATAAAAAAATTGGTACTATCAAATTTACCAAATAATCTACACATCATCGTAGCTATGAAATTATGTGGGGCAGAGAGGGATGCAATCGAGTACATACCAGATTTCTCCTGTTTGATTTTACCTCCACCTGACCTCTAGATCTGTGTAAAGTTCGATGGGTCCTCATTCTCTTTGGCGAAATTCTCAAGGAAATATTTGTTATAGAGCTTTTGAGGCTCTAGTAGATGGTACATCTGCCGCATATTGTTTGGTGTGAAAGACCCCATAACCTCATTTTCTCAATTCCGGAAAGTTCTGTCTAAGACATTTACATCACCAATCTCCCATTTTACCATATCTTTGTATGGTATTATCTTACGTCTTGCAGTTATTCTATGTAAAAATGAACATTTTGCCTCAAAGTAAGAAGCATCAGATGATTCTTGGGCATTAGCTGTTTCCTTTGTTTCTAGTGTCCTGAGTTTCCCTTCTTCTAATAGGTTATACATAGCTTCCCATGATGTGGTTCCTTCGTCTTTGTTGTAGGAGGCATCGGAGAAAAGTGGTATCATGTTTGATTTCTTACATGTAGTAGCTTTTTCCTTCTTCACCATCTTTTCCAACGTTGTTTTCTTCGGAGGTTCCCTGAAATGGAGCAATGGAGATTATTAGATAAACATAGAGTGAAATTGACAGTGAAAATTCAATGATACAGTTAATTCCGAAAGGTGACAAGGAAGAAGATTTTATTCAAAAATGAAGATGAAAGATATCAAATCACGTCGAGCCGTTTTAAACATAAATTCCATAAAAACTCATTAAATATACACTAAGATCTTTCATCATGGCCTTTATTATTCATTTAAGCCATCACATCGCAATCATATGACGAAAAAATTTAAGGTGATGAGTTTAAAGTGCGAAATTTCGATTATGCGATTGCGATAAAGATTATCGCAATATCACATTTTCGATTATGCATTATTTTAAAGTTGTTTAGAATTTTGCGAGATGTGATGTGAGTGGTGTACCTTTTATCATTTAAAGTGCATTTTGATTGAATGAATATTTATTTCATAAAGTGACCTTTTACTATGCACCAGACTTAACCATAGCTATGACATTTATCACATGCTTCCATCGGGTCTGGGTCATATTGTGTTTCACAAATTTTTCATAGTTCACAAGATTGGCCTTTGTGTAGGCACCGCGATGTGATGAGTGTTGGCTTGTTATCTCGCAATATCACAATTCACATATTCCAAAAGTTTTGTTAGTTGTGCTTTTTGTGAATGTTGATATGTGATTGCAATAGGCACTTTATTTTGCAAGAAATACTTTAAGCCTTAGTTTTAAATGAAAAGTTTAATGATACCATAATTTTGTTACGGTGATCCCTCTTATCGCAATTCGCAAATCCCAGTTTGTTAATTAACCTTTGACACACATGATTCGACGATATGCGATAAAGCGAGAATTGCTAGTCGTAAAAGGATTTGGCTTGATACCTTATATTATTTAGAAATTTATTCCTAAGGATTAAAAAATAAAGCGCTTAAGTTCTACTTTTTTTTGGAGAATTTTTGTAAAGGCTCCCCATTTATCAATAGAATATTAACTACTAAATCAATAAATGGGGGGGTTGTTGAACAGTACAACAGGCCCTCAAAACCTAAAAAGAAATTGCATGAAATCACAAATTGGACCATGAAAAGAAAAAGAAGGGTTTTAGGCCAATCATGGAAGTGACGGTACTCAAAAGGTTCCATTGTATTGGCCACAATCAGTTGCAAAATATCGAGGGTAAAAAGGGCTCAAAACTCTCACTAATAGAGGTAAATGTGAAATGGTGAAATTGAATAGTCATTTTGAGTATTTATGGTCATTTATCACATTATTTTATTCATATTTAATGTTTTGACCTGAATATGCTTCATTTTCACTATGAAACAAGTATGTTTAATCCCTTTTGTGATGTTTTGAGTAGGTCGACAGTTGTTAACATGTTTTTATCATTATTTAAACAATTTATTTTGACCAAAGAGTATACTCTTAACTCTTTTTCAGGCTCTGTAAACCTATGAAAAAGGAACCACTTGGAATCCTCTTTAAGCTCTTTTCAGACAACCAAAATATGAAAACATCGGTGAGAACTTGTCTTTTCGAACTTGTTAAAGTAAATGAAAGGACGTCTACTTAGTATAAGTTTAACCCTTTTCCAGACTAAGATAGACTATTACGAAAAAGGAATACCTTAGTTGAACATGGCTAAGAGGTTCTCTAGATTATTGGTTTCTACCTTTTCAGACTTGAGAGGCTATCTACAAAAAGGGACATATGGAGTTTTATTTTTTTCCTCTTTTTCAAACTCTCTAAACATGAAAAAAAATGTTGAGTTTTACCTTCACTGGACTCGTTAAAAAATCAAGCAATGATGGACTTGTCGAACATGACAAGGTTGAACCACTCCTTCTTTGGATTCATTAAATATACTTTGAGGGTTTCATCCGAAGGATGAACTTACACATCAAGCATATGTTACCCTCCTCAAGCTTGTGAAAAAATAAAGAGGCATTGACCAGTATGATTGTGGAAATTTGGAAAACAGGGTATTCCATTTGCTAATGGCAGCGAGTCGTTCTTGAACATGAAAACCTTCCACTTCATCTTCATGGCTATTGGGTTGGGTAATATTCTTGTATTTTTGTTATCATACCATTTTCAGAGCCTCCATTTTGGTTTTGGGTCAAGGCTGCCAACTCCATTCAGTGTCGTTGGTGTGTTCAAGAGAAGTCATTTAGTTGATATCCGTTACAATACTATTAAGCCTTCATTCCATGTCTACCTTTCCTGATCCAGTTCTGTATTAGCATGATTTTGTCTCAATCATGATACCCATTTTGTGTCATTGATGGGGGATACATCAATTCCCTCATATGAAGGGTATCTTCCTATCGACATCAACACATTATCCAAGAATTTGACTCAGAAACACCCATTGGTACCTTGGTGCTTGCATACATCAATGACAAGTTTCCTCATTCTCAGCAACAGGTTTACAGTAATGGCCTTCGACCGAAAGACTTTGTGTGGTGTTCGACATCAACTCATTTATTTACACCATACAAATTCTAATATAGTACCTTGAGAGCCATTAACATCGTCGATGGTTTCTCTTGCGTATGTTAATGGCTTACACCATTGGTGAAAATCAGATGGTTTCTACCATGTTTGACCTCATCTCATCGATTTACATGGTTATACTTGTACATTGGTTGATCGTTTGAATGAGATAGAAGACCCTAGATCTAGTTTCATCCACTCCGGGTGCGATTTCAGGAGTTATACAGGTATCACAATGTATGATGACCATGATCATCCAGTCATTGGTCTACCAGTTGTCATTTATGGACACGTATTTTGATCATTGTACATGTTATGTTAGCTTATGTGCTAAGTATGTGTATGCCTCCCTTTGCAAAAAATATGTCATAATGTAAATGTATTGTAACAAATGAAGTTCGTCGGTTGTTCTTGATCTCAACTTGTCACAAGGTAAAGCACTTTAGTCATCAGTCATCCTTTCTGAATTTTCACTTTAGGGGGCACTTTTTTATAGGTTATTTTGTCACATCTGATAAATGGGCCTCATAATGGGATCTATCAACATCCTATTCCCCCTTGTCATCAGCATTGCACAAATCGCTAAACATACCTTTCATTTCTGAGAGTTTCTGCCCTAAATTGCATCCTTCGAGCCAATTTTAGGACCAATGCTCCCTAGCCTTCTATTGGACAACATTGAAAACCAAGTTACTCCATTGTGGCCTATGTTGATCACATACCGACTGCTCCCCTTTGCACCTGTGCTGGTTCTAGAAATTCTGGAAAAAGAGAGAAATTTCGGAAGCCTCCTATTTCAGAAGCTTCCAAAATTTTTTACAACAATTTACCTTAGATAAATCATTCGGATCCTATCCTACCCTACTTTGGAGTTTCTATCCCTTATCCTTTGATCCCATCCTCCCATCAGAGGTGAATTTAAAACTTTAGATTGGTAATTGGATAAGAACTCCCAACTTACCCCACTCCTTTATATATTTAAATCCTTCCATATGCAAGGGGTTGGATTTTGGAGTGTGATTCTACCCTTATGATATTATGGTGAGAGGTTTAATTTCATGCATTTAGGGTGATTGGAGGTGCACATTGTGACAAGGAAAGGACAAGTTATCCTTGGAGGAGCTCTTCTACGAGATTAACATCTATTTATAGTTGTACACTCCTTCCATTTATATTAATGCAAAGAATTCTCCATTTTCCTATATGTCATGTTGTTATTTCATATATTTCTATACCATGTTGATCTATTGAATAAAGTATACGGATGATATTGCAGAGTGTGGTGAAGTAAAATTATAATTGCAGACACAAAAGAATCCTCTAGCCAGATAGTGGGTCTAGCCACAACCGAGACATTATATGGAAGATTTCCTTAGGTTAGAGCCAATTAAGAGGGCCTACCTCTTAGTACGCTTATCCTGTTTGGTGATGACCTTGCTTGCTCGCTCCAGCTATTTCCCATTTCCTTCTTCGAACACCTGAAACAACTAAACAACAACAAACAACAATCGTGATAATAGACAAATTGTAATTCAACCTACTTAACAAGTCGAGAAGCATTAAGCCATAAATATGTGATATGACACATTATATAGGAAATCAATCCATAGTTGCATATATATTAAATCAAGAAGAGATTACAACCATTGTCTTGACGTTGTTGTTCTCATCTGATAAAACGAGGTTCCCACACACTTTCGTTAGCATTCCATGATGGCCTCAACAATCATAATTTTAAGGCTCTTCCCTTTAGTCTTCACACTAAACCAAATTCACACTTTTCCCTCACACACAACATGAGAGCTACACTTCTCCCAAACTTAATTAGCACTAGTAGACCAATATTAACACTAGCTTGTGCTTGGGAAAAAGGAGGTTTATATAGCATGAATGGATGGGAGATGGTTCCTCTCCTCATGGTAGAAGGTCTTATCTCTTGAGGTAGTTCCATCCTTATAGGGGAAAGGAGCCCAAACTGATATCCTCGACTCCATCCGGCGCAATCATTTACCAGACTTCCGTTATGAAGCTTCTAGAGCTGGAAGCTTCGGTTCCTTATTTTAAAAACTTTCCAAAAGAGGATCAGCATGACTGAAACAAAGCTTAGTCGCTCTGTCAGCGCTAGGGATAGTGTTAGTCCCTACATATCGGTGTGAGGAGGAAAAGGGTCATTAGGGCCGATCTTGTAAACTGGGAAAAACAGAAGATTTTTGGGAAATGATGCAAAAGGGAATTGTTTTTCTCATGAAGAGGGACACAATTGGAGTTACTTCATGAAGGGGAAGCATGTAGGTTTCACTGTAGAGTTCCTTCATGATCATGGGATGGGGAGTACAGGGACAGTGACAAAAGTTTGTGTAACAGATGCCCCCTAAAGCGTGAAGGTTGAACTAGAGTGAGGGATGAAATGCTTTGTGAATCAGTGCGGGGAACCGAAGTCGGTCATTGGAAAACCTGAAAGCAAGTACAAATACATATACATAACTGAAAACTCTATCAAATGATACATGAATCATGGTATGGGTGCAACCATCTAGAGAATGATCATGTAAATGGAACCAGGCATGGGCACAGCCATCCAATAAAGAGGATCATATCGAAACCAAGGTATGGTCGCAGCCATCGAATAATGAGAAGGATCACATATGATAACTCATGGTATGGTCATAGCCATCCATCTAAGAGACACATGTATATCAACATAATCATGTCACATCACCTTGTAACCTAGAATTTTGTAATCTAAGCCCAAGGTTTTGCGCTCCAACACGACCCGATAAAAGTACAAATTCTAACATGTGAATAGATGTGTTGATGTCGAACATGCTAGAAAATCGCTTGATTACCAACCAATAATGTGAACTATTAACAAGAGCGAGAGAAACCACCAATAATGACAATGGTCCTCAAGGTACTATTAGCACAATTCACAGAATATGAATAGAGGAACTGAAGTCGAACACCCGTGAAATCACCCAATTGAAATCCAATGATGTGAACTTGTCATCGAGTGTGAAGAACTTGCCATTATGGCATGCAATATCTAAGGTATTGGAAGGGAGTCTCTCGGTCAACTTCCTAGATAATGAGCTGAAGTTGACAGGAAGCGATCGTGTCGAAGGAGGTCCATAACGTATCCCACATCATCAACACGAGACAAAGGGATGCAAAATGATTTTGGATGATACAGAGAATCAGGAGTAAGTGTAACTACAGAAGGACAACTCTTGAACATATGGGCGACACAACTAGAAGTTTGACAGCTTTTGGATCTGTAGGATCAATGGTCATGATGACGTGGCAGAGATCAAATGGAAGGAAAAAATAAACAACCCAACCCAGGAAGGTCAACGATAAAAAGGAGGATATCTCATCCCGACATGAAGCAGAAAGTGTCATGTTCAAGAGTGAGCTACCGACACAACTGATTAGATTTCCAAATTCCCCCCCACCATTGCTGGAAAGTGCCCCAATTATTTATTTTTTAATTGCAAGCTTGAAGGGGATATCATATGCTTGCATTGTAAGTTCATCCTTCGGACAAATCTGGCCTAGTAAGTTTAACAAGCCCTAGGAAGAATAATCTCATGTTCGTCATGGTGATGAATCTCATGTCGTTTAATATTTTAGCGAGTCTGACAAAGGTGTAACTCGATATCTTTTTCATGTTTAGAGAGTTTGAAAAAGACATGGAAAAGAAAACTCCACATGGTCCCTTTTAGTACATTTGTGTCTCTCGAGCTCGAAAAGGTAGAAAATGATACTTGAGAGAACCGCTTGACCATTTCAGTCAAGGAGTACATTTTTCTTAAATAGTGCATCCTAGCTCGAAAGAGGGGTAAACGTATACTTGGTGCACGATGTTTTGCATCCATTATAGAGTTCAAAATGACAAGGGCTCAACTATCTTTTCGTGTTTAAAGGGTCAGAAAAGAGCTTGAAAGTGGAACCCCCATTTTATTCTCTTTTTAGAGTCAAAAGGGAAAAAGCTCAGCAATATTTTCATTTGAGTTTACGAGTCAAGAAAAGAGCTGAAACATGACTCGACATCATCATTGAAAATCCATCACCTGTTGGTGCACAAAAAGGTAAAGTGCATTATCCAATTCTTGAGGCAAAATAGGTCAAAATACTTAAAAAACCCTAATATTTCATGAAAAACTGAATAAAAGGATGGGAAAGTAAATAGTTTTTACCATTTACCATTTTACCTTGTTGTGAAAAACTTTTCACCCACTTTTTCCCTAATTGTTCCGGAGCAGATTGTGAGAGATTCGGGAAGTAATTCGTCGAGCCACCATCTATAGGTAAGAGCCAAGGCCCTAAGCTCCATTTCCATACTGTTTATTCCTGTTTTCATCCATTTTTTAGATTTTTTAGGGAGGTTATGGCAAAAAAAATTCACCCTCGGTCGACGTAATTTCCAAGCACGAAATCACGCCGGCTGAGGGTAATTAAAATTCCCAATCATTCTGTCGGTGCAATTGTTTTTAAAATAGGTGTGCTGACACCATGAACAAGGAAAAACCCATTTTCATCTCAAATCCACCATTTGAATCCAAATGTTATTTGCCAAAAATGATTGTTGACTTGAATACATGGTTTTTGCAAGAAAGAATCATCGAAAATGGTAGATTGGAAAGAACGTGAGCACGAAGATTTGGACACTCAGGCATTGAATGATCCAAAGTTCCTAAACGCTTTGAGGAACTGTGGGCTACTCAAGTTCTTTCTCACACCAAGGATGCGGGCTCAACCTGAGCTACTTCGATACCTGATTAGTCTTTGGGACATAAATCAAGAAATATTCACCATTGATGACCAGGAGATGGAGTTAGAAACTTTAGACATATATTTCATCACAGGACTATCCGAAGAGGGGAACCAGTCAACCTATATGGGTCACGACAGATTGGGACAAGCATGTCCATGTTACTTTTCAAACATTTCCCTGAAGCCCTCAAATCCAAGAGTGGAAAGATTGAGATCGCCATTGTGTGAGATCTGACACTGAGAGTGCTACTGTTGACTATCAACAGAGTGGCGGGGTCCCAAGTAGTGCATGAGACTAACAAGTCAAAATTTCTATATGCTATCAACTACATAACACCAACGATCTTAAATTAGGCAGAAGCCATGAAGATCAACATAAAATACCAGCTGACAAAAGCTAAGGCAGGAAATCTGAAGCAATTTTTCTTCGGATCTGTACTAGTGAACTTTTTCTTGGAACAGGTGCCGCTGTTCCAGTACCAGCTGACTGAGGTAGATTCGTCGATGCCATGAGACCCATGGATGGCCTGTTGGAGTCGTTTGATTTCTAGGATCACTAGGGGCCAGAATATGTCCTACAGGTCTGCCTTCTTTTCATGGCTACGATGACAGCTAATTGTAATGGAGGACTGGCCATACAGTGGTACTGAATTTCGTGGAGATCCAAATATGCTGCTACCATATGGGGAGGATTTCGACGACGAAGGTAAAAAATAAATTTTTAATTTTATGATTTTTTAATTGTTTTTGATATATATTCATTTATAACATTTTGTTTTATCAATGTAGATGTTGGACTAGAGCGTCCTACCAGGATGTCCTCAATAGTTAGGCACATCACTCGCCAGTTTGATGTCACTCCTTATTAGGAGGTGAGTGACATCGAGGAGGAGATCATGAGTAACCTTAAGGGGTTGACTCGTGGTATCCTAGAGTATGCCCAGGTGGACGACATCTCGCACCAGTACCAGAGGCATATGGTGGGAGTATTGGACCAGATCCATCGATTGTTGACTCATGTTGCACAAGTAGTTTCATGCTACCACGATCACCATGCTGATTAGTTCCTAGGTCCAACATTTTACATTTGTGAGGCCTGCGTGCCACGGATATATCAGGCCTACGAGCCACCGATGTTATTTGAACACACATATTATTTTTTGGGGTTTGATGTATTATCACCATATATATATGCTGTATTTTCATGCTTACTATGGTACAAATGATTTGTTTTGGCTTTTCACATGTTTCGAAAATGTCTATCCAACACATAATTAGCTAATGCATCTGTCAATGTGTTCATGCGTCTAGGAATATGATGATATGTAATGTAATCAAAATGCCTTTCCAGTAGATGAATACGTACATACATTCTCAATATCTGAGGGTTTTTGACATAAGATTGCCCGTTGAGTTGAAGGAAAATAAGCTGTGAATCCAGGTTGACAACCAATTCCCGAATTTCAAGAGCGATGGCTTCTGAAAACAATTCGATGGCTGCACTGTATTCAATAATGTTATTAGTTGTGTGACCTAAAAAAATACCTTGAAGATCAATCAACTCACTATGAGGGTCATAAATGGCCCACGCCATGGAGGATAGATTCTGGGTACTACGGCAAGCACCATCAGCAAAACCGATGTGAGGAGTCACAAACATCTGCAAAGCAGGGAAAAACATAGTAAACATGAAAGTTGTTTGAAAGCTAACACACCAAATCACACTGAACAAAAATGAATGACACACTAATGTACACAAGTAACTATGCAAGATGACCTAAGCATAGTACTTGTTGAGAGAGTCCATGCTTGGATTTGGGTACTCAATCAACACAGATGAACACTAGAGTTTTACCAATGACATGACAAGTAAGCATCAACTTGGCAAAATAATAGAATATAACTTGTATAAGGCTTTACCCCCATGCCCCCTAGGTGAGGGAGGGTTATGAGTCAGATGATAACCCCTTTGTAATAATGGAAAATTGGTAAAAACTCGAGGAGGGAGAAAAAACCTGAATCCATGAAGGGATAAAGGTGCCCTTAGGTGAAAGATCTTGAAAATGGACGGTGAAACTGACACGTCAATTGACAGCGGAGAAGATAACTTTGCAAGGCACATAGACATGGTCGTCGAGCTAGATAGGAACAAGGAACGATGATGAGTATCATTCCAAGGTGATTCCTCTAGAGACATTACTTCCATGATACACTCATTAGCAAGAAAAGTCTTAGCTAAGTGATCAGGAGATTCCAAAGCACCAAGCCACAGGGATGGAGAATGCGTATCAAGAGAAGTCCTCGAAACATGAAAATCAGAGGATACAGAACTTGAGGCTGAAACAATTTCCATGTAATTGATTTCAGCAGGACTAAGTGGCATAATATCGCCCCAGGTATCAACAAGGTTTGGTGAAGGTATGACCCAAGGATCAGATTTGACCGAGATCATGTTGACAGAGGAAACATGAGGAGTTGGGAGCAGAAAAATTACCGTCAAGGTAGAATCTTTGAAAAGACCTGCCCCCACACTCTCATAAGGAGCACTAGTGTGCTTAACATATGGAACATTGTCATCCGGGGAGGAAGAGGCAAAGAAGGATAGTTGGTTAACTGTGAAAATGTTCCCTTAGTGGGGAAAATGAATCACGCGGAATAGGGAGGAGCCTACAACATGCATGGCATGGGTCCAACTCCATCTGAGTAGAAAATTATAATTGAGATTAGCGTCAAAAATCTCTACTTTGACATGTACTATCTTGCCCTCCAAAGTAATGGCAAGGTTGGGTAAGACACCGAAAGGTCATGAATCTCGCCCATTGAAAGCTTCCAAAGTGTTAGGGGATTGGTTCAAAGTAGGAGAACCAATTGCCTTCTAGCAAGCGATTGACATGATGCAAGTAGAAGCACCTTCATCAATGACAGTCCTATGAATGTTTTTCTCATTGATGATTACTTGAATGAGAAATAAAATCTGATGAGGCAGTCGTGGAACGTGGTTCTCTAGTTCAAAACATATCTAATTCGAATCGATAGGACCAATACTCCCAATAGATGACAGTAAGGATTCCCGCTAAGACGAACATCTTTGGAGTACCTCGAGAGCCGACATAGCTAATGGCGCCTAAGCCAAATCCTCAACAATATATAGTGCTGAGCGGGTCGAGCGTTGGGATTCTACGAGGACTTCCTTAACACACCTCGGGAATCAGGGTTAGGGCGCTCGATGTGAAGAGGGCCAGAACTCGGGGTAGAAGAAGAAGGGGTGGCCTCTTTCTCTTTCCCGACTGTCAGAGCAAGCATTTGATAATCTTTTAATCTAGTAGCCACATTAATAGGCATACTCATCATGAAAACTTAAGATCCTGAGGAAGCAGATGATTGAGGTTGGTCTACCATTTGAGTTTGCTGAGACGGAAATGGATTTTTTAGGATAGTTGGGGTCCCTTTGAGCAAACGACTAACTTTGGATTGTCAAGGACAATCCTTAGTATACTGATCCTCCTCGCAAATGAAGCACGAATAGTTAGGCTTTTGTTGTGAAGAATCACCAACAGATGACTTAGGAGGAACCTATTTTGGGGCATCAACTTTAACCTTGCCTTTTCCTTTCTTCTTACCTTTCGAGGATTTATCCGCTGTGGTAGACTGGACAACGTGGACCTTTCAAGTTTTACTAGGGCTAGGTGGATTTTGGTAGGAACTATTGGAAGCAGTGTTCGAGACTGACTTCTATTTGGAATAAGATTTGGTAGGGGTCTGGGACACTGAACCAATTACTCCATTAACAAGAGGTGTAGCCTGTGACTTTGATGTTGTTGTATCGGATGATGGCTACGGAGCATTGGGTAATAACTCATACAAAGTGCTAGACCGAGAATAAACGAGATCTAAGTACTGGGCACGAGAAATAGCTTGGTCTTTGGTAACACATCCACCCATTGCTATATCGCGAGCAATTGGAGCGATGAATGACTTGGTAAACCATTCGGTAAGCAACTGATCAACAATCTCGAATTTTATTAGGTGACATTTACATCTCCATTCATGGATGTGATCGGAGATGTGTGTCGCGGTATCTTGCTTAAGTGATGTGAGAAAATAGGTGCTAGTTTCATAGTGAACCGGAAACTAGAAATGTGACAGGAAAGCCATGGCTAAAGAGTTGAAGTCATGGTAAGTACTTTGAGGAAGTTCGATGTACCACTTGGCTGCAACACCTGTGAGGGTTTGTTGGAAAAGACGGAGATGAATATAATCATCAACGTAGGAATTTGAAGAGAACCAAAGGTGATATGTCATCAAATGGGCTTGAGGATCTTCTTTTTCTTTCCCATCAAACTTAGGAAAATCGCTCGTGATCTTGGATGGAACCAGAGGCTAGTATGGCAAATGAAGAATTGGATCATTCGTGAGTCGAGACATATATGGCAACTCTAGTGTGGCGAAGAATGGAAATTGAGTATTGAAAGGCATTGGAGGTCGATAAGCGGGTTCAACCAAAGGAGCCCATCCCTGCTGGTAAGGAATTTGGTCCCATAGTGAAGGATTCTGGCCATATGGCATTTGATTCTGCCCCCACTGTAGGTTAATGAAGAATTGGATCATTCGTGAGTCGAGACATATATGGCAACTCTAGTATGGCCAAGAATGGAAATTGAGTATTGAAAGGCATTGGAGGTTGATAAGCGGGTCCAACCAGAGGAGCCCATCCCTGCTGGTAAGGAATTTGGTCCCATAGTGAAGGATTCTGGCCATATGGCATTTGATTCTGCCCCCACTGTAGGTTACCTTGGATGTAGGGAGGATTTTGACCTTGAACACCTTGGAACTGTTTAGTCATAGGTTGCTGATAAGAAACATGTAGGTTAAGAGTTTGTTGAGCCTGTTGACCTTGGACATATGGATATTGCACCAGTTGTCCCTAAACATACAAGTTTTGAACTCGTTGCCCTTGAACAAGAGGATTTTGGAGCTGTTATCCTTAGACATAAGGATTGTGCACTTGTTTCCCTTGGACATAGGGATTATGGACCTACTGCGCTTAGACAAAAGGATTATGTACTTGTTGCCCCAAGACATTAGGGTTTTGGCCTACTATACTACAGGACTTGACCCTGGCCTTGTCCTTGCAAGGGTTGACCCTATTGATATGTATATAAGGGTTGCTGCTGCCCGAGTTGGCTCTGCTACTACAAGGGTTGACCTTGCGGCTGCATAGGTTGTCCCTGTGGCTATAGGAGTTGGCCTTTCGAAGACATAGGATGGGAGGTTTGTGGATCATACTACATCTGCTGCTACATGGTTTGTTGCAGCTATTTCGAGGGTTTTCCCTGTGGTTGTTGCAGTTGTCCTTGTTGTGGTATCATCTACCCCTGTTGTTGCGTGGACAACCCTTGCTGCAACAAAGGTTGCCCTTGTTTATGTAGAGGTTTTCCTTGCTGTTGCAAGGGTACTTGAACATTTCCCAAGAAATTTCCGAACTGAATCTAGCCATAGCGACCCTAAAAAGTGGATGGGCTATGCTGAACGTACTACCCAGACTGAAGGACATAAGGTGGATTGACCATTCCTTGAGAACCATATGGAACATAAGGAGCTTGGTACTAAACCTGAGCCTCATAAGGCTACAGATACTGGAAATTTATTGATCCAAATGGACCAACGAGATTTTGGACCAGTTGGTACTAGACATTGCTCGATCCAGCAGGACCAGCAGGGCTTTGGATAACACCAGAAGAAGTCTGGTTCATGGAAATCATGTGAGTCTGTGAGATACTCACATTGGTGGTGCCCGAAACCATAGAAACACACAGATTCTGCCCCCCAGGTAGTGACACAACAACTGGAGGGATCGAAGAACTAACAGTAACATTCTTCGATACCGTTGGTTGAACCAGACGGGTGACTGGGATGGAAGAGACAAGAGGGTTCAGAACGTGGGTTGCACTGGGACTGAGGCCATTGGGACTGAGGTAATGGCCTGTTGAGAGGTCGGGTTCGCTTGAATGGACCTATAGTAGGCATGGCACTAGATGCCCAAACAGGGTTATGATAAATTGATGAGGCACTAGGTGTACCTGAGACCAATTGTGTTAAAGTCACATAATTAAGTGGCAAATCCAGATACACACTAATGGGAATGCTCCCTGTATAGGGAAAGCCTTAAGGAGGAAATTGATTTTCTTCCTCTTCGACAGTGTGTGGAGTAGAAAATTCCGATTGATCCGGGGTGGTAACTGGAGCATTGCCTTCGACTTCCATAGTTGGGAACAAATGACGACGAACTACCAAAGATGTATGAGGGGATAATTCCAAAGGAACACCCAACTAATTGTACGGATTGTAAGGATGTTGCGGTGATATCACAACAGGGTTGAATAAAGGATTCAAAGGATACATAACCAGTCCAAGTTGACCGTAAGTATTCGGTGAACTCTCAGGATTCTGGACAGGATTGTCTGGAGATTCCGGGTCAATATCAACAGGTGACCCAGTATTTGAAGTAAGCAGAGGATAGGATGACAAAGGTTGAATGCTCAGCATGATTCTGAGTTCAACACCTTGGTCTTCGAGTGACTCTGGTAATTCAAGAAAAGGCTCCTTAGAAAATATTTTAGATGGAGGAGAGGAAGAGGAATTAGGTGAACCATATGGTTTAGCCACGATGACCTTGTCTTAGTTAACAGAAAAAGAGAGATAAATTTCAAGGCTTTAAAATGTACTTTAGGGAAAACTCACGATTTGGTCTAGAAAATACTAACAGGATTTTATATGATCATGGGCAATCAATTTTTTAAGACGCATAAATAAACTGGTGCTCTTTCATGTTTTAAGAGTCGAGAAAGAAACAAAGATGACTCTATCACTTTCGATTGGAAACGAGCTCGAAATGACAAGTGCTCAAATGATATAATAAGTTTAATGAGTCAAAAAGATCAAATGACTACTCTGGACGATCTAGGTAAAAAGGATTACCAGGCAACTGTGAACTACATAATACCTCTCGACAAACCGAGAAGTACGGGTAGGCAATCTCCCCAAATGTTGTGTTCGGTGTATCACGTTTGCAAGGTGGCAGACTCGACTTCCTATGGATAAAGGGTTGTAGCCTAGAGGTTTCTCCCATTATATACTCGACGGTATAGGGAGCACAAATCTATACTAGCGTTTTCTAGTGTTGAAGCTAGTGACAACTACTAGGTTTAAAGACGTCAGAACATGTCTCTAGCCTAGACCTTCTAGACGTGATTGTTAGGTTTCAAATGCAGCTTAGGTTAATTGAGTTCATTTTAAAGTTTATCTTGAATTATGTCTCAGTTTTCAGGCCTTAGTGATGTGACTCGAAAAGCGCTAAATGCAGGTAAATGAGATAAGACCCTTTCAATTCAATGAATTGTCTACAGTAGAGAGGGTAGGAAACACAATCAAATGCAAACAACCAAGAAACTAAAAGAAAAATGATTTTTCACTACTTCACTTTTTGAGAGAATAAACTAATGAAAAATACATTCCAATTCCTAATTTCCTGAAAAGTACACTTGAATAGTCCTTTCAAAAGCAAATATAGTTCTTTTTCTGTTCAAATGCCAATGCAATCCTAGTCTTCAATGATGCTAACTACCATAACATATTGGTGTAGAAAACTAGAATTTTGTACTTTTAATGAAATGGAAAAATGAATTTCTCATAAAACACTTTAATGAAAAAGTTTTGAGACAATCGATTCTCAAGAAAATGAAAAACACGAAAAGAGAATCTCTTTCAAACTAATGACACAATGACTTTACCAAAAACAAGACAAGCAATGTGATCTATGCTGGAAAAGAGACGTTTAGACAAGCAAAAGAAACTCTTCAAACTTGTGTAATGGAGATCAAAGCCATAGAAGGACCATAAATGGAATGCAAGGAGTAAATGCACCAACACCTTGACTCACTGAGTTCACAATCAGTTGAATGGATGAAAATCTAGATTCCCTAGTGCCACTAACCATCCAATGACCCAAGAAATCAAGTGGAAAAACGACAAATCAGCAAGCAAATAAACCAAATGAAAAGAAACTTTCTAGTCAGGGAGAAGACAGTCTAAACAACTTACAGGGTAAAATCATGAGAGAAAAACACACTGGCCAAGATCTGGGGTGAACCCTAATCTTCACTTACAGGAATCAACGCAACTACCTAACTGACAACAAGCACCAGAAGGGGGTCGGTGCGACTGTTTCTCAGCATATCATGCTGATTAGCACGACTGTCAGCAAATTAAGCATGCTGAGTGAGGATGCAAAGAAAAAAAATAAAAAATTTCAAAATTTGGGACTAGTCTTGCTACTATGAATTTCAAACCCATAGCAATAAGCAAAGAAAAGAAAATAGAACTAAAGGGAAATGGAGAAAATAGAAAATTTCACACAAAACCATGAAATTCCAAGCAAACAAATAGAAGGATCGGCTCCCCAATGGAGTTGCCAATTTGTGGTGAAGTAAAATTATAAGTGCGGACATAAACAATTCCTCTAACCTGATAGTGGGTCTAGCCACAACCAAGACATTCTATGGAAGATTTCCTTAGGTTAGAACCAATTAAGAGGGCCTACCTCTTAGTACACTTATCCCATTTGGTGATGACCTTGCCTACTCGCTCCAACTATTTCTCGTTTCCTTCTTCAAACACCTGAAACAAGTAAACAACAACAAACAATGACCGTGATAATAGAAAAATTGTAATTCAACCTAATTAACAAGTCAAGAAGCATTAATCCATAAACATGTGAGATGACACATTATGTAGGAAATCAATCGATAGTTGCATATATATTAAATTAAGAAGAGATTACAACCATTGTCTTGATGTTGTTGTTCTGCTCCGACAAAACCAGGTTCCTACACACTTCTGTTAGCATTCCATGATGGCCTCAATAATGATAGTTTTAAGGCTCTTCCCTTTAGTCTTCACACTAAACAAAATTCACACTTCTCCCTCACACACAACTAGAGAGCTACAACTATGAATAGCTTGTTGTTTACTCCAAACTTAATTAGCACTAGCACACCATTATTAACACTATCTTGTGCTTGGGAAAAAGGGAGGTTTATATAGCATGAATGGATGGGAGATGGTTCCTCTTCTCATGGGATAAGGTCTTATCTCTTGAGGTAGTTCCATCCTTATAGGGGAAAGGAGCCCAAACTGACATCCTCAACTCCATCCGACTCAACCATTTACCAGACTTCCATTACGAAGCTTCTAGAGCTGGAAGCTTCGACTCCTTATTTAAAAAACTTTCCAAAAGAGGATTGGAGGGACTAAAACAAATCTTAGTCACTCTGGTTGACGCTAGGGACAATGTTAATCCATGCATATCGGTGTGAGGAGGACAAGGGTCATTAGCATTGGTCTTGTAAACTGGGAAAAACAAAAGATTTTTGGGAAATGATGCAAAAGGGAATTGTTTTTCTCATAAAGAGGGACACAATGGGAGTTTCTTCATGAAGGGAAAGCATGTAGGGTTCACTGTATAGGTCCTCCCAGATCATTGAATGGGGAGTACAGGGACACTGACAAAATGTTGTGTAACACATAGATCTCCTAGTTTCTTAGCTTGTGTGATCTGACTGTGCAGGTTTTCATTTTGGCAATCAGAGTTGGGATTGGAGCATTCAAGCTAAAGAAGGAGTGAAGCCCATGACATATTCCAAGTAGGATTCATACCATCATCTATTTACTTTAATGAAAGCATTGGATTCCTTGTCTCCCTGTTGTTATAGGTTAGCAACCAAACCTAGGGGATATTTTTGTACACAATTCTAAATCCCGTATAACAAGGATTTTTTGAACAAGTTGTGACTTCTTCTCAATTCATAGACTTCAAAAAGTTCTCCAATCCTTCCACACTTTGGGCTACCATTATTTCCTTCTCTTAAGGATAATTTTCTTGATGGATCTCTTGTTGTGTTCCTTCTGTATCAAGAAATTATGGAGGCCCACTTTCTTCCAATGGTTGTTCAGAGGAGTCTATATGATTTTGTGATTTAGCCAACCTAGTCGATCTTCTCCTTTTTCTAGGTAGGGAGGCCAAGAGGGAAGCCATTATTTTCTCTGCCTTGGTTAATTATTGAGGGTTTGGGGCTTGTGTTATTCCCTGCAGGGTACCTTCTACCATGGATTTTTCATTTTGATTGGCCTCCTCATTCACCTTTGGTTGCTCATTATTAAGTAGGGTATCTCCAAAATCTCCAATGGGTGCTTCACTTTCTAGTGGAGCCTCAGGGTTTCCTAAGAACTCTTCCCAACTCATTTGTACTTGATTCAAACCTCTGACAACTATCAGTTTTATGAGCCCATAGTGACTTACAAATGAGGCTTGGTCCTTAGATATTTTAAGCCTTAAAGTAGTTTCATGCAATAACAAATTCAGAAAATAGGGAAGGTTTAGGATTACCTTTCGTCTCAATGTTGCCATTAATTTCAAATGTTGACCTCTTACCACATTGTACCATCCATCGCGCGTAATATAACTTTGGATGATGCTTTCTAATTTATTTCATGGCTCCGGAAGTGAGGCAGGGTTGTATCCTTTCCCTTTCCTGACCAATTCCTCTCCAGGGTTCGCAAATAGGAATATTGTGCTTTGTAGTAGAGTGTGTATTTCGAACCACTTCTCTTATTCTATGGAAAGGCCTGTCACTTATACAAAGACCTCTTCATTTACCTGTATATGTCTTCCCTTTACAATTGTCACCCCATTTCTCATATTCGTTTTAAATTCCAAGGTGACTTCATTATCAAATCCTTGCAGTCGCAGGAAATAGATTGATCACCCTACTTGATCCAGAATATTGCGTGCTTACTTAGATATCTACAACAGAGTGGGTCCACTACTCATCGAATGGCAATCCATTTCAACTATTACACAAGGATTAATTTGGAGCTAGCAACATCAGAGTTCAGAAAATACAAAGACAAAAATGTTGCACAAAGTGGAGAATTCAACAACCATAGCATGCAATAATGTTTTTTATGAAAATTTAAGCATCCAACTGTATATTTGGCCTTGAACCCCCCCCAATGAAGTTATAGATCGTCCATGATCTCTCACCATGTGTTTGATACATTAATACAATTGACATGGATTAACGAATAAGGATATATTAATTAGACATAATGGAGCAACCATCAAAGATAGAAATAAAGGGCGAGGCATGCGACGTAATTATTGGATGCATTAATCATAAAGCATGCTGACAGGACTAGATATTATGACACCCAAATCATTAAAATCAGAGTAAAATCATGTGAAGATATTTTAAACACCGGAAAATGGATAAGACAATATTCGCCAAAAGATTACCTTTAGAGAAAAACAAAATAAATTTAGAATAGACTTAGCCACTCCCAAAAAAATATTACATCCCTGATATGTAAAATTAAAATTAATTTCTTATGCATACTTATCATCACCACTTTCCAAGGAAATATCTAATAAGTTTCCATGGTAATCCAACAATTTTCCTTTATTATTGCTAAGGGAGGGCGAAATAGCTAACTTTAGATGGTAATTTCAAATGTACTTCAATACCATAGGCATGTCCTATGCTACCATCAGGCATTCATAGCCTCGACAGGGTTTCCTTTTAACCCATTGATATGGTAGTGTCTCATTTTACTAGAAAAGATTCATAACTTTTTATTTTTTGATTATCGACAAAAGGCCATTTTTCTGGCATGGTGACTAGTTGGTAACAATGTCATTCACCAAAGCTAATGAGATGAAAAAATTGGCCCGTAATGAGACCTAATGGTCGAAGGCCATTACCCTGGCTTGATGACCAAAGTGGTAATTTCACCCCATTAAGTCCTATGATCATGGTAGGCTGACTTATGATGAGACCTCTTATCCTTTGTTCGATTCCCTTGTTCTTTTTTGTTATTTATTTATTATTGTTTTATTTTTTTTTATGAAAAAATATTAGTAAATGGGGTGGCTTATCAACTCCTTAAGAGTCAGGGATGGCATAAAAGGTATTGTAATAATTACCTTTTTAGCTTTCCATTTTGCTTCCCAAAATTTATTTTTGAAGGAGATTGATGAACTATGAGAAACTAAAATGAAGGAAAATTCCTCTAGTGGTGATTGAAAGAATGCATTATAAATATATTTATGTATTTACAACATCAGGGTTGTTTAAATCTTAAGAGGTTTATAAGTCTATTTTTTTTTTTTATTATAAAACATTCTCTTATGGAAATCACTTGGGAAAACTAATTGTCTCATCATTATATCAAGGAAGAGCTTCAATTAAAAAAAGCAAGCTAAAAAGAACAACTATGTCTAAAAAATAACTGAGAGTTAGAAAACGACAATTGTGACTAAGGAAACAACAACTATGACTAAGGGAACAACAAATGTGACTAAGAAAACAACAACTGTAATTAAGAAAACAACAGCCACGACTACAGGAACAACAGTTGTGACTAAGGGAACAATAGTTGTAACTAAAGGAACAAAAACTGTAATTAAGACAACAACAACTACGACCAAGGGCAAAGAAACTATGACGAAGGGAACAACAAATGTGACTAAGGGAACAATAAATGTAATTAAGAAAAGAAAACCATGACCAAGGGAACAATGGTTGTCACTAAGGGAACAACAACTATGACTAAGAGAACAACGATTGTGACTAAGAAAATATCAACCTCGACCAAGGGAACAACATATGTGACTAAGGGAAAAACGGATATGACTAAGGAAACAACAATTGTAATTAAGAAAAAAGTGACTCCGACCAAGGGAACAATAATTGTGACTAATGGAACAACATTTGTTTTTTTGTTTTTGTTTTTGAAGATTAACTTCAATAAAAACATTCACAATAAGTATGTACATTATATATAGAATGAAAGAAATTTCAAAAAACACTTTAGCTGGTTGTAGTTGTGGGGTTACCTCCCTGATCAAGTATAACCTGCAGGTTGGAATCATTACTTACCTCATGAATAAAAGACTCCTGTGTGAGTGGTAGTTGATATAGATGGAGACGATATCCATTGGAAAGGAAAGAGATGTCAGAGCCATAAATCATAGTAAGTCTCATCGTGTTGTTATCATAAAATTTAGTGATCTCATATGGTCCCAGCCATCTTGTTTGGATTTTCCCTAGGAAATCTTGGAATCTAGAGTCATATAATAATGCCCAGTCTCCCTTCTGAAAGGTTTTCTTCTTGATCAGTTGATCATGCCATTTGGCCCTTTGTTGCTGAATAATAGTTGTGCATTGCAAGGCCAATAGGCACATTTCATCTAGTTCATTAAGTTGTTGCAAGCGTTGTTTTTGCGCTTCTGTGAAATCCAATCTGACTTCCCTAGCGGTTTTGAGAGTCTTGATTTCAAATTCTATTGGAAAAATGGGCTCCTTACCAAAAACAAGCTTATATGGTGAATGGCCAATAATGTTGCTCCAAGTTGTTCAATAGGCCCATAAGGCCTTAGGGAGTTTGGTAGCCCAATTCCAATGATTCACAGATACTATTTTAGTTAAGATTTCCTCCAATACTTTATTAGTACTTTCCACTTGTCCATTTACTTTAGGATGGTAAGGAGAGGTAAATCCGTGTTTAATGCGATATTTCTGCAAGGTAGCGGAAATTTTGTGGGCAGTGAATTGTGATCCCCAATCTATTATGATATATCTAGGCAATCCATACCTCACAAATTGTTCAAATAGAAAATTAATGACTACCTTTTTTGTAGCCTTTGAGAGAGCTACTGCCTTCACCCATTTAGTTACATAGTCTGTACAAACCAGAAGATACATTTTCTAATTTGATGTTGGATTGAAGGGGCCCTTAAAATCCATCACCCATATTTCAAAAGGTTCTAGTATCATTTTCGGCTACAAGGGCATTTCGTCGACTTGAATGGGGCAACCCATCCTTTGACAACTATCACAAATCTGGACATATTTTCCTACATCTTTAAATATTGTGGGCCAGTAATAACCCATCTGTAACACTTTATGCTCAGTTCTTTGATCGCCAAAATTCCCACCACATGGTTCATCATGATAAGCCTTAATAATATCATAAACTTTGTCTTCCGTAATATGTATGCGGATTTGAATATCAAACCCTGTATGGAAGAGGTATCCATCAATCCAAGAGAACCGGCACTGTGTTGAACGATAAGCTTATTTTCCCGGGACGATATATGTGCTGGCAGTTTTCCTACTACCAGGTAATTGGCCACATCATCATACCAGGGTGTTTTAACTGTCACAACAAATAGATGTTCATAAGAAAATTGGTTTCCACAGGTAAAGAATCAGCCACTAGCAGAACTCTAGACAGAAAATCTGCAACAAGATTCTCCTTCCCTAGTCGATCCTTTATGGTGATATCAAATTCCTGTAATAATAATAACCAACGATTTATTATTCCATTAGTAACAGGTTTATTAGCTAAATACCTAATGGCAGAATGATCAGTATATAAAAATATTGGGTGTCTTGTTATGTAGTGACAAAATTTATTGATAGCATAAAAAACAACTAAAAATTATTTTCTGTCACTGTATAATTTAGCTCTGTGGGTATAATATTCTTGCTGATATAATAAATGGCACAAGGCTATTTTTTCCTATCCAAGTACAACTCCTATTGTTGTGTCCGATGCATCAGATGAAATGTGGAATGGTAAATTCCAATTTGGCCCTCGTAACACAGGGGTTGTTGAGACTCAACTTTTTAAGATCTGCAAAAGCAACATCACACCTATTAGTCCATTCAAATTCCACATTTCCTATCAATACATACAATGGTGCTTCTATTTTTTGAAAATTTTTCTATGAAACGATGATAATAACTAGCATATCCAAGGAAACTATGCACCTTGGTTGATGTTCGGGGAATAGCTAGCGTAAGAATTACCTCAATATTTTTTGGGTCTACCTAGATGCCTATAGTATAGATGTAATTCCCTAGAACTATGCCCTCTGTCATCATCATATGGCATTTTTCATTACTAAGGCATAATTTGGTAGCTATGCATCATTCAAGAACTTTTTCTAGATTCTGTAAGGCTTGGTCAAAATCATTGTTGTAAGGAGTAAAATCATCCATGTATAGTTCAAGTCCTTCACTAATTAAGTCGGAAAAAATACTCAATATTTCCCTCTAGAAAGTGGCAGGTGTGTTGCACAGCCCAAATGGTAAAACCTTGTATGAAAATGTTCCCCATGGACAAGTGAACGTGGTTTTGTCCTGATCTTCAGGAGCAATCTGGATTTAGTTATATCCACTAAAACCATCCAGGAAAGAGAAAAATTTATTTCCAGTAAGAGTGTCAAGGACCTGATCTACAAATGGAAGAGGAAAGTGATATTTTTGTGTAGCTTTATTCAATTCTCTATAATCCACACAAATTATCCATTTTCCATTTTTCTTAGGGACCACAACCAATGGTGAAACCCACTGAATGTCAGAAATAGGATATATGAAATTAACATCAAGAAGTTTCTGCAACTCTTGTTTTATTATATACCTAAGGTGTGGATTTAATCTTCTTTGAGGCTGGCGAATGGTACATGCATCTTTTTCTATATAAGTGTGATGTGTACACAGTTGGGGATTGATGCCTTTCATATCATAACATTCCCAAGAAAAAGCCTATTTATATTTCTAGAGGATTTGAATTAATTTTTTACGTTGCATGTCATCCATATTAGCATTAATGTTCAAAATCTTACCAGGTTCAATTTCGATGGGAACACTATTATGAACTATAGTTTTTGGTATATGTTCATTATTCAAAACCTCTAGTGGGTCTCTCTAGGCTTCATTATCAAGCATAAATTTTAACATTTGACATGTTGGATTCCCAATAGTAGAAGGTTGGTTAATAAAACCATTAATTACATCATCCTTAGTTTTCCTTTTAAAAGTAAGAGTGTCATCCATACTAAGAGGAGAACACAAATTTTCTTCCTGATATTTGGGAGGGAATGATTGATAATCATCGACTAATAGGCTAGGTCTAGCAGGAAAATATAAGATAAGATTTTTAACGATAGTCCCTTTTGAAATTGTCATGTTTCTTATCTGGCACCCTATATATGCATATACAGTTGCCAACCATGGTCTTCCTAATATCACAAGGTGTCTATCCAACCTATTTCTAGGATTAATAACAAGAAAATCCACTAGCTACTCCTAGGAATCTACTGTAATATCATCAAAAGTCCCTTATGGTTTTACTATTGATCTATCAACCAATTCCAACATAATGGAGGCTAGATTCAATGTTCTGACTCCAAGAGGTGCACAAGTTTCTACAGTAAAAATGTTTATTGCAACTCCTAAGTCCACTAAGGTGTTTGGGATGTTATGACCCTGAATTTGAACAGTAACTACTAGGTTTCCATGGTCATCATATTTAATAAGTATTTGCTTCACTAAGATGAGATTAGAAAGTTCCCCAAGGATATGGACTATAGGAAAGTCTTTTGGTTTTATCCCAGACTTCTTGACACATAGTTCTTTCATGGTTTTAACATAGATTGGGACATCCGAGATAGCTTAGAGAAGAGGAATTTTGATAAATAAATTTTTTAGTTCCCTTACAAGATAAAAACCATAATAGAGTGGTGGTTTGATCATAGTAAGTCTCTCTGGGAATGGAGGAGCAACGCCCATAGTTTTAATGTGTTCTTATTGTTTGTTTGTCTTGTCAGGTAACTCTATTTAGGTGACAACTACGGTGGATGAAAGATGTTCCACTAAAGGCTGCTCCTCAATAGGATTTTTGTTGTCTGCTTGCTCTTGGGTTCCCGAACTATCTTCTGGAAAGATAGTTCGTCCAGATCTCAGTTGTATCTCATTACATTCAAAAGAGGTAGAACCATAACCTGATTTTTCAAAGATCTCCAAATATTGGACAAGCTTGTTATTCATATTAGGATTCAGTTGAGTATGTAATTGAGGACGCAATGGAGGTGGAACATTTGGGGAAAATTGGAGTGGAGCTTACAATGGTGGTTGTGACTGAGGCATCCTTCCGACATATTGATTAATTTTTCCCATATGACACTATCAGTTCTGCAACCACATCGGTCCCTAAGTTGGTGAATTTTCCCAATGTGAAGGATATGAATAATTTGATGGACTTTTCCATGAAGATGCAAGATATTGTTGATTTGACCACAATGGTCCATCGAATGGTTGATTTATCTAGGGTGGTGTGGAGTATGGTTGATATTTCCTTGTGGTATTAAAAGGTTGTTGGCCCTACCATGTTGATCCAAGAATATGTTGTTGAGGATATTGTCCAGAATAAAATAGAGAAGGATCTTGCATCATACTTGGAGGGTGGGTATACTACTGCCATCACTATGTCATAAGGCATCCTAACTCTAGGTCTTCCTCAGCTTCCTTGAATAAAACCTTCACTCCATGGACTGAGGGACAACATTACGTTGAGTCATCTTTACCACAGATAGCACATATTTCAATTGTGTTCAGCATAAATTCTTTGTGATTCTGCTTTTTTCGACAGCGAAGACAGAAAATAGCTAGGGCATGTTCTACGTTAGCCTATTTTTGTTTCACCTAGAGGAAATCCAACTGTGTATTTAATGTACTCAAAATATCAGTTTCAAAATATTCTAAAAGATTACCAATTTTTTCTCATGTAACTCCTTCACTTGTAGTTCTGCTAGATCTGCTAAGAGGATCTCGAATTCTAGATTTGGTTTGTGTACTCCCTTGTGAGCACCTAATACACATTTTTATGATATCATCATATTCCTCTTTGGAAATGTCACCCTGTCCCATTAGATTAAGTGTTTCTATCCATTCATATTTCATGCCCCTAATCAAAGCAGTTTTCAATATATCTTTGGGTAGAGTAGTGTATGGTGATCTTTGCAAATTGTATTGAAATCTTTCAACATATTCTTCCAAAGTTTCATCTTCTTTTGAAATCATTTAAAATATTTATTCTCTTAAATCCCTAAACCGAAAATAGTCCTGATATTTAGTAAAGAAGGTCTCTTTCATTTGATCCCATGAGGTTAGTATTGCCTCCTAATCCCATGAACCAGTGTAATGTGCTCCCTTTAAGGTAAAAGGAAATAGTTTTAATTTTCGAGGGTGAGTAGTATAATCAAAACCTTGACATAAAACATCAAACTCAAACAAAAAATCATCAAGATCCTCATAATCCATTCCTTGGAAATTTGGAATATTATGTAAGAGGATAACCTTCACTGGTGCATTAGCTTGTGGATCAACAATAATATATTGTATGGTTGAAGTTTATGTTCTTGCTGCTGCATTTATCTCATGCTCATAAGGTATTATATGGAAAATAATATGCTGGAAGAGTTTCGAACCTTGACCAAGTCTCACAACACTATTCAGATGAGGAACTTTAGGTTCTCTCCTTAAAACAGGTATTGAAGGAAATTCTAGCTCAGAAGGTCGTGGGTATGGCTCACACATCTCGTCTTTCCCCTCTTTTAAATTTCAAGAATTCCCCTCACTTTTACTAGAAGGAATGAGATGCCTAAGAGTTGTATATTGAAAGTTTTTCTTGGATCTTATAGTTTTATCATGAATCTCAATGTTAGTTGCAGAAGATGACCGTGCTACTTGAGGGACAACCGTAGAACCCTTCCTAGATATTTTTTGGGGACCTACCAATGCTTGAGACTCTAATTTGTGAATGATTCCTTGTATAAATGTCATTCTTCCAAGGCCAACTTGTCCTTGGATTTTAGTGATTTTTGCGGCATGTGTTTTTATCTATAAATATCTATTTTGTAGTCCTAGGCTTCTTCCTAGTCATACACACCAAACAATCTAAATGTATTAACAGAGGATAAGCACTGACACAATCTTTTTACTTAGTTCATGCTCAAGTTCTTACCTTTCGTCTTTAATACACAACCCTTTAGAGATACGGATAACACTTCTTTGACAACCTCCCTAGAAATGATGCCAAAATATTGGGGCATTTGTTGTTCCTAAAGGAACAACTGATGTCTACACATTAAATCACCAAGCTGGAGTTTCCCCTATTTATTTCAAGGTTGTCTACACAACTTGTGCAAGATACATTGCTAATGTCACCTATCTTGTATAGTCCTAATGGAAAGTAAAGGCGTATGAATGAAAGGAACAACTCGCGCATTCCAAAAGAAACATCTCATACTTAGTTTCTAGACTTCAATCTTAAATAATCAATACTGCTAAAGGAATCAAATCGTTAAGCCTCCTGCCAAAAATAGTAAAGAAATCCAACTAAATACAAAGTTGTTTCCTAGGGAAATGCATATGAAAGAAAGGAACAAAACTATAAATAGAGATGAATTCGTCCAGAAATGATATGAAATCATAAGAATTAACAACTCTACATTAATAAAAAGGAAGCAACACGGAAAGATAACACTCCAAATAACCAAATTCAATAGATCTAATATGTGATATTCTAGTGTAGCTGCTTCCAAAACTCACACTTTAACAACAAATCTGATTAACAACAAGTATATTTAGAGAACAACTAAATAATCAAATAACAAGAACTAAAAGCAGAATACAAACTTAATAATACAAGAAAGGATAGTAGTCGTTCCAGGACTAGGCCCAAAATCGTTGGAATTCGCCCCGTGGCTAACTCAATGCAATAAGTTAAAGTTGAACTGCAAACACCTCCATTAAATTATAATGAGTAAATTACAAGAAATGTCTATCGAGATTTACAATATAGATAAAAAAGATTATATCTTGCACTCTTCTCTTTTTTACTAAGGTTCAATCCCTCATTCTTATATTACAAAATGAACCTATTTTCAAATAGAGAGTGATACTGAGAATCTGAAGATTCTCAGGATGCTCTATTCAAATTACAAAAATCTCCATCGTTTCCCAGAATAGCAGGGTTAGGATATTTTCTCCAACTAATTCATCCAAGATAGAATTCAATCTCATTTAGCTGGCTATAATTGACCCGAATAGTCTCAAATAATCCATTCTTCCTTGAATATTCGAGAGAACAAAAACCGATATTAGATATCCCTGTTCAAATAACAATTCAAATCATAATCAAATCATGCCTTTCATAGTTTGAATCAATTCAAAAGAGATAAAATAATGAAATACCATTGACTCCTATCTAGAATCTATATTGCACAAGTTATCACATGCTACACAAAATGTCTTAGAAAACAAACATAAAAATAAGAAATAAGATAAGAAAACTGTATCAATTACGAAGCCCAACAATAATCTTGAACGAAATAAGGGTATTTCACCCAATATGAAAACCTTTCATTTCCTGAGCAATCATTTCTTCCTGAGGCTAAATACTATTGTTTGGTAACTGCTAACAAAGTAGCTCTCTATTATCCAGTTCTCCCTTCTTTTTGCTAATTTCTTTGCATCTTCATTCATGATTCTACTTTTGGACTGATCTTGTGGACCTGACTTAACTTTGAGCCTCTTTTTATTGTACACTTATGTTATAACTGCTCTTATTCTTACAACATAACATACATTGTTGTTGTCTACTCTCCCTGCAGCCATGCTAGCTACATTTTCCTTTTTCTTGCTCCTGTATTACAGATATATTTGAATTAAACTAATTTATAAATGTAATCATCACAGGGACTCATTCTTACCTCCATTACTCATATGCACCTCTTTGTCTAATTCCTTCAGACCCTTATATCTGATTTATTTGGCCTTCCTTAAGGCCATTATCTTCTTTCAATGAAGAAAAATAAAGGATCTACAACTCCTGAGTAGATTTCCATCTTTCTTCTTCCACATATTCACTGGCCGAGTCTTGATAGGGGCATTGCATTCTAGCTTCTCCTTTTCCCTTTTTTTTCTTGATTTTTCTTGGTTGCTTATGGCTAAAGGACACTTCCTCCTTTCATTCCTCCTTCTTCACCCAAGTCTTCTTTTTACTTCCTCTTTTCTTTGTCTCCATGGTAGAATTGTTTGGGTTGTTTCTCCCATTCATCACTTGAGGCTTACGCTCATTGCAGCTGGAACATACAAAGGGTTTCATTACTAAAATATGAGGATCATCCCTTTTGATTTTTCGTTTGATTTTTTTAGAGAAAAAATATATCCTTGATTATTTCTTTCTCTTTTCCACATGTCTCTTTGACATAGAGGGCTAAAGACATACTCATAATCCTTTGATCTATTATTCCTCTTCATATTCAAGGGCCAAGTTGTTTCATTATGTTGCATCTTCTAAGAAGTGGGCTTTGTCTCATTATATGTGCATTGTGTTTCCTTATGCCCAAAGTTTCCAAAATTGTAGCATTCAACATGATATAGTAATGGG
The DNA here is from genome assembly GCA_031772625.1 of Pinus tabuliformis. Lineage (NCBI taxonomy): Eukaryota > Viridiplantae > Streptophyta > Pinopsida > Pinales > Pinaceae > Pinus > Pinus tabuliformis. The sequence continues at coordinate 338,832,178 of CM062820.1, forward strand.
ACAAAAGGATTGGTACACTTGACACCATTCCTATCAAAACTTAAGTCGTGGTCAACATGCTTTCTTCAAGGCACTTTTTGCTTGGGTTGCTGCTACCCAACACATTTTGTTTTCTTGCATGCCATTTACAGCCTATGGATTTATGCCTAAAATTGTTGCAAAAACAATAACCATGAAAATTCTTTTGATAGCTGAAAGTACCTTTTCTTTGAGGGATTTGTCCCCAGACTAGAAAATACTTTTGTTGGTTCTTCATTTGATCTCTATGGCCATTTTAATTATTTCCTTCTACTCTTCTTTTTTTTTGCTTAGATTTCTTCTGTTTCTCTACCCACTACTACTCTTATCTAACAACTTATTTTCCTTTATCATTGTTTGGACTTTCCACTGCCTTTACTTGGGTAACTAACCTTTCAACGTTTTCTTTCTTGAACTTGAGTCTTATTCGAATCCTAAAGTAGCCTTGATGAGAGGTGATATTTGGTTAAAAATAATCTCATCCAAAGCATTTATACTCTCCTCAAGCTTTTGATATTGAGACAATTCTTTATTCCTTTTCTAGGTCATGTCTCAATGAGACTACTTCAACTTGTAATCTCTCAAAAAAGGCTTCTCTTTCATTCTGTTGATTGGTTAACATGCCAATCACTCTGCTAGCTTCCAATTATTGAGCATTAATATCAACTATTGTTTTTCTAAAATTCTCATTCTCAAGCTCATATTCATGAAATTCCTCCTTCTACTTGAAATTTGCTTCTGATAGCTCCTTGATCTATTTTAGAGCATAAATCAACTACATTCTAAAATATATCCTTTCATCTAGATTATTTTCTTCACTACCATAACTGATATATGAGTCATCACAAAGGTCTAAATTCCTCTTTGCGTCCATGCAATCTTAAACACGTCTGAGAAGTATCCCTTCTTTGTCACTATCAGGAACACTCCTATTCTCCTCACGAGACATTCTCTCTTCCTCTTAAGAGGATCTCTCATCGTTTATTGCTACTAAAGTAGGTCTATATTCATTACTATAACTAGATGAACTTATATTTCCTTCTTCAGAAACATCATATGAACATCTAGAAGATAAATGACCTATATCTTTACATTCATCACATAACAATAACATACGTTCAGAGAAATATTGCATCTCTTATGATTCTTCATCATCATCAGCATGCGAGTGGTGAGACACAACTTGTAGATTAGAAGGAGAGTCTTTAATATTCTCAACATCTTTTTTTTGGGATGATTTCTCCCTCTTTCTCCTTCTTTTCCTATCTCCATCAGCAACATTTACATAATCTGATTCACAACTTGAGCAACAAGGTTCATCAACCTTCTCATGAGCCTCATCATTGTCTCCTTCATACAAATATTGCAATTTTTCCAACACGTCCTTTGCTGTTGTGAAATGTATCACTTTATCAGCATCAAACTTCAAAAACCCTTTCATGATCATTTCCTTGGATTTTGTATTGAATTCATTCTTCTCTCCATACTCTATAGACAACCAAACATCTTAACTGATGGCCATCAAATAGGCTCCCATTCTAATCCTCAAGAACTCATAGTTTGAACCATTCAAGAATGGAACTCCCTCTAGTGTTAGCCATGTTTCCTCTTGATCTTCCTTTGAGTAGTTAAGTTATTCCTGAAGGAACCAAGCTCTGATAACAATTCTTGGAAACAATGTTTAATACTAAGAGGGGGGAGGTGAATCAATATTAAGGCTAATTTAAAATTTTATGCCAATTCTTATTTTCACATTCAAACTTGGAATTCATTCATGTGAAAATCAACAACATATCATTTGTAACAATATGAATAAACACAAAAACATACACAACAAGAGCAACAAGCACATAGGACATAGAGGTTTAACGTGGAAACCCTTCCAGGATAAAAACCACCAAATCTTTGTTTTTATTACGTTGTAAAATAAAAAATCCTATTTTATTTACATCATAAGTATTTGTGAGACACCACTCGAATGAAGCACCAACTCCCTTAGATGATTTGCTAGCACCCACTAGCAAGATGCACCAACTCCCTTCTTATGCAGACAACTGATAAGCTTACCATGAAGCACCAACTTCATGGATTTATGCAAACACCCTGTTGTGGGGGAAAATGCCTATGCAGGACGATCCTATCCACCTAAGGTGTGACAGTGCCTTAGCAACAAACAGATACAGCTATTATGGTTTCTTCCTTTATGAAATGTGAAAGAGGGGAGATCGATAGACTTACCGTTGTCTTCCGTTTGTCCCTCGATCTAGGTCCTCTTCTCTTTGGGTGTTCACAGCTACTTGTCTCCTCGCTTGCTCAAGAGAACAGCTACTTGATTCCCACGAGATCACAAGAGAACAACTACTTGCAACAAGAGAAGAACACAACACAAAGGCAAATATTCATATTCATAAATGATTCAGGATTAGAAGTAAATCAAATACACTAATGCAATCATACAAAATACACCAGCATATAGGAAAGAACCAAGATAACTTTATTGATTGATAACAAGGTTCAGGAAGAGATACAACCCAGAGGGCTCCAATCCAGCATCTCCTTCCCAGCAGAATGGAATTCCTTCTTCAGCTCCCTTCAAAGCATTAAGCACCCAATGTTTCCAGTCTCAAACCAACAACAATTCTTTGCAATAACAAAATTCCAGCCTCTAGATCTCATGGAGGAGAGATCTATATATAGTTATTTTGGAGAGAGGATGAGTCAGCTTGAGATCTGACTAGTGTCCTCTTTCTCTCTCAGTTCTTGAGTCCACTTGGAGGTTCTTGCTTCCACTTGGAGATTTGGAACCTCTTACTCATCACCAGTCGAATTCCCTGAGGCAAGTGTCATTTTGGAAGCTTCTTGGGCATTGACACATTGAGGAATGAGCCTGCCACTTGTCCAAACTCGCTCAGTGCAGGTAGCCTTTTTTGGAGTTGACATTCAACACAGGTAGACAGTGGAGCAGTTGACATTCAGCGCAGATGCTCAGTGGAGCAGTTGACATGACCCTGAATTGACTTGTTTTTGAGTGGTTTCAGGTGGAGAACTTCTATGAATTGCTGTAGTTGGTTTGCCTCGTTCCTCTAGGGGTAGGAACAACATGTTTAGGGACTTTGGATCCCTTAGATTATGGACATTTCATGCTCCATGATGTAAGGCACAAAAATGTCTATAACAGTTGCCCCCTAAAGTATGAGGTCGTTTATCGGTGAAATGCTTTATCCAGGAGGGTCCGAAGTTCATCCATCTGCTGGGAGGAGACCTGTAATAAGATACAATACAATACATTATGATTCATACTGCTTTCATGATCTAGCTGAGGAGGGCATTCCCCTGCTCAGCTTTATAAATTCATTTTTGTACATAGAACAGACGATCATCTGATGGTAGACTGATAATTTTGGCGAAATTATCATCCTTTGAGTAGGATGGTCATCTGCTGCAATGATGTACATGTCAAATGTCTTTATCTTTCCTGAATATATATCGCAGCCCGGATGGATGAAACTAGATCCGGGTCTTCAAACTCGTTCGATCTTCATTCTAAGTACAAGTCGATCCATGTGAGAATTGCGCTGAAGTCGAACATGGAAAGACATCGCTTGATTACCGGTCAATGATGTAAACTGTTAACAAGCGCGAGAGGAATCACCGATAATGATAATGACCCTCAAGGTACTGCAGTACAATTCACGTGGTGTGAATAAAGGACTTGGAGTCGAACACCACGCAAAATCTTCTGGTCGAAGGTCATTGATGTATACCTGTCGCTGGAAGTGAGAAACTTGCCATTGAGGCATGCAAGCTTGAAAGTACTGAAAGGGTTGTTCCTAGATCAACTTCTTGGATAATGAGCTGATGTCGACAAGAAGCGATCCGTCAAAGGAGGGCCTTGATGAATCCCACATCAGTGACACGGAACGGAGCTAATGATTTTAATGGAGGTGAAAACGATCTGTGACATATGATTCAGGGTGGTGGTCATGAATGGATGAAGGATAATGTATGGTAGTGGATGGGACCCGGTTGACTCTTTCTGAACGACTTCTCTTGAACATATGGTGACACTGATGCGATGGATCGGTAGCATTACCCCAAATATGGATGGTATGGCGAGACCATGGTGACGTGACCGGTGAATGAAACAACCCAACCCGATTGTGGTACGGAGGAAAAGTGTCGTGTTCAAGAGCGACCTGCTACCATCAAAGTTTTCTCGATTTTCTCCCAATTTTTCCCCAGTCATTGCTGACCAGTACCTCTTTATTTTTGTCAAGCTTGAGGAGGATAACATATGCTTGTTCTATAACCTGCCCTTCGAGCAAGCCCATCGCTATGTTTTAACGAGCCTAGCGATAGTGAAACTCGTTCTCGTCTAAAGACAAGTTTGTCGCTATTTAATAATTTTAACGAGTCTAACGACAAGGATAACTCGGTCCTTTTCATTTTTAGAGAGTCTGAAAAGGTACATAAAGTCAACTCCAAAATTCCTTTTTCGTCATCTAATCCCTTAAGTCCGAAAAAGTATAAAACAATACAGAAGGGATGAGTTTTCGATAACTTTAACGAGCCGAACAAAACAAGCGCTCGATCTTTTTGTGCAATAATCCCTCAGGTCCAAAAATATTAGAATCTAGAGGAGGGATAGCTCTTCCTATCCTTTAACGAGCTGGAAGGCCAAAACTCGGCAATCTTTTCATATTTTGCGAGTCATTTGAAAAGAGCTTAAAGAAAACTCGTCTTTTGAGGAACGAGTGATAAACAGGGATAGCAACTGATTCCAGGTACAGGTTGGAATTTTCCAATCACGGCAGTGTCACAGGGATGGCTAGGTGAAATCACTCTTCGCAGCTGTTCCTCAAAATGGGTAAACAATCATATGGAGGTGAACGATCGGCCAAATGAAAAGTGGAGGTGGCAGGTGCAAACACGACCAAGGCTTTAATGGCTGATGATATTACATTCACAGTGGTTATTTACCAGGATAGGTTCATTTTTTAGTTAAAAATGAGCTTAAACACTGGAGGAAACATTTGCTCACTGCTTATATTTATTTTTTAACGAGCATGAAGACCGCATTAAAACTGCTCGGATCTTGCGTTTATTTTTTAACGAGCATGAACTTTATGCTAAAACTGCTCGATTACCCAGTCATTTGATAAGAGTGTCTCATCAAGATTCTATTTTTTATGGAGCTTCATCTCACTAAGCTTTGCTCCCCATCCTTTCTTTATGCAAGTTTGGAAACGACTAATCCTACGAGTTTAAAGGGTTAGAGGTCCTAAAAATTTAAAAAATAAATAGTTGCCCCTTGCTTGCACTCCGAAAGGTTTGCATGCCCCCAGGTATAAAGTACGATTTCAAAGTTACCTCTACTTCAATTCCATCGAAACTTTCGTTTCACCGGGAGAGGCTTACCTCTTTCAGGTTACCCAAAGATTGTCTCGTTAATCTTTCAAACAAAACACTTCCTCGGCAATGTCTACCGAAATAGACAGAGGTGAGTGACGACCCCCGCCCTCTCACATAACTTTGACAAAAGAATCTTATTCCAGAACAACCCCTCTTCCAACCACGGACGGGGTACGGACTAGTCATATTCTCCCGCGGAAACCTACCCTATACCCAAAGTTTTCCTGCCGAAGCAGGCCAGGACGCATGCCCCCTGGGTTCCAGTCATATCCTCTCGGATTACTCGCGCTCATCAGGAGGACGGACCGTGGGTTGAGACACTTCTTGCATGAATAGACCATTTAGGGATGGCACATGACTATTTGCGATGCGTGATCCGGGAAACGAAAGTTGGTCTACGAGCTTGACCATTCTTCCTTCATGCGGAAAACACATTACTCTAAAGAGTGAGGAGACTACAGCTCCCATGCAATATATATAGTCTCGTCCAAGGAGTACGTTATAATCCAAGGGTCCTTGAATGACCATCACGTTCATTTGAACGGTCTTCCCTTTCAATGTTATAGGCACATTGGGGAGGATCCCTAAAGGTCGACTGGTTCCTTTATCAAAACCTGATAGATTTCTCATCTCAGGTAAAAGCGCTGGCAAACCAAGCGCTTTCCAAGCAATAGAGGAAAGGATACTCACAGATGCCCCCTCATCAATGATAGTGCCAGCCATTACCATTCTGTATATTTGACAAATAATTTTGAATGGTATACTGGCTGGCAACCGGGGTCTGCCTAGTTGGTTCCAGTCAAAGGACACAACTAGGTTGCTTGGTGGTGGGACCGAATATACGGCCGGATATCGCTCTGACGAACTTCCTTCCTGTGATAAAGGAATGGTGGCATTGCCCCCTTGTTCATCAGAGTCAGTGTTGATGAAGAGAATCTGGACGGTGTCGTCTCTATTCTCCTCTGTGATGGTGTTATTCGAAGATGGAGCCTCTGAAGGCAAAACCAGGTCAACTGCCGTATCAACCTTTTGACTTTCGTCAGGCATGGATCCAGACGGTTCATCTTTAATGACAGGTGCTTCGGCTGACCACCTGGGCGGGTCAGCCAGGTTTTCAACTAGTGAGGGACTTGGCAGGAGTCTTTGATATCCAGGAGGGAGATGCGCTCGTAAAATCGGGCGATCTTCCAGAACTCTTTTTTGCCTCGTCTAAGAAGGGACAACGGTGGATGGCGTGATCGCCTTCACACAGTCTGCAGGGAAATTTAGCTTTCCCGCTCTGTCCTGGGGCTTCACTCCCACTAGTTGACGGTGAGCAGTCGACATGGCTATCAGAGGTCGATGCTACCGAATTGTGCAAACGGGGGGACCAATCCCTTAGTATCCGGGGGATATAGGGACAATCTCTATGGAAGTGGTCTCCCTGGCATATGACGCATGGCGATTTAGGCCTTACGAGTGCTGTGTGTGGATTTTTGTTAGATGACACTTGTTTGCCCCCAGTCGCCTTAGGCTCCTTCTTCTTCTTTTCTTTCTTCTTCTTCTCCTTCTTCTCCTTAGGAACCCGGTTTTTTGTTCGACCAATTCCGTCAAGCGAAGAGGAAGGAGGGGAGGAAGATGAAGTGGAAGGTTGGGAGGCAACTCTTGTCTGATCTAACTGTTGACTCGACTGTTCAGGAATGGTGGTATTCTGAACGACATTGGTTGAAAAGAGCCAGACTGGTAGGCCAATTGTCAGTCCTGGAAGCGACAATGTGGCCATGTGGGACGCACCAACATCTCCCCAAGAGGAGAAGGGACTAGGATTTCCACCAAGAGGAATTCCTTGGTTGGTGTGCTCCATCTTTTCAACCTAAATATCAACGCAGGATTAAAGGGTGATTGTTCCGTTTAAAATAAATTGTTAACGACGCTTTAGACACAACTTGCTTTTTCACTTTTAAAGAGTCGAGAAAAAGCTAAAGATGACTCTAGTCTCCTTCGATGTTTTAACGAGCCCGAAGTGACAAATGCTCGGATGGAATTTTTCTATTATAGAGTCTGAAAAAGGCCAAAAGAAACTGCTCTGGAGTTCTAGGCAGAGGGTGTGCCAAACTTTTCGGAAAACCGCAGAATACTTTTTAGGGTACGGGCGGTCGATCTTCGTGAATGTTGTGTTCACTGCATTGCGATCAGTAGGGTGGCCGACACGGCTTCCTAAGGATAAAAGATATATGCCTATAGGGGTCTCCCAATATATACGCGACGCTACGTGGGAGCACAATTTGTACTAGCGCTATCGTCCCTCAGGAGGAATCACCCGCCTTCCACGAGATCGACAGTCACTAGGCTTAACGACGCCGGAACACGTCTCTAGCCTAGACCTCTATGTTGTGGGTTATGTTACAAAGCGTTGTTAGGTTCATTCAGTTTATTTTAGGTTGATCTTTTTAAAGTTTGCCTTTCAAGGTTCACCACGAGATGTATGATACAAATTCCTAAATGCAGTCTAAGATGATAAGCAAGCTTTATTATCTTTTCAACTTTGAAAATCCTAGCTACTAAGGGAAAAGAAAGACACTATCTTTTCTCAAAGAGCAATCAGCACACTCTAATGCACTTTTCCTAAATCCAACATGCAAACTATCAAATGCAAAATGCACAACGCAGGTGTTTGTTTTCCACTTTCTTAGTATTAATGCCTACAAAGAAAGCTTTTTGCACAACTTTGAATTTGCTTTTAAAATGATCAATACAAACAAGTTCACTTTTTCGAAATCAGAGAAGGTAGAAGAGATTACACTACTTAACGATTTTCGAAATAAAGACTTGTTTTGACACTTCAAAAGAGACAAATTCAAACCAATAAGCAAAAGTAAATCTATAATCAATCTGCAAACATCCAATGAACTCTCTTCTAAGATCACAATCAATCAGATATGAATCAAAGGCTACAGGATGACTACTTTACTCATGCAAAGGAAAACTGTAAATGACGCCACAAACACACAAAAACATTCACAGTCTTTTTGTACAAAAGGAGGCGGAATCTAAGCAAAGAAAAGGAGTTATCTGACTGGTACCTATGCTGGTTAAAGGCTGCAAAAACAGAGATCAAAACAGGGCAACAGACAGCAGAGAACCCCAGCTGCATAAGGCCAAACTGGTTCAGCGCAACCTCAACACTGAGGATTTGACATTCAGCACAGGTAGCCCTCACGGGACCTGCGTTGAAATGCAGACTGCCTTCACAGCAGTTGCACTGAAGGAGAAACTCTCGTTTCCCCTGGGTTCTGGGTCATAAAATGCTCAAAAATCAACTGTTTCAGGCCAAATCAGAAACACAAGCAAGGTATAAACAGAGGGATGCTTTGAGAGGGTACTAAAGACTATCACAAAGGATCATCAAATCATTTGTGGATCCATTGTTTAGATCATAGACAAGTCCAGCAACTGGATCAAAGCAGCAACTTTCTATTTTGCATCTGGGAAAGATGCAGTTCGATTGTCGCTGTCAAGTCTATGAAGTAAACAAATGACAGAAACACAAATGAAATGAATAAACAAATTGTCCCCAGTGGAGTCGCCAATTTGTTGTGGGGAAAAATGCCTATGCAGGACGATCCTATCCACCTAAGGTGTGACAGTGCCTTAGCAACAAACAGATACAGCTATTATGATTTCTTCCTTTATGAAATGTGAAAGAGGGGAGATCGATAGACTTACCGTTGTCTTCCGTTTGTCCCTCGATCTAGGTCCTCTTCTCTTTGGGTGTTCACAACTACTTGTCTCCTCGCTTGCTCAAGAGAACAACTACTTGATTCCCACGAGATCACAAGAGAACAGCTACCTGTGACAAGAGAACAGCTACTTGCGACAAGAGAAGAACAAAACACAAAGGCAAATATTCATATTCATAAATGATTCAGGATTAGAAGTAAATCAAATACACTAATGCAATCATACAAAATACACCAGCATATAGGAAAGAACCAAGATAGCTTTATTGATTGATAACAAGGTTCAGGAAGAGATACAACCCAGAGGGCTCCAATCCAGCATCTCCTTCCCAGCAGAATGGAATTCCTTCTTCAGCTCCCTTCAAAGCACTAAGCACCCAATGTTTCCAGTCTCAAACCAACAACAATTCTTTGCAATAACAAAATTCCAGCCTCTAGATCTCATGGAGGAGAGATCTATATATAGTTATTTTGGAGAGAGGATGAGTCAGCTTGAGATCTGACTAGTGTCCTCTTTCTCTCTCAGTTCTTGAGTCCACTTGGAGGTTCTTGCTTCCACTTGGAGATTTAGAACCTCTTACTCATCACCAGTCGAATTCCCTGAGGCAAGTGTCATTTTGGAAGCTTCCTGGGCATTGACACATTGAGGAATGAGCCTGCCACTTGTCCAAACTCACTCAGCGCAGGTAGCCTTTGTTGGAGTTAACATTCAACGCAGGTAGACAGTGGAGCAGTTGACATTCAGCGCAGATGCTCAGTGGAGCAGTTGACATGACCCTGAATTGACTTGTTTTTGAGTCGTTTCAGGTGGAGAACTTCTGTGAATTGCTGTGGTTGGTTTGCCTCGTTCCTCTAGGGGTAGGAACAACATGTTTAGGGACTTTGGATCCCTTATATTATGGACATTTCATGCTCCATGCTGTAAGGCACAAAAATGTCTATAACACACCCACTTGCAGGAGGCACAAACCTCTAAGATCTCCTCATATACCCACTAGATGGAAGAACCAACTCCATAGTTTGTAGGTCCCAACCCACTCTTGATAAGGAAACTAATACTCACTGTAAATGCAACCTCTCTGCCCATTTCTAGCTCTGCTTTCATCCACTTGGCCTTTTGTTCTCTTCTGCACTTGGCCCTCTATTCTCTTTTTCATTTGGTTCTTTATTCTTCTCAAAAACCTTCACCCATTCTCAACCTTCTTTTCACTCTTGGTCCATACAGTAGCAATTCACATTACCTCTTGACCCTCATACTCTCAACATATTAATGGCTCTCAGCCTTGACACATTCTTAGACACTCTCGAACTTTTTTGTTCTAAAGGATCTCTTGGCCTCTCACAACAACACACTCACACACACAAAGCTCTCAACATAACTTCCCCCTCAATAATTTTGCATACCCTCACTTGAATAATTGCAATCCACCATTTTGTTCCTATGCTACACAGGGAATGATGTCGTCAATCACACACTGCCTAAGTGTACTCTCAGCATGGATATCCATCTTGGTGATGCATAAAATTTCCTAGCCACTGTATGAATATTAACTTAGAAAATGGATTTTAAGTGTTTCTCCATATTGAGAACTAATTTTCAATCAAATTGTAGACTCAAAGAGCTCCTCCATTAAATTCTGCTTGTACTAGTACCATGACTCTTCATTATTATTAATTTCCCACAATGATATGCATGTACCTCAGGCATGGATCTCTCTGATGTTGTATGATCACAGTATGTAACATTATTTTCAATTCAATTTTGAGTGGCATGTAAGGATGATCAGGTATGGCTAACTCTATTTCAAGGCAATTTCATTGATTTTCTCTTTTGTATCTTGGTACATCACTGTCCTGATCCAATTGCGTTGACTACAATTCTCATCTTTCGATATGTTTTGTGACTTTATAAACTTATGCCCACTATATTTCAAAATGGCTTATGACTCATCCATTCTCCATTAAACTTATTCTCACATTCCTTTAAGCCTCAACTGTTATGTTATGCAACCAACACACAAATAGATAGATCAATGACTTAAAAGTTATCCTCTTCAAGGGGGAAACCTCCTTTAGATTAAATAAATGAAAAATTCTTAGCTAATACAAATGACAATACCTAATTTATATATATATATAGGTTTATAAGGGGTCACAATATAATAAGAGCCTACATAAGAATAATAATGTAAGGTGACAACAATAACAATAATGGGATTCTATGGGGAACAACAATAACAATAAGGGGTCTACACTAGTATTATAGAGACCTAACATGCCCATCTCCTTCAAAAAAGTTTTTTCCTCAATGCTTGAGTAGTTTTAGATGCTTCTGTATAAAATTATCATCCTCCCATGTAGAATCTTCAGTGGTTAAGTTCTTCCACTTAATGAGATACTCTGAAATTGATCGATTTTGTAGCTATCAAGTTCTTGTTTTCGTGACTTCTTCAGGCTCAAATATTATTTTTCCTTCTTTTTCAAGTTTTGGAAACATTGTTTGAACTGGAAGCTTGTCACTGATAACCTTCTTTAAGGATGAAACATGGAACATTGGGTGTACTTGGAAAGATGTAGGAATCTCCAAATTGTATGCCATAGTACCAATATTTTGCAACACCTTATAAGAACCGTAGTACTTGGGTGATAATATATTATCCTTCTTAGCTTGCTTGAGGGAAACTTTCTTGTATGGTTGTAGTCGTAAAAATACCCATTTTCCCACCTCAAAACTTCTTTCACTGCGATGTTGATCTGCCTGTTGTTTCATTCCATTATGCACCAGAGTGAGGTTGTCCTTCAAGAGTTGGAGAACTTGTTAATGCTCGATTTGATCTTCCAGTGCTTGATCCTTATAATTTTTTCTTAAATATGATGTGATGGATGGTGGATGATGTCCATAAAGTTCCATAAATGGGATCATGTTTGCTATAATATGGAAGGAAGTGTTATACCACCACTCAGCTAGAAGTAACTACTTGAACCATTTTGTTTGTTTATCAGATATAAAGAAACGAAGATATCCTTCCAAATGTTTGTTCACTATCTCAATTCTCCCATCATATTGAGGATGATAAGATGAGCTATGAGCTAATTGAGTACCAAGACAAGAAAATATTCCATCCAAAAATTTCGAGTGAAAATGGGATCTCTGTCGCTTACAATAATCTTTGGGTTTCCATGAAGATTTTGAATTGTTTCCATAAATGCAGTAGCAATTGTAATGGCTTTAAAAGAATGAGATAATGCACAAAATTTTACATACTTAGTAAGTCTATCAATTACCACTGTGATGATACTCTTTCCTTCAGACTTGGGTAAACCTTTGATAAAATCCATTGAGACCTCCTCCCAACGCTGACTTGGAATGGCTAAAGGTTGTAATAGACCTGGGGTATTAATTGTCTCAACTTTATTTTGTTGGAAAACCAAACATTCTGCCACAAAATTTTGAATATCAAATTTAATACCATCCCAAAGAAAATCATTTTTGACCCTGTGGTAAGTTTTTAAAAATCACGAGTTCCCTCCTAAGGGAGAGGAGTGTAATTCAAAAAAATCTTTTGTTTGAGCTGGGAATTCTTACAAAGATATAATCTATCTTTGTATCAAATGTATTGGGATCCTGGTGCAACTTTTGAATGAGTTTCCACACCTCTTCATCGTTCTTCCATTCATCCCTTGCTTATGTTGTCCACTTAGGTTGGATAATACAAATGGCACAAAGCAATGCTTCCACATCCTCATCCTTTCTTGAGAGTGAATCTACAACAACATTTTTCTTCAGATTTTTATAGATGATTTCAAAGTCACAACCCAACGTATTTGTGACCCATTTTTTCTGCTCTTCTAAAGACAATATTTGTTCCAAAACGTATTTAAGACTATCATGCTTTTTTTTTACCTTGAAGTGTCTTCCCATTAGGTAAGGTTGCCATTGCTTTAGTGCATGTAGTATTGCCAACATTTCCTTCTCATAAATAGGTTTATGTAAATACTTTCTTTTGATTCGATGACTTTCAAAAGAAATGGGTCTTCCTTCTTGAATTAAAAAAAAATCAATTCCATTTCCTAAGGCATCACATTCGACAATAAAGGATTTTGTGAAGTCTGGCGTAGCTAAGACCAGTGCTTGGCACATTGCCTCCTTAAGATGTTCAAAGGGCTTAGTTGCTTCTTGATTCCAATAAAATTTGTCTTTCTTCAACAATGATGTTATAGGTGCCACTATTCTCCCATAATTCTTAATAAACTTGCAATAATACCCTATCAACCAAAGAAATCCTTGACGATTATTTTATGGTTGTGGGTATTTCCCATTCCTTAAGGGATTTAATTTTGTTTAGGTCTACCTTAACACCCTCATGAGATACAATATGACCCAAATATTCCACCTCCTGTACTCCAAAGAAACATTTGGAGGTTTTTGCATATAATTGTTTCTCCTCCAACAATTTGAGCACCCAGTCAACATGAATATGATCCTTCCAAGAATTCTTGTAGATTAGTATATCATAAAAAAATTCTAAGGGTTTGAAAATGGAATTCATCGAACCTTGAAATGTTGAAGGAGCATTAGTAAGGCCAAAAGGCATGAAAGAAAATACATAATGGCCCTCATGATTTCTGAATGTTGTTTTCATAATTTCTTCGTTCTTCATTCTAATTCGATCATATCCTGAACGAAGATCCAACATGGTGAAGTAAATTACTCCATGTAATTCATCCAGAAATTCATCAATAACAGGAATGGGAAATTTATCTTTAATAATGAGCTTGTTGAGCTCCCTATAATCTAGACACATGCACCATGATCCATCCTTCTTGTGCACCAATATTGCAAGAGCAGAGAAAGAACTTTGACTAGGTTGAATTATACCAGCCTCTAACATTTCTACAACCATACGTTCGATTTGACTCTTTTGGGCATAGGGATATTTGTAAGTCCTCATGTTTGGAGGAAAAATTATTAGAATCAAATGAATAGATGGGAGACCTTTTGGAGTCTCAAATACCTTAGAATTATTATCCAAGGCTATTTGGAGATCTGGATAAATAGATGATTTCGATGTTTGAACATCTAATGATCATAATTGTTCAATTACACGTCATTGTTCTTTCTTTAGAAGATTTTTCATGCCATTAGAGTTGGTTATCTTTCCTGATTTCCCTGCGATACCCCTTAATTCAACTTCCTTTGCTTCCCAAAATAAATTCAAGAAAAATTCTTGAAAATTAAAAGCTATCATCCACAAGGATTGTAACCATTGGAATCCTACTACAAAATCAACACCACCCATTGGAATGGAAATCATTGGACTATTCAATACATATTCCCCCATCAATAGCTTCATATTATGACACTTTCTAGAGAAATTTATAGTTACTCCATTTACAACCATTACTTGACACTCTGGTGTTGGATATAGGAAGCAATTCAATTCCTTGGCTATCTTACAATGAATAAAATTATGGGTACTACCCGAATCAATCAATACTATCACCTTTTTCTTCTTGATATGTCCTTCTATATTGAGAGTTTGAGGAGTGGTAATTCCTGCCAATGCATTACAAGATATGGTCATATTCTTTTCTTCTTTCTCTCGGGTTGGTTCCTCATGTATATCCTTTTCTTCCTCCTCTTCACAATCTATGTAAAATAATTTCTTCTCACAACACTTATGACCTATAATGTATTTACTATCACAACTGTAAAAAATCCCTTTTTCTCTTTTTTCATCTACTTGTTGTGGTGTCAACCTTGTAGGTTGTGGAAGGCTAGGAGAAACAACACTTCCATCTTCATAGTTGTGAGTGGTAGATCTCCTTGTTTCCATAATTTTTCTTTCCACTTTTCTTTCCAACTTGAATGCCTCCTCTAATGAATCAGGTTCCCAAAGGTGAACCTCATGTTGGATGTTATCATTTAAAGTCCCTATGAAGACATCAATCCTATGCTCCTATGGAATATCATTTACCTTGACATTCAATTTTTGGAAGTCCTTAATGTGCTATCATTTCCTCCTCAAAAATTGACCAAGTGAAAAGAGTTTTATGGGAACAAAGCCATCGATACCCTACAAACTGATTGGATTCTAAATATAAAGATGTAATGCGTACCTTTTGTGTGTGATTCACATTATGGAGATCAAAATATTTCTCCATCTGTAGTATCCATGTTACCGAATCCTTGCCATCACACTTTCTCATATCGATCTTTGGAATATAGTGGGTCTCCAATCTAAATTTAGATTCTATTAAATCATTATTAAAATTCCTTTTGTTCTAATCATGAGTTTCATCTAATACCTTTTTTTCCATTAGGAAGAATTTATTGTAGTAACTTTATCAAACCTTCCTTCAAACGTTCCATGTCTGCTTTTAAACCATTTTTCAGATACTCCATGTTACCCTTCATTTTGCTTCTATTCCATCTTTCAAACCTTCCATGTATTATTTTAAACAATTATTCAAGCCATCCATCTTATCTTCCATTTCATTTTTTCTTACTCTTTGCGTGAGCATAATTTTTTTGCAGTTGGTCTCGTAATTTTGATATATCATGTTGCATTTCTTCCTCTTCTTAATGTGTCATAGAAGATATTTTTGGTTTCTTACTAGGTGTGTCCTTTTTTTTATTTTTTATTTTGTTTCGAGGCATTTTGAAATGAACCAATGATATCTATGCTTCATTATTCATTTTGAATCACTTCAAACTTATTTTTGAAACAAAAGTTATGCAAAATTAAAAAAAAAAATACACGCCTTTTTCTTACTTTTTAGGAGCTAGATATTGTAGTTGTTGTATCTTTGTACTTGTGAATATCTAAGATCTAAAATTCCATCCTATAATATCCCTCTGAGTCTTATTTCCAACCCAATAAGTCATACCAAGATTGGATTCTTTAAGAAAGAGTTATACTCAATCCCCCACGATGGCCTGATTATAGACTAGTTTAGTAGAGAAAACTTGTATGGAGTTCCATGTGTCACTGTTTGGATCTCGGCCCTAAAAATGATACCCAAAAAATTACAATCCATCCTGTTTCTGTCACTTTTATGAAATTTACATGTGATGTTCATAGATAAATTTATGACGATTTTCCCTAGGTTACTTGTTTGAGATGGAATTATGGAGCTTGCAAAAACCTTACCATCCTCGGACCATATCTACAAAAATATAGTGAGACAATATTTGAAATTCGTACACGAACTTCACCAAGGTTTTGGATATAGGTGGTTGCAATTTCAACTTTTTAAGCTTCGTAGAAGAAACGTTATAGAAAAAATTCCACGTGTCTTGTTTGAAGTAGCGAAACCCTAGAATCGAAAGCTCTGATACCAAAGGTTATGAAACCAACTCACAAATAGATAGATCAACGACTTAAAAATTATCCTCTTCAAGGGGTAAACCTCCTTTACATTACATAAATGAACAATTCTTGGATGATACAAATGACAATACCTCCTTTGTATATATAGGAGTCTAAGGGGTCACAATATAATCATAGCCTACATAAAAATAACAATTTAAGGGCACAACAATAATAATAATGGGCTTCTAGTATGGGGCACAACAATAAAAATATGGGGGATACACTAGTACTATAGGGACCTAACACCTTAGTTCCTAAAAGCCTGCCTAGTATGTAGGATTCCTGCCAAAGAGCTACCGGCTCATTCATTTCATTTACAACCATGGCACTTAGTGACTTATCCTTTCACCTTCTTGTCCTGATGCCTTTTTCTTTGTATTTGGCCTAAAGTCCCTCAATCACTCAACATGTAAAAACAACACAAAACCATGACTTGGGTGTGCCTTCCATCAAATAACATAACTTTCAATTTTCGGTAAAGACTCCATCTTCTGGCTCTATTATCCTGACCAAATTCCTTGGTGTGCCTTTGTTTTTACTTTATTTTTTTCTTTACAATATTTATTTCTTTTGGGTTTTCTTTCTTCCAAGAAAGTCCTTATAGCCCTGTGATTGCCCGATTTCTTGGCTTCCTGACTCCCCAGTTCTGCACTACACACTTTTCTTCCAAGGAAGTCCTTCCAATGCATAACTGTTTGGATTCATGGCTTCTTGGATTCTAGCTCCTTGGCTCCTGGCTCCCCAACTTTAATTCCCTACGTGCACTTCCGGTTTCTTCCAGAGCCCATCTCCTAACTCCCCGACTCTTAATACCCACACTAAAAGAACTTTTTTTTCTTCTAGGGATGGAACTTCTAGTCCAAACTAGCATAATCCTAGCTTTAAAAATCAGTGTTATCCCCACTAAAGCTCCCAGTCCTCTCGTCTAAAATCTCCCAGTGCTCTCTTAGGTAAATCTCTTGGTGCTCTCTTGGCTAAAAACTCCCATGTTATCCTTATTCCTTCTGGGATGATTTCATGCTTGTGTCGTCAACCCCACATGGTGCTTCTTGAGTAGTGACATGTGTCACCCACATTTGGACCACTAGGCCACCCAAAAACACTGAATCTAGCTTCTACATGTTCTTCAATCTATACTACCACTTCATGATGACATTACCCAGGGAGGAGAGAGAAGGGGTTCTCGGGCCTTTGTTTGGTGACCATTTCCTTTATAAAGTTTAATGGGTTCTAGCTAATTCTTAACACTGCATTGCTCTGCCATGTTGCGTCATTATTCACCATCCCAAGCCTTCACCTTTTGTGCACACTATATTTCTTCCGAGGTAGTTATCCTGGGTTGTCATCATCACGGGTACTCCCTTACGAAATCAACCTTGAACCTTCCAGGGAATTCCTTCTGGCATGATTTATCCCATGGGGCCTTTGCTAATGGATAAAAACATTATTCTCCATTGTTTTCAGAGCCATGCCCGCTTGGCTTTATGTTATCTTCTCCACTAACTTCTCTACCATGTTTGGAAACATTCCTAAACCAAATTTCTCCAAAGAGGTCCTCCACCAATATTAGCTCTGGAACTTTGACTTTGGGGCACCAAATGTTTGACTGGAAATAATTTCGATCCAGGAAGTGATTTAAAGACTTCAATAATTACTACTGGAAATATCTTTTCGATCTTATCCAACTAAGTTGTTTGTCAGAGCATATGAGCTGATCACTTGAGGTAGAATCTCCTTCATAGCCTGGGCAACAAACCATCATAGTTATAAGAATTTATAGCTTATTTGCATACTCTGTTACTATGATGATTCTCTACAAGAGATTACAACAATAATGGGACTCCCCTTGAGTTTTCCACACCATGCACATCAATGCTAGCCCAATTTCCATCACTGCTAGCCTAGTTTAAATTAATGCTAGCATACAAGATGCCACCAAACATCTTGTTGACATCAATGCCAACACTTTGGATGCCACTATCCATCCAGTCAATGTCAACTATCCAACATTTGCCTGTAGAAGAACTGTCTCTGAGTCTGTAGGTAATAATTTAGTTTCCTTAGGAGACTGAGAAATATATTTTTTAATGTTTATTTATGTATAGAGCCTTGGCCACAATGAATATTTAGCCATAAAGGCAAGTTTCAGCATTAATAAAATTAAAGAATTTTGAAGGGTTTTTTAAGGGATAATTTTTTTAATAAAATAGAGAAAAGTATAAAATAAAAATTTGAAAGGGTTTGTGTTTTATTATGTTTAAATAGAAAATGGGGAGTTTTTGTTTTATGCCAAAAATTGGTGACATACTGGATGAACGAGTTATCTCTGTTTATAATAATGAAGAGAAGGAATAAGATTGCATAAATAAAAAACTTACGACTTATTAAAAGTTCACGATGAAAATTTTATGACCATTCAAATAATAAGAAAGAAGGACTTGTACTCATACCTTTTTATTTCACTTTTATCATGGGTTGGGTGGAAAATGGTGCTTTTAATTAGTTGAGTGAGATCCATATGAGAATTTAAAACATAATTAGAAAAATATGCATTAGAAAAGATTCAAATGACTAAGTCATAAATTTAAGGCATCAAAAGACTAGTAATAATTCTTGAAATTAGAGCATTTGCATTGATGTGCAAATCATTCCATGAAAAAATAAAGAAATAAAAAAGTATTGAGAACCTTTGTCTTGTATTAAAAATTGGATATTAACTAGCTATAAACAAATCTCAAGATGTTGGTCCATTGAACAAAAATGAAGAATAATTACTAATAATTTGAATGATATGATACTAGTCAAGCAATTAAAACAAAATAAACATGAATTTATTGAAGAAACAAAAATATAATCATCCCTAGAAAATGGAAAAAATAAGAACTTTAGTACTTAATGCATTATTTGATGCTAACAAATGTTGACGAAAAAGAACATGGACATTAATATTTTAAATCTACTCAATATAGATTTTGGGTCAAGTGTTAACAAGCTATCATGGTGTCATTTCAGCCATCATAGATCATCTAACATAAGAGAAATTGCCCCAAAAAGCATGAACTAATTTTATGTCTAGTGTGGCATGTCAATAAATATGAAGTAATGCCACCCACAGTAACAAAAATGACTAAAGAAAATGTATTTTGATTAGCAAAGATTTTAGTTAAGCCTTTAGCAATGAAAACTACATTTGACTGGATTGTTTTTCATTAGCTAACGATATTTAATGAAACTTGTACTTATATAAATTTGAATAACCAAAGAACTTTATTCATCATAATAGAATTGGTTTTTAATTGTCTGAGGATAAGAATCAAGTTTTAGGTTGTCAAACTAGTGGAAAAGTTATACAAACCTAAGTTTTATAAATAATTTTGATATGTGCCAAAATGATAGAAACATAGCAGAAACCCACCCAAAAAACAACAACATGCAAGTGATAATTGCGTCATCAAGAATAACATATAAAATCACTTAATTCTCATGATACTTGTAACTATGAGAGTTTTCCCAGATCACTAATATGCAAAAATCTGAAGCCTGTGTTACTAGAAACATGATCAAGAGACATGTTTGTTGTTTTATTATTTTCACATTGCCACTTTAATATTGAGACTATATTAATAGATTAGTTGTCGTTCCTTAGAGAAAATTTCCAAATGAAAGGAATCAGTAACCAAGACATCTATTAAAACTGATCAAAATTTTGGAAATGATAGTCCAAAGACAAAATACCTCTTAATGTAATCTTGAGTTAATATTGTAGAAAGATAAAAACTAATTATATTGTTCCCTTCTTTAGTAGTTACATACTTTAAAATAATAAACTAAAAAGAAGAAGAACTAAGTAAAAATTGGTTTCACCATTGGAGCATAAATAAATCTGTACTTTCAGTTAAGGAAATCATGTTGCACTATACATTATTTTCACTTGAGGAAAAGCAATCTTGAGAAAAAACTCATCAAGAAAGAAACAATAGATACTATAACATATCGTAGGAGTTGCAATTAGTTTGAATTTGAATTCATTAACCTCCAAGGAAGATATAGCATTACATTAATAGAGCCAAAATTTCAAAATATTTGAACCCTTTTCATATGGTTTCCTTCTTCTTAAACAATAGATCATTGGTTTTTATTTTTTTTAGTTGTCACATCTAACTATGAAAATTCCTAACTATGATAGCTAACTTTACTTAATGAGTCTTCTCAAAATGTTTACATACAAAAAAAATCATAAACGAGAAGTCATAAAACTTATGAAATAGTAATTCAAATAAAATCATGATCAAATGCAAAGCTCCATGCACTCGGTGTTGGTTTCATCAACTACATATATTGTTATGAAATATTTTTCATGCATTTTTACTATATTTCTTTGTCTATATATGGTCGATAAATCATTTTATTTACAAAGTATCTTCATACTCGAATGATTGGTATGATTTGGCTTCACTACAAATAGGGTTTTCACTAACCAGTGAAGTTGTAGCTCTTGTTGTAGATAATTAATAATAATCTGGCCCTTTAAATATTCAAATGGTGTATTTCTTTGCATATTTTAAATCCTTTTTCATATATCTCCTAGGAAAGTTATTTTCTTTGTTGATCCCAATAGCTAAGCAATCCATCTTTCACTCTCTTATCAAATTTAATGCTTAATAATGAGATACTTTTTTGAACTTCCTTTTGTCGGTTTGAGGCCTGAATTCAAAGAGGATTTTTCATGATAATAACAGATGTCTTGTCCACTATATCAGGTTCTCTAAGCTCATTTTTACTCTTATTATTTAGATATTTAATAATATGCTTGGCCTTTGGGATTTTACCCTCTAATTCATCCTTAGTCCTTTTTATGACTAATTCTGATTTACAAAGCAAGGAATTGTTTTCTCCACTTATAGAAATGTATTCCCAAACATAGTGCATATCCTCTATGATCTCCTCCCAGACTATCCACTTTACCTCTAGTAGGGAGACATTTCCTTTTAGTTTTACCTTTAGTTTATTTATTTCTTCCTAGGAATTGTGTTTTTCCTTTTTCAATCTAGTGTTCCTTTCATTTGCAATATTTAATAGCTTTCCTTTACAATTCAACTATTCCTTTACTTTTTCCAAGGCATTATGTGTTTTACTTAGCTCTACTTCAGAGATATTAAGATACAATAAATCCTTGGACATTTGTTATGAAGACTCTTGAGGATTCTAGATAGCTGAAATGAGAGCAATACAAATATGACTCTCAGAATATTTCCATAAATGCTGAATGTTTTCTTGTAACTTGGTGGTTTCACTATTTCCTTGTACGAATTGTTGTAGCAATTGTTCTTTCTCTTTTTCTACTTGAAGTAGCTCTGTTTTCTGCACATGTTCAGAACTTGACATTTTTAACTTCTTTCTTTAACATTGTTAGAAACTATATCACTACTAAAGGGGGGGGGGTGTGTGGGGGTGAATCAATAGTGTGAGCAATTATAACATTTTCTCCAAATTATTATTCTTTAGTATGCATAAATTCAAAAAAAGAATCAGATATTAAAGAATCAAACATAAACTAGAAACCATAAAACAGTAAACACAATGGACACAAATATTTCTTGTGGAAAACCCCCTCCAGAGCAAAAAAACCAACTGCTACTACTGCGCTGCTCAAATTCTATTATGTCAAATACTTCTTTACATAGAGTTACAAATATGGATACTATCAAATGGAGAATATTTCTCATGTGTATCTACAGACTACCACCCGCTGAAGGCCACCATGATCAACGATCTTGTCCCGGTTACTCCTGAACTATCAATGACTCTAGAGACTATGATCTGCTAGAAGCTACCACGACCAACAAGCCTCCCCCAATTTCTACCAAAATATCCAACCACCATTGGATTGAGAAATATGCTCACTTATATTTATTTTGCTTGTGTCACCCAAGTCTTCTCCTCTATGTGGTTCTCGTTTCAAAAATTTTCAGGTTGGAATGAGAACTGCTCAACATGAGCACTACAACAACATAGCATCAAAGCACAATATCAAACAAAACACCAAACTATAAATGCTACAAATGCAGTAATACCGTCTCACTAAACAATACTCCAAACAACACTTCATCTTCTCAATCACTACACAATATTATGGATGAAACATACTTCAAAAAATTGCCACAAGAACTACAAATATATCAAGAAATTTTGCACTAGAAAAATCACACATCTTGCAGACTCTTCTCCAAGCTCACTCTCACTCCACACACCTAGAGAATCAACCATACTAACATCGAGATTCCTCCAATATGTATATGAACTCAAGTGCTCAACCCAATAATTACCAAGAACTATTTGGCATCACAACTTTGATCATATGCTTGATTTGATCCAAATTCAACTCATTGACTGAATCAACCTCTAACTCCACTTGCCTTTTTTGATATTTTTAACTTTAATTAGCTTCTGGAGGCCCCACAAACTTTTCTGACCATAAAATGAAAAGTTCTGATCAAGAATTTCGCCAAAACATACAATTTAGTTGATTATCTCAAGGAATGCAGAGAAACACTCGAGAAAAGGCTCGGTCTCATGCATAGGCCTACTTGAAATCGAATGGAACTTGCAGTGGCTCCCTTGGGCCTATCTTCCGGTGAATGGAGCTTTCCAATCACATTCATGACCCATCCTCCATGTGACCGGGGAATAAGCTAAGGTAAACATTATTCCTTCAACCCATAACCTCTTCCACCTATTGGATCATATTCTTCATCTTCTGAACTCATCTCCAAGCCTCTACATTAGGTTTGAAACTGATGAAATAGGACAATAACAATTCACTGAAATGCAAGATCTATTATTCCAACTGTAGCACCAGGACCAATACCTCCATCTCCTTAAGCAACAACCACAATATCTCTAAACACCTCCAACACTTGTAGAAACATCTCCATCTCCGGCCGCAACAACCTCAACACCAATAGTAGTAGCATCAAGTCATCCAACTTCCTCCATCACTATTAGAGGAACTTCCAACACAAGAAACCACAACTCAACACATGTAGCAGCAAACGAATGTCATCAAGACATGTAGATACATATGAAACACCTACAACAACACTCCAACCATTTGCAACAACATCATCTGCAATTGACACATATGTCAACACCCATAGCGACAATCCAATTCTCCTATAGTAACAACATCTACAATCAACACATATGACTGGAATCCATCTCCTCCACTAAATTATACCACAATTATGTTGACATCAATGCCAACCACTAGGACCACCAAGCCAAACACACATCATCACACATGCATATAACAAGCATCATCACGACCATTACCATGTTGAAATCAATGCCAACACTACGATTCCAGCAAAGTCCCCCTTTAGCATTGATGTTAACCATAACAACATGTGAGGTTGATCTCCATAAACTGAAACTGCACCAATCCATCCAAATTCTCTCCCCCTTTGACATCAACAGAAAAGGGCCATACCAACACTTAAGACAATGCCAATAATGTGCTAGATTTGAGAAGGAATCCCTCTATCATACACAACACCATGATGATACAAGGCTGATGTAGACCAAAAAACTCGACTGCCAACATGTCTCTAACCAATTCCATACAATCTTTGATACTGAACATGCTCCCCCTCAACATGTAATGAAGTTGCAAACACATACTCTCTCTACTATAGAAACACATCTTCCTGCTACAATAAGCCTCCTTTCCAAGTGCAAGAGACTACTCCACATGAACCATGAATCCAACTGAATTTGGACAAGATATCCAACGAAGTACAATATAGACAATGCTTCATGAAGCAAGTGCATAGGACTAGCATATGAATCTTATACAACTATCACCAACCATGACTCTATGGACCCAAGTTTACATTATGCACCCAATATAGTGGTGCTACATCAATGATATACATCATAATACATGACTTGGACATCCATTGACCCATACATAGCTCAAGACATAGCAGACACCATGGGACTCTCCATGAGCAATGTGCCCAAAAGATAAAACAATAATAATACATGGCTTTTACATTCACACACAATGGTTCTATCATCAATACATGCCCAAAGTATAAAACAACATGAGTACATGGCATCAATGAGAATCAACATATACTCCATATGGCGACAATAAAATGCAATACATGGCATGTGCAAGACTCATAAGACGTCCATGAGCAATGACAAAGTCTCTTAATGTAGTAGCAACAATAGCATTATGTCATTAAGCAACAACAAATACATGTCCTCTTCATGAGCAACAAAATTCTCACCAAATATAAGAAACCATAAGAATCACCATAACTCAACCATATAAATATTCAACACATCATGAACAACATCATGTTCTTTCTCTCCATGCAATAGAAACATATAATTCAACCATCGAAACATATCAGCATCATACATGATTCATCTAGAAGTGAAAATATAAGCAATGAGGTACATAAACTCTAGATGAGTCAAATCCAACACAACATCAAATCTCCATGGCAACAACAAGCATAATAAATAATGACTATGATCTAGCAATAAAAACGCTAATAGCATGCCAAATTTGGCATGTAACCATATTATTTCATCCAATAGCAATGTGTGGCAACAACAATAAAGATCATCCTGCATCAAATCAATGGCACACACACACACACACACACAGATATATATATATATATATATATATACGCACAACTAACTCTCCCATAATTCCATCACAACCCAAATCCATTTGGAAGCACAAATTATCCCCCTGAATGTCTGTTCCTCCATCACACCTTGACCATGCACATAAGATAACCATGGGGTTGTCATAGCTCTACATGCAGTTGCTCCAAAAATCATCAGTAACAATATAGATGAAAGATAGTCAATGAATGTGGCAACAAGGTTGATATACATGTCTTTTCCACTCATATACAATAAATACATTAACTGCAAAAATAATGAGTGAAAATAAAGAAACCTAAAGAATCAAGCCTTGAAAAAATAGCTCCCCTAAGCATGATATACTTCACATCAAGTGATCCGGCTGATATGAAAGTGCATGAAGGAATTGAATCAAGATTCCAACACTCCCCTTGAGACCATACTAGTCTCATACATACTGTTGCAGTCAAGTAGACCTAACATGCAAGAATGGACTGAAGTAGGGATTGATCTTATCTATTCTGAATATGATGAGGAAGAGTACTCTCTTGGTCTCTTCTTACTTTTCACTCTTCCCTTTAGCATATACACATTATCCGGTGTCTTGAATCACTTGGAAATCACTCTCTTTGACCCTTCATTCCAGATGATGCAACATTTGGAGTTGAAGATCACTTCTTTTCCTCCATCAACCCTTTGGCTCACACTCAAGATATTATGCTTTAGGACTTCAATGAGCCAAACATCTTCTACATTTTTCCTCTTCTCACTAAGATTGGATTTGTCACTTCCCAACACTCTAGGGGTTTTACTACCTTCAAATATAACACGACCATCCTTGGTTTTATTGAGAAAATGAAATTTTATCCTATCTCCCGACCTATGGTGTGAGCATCCGCTATCTATATACCACACGTCATCCACATCATGAGAACAAAGTGAAATGCCACATCTTCCTAGCTGCTTCTCCTTCTTCCATGAGTTCCTTGGTTGCACATTTTCCTTTCACTACTACTTTTGAACAAATGGTCTCAATGGTCTAGGAATCTTACAATCCTTGGCCATGTGCCCAAAATTATGGCACACATAGCACTCTATGTGACCAAGATATGTATCCAAAAGATCTAATATTTTTCTGCTCATATTAGACCTCCATCTTCTCATGCTAGATCTGCAATCAATGGCTTTATGCCCAAACATGTTACAAGAAAAACAATGACCATTGAAAGAATTTGTATACACGAATATAGGTCCTCTTCTTGGATGATCATACTACTACATGCATGTGTGTGTTCTCCTTCTAAAATCAACTGCCACATGACCAAAACCATGACAATTGAATCATTCTATCTTGTTCATTAAGGGGGGAAAGGAGCTTTGACTTCTCCTTTGAAAACTGACACCTCTAACCATAGGAGAAAATGCTCTTATAGATGTGAAATCTCCTTTTGGTTTTCTATTTTGTTGTTGTTGGTGAATCAGATTCCTTTTTTTAGGCTTCTTTGGTTTTACTTTGTCATTTTCTCCTACATGAAAACTTGTCTCACCCTTTCGAAAATTGGTGCTAATTTTTCTCACAGGTATGGTGCTCTTCACTTTCTCTAATTGTTGGTTCTTTTCCTCAAGATCCTTTCTTAATTTTTCAATCACACCTTAAAGTGCTTCAACATAATCCTTTTTATCTTTTTCTTGTTTCAATTGACTTCCTCTAATGTTTTTTATTATGCCAATTGTGTTCTCAAGGTAGTGATTTCTTCCTTGAGATTTTTCTCCTTCTGATCCCAATCCTGCAATTTCTTCTCATGCTCCTTGCATACATTTGTCAGTCTATCAATTTCTTTAGAAAATTATTCGATAACAACCATGGAATATTCATATTCAGCTTTAATAAGCATATAATTGTGATCAACATCTCTTTCACTAACTAAATCTAAATCATTTTCACTACCGCAATTAGAAATATAACTCAAAAGTATATAATTACGGCTTATACTTTCATATTTTTTATTCTTTTTCACATCTGGTTCAAGTGGAGCTTCCTTCTTCTTTTTACTGCTCTTATCAAACTCTTTATCACTATTGTTGTTGTTGGCTCCATATAGGATATGCAATCTATCCCAAAGTTCCTTTACAAATTTTAAATCTCTAACTTTCTCTTATGGAGATTTTCAAAAATAGTTCGCCTTGCTTGAGCATTTATTTTCCACATTTTAGATGCAGCAAAATGTTCATCATTACCTTCACAAACCAATATCCAAATGGTAGAGCCACAAAGAAATACTTTATTTTTTCACATTTTCTTTCCATACTTTGAAATATGCAGTAGTAAGAACCAATTTCTTTGGAGAGCTCATTTTAAAAAAAATGAAAATTTTCTGAAAATATTCAAGATCTGTTATGAAACCAGCTCAAGAAAAGATAGAAAAGATAAATCCACGCCTTAGAATTCAGCCTCTTCGAGGGGGCAACCTCCTTTACATTACATAAATGAACAATTCTTGGATGATACAAATGAAAAGACCTCCTTTCTATATATAGGAGTCTAAGGGGTCATAACATAATCAGAGCCGACATAACAATAATAATGTAAGGGCACAATAATAACAATAGTGGGCTTCTATGGGGCACATTAGTAACAATATGGGCACTACATGGGTACATCAATATAATAAGTGGGTTGTACTAATAACAATAAGGGGTTACACTAGTAGTATAGGGGCCTAACATGCCCCTCTCCTTCAAAAAGCGTTGTCCTCAACGCTTGAGTAGTTCTTGATGCTTCTGTATAAAATTCTTATCCTCCCATGTGGAATCTTCAATGGGTAAGTTCTTCCACTTGATGAGATACTCTGAAATTGATCGATTTCATAGATGTCGGGTTCTCGTTTCTGTGACTGCTCCAGGTTCCAATATGATTTTTCCTTCCTTTTCAATATCTGGAAATATTGTTTGAATTGGGCTCTTTTGCAACTTTTGAATAAGTGGCCATACTTCTTTGTCCTTCCATTCATCCCTTGCTTCGTTTATCCAATCTGGTTGGATAATAGAAATAACACAAAACAATGCTTCCAC
Source organism: Pinus tabuliformis (assembly GCA_031772625.1). Lineage (NCBI taxonomy): Eukaryota > Viridiplantae > Streptophyta > Pinopsida > Pinales > Pinaceae > Pinus > Pinus tabuliformis. The sequence continues at coordinate 338,860,445 of CM062820.1, forward strand.
ATCCTCATCCTTGAAGAGTCTTCCCATTCGGTAAGGTAGCCATTTTTTAAGTGCATGTAGTATTGCCAACATTTCCTTCTCATAAATAGCTTGCTTTAGATGTAGCAGTAAAAATACCCAATCACCTACATCAAAACATTTTTCACTATGATGTTGATCTACCTGTTGTTTCATTTGATTTTGCACCGAAGTGGCACTATCCTTTAAAAGTTGGAGAACTTGTTGTTGATGCTCGATGTGATCTTTCACTACTTGAACCTTTTTCTTCTTGATATGTCCTTCTATCTTTAGAGTTTGAGGAGTGGTAATTTCTTCCAATCCTTTACAAGATATGGTCGGATTCATTTCTTGACGCTCGATGTGATCTTTCACTTCTTGAACATTTTTCTTCTTGGTATGTCCTTCTGTCTTGCTAGTTTGAGGAGTGGTAATTTCGACCAGTGGATTACAAGATATGGTTGGATTCATTCCTTCTTTCTTGATGTGATCTTTCACTTCTTGCACCTTTTTCTTTTTGATATTTCCTTCTATCTTGAGAGTTTGTGGAGTGGTCATTCTTGCCAATAGTTTACAAGATATGTTCTGATTCATTTCTTCTTTCTCTGGGGTCAGGTCCTGGCATATATCCTCTTCTTTTGATGTTTCTTGATCCTTTTCTTTCTCCTCTTCATACTCTATGTAAAATATTTTCTTCTCAGCACACTTATGACCTTTAGTGCATTTGCTGTCACAATTGTAACAAAGCCCTTTTTCTCTTTTTTCTTCCAATTGTTGTGGTGTAACCCTTGTAGGTTGTGGAAGGCTAGGAGGAACAACACATCCATCTTTATAGTTGTGAGAGGTAGACTTCCTTGTTGCCATAATTTTACTTTCAAATATGTCACAAAGCCCTTTTACTCTTTCCAATTGTTGTTGTGTTGCTCTAAAGAAGGTGTTGCTCTTTGTATCCTCATAATGTGCTATCATTTCCTCTGTGAGAATTGACCACGTAACAAGTTTTTTACGAGAACAAAGCCCTTTATACCATAAAAATTGATCCGGTTCTAAATATGAAGATGCAATACATACCGTTTGTAATAGTGGTACACCATGTAGATCAAAATATTGCTCCATCTGAAGTATCCAATTTACCGGATCCTTGCCATCAAACTTCCTCATCTTGCTTTTTCTTGATTTTAGGACCTCGAACTTGAAACAACTGTAACTCTGTACTTGTGGATATTTAAGTTCTGAAATTGCTATCTGTAGTAGCCCTCTATGTCCTCTTTCCAATGCCACTAGTCTGATCTAAATTGGATTCTCCAAAAAAGAGTTATGCACAATCTCCCGCAGTGACCGGATTATAGACTAGTTCAGTAGAGCGAACTTGTATGAAGTGCCACGTGTCACTGTTTCAACCTTTGACTCTGAAAAATATATAAACAGAAACTATAGTCTGTCCTCTTTCTGTAACTTCTTACTAAATTTCAATCCGATGCTCAGAAAGAAAGTTATGACGATTTTCCCCAGGTCACCTGTTTTTCTTGTAATTCAGGAGTTTGCAAAAAGACCAACTTCCTCAGATCATATCTCCGAAAATATCGCGCCAAAATATCTAAAATTCGGACCCAAGGTTCAACGCGATTTCTTCTCAAATGGGTTTTTTTTGCGACTTCTACAACGTCACAGAAAAAACGTTATAGCGAAAATTCCACGATGACCTGTTTGGAGCAGCGAAACCATAGAATCCAAAGCTCTGATACCAAATGTTATGAAACCAGCTCAAGAAAAGATAGAAAAGATAAATCCACGCCTTAGAATTCAACCTCTTCGAGGGGGCAACCTCCTTTACATTACATAAATGAACAATTCTTGGATGATACAAATGAAAAGACCTCCTTTCTATATATAGGAGTCTAAGGGGTCATAACATAATCAGAGCCGACATAAAAATAATAATGTAAGGGCACAATAATAACAATAGTGGGCTTCTATGGGGCACATTAGTAACAATATGGGCACTACATGGGTACATCAATATAATAAGTGGGTTGTACTAATAACAATAAGGGGTTACACTAGTAGTATAGGGGCCTAACAAGATCCACTCTCTAGCGATCAAGCTACACATGAAAGCCCCACTATAATGCCAATTGTTGGAAACTAGATCACTACTAGTTGGGGTAGGGGGGGGGGGGGTTGGCGGGGGGGTGTCGGGTGGGGGGTGAATCAGTAATGTGAGCACTTATAACTTTTTCTCCAAATTATTATTCTTTAGCATGCATAAACTAAAACACATAATCACATATTAGAGCATCAGAAATAAACCAGAAACCATAAAACATTCAACACAATGGACACAAATATTTCTGGTGGAAAACCCTCTCCAGGGAAAACAACCGCCTATTGCTACTACGCTGCTCAAATTCTATTATGTTAAGCAATTATTTACATAGAGTTATAAATATGACTACTATCAAATGGAGAATATTATCATGTGGATCTATGGACTACCATCCATTGAAGGCCACCACGATCAACGATCCTTGCTCAGTTACTATTGAACTTTCAACGACTCTACAAACTCTGATATGCTAGAAGCTACCACAACCAATGAGTCTCACCCAGTTTTTTCTAAACTATCCAACCACCATTGGATTGAGAAATCTACTCACTTATATTGATTTTCCTTGAGTCCCCAACTCTTCTCCTTTATGTGGTTCTTGTTGGAAATATTGAGAGAGCGGGGTGAAGCAGTATTCCTTTCAATTAGTATTATTATTAATCTTTCATAGCATTAGTTAATTTTCCATTATTATCAATGTTTGTACAATGATAGAAGTAAACAAAAGGAACACAAATGCACATAGTTTTTAAGGTGGAAACCCCCTCCGAGACAAAAACCACCTAAACACTTTTATAATAATTATTTAATCTTCAGCTCCAATTGAAAAGAAAGCTCCAACTTCCTAGAATCTAGAAAAGCATTCTTCTCCAGCTCCCACTGGATGGATGCTCCAACGCCCGAGATTATTCAGTAGTCAATTGAACGGACGCCCCAACACCCAATGAGCTACAACTCACCCTAGCACCACCCTGAAATTTTCATAGGATTGAACCTGTTGGTGAATTCATGCACCAGCCTAGCACCACCCTACCACTCTATAGAAGAATAAAAGAAGAATGGACTCTCGTACCAGGGAAAATGGTCCACTTTACAATGATATAGAATGATGTAGAAGAAGAAGACACACTAGACCATAACCCCAACTATGACACAACCACCTAATGATGATCCTAGACCTCCCGACACTGCCTCTTCAACTCTTGGCAGATAGAAACTTGTACAACTTTTACAATGATGCTTTTCAATGACTCTATATAATGATACTTTTATAATGGTTGTATGCAATGCTGCCCACTTGAAGACTTCATGTGGTGAACTTCTTGCAGCTATTCTACACCTTGATTTCTACTCTTTTCATGCTACCCTTTCTCACTCTTCAGAACATTAGATTATGAATTGAGTCTTCTCTTGATGAATACATAATGCCTGCAAAAAGTCTTCAAGGAAATACCCATGACATGATAATAGCAAAACTTACCTCATCCTGTGGAGCATATGTCAATGCTAAAAAAAAACGACAAATTAGAATACAAAGAACCTAATGCAATTAAGAGCTGAACATGCATATGCAGAAGATACTTACCTGGAGCTTACCTCTACTGCACCATTTTGCTACACCTTTCTCTTTGCTGCCCTAGAAAGTCTGGTCCTTTGCATCCCTTGACAACACTTGATCTAGTTTTGTTTCTTGCCTTCTAGGAGAATGATATTGAATCTGATGTATCTCTGTGATTTCAAATCCCCAATATGTGATCTTCGGCCCTATATTAGCCCTCTGAGTCTTCTTTCCAATGCCATAGGTTTGGCCCGATTTAGATTCTTCAAGGAAACGTTATGCCCAATCTCTCACATTGACCTAATTATGGACTAGTTCAGTAGAGAAAACTTGTACGGTGTTCCACATGTCATTGTTTCCTCCTTTGGCTCTGAAATTAATACAAAGAAAACTAAATTCTATGCACTATCCACCACTTTTTATAGAATTCCAATCTACTTCTCAGAGAGAGAGTTATGATGATTTTCCCAAGGTCACCTCTTTGAGATGAAATTCGGGAGCCTACAAAAACCCTAACTTCCACAGATCATATCTTTGAAAATATAGTGAACCAAGATCTAAAAATAGGTCATGACGTTCATCAGGATTTTGGCTCAAATGGGTTTTAATTTCTGTATCTAAGACTTTGAATAAATAAAGCTATAATGAAACTTCCACGATCACTACTTTTGGAGGATATATGAGATTTCGTTTTATAGAGTTGAGAGGGGCTTCTATAGAGAATGTTGGAGGGATTTTAGGAGCTTAAAAAATTATTAATTATTGACTATTCAATGAACAAAATCAATGATAAATTCCATGCCACAACCCCATGGGGTTTTAGCCCACTAATTGGGGTTACTAACTTCAATCTTGAATAACTTACAAACCGTGAGGAATTACGAGGAGAGCTATATACCGATAGAAAGATATTTTTTAGTAGAGTATTCCTATAATGGTTATGAGACGAGAAACCATGAATGATGATGCCCAATGTGCCATGGAATTTCAGGGTCATCCTTGGTGCTGATTGGGTTGACATCAATGACAACCTTAGATCATCTTTAGATCAAAAATTCTCATTTCAAAATGTTTTAGACTAGAACCAAGAACTGCTCAACGTGAGAACTACAACAACATAGCGTCAAAGCACAAGAAAAAATGAAACACCACTCTCTAAATACTACAGATGTATCAATACCATCTCTTTAAACATTTCTCCAATCAAAACTTCATCTTTTCAATCACTGCACAATATCATGGCTGAAACATACTTTATCAAATTGTTGCAACACCTGCAAACTGCTTCAGGAATTCAATACTAGAAAACTCACACATCTTTCAGACTCTTATCCAAGCTCACTTTCACTCAACACACCTAGAGAATCAACCATATTAACATTGAGCTTCATCTAATATGTAGATGAGCTCAAGTGCTCAACTCAATAATTACCAAGAACTAGTGGGCATTACAACTTTGTTCATACGTTTGATTTAATTCAGATTCAGTTCATTGACTTAATCAACCACTAATTCCACTTTCCTTTTTGATATATTCAATTTTAATTAGCATATGGAGGTCCCACAAACTTTTCTGACCATAAACCGAAAATTTATGATCAATAATATCGCTAAAACATAAAAATTAGCTTATCAACACGAGGAATATAGATAAAAACTTAAGAAAAGGCTTGATCACACACATAGGCCTTCTTGAAATTTACTAGAACTTGGAGTTGCTCCCTTGGGCATGTCTGCCAGTGACTGGAGATTTCCAGTCACACTGATGACCCATCCTCCATGTGACTGGGGAAAAGGCTAAGGTAAAACACCAGTCCTTCAGCCCAGAACCTCTGCCACCTATTGGGTCATCTTCTTCAACTCTTTAAATAATCTTCAAGCCTTTGTAACATGTCTACAACTGATGAAATAAGCCAAGAATAAGTCAGTTGCATGCAAGACCTATTCTTCCAACTATAGCACCAAGACCAACACCTTCATCTCCTCAAGCAACAACCACAACATCTCTAAACACCTCCAACACCTATAGAAACATATCCATCTCCTGCTCTAGTAGACTCAACACCTACAACAACAACAACATCAAGTCATCCAACTCCCTCCATCACTGATAAAGGCACTTCCAACAAAAGCAACCGCAACTCAACACATGTAATAGAAAATCAATGTCTCCAAGACATGTAGAGACATATGCAACACCTCACGAGAACACTCCAACCACCTGCAACAATAGCATATGCAATCAACGCAATCTCAACACCCATAGCAGAAATGCAATCCTCCTACAACAGAAACATCTACAATGACCACATATGACTGGAATCCATCTCCTCCACTAAGTTATACCACGAGTATGTTGATATTAATGCGAACCACTATGACCACCAAGCCAAACGCACATCTTCACACATGCATATAACAAGCATCACCATGACCATGACCCCATTGACATCAATGCCAACACTACAATGCTAACAACGATTGCATTTCTTTTGTTTTGTTTTGAAAAACAAATTTAATGGTATATCTATCTACTAGATCAATTTCCAATTTTATTATTAGCTTATTGTATTCTTCTAGTTGCGTTTACATTGCCTTGGAATTAGATTTCTCCTAATTTAATTTATTATTCACTTTTTGAAATAGCTTCTTTGCTTTATTTATAGTCAGGGCACTTATGTTCAGATGATTGTAGATAATTTCTCCAGTCTACTTATGCAAATTGATAATATATAGAAAAGGTATTTCACTTATGTTGATGACACATTCGTGGTTTTGAAATATGGACCTGTTGGGATAGACAGAGAAGTAGGATGAATAAGTGATAGCTTCAACTGATTTCTTTCTAGATCCATCATTGAGAGCAACCTGGTTTGATAATCCTAGGTTTTTTCATGCATCGTTGGGATCTAATATCTTTTTATACTTAACTATTCTTCTTTCTTATCTATTGGTATTCTTCTTGTAAATATTCTATTTCATTTCGTAATTTTCCAATATATTGTTGTACTATTTCAATGGATTTTAAGGGATAAATTCGTCGTTCAAGATTTTCTAGTTGCATTACAAAACTAGGACGTTGTGAAGGCATTTCTCTCAATTGGACTTCTAAAACTTCTTATTCAGACTCTTTGCATACTTTGGACCTTTTTTCTGGTTATTGATCTCATATTTCAATATTTTATTGCTCTGGAGTTTGTCTCTTTAAACTTCTTTCCTTTAAAAAAGGAGTCTCAATAGAAATGTTTATTGTTCACCATTTTTGCTTAAAGATTTCTCTTGCAGCAGTTGATCACTAGTCCAAATATCCTAATTTGCCAAATTTTCTAACTCTGGTATGCTATTGCATATGTAGGGTCCTGAACCAGATTTAAGGTTTTTGTTAGAGATGACATGGTGAGGACCATAACGTCATGAAAATTCATGTTCTACACAATGATCTCTACTTCCTCTAGAGTTTTTCTAGAGTTTGCCTAGTGTTGACAACAAAAGGCTCCACTACCTTCTCAAGTTTCAAAGTACATTCTTTGTGTCTAGAAATAAAGTGTGTTTGGTCCACATTTAAGCTCTATCTTATGAATTCCAAGGAGAATATTCTCATAGGTAGAAATATTGGGAGTTGTTAAGGTTGAATTTTTGCAGCATATAGCTTCATCTATGTATAGTCTTCAAAAATAAATTGTCCCCACACCTTTGTGTCAACACTAAGCTGCAAACATTCTTTTGCTTTAGGGAAAATTATAGGGGGAGGTTGAATATTTATTACAATGTAGGAAACAAACATGAAAGAGGAGAGGAACTAGGTGAAACCTTCATTTTTTTCTTTTTATTCTAATTACATTAGTCCAATAAACAACTAACATAATTTTTTTTCTGAGCATTCAACATGTTCAAATTCATATGACTAAATTTATATGCATTTAGGTATAACAAAAATTGAATTAGATAAGAAGGATATCTGAAGCATTCAATATTCTGAAAGTGCTCAAGTTGAAAGATCATTGACTGATCAAGATAAGTTAATAAGTCTAGAGTAATTTTATGCAGTAACATTAAGTTGAGAAAGCCCATGGATTTTTCATTTACTGTTTTAATGTTATCCTCCCCAAGAATGGAAAAAATGATAGATAAAGTGGTGCACGAGGCTCTCAGTAGATCAGTTGCATAGGTTCATCGTCAGTGTTCAGTGTCTTCATCAGCATTCAGTTCAGTGTCGTCAGCTTTGACAGTGTTGTTTATGGTTCAGGGTTTTCATGGTGATGGTTTTGTATCTGGTTGTCGACAAGTGTTCATTGACAGTTCTGCCAGGATTGATCATCGACATAGGTGTGTCATCTGTTGTAGGGGTTCGATATGGGTTGTCGTCATGTGATGTCATTGTAAAAGTAGCTTGTGTCAACGATATGTATGTGGGTGAATGTCACATTGTGACATTTAGTTGTAAAGGGGTTTTTCTTATTTTATGTAAACCTAATACAAACCTAAACCTAGAACCTAATGCAACATTCAAAAATGCATTAAAACCTAAAACATTGAGCCATACCCTAGTCCTAAACCTAACCCTAAAAAGCTATTTTAAAAAACGATATAGTAAAACCCAATTTCCTAAGTCTAACCCTATGTATGAACTCTCAGACCATTACAGAACATTGCAAATCATAAAAACATTACAAAATAAATGACAGTTAACCTTTCTCTCAAAACCGCAACAGAATTGCAATCATGTGAATAGAAGGGTTAACGGTTAGCAGAGACACCACAGTTCCTAACTGCAGTCTTAATCGCAGAGGAGACCGTATGTCATGTGAATGGTTAGTGGTTAGCCGTCGGGTTAGTGCCGGGAGTTAACCGTTCAGAACAAAGCCTAAAACATAACTGTGTCGAGACTATAGTCATGTGAATAGAGGAACCGTTGGAGTTCACCGCAGAGTTAATTTAATCACAGTAGAGTTGTTGCCATAATTGTTGACATGTGAGCAGCAATGTTAATAGTCAGATTGATGGTAGCTGGAACTGTTGAGGGAAGACCGCAGGGGTGGCAGTTGGTGATTAGACTGCCACCTATTCTCATGGGTGGTTTACCTCCTCTGCTTGGTCAGTAAGCTTCTAGCGGTTATGGTTTAATACAAAGTCTTTTTATGGGTTTTGTTAAGTTTGTTTTGCTATTATTAATGCAACCACCTTGTAACCATTACCTATAAGCATAAGACCGAGCATCTACCTATCCAAATCAAACCCATTCATGCTTATCTTAGCCATGGGAGCTTTAAATGTACCTGGAAGGTTATAAATTCACCTTTTTTTCATGAAGAAAGACATTAGAGTGATTTTGGTTTTTGTATGCAGGTTGTGGATGTCATAGGCAATTTCTATTTTCAGTGTAACAGTAGCATCCAGAGTCGGAATTGGGAACTGTGATAGGCGTTGGAAAGTTGGTTCAGAGAGATATCCTTTGACAGTGACCAGAAGTGCCTGCGTGCACATTTAGTTTGGTCAAATCTCTGTGTAATCGACCTCTTCTATTTCAATCCTAATAAAGCAGTCGCCCATCTTGAAAGCGGACCCAGAGACGTAGTCCATCAGGGACGAACTCCGTAATCAATATTGATGTCTGGTATTGTTGTCTTTTAGCTGTTTTCACTTCTATTTTGCATCGTACTTATGTTTTATCATCTATTGTAAAAGTCTTAGTCTTGAGCAGTTCTCACACTTTCAATTAACATTCTATTCATTAATGGCTAATCAATTCTACATCAGTTTTAACATATGGTCATTTCAGATCATATAATTTGGTATCAGAGCAGGTTGTGTTTGTAGAATTTGCCACTGAATGTTAACTAGGTCAAAGTTGCAACGTGGAGAAGGAATCCTTGAGTAGATTGATCGAGAGATTGGAAAGCGATGATTCATTCATAAGTCGACAATGAAAGGATCTGATGAAGGTGAAAACACTGAAACTAAGATGAGTGACGAACAATTTCAACAAGCATTCTTGACTATGCAGCAAATGTTGGGAGAACTCTACGAAGACAAGAAGGCGATATATGCAGCTTCTTCTTCAAAGACATCAAAGAAGGACAAAGGTAAAGGCAAGGATGATAAACCACCTTCACCTCCATCATCTCTGTCATCCTCTTCTTCTTCTTCTTCTTCCGGTGTAGAATCTAAAACAGAAAAGAAACCTAAGAAAACGTCTCTTTTGAAACTTGATGTAAAATTTGAATTACCTATTTACGATGGTGAAATGAATCCTGAAAAGTTAGATAACTGGAATAAGCAGTTAGAAGTGTATTGTCGTATTCAGAACATTTCTGATGATAAAATGAAAATTCAGTTAGCTACACTTAGAATGGGGGGAACAACTTTAATCTGGTGGGAAAGTAAAACTCAGATAGATGTAAAGTAGAAAGGAAAAGTCATCTCTTCATGGTCTAAATTTTTAAAAGCTCTTAGGAAACAATTCTATCCTTTATGATACATGCATCAAGCTATTATTGATTGGCAGCATTTGAGGCAAGGTAAAGGGCAGAGTGTTCAGGAGTTTACTCAAGAGTTTAGAAAGAAAGCATTGGTGCTTGGTATTTCATTGGATACACGTGAAACTTTATTAAAATACATCGGCAATTTACATTGATATTTGCAACATACATTATTGATGTTTACTCCTGATGATTTTGATGAAGTGTGTGTTCAGGCCATACATATTGAATCAGATGGTAGACCATTCAAGTTTTCATCACAATCATCCAAAGAGTTGGAAATCAAAGATTCTAATGACAGTAAGGGGAAGAACAATTCGAAGAGAAAGAAATCAACGATAGTTCAGAAGGAAAGACCTACTTGTTCTCATTGCTAGAGAATCAGTCATGATGAATCTAAGTGTTGGAAACTTCATCCAGAACTTAAGCCCAAAATGTTCCTTAAGGAGAAGGATGAAAAGAAGGCAATTGCAGTAGTCCAGCAAGATCTAGGTTCAAATTCAAGCAATGAAAGGGGGATAATTGCTATGGTTACGTGTTATACAACAAAATGACCTCCTCATCAACTCGAAGGTGAAAGACATGATGACTGAAGCAAAGAGCACAATTACAGGCCTTGATTCCACACTAACACTGGTTGTACACTAACAACCTGCTTTATAAAGCTTGTTACCAATCCTAGTGGTGCGTTAGTGACCCTACTATAGCATGTTGCTAGTTAGGGGACAGCGTTGGTAAAACTAAGGGAAGTTCCAAGGGTCAAACCAACGAATTGACTCACAAATATCTAGATATTTGTCCCTAAATTTACTCAAGAAAAGCAAGGAAACATCCAAAATCAACCTATTTGGAGAAATTCTAATCTGAAAAAAGGAGGCAAATGGGAAAGAGTTGAAAAGCAGAGAAAGTTCATTGCTTTTGCCCTAGTGAACTCTATGAGGAACTTGGAAACCCTAACTCGATTGCTATATAAGCAATGAGAGGGTCATTGTGAAAGGGGTCAAAGCATTTGAAAGGATAGCCTACTAAGTTGTTGTGAACTGTCACATATCTAAAGAAGTGAGCTAGAAGAGAGAGAGAGAGAGAGAGAAGCGGAAGGGGCAAAGGAATACTGATACAACAGATGGTTGTAATCACTCTTCCATTATTAATATAGAACTGTAGTTGTGTTCCCTACTCCATGGTGTCGGTAACATTGTTCATTAAGTTGTTTATTCGTGTTGGGTGTGGAGCCTGATTATCTTCTATATTCAAAGGTATCGCCACATAGGACCCCAGTTCAAAATGGGGGCAGCAACGCCGCCCGTAAAATATTCGCTGCAGGGGGGGTCCAAGGGGGGGTGGCTACGACCTTTGGGAGCCCCCCCCTGGCAGGGGGTTTCGGGGGCAGCGCCCCCGAAGCTAAAAACAACTGTAAAATTGCCTTGTAAAAGTATAGCAATTTCTAGTCAATCTGGGCCGTTCATTAGGCGGATGATCTGACGGTAGAACTTATGTTTAGTTTAGGGTTTTTTGCCCTAGAAGGCAACCCCTTTCTTTGTATGAGGGTATTGTATTTGAGGCTGTGTGATAGATGTGTATTCTGTGAGTGAGAAATAGAGAGGTGAGACTATGAGAGAAAACAGAGGATATTACAACGGATTTGTTGTAGGTTGTGTCTCTTCATTTTGCTGGATAATAGAAAGGAAGGACTGGCTGTTCGGGGTGGACGTAGCCCAAACTGGGTGAACCACGTATATCTGTGTCTCTCTTGTTTTGTGCATTTTCTGTGTTTATATTTCTGCAATATTTTATGTGTTCCATTGCTCCGTAATATATAATTTTCTAACAACTGGTATCAGAGCTGAAGGTCTATTTGGCTGATAAACTCGTAGGAAAGAAGGGTTCCTGGTTCGAGTGGGAGCAATGGCGGAAGATGGTAAGTTTAGGGTCGAGAAATTTAACGGCCAAAACTTCTCGCTGTGGAAGATGCAGATGGAAGATTCTCTGTATCAGAAAGATATATACCTACCATTGGGCAGAAAAACAAAGATGCCGACGGGTATGAAAGATGAAGAATGGAACCTTCTCGATAGAAAGGCACTCGGAACAATACGGTTGTGCCTTGTTGCGTCAGTCGCCTTCAACATTTCGAAGGAAACCACAACAGAGGGTTTGATGCAGACGTTGTCGAAACTATATGAAAACCCTCGGCCTCAAACAAGGTATTTCTTATGAAACAGTTATTTAATATGAATATGTCGAAAGGTGGATCCGTTGCAAACGATTTTAATGATTTTAATACAGTTACAAGTCAGTTAAGTTCTGTAGGGGTAAACTTTGATGATGAAGTTAGAGCTCTGTTATTCTTGTGCTCATTACCAGAAAGTTGGAATGGTTTGGTAATGGCCATTAGTAACTCCGTTTCTGGATCTAGTACTTTAAAGTTTGATGATGTTGTCGGTGCTATCCTTAGCGAGGAAATGCGACGGAAAAGCTCCGGTGAGACATCGGGAAATGCTTTGAGTGCAGAGTCTAGAGGAAGAAAAATGGAAAGAGGAAAGAGCTCAGGATATCGCAGTAAATCAAGGAAAGGCAAATCCAAGTCCAAATTGGGGATAGTGTGCTGGAAATGTGGAAAGAAAGGACACCTAAAGAAAGACTGTAGATCTCGGAAAGGAAAAGAAGGAGATGCACAGCAAGAAAACAATCATGAAGCAAATGTGACAGGTGAGGTGTTACAATATGCTCTTATTCTTTCTTTCGAAAATATTACTGATTCCTGGGTGGTAGATTCAGGGGCTTCATTCCATGCCACACCTGATAAGAAATACTTTCATGACTATGTTCAAGGAGATTTTGGACAAGTTCGTCTAGGTGATGATAAACCCTGTAAAATCGTTAGAATGGGTAAGGTTATTGTAAAACAACAGAATGGAAACCAATGGCTACTAAAGGAGGTAAGGCATGTTCCACATCTAAAGAAAAATCTGATTTCAACAGGGCAGTGAGGCGATGAAGGTTGTGTGACAACTTTCACAGATAAAGCTTGGAAGGTCACCAAAGGAGCCCTAGTAATAGCAAAAGGTGAATAGGTTGGTACATTGTATTTATGCAATGGTATTTCTAACTCTGTTAATGCTTTCACTTCCAAAGGAGCAGATGCAGCATTATGGCATCATAGGCTCGGACACATGAGTGAAAAGGGGATGAAGATTCTTCACTCAAGGTGCCAGGTTTGAAGAATGTTGATTTGGACTTCTGTGAGAATTGCATTTATAGAAAACAGAAGAGAGTCAGATTTCTCAGAGTTGGGAAAGAAAAGAAGAATGAAAAATTAGAGATTGTGCATACAGATGTATGGGGACCTGCTCAAGTATCATCTCTCGGTGGCTCTCATTATTATGTTACTTTTATTGATGATGCAACTAGAAAAACTTGGATTTATTGTACTAAGAATAAATCTGATGTATTTGATACTTTCAAGAAATGGAAAGCTTTGGTTGAGATTGAGACAGGAAAGAAATTGAAGTGTCTTAGATCAGACAATGGAGGTGAATATTGCAGCAAAGAGTTTGATAGGTACTGTTCAGAGCATGGAATTCGCAGAGAGAAGACAGTTCCAAGAACACCACAAGAAAATGGTGTGTCAGAAAGGATGAACAGAACAATCATGGAGCGTGCAAGGTGCATGAGATTGCATGCAGGATTGCCTTTACAGTTTTGGGCAGATGCTATAGATACTGATGTTTATCTGATAAACAGAGGGCCTTCAAGTTCCTTGGATGGTGGTGTTCCAGAGGAAGCATGGATAGGTAAAAAGGTAAACTACTCTATTTTAAAGCCTTTTGGTTGTGAGGCCTTTTTCCATATTGATAAAGAAAATAGAACAAAGCTTGAGGCAAAGTCAAAGAAATGTACCTTTATTGGATATGCTGTTAATGATTTTGGTTATCGCTTATATGATTACGAAAATCACAAAATCATTAGGAGCAGAGATGTAATATTCAATGAAAAAGTCTTGTATAAGAACCAGTTGCAGGAAAAGAAACAGGAAAAGGAAAACAAGGAATACGCAGTTCTTGATGAAATCACTGAAAAAGTAAAGGTGCCTGAAAATAATAATAATCAACAACCACAACAACAGCAACCACCACAACAACAACAGGCACCCCAAACACCTGAAAGTGGTGTTAGAAGATCTACCAGGATAAGTAGACCCCCTGAACGATACTCTCCTTCATTATATTATTTATTGTTGACTGATTCCGGTGAACCCGAATGTTATGAAGAAGCAATGCAGGTTGAAAGCAGGAAATGGGAGGTAGCCATGGAAGAAGAGATGGACTCCTTAATGCATAACCAGAGTTGGGATTTAGTAAGGTTGCCTGTAGGAAAAACTACATTGAAGAATAAATGGGTTTACAGGCTGAAGGAAGAAGATGGAGGAAAACAGAGGTATAAAGCTAGACTTGTGGTGAAGGGTTTTGCACAGAAGAAAGGTATTGATTTTGATGAAATATTTTCTATTGTTGTTAAAATGACTTCAATCAGAACTATTTTAAGTCTTGTAGCAGCTGAAGATTTGCATCTTGAGCAGTTAGATGTAAAGACAACCTTTCTCCATGGGGATTTGGAGGAAGATATATATATGCAGCAGCCACAAGGATATGAGGTGAAAGGGAAGGAGAAACTAGTGTGCAGGTTGAAGAAGAGCTTGTATGGCTTAAAACAGGCTCCAAGGCAGTGGTATCTAAAATTTGACAAGTTTATGTCTGAACAAGGTTATACTAGATGTCACTCTGATCATTGTGTTTATTTGAAAAAGCAAAATGATGGCAGCTATATTAAATTGTTATTGTATGTAGATGACATGCTTGTTGCAGGATCTAACGTGTAGGAAATAAATGTGCTCAAAAGAAAATTGGCAAATTCATTTGCAATGAAGGATCTGGGAGCTGCAAAACAAATCCTTGGTATGAGAATAACTAGAGACAGAAAAAATCGTAAATTAACATTGTCTCAGAATGAGTACATACAAAAGGTGTTGAAAAGATTTAACATGCACAATGCAAAACCAGTTAGTACACCTTTTGCTAGCCATTTCAAACTTAGCAAGGAAATGTGCCCAAAGACCCAAGAAGACATGGATTATATGTCTAAAGTTCCATATGAATCAGCAATTGGAAGCTTAATGTATGCAATGGTCTGCACAAGGCCTGATATTGCACATGCAGTGGGAGTTGTAAGCAGGTACATGAACAATCCAGGAAAGGAACATTGGATGGCAGTGAAATGGATTCTCAAATATTTGAAAGGTACCACAAATCAAGCATTATGCTTTGGTGGTTCAAACATCTACCTACAAGGATATGTTGATGCAGATATGGCAGGTGACAGAGATAACAGGAGGAGCACTACAGGATATGTATTTACTGTTGGAGGAACAACTGTCAGTTGGGTTTCAAAAATCCAAAGTGTTGTTGTACTTTCAACAACAGAAGCAGAGTATGTTGCTGCTACAGAGGCTAGTAAAGAAATGATTTGGTTACAAAGGTTTATGGGTGAATTGGGTAAGGAGCATGATATGGGCACGTTATACAGTGATATCCAAAGTGCCATTCATCTTGCAAAGAACTCAGCATTTCATTCCAGGACTAAACACATACAGATCAAGTACCATTTCATACGATCAGTGTTGGAAGATGGAGAGTTGAAGCTGGAAAAGATACACACTAGCCAGAATCCTACAGATATGCTAACAAAAGTTGTAACCAGGGAGAAACTGAGAATATGCTCAGTTTCAGTTGGTCTTCAAGGATGACGATGAAGATGAGAAACAACCAGGTCCAAAGAGGAGTCATTGTCCAGCAAATGGAGCAGCGGTGGAGTTGCTACAATCAGTCTCCAAGTGGTAGATTGTTGGGTGTGGAGCCTGATTATCTTCTATATTCAAAGGTATCGCCACATAGGACCCTAGTTCGAAATGGGGGCGGCAACGCCGCCCGTAAAATATTCGCTGCAGGGGGGGTCCAGGGGGGGGGCGACTGCGACCTTTGGGAGCCCACCCCTGGCGGGGGTTTCGGGGGCAGCGCCCCGAAGCTAAAAACAACTGTAAAATTTCCTTGTAAAAGTATAGTAATTTCTAGTCAATCTAGGCCGTTCATTAGGCGGATGATCTGACGGTAGAACTTATGTTTAGTTTAGGGTTTTTTGCCCTAGAAGGCAACCCCTTTCTTTGTATGAGGGTATTGTATTTGAGGCTGTGTGATAGATGTGTATTCTGTGAGTGAGAAACAGAGAGGTGAGACTGTGAGAGAAAACAGAGGATATTACAACGGATTTGATGTAGGTTGTGTCTCTTCATTTTGTTGGATAATAGAAAGGAAGGACTGGCTGTTCGGGGTGGACGTAGCCCAAACTGGGTGAACCACGTATATCTGTGTCTCTCTTGTTTTGTGCGTTTTCTGTGTTTATATTTCTGCAATATTTTATGTGTTCCATTGCTCCGTAATATATAATTTTCTAACAATTCGATACTTGTTTATATGAGTAGTTTAGTTGTATGCAAATATATGTTCATTGTGTATTCATATATTGGTTTTCAAGGTTGTATGCGGTGATTGTGTTTGCCTTTCCTTTGTGCAGGAATTGATTTGGAGCCAGCTTTGAGGGAGTTCCTCTTGGTTGCATTGTGATCTCCAAACAAATCTAGAAGGAGACTTGAGGTAATCCTCTTTTGATATTTTGTTAATTGATAATTGTATATGAACATGTGTATAACTTGGTAGCATCTGCAGATAATCTTATAGTCTGTCAAAGGTCTTGGGAAGGCCTTTGAGGGTAGTTTTCATTCTCCATACACCATGCATTTTACCCCATAGCAGAATTGGCGACTCCGCTGGGGACTATACATCTAGTTCCCAGTTTACCCAGACTCTTCTCGGTTCTCTCCTCCTTCTAAGAGCTCCCTATTCTTCAGCAATCCTTTTCTGACCCACCAAGAATCTTGCTGCATCTTGCTTGTATACATTCATCTCAGAATCTAATCTTGAAAGCCCTCTTTTTGATAGATTTCCCACACTAACGCAGGTTAGCAGGATACACATAGCTTTATAAAGCATTGTGCCTGTTCATATGGAGCGTTATTGGGCTTACTAACTCTCTGTAGCCACTGTTACAGAGCATTAGTCTCCCATTACCTTGATTTTCAGTAGTGTCTGTGGACCAAAAGGGATAGGAAATCTTCTCATGGGCTGAAATAAGATCTGTAACTATATTATGTCAGCAAAATTGGTGTCCTAGAAATTTATTTTTAGGAAAAAAGTTTTGGTTTTTCTCTCTTAAAAACATTTTTTCTGAAAGAAATACTAAAAATTTGTATTCATCCTTCTGTTTAACTAGTTGTATGCTGCTTCATTTTGGTTTCAAGAAGTTGTTAGGAAACATTGGAAAAGAATCTTTTGGTTATGCATGTGTTGAAAGACTATAGATGCATGGAAGAAACTATGAATATGTGAAAAATATGAATATGTAGAATACAACTTGTTTGCATCAAATTGAATTTTTTTTCAAAGCATTTTTTTTGCATGATTTATTGAGTCAAGAGTCTCACCATATTTCATACGTCAACTCCCCTACCGAAGATAACAATCAAGTACACGTAAAATTTACATAAAAATCAATCAGTAACTCTTTTGAGAAAACAAACATTAGTTAGGCTAGGATCTTGGGATAAGCATGTGAGTGAACTACCCAAGGTCGAAAACCAAACTAGTGTCATTAACGAGTGAAAAATTCCTTCTGCACTCATACTACCGGGACCACTCTAGTAAAAGCGGAGCGAAATACAAGACAACATCGGACTGTAAGTGAAGGTAGCCCGCCTTCTCTTACAAATCCTTTGGGTATTCTGTGTATTGGGGGTCCCATCGGGGGTTTCAAAACTGAGTCGAGGACTCAGGTATCCTACCCACACAACGTGCTGTCTACGACTATGTCCCCCCCAATGGTGTCTGTGATTTGAGGTATCTCTAGTGGCCACACTTATAGCGACTTACACAAGGTGACTCAGACACACTGTCTTGGTACCTAACATAGACATATCTACTCTGTCTTCAGTTTTTGGGAGGGTGCTCGTCTTCACGAGAGTACTTGGCCCCTCAATCTGAGGTTCGGGCGAAGCTCTAGAGTAACTGTAACTGTACATCTGGCCATCCTTCTCTGTTATTCATTGAGATACCGAGTTTCATCTCTGGTGATCGGTGCTTATCAGACGAGGCAATTTCCCTCTATTTGCTGATTGATCCATTTAGTGTATTTTTTATATATTTTTAGGTACGTGAGTGCTATCATTTCAGAATTTAACAAATATAATGATAAAATTTATTGATAAAAATTAATGGTCACCGTCGCTACATCTGGCCTCGTTGTCACTCCAGACGATTGTTAGGAATTCCTCCACTCATTATGGAAGATCCGTCGAGTTCCACTGAACCAGATTCCCCATCTTCGGGGGATCAGTCTCCTAGATCTCACACGGGATCTGTTTGGACAACTGACAATTCAAGTTTGCCAGAGGATTTCTTTACTGAAGGATTTCTTCCTCCCTTTAACCCTCCGCTCACGAATCCGTTGGAACTTGTCTTGGCTCCCGTGGTACCTATACTTCCTGCTTCGGTAGTTGGAACATTTCCATCTATCCAGTCGACGACTAACAGGTTGTGGAACTTTAGGGACACTTTTGGTCCTTCACCACTCCCCCAGTCGACAGTCACCACAACACTGGTAATGGCGAATCCCGCTATCCCATTTGTCCCAGGTACAACCACTCACATGACACCCTCTATGAGTGGAACCTAGCAGATGCCAGGTTCCACCCCTATGGTGCCAAACTGCATACCTTCGACAAGTGCCACATATAGTGCTCCCTATAACACTCAGTGTGGCACTATGGGTGCAGTTCCCGTTTACCAATAACATGGTCGGCCGCAAATGTACGGTTCAAACCCCCAGATTCATATATCTGGGGGGTTCCCAATATGCACATGCTGGTAGGGAATGTAACAGTTCCCCCTCCATTCTCAGGCATGCATGGTCAGTCGGTAATTGAAATGAGCATTCCCTCTATAAATCAAGGACAAATGGTTAGTTTTGTGTCGGGCAGGAATCCTCAAGGGGTTCCCAACCAGTCCATGGGGGCACCCTACTCACATATTCAAATGAGTCAAGGGGGCACCGCTTATACTGGGGGAAATTTCATACCCCAGTATCAAAATCCTCATGGAAATCCACTCTACAACACCATACGTCAAAGCAGCTACTACACCACACAAACCATGTACACTATGGGGAACAAAACGATGGGAGGAGCGAAAAGCTCCTCAAGTCATCCGTCATCACCATGGTCTGAGTCGGGGGAACCTAACTCTCTACCTTTCTTGGCAACGTTGGATATACCAGACTTATACAAGCTGACAAACGACCCCATCTATCACAACTTACAATGGTTGCCAATCCCGCATAAGATACCAGCGGGCATCCCAAAGTTCGATGGAAAACAAGGGGAGGATCCAGGCACCCATATCACCACCTACCATCTCCGGTGTGTTTCAAACTCTATGGTGGATAATAGTGGCCGGTTACTTCTTTTTCCCTGCACCATCATTGGCAACACAGCAAAATGGTATATTGAGTTATCACGCGCGTTAGTAAACAACTTTAACGCTTTAGCAATGGAATTTCTAAAGCACTTCTAGCTACCCATCCGCTATGAGACTGGGACAGAGCTCCTCACTTCATTTCGTTAGGATACTGCCACCCACATCTCTGATCATATTCATGAATGGAGACGTAGGCGGAGGTTAGTCAAAGCTCCCATCCCAGACTTTCTCTTAATGGACTAGTTCTGCAAGTCCTTACTCCCGCAAATCGCTAGAGATGTCACTCTAGGTGGTGCGGTCACAGACGACCAATCCATACATTGTGCCCAACACTTAGGTCTGATATATTCATAGTCTGGCACTCTTTACAACATAATCCCCAATGCTCTTGGTAACCCCAACGCTTCCACCACTCAGCACCCCGGAGTGCACACCGACGGGATTGTTGGCGCAACCTCTGGGACTGCTGTAAAACAACTCAATGGTCACATTTCCAAGATGATAGTGGAACCCTCTACCAATGCGACTTCTCTTCCTGCCACTACGATAAACTCTGTACGGTCTACGCAAAAATCCAGTGGCAAGAACAAGAAGAATAAGAAGAAGATCACTCCTTCTGAAGAGTAATCAACAAAGCAGCCAAACCTAAAACAAAAGACCGTTGCACCTATTGACGAGGAAAAGGATAAACCCACTAGATATCCATGCAAACTCTATGCTAAAGACCACACGACCTAGCGTTGTATGCGACTTCAGGAATGGATAGAATACCTTGCCAAAAGGGATTCTGGTAAGGCCCCTGCTATCCTTAGAAATCCTTTTCCCACTCAATAGCAGCAAAATCTTATTGCAAACCAACCGCAACCCCCGCAAGGGGGCAACGATGGTTCGCAACATCCTTCGGTTGGTGAAGGATCTTCTACCGTTTACACATTTGAAATGGTAGAACTCGCCATAAGAGCCAAATCTTATGGAGCTCCTGTCACTCCTGCAGCAGAACCATCCTCAGGTCAAAACCCACTGCTGCCCAATGATTTGCATATTGAAAGGCCAGTTGAGGACCTTGTAATTTGACCCCCAAAAGGGGCACTTTAACGCACAACGCACAATACATCTACACATTCCACCCAACACTACAACATTTTAGAAGATTTGGCACAAGCGTCATCAGCTATGTCGGCGCTCGAAGTATTACAAACATGCCCAACGCAACGGAAAGCTTTTCTTTCGGCTATTGGGGCTATTGACCCAACGGATTCCATGCTTTCTATTTTTGACATGGACAAGTGTAAACCTCCCCTTTCTCGCCAGCTTGCATTCCAGGTGCATATAACTTCGAAAGGTAAAGGTATACACAGGACTGTCATCGACGAAGATGCTTCTACCTGCGTCATGTCAGCTTCATGTTTTCTCACCCTGGGTTCTCCAACCCTATCCCCGCCATCGAACTCCCTTAAAGCTTTCGACGGCCACACCTTTATCCCAAAAGGATACCTAGCTAGTTTCCCCATCACTTTGTATGGGAAAACCGTAATGGTGGACATAGAAGTCGTAGACAAAAAACTCGACTATAATCTCTTGCTAGGTCACAATTGGACATATGCCATGACAGTCATCATATCTATTGTCTTTCGCATCATCCTAGTTCCACTAGATGGAAAGGTTATTACAGTAGATCAGTTGTCTTTCTGCACCCCTGATTATTCACCATTAACAAGTGGCTCCATACCCCTACTAGGAGGTGGAACTGACTGCTATGTTAGTTTAGGTACCGGTCTACTAAAGGCTTCTTCCCTCATGGGATATTTTCCTCTTCAGCCGCCCAAGGTTTCATAGACAATCAACATGCTTTCATCTATTCCTCATGAACTGATCGACCCATGGATCGTGCTGGCTCCTTCTAACCTTGACACATTTGGAGAATAGATGTCGTTGTCACCAGCTGAATTGGCCTACCAAACCATTCAATCTGCATATGTATCTTTGGTCATGTTGGTTATTGCCGATGGTACCACCGTCCTTCCCATAACCGCTCCTCCTTTAGATCCGTTCAATCAACTCCTACCTACGGATGAATCTGTTCGTGAAATCATGAGTTTTGGAGAGCAACATTGGGAGGATTGGCACCATCAAGTTCCAATATTTGATTCGGACATGATGCCTCTTAAAATACTGTCCCCTGACATACCAGAAATCGTTTCCTCACCCTATACAAGCATCCAAACTTTGGATGTAGAAGGAAACATGGACAACACTTCCACATCATTGCCCATCAATATTTCTGTCAAGACAAGAATCGTGGAAAACATCCAGATGAGAGTGGATTGAAACCCTAAGGAAATTGGGAGCTCCACCTGCCTATTTAAGGAATCCCACAATGTATTCGGTGGGTCTCATGATGAGATTCCCAACATTAATCTGTCTACTGTCGCGGATGAGATCTAGTTTTACAATGACGAAAAACCATTGAGTGTCAGATCCCTTCCCTGGAAATAACCATTGAACCCATGCCTGACACTACTGTCGAAGAAGAATGCTTACTATACCTTTAACAGATGGATAAAACCCGTCGAGATGCGGACTTAGCACTCAAGGCTCACAAGCAGCGGGTATAATCCCAATTTGCGAAAGAGGTTAAGTTTTGTTCTTTCCAAGAGGGTGACCTTGTGTTGCTTTATCATCCAAAAGATGACCTCTTGGAGGCATGCACATTTCAAACCATCTGGCTAGGTCCCTATGTCATAAAGAAAGTCCTCCCATTGGGGCATATGAACTCCAGGACTGGGAAGGAGTCCCGCTTAGGGAGCCCAGATATAGGGTCTATCTGAAAAAGTATTATACCTAGTATTGCACTGGGCATGTGCTTAGTAATTTTATGTATTCATAAGTTTTTCTTCCCTTTTTTGGTGTGATTGGATTGTTTTGTTATTTAGTGGAGTACTTGTCTCATGCATTCTTCTCGCAATGCAGATGTCGTCATTATCTTTAGCATACGTAGGATACACAGATGGTGCTAGTCGTCACAAACGGCACATTGCATCAGTTGCTTGGGTCATTTACACACTCGAGTCGGAACTATTTTGCCCCGGGGGGTCTTTCTTGGTACCACCACCAACAATATTTCCGAGTACAAGTCCATCATTTCACTTCTCACGGAAGCGTCATCAAGGGACATATCCAATCTGGTGGTCAGATTAGACTCCCAGCTAGTCATTATGCAATTGACAAACCGTTATCACATTCGTAATTCAACCTTGTTGCATCATTATCTAAGGGTACGACTCCTAGAACGTCGATTTGAAATAATCACATATGAACATGTTCCTCAAGAATTAAATACAGTTGTTGATTCATTAACTAACTATGTATTAGATTGGCATTTGTCTCATTCTTTATAGAAGCATGCATGAACAGTAAAACATTTACTGAGTTAATTTTTTTTTACAAAAACATTTAAAAACACATTTACACCATCAAAATACCAAAAATGTCTGTATATATATATATATCTATATATATATATATATATATATATATATATATATATATATATATATATATATATATATTATAGAAGCATGCATGAAAAGTAAAACATTTACTGAGTTAATTTTTTTTTACAAAAACATTTAAAAACACATTTACACCATCAAAATACCAAAAATGTCTGTATATATATATATATCAAAATCCAGTCTTTTACATCAAAATATTCCAAAACTTGGATGTTTTAAGTACAAAATGGCTATAAAAGCCCAACTACAAACACTCATGTGGCTACACCAAAACACCTGCTAAAAAGAGCCTATTGCTCCAAAAATGCTAAAACCGCTCTAGCTACCCTTCGAAGAGGAACAAGAAAACGCTTAGGTACACCAACTCTCTCCCTCATAGGAGGGGGGGCGAACCCATGGTCAAACCCTCCAAATTCCTTAGAATCTCGCGGAGACTATTGGCATCGCCCCCTCCAGTGGGTAGTTGGCCTCCTCATCACATATGGTGAGGTTGGCCTGCAGGTCGTAATGGCATCACATCTGTGTTAAGCATAAAGTTTCATGTCAGTACTTATTTCGCCTATAAAAACATACATAAACATTCAAAAGCTAAAAAATACTTAAAGTACTATCGAAAATTATTCTCACCTTGAGGACACCAGTTGGTCCCGGGCGGTAGCAACAAGTCTAGGTCATCGATAAAGTCCATGCCCTCATATGCATAGTCATCAATAATCACAATTTGGCTATGAAGGCACTGGAAGAAATATTCATCGAAGAAATGCCAGATCGGTCCTCCTCCTGTGTGAGGATCGAGTGATGACTAGCGACCCTGCCTTGACTACCTCGGATCGAGGGGACCTAAGATCATCCTTGGGCGCATAACAAGTACCCTCTCAAGAAAGAATGAGATTATGATAGTATTGTACCCAAAACTATGTTGGGTACAGATCTTGCATGTTGTTAACTCTGCCTTCAACTGGCGAAGCACTGCTTCACACCAGGTGAACATCTGTGACTAGACATAGTCAACTGCAAGCAACATTTGGGTCTTTGTTGCAATGTGGGGACTCTTTGACCCCGCCAATCACACAATCAACCATAAAACTTCCCTCATAGACCTGGACCTCATCCTATCTATGGGGACTCTATTGCTGACTAGTCCATTGTCAAGGATGTAGTAGGATTGCACCAGCTCTGAGGTAGATCGTGGGTCTGGCCTACCACCGCTGAGGTTTTCTTGTGCCCCAGGCACGAAAACCCAGTCAAAAAATGTATGTCATCACGGTCAATAGCCAGCTCCTGATCTCCAATCCTGAACACTTGCTCGTGTTCATCCCAACGCTGGATAATTCATCTCAATAAATCCTCCTATCCTTTCATCAAATCCAGCTCTGCATACTTTAGTAAACCGCAGGGGTGAAATGCAAGTATGCATGCTGGATCGTTTTGCATAGCAATTCCTGGCTATCATGGGCCCGTTCTCTCCATAGGTGAGTCATTTCGAACTGAAACCTACAAAATTCCACCCATAAAACTGTCAAAAAAGGTTAAACAATGCATAGAGCAAGTTTTAGCCTTCACCTGGGACTGACAGCATGTTGAATGGTTGCCCGGATCTCCTGCAATGGTCCGCAGAAAATCTGCTCCTCTTTAACTCCAAAATGCTCTCACAAATCTCAAACTAGTGAAAAAGATACATGTGAAAGCTCAAAACATTTCCTTATATTGATTTTGGAGACATGATTTTCTGAAAACATTAAAGAGGAAGTAGCCCATTCTCCTTGATTTTTTATCATGCATGAACCCATATTATAGGAATTGTTGCCTTTTTATACTTTTTACCGCTTTTTTATGAAAGTACATTTAGGAATGAAAAAAAGTTGCATGCAATTCTCAATAGAGCACTTTTTGAGATATTTTATTTCTCTTTAAAAAATAGAAACATCTCTGAGTTTTCATCGTTGCACTCGTTAAATCTATACAACGATGCTCTGAGCAACTCTTTTTTTATCTTTTTCCAGCTCATTAAACTGAAAAAGACCAAGGGAGCATTCTTTTTAGGCATTTTTTTCTCGCTCTTTAAACTGAAAAAATCTCGAGCTTTGTCTTTAGGCTCGTTAAACTTTATAAAGATGACTCGAGCATTCTTTTAGGTACTTTTCTCGCTCGTTAAACTGAAAAATCCCGAGTTTTTGTTACCGGGCTCATTAAAAATATACGGCAACAGCCAAAGCACTTTCTTTTTTGGGACCATTTCTCGCTCTTAAATCGAAAAATCCCCGAGTTTTTCTCCTCCTTCGAGCTTGTTAAATCTATGAAGAAGGAATGAGCAGTTCTTTTCCCTCTTTTTCTCGCTCACTAAACTGAAAAAGATACCCTGAGTTTTCTTCATTTGACTCATTAAAAATTTTGATGAAGGTATTGAGTTTTTCATCGCATGACTCATTAAAAATTCATGACGAAAAATGAGTTTAGTCTGTCGCCTCGTACTCGTAACAAAATGAGGTCGACATCTATTGAAAATAGGTTTCTCTTTATCCGGGTTCAATAGATTAACTAACATAAAAGTAACTGATCCAGGTATACTATTAACCTTTTGTCGCACCCAGTTAACAACTATGACAAAGGGGCCACCATGGGGTTGCTCTTTATGATCTTTTCAGACTCTCTAAATATGAAAAGACCACTAAGTTGTCTAGCCTAGACTCTTTAAATTACACAGACAAGATATAGAGTCATTCTTTTTACGATACTTTTCATACTCTTAAAACATGAAAAAATCGACGAGTTTTCCTGTCTGGACTCATTAAACTAATCAGATAGGGCAAAGAGTCACTCTTTTTGCAATCCTTTTCAAACTCTTTAAATATGAAAAGATCAATGAGTTTACCCGTTTGGACTCATAAAATTAATCAGACAGGGAAAGTGGACAATACAATTGTATTCCATATTAGAAAGCGTGCTTTGTCCATAGTCATTCCCTTGAACATGGCACTCCCTCAGATAAACCTTCCTTTTGATGGCCTCTCAATATGAACCCTACCATCCTATGAGTTTTAGCCTATATACCCTGATGTAATTGCATCTCTGTATCCTAACACTCTGTAGTGTTCATGAGTCTAGTGCTGTCTAGTTAAAACAATTGTCGTGCCTTCTATTGTTCAAGGGTTAACCATTTGTTTCCTCCATCAACTAATCAAACATATCCTTTCATCATGCCCTTCATTGTTTAGATCCAAATGCTCAAAAGATCCCTCAAAAACCAAAATCATTCTTGTCCCGTTTCATGTCGATTGATGTAGGACAAATTATTTCCTACCTTTCGATAGGTTTCTTCCTATCAACTTCAACAATCTATCTAGGAAGATAACCCAGAAACACATTTAGTGCCTTGGTACTTGCAGCCATTAGTGGCAGGTTGCCTTGTGTTTGATCAGGGGTTCTCATTATTGACTCCTGGTTAAATGGTTCTATGGGTGTCGAAGACAAAGACATATTTCACACTCGTTAGATTGCACTGTGCATCTTGGAGACCATCACCATTATCGGTGGCCTTCCTCACATCTGTTAACGGTCTCCATTATTGGCTGGTAATTAGATGATTTCGTGCATGTTCGACGTCAACGCATATATTCGCATGTATCGATCTATGTTGTTCAGTGAAGCGGAAATCAAGACCTTGGGTAGAGGCTTGCATCATTCAGCCTTGTTTCCTCTCCCAAGCTGTGGATATTGTTTTTTGGAGACAGTTGTTTTAGGATGATTCTATTATGACACTGGATCCGCATTATGCTTATCGGCGGCCAGTATTGTCATATCTCTTTGGAGAAAATTACTCTGACATAGCTATTAAGCATGGGAATGCCCGACTCAGGACATGATTTTAGCAGTTTTATATATATATATGTGTTGTATTAGGTTTCCCTTGCCGCCCGAAGCTTCTCTCTCTCTAAATTTTGACAGGAAAAATTACAGTTTTAGTAAAGTATTTCAGCCATCGTCTCTGCCTCTGATCTCATACTTTAGGGGGCATCTGTTATACAACAAAATGACCTCCTCATCAACTTAGAGGTGAAAGGCATGATGACTGAAGCAAAGACAACAAGTACAAGCCTTGATTCCACACTAACACTGGTTGTACACTAACAACCTGCTTTATAAAGCTTGTTACCAAGCCTGGAGGTGCGTTAGTGACCCTACTAAAGCATGTTGCTAGTTAGGGGACAACGTTAGTGAAACTAAGGGAAGTTCCAAGGGTCAAACCAACGAATTGACTCACAAATATCTAGATATTTGTCCCTAAATTTACTCAAGAAAAGCAAGGAAACATCCAAAATCAACATATTTGGAGAAATTCTAATCTGAAAAAAGGAGGCAATGGGAAAGAGCTGAAAAGCAGGGCAAGTTCATTGCTTTTGCCCTAGTGAACTCTATGAGGAACTTGGCAACCCTAACTCAATTGCTATATAAGCAATGGGAGGGTCATTATGAAAGGGGTCAGAGCATTTGAAAGGATAGCCTACTAAGCTGTTGTGAACTGTCACATATCTGAAGAAGTGAGCTAGAAGAGAGAGAGAGAGAGAAGCGGAAGGGGAAAAGGAAGACTGATACAATAGATGGTTGTAATCACTCTTTCGTTATTAATACAGAACTGTAGTTGTGTTCCCTACTCCATGGTGTCGGTAACATTGTTCATTAAGTTTTTCATTTGATACTTGTTTATATGAGTAGTTTAGTTGTATGCAAATATATGTTCATTGTGTATTCATATATTGGTTTTCAAGGTTGTATGTGGTGATTGTGTTTGCCTTTCCTTTGTGCAGGAATTGATTTGGAGCCAGCTTTGAGGGAGTTCCTCTTGGCTGCATTGTGATCTCCAAACAAATCTAGAAGGAGACTTGAGGTAATCCTCTTTCCATACTTTGTTAATTGATATTTGTATATGAACATGTGTATAACTTGGTAGCATCTGTAGATAATCTTATAGTCTATCGAAGGTCCTGGGAAGGCCTTTGAGGGTAGTTTTCATTCTCCATACACCATGCATTTTACCCCATAGCATTACGACAGGGAAAACTTCGGACACTGGTTCAAGTTCGAAAACTATTGTATCTTCATCAAACATAAATCCTTCAAATGAGGATAAAGAGTTGAATTGTTTAACATAAGGATAACCTTTAAGCATACAAAGATAGATACAATGTTTGACAGTGGATCACAGGCCAATATAATATCTGAATATTTAGTTAAGATTTTGGGTTTGAAAACACAGAATCATCCAAGACCTTACCCATTAGGATGTATAAATAAATAAACTAAGATAAAAGTCACAAAAAAATGTCGATTAAGATTTGCCATTACAGCTAATTACATTGATGAAGTGGAATTAGATGTGGTTCCAGTAGACATATGTGGAGTTGTCTTAGGAAGTCCTTATCTTTATGATCGTGATGCAGTGTTTTACAGGGGAGAGCATAAATATCACCTTAAGAAAAATGGGGTTGAATTTATTGCTAGGGCATATCAAAGTAAAAATCATTTGAATATTAATGCTAATCAGATGAAGTGATTAATAAGTTCAAATAAAAGATTTGTAATCATGTGTGTAAAAGAACAACATAGGAGTCACCATGATATTTGTTCAAGTTATGAGTCCCAGTTTAAAGATAGTTTTATCAAAGAGGTAGAAACTTTTCGAGCTCTATTCAAAGAAACCAAACATCTTACTCATAAGCAGGGAATACAACATGAATTACAGTTTATGCCTAAATCTCCTCTTCCTAATGTCAGAATGAATCAATTCAGTTCAAGTTTGGAAATTAACAGTTACAGGGATACAAGTCATTATTGGGGAAAGTCAATGTTCAATTTATCTTATATTATGTCACCATTTCATGTTTCAAATAGTTTGGAAACCTATTTTCAAGTGGAGAGGAAAATCTATTTGTTTTCATCTCAAAGCCTTTTCTAAAGCAGTGTCATAGTATTTAAGGGAAACTTATGCATCAGGGAAAAGTGCTAATCAGTGGGAACATCAATTAATGAATAAGGGAAAAGTGATTCAAACAAATCAACAACTAATTCAACGCTTTCAAAGACAAACTAAGTTGCAGCAATTTTCACCTTACAGTTTGATGGGTTTATAGTAACAAGTTCACTTAGTAATCAGGAAGCAGGAAGGTAAGTCAAGTCAAGTAGCTGGTTTGATGTCAAAAGTATCTTTGATTGTCTCTGTTATTCCACAAAATATACTGTTAATACATGTCAATGGTATTGAACAATATCTTGTAGAGACTATTTTCAAAGATGATTATGAATCACTAACTCATGGTATTTTGTGGAAAGAAATCAATTGCCATGTTCATAACAGGTTGTTTGACCATTTTTGCAAGTTGTTCATACTGCAGATGGATGGAACAGGTCACCGAATCAAAATGTGCCATGGTCAACATCATCAGGATCATCACTTGTAGGTGATTGATCAAATGTATTGGTACATCATCAGGACAAGGTGGAAAGTGAGGGAGCTCTACCCTCATCGACTATTTGTTTAGTCAAACTTTTGTGGTCCAAAAGATTTCAAGTGGAGAGGATTGATCCATGAGGATCTCATCAGATCAGTTGCACAGGTTCATCGTCAGTGTTCAGTGTCATCATCAGCATTTAGTTTAGTGTCGTCAGCTTCGACAGTGTTGTTTATGGTTTAGGGTTTTCATGGTGATGGTTTTGTATCGGGTTGTCGACAAGTGTTCATCGACAGTTCCACCAGGATTGATCACTGACATAGGTGTGTCGTCTATTGCAGGGGTTCGATATGGGTTGTTGTCATGTGATGTCGTCACAAAAGTAGCTTGTGTCGATGATATGTATGTGGGTGAATGTCACTTTGTGACATTTAGTTGTAAAGGGTTTTTTCTTATCTAATGTAAACCTAATGCAAACCTAAACCTAGAACCTAATGCAACATTCAAAAATGCATTAAAACCTAAAACATTGAGCCATACCCTAGTCCTAAACCTAGCCCTAAAAAGCTATGTTAAAAAACCATATATCATAACCCAATTTCCTAAGTCTAACCCTATGTATGAACTCTCAAACATTACAAAACATTGGAAATCATAAAAACATTAAAAAATAAATGACACAGTTAACCACGCTCTCAAAACCACAGCAGAACTGCATTCATGTGAACAAAAGGGTTAACGGTTAGCAGAGTACACCATAGTTCCTAACCGCAGTCTTAACCGCCGAGGAGACCGCATGTCATGTGAATGGTTAGTGGTTAGCCGCGGGGTTAGCGTCGGGAGTTAACCGTTCGGAACAAAGCCTAAACCGTAACTGCATCGAGACTGTAGTCATGTGAACAAAGGAACCATTGGAGTTCATCGCAAAGTTAATGTAACCACAATGGAGTTGTTGTCGTAACTGTTGACATGTGAGCATCGATGTTAACTGTCAGAGCGATGGTAGCTGAAGCCACCGGGGGAAGACCGCGGAGGTGGAAGTTGGTGGTTAGACCATCGTCTATTCACATGGGTGGTCAACCTCCTCCGCCCAGTGAGTAAGCCTCCAATGGCTATGTTTTAATACAAAATCTTTTTATGGGTTTTATTAATCTTTTTTTGCTATTATTAATGCAACCACCTTGTTACCATTACCTAAGGTGTCAACTAAGCATAAGACTGAGTATCTACCTATCCAAATCAAACAAATTCATGCTTATCTTAGCCATGGGAGCTTCGAATGTACCTGGAAGGTTATAAATTCACCTTTTTGTCATGAAGAAAGACATTAGAGTGATTTTGGTTTTTGTATGAACGTTCTGGAGGTCATAGGCATTTTTTGTTTTCAGTGTAACAGGAGCATCCAGAGTCAGAATTGGGAACCGTGACAAGTGTTGGAAAGCTGGTTCAGAGAGATATCCTTTAACAGTGACCAGAGGTGCCTACGTGCACATTCAGTGTGGTCAAATTTCTGTGTAATCGACCTATTCTATTTCAATCCTAATAAAGTGGTCGCCCATCTTGAAAGTGGACCCAGAGATGTAGTCCATCAGGGACAAACTCCATAATCAATATTGTTGTCTGGTATTGTTGTATTTTAGCTGTTTTCACTTCTATTTTTCATCGTACTTATGTTTTATCAGCTATCGTAAAAGTCTTTTTCTCGAGCAGTTCTCACACTTTCAACATTTTCAGTTAACATTTTATTCATTAATGGCTAATCAATTCTACATTAGTTTTAACTTATGATCATTTCAGATCATAAAGTTTTCTAAATGACTTCAAAGAATGTAGTTAAAGGGTAAGAGAAGTCAGCGGAGGAATTGGGGTACCTGATGGTAGTATAAATCTAAACAAGTTTTCTTTGTCATTTTGGGGAAATATTTATAAGTTTCCACCAATATTTTGTCAATAAAGTGTCGGGGTTTCTCAGTAATAAGGAGTTTAAAGGAATTTTGAAAAATAGAGGATTTATTAGTAGGGGAAAAAATATGAAATAAACCTGATTGGATTAAGTGAAAAAGGTCATTAGACTCATTGAAGTGGTTCAAAGCTTCTTGGCCAACAACTAGAAGGTCAAGTGAACATGGATAATCATAGATATCCGATTCTCGTTTAATTAAACTAGTATTACATGGATGTTTTGAATCAGTGGGTTGGGTTTCTTTGAGCTTAATTATTTTAACATATAGGAAATTGAAAGAGGCAAAAGACTAGCAACACCCATTAAAACTAAAAATTTCGAGCTGAATTGGAACACTAAGATGGCGCTCAGGATGACACGACAACTGAAACTGGTGAGTAGGCCAATATTCAATCGCATGAACACATTTTGTCTAGTCACCTTCAAGTGTAAAATCCATTTTTTATTTTAATTTTTGGCAGAACTTCACATTTTAACCATTTAGTTGGATGACATCATGTCACCGTGGCACTGACGGGGTGCCACTTCACTGTCTAATGTGCGAGGTTGTATGGCACGCTACTAATGTGGCAGGTTCTCCTTTTGTCACTCGTTCACTTGGAATCACTCACACGGTAGGCTCACTTATTATAATATGTTTAGCGAATATTATAATATGTTTGGTAGGTAATAAAATGGACCCTCAATGATTTGATGATGGAGGGAAGTTGGAATATTTGATGACTCATATTTAATATTAGAGTCCCCCTCCTGCTTGTCACCAGGGGGACCAACATTCATAGTTTCGATGCAGGTTCTGTCAAATTAATCTCAAAGTTAGAGTTCATGACTTCCATATCGATGGAATGCGGGGATCAACCTTGTTATGCTATGGATAAAGAGGGGGATGTTTACATTCATAGTGTGGAAGAAAAAAATACTTAATTGTTATTATATTATATATACAATTAAGTTCTAATATATAACATATGCATTGGTTTTTTGAACGTTCTTGGTGACAGTGATTTTGGGCATCCGGCCTTATTTTCCTACAAGGTTTGTTTATATTTAAAGTTTTAGCTACCATGATTATTTAGCCATAAAGCCAAATTTAAATATTAATAAGAGTTTTGAAAGTCTTTTGGGTTTTTTAAATGGGTTAAAATTTTAATGAAGGAGAGAAAAGTACAAAATAAAAGTTTGAAAAATGTTTATTTTTTATTATGATTAAATACAAAGTAGGGGTTTGTTTTTTTTTACAAACACAAGGTTAATTATAACAAGGTTTCTTTGTTTATAATTGTGGCTATTAAATTTGAACATATAAGTATGTTCAACTTAATTATTATAGTAATTGAGAGTAGTGATGTTGTAATTTTTATTAATAATGAGATTTTGTCTTATAGACTTAAGTAACTATCTAAATATTTAGTAAAAGCATTTTTGACAATTTAATTATATTTAGAGTCATATTAATATATATTTTAAATACACGGGCCTTAAATGAAGGTTAAGATCCTCTATGTGAATAAGGCATTTGTAGTGGTGGATTAGCTTTTTAGGTAGACTAATAACTAGGGGCTTTGATTGAAATCACTTCTAGCTTCCTTTTTACTAAACTTTGCTATCATATGCACAATCAATTTTGGTGTAGTGAACCATTTTCTTTTAATCACTGCAACATGACTCTCAAGTCTTTTTTCTATAATAATTTTTTATCACTTAGATTCAAACATGTCTAGCTTAATATTTTTTTGTACCATAAATGTTTTGTCTGCCATCTAGATGGAGTGATCCTTGAACTTGAGGAATAAATTCTTAAGCATTATATCATATCAATAATGATTTAATCTCTGTGTTAAATGAATTAGAAAAATTATTAAAATTGCGACCTTAGTGCTTCTAAAAATACATCTTTCTTCCAAATTATTGGATTTCCCAACATAATCATGTAGTCCCACATTTAACATTTATCTTGGTCATAAGTGTGTTGTACCCTAAATGTCAACTTCAAATTAATTTTTAAATAATATATATGTAAAAATACATATTTCAACTAACAATCTTAATTATTATAAAGATAAAAATGAAAGCTGAATTTTATATAAGTTGTTATAATAATGTTTCATTATAATTAATTAAATTAAAAAACTTATTTTGTATAAAACATATAAAATTAATATCTAAAAAAATATAACCTTCTTAAATAATTCAATGCTTGCTTGGAATAATAAGTTCATGAAGGCATGCATGAACTTTAATGTTTCACCAACAATTCTCTAAGATCACATTTACTGTCACTTTATTGGAATCACTTCCATTTGACCTTATTATTCATTTTGTTTGTTGCATAGACTTCTTAAGTTCTTAAGATTGTGTTTAGGGTGACCTTTTAGAATCATTTTATTTGGCCTTAGTCCTCATTTTATGTATTGCATAAACTTATTTCCATTTCCACAGGAAGATACTTTGATTATAGTATGATCCTACCTTTATATCAATGAGAAGAAAATATTCTCAAGAAATAATTTCCCTATTAATAGAATGGAAGTTGTGGTACACTAGACACATACTTCCTATAATGAATGAACGTTTTATAAACATTTTCTAAAATGGCACAACATACTTCTTGTTGAGTCTGATTTTGTCCATTTTTGATAATGTTCTAAGGTTTCTCCTTCCTATTTTGAACTATTTTGACCCTTCATGACTCTCTTTTTGCCATATCCTATGTGTTTAGACCAAAAGGGCATTGTGGGCTTTAAGGTGTGCAAATTAGTCTGAAAAGTATCATTTCAATTTATTCTTGAGTATTTCTGAAGTCAAATGGTAGCTAATCAAATTATCTATACTTCAAGAGTGTTGAAAAAATCCTATGAAAATAAAATATCTTCTGAATCAGTTTCGTGATTTCCTACAGATAGATCGTGATTTCCTATAGAGTGACCAATTTCCTGTAGATATGCCGATTAACTGTAACCGCTCTGATTTCCTGAAGTGATCCCGACGGTTGAGTATGTTCCGGTCAGCCTCAAAGAGAACGAAAACATGGGTTTTGTCAAGAAATCCGTCTACATGGATGTTGTCCTATTGGGAGCCTCACAACTGCCACCGAAGCCACCCAGATCTTCACACCTCTCATGGACAACTGTAGTGGGAAACAACCTCAGCAACCTCACGAGATCATTTTGATTCATGCTTTTAGTCATGGATCAAACTCAACATGCTTATTTTTATTGTCTTTTCCAGTTATTATTAGCAGACAATTGCAATATTTTAGTTTTCCTAATTTGGGTAAGCTTATGCCTCTGTACTTGTATAAATACTTTTATGTTTCATTTGTAAAGGGGGGGATATACCAGACTTTTGGTACTTCAGTAATACTTGTTAAATCAATACCAAGTTCAATTTTTGTTGATCTTGTGTAAACTCCTTTAGCAGTTGAAGGTGTTGTGAGTAAGGGAGGGCCCCCTTTACTCACAACTCCCATAGTTGCATACTCTGCTCTTTTAATTACTTTCATGAATTCATAGAGTTATTACACAACTTTTGATTCCTCTTTTCTAAATTTCAGCAGCACATGTGTGATAATTGAATGGTAAAGCTTATGTGATGAATATGTTTGGAGTATTTGAGTAGGATTTAAACTTACATTGCAAAGTGTTGAATTGATTCAATTATTGTTTGATTGATCTATTATTTTTTTCTGATCAACATCAATAATTTTCATAGCTTTAGAGGGATGATTAAATCCGCTCCATAGCCTTTGCTGCAAAGTGTTGATGGGAAAAAGGGATATTGAATTTGTGTGTGTATGTGATTTCATTTAGGAAAACACTTAAAGTATTAGCCTGCATATATTTTATGTAACATCTCACAAGGTTACCTACCCCTGGTTGATAATTTATGTCTGTCAAATTATAAGTCTATAATTTTCCCAAACATTTTGGCGTTGTTTCCAGGGAGGTGCTAAGGGATGATACTGAAAGTGTTTTAGTATGATTTATTTTTGTTTAAGTTTTTCAGGATTGGGAGAGTCAAAGTGGTAAGATGTGGGGTAAGGCCTATGCACCTGAAGAGATCAGAATTTGCCAAAGCCACGTCCTGATTGTTTGGTAAGTAGAAGTTTTGTTTTTTTTTTAATAGGGGCCAATATAAATTTTGAAGTATTTTTAGTGGTGGTGTGAGCACCACTTCGTTCACTAATAAATTGGCAGGGAAAAAGAAGTTTGGAAAGAACAAGGAAAAGGAGTTAGAAGGATCTGAACCAAGGACTAACATTTCTAAACAAGGATTGACATTTGATCCTAAGTAGAGCAATACCCCCACAACAAAGAAGAATCCTTCTGACAGAGAATCCTCTATTGTTGCTCATCAATAATCTCCTCTTACTAGGGGGACATCATCCTTTCTTAGTGGTCAACCTGAAGAGGAATTCCTCTTCAATCCTATTCAAGAACCAGAGTTCCAGATAATTGACTCTAAAGGATTTGTAGCTTACCAGGGTCCCACTCCCTTTTGGTTCAATATGGCTCATTTAGAGGGTACTGGTACTACAAATGGGGACTATCATGAGAAGGAAGAGGAACCATTTACATTCGAATTTCCTATCAAAGATTCTGTTGGGACCAGTCAGATGAAAAACATTCCTCCCTCTGCTTTGCCTAATTTTTGTGGTACCTCTAGTGAAGATCCCGATGCTTTCTTATTCAAGTTTGATGTATTGTGCAGGAGCTACAATTACTCTTCAAATGCTCAAAAGTTGAAGTTGTTTCCTGCCACATTAAAAGATGCAGCTCTTAGATGGTTCATGGGACTAACTGCAAATTCCATTTCGACATGGGATGACATGAAGAAGGTGTTCCTGAAAAAGTACCAGGATTATTGTAAAACTAGGGACATCAGGGAAGAAATCTTTGGCATGACCAAGAAAGAGGAAGAAAGCCTGGAAGACTTCCTGAAAATATTCTAGTATAATTTTCAAAGATCCAAGATGAACTGACTGAACAAGGAAACACTACGAACAATTTTGCTAAGAGCCATAAGGCCAAAATCGCTCAAGGTTTTGAACTTGATGGGAGCAGGTGATGTATCAAAATTGAGTTATGATGATGTGTGCGAGTTGTGTTGACGATATTCGAGGGGAAATTCTAAGGTTGGAAAAGGATCAAGAGATACCTCTTCAAGATTCACTAAGTCAGTTGCAGGGGCTAGGGTAACCAAAGCTAAAATGGGAAACTTATTTGAAAATTTTAAAACTGGCATTCTTAGCACTTTGTCTTCACAGTTAGATGTTTTGCAGGCTAAGAATAAGTAGGAGGAAGTGGAGAAAGCCTTGTATGTGTTATGCTCCAAGCGCAGAAAAAAACATCCCTTGAGGGAGTGTCCTACAGACAATATAGAGGTATGCCGAATTTGTGAGGCTGGTCATTCCACTGTTCAATGCCCTTCTCTTCCAAATATTAAAGTAACATATCTAGCAGATTAGGAAGCTGTCAATGTACTCTATGTAATGACACCTCAAAAACCATGGCAGCCACGTCCTACAAGTATGTCACATAAACATTCTCAATTTCCTTATGCCCACAACTAGATGTGGAACATTCCAATGCCCTGGAAACCTTGGCCTCCACAACAACCTTGGCACGGGAATTTTCCTTGCCTTGCTACACTAAATTATGCCCCTCAAAAATTTTATTCACCACAACCCATGCCACAACAAATGGTTCAGCCACAACAGCAACAACTTCAATTGCCCGCCCCACCAAATCAACCATGACCCACACAACTTCCTTCCCAACCAGTATCCAATCCCAACAATAAAGCCATCCAATCTACTCACAATATTGGAGTGTCAACCTATCCCACTTTTCCTTCCTATTGTATTGCACCACAGCCTCTACAAGAAATTTATGTTCCTGTGCTACAGGAATTTCCTATGTCACTGCAGGAAATCAAACTCAGATTAGGAAAAGCGGTGACTCATCCCAGAAAAATTGAAGAGATTATAGAGGAAGACACTCTGGATACACCTGAAGTAGAAAACACCACAGAACTAGCAGAACAAACCATTCCAAAGTCACAAGAACCTTCCTCATCTCATTTTTTCCAGCCTCATTTTCCAGAGAGGTTGAAGATGAAAATAAAATAGCCTGAGTTCGATCTTGTGTCTGAACTGAGAAATGTATGCATTAAGATCCTGTTACTGAAAGAAATTAAGGATATCCCTATTTATGCCAAAACAGTGAGGGATCTATGTACCAAGAAACGAGGGAGACAAAAGAAGGAACCTTATACAATTCAAGTAGGTGGAAAACTTGAAAGTCTTATGTCCTCTGGATTTGTTACCGAGGAATATGCAAATCCTAGAATCCCTGTGGTTACCACCTTTATCAATGGGTATCTGATAAGAAACACTCTAATCAATTTAGGTGCAACCATCAATGTGATGACAATGGAGACATTATCTCACATAGGATCCTTTGACTTACTTCCTACTCCTACCATGTTAGAATTAGCAGATAGGTCTAAGGTAAAGGCAGAGGGTGTATTAGAAGACATTTTCATTTCATTGGATTCCTAGAAGTACCATGAATATTTCTATGTTCTTCAACCTAGGACCAACTTGGTAGGGAATCATTTGATCTTCGAGAGACCTTGTTTGGCTACGTTTGATGCCTACATAGGGTATAGGTCTAGACACATGACCATCGCTCATGGGGATGAAAATAAACACATCAACCTATACCCCCCACCAAACCCCTCCATACCTACTAGGATGATGAAGAACATAATTCAGAAGCTATTCACCCAGTATTGACAATATCCCAAGCCATGAGCCTTAAGGAAAATTCAGAGGAAAATATGATAAATTGTCATATTTCTAATCCTGATTTTTCACAGCATTTAGAAGGACAGTCTAGTCTTAATCTAGATATCATTACTAACCTGCAGAACTCTTATAAATATAATATAGCAGTTGAATTACATTCATCCCTCTTATTTGCATTTCCCGCGTATTCAATGAATGAATGTGGAGGTAAGGTAATTGAAATTTCTTTTGGAAAACCCCTAAATATCAATTATGCCTTGACTCCTGAACATGAGGAACAATTAATTCAGACATTGAAATACTTTTCAGATACATTTTCTTGGGAATACATAGACATGAGGGGTATTCACCCAAATACATGCATTCATCATATCTACATAGAGGGAAATTCCAAGCTCGTGAGACAACCACAAAGGAGAATGAACCCTGCTTTGAGAGAAATTGTAAAAAATGAGTTGCAAAAATTGTTAAACGTAGGGTTCATTTATCCCATTTCAAATAGCCACTGGGTATCCCCATTGGTTATTGTCCCTAAAAAGAATGGTAAATGGTGAGTGTGTGTTGATTATAGGGAACTAAACAAAGCTACATTAAAATATCGCTTTCTCTTGCCTTTTATAGACCAAGTGTTGGACACTCTAGCAGGGAAGATATATTTTTCTTTGCTAGATGGGTTCAGTGGGTACAACCAAATTAGGATAGCTGCAGAGGACCAAGAGAATATTAAATTAACATGTCCTTGGGGAACCTATGCATATAATGTCCTACGATTTGGTTTATGTAACGTGCCAGCCTCATTTCAAAGGGAGATACTTGGTATTTTCTCTAATTGTTTGCATGATTACGTAGAGCTTTACATGGAAGATTTTACAGTAATGGGTGATACTCCTGAAGAAGCTCTACACAATCTTACGAGAGTTTTGCAGAGATGTAAAGAAACTAATATTTCTTTGAGTAATGAAAAATGTTTTATGATTATGACTGAGGGTATTGTTTTAGGTCATCATGTATCTACTGCAGGAATTAAAGTTGACTTGACTAAGATCAAAGTAATTAAAAAGTTTCCCCCACCAACCAATCAAAAGGGAGTTTAAGATTTCCTTGGACATGTAGGCTACTACAAAAGGTTTGTTGAGAATTTTACAAAGGTAGCCTTGCCATCGCTTAAATTATTTACCAAAGAATTTGAATTTCATTGGAGTGATGAGTGTTAAGCTACATTTGATACACTCAAGGAAAAGATTTCTTCAGCACCTGTCTTGAGAGGTCCAGATTGGAAATTTCTCTTTCATATTTCCACTGATGCCTCTGATTCAGCTATAAGAGCAGTATTGGGCCAAAAAGAAAATATCGTAACCAATGCTATCTATTTTGTTAGTAAAAATTTAACTCCTGCAGAACTAAATTAAACCGTAACTGAAAAATAGTTCCTTGTTGTAATTTACACTATTAATAAGTTTAGACATTACATCATTGGTTATGAAGTTTTTGTACATAGTGATCATTCTGCTATTCGATATCTCCTTAACAAACTAGTCACTAATGGCAGGATTACTAGGTTTCTTTTGTTGCTGCAGGAATTTGATATCACGGTATTAGATAGGTTGGGAAAACAAAATCAAGTAGTTGATTTCCTATTTCGGCTCAACCATGTAGGTGAGTATATTCCTATTAATGATAACTTTCCTGATGAGAATTTGTTTTCTATTTCTATCAAAACACCTTGGTTCGTAGACATGGCCAATTATCTTGCTATAGGAATGTTACCACCCTACTTCTCATCTAGTCAGAAAAAGAGAATTATTAGAAAAAGTGTTGATTACTCTTGGATAAAAGGAGACCTATTTTGCACTAGACATGACTTGATTATTCGCATGTGTGTTAGAGAGGATGAGATATATGATATCTTAAGAGCTTGTCACGATGAACCCTATGGAGGACATTTTGCAAATAAGCAGATAGCCTATCAGATCCTTTGCTCAGGTTAATGCTAGCCAAGTCTTTTCAAATATGCAAAGGAGTATGTTCATAAATGTGACAACTTCCAAGGATAGGGCGACCTGTTCAAGAGGATGAAATGCCTTTGCAGCCACAAGTTCTCATAGAATCATTCGAGAGGTGGGCCCTTTATTTCGTAGGTCCCATCAATCCTATGTCCAAAGGTAAGAAGTATATTTTAGTTTGTACTAATTATGTTACGAAGTGGGTGGAAGCAAGGGCACTACCTAGAGCAACGGAGAAGCTAGTGGTCAATTTTTTTATTCCTGATATTTTGTAAGATTTGGGGTACCAAGGGAAATTTTTACGGATCAAGGTACTTAGTTTGTGTCGAAGATTGTGCACAAAATTGTACAGAAATATTAGATTACCCATAGAAAATCCACCCTTTACCATCCATAGGCCAATGGGCAAGTGGAATCAACAAATAAGGTGTTGGAAATAATACTGACTAAGACAGTGCAATTACATAAGAAGGATTGGTCTAATTGACTTTCTGAGACATTATGGGCCTACAGGATCACATGGATAAACACTACTGGCTTCTCTCCATATGAATTGGTGTATGGAAAACAAGTTTTATTGCCAATTGAATTTTAGATAAAAAATTTTAAGATGGTAGCAGATTTGGGCATAAACTTTGATGAAGCACATTAGTAGAGAATATTGTAGCTTAATGAGTTGGATGAGATTAGGCGAGATTCTTTTCAGCATACTGATCTAATCCAACAAAAACGAGCTATATGACACAATAGATACATTAATAAAAATTAGTTCAAAGAGGGAGATTGGGCATTGTTTTTTGATTCAAAATTTAAGAATTTGAAAGGGAAATTTAACACACATTGGCTTGGCCCCTATGAAATTGAAAAAGTTGTTTATAATGGATCTGTTCGGGTTAAAACAATTGATGATGGAAATGCTACCTTTTTGGTGAATGGGAATAGACTCAAATTATATCAGAAGCCCCAATCTAAGGAGGAATTTTTGGAAGAGATTGTGAAGAAGAAAGAGATGGAAATGGTGGAAAAGGGAGTCATTCCTTTCACTACCTCTTCTTGATTTTCTGCCATAATAGATTGAACTTACTTTGTTCCTTCTCGTGCTTAGTAAAACATGAAAGGAATGTATATTACGTATAGGTTTATTCCTTTTTCTGGCCTCAATAGACTAATTACAGAAAAGGAGCCCCCTTGGAGTATTCTTTTTCAGTATTTCAGACTCTATAAAATTGAAATCTGGTGAGCTTGAACTGCCCCGGGCTTGCTAAAATCACAGGATAGTAGATCCTTTGGATCCTCAAAATAAATTTGGTCTTTCAGTTAATTTTTGTTTTGCTCGTGTTGGATTGATGTGGGATCTCTTAAGGCCCTCCTTCCAACAATCTTGGCCCATCGACATCAATAAATTATCTAGGTTCAAGATTAGTGACTTTTCATGCCGTGAAGCTTGTATACCTCAATGACAAGCTATATTGTCATTAGAAATGGATATTCATCATGGATCCTTGACTACTGGATCCTACAGGGGGGTCGACAACATCTCATACATTCACACCTGATAGGATGCATCGGAGGTACCTTGGTCCATGCTTTCATTAATGGTGATGGACCTCGCGTTGGTTAACAACTGACCTTAAGGGTTGTTAATCCAATGAGATTACTACAAATTCGACCTCAACACCTATATTCATGTGCAATAAATTGTACAAGAAAAGGGGAGAACACAGTTTCCTGTATAAGGATTTCCTACAGAGAAGTTCAACAATTGCATTTCCTGCAGCAAAGCCCTTATTTCGTGAAGAACAAATTTCCAGCAGAACATTTTCTTAAAGAATATGGCAAGTATTGATCATCTTGATTATTAGTTGAGGCTACATAATTAGATGATCTTGCACATGATATGGTCTCAAGGTGGTTTATAATTCCAAATCGAGTGCAGCCATCACCCAAGGTACTTGACCATTGCAAGGTAAGATCAAGCAGGCACGTTTGGCTTTAGAATACTTAAGGTAAAAAGGTAATGGTACGAAACTTTTGATTTTGCATGAATACAAGTCACGACCACCCTCGCAGAATAAGGTGATGATGAGTTGTTGTGTCATTACACGAGTTCACATTCCCAATTATTATTTCAATTATTTT
Source organism: Pinus tabuliformis (assembly GCA_031772625.1). NCBI lineage: Eukaryota > Viridiplantae > Streptophyta > Pinopsida > Pinales > Pinaceae > Pinus > Pinus tabuliformis. The sequence continues at coordinate 338,903,104 of CM062820.1, forward strand.
CCCAGCATTTATCCCACAGAACGAATCGTGATGGAAATCATGATCAAGTTCTATGTTGTTCGATGTTGCCTTATTACTATTGAAAATAGCAACAAGAAATTCTAAGAAGTGCTAAATTTAGCACATCTATAAATAGCATTTCGGGATACCTTCCTATTTTAGTTAGTCCCTGAACTAAAATAGAGAAGTAAAAATTTGAATTTGATCTTAGCAATTGTTTGTAAAATAATTAATTAATTCATCTTGAGTTAATTAGTTGTATAAAATCAAACATGAAGTCTACATGAAGACATGCAACAGTTTCTCCATTGATTGAGGAATTTATCCATTAGTTAAAGAGATAAGGATGAGTTGTAATTAGTTGGCTTAGTTAACTGAGTCAAGTCCAGTTAGATTAGTTCAAATAGTTTGTTGAACTAATTGTGAGTTCAGTTAGTTAATGCATGCATGCATGTAACTGTTGCACTTCAGATAACTGGATATTCTCTCATAAATAACTCATGCATGTCAGTTCAGTTAGAGACCCAGTTGAGATCATATGGAGGGACAATGTACTATCAGTTGTAGGAATATTCCATTGTGAATATCTCTTGCATGAAAAAGGAATTCATTCCTTAGAGATTGCGTAGCTACTTCTTCAGTTTAGTGAGTGTGTGATGAGGCCAATTACACAGGTGGCATCATTGGACCCCAAGAAAAACTGCGCAAGGAAATAGGAGGTTTGGAGGGCTGAGGGAAGGCATATATAGTGTCTATTCAGTCTGTGAGTTGTATTGTTTTGATTGCAGAGAGAGCAGGATAGCTTGTGAGCTGATTCTTTTTGTAATCTCAACATATTTCCACTTGTATGATAATACAAAGATTGGGGTTTTAGGTTGAGGCTTTCCCCAGGTTATTCTTCTGTGTTCATGTGTGATTGATTTCTCATTCTTAGTTATATGTGTTCTATTTGATCTTGCTCAAAATCGATTAATCTTCTGCAAGTTTGTTGTAGAAGTAGATCTTGTATTTTGCTTTAGTAGATTTCATTATCAGGTGATCTACAGATTGGAAATTTCTACATGGTATCAGAGCAAAGGTGATTAAAGTGAATAATAGTATACAAGAAGGGAGAAGTTCAAAGTTTGAGGTTCTTGAATATACAAATCGAGTTCTTATCACATCTCAATTTCACCAATGGCTTTCAACGGCTTAAGACTCGAGTATGCCCTTGATGCAGGTAGCTCGAATTATATAGCCTGGAAGGATCGCATGGAAGCAGTATTAGAGGATAACGGTCTAAAGGACTTCATTGATCAAGAAGTCCCCAAGCCGGCAGCATCTAATGCTACAGAATTGGGGAATTGAAGAAATGTGTGGCTAGAGCAAGGAGAATCCTCCTTGAGGGAGTTTGAGACCACATTGTCTTGAGCCTCCATAGGAAGGAGACACCGTTTTCGATGTGGAAAACATTGAAAGACCTATATCATAACAACATCGATTAGAGGAAGCTAGCGCTGAAAGACAAGCTTTAGAAAATCAAGTATGAAAAGGGTGACATGATCTCTACATATATGAACAAGCTCACCACCTGCAGGGATGAGCTTGGAAGTGTAGGGATCACGACAGCCGATGATGACATGGTGAGTCTTGCACTCCTCGGTCTTCCTAAGAGCTCGCATACCTACCAAGACTTGATTAATGGAAGAGAAAAACTACCAGATTGGGAACGACTTTGGTTGGATATGATGTAGGAGGAGATAAGAAGAAGCACCAGAGATGGATCCTCATCGAAGCAAGATGATGAGGAAAATCTAGCCTTATCAAGTAAGACAAGGAAAGGGAAAGGGAAGGCATCCAATCCCAAATCTATTTCTTCCCATGGTGGGAAGAAGTTTGAAAAATCGAGAGTGCGATGCTTTCATTGTCATGAAGTGGGCCATTATGCTACGAATTGTCCACAGAAGAAATCCAAGAGGGGATCCTCGAAGGTATCTAATGGTGAGGCACTCGCCTCACAGTTTGAGCTGGATTTCTCTCTTATCGCATGCATGGTTTCATCCATGGTGGGATGTGTGTGGTACTTGGACAGTGGAGCTTCATTCCACATGTAAAGTGACAAGAATATTTTTAGTACCTTGGAGGAGAAGGATATCTAGATTCGGATCGAGATGGGCGATGATGGAAAGTACCGTGTTTCAGGTGATGGTACGGTTGTGTTTCAGAGGGAGCATGGAGCTCCCCTCACCCTGACTGATGTAAAGTATGTACTAGGTCCGAAAAAGAATCTTTTGTCCGTTGTTATGCTAGAAGATAAGGCCTATGATGTAGTCTTTAGTAAAGGAAAGGTATTCCTGAGTCATATTGGCACTGGACAGACTAAGCGAATTGGGATTTGAGTAAAGAATCTCTACAAGCTAGAGGTAGACGACTGTGTTGCATTTAGTTCCAAAGCAGAGATGGTACAGAGCCAAAATGTAGGCGAGCTATGGCATAGAAGAATGGACCACTTGAACCATGGAGCCTTGAAGATCATGCAGCAGATTTCTACTGGACTTCCGAAAGGAAAACTAAAGCAGACGAATACATGCAAAGGTTGTACCTTGGGTAAGTGTGTGAAATATTCCTTTTTAGATTGAGACAGTAGAGCTGGAGCAATCCTGGAGTGAGTTCACTCATATGTTTATGGACCATTCTCTACAACCTCCACCACTAAACAAAGGTAAGTTATGTTATTTTTATTGATGATTTTTCTCGTAGATGCTAGATCTACTTTATACAAAAGAAGGGTTAGACCTTCTTGAGGTTTTGTGAGTTTAAAGCCTTGGCAGAGAAAGAATCTGGAAAGAAAATAAAAGCCTTGCATAGCGACAATGGTGGAGAGTATGTCTCCCAATTGTTATAGACATTTTTGTGCCTTACAACTCTAAGCATGAAATGTCCATAAACCAAGGGCTCCTAAGTCCCTAAAAGTGTTGTTCTAACTCCTAAAGGAACAAGGTCAACAAAATACAGCTTCTCCCATAAGTTCTCCACCAGAAACTGCTCAGAATAAGTCAAATCAGGATCATTTCAGCTGCTCCACTAGCCAAGTGCGTTGCATAGCACCTAAGTCCACTAGCTAGGTGCGCTGCAACGCACCTAAATGCACTAAGGTGGAAGAGTCATTCCACGAGGTGGAGAGATAATGGAAGCTTCCAGAATCTTCTCCAATGACACTTGCCTCACTGAATTCGACCAAGGATGAGTAAGAGGCTCTCAGTCTCCAAGTGGAAACAAGAACTGACAGAGAGAAGCCACTAATCAATTCATGAGCTGACTCATCCTCCTTGCATACATCTATATATGGATCCCTCATCCCAGAGATCCAGAGGCTGGAATTTTGCACATTGTAAGGAATTGCTGTTGGTTTTGAGATACATATCAGAGAATTGGGTGATCTATGCTTTGTTGGGGTTGAAGAAGGGATTTATTTGCTAGGAGGTTGATGCTGGGTCAGGAATCATCGGTTGTAACTCCTCCTGGATCTTCTTGTATATCAATAAAACTATTTGAGTTTTTTCTCCATGCTTGTGTTTCATTGATGCTTGTTACATTAGTATGGTTAACTTAAATCTGATCCTAAGTTATTTATGAATATAAACCCATGTATTTGTATAGTTTCCTTCTTCTGTGATCTTGCAGGTACCTGGTGAAGCTGGGCAAGTAAGGGAGCAGGTAGCTGGAAGCTGTCAAAGAGGAGAGAGATTGGATCGAAGGACTAGCGCAAGACACAGGTTGGTTCATCTAATTCCTCTTTGTTTATAGTTCATAAAGAAGAATACAAAAGTAGTTTTCTCTGTTTGTTTCTAAGGTAGCTATCACACCTTAGTGGGATAGAGTAGATCTAAATGGACACTTTTCCCGATAACGAAATGGCGACTCCACTGGGGATCGTGTATAGTTAGTTTTGTGCCTTACAGACATTTTTGTGCCTTACAGCTCTAAACATGAAATGTCCATAAACCAAGGGCTCCTAAGTCCCTAAAAGTGTTGTTCTAACTCCTAAAGGAACAAGGTCAACAAAATACAGCTTCTCCTAGAAGTTCTCCACCAGAAACTGCTCAGAATAAGTCAAATCAGGATCATTTCAGTTGCTCCACTAGCCAAGTGCATTGCATAGCACCTAAGTCCACTAGCTAGGTGCGTTGCAACGCACCTAAATGCACTACCAGGGTGCGTTGAGCGGGAAATGACAAGTGGCAGAGTCATTCCATGAGGTGGAGAGACAATGGAAGCTTCCAGAATCTTCTCCAATGACACTTGCCTCACTGAATTCGACCAAGGATGAGTAAGAGGCTCTCAGTCTCCAAGTGGAAGCAAGAACTGATAGAGAGAAGCCACTAATCAATTCATGAGTTGACTCATCCTCCTTGCATACATCTATATATGGATCCCTCATCCCAGAGATCCGGAGGCTGGAATTTTGCACATTGTAAGGAATTGCTGTTGGTTTTGAGATACATATCAGAGAATTGGGTGATCTATGCTTTGTTGGGGTTGAAGAAGGGATTTCTTTGCTGGGAGGTTGATGCTGGGTCAGGAATCATTGGTTGTAACTCCTCCTGCATCTTCTTGTATATTAATAAAACTATTTTAGTTTCTTCTCCATGCTTGTGTTTCATTGATGCTTGTTACTTTTGTATGGTTAACTTAAATCTGATCCTAAGTTATTTATGAATATAAACCCATGTCTTTGTATAGTTTCCTTCTTCTGTGATCTTGCAGGTACTTGGTGAAGCTGGGCAAGTAAGGGAGCAGGTAGCTGGAAGCTGTCAAAGAGGAGAGAGATTGGATCGAAGGAATAGCACAAGACAAAGGTTGGTTCATCTAATTCCTCTTTGTTTATAGTTCATAAAGAAGAATACAAAAGTAGTTTTCTCTGTTTGTTTCTAAGGTAGCTGTCACACCTTAGTGGGATAGAGTAGATCTAAATGGACACTTTTCCCGATAACAAAATGGCGACTCCACTGGGGATCGTGTCTAGTTAGTTTGTTTGTGTTTCTCTTGTTGTTTATTTCATAAACTTAGAAGCAGCAATCGAACTGCATTTGCCATTAACAAATGCAAAGTAGACATCTGCTGCTTCAATCCATTCATTGGATATGTTTATGACTTGAACAGCTAATTCATAGACCAACTGATTGCCCTTGTGATAGCTCTTAGAACCCCCCTTAGATCTACCTCTGATTGTGCATTTCTGATTGCTTTTACCCGGCCAAAAACCATAGACTAAACTACAAACCGTGACCCAGAACCCGGATAGAATTCTCGTTTCTGCTCCAGCGCAGGCTCTGTGAAGAGGTTCTACATTTAAACACACTTCTCGAGAGGGCTACCTGCGCTGCAATGTAGTTTCTCTCTGTAACAGGTGCGCTGATCAGCCTAGCCTTGTGCAGCTGAGGTTCTTCGCTTCATTTTTTCCAGTTTTGTCTCTGTTTTTTGCAGCCTGTGATCAGTATTTCACCATTTCAAACCCCTTTTCCTTACTGATATTCCGCCTCAGTTGTACAAAAGAAACTGTAGATGTTTTTATGTGTTTGTTGCGTCGTTTACAGTTTTCCATTACGAAAGTAGAATAGTCGTACTGTCGTCCTTTGATTTAGATCTGTCGCAAGTGTCAATTTCGATCATAGGAGAAAGTTTATTTGTTGTTGATAGTCGATTATGCTTTTACTTTTGCCTTTGGTTTGAATTTGTGGCTTTCTAGTGTCAAAACGAGTATTTATTTCAAAATCATAAAGTGTCGTAATCATCTCTACCTTTTGATTTCGAAAAGAAGCTTGTTTGTGTTTATCACTTGAAAGCAAATTCAGATTTGTGCAACAACTTTATTTTTAGGCATCAATATTAAGAAAGTGAAAAACAAAACACATGCATGTGCGTTTGCATATTGGCAGTCTGTTTGGCTTGATTTAGGGAAAGTGCATTTACAGTGTGCTCTTTGCTCTTTGCGAAAAGATTGTGTCTTTCTTTTTCCTTAGTAGCTAGGATTTTCATTGGTGAAAAGAGATAAAAGTTTGTTTATCATCTTTAGATTGCATTTTAGGAATTACATCTACATCTCGTGGTGATCCCAAAAGGCAAACTTCATAAGAAAGATCAACTTAAAATAAACTCAATGAACTTAACAACGTTTTGGAACTTAACGCACAACATTTAGAGGTCTAGGCTAGAGACGTATTCCGGCGTCGTAAAGCCTGGTAAATGTTGTCCTCACTGATGGTTGGGTGATTCCTCCACTTTGAGACGATAAGTTCCAGTACGGACTTGTGCTCCCACGTACCGTCGAGTATATATTGGGAGACCCCTATAGGCTTAAAACCTTTATCCATAGGAAGCCGTGTCGGCCGCCCTACTGATCGCAATGCACCGAGAACAGCATTCAGGAAGATTGACTGTCGTACCGTAAAAAGTATTCTGCAGTTTTGTGATCGGTTTGGTACTCCCTCTACCTAGACCTCCAGAGCAGTCCCTTTCGTTCCTTTTCAGACTCCTTAACGGAAAAGGTCCATCTGAGCACTTGTCACTTCAGGCTCATTAAAAATCGAAGGAGACTAGAGTCATATTTTGTTTTTTCTCGACTCTTAAAAACTAAAAAAACAAGTTGTGGCAAAGCGTGTTAAAATTTATTTTAAACGGAATATTCATACCTTTTTCCTACGTTGATCTTGGGTTGAGAAAATGGAGCCTACCAACCAAGGAATTCCCCTTGGTGGAAATCCTAGTCCCTTCTCCTCTTGGGGAGATGTTGGTGCGCCCCATATGGCCACATTGTCGCTTCCAGGACTGACAATTGGCTTGCCAGTATGGCTCTTCTCAACCAATGTCGTTCAGAACACCACCATTCCTGAACAATCGAATCAGCAATTAGACGAGTCCAGAGTTGCCCACCAGCCTTCTACTTCCTCTAATTCTTCCTCTCCTCCTTCCTCTTCGCTTGATGGAACTGGTAAAGCTAAAAGCCAAGTTCCTAAGGAGAAGAAGGAAAAGAAGAAGAAAGAGAAAAAGAAGAAGGAGCCAAAGGCGAATGGGGGAAAAAGAGTGTCGTCTAACGATAATCCACACACTGCACCGACTAGGCCTAAATCGCCATGTGTCATTTGCAAAGGAGACCACTTTCATAGAGATTGTCCGTGCATCCCCCGGATACTAAGGGACTGGTCTCCTCGTTTGCACAATCCGGTGTCATCAACCTCTGGTGATCATGTTGAAAGCACACAGTCAACTAGTGAAAGTGAAGCCCCAGGACAAAAAGGGAAAGCTAGATTTCCTTGTAAACTGTGCGAAGGCAATCATGCCCTCCACCGTTGTCCCTTCTTAGACGAAGCTAAAAGAGTTTTGGATGATCGTCCGGTTTCACCATTACGACTCCCTCCTGGATATAAAAAACTCTTTCCGAGTCCGTCACTAGTTGAGAATCCAGCTGGCCCGCTCAAGTGGTCGGCTGAAGCACCTATCATTGAAGATAAACCAACTGAATCCATACTAGACAAAAGTCAAAGGGTCGAGGCGGCAGTTGACCCGGTCTTGTCTTCAGAGGTTTTATCTTCGGATGATACAGTCACTGAAGAGAACAAGGATGACACCGTCCAAATTCTCTTCATCAACACAGATTCCGACGAACATGGGGGCAATCTACCCGTTCTTTTACCGCAGGAAGGAAGTTCGTTAGAGCCATACCCGGTCATCTACTCGGTCCCACCTCCAAGCAACCTAGTTGTCTCCTTCGACTGGAATCAACTAGGCAGACCCCACCTACCAGCAAGCATACCATTCCGAATTATCGTTCAAATATATAGAATGGTCATGGCTGGTACCATCATAGATGAGGGGGCTTCTGTGAGTATCCTTTCCTCTATTGCTTGGAAAGCGCTTGGTTCACCATCACTTTTGCCTGAGATGAGAAATCTGACAGGCTTTGATAAAGGAACCAGTCGACCTTTAGGGATCCTTCCCGATGTGCCCATAACATTGAGAGGGAAGACAGTTCGCATGAACGTAATGGTAGTTCAAGGACCCTTGGATTATAACCTACTCCTTGGACGAGACTATATTTATTGCATGGGAGCCATCGTCTCCTCACTCTTTAGAGTAATGTGTTTTCCGCACGAAGGAAGAGTGGTCAAGCTCGTGGACCAGCTTTCATTTCCCGGATCACACATAGCAAATAGTCATATACCATCCCTAAATGGTCTTTTCACGCAAGAAATGTCTCAATCCCCAGTCCGTCCTCCCGATGAGCGCGAGTAATTCGGAGGGATATGACTGAAACCCAGGGGGCATGCGTCCTGGTCTGCTTCGGCAGGAAAACTTCGGGTATAGGGTAGGTTTCCGCGGGAGAATATGACTAGTCTGTACCCCGTCCGTCAGTGGAAGAGGGGTTATTCTAGAATAAGATTCTCTTGTCAAAGTTATGTGAGTTGGTGGGCATCGTCACTCACCTTTGTTTATCTCGGTAGACATCGCCGAAGAAATGTTTCATTCGCAACGCGAATAAGACAATCTTTGGTAACCTGTAAGAGGTAGGCCTCTCCCGATAGAACAAATGTTTTGTCTGCAAATTGAGGGGTAACCTTGAAACCATATTTTATACCTGGGGGCATGCAAACCTTTTGGAGTGCAAGCAAGGGGCGGCTATTTATTTTTTAAATTTTTAGGACCTCTAACCCTTTAAACTCGTAGGATTAGTCGTCACCCAACTTGCATAAAGAAAGGACGTGGGGAAAAAATCTAAAAGTTGTCGTTTTTATATGAGACATTCTTATCATATGACTGGATTAATCGAGCAGTTTTAGCGTATAGTTCAAGCTCGTTAAAAAATAAACATAAGATATGAGCAAATGTTTCCACCCGCGTTTAAGCTCGTTAAAAAATGAACTATTCCCCGGTAAAAAACCACCGTGAATGAAGCATTTCAGCCATTAAAGCCTTGGTCGTGTTTGCACCGTCACCTCCACTTTTCCATTGGCTGATCATTCACCTCCATTTGATTGTTTACCCATTTTGAGGAACAGCTGCGAAGAGTGATTTCACTAGCCATCCTTGTAACACTGCCATGATTGGAAAATTCCAAACCTTACCTGGAATCAGCTGCTACCCATTTTATCACTCGTTCCTCAAAAGACGAGTCTTCTTTAAGCTCTTTTCAACTGACTCGTAAAATATGAAAAGATTGCCAAGTTTTGGCCTTCTAGCTCGTTAAAGCGACAGGAAGTGCTATCCCTCCTCTAGATTTTAATCTTTTTGGACCTGAGGGATTATTGCACAAAAAGATCAAGCGCTTGTTTTGTTCGGCTCGTTAAAGCTAATCGAAAATTCATCCCTTCTGTATTGTTTTATACTTTTTCGGACTTAAGCGATTAGATGACGAAAAAGGAATTTTGGAGTTACCTTTACGTACCTTTTCAGACTCTCTAAAATTGAAAAGGACCGAGTTATCTTTTTCGTTAGACTCGTTAAAAAGATTAATAGCGACAAACTTGTCTTTAGACGAGAACGAGTTTCACTATCGCTAGGCTCGTTAAAACATAGCGATGGGTTTGCCCGAAGGGCAAATTATAGAACAAGCATATGTTATCCTCCTCAAGATTGAAAATATAAAGACGTACTGGTCAGCAATGACTGGGTTGTTCCATTCACCGGTCACATCACCATGGTCTCGCCATACCATCCACATTTGGGGTTAATGCTACCAATCCATCACATAATTGTCGCCGACATGTTCAAGAGAAGTCATCCAGAAAGGCCACCTGTGTCCCACCCACTACCATACATTATACTCCATTATTTCATGACCGCCACCCTGAACCATATATCACCAGATCGTTTTCACCTCCATCAAAATCATTTGCTCTGTTCCGTGTCATTGATGTGGGATTCACTAAGGCCCTCCTATGACAGATCACTTCTTGTCGACATCAGCTCATTATCCAAGAAGTTGGTCTAGGAACACCCCATTCAATACTTTGAAACTTGCATGCCTCAATGGCAAGTTTCTCACTTCCGGTGACAGGTATACATCAATGACCTTCGACCAAAAGATTTTGTGTGGTGTTCGACGCCAAGTCCTTTATTCACACCACGTGAATTGTACTGCAGTACCTTGAGGGTCATTATCATTATCGGTGATTCCTCTTGCGCTTGTTAACAGTTTACATCATTGACTGGTAATCAAGCGATGTCTTTCCATTTCGACTTCAAAACATTTCTCACATGGATCGACTTGTACTTCGAGTGAAGATCGGACGAGATTGAAGACCCCGGATCTAGTTTCATCCATCCGGGCTACAATATATATTCAGGAAAATAAAGACACTGAAATGTACAGCATTGCAGCACAGATAATCATCCTACCAAAAGGATGATGGCTCTATCAGAATCATCAGTCTGCCATCAGACGGTTGTCTGTCCTATGTACATGAAAATGAATTTATAAATCTGAGCATGGGAATGCCCGCCTCAGCTAGATCATGAAAACAGTATGAAGATAATGTATTGTATTGTATCTTATTACAGGTCTCCTCCCAGCATTGAAAGAACTTCGGATCCTCCTAATAAAGCATTTCACCCGATAAACGGCCTCATACTTTAGGGGGCAACTGTTATAGACATTTTTGTGCCTTACAGCTCTAAACATGAAATGTCCATAAACCAAGGGCTCCTAAGTCCCTAAAAGTGTTGTTCTAACTCCTAAAGGAACAAGGTAAACAAAATACAGCTTCTCCCAGAAGTTCTCCACCAGAAACTGCTCAGAATAAGTCAAATTAGGATCATTTCAGCTGCTCCACTAGCGAAGTGCATTGCATAGCACCTAAGTCCACTAGCTAGGTGCATTGAAACGCACCTAAATGCACTACCAGGGTGCGTTGAGTGGGAAATGACAAGTGGCAGAGTCATTCCACGAGGTGGAGAGACAATGGAAGCTTCCAGAATCTTCTCCAATGACACTTGCCTCACTGAATTCGACCAAGGATGAGTAAGAGGCTCTCAGTCTCCAAGTGGAAGCAAGAACTGATAGAGAGAAGCCACTAATCAATTCATGAGCTGACTCATCCTCCTTGCATACATCTATATATGGATCCCTCATCCCAGAGATCTGGAGGCTGGAATTTTGCACATTGTAAGGAATTACTGTTGGTTTTGAGATACATATCAGAGAATTGGGTGATCTATGCTTTGTTGGGGTTGAAGAAGGGATTTCTTTGCTGGGAGGTTGATGCTGGGTCAGGAATCATCGGTTGTAACTCCTCCTGGATCTTCTTGTATATCAATAAAACTATTTGAGTTTCTTCTCCATGCTCGTGTTTCATTGATGCTTGTTACATTTGTATGGTTAACTTAAATCTGATCCTAAGTTATTTATGAATATAAACCCATGTCTTTGTATAGTTTCCTTCTTTTGTGATCTTGCAGGTACTTGGTGAAGCTGGGAAAGTAAGGGAGCAGGTAACTGGAAGCTGTCAAAGAGGAGAGAGATTGGATCGAAGGACTAGCGCAAGACACAGGTTGGTTCATCTAATTCCTCATTGTTTATAGTTCATAAAGAAGAATACAAAAGTAGTTTTCTCTGTTTGTTTCTAAGGTAGCTGTCACACCTTAGTGGGATAGAGTAGATCTAAATGGACTCTTTTCCCGATAACAAAATGGCAACTTCGCTGGGGATCGTGTCTAGTTAGTTTGTTTGTGTTTCTCTTGTTGTTTATTTCATAAACTTAGAAGCAGCAATCGAACTGCATTTGCCATTAACAAATGCAAAGTAGACATCTGCTGCTTCAATCCATTCATTGGATCTATTTATGACTTGAATAGCTGATTCATAGACCAACTGATTGCCCTTGTGATAGCTCTTAGAACCCCCCTTAGATCTACCTCTGATTGTGCATTTCAGATTGCTTTTATCCGACCAAAAACCATAGACTAAACTGCAAACTATGACCCAGAACCCAGATAGAATTCTCATTTCTGCCCCAGCGCAGGCTCTGTGAAGAGGTTCTGCATTTCAACACACTTCCCGAGAGGGCTACCTGCGTTGCAATGCAGTTTCTCTGTGTAACAGGTGCGCTGATCAGCGTAGCCTTGTGCAGTTGAGGTTCTTTGCTTCATTTTTTCCAGTTTTGTCTCTGTTTTTTGCAGCCCATGATTAGTATTTCACTGTTTCAAACCCCTTTTCCTTACTGATATTCCGCCTCAGTTGTACAAAAGAAACTGTAGATGTTTTTATGTGTTTGTTGCGTCGTTTACAGTTTTCCATTGCGAAAGTAGAATAGTCGTACTGTCGTCCTTTGATTTAGATCTGTCGCAAGTGTCGATTTCGATCATAGGAGAAAGTTTATTTGCTGTTGATAGTCGATTATGCTTTTACTTTTGCCTTTGGTTTGAATTTGTGACTTTCTAGTGTCGAAACGAGTATTTATTTCAAAATCATAAAGTGTCGTAATCATCTCTACCTTTTGATTTCGAAAAGAAGCTTGTTTGTGTTTATCACTTGAAAGCAAATTCAGATTTGTGAAACAACTTTCTTTTTAGGCATCAATATTAAGAAAGTGAAAAACAAAACACATGCATGTGCATTTGCATATTGGCAGTCTGTTTGGCTTGATTTAGGGAAAGTGCATTTACAGTGTGCTCTTTGCTCTTTACGAAAAGATTGTGTCTTTCGTTTTCCTTAGTAGCTAGGATTTTCATTGCTGAAAAGAGATAAAAGTTTGTTTATCATCTTTAGATTGCATTTTAGGAATTACATCTACATCTCGTGGTGATCCCAAAAGGAAAACTTCATAAGAAAGATCAACTTAAAATAAACGCAATGAACTTAACAACGTTTTGGAACTCAACACACAACATTTAGAGGTCTAGGCTAGAGACGTATTCCGGCGTCGTAAAGCCTGGTAACTGTTGTCCTCACTGATGGTTGGTGATTCCTCCACTTTGAGACGATAAGTTCCAGTACGGACTTGTGCTCCCACGTACCGTCGAGTATATATTGGGAGACCCCTATACGCTTAAAACCTTTATCCATAGGAAGCCGTGTCGGCCACCCCACTGAATGCAATGCACCGAACACAACATTCGGGAAGATTGACTGCCATACCGTAAAAAGTATTCTGCAGTTTTGCGATCGGTTTGGTACTCCCTCTACCTAGACCTCCAGAGCAGTGCCTTTCGTTCCTTTTCAGACTCCTTAACAGAAAAGGTCCATCTGAGCACTTGTCACTTCAGGCTCATTAAAAATTGAAGGAGACTAGAGTCATATTTTGTTTTTTCTCGACTCTTAAAAACTGAAAAAACAAGTTGTGTCAAAGCGTGTTAAAATTTATTTTAAACAGAATATTCATACCCTTTTCCTACGTTGATCTTGGGTTGAGAAAATGGAGCCTACCAACCAAGGAATTCCCCTTGGTGGAAATCCTAGTCCCTTCTCCTCTTGAGGAGATGTTGGTGTGCCCCATATGGCCGCATTGTCACTTCCAGGACTGACAATTGGCTTGCCAGTATGTCTCTTCTCAACCAATGTCGTTCAGAACACCACCATTCCTGAACAATCGAATCAGCAATTAGACGAGTCCAGAGTTGCCCACCAGCCTTCTACTTCCTCTAATTCTTCCTCTCCTCCTTCCTCTTCGCTTGATGGAACTGGTAAAGCTAAAAGCCAAGTTCCTAAGGAGAAGAAGGAAAAGAAGAAGAAAGAGAAAAAGAAGAAGGAGCCAAAGGCAAATGGGGGAAAACGAGTGTCGTCTAACGAAAATCCACACACTGCACCGACTAGGCCTAAATCGCCATGTGTCATTTGCAAAGGAGACCACTTTCACAGAGATTGTCCTTGCATCCCCCAAATACTAAGGGACTGGTCTCCTCGTTTGCACAATCCGGTGTCATCAACCTCTGGTGATCATGTTGAAAGCACACCGTCAACTAGTGAAAGTGAAGCCCCAGGACAAAAAGGGAAAGCTAGATTTCCTTGTAAACTGTGCGAAGGCAATCATGCCCTCACCGTTGTCCCTTCTTAGACGAAGCTAAAAGGGTTTTGGATGATCGTCCGGTTTCACCATTACGACTCCCTCCTGGATATAAAAAACTCTTGCCGAGTCCGTCACTAGTTGAGAATCCAGCTGGCCCGCTCAAGTGGTCGGCTGAAGCACCTATCATTGAAGATAAACCAACTGAATCCATACCAGACGAAAGTCAAAGGGTCGAGGCGGCAGTTGACCCCGTCTTGTCTTCAGAGGTTTTATCTTCGGATGATACAGTCACTGAAGAGAACAAGGATGACACCGTCCAAATTCTCTTCATCAACACAGATTCCGACGAACATGGGGGCAATCTACCCGTTCTTTTACCACAGGAAGGAAGTTCGTCAGAGCCATACCCGGTCGTCTACTTGGTCCCACCTCCAAGCAACCTAGTTGTCTCCTTCGACTGGAATCAACTAGGCAGACCCCACCTACCAGCAAGCATACCATTCCGAATTATCGTTCAAATATATAGAATGGTCATGGCTGGTACCATCATAGATGAGGGGGCTTCTGTGAGTATCCTTTCCTCTATTGCTTGGAAAGCGCTTGGTTCACCATCGCTTTTGCCTGAGATGAGAAATCTGACAGGCTTTGATAGAGGAACCAGTCGACCTTTAGGGATCCTTCCCGATGTGCCCATAACATTGAGAGGGAAGGCAGTTCGCATGAACGTAATGGTAGTTCAAGGACCCTTGGATTATAACCTACTCCTTAGACGAGACTATATTTATTGCATGGGAGCCATCGTCTGCTCACTCTTTAGAGTAATGTGTTTTCTGCACGAAGGAAGAGTGGTCAAGCTCGTGGACCAGCTTTCATTTCCCGGATCACGCATAGCAAATAGTCATATACCATCCCTAAATGGTCTTTTCACGCAAGAAATGTCTCAATCCCCAGTCCGTCCTCCTGATGAGCGCGAGTAATTCGGAGGGATATGACTGAAACCCAGGGGGCATGCGTCCTGGTCTGCTTCCGCAGGAAAACTTCGGGTATAGGGTAGGTTTCCGCGGGAGAATATGACTAGTCTGTACCCCGTCCGTCAGTGGAAGAGGGGTTATTCTAGAATAAGATTCTCTTGTCAAAGTTATGTGAGTTGGCGGGCATCGTCACTCACCTTTGTTTATCTTGGTAGACATCGCCGAAGAAATGTTTCATTCGCAACGTGAATAAGACAATCTTTGGTAACCTGTAAGAGGTAGGCCTCTCCCGATAGAACAAATGTTTTGTCTGCAAATTGAGGGGTAACCTTCAAACCATATTTTATACCTGGGGGCATGCAAACCTTTTGGAGTGCAAGCAAGGGGCGGCTATTTATTTTTTAAATTTTTAGGACCTCTAACCCTTTAAACTCGTAGGATTAGTTGTCACCCAACTTGCATAAAGAAAGGACGTGGGGAAAAAATCTAAAAGTTGCCGTTTTTACATGAGACATTCTTATCATTTCATTGGATTAATCGAACAGTTTTAGTGCATAGTTCAAGCTCGTTAAAAAATAAACATAAGATATGAGCAAATTTTTCCACCCGCGTTTAAGCTCGTTAAAAAATGAACTATTCCCCGGTAAATAACCACCGTGAATGAAGCATTTCAGCCATTAAAGCCTTGGTCATGTTTGCACCGTCACCTCCACTTTTCCATTGGCCGATCATTCACCTCCATTTGATTGTTTACCCATTTTGAGGAACAGTTGCGAAGAGTGATTTCACTAGCCATCCTTGTAACACTGCCGTGATTGGAAAATTCCAAACCTTACCTGGAATCAGCTGCTACCCATTTTATCACTCGTTCCTCAAAAGACGAGTCTTCTTTAAGCTCTTTTCAACTGACTCGTAAAATATGAAAAGATTGCCGAGTTTTGGCCTTCCAACTCGTTAAAGCGACAGGAAGTGCTATCCCTCCTCTAGATTTTAATCTTTTTGGACCTGAGGGATTATTGCACAAAAAGATCGAGCGCTTGTTTTGTTCGGCTCGTTAAAGCTAATCGAAAATTCATCCCTTCTGTATTGTTTTATACTTTTTCGGCCTTAAGGGATTAGATGACGAAAAAGGAATTCTGGAGTTACCTTTACGTACCTTTTCAGACTCTCTAAAAATGAAAAGGACCGAGTTATCTTTGTCGTTAGACTCATTAAAAAGATTAATAGCGACAAAATTGTCTTTAGACGAGAACGAATTTCACTATCGCTAGGCTCGTTAAAACATAGCGATGGGTTTGCCCGAAGGGAAAATTATAGAACAAGCATATGTTATCCTCCTCAAGCTTGACAAAAATAAAGAGGTACTGGTCAGCAATGACTGGGCAAAAATTGGGAAGAAAACTCAAAGAAACTTTATTGGTAGCAAGTCGCTCTTGAACATGACACTTCCACTCCGTGCCCAAGTCGGGTTGGGTTGTTCCATTCACCGGTCACATCGCCATGGTCTCGCCATACCATCCACATTTGGGGTTAATGCTACCAATCCATCACATAAGTGTCGCCGACATGTTCAAGAGAAGTCATCCAGAAAGGCCACCTGTGTCCCGCCCACTACCATACCTTATACTCCATTCTTTCATGACCGCCACCCTGAACCATATATCACCAGATCGTTTTCACCTCCATCAAAATCATTTGCTTCGTTCCGTGTCATTGATGTGGGATTCATTAAGGCCCTCCTATGACGGATCACTTCTTGTTGACATCAGCTCATTATCCAAGAAGTTGGTCTAGGAACACCCCATTCAGTACTTTGAAGCTTGCATGCCTCAATGGCAAGTTTCTCACTTCCGGCGACAGGTATACATCAATGACCTTCGACCGAAAGATTTTGTGTGGTGTTCGATGCCAAATCCATTATTCACACCACGTGAATTATACTGCAGTACCTTGAGGGTCATTATCATTATCGGTGATTCCTCTCGCGCTTGTTAACAGTTTACATCATTGACTGGTAATCAAGTGATGTCTTTCCATTTCGACTTCAAAACATTTCTCACATGGATCGACTTGTACTTTGAGTGAAGATCAGACGAGATTGAAGACCCCAGATCTAGTTTCATCCATCCGGGCTGTGATATATATTCAGGAAAATAAAGACATTGAAATGTATAGCATTGCAGCACAGATAATCATCCTACCAAAAGGATGATGGCTCTATCAGAATCATCAGTCTGCCATCAGACGGTTGTCTGTCCTATGTACATGAAAATGAATTTATAAAGCTGAGCATGGGAATGCCCGTCTCAGCTAGATCATGAAAACAGTATGAAGATAATGTATTGTATTGTATCTTATTACAGGTCTCCTCCCAGCATTGAAAGAACTTTGGATCCTCCTAATAAAGCATTTCACCCGATAAACGGCCTCATACTTTAGGGGGCAACTGTTATAGACATTTTTGTGCCTTATAGATCTAAGCATGAAATGTCCATAAACCAAGGGCTCCTAAGTCCCTAAAAGTGTTGTTCTAACTCCTAAAGGAACAAGGTCAACAAAATACAGCTTCTCCCAGAAGTTCTCCACCAGAAACTGCTCAGAATAAGTCAAATCAGGATCTTTTCAGCTGCTCCACTAGCCAAGTGCGTTGCATAGCACCTAAGTCCACTATCTAGGTGCGTTGCAACGGACCTAAATGCACTACCAGGGTGCGTTGAGTGGGAAATGACAAGTGGCAGAGTCATTCCACGAGGTGGAGAGACAATGGAAGCTTCCAGAATCTTCTCCAATGACACTTGCCTCACTGAATTCGACCAAGGATGAGTAAGAGGCTCTCAGTCTCCAAGTGGAAGCGAGAACTGACAGAGAGAAGCCACTAATCAATTCATGAGCTGACTCATCCACATTGCATACATCTATATATGGATCCCTCATCCCAGAGATCCCGAGGCTGGAATTTTGCACATTGTAAGGAATTGCTGTTGGTTTTGAAATACATATCAGAGAATTGGGTGATCTATGCTTTGTTGGTGTTGAGGAAGGGATTTCTTTGCTGGGAGGTTGATGCTGGGTCAGGAACCATCGGTTGTAACTCCTCCTGGATCTTCTTGTATATCAATAAAACTATTTGAGTTTCTTCTCCATGCTTGTGCTTCATTGATGCTTGTTACATTTGTATGGTTAACTTAAATCTGATCCTAAGTTATTTATGAATATAAACCCATGTCTTTGTATAGTTTCCTTCTTCTGTGATCTTGCAGGTACTTGGTGAAGCTGGGCAAGTAAGGGAGCAGGTAGCTGGAAGTTGTCGAAGAGGAGAGAGAGTGGATCGAAGGACTAGTGCAAGACACAGGTTGGTTCATCTAATTCCTCTTTGTTTATAGTTCTAAAGAAGAATACAAAAGTAGTTTTCTCTGTTTGTTTCTAAGGTAGCTGTCACACCTTAGTGGGATAGAGTAGATCTAAATGGACACTTTTCCGGATAACCATTTAGATCTACTCTATCCCACTAAGGTGTGACGGCTACCTTAAAAACAAACAGAGAAAACTACTTTTGTATTCTTCTTTATGAACTATAAACAAAGAGGAATTAGATGAACCAACCTGTGTCTTACGCTAGTCCTTCGATCCAATCTCTCTCCTCTTTGATAGCTTACCGCTACCTGCTCCCTTACTTGCCCAGCTTCACCAAGTACCTGCAAGATCACAGACGAAGGAAACTATACAAAGACATGGGTTTATATTCATAAATAACTTAGGATCAGATTTAAGATAACCATACAAATGTAACAAGCATCAATGAAACACAAGCATGGAGAAGAAACTCAAATAGTTTTATTGATATACAAGAAGATCCAGGAGGAGTTACAACCGATGATTCCTTACCCAGCATCAACCTCCCAGCAAAGAAATCCCTTCTTCAACCCCAACAAAGCATAGATCACCCAATTCTCTGATATGTATCTCAAAACCAACAGCAATTCCTTACAATGTGCAAAATTCCAGCCTCCGGATCTCTGGGATGAGGGATCCATATATAGATGTATGCAAGGAGGATGAGTCAGCTCATGAATTGATTAGTGGCTTCTCTCTGTCAGTTCTTGCTTCCACTTGGAGACTGAGAGCCTCTTACTCATCCTTGGTCGAATTCAGTGAGGCAAGTGTCATTGGAGAAGATTCTGGAAGCTTCCATTGTCTCTCCACCTCGTGGAATGACTCTGCCACTTGTCATTTCCCACTCAACGCACCCTGGTAATGCATTTAGGTGCGTTTCAATGCACCTAGCTAGTGGACTTAGGTGCTATGCAACGCACTTCGCTAGTGGAGCAGCTGAAATGATCCTGATTTGACTTATTCTGAGCAGTTTCTGGTGGAGAACTTCTGGGAGAAGCCGTATTTTGTTTACCTTGTTCCTTTAGGAGTTAGAACAACACTTTTAGGGACTTAGGAGCCCTTGGTTTATGGACATTTCATGTTTAGAGCTGTAAGGCACAAAAATGTCTATAACAGTTGCCCCCTAAAGTATGAGGCCATTTATCGGGTGAAATGCTTTATTAGGAGGATCCGAAGTTCTTTCAATGCTGGGAGGAGACCTGTAATAAGATAAAATACAATACATTATCTTCATACTGTTTTCATGATCTAGCTGAGGCGGGCATTCCCATGCTCAGATTTATAAATTCATTTTCATGTACATAGGATAGACAACCGTCTGATGGCAGACTGATGATTCTGATAGAGCCATCATCCTTTTGGTAGGATGATTATCTGTGCTGCAATGCTGTACATTTCAGCGTCTTTATTTTCCTGAAAATATATCGTAGCCCGGATGGATGAAACTAGATCCGGGGTCTTCAATCTCGTCCGATCTTCACTCGAAGTACAAGTCGATCCATGTGAGAAATGTTTTGAAGTCGAAATGGAAAGACATCGCTTGATTACCAGTCAATGATGCAAACTGTTAACAAGCGCAAGAGGAATCACCGATAATGATAATGACCCTCAAGGTACTGCAGTACAATTCACGTGGTGTGAATAAAGGACTTGGCGTCGAACACCACACAAAATCTTTCGGTCGAAGGTCATTGATGTATACCTGTCGCTGGAAGTGAGAAACTTGCCATTGAGGCATGCAAGCTTCAAAGTACTGAATGGGGTGTTCCTAGACCAACGTCTTGGATAATGAGCTGATGTCGACAAGAAGTGATCTGTCATAGGAGGGCCTTAGTGAATCCCACATCAATGACATGGAACGGAGCAAATGATTTTGATGGAGGTGAAAACGATCTGGTGATATATGGTTCAGGGTGGCGGTCATGAAAGAATGGAGTATAATGTATGGTAGTGGGCGGGACACAGGTGGCCTTTCTGGATGACTTCTCTTGAACATGTCGGCGACACTTATGTGATGGATTGGTAGCATCAACCCCAAATGTGGATGGTATGGCGAGACCATGGCGATGTGACCGATGAATGGAACAACCCAACCCGACTCGGGCACGGAGTGGAAGTGTCATGTTCAAGAGCGACTTGCTACCAATAAAGTTTCTTTGAGTTTTCTTCCCAATTTTTCCCCAGTCATTGCTGACCAGTACCTCTTTATTTTTGTCAAGCTTGAGGAGGATAACATATGCTTGTTCTATAATTTTCCCTTCGGGCAAACCCATCGCTATGTTTGAACGAGCCTAGCGATAGTGAAACTCGTTCTCGTCTAAAGACAATTTTGTCGCTATTAATCTTTTTAACGAGTCTAACGACAAAGATAACTCAGTCCTTTTCATTTTTAGAGAGTTTGAAAAGGTACGTAAAGGTAACTCCAAAATTCCTTTTTCGTCATCTAATCCCTTAAGTCCGAAAAAGTATAAAACAATACAAAAGGGATGAATTTTCGATTAGCTTTAACGAGCCGAACAAAACAAGCGTTCGATCTTTTTGTGCAATAATCCCTCAGGTCCAAAAAGATTAAAATATAGAGGAGGGATAGCACTTCTTGTCGCTTTAACGAGCTGGAAGGCAAAAACTCGGCAATATTTTCATATTTTACGAGTCATTTGAAAAGAGCTTAAAGAAGACTCGTATTTTGAGGAACGAGTGATAAAATGGGTAGCAGCTGATTCCAGGTAAGGTTTGGAATTTTCCAATCACGGCAGTGTTACAAGGATGGCTAGTGAAATCACTCTTCGCAGCTGTTCCTCAAAATGGGTAAACAATCAAATGGAGGTGAATGATTGGCCAATGGAAAAGTGGAGGTGACGGTGCAAACACGACCAAGGCTTTCATGGCTGAAATTCTTCATTCACGGTGGTTATTTCCCGGGGAATAGTTCATTTTTTAACGAGCTTAAACACGGGTGGAAACATTTGCTCATATCTTATGTTTATTTTTTAACGAGCTTGAACTATGCGCTAAAACTGCTCGATTAGATGGTCTTGTTTTGATTTTTTACCATAAATAGCTTTGTCCTTCCAAAGATCGTACTGTATTTTCAATTGCTTCATCAAACTAGTTAGAAATGAACAATATTTGCTTGAAAACGAGATTAAAACGCTAATATTTTACTTTGAACTACGTAAAAGTAAATAAAAAGTGTTTTTTACCCCTCATTTTACCATTTCATTTGAACTTGGTTTGTTGGAGCTTTGGAGGTGCTTTCCCCCTTGATTTTCATCAGTTGATTTCGGGAGATTCTGTGGACGATTCTCGGCGCCGTCTGGACCAGGTAGGAGCTAAACCTGAGCTCCTTAATTTCATGGTTTCCATTTTGCATTTTGAGCCTTATTCCCTACTTTTCTGAGCCCCTGGGGTTTGAGGGATTCGTTCTTCCATCAACGCACTCCCAGTGTATCGAAACCTGCGTTGAATGCTGGCTTGTATGAAGGTAGTTTGAAATTCAACGCACCTAGAACACTGCTGCAGGTGCGTTGGGCGCAGAAAGGGAGTTTGTTGCACAATTTTTCATGGAATGTTTGCCTGTTTCTCACCAAAATCAGGATCTAACTCCACTCTTGTTGGTTTTTTAGAGATCTTGGAGCAAGATGACCCTTACATGCCGAGAACGTGAGCATGAAGAAGAGGACATGATTGCCCTACATGATCCAATTACAGTGAACGCGCTGCGGAATTGTGGCTTACTGAAATTCTTCTGCATTTCTAGCATGAGACAGCAGATCAACTTACTGCAGTATTTTCTTGATGCTTGGGATCCTATCAATCAGGTTTTCCAGATTAGGGGCAAATCTATCCCCTTGACTGTAGTAGACATCTATTTCTTGACTGGCTTGTCGAGGCGGGGTGCCCCCATCTCTTTGTCAGGTTCGGCCCAAGGAGGCGATTCTGTGAGAGATTATGTCCACCGGTATTGCAGAGAAGGATCTCAGCCAAGTAAAGACGGCAAGATCATCATCCGTGATGTCACTGACAGGTCCCTTAGGACTATCCTGTTTACTTTTGGTAGGATGGCCGGTAGTGCGTCTCTCCATGTAGCCAACAGATCCTATATGCAGCATGCCTTGGAATGCCTCCAACCGAAGGTGTTCAACTAGTGCGACACAGTACTTCTTGTGATGAAGGAACAGTTGACCAAGATAAAGAACGGGAGGTTGAAGAACTTTGGGTACGGTTCTATTTTGACCACTTTTTCCTTGGAGAAGATACCACTGATGCAGCCGCAGTACATTGCACTCGATTTACCTTCTCCTACTGAACCACGTATGCAGAGATGGGTTGACCATATGTCTAGGCATCCTGGCCAATCACCTTCTTTAGGTGGTCTGATCGTCAGGAGATGGTTTATGCCGAGTATCCATATGCTGGCATGGACTTCCAGGGTGATCCAGATTTAGTACTGCCAGATGGCTAGCAGTGGGGTGCTATTGGTAAAATCTCTGACCATATTGCTGTTTACTGTTTTTGTTTATAATGTCCTTGTGCTTTGTTCTATCAAGACTCTAATCAAACTCATGTGTACATGCAGATGTTGGTCCTGTTCGTCCAGTAGTTCGCCTGAGAGTACCAGTTGTTGCCCCAACAGGAGAGGCCGTCGTAAGGGCTATTCTTTGTGACCTCGATGTGGCCGAGACTCTCACAGCTTTGTAGGAGCAGGTTGAGGGCGTCACTCTTGGTATACCAAATGTGAGGACTGACGAGCTACCTTTGCGGTTACAGCGGCATACTACTGGTGTGCCCAGACGATGGACTCATCTCTTATGCATGATCGCATAGGCTGTGACTTGCTATCACGAGCATCATTAGACTAGGGTGCCCCTAGCATTTTGAGTTTTTGGGTCGCGTGACCGATTTTGTCTTGGTTACAGAACATTATATGTAAACCATAAACAGCTATATATATTTTTGATTTTCGGAGTTTTATTCTGGTTGAGTTATATGATCCACATGTAAAACATTGATGATGTGTTTCCTTTTATAAATGTTGCAAATGTCTATCTAACACATAGTTTTCTAATGAGTCGGTTAATGTGTTTAAGTTTCTGGAAATATGTTGGTATTGAATAAGATCAAATTGTCTCTCCAAAATCTTAACCCTTAGGAACATGCGATAAATAGCTGGGTTTCAGACGGAATATATACCATTGAGTTGTAGTATTATGAGCTGTGAGTCTAGCCTGGCAATTAGTCGGCGTATACCTTGAGTGATGGCATCAGAGAGAAGTTCTATCAACGCGCTATACTCAGCGATATTGTTCGTTGATCGACCAATACATACACCTCTGAAACTTACTAACTCGTCACTTGGATCAAAAATGGCCCAGGCTGCAGAGGACAGGTTCCGCGAACTACGACTCGCTCCGTCGGCATATCCAACACATGGCTCCAATGGGTTTGACATCTGCAATAAATGTAAAAAGGTGGATTACTCGACCAAAAAAAACACTTTAGCGAAAACAAAAATATAACAAAAGCATACTAGTTACTACTACGCGTAGTAACGCTTGAGGTACAACCCATTACGAGGTTGTGCCAGTGGAATTCCGTCGTAATCCATTAACTCGTAGGCTCCCTTTGCTAACACCCGCTTAACAATATAGGGGCCCATCCATAAAGACTTAAATTTACCTGCTCCCAATTTATCAGATTCTTGGTCGTAAAGCAAGACCAAGTCACCTTCTGAGAAGACACGGGGTTTGACATTTTTTTCGAACTGCGCCTTGACTCGTTTCTTATGGGCTTCATTAGCCAACGCGGCGTCACAACGGGTTTCATCTAATTGGATTAATTCCAAGAAACGAGCCTCTTCTTCTGAAGTTCCGGGGAGGAGATCAATTGCGAGTTTGAGAGATGAGATTTCACACTGGACTGGTAAGACTGCTTCCAGGCCATATACCAGTTGGAAGGGTGTGAACCCGGTTGCATTCCTTACCGATGTTCGGTAAGCCCACAAAGCTGAGTACAGGATTAGGTGCCATCTTCTTTTGTGAACTCTGATCATCCTTTGCAGCATGCGTTTCAGGACCTTGTTGATCGCTTCAACTTGTCTGTTGGCCTGCGGATAATATGGAGTAGAGCTGTCGTGAGACAACCCTAGTTTGGCAGCTAATTCAATCATCATGTGATTGCGAAAATGCGATCCATGATCTGTGACTATAGCCTGTGGTACGCCGAATCTGGCGACTACATGATTGAAAAAGAAGAGGGCAGCTGTTTCACCAGTATTATCTAATGTAGGCATCGCCTTGGCCCATTTGGTAAAATAGTCAACTGCGACTATGATATACCCATGCCCCCCGGTCAAGGTGGGGTTACATGTCATGAAATCGATGCCCCATTTGGCGAATGGCCCAACAGCAACTATTGGCTATAGAGGTGCAGGTGGTCTTCTGGTTTTGCTATCAAAAATTTGACAAGCATGGCAACTTCTGACTGCGGTTATGCAATCTTTGAACATTGTTGGCCAGAAGTATCCTGCTCGTAAGATTTTTTGTGTTGTAGCATATCCAGATTGATGCCCCCCACACGCGCCTGAATGACACTCATTCAGGACTTTTTCGGCCTCCTCATGGGTGAGGCACCTTCTCAGAACCGTACCAATACCACAACAGTAAAGTGTATCACCGACGATCATGTAGTCTTTTGCTTGGTATCTAATACGTTTTTGTTCAGAGTGGGTGGTGTTTGGCCTAAATTTTTGGGTTTGGAGATAAATTATTATATCCCCATACCACTCATTGCTTGTAGATATTAGAAACAAACTTTCATCCACGATTGATTCTTCGGATGTTTCATCGTTGGACGACGATGGGAGATCGCATAATAATTCTCCGAAAACTGGAGCTTTCTTTGACTTGGATTTTACAAATTCCATATCAAACTCTTGAAGGATTGCTATCCATTTTGAATATTTTCCCCCCAGAAACTGTCACGACAATATATAAGTCACGGGGTTGCAATCTGACAGAATGGTAGTCTTCCGAAAGAGGACATAGTGTCGAAATCTTTGTATCGCTTGAACAGCTACAAGCGCTAGTTTTTCAACATAAGAATATTTGCTTTCTGTATCATTTAAGTTCTTGCTTAAATAATATATAGGATGTTCAATTCCATCAACTTCTTGGACTAAAACCATTGCAATGGTCGTATCTGCTACAACCAGATACAGTTTAAAATCTCTTTGATAATCAGGGGCATACATTAATGATGCTTTCATTAGGGAATCTTTTAAAGCATCAAAGGACTAGCGCAAGACACAGATTGGTTCATATAATTCCTCTTTGTTTATAGTTCATAAAGAAGAATACAAAAGTAGTTTTCTCTGTTTGTTTCTAAGGTAGCTGTCACACCTTAGTGGGATAGAGTAGATCTAAATGGACACTTAGGGGATGATTATTTGAGTTTCTTCTACCTCTGATTGTGCATTTCTGATTTCTTTTACCCAGCCAAAAACCATAGACTAAACTGCAAACCGTGACCCAGAACCCGGATAGAAGTCTTGTTTCTGCCCCAGCGCAGGCTCTGTGAAGAGGTTCTGCATTTCAACGCACTTCCCGAGAGGGCTACCTGCGCTGCAATGCAGTTTCTCTGTGTAATAGGTGCGCTGATCAGCCTAGCCTTGTGCAGCTGAGGTTCTTTGCTTCATTTTTTCCAGTTTTGTCTCTGTTTTTTGCAGCCTGTGATCAGTATTTCACTATTTCAAACCCCTTTTCCTTACTGATATTCCACCTCAGTTGTACAAAAGAAACTGTAGGTGTTTTTATGTGTTTGTTGCGTCGTTTACAATTTTCCATTGCGAAAGTAGAATAGTCGTACTGTCGTCCTTCGATTTAGATCTGTCGCAAGTGTCGATTTCGATCATGGGAGAAAGTTTATTTGCTGTTGATAGTCGATTATGCTTTTACTTTTGCCTTTGGTTTGAATTTGTGACTTTCTAGTGTCGAAATGAGTATTTATTTCAAAATCATAAAGTGTCGTAATCATCTCTACCTTTTGATTTCGAAAAGAAGCTTGTTTGTGTTTATCACTTGAAAGCAAATTCAGATTTGTGCAACAACTTTCTTTTTAGGCATCAATATTAAGAAAGTGAAAAACAAAACACATGCATGTGCATTTGCATATTGGCAGTCTGTTTGGCTTCATTTAGGGAAAGTGCATTTACAGTGTACTCTTTGCTCTTTGCGAAAAGATTGTGTCTTTCTTTTCCCTTAGTAGCTAGGATTTTCATTGCTGAAAAGAGATAAAAGTTTGTTTATCATCTTTAGATTGCATTTTAGGAATTACATCTACATCTCGTGGTCATCCCAAAAGGCAAACTTCATAAGAAATATCAACTTAAAATAAACTCAATGAACTTAACAACGTTTTGGAACTTAACGCACAACATTTAGAGGTCTAGGCTAGAGACGTATTCCGACGTCGTAAAGCCTGGTAACTGTTGTCCTCACTGATGGTTGGGTGATTCCTCCACTTTGAGACGATAAGTGCCAATACGGACTTGTGCTCCCACGTACCGTCGAGTATATATTGGGAGACCCCTATAGGCTTAAAACCTTTATCCATAGGAAGCCGTGTCGGCCGCCCTACTGATCGCAATGCACCGAACATAGCATTCGGGAAGATTGACTGTCGTACCGTAAAAAGTATTCTGCAGTTTTGCGATTGGTTTGGTACTCCCTCTACCTAGACCTCCATCTGAGCACTTGTCACTTCAGGCTCATTAAAAATCGAAGGAGACTAGAGTCATCTTTTGTTTTTTCTCGACTCTTAAAAACTGAAAAAACAAGTTGTGTCAAAGCATGTTAAAATTTATTTTAAACGGAATATTCATACCCTTTTCCTACGTTGATCTTGGGTTGAGAAAATGGAGCCTACCAACCAAGGAATTCCCCTTGGCGGAAATCCTAGTCCCTTCTCCTCTTGGGGAGATGTTGGTGCGCCCCATATGGCCACATTGTCGCTTCCAGGACTGAAAATTGGCTTGCCAGTATGGCTCTTCTCAACCAATGTCGTTCAAAACACCACCCACTCTGAACAAAAATGTATTAGATACCAAGCAAAAGACTACATGATCGTCGGTGATACACTTTACCGTCGTGGTATTGATACGGTTCTGAGAAGGTGCCTCACCCATGAGGAGGCCGAAAAAGTCCTGAATGAGTATCATTCAGGCGCGTGTGGGGGGCATCAATCTCGATATGCTACAGCACAAAAAATCTTACGGGCAGGATACTTCTGGCCAACAATGTCCAAAGATTGCATAACCGCAGTCAGAAGTTGCCATGCTTGTCAAATTTTTGATAGCAAAACCAGAAGACCACCCGCACCTCTACAGCCAATAGTTTTTGTTGGGCCATTCGCCAAATGGGGCATCGATTTCATGACATGTAACCCCACCTCGACCGGGGGCATGGGTATATCATAGTCGCAGTTGACTATTTTACCAAATGGGCCGAGGTGATGCCTACATTAGATAATACTGGTGAAACAGCTGCCCTCTTCTTTTTCAATCATCTAGTCGCCAGATTCGGCATACCACTGGCTATAGTCACAGATCATGGATCGCATTTTCGCAATCACATGATGGTTGAATTAGCTGCCAAACTAGGGTTGTCTCACGACAGCTCTACTCCATATTATCCGCAGGCCAACGGACAAGTTGAAGCGATTAACAAGGTCCTGAAACGCATGATGCAAAGGATGATCGGAGTTCACAAAAGAAGATGGCACCTAATCCTGTACTTAGCTTTGTGGGCTTACCGAACATCGATAAGGAATGCAACCGGGTTCACACCCTTCCAACTGGTACATGGCCTGGAAGCAGTCTTACCAGTCCAGTGTGAAATCTCGTCTCTCAAACTCGCAATTGATCTCCTCCCCAGAACTTCAGAAGAAGAGGCTCGTTTCTTGGAATTAATCCAATTGGATGAAACCCGTTGTGACGCCGCGTTGGCTAACAAAGCCCATAAGAAACGAGTCAAGGCGTAGTTCAACAAAAATTTCAAACCCCGTGTCTTCTCAGAAGGTGACTTGGTCTTGCTTTACGACCAAGAATCCGATAAATTGGGAGCAGGTAAATTTAAGTCTTTATGGATGGGCCCCTATATTGTTAAGCGGGTGTTAGCAAAGGGAGCCTACGAGTTAATGGATTACGACGGAATTCCATTGGCGCAACCTCGTAATGGGTTGTACCTCAAGCGTTACTACGCGTAGTAGTAACCAGTATGCTTTTGTTATATTTTTGTTTTCGCTAAAGTGTTTGCTTTGGTCGAGTAATCCACATTTTTACATTTATTGCAGATGTCAAACCCATTGGAGCCATGTGTTGGATATGCCGACGGAGCGAGTCGTAGTTCGCGGAACCTGTCCTCCGCAGCCTGGGCCATTTTTGATCCAAGCAGCGAGTTAGTAAGTTTCAGAGGTGTATGTATTGGTCGATCAACGAACAATATCGCTGAGTATAGCGCGTTGATAGAACTTCTCTCTGATGCCATCACTCATGGTATACGCCGACTAATTTTCAGGCTAGACTCACAGCTCGTAATACTACAACTCAATGGTATATATTCCGTCTGAAACCCAGCTATTTATCGCATGTTCCTAAGGGTTAAGATTTTGGAGAGACAATTTGATCTTATTCAATACCAACATATTTCCAGAAACTTAAACACATTAACCGACTCATTAGCAAACTATGTGTTAGATAGACATTTGCAACATTTATAAAAGGAAACACATCATCAATGTTTTACATGTGGATCATATAACTCAACCAGAATAAAACTCCGAAAATCAAAAATATATATAGTTGTTTATGGTTTACATATAATGTTCTGTAACCAAGACAAAATCGGTCACGCGACCCAAAAACTCAAAATGCTAGGGGGCACCCTAGTCTAATGATGCTCGTGATAGAAAGTCACAGCCTGTGCGATCATGCGTAGGAAACGAGTCCATCGTCTGGGCACACCAGTAGTATGTCGCTGTAACTGCAAAGGTAGCTCGTCAGTCCTCACATCTGGTATACCAAGAGTGAGGCCCTCAACCTGCTCCTGCAAAGTTGTGATAGTCTCGGCCACATCGAGGTCACGAAGAATAGCCCTTCCGGCGGCCTCTCCTGCTGGGGTGACAGCTGGTACTCTCAGGTGAACTACTGGACGAATAGGACCAACATCTGCATGTACACATGAGTTTGATTAGAGTCTTGATAGAACAAAGCACAAGGACATTATAAACAAAAATAGTAAACAGCAATATGGTCAGAGATTTTACCAATAGCACCCCACTACTCGCCATCCGGCAATACTAAATCTGGATCACCACGGAAGTCCATGCCAGCATATGGATACTCGGCATAAACCATCTCCTGACGATCAAACCACATAAAGAAGGTATCAGAAAATGAAATCTGAGATTGGCCAACATGCCTAGACATATGGTCAACCCATCTCTGCATACGTGGTTCAGTAGGAGAAGGTAAATCGAGTGCAATGTACTGCGGCTGCATCAGTGGTATCTTCTCCAAGGCGAAGGCGGTCAAAATAGAACCGTACCAAAAGTTCTTCAACCTCCCGTTATTTATCTTGGTCAACTGTTCCTTCATCACAAGAAGTATTGCGTCGCACCAGTTGAACACCTTCGGTTGGAGGCATTCCAAGGCATGCTGCATATAGGATCTGTTGGCTACATGGAGAGACGCACTACCGGCCATCCTACCAAAAGTAAACAGGATAGTCCTAAGGGACCTATAAGTGACATCACGGATGATGATCTTGCCGTCTTTACTCGGCTGAGATCCTTCTCTACAATACCGGCGGACATAATCTCTCACAGAATCGCCTCCTCGGGCCGAACCTGACAAAGCGATGGGGGCACCCCGCCTCGACAAGCCAGTCAAGAAATAGATGTCTACTGTAGTCAAGGGGATAGATTTGCCCCTAATCTGGAAAACCTGATTGATAGGATCCCAAGCATCGAGCAAATACTGCAGTAAGTTGATCTGCTGTCTCATGCTAGAAATGCGGAAGAATTTCAGTAAGCCACAATTCCGCAGCGCGTTCACTGTAACTGGATCATGTAGGGCAATCATGTCCTCTTCTTCATGCTCACGTTCTCGCCATGTAAGGGTCATCTTGCTCCAAGATCTCTGAAAAACCAACAAGAGAGGAGTTAGATCCTGATTTTGGTGAGAAACAGGCAAAAATTCCATGAAAAATTGTGCAACAAATTCCCTTTCTACGCCCAACGCACCTGCAGCAGTGTTCTAGGTGCGTTGAATGTCAAACTACCTTCATACAAGCCAGCATTCAACGCAGGTTTCGATACACTGGGAGTGCGTTGATGGCAGAACGAATCCCTCAAACCCCAGGGGCTCAGAAAAGCAGGGAATAAGGCTCAAAATGAAAAATGGAAACCATGAAATGAAAGAGCTGAGGTTTAGCTCCTACCTGGTCCAGACGGCGCCGAGAATCGTCCACAGAATCTCCCAAAATCAACTGATGAAAATCGAGGGGAAAGCACCTCCAAAGCTCCAACAAACCAAGTTCAAATGAAATGGTAAAATGAGGGGTAAAAAACACTTTTTATTTACTTTTACGTAGTTCAAAGTAAAATATTAGCGTTTTAATCTCGTTTTCAAGAAAATATTGTTCATTTCTAACTAGTTTGATGAAGCAGTTGAAAATACAGTATGATATTTGGAAGGACAAAGCTATTTATGGTAAAAAATCAAAACAAGACCATCTAATCGAGCAGTTTTAGTGAATAGTTCAAGCTCGTTAAAAAATAAACATAAGATATGAGCAAATGTTTCCACCCGCGTTTAAGCTCGTTAAAAAATGAACTATTCCCCGGTAAATAACCACCGTGAATGAAGCATTTCAGCCATTAAAGCCTTGGTCGTGTTTGCACCGTCACCTCCACTTTTCCATTGGCCGATCATTCACCTCCATTTGATTGTTTACCCATTTTGAGGAAAAGTTGCGAAGAGTGATTTCACTAGCCATCCTTGTAACACTGCCGTGATTGGAAAATTCCAAACCTTACCTGGAATCAGCTGCTACCCATTTTATCACTCGTTCCTCAAAAGACGAGTCTTCTTTAAGCTCTTTTCAACTGACTCGTAAAATATGAAAAGATTGACGAGTTTTGGCCTTCCATCTCGTTAAAGTGAAAGGAAGTGTTATCCCTCCTCTAGATTTTAATCTTTTTGGACCTGAGGGATTATTGCACAAAAAGATTGAGCGCTTGTTTTGTTTGGCTCGTTAAAGCTAATCGAAAATTCATCCCTTCTGTATTGTTTTATACTTTTTTGGACTTAAGGGATTAGATGACAAAAAAGGAATTTTGGAGTTACCTTTAAGTACCTTTTCAAACTCTCTAAAAATGAAAAGGACCGAGTTATCATTGTCGTTAGACTCGTTAAAAAGATTAATAGCGACAAACTTGTCTTTAGACGAGAACGAGTTTCACTATCGCTAGGCTCGTTAAAACATAGCGATGGGTTTTCCCGAAGGGCGAATTATAGAACAAGCATATGTTATCCTCCTCAAGCTTGACAAAAATAAAGAGGTACTGGTCAGCAATGACTGGGGAAAAATTGGGAAGAAAACTCAAAGAAACTTTATTGGTAGCAAGTCGCTCTTGAACATGACACTTCCACTCCGTGCCCGAGTCGGGTTGGGTTGTTCCATTCACCGGTCACATCGCCATGGTCTCGCCATACCATCCACATTTGGGTTTAATGCTACCAATCCATCACATAAGTGTCGCCGACATGTTCAAGAGAAGTCATCCAGAAAGGCCACCTGTGTCCCACCCACTACCATACATTATACTCCATTCTTTCATGACCGCCACCCTGAACCATATATCACCATATCGTTTTCACCTCCATCAAAATCATTTGCTCCGTTTCGTGTCATTGATGTGGGATTCACTAAGGCCCTCCTATGACGGATCACTTCTTGTCGACATCAGCTCATTATCCAAGAAGTTGGTCTAGGAACACCCCATTCAGTACTTTGAAGCTTGCATGCCTCAATGGCAAGTTTCTCACTTCTGGCGACAGGTATACATGAATGACCTTTGACCGAACGATTTTGCGTGGTTTTCGACGCCAAGTCCTTTATTCACACCACGTGAATTGTACTGCAGTACCTTGAGGGTCATTATCATTATCGGTGATTCCTCTCGCGCTTGTTAACAGTTTACATCATTGACTGGTAATCAAGCGATGTCTTTCCATGTTCGACTTCAAAACATTTCTCACATGGATCGACTTGTACTTCGAATGAAGATCGGATGAGATTGAAGACCCCGGATCTAGTTTCATCCATCCAGGCTGTGATATATATTCAGAAAAATAAAGACATTGAAATGCACAGCATTGCAGCACAGATAATCATCCTACCAAAAGGATGATGGCTCTATCAGAATCATCAGTCTGCCATCAGACGGTTGTCTGTCCTATGTACATGAAAATGAATTTATAAAGCTGAGCATGGGAATGCCCACCTCAGCTAGATCATGAAAACAGTATGAAGATAATGTATTGTATTATATCTTATTACAGGTCTCCTCCCAGCATTGAAAGAACTTCGGATCCTCCTAATAAAGCATTTCACCCGATAAACGACCTCATACTTTAGGGGGCAACTGTTATAGACATTTTTGTGCCTTACAGCTCTAATCATGAAATGTCCATAAACCAAGGGCTCCTAAGTCCCTAAAAGTGTTTTTCTAACTCCTAAAGGAACAAGGTCAACAAGATACAGCTTCTCCCAGAAGTTCTCCACCAGAAACTGCTCAGAATAAGTTAAATCAGGATCATTTCAGCTGCTCCACTAGCCAAGTGCGTTGCATAGCACCTAAGTCCACTAGCTAGGTGCGTTGCAACGCACCTAAATGCACTACCAGGGTGCGTTGGGCGGGAAATGACAAGTGGCAGAGTCATTCCACGAGGTGGAGAGACAATGGAAGCTTCCAGAATCTTCTCCAATGACACTTGCCTCACTGAATTCGACCAAGGATGAGTAAGAGGCTCTCAGTCTCCAAGTGGAAGCAAGAACTGACAAAGAGAAGCCACTAATCAATTTATGAGCTGACTCATCCTCCTTGCATACATCTATATATGGATCCCTCATCCCAGAGATCCAGAGGCTGGAATTTTGCACATTGTAAGGAATTTTTGATGGTTTTGAGATACATATCAGAGAATTGGGTGATCTATGCTTTGTTGGGGTTGAAGAAGGGATTTCTTTGCTAGGAGGTTGATGCTGGGTCAGGAATCATCGGTTGTAACTCCTCCTGGATCTTCTTGTATATCAATAAAACTATTTGAGTTTCTTCTCCATGCTTGTGTTTCATTGATGCTTGTTACATTTGTATGGTTAACTTAAATCTGATCCTAAGTTATTTATGAATATAACCCATGTCTTTGTATAGTTTCCTTCTTCTGTGATCTTGCAGGTACTTGGTGAAGCTGGGCAAGTAAGGGAGCAGGTAGCTGGAAGTTGTCAAAGAGGAGAGAGATTGGATCGAAGGACTAGCGCAAGACACAGGCTGGTTCATATAATTCCTCTTTGTTTATAGTTCATAAAGAAGAATACAAAAGTAGTTTTCTCTGTTTGTTTCTAAGGTAGCTGTCACACCTTAGTGGGATAGAGTAGATCTAAATGGACACTTTTCCCGATAACACCAATAGTTTAAGGACTTCTGCACTGTAGAAGGAATTAAACGGGAGTTGAAAGTACCCCATAACCCATAGCAGAATGGGGTGGCCGAAAGGAAGAACAGATCGATTGTGGGAGCAGCACAAGTGATGTTGCATGACCAAAGCCTACCACTGCATTTGTAGGCCGAGGCATGCAATACAGCAGTATACTTGTAGAACAAAAGCCGACACCGTATACTAGGAATGAAGACACCTATGGAGGCCTTTTCTTGGAAGCGACCAGATGTGAGTCACTTCTGAATCTTTGGATCATCAGTTTACTGTCATGTGACCAAAGATGCCCGGAAGAAGCTAGATCCAACAGCTGAGTTGGGAATACTTGTGGGTATATTATCCTTGCGGTAGATTATTTTACAAAATGGGCTGAACTGATGCCTACAGACAAGGATGAAGGTGAAAAAACATCCATTTTCGTGTTCAATCATGTAATTGTTCGGTTCAAAGTATCACAAGCTATTGTCATGGACCATGGTAACCAATTTCAAAACCATATGATGACTGATATTACCACCAAGTTAGGCCTGTGTTATGACAGTTCTAGCCCATATTACCTACACGAAAATGGCCAAGTGGAAGTTGTGAACAAGGTCTTAACCACCATGATTAAACAGATTATCGGGACTCATAAACGAGAATGACATCTAATGCTACATCTAGCCTTGTGGGCATACCACACTACAACAAACCTTCAAATAGTTTTACTCCTTTTCATCTTGTTTACGACATGGAAACATTTCTACCGATTGAATGCGAGATACCATCTTTAACACTAGCAATTGAATTATTACTAGCTACTTCTGCTGAAGAGGAACACTTTCTATACTTAGCATGTCTCAACAAGACTCATTGTGACGCTGCATTAGCTAGCGAGGCCTAAAAGAAATGAGTTAAAGCAAAATATGATCAAAATGTCAAACCTCATTCGTATGCAGAAGATGATTTATTTTTGGTCTATGATCAAGAGCACGATAAGTTAGGCATTAGAAAATTCGAGCCTATGTGGCATGGCCCTTATTTGTAAAACATGCACCAGAAAAAAGGGGACTATGAACTAGTGGATTATGAAATAATTCCTTTGGAAAAGCCCATAAATTATCTTTACCTAAAGCAATACTATGCCTAGATTGTTTGGTGAAACATTTCCATATTACTGTAGCATATCTTTTCATATGACAACTTTTAGCGGTTTTGAAAATTTTCACTACTTCTCCTACTTATCTTGTGTTAGGCTTGATCTGTAGATGTTGACATTCCCCCAGACTTACATTGGCTTCACTGATGGTACTAGTCGTAGTACTTGGAATTTGTATTGCGCAACTTGGGTCATCTATTTTTCCACAAACGAGTTAGTTTCTATTCATGATATATGCCTCGGTCGAATAATGAACAATATTGCAGAATATAACGTAGTGATTGAGCTATTATATGATGCCATGCATTTGGTATTCATCGATTGATCCTTATGTTAGATTCACAACTCGTGGTATTACATTTGAATGGTGTTTATTCAGTTAGAAGTGCTTCCATCTTAAGGATGTTTTTGCAGGTTCATCTCTTGGAATGAGAATTTGATTATATTGAGTATCAACATATTCCGAGAAATTTAAACACATTAACAAATGCATTAGCTAATTATGTGTTAAATTGGCACTTGTGAAACATTTATAAATAAATCAATGCAATATTCATTCATATATTGTACAAGACAATCAGAAATAGAAGTAGTAGATTTTTAATTAGATAAAATCTGTAAATAAGTGTGGTTTTTACAAAAAAAATCCATCCAATGACATGAGGCCCTGTGGCCTTTATTTTTCAAACATGCTGATACATCATCAAAAATAAAAATGTAGCCCTTAGGCTAGTCACTATGAATGATGGTGATCATGGTAGCATACAGTAAAACATGCTCCTCATCGTAGCAAACGACTAATAGGACCGGGAACTCCTAGAGTATGCCTTTCATAGCAGAGAGGCAGATCATCTATAGTCACATATGGAATCTGCAGAGTCAACATCTCAAGGTTGTGCTATATCTCTATCAGTTTCTCTGTCGCATTTTGGTTCTATACTATGGGGGAAACTCATTGCTAATCACGTCAATCATATTTGCATAATCCAGCTGGCCTCACTGGGGCCACATCTGCATGATCCCTTCGGATAATTAGTTGGATGCCAAAAATAATAAAAAAATGAAATATTAAAATCAACCAAAATGTGATGTTTTACCTATAGCACCCCACTTCATCCTAGGAGGCAGTGACATGTCTGGAACTCCTGTGTAGTCCATCTCTGCATAGAGAAAGTCCTCAATCATGATGATCTATATTTCCAGCCACTCGAAGAAGTCAACAGTAAACCTGATAGTTGGTCCTTCACCACCTCCACGTCGTGCTATAAGTGTACCCTATTTTAGCATGTGAAAGTCAGGAGGCCCTCCTCTCTCTATAGATACTTAAGGAGCCAAAAGAGGAATCTGCT
This sequence comes from Pinus tabuliformis, assembly GCA_031772625.1. Taxonomy (NCBI): domain Eukaryota; kingdom Viridiplantae; phylum Streptophyta; class Pinopsida; order Pinales; family Pinaceae; genus Pinus; species Pinus tabuliformis. The sequence continues at coordinate 338,939,712 of CM062820.1, forward strand.
CCAGAGAAAACGAAATAATGAAGTCACAATACACAAATTTTTTGAGTATTCTCGTTCTAGCCCTGGTTAGTTTCCCCTTCAAGTTGGAAACTACAACCTCACACTAATTAAATATGGTACCATTAAAACAATCCACGAAAGTATGCATCTGAGCCTTAGTCAACAAATGTAAAGTTGCACTACCACACAATTGTGCAACACTAAACCTGATGGCTTTCAAAGGAATATGAGATATGGCCTTGATATGAATTTGACCATCTTTGAAAGCAGCTCCATCAGTGCAATATTGTATCAAATAGGTAGCATTGGTCTCGCCATCGTGCCTATGGCCACACAAGATAATTTCCTTGACACGGCGTGGAAGTCCACTCAGGAAATAAACTTCATCAACATTGATGACAAGTCTATGATCTCTAATTATAAAACAGTCTTCTTGAACATACTACTTGCCTACAATCCATTCAAGCAAGTCTAGTTGGGCCCTCATGCCCAGAATGGTGGAAAACTTGTATAATCCACAATTTGTCAGGGTTTGTATGGTTGCTAGGTCATTGAGAGCAAGTATATTTTGTTCTTCATGCTCACGCTCTCTTCATTCAATGTTTATGGATCAAAAGCTTGCAAGTAAACATTAAAAATCATTAGAAACAAAAATGGAGAGATTTAGCAAAAAATTGGGGCATTTTCATTTGTTTTTCTTTCCCTTGGCATTTTGTGCAATCGACTTCAATAAAAAGTGCGCATGTGCGCAGTTTCCTTCCTTGAAATTGCACACATTGCGTTAAAAATTATATCGGTGTATGCAGGCCCGATGAAGGGTACCTGCTCACATCGAGGGCGAGAAACACTTTACAAAACCATCCCCAAAAATCCAAAATCAGCAATGAAAAGCTAAAAAATTGACTCACAATTTCTTCCAACAGTTTTCCTGGAATAGACTTCAAAAGTTTCTGGTAAAAATGGCTTTTATCTCTCTCAAAATGGTAAAAATGAAAATGTTGAAAACTTTTTACTGTTTGGGGATTTTTATAAGTTTTTAGGGCTAATTAAATATTATTTCACACCTATTAACTTTTTTAAGTATGATTTTATAAATGTTTTTGTTTTATTGTTGAGCACGGATAATTATTTCGAGTTTAAGTGTGCAGGTTATGGGATAATTACGGAAATAGATTTTTTTGGTACCTAGTAGTGTTTATCACTTTTTCAAGTTCATTAAAACTTATGAAAAATAGAAACGATGGAGTTCTCTTTACGCCCTTTTCAGACTCCTTAAAAATGAAAAGATCGTTGAGTACTTGATTGTTCGAACTCGTAAAAATAAATGAACAACCATCCTTTCAGTATAAGTTTACCCCTTTTACGGACTGAACTAGACTATTTATGAAAAAGGTATACGTTGACCTCATGGTCAATAAAGTTCTCTCTTGCATTATTTTATCCTTTTTCGAGCTTGAGGGACTAAATTTACGAAAAATAACATTATGGAGTTTACTTACATTTTTCTTTTAACTCCCTAAAACTGAAAAACACCAAACTTTACTTTCCTCGAGATCATTAAAATTTTACGGTAAAGGAACTGAATGAGTTTTCTTTGCATGTATTTTCAAACTGTATAAACATGAAAACGACATTGAGTTACCCCTTTATTGGACTCGTAAAAATTAAACAGTACAGGACTCGTTAAGCATAATGAGACCAAACCACTCCTTATTAGGGTTCATTAAAAATACTTTGGAGGACTCGTCTGAAGGATGAGCTTACACGACAAGCATATGTTATCCTTCTCAAGCTTGTAAAAAAATAAAGAGGTACTTTCCAGTAATCATGGGGGAAAAGTGAGAAAGAATATTTCTTTTACAATTTTAAAAGGAAGTGTATCACTCTTGAACATGACACTCTATGACTTTCGTGTCCGGATTGGGAAATCCATTTGTTACTCAGTTTACCCTACCTCGTTGAAAATATTCAGTTGGGTTGGGTTTTATTTTTTGATTCAAATGCTGCCAAGTCATCATGTTGTGTCTTTGATATATTCAAGAGAAGTTTAACTTCAGTAAAAAATACTTTTTCAGTCTTTGCCTTCAGTTACATCGACCATCCTTGATTCAATCCTGAATTACTCTAAAATATTTTTCTTCAAAACTTGACATGAGTTTCATGTCGTAGTCCCTTCTGTGATAGATCACTTCCTATCGACTTCTTCTCACTATTTAGGAAATTGATCTAAAAACCTTCAGTACCTTGAAGCTTGCATGCCTTAAAGGCGGGTTTCCCACCTTCAACAATAGGTTCTCATCATTTATCTTCGATCGAATGACTCTATGAGTGTTCGACATTAGCATGCCAATTCACACTTCATAGATTGTATTGGAAGTACCTTGAGAGCCATTGTCATTATTGGTGGTTTCTCTCGCGCTTGTTAACGATTCACATCATTGACCGATAATCAAGTGGTTTCTACCATGTTCAACTTTGAGACATTGACATGCATGTCTAGATTCGTACTACAGATCGAGAGATGGAGATCAAGACCCTGGATCTAGTTTCATCCATCGAGGTTAAGTGGAGCTATTAAATATTTATGATTGTAAACATAGATCCATTAATGGTTGCATCCATACTATGTCATTTTTTGACATTGATCTTCAGATGTATTTCCGTAATTTGCTTTGCGACATTCATGTTCTGAGTATGGGAATGCCTACCTCAGTGATGATATTATATATTTCATTGTGACATTTGTCTACTTGTTTCAGGTCTCCGACTGTGGTCTCTAACCCAAACCCTCGCATGATAAAGCACTTCAGTCGTCAAAATATTTCTTCTAACTTTATGCTTTAGGGGGCAATCTGTTACATGTCATTTTTTCACATTATGAAAATGACCATCGGCATGGAACTCTTTCTATCCAGACGTGTGTTCCAAAGCATTACCCTGTAGAGTTTGAAACTAAATCATCCCAAAGAAGGTGGAATTTCTAGATCATATGATACAAAACCATGATTTCAGCTATGTTCACAGTTTCCTAGTCACTTCCCGTGCATATGCAGGGAAGACCATTATTATATGTGCAGAAGCACACTGTCTTCCACTATGACCTACAAACATGACTTGAAGTAAGTAAAAATAAAAATTAAAGTCTAGAAGCATTGTTGGTGGCATCTATCCCAACCAACAAGCTTAGAATGAGTGCCTATTGATCCCTCCCATCATGGAGTAACTCCCCTTCCTTTGTGGAACCTCTATCCCACTAATAGTGGATCTCATCCCTTGGAGAATGGATCCATAACTTCTCATCCTTGGCCTATGAAGCAATTATAGGTATGGGGTTTGAAGGAGGACTATTGGAAGTATGTTTATGTTGTTGAGATTAGATTGGAAGGCTTGTCTTGTAAGGGAGAGGGTTAGAGATTGCAGAAAGGGCTTGCTACATCAGGGCTACATGGTTGTAAGACTTTTCTCCAGTTTTGTGAATATAAGAAATTATTCTTTCTCAGTTACATCTCTATTGATTTTATTTGTAGGATTCCTTAATCACCTACATGAGTTTTGGTTGTATAATTGATCAATTTTACATGTATAATTGGTTAATTATTTCATTATCTCTTTGATTATATGTTGTATGCTTTGATCTCTTATTTGTCTCTAGCTTTGAAAATCTCTTTCAAAACATTACGGAAAAGATATTGGGAGTGACGAGAGGACATTTGGACCATCAAAGATCATGTGATCGAAATCTTTGAGCCACTTCATCAATTAGTTTGCTAAACTAGAAAGAGGCCTCTTTCATTCTATTTCTTTCAAATGATCAAAACATAAGAGAAAGGTAGCAATTATTGTGTGTTTGTTACAAGGGTTCTTAGAAGTCTAGGGAGATCACTCTTATCCACAAGAGGGATTTGTCCTCATAATAGAGGGCACATGATCAGACAGGGAGCAGGGTGCGGACCAGGAACAACATGGCGGAGCGGAGTGGGTGGACAGTGCTAGTAGGAATGCGGTTTGGGCAGCGGATGTTCTCGATGGATTTGGCAGTAGGAGGTACGCAATGGAGATGGAGACAAGGTGGGGTAACATAGTTACAGGTGGGAGGATCGAGTGCTCTGATACGACTAGAACAATAAACTTTGTTCACGGAAGTTCGCCAATGGAACACACATTTGTTTTCATAACAATATATATTTTATTATTCAATACTAGATGATGATTACAAACCCTTTGGTGGTTCTTATTTATAGGAGTTGACTGGACACAAGGGTTAAAGAACATGTCTTTTGACATAAGTGCCCTTTCATAATTAATTGGGAACTTAATTTAATTAATTTATTAATTGTTAATATTTTATTATTGTTTTTTATTTCACACACACACATATTTAATTATGAATATTTTATTCATAACACATTTATCCAAAATTCTTTCTAAAAATGACATCAAGAAAATTTTCAAACCTAAGAAAACCCTCAGCCAACTTTACACATCGACCAAAGACAATAGTGACCCTATGCTACTCCCCAAAGTCTATGAAATCCTTCTCTCCTATTCAATGTATTACATAGGGCAAATGGGTAGATCCTTCAAAGATCGACTCAAAGAGCACATGGCTAACACCTACCACAGCTGCCTTACTAAATATGTCATTGTTGAACAATCCCATAATACCAAACATTTTATTTGTTTGGTAAAACTAAAATATTAGTCTATGCTCCCTTCCATACCAATCATGTCACACGAAAGCCCTAGAAATTGAAAATCACCCTAATAACTTCAATCATGAAGATGGATATCAATTAAGCCATTCTTAGAAACCCACTATTCAATTATTATCCTCTAGACCATGTTCCCTTAATATTAACTCTAATCCCTCTTAACTCTCCCCCTCCCCCAAGTTGCCCCTGTCCTTTTGAAATTTCCCTTCTATCCATCTAATAAATATATATAAGTTTTTAATCCCTTTTTTCTCCCTAATAACTTTTGTTTTATTGTAATTTAACATTTCCTTTACTAATTTAATTTTCATTCGTCTTTCTTTTTATTTTATTATAATTTTTCATTTCCTTTAATTTAATTTTCTTTCCATTCTAATTCTAAGCATATTTATTCTTTCTTATTCCATTTAAATCATTTTATTTAAAAAAAAAATAATTTAATATTCTTTCTTATTCTTCTTCTCCTAAAATTTTATTATAAAAAATAATAATTTAATTTAATCCCTAGATTCTCAACTCTTCATTAATTTAATCTCTTTCTTCCTATTAATTATTATTTCTTTCAATTAGAATATTTTTCTCTAGTTAATTCTATGTCAATCTATAGAGAAGACTATTAAAAAGGGTAACTCCTAAATTGATGATCTTTTATTAATAAGATATATACCCTTAAAATCAAGAATATGAAAAAAGAAAATCAAAATCAAAATAAAGCCACAAATGACATTTTTTTTTTTAATGTATTCTAATTTCTTCTTTTACAATTTCTGTAACACTCCTAACAAAAATTCATATCCAACAACTATGTAATCTAACAACAACAAATTTAAACATTAATTTGTAACAGACACAAACTATAATTAGTATGATCAATAATATAAATCACTAAAGTAGTAAAACGAATTTAGCTTTTGTGAACACTAAGAATCTAACTAAAATTATCCAAATATTCAAACCCCATAACATAATTATGTGAAAATTTCATGAGTTTAAATGCCCCCATACTACTCAGGAAATTTTCACATAATTATGTTATGGGGTTTGAATATTTGGATAATTTTAGTTAGATGTTTCATGTGATATTTTAAGGAAAGATTTACTTGTGGTTTAATATGGTTTAAAATAAAGTGGAGTACATGAAGGCCACTCTCTTTCATATTTAGGAATCAATGCTTACCCTTCAATTATTGATTTGAGGCCTTTGAACCTTTACAATATGTCGACTATGGGCATATAGAACACAAAAAAAGAAACTCTTTATTGAATTTGTGATACTCTGTGTTTCATACTTTTCCGTGTTTTATGTGCAAATTCACAACCAAATAACCTTACATGAGCTCCCAAAAAAGATTTATCTTAGATTCACAACCAAATAACCTTACATGAGCTCCCGAAAAGGATTTATCTTAGCTTCTACTATGATCATACACACAACATTCTACTCACCCACTTTCCTTCCCAATACACATACTTTGTAGCATGAGAAATTGGTTTACTTCCTTATCATCAGAATTTGGTTTACTTCCTTGTGCGGTTATCGAGAAACTTTGAAAATGGGTACATACTCTCTTGTGCACTTAGCTAGAAACTTTGAGAATGGGTACATAGCCCATACTGTTGGCAGTTTACTAATTCAATTGTGATTTGGCTAACTGATTCAAATGGACAACAAAACAATCCAAAATTTTCCCTTACAATTTGGAACCTATATTGATTTGCTTTATCTTTTTTTGAGCAGTAATATAATATTAAATAAAATGCAAATTACAATTATTCTGAATTTTTACCCATTTACATTTGCTTGCTTTTATTAACAAATTGAATAGAATACGAGGGTTTAAGGACATGAACGGACATGAACGATACACTAAATAGATGTTAGTTGCCCTCATCTTCTATATAATATTAATAAAATGCAAATTACAATCGTTCTGAACCTTTGACGTATTTACATTTACTTGCCTCTATGTGGACATCATTAACACAACTAAATACAATGTTAGGGGATTGGACATCATTAACACAATTAAATACAATATTAGGGGATTTAAGGACAGGGATGATAAAAATATATTGGGTTGAAAATTGATTTCAATATTCCGTGGTATGGTAAGGGAATTAAAAAAGCAAAACCTCTATCAACAAACCATTCAAGACTTTGTTTGAAACAGGCAAAAGACAGACAATCCCTGTATACTCAAATTTTATAGCCAATTAGGCCATTCGTGCACAGACAACGTACACACTAATTGATTAATATAGCCTAGGAAAAGACTAGGAAAAGACTAGATTAATTTGAGTGGCAATTTTTTTATAAAATAATCTAAACATACTAAAATTTGGACTTTTTAGCCGTATGATTTTTATCTGGGCTAAATAATCAACCAATGACAGCAACTAATAACAAAACGAGTTTTGGAACATTTTCTAGATCTTCATGTTTCTCCTGTCTCTGAAAATAAGGCAGGATAGAAAATAGATGCAAAATAAAACAAAGTACCAGCAATAAACAATTCAAAGAAATCAATTCCGTATCATCAAATACTCCACATAGAAAGTCATCTAAATAATTTGAATAATGCCCAAAGGCACCCTGCTGTAGCCAGCAGAATGCGATCTATATGGCGGGAAGAATGCTCAACAAGGCTACAACACGATACAAATGAAGGCTACAACAGAAAGTCATATGATGAAGGAAAGTCATATAATGAAGGCTACAACAGGATACCAATTATTTATAAATGACCTGAAATCTCCCTATCCTATATTCTTATAAAATACATTCAGTGGGAAAAGATAAAACAGCGGAGAGGCTACTTCTATTGGAGTATGGCGCAGATGGTTTGCACCAAGGTAAGCAACAGTCCAAGAATAACTGGAATTGTCCAAGCTGAGAAATAAGTTTTTTTAAACTGGGCAAACAAGACCCTGAACTTTCTGTCGTAGTGCGCCATCACATCATTTTCCAATTTCAGGAAAACACATTTCCGGGGCAGGGTGATTCCCTTGCATAGACCATGGAAGAGGTCGGCAACCTCGGCGTCATTCCCAACGTAGATATTAATGATTGCACTCTTTCTTAGCACAGCCACGTCTTTGTCGGTGTTAATCAAGTTGTTCATCAAACTCAAGTAGCAGGTAAGGTAATTGTCTCCAGAGGCCTGGCATAGCTCAAGAGCAATTAAGTTACAGAACAGTACCTCTGTGTGGTCCGTGACATTGATCGGAGGAAGATACATCGTGGCTTTCTTCTGATCAAAATAAATTTGCTTGATGCCTCCATTGCATCGCTGAAATTTGATGCCAGCATTACTTAATTCTACTGCAGGAGAGATGCATCTACGTTCCTTCCATGGGATTGTGCCGTTGCAGTCGATTTGAATTGCACGCTCGTCACCATCATTGGAAGGCGGAGATACAATGAGGCTGTGCAACAGACCCAGCAAATGATGAACTTGTTCAACTGGTTGCGGCCACGACCATTCTTTCATATCATAATCGAAAGGGTAGAACTTGGTCCCTGGAGTTTTCACCAGCACATCGAAAAGAAATTTGTCGGCTGTATCGACCGGGTTGGACTCCGATTCGAGTAGTTTTCGGAGAACTATCAAGGGGATCTGATTTTCAACCTTCAAAATGTCGTTCAGTATATCGAATCCAGTAAAATAAATCCTATTTCTATCAAAAATAGGTTCATACTTATCACTGCCTTCCCATATTAACTCGTCTCCACCCAGAGTCCTCAATATTTCCAGAAGGAAGCAACCGTCCAAAGTAAGCATCTCAGCCAAGTGCTCTGGCTTGCAGTCAATTCTTTCTTCGTAGCTGTTCTTGATATTGTCCACCTCCTGGAAGATTTCATGGATTGCACGAAAGGAGAACTCCATATTATCTGGATGAGTAGCGCCCCTCATAATATTGAACCGCGTCATCATTCTACGCAGGGCTGTCCTTTTGTGATAATCCATTGGAGAAAGCTGTGGTCTGTTGTAATGAAATGGACCCAACGAAACAATTTGTGGGACAAACGCTTTCTCGTTTTTGGTGTCTTTCAGGAAGTTAGGGACTCTAAATATCGACACAACAGACCGCAATCTAAGATCACCATAGGATTTGTCTCGAAGAAGAATAGGCAATGTTTTCTCCTTTATCCATGCTGCCGTTTCTCCGTCATCCGGTAATTCTTCTGATTCCAGCGTCCCTTTCGTTTCCATATCAGGGGATTTCAAATCAAAATTACCTTCTGAGTTCTTCAACTCTTTGGTTTCGATATCAGGGGATTTCAAATCAAATTTACACGGTGGTATTGAGCCGTTGTTATTCCCACCATGTTCTGAATTCTAGGACATCATACCCGGGCGAGTAATATTTCCTGGAACGTTAGACATTATACACAGGCGACCAATATCCCTGTAAATCACACTGAATATGGAACACTACATATGGTCACCAATCGAGATTTAAAACTTAAAACTAGGGTAACAAATATAAATATACAGCCATTTAATGGGAATATATATATATATAGATGCTCATTTTTTAAATGAGTTAGGGTGTATATATCAACTTTTAATGGCCATTTACCAACCATGGGAATATATATGCTCATTTTTTAAATGAGTTAAGGTGTGGTATATATCAACTTTTAATGGCCATTTACAAACTACTAAATACGAGATACGATGTCATATCATTCATTCCAATCGAAATTTAATGACCGAAAAAACAAGTGCTACAATTCCCACCAACAATTTTAATGTAAGTAGTGGAATAATTAAGATTCACTCATTCCAATCGAGCTTGAATGACCGAAACAGATGGCTAGCATGCCCACTAAGTACTTAATTAAGATTTCCAACACGCATAGGTATTCCGTATGATATACGGAAATCCAAATTGGAAGAAGTCGTTGGAGTGCCGTGTTTATTTTCATAGATCATAGAAAAATAAATGTTCCCTGACATGCAAGGCAGATAGCTTTCGTTATTTCTCTCCAGGCTGCTATCTAGATTAGCTCCCTGTCACTCACAGGGCGAAAGCTATCTGCTTTGCATGTTAGGGAGCATTTACTTTTCTATTTCTCTCCAGGGCTGCTATCTAGATTAGCTTCCTGTCACTCACAGGGCGAAAGCTATCTGCCTTGCATGTTAGGGAGCATTTACTTTTCTATTGTCTATGAAATAGGAGTTTCCTTTATTTTCCACTATGGTTTTTATAATTTAATCTATTTGACAACCATTATTAAAGAGATTTTTAAAGAGAAACATTATTAAAGAGATGATAAAGATTTAATTTCTATTTAGTATTTTAGAATATTGGTAATGGTTTAAATTAACTATGTTTTTTTAATTAAATTAATTAAAATATAGGTTATATATAATTTTTATGTTAAGAGTGTTATGATTTATTTGTGTATGTGGTATTGATTAATAAGTCATAATATTATAATAAAGTTTATTTATAAATCAATAATTTTCATAATAAATTAAAGGTAAATCTTCATAGTTAACAATCTTATTTTATGTTTTTAAAATATAAATATATTTAATTTATATATTAATTTGTTTTGTTATTACTAATATAATTTAAAATAAAGTTATAATTTACTAAATTTTTATGATGCTTTTAATTTTATCAATATTGTTAGTAAGTATTTTGATGTTCATTATAGACTAATTTCTATTCTTATTTTCCACCCATTTAATACATATGAGAGTTTGATTTTTTTGATAATATCTTATGAAATAGCTGAAATACATCTATATTTTCGTCCATGAGAATGAATACCAATATATATCTCAAAATGAATACCAATATATGTCTTAAATGAACTTGTTATAGGTACTTTTGTTCAGCCAAGAGGAAAAATCAAGGTTTGGAAGGTGAATGCTCAATGTTAAAGATAATGGGCAATGTGACCTTAGTAACGGCTCCCACTTAATTACTTTAAATTATAGAAATTTAATGAATTTCACTCCTAATAATCTCAAAAAGAAGAAACAATTCATCAAATGATTAAATCTCAAAAAAGAGGAAACAATTCATCACATGATTAAAGACATGGACGTAGGGAACTAGGAATCTCATTCCACCCAATATTGAGTAAGACAAAGCTCTCAAAAAAACATGTTTTTGTTAGTATTTTATGTTGTATAAAACAATATTAATTTTAGGTGATTTTTATAGAGTTTGCACCAATAGAAACTTTTTGCAATCCTTCCAAAGTTTATTATCTTCTCATACTCCACACATACTACTTGATAGTAATGTTCCTATAAAGAGACAACATTGTTTTTTATTATCATAATTATTGTCCACTTTGTCTACAACTTATTTTCTAATACAAATATTACATATTTCTATTTAAAAAAATTACCTTTTTATGAGGATAAACACATAATCTTACCAAGACATAGTGAGTTGTTAAGGAGAATCTAGACCAAAATATCTGTAGCTTGTAGTTGATAATGTAATCACTAAATAAAAATTTAATAAAATAAAAAAACCCTAAAATTAGACTTTTGTACATTCACTTCATTTACTAAGATCAACACTTATAACGTCACAACACAAAATAATTATGAACTAATATTTTGAACACTTCCTTGTAACCAATATTTGTATTAATCTATATCTTATTAAATATTCATCATCATTTAATCCACAACAACAATTTCCACAAATTAAAAACATTTAAATTAAATTTTTATGTCGTAAAAAAAATCTAATAGATTTTCAACCATATTTATAAGATTTACATTATATATCATAATAATAATCCAATTAAATTTACTCTTTCTAAACTAATTGTATTCAAGCATTCAACTTCAAATTTTTTACTTATAACATAAATGCCAATATTTTTATAGTATTTTCAATTATTAATTTTAAAATTTTTATTATCTCTAAATATATTATAATTAAATTTATATTATTAATTTAAATAATTATATTTATAAAATAATTAAAAATAAACCCAATATCTCATCAAAATTTACTAACCACATTTACTTAAAAAAATTAGATAAAAAATCTAGAATAATTGAAAATACAACCACTCAATAAAATTTTAATAAGACAAGACAATATACCACAAAGTATTATGCACTTATTTCATCATCTATATCTAATTAAGGTTGGTTTTTTCTTTTTCTTTTTCTTTCTACACTCTTCAAAGCATGTATTTGTCTTAACTTATATTAAGTTGGATGCCGATATTTATAAAAATAAAATAACATTTAAATATGAATAAATTTTCACCCAGCTTAAATAAGAAAACAATTATTTAAAAGAAATTAGAATAAAAAATATTGAATGAGTAATTGGTAAATGGTTGTACGCTCACTTCATCTTTTGGACATACAACAGTGACATGACATCCGAAGATAATTATTGGTTCAGTGACATGACATCCCAAGATAATTATCAGTTACCTTGACATCCCAAGATAATTATCAGTTACCTTTTCCACAGTCTCCAAGGGCATTTACTTCCCTTAGTTTAAAAGTACACTCACTTCATCTTTTGGACATACAATAGTGACATGACAACCCAAGATAATTATCGGTTACCTTTTCCACATTCTCCAAGGGCATTTACTTCCAATAATTCCAAGTTCAACACCTTGGTCCTCAAGTGACTGCGACAATTCAAAAAAAGGCTCCTCAGACAATCTTTTAGATAGAGGAAGGGAAGAGGAACTAGGTGAAGTAGTTGGTTAAGCCACAATGATTTTGTCTCAATTAACCAAAAGAGAGAGATTGATTCCAATGCTTTAAAATTTATTTAAAGGTGTACTCATGATGTGGTCTAGCAAAAGACTAACATGGATGTCATACGATTGCAGGCAATAATTTTTTAAGATGCAAAAACAAACTGGTGCTCTTTCATGTTTTAAGAGTCGAGAAAGAAGCAAAGATGACTCTATCAATTTCGGTTTAAAACGAGCTCGAAAGGACAAGCGCTCGGGTGATCTTTTATGTTTATGGAGTCAAAAAGATCAACATGACTACTCAGGATGATCTAGGAAAAAAGGATTACTTGGTAACTATGAACTGCAGAATACCTCCCGGCGAACCGAGAAGTACGGACAAGCAATCTCTCCAAATGTTGTGTTTGGTGTATCACGTTTACAAGGCAGCAAACTCAGATTCCTATGGATAAAGGATTGCAACCTAGTGGGGTCTCCCTTTATATACACGATGGTACGGGGAGCACAAGTCCTTACTAGCGTTGTCTAGTGCTAAAGCGAACAACAACTGCTAGGTTTAAAGACGCCAGAACATGTCTCTAGCCTAGACCTTCTAAATGTGATCATTAGGTTTCAAATGTGCCTTAGGTTAACTAAATACCTTTTAGAGTTTATCTTGAAATTATGTCTCGGTTTTCAGGCCTTATTGATGTGACTCAAAAACTCCTATATGCGACTAAGTGAGACAAGACCCTTTCAATTCAATGAATTGTTTACACTAATGAAAGTAGAGAACACACCCAATGCAACAAACAAGCAATTGAAAGCATAATGACCCTTTCACTATTTCTCTTTTTTGAAAACAAAATGATGAAAATCTCTTTCCAATCCCTATCTTTTCTATCAAACGCACTTCAAGTAGTCCTTTCACTAGTAAGTAGAATTCATTTCTTTTCCAATGCAAATGATGATGCAAATCTAGTCTTCAATGATGCTAACTAGTGTAACATATTGATTCAACAAACTAGAATTATGTATTTTTCAATGAAATGACGGAATGAATCTTTCACAAATGCTTCAATGAAAAATTTTCAATACAACCAGCCTTAAGCAAATGTAAATCACAAAAGAGAATTCCTTTCAAACTAATGATGTGAAGACTCAACCAAAAACAAGATGAGCAATGTGATCTATTCCCAAAAAGAGATGCTCAATCAACAAACGAAACTTTTCAAACTTGTTAAATGGAAATCAAAGCAACAAAAGGACTAACAAACGAAATGCAAGGAGTAACTTAACTATCGGCTTGACTTGTTGAGCACACAAATAGGTGAATGAAGGACGACCTAGATTCCCTAGGGTTTTACACCATCTAAGAACTCACGAAACCAAGTGAATAAAATGCAAACCAAACAAGAATATAAACCAAGCTAAAAAATATTTCCAGTGAGGGAGAACACATTCGAAACAAGCTCAAAGACAGAAATCAGAAGGGCAAGCCACACTGGCTATGATCTAGGTGAAACCCTTATCTTCACCTACAAGAATCGGTGTGACTACCTAACTGACAACAAGCGCCAAAAGGGGGTCGACGCGACTTTTTTAAGAAACTCTGTTGATCGGTGCGACTGTTAGAAAAATAAACACGCTGACCAAGAATTCAAGGAAAAAAATAAAAAATTTCAAAGGCTAAAACTAGACTTGCCACTGTAAATTTCAGGCTCAGAGAAGTAAACCAGGAAAAGCAGAGAACACTAAAGGGAAATGGTGATACTGGAAAAGTTCACACAAAACCATAAAATAACAATCAATCAAACAGAAGGATTTGCTCCCTAGTGGAGTTGCCAATTTGTGGTGCAGGTAAATTCTTAGTGCGGACACAAACAATTCCTCTAGCCTGAGAGAGCGAGTCTAGCCACAAACAAACAATCTATAGAAAATATCCTTAAGCTAGAATCAAATAAGAGGGCCTACCTCTTAGAACGCTATTCCGCTTGGTGATGATCCTGCTTCCTTACTCCAGCTATCTTTCATTTCCTTCCTTTGAATACCTGAAACAAGCAAACAAACAACAACAACAAACATGATAGCATACAATATTGTATTCAACCTACTTAACAGGTCAAGGAACATTAAGCCATAAAGATGTAAGATAACACTTCATGTAGGAAATCAATCAATAGTTGTATTCATATAAATCAGAAAGAGATTACAACCAATGCCTTGACGTTGTTGGTCTCCTCCGACGTATTCAGGTTCCCACACTTCTACTAGAATCTCATGGATAGCCCCAACAATGGAATTTTTAAGGCTTCTTCCTTTAGTCTCAAACCAAACCAAAACACACTATTCTCCCTCAAACATACACTAGAAAGCTACAAGCTATAGATGTCTTGTTGATCATTCAAACTCACTCCAAAACTAGTTTAGCTTGGGAAAAGAGAGGTTTATATAGCTTGGATGGATGGGAGATGGTTCCTCTCATCATGGGAGAAGGTCTTATATCTTGAGTTTGTTCCATCCTAATAGGGGAAAGGAGCCCAAACTAACTTCTTTAGCTCCATCCAGCCCAATCATCTACGAGACTTATGTTACGAAGCTTTGAGAGCTCGAAGCTTTGACTCCATATTTAAAAATCTTTCCAAAAGAGGATCGGCGTGACTAGAAAAGGGCTCAGTCACTCTGTACGGTGCTAGTGCTAGTTTTAATCTCTGCAAATCTACACGAGGAGGAAACTGGTCAGTAGCATCGATCTTGTAAACTGGGGTAAAAGGAAGATTCTTGGGAAATGATGCAAAGGGGAATTATTCTGCTCATGAAGAGGGACATACTGGGAGTTTATTCATGATGGGAAAACTTGTAGGGTTCACTATAGAGGTCCTTCAGGATCGTGGATGGGGAGTACGAGGACAATGAAAAAATGTTGTGTAACAAATCTTCAGATGTATTTCTGTACTGTGCTTTCAGACATTTATGTTCTCAGTATGGGAATGCATACCTTAGCGATGATATTATATATTGCATTGCAACAATTGTTTGCTTGTTTCAGGTCTCCGAATGCAGTCTCTAACACAAACATTCGCATGATAAAGCACTTCAGTCATCAAAATATTTCTTCTAACTTTGTGATTTATGGAGCAATCAATTACACATCCTTTTGTCACATTAGGCAAATGACCATCAATTTGGAACTCTTGCTATCCATACATGTGTTCCAGAGCATTACCCTGTAGAGTTTGAAACTACATCATCCCAAAGAAGGTGGAATTTCTATATCATATGGTACAAAACCCTGATTTCGACGATGTTCATAGTTTCCTAGTCACTTCCTGCACATACGCAGGGAAGACCATTATTATTTGAGTAGAAGTACGCATTGTCTTCCGCTATGACCCGCGAACATGACTTGAAGTACGTAAAAATAAAAAGTAAATTCTAGAAGCATTGTTGGTAGCATCTATCCCAACCAACAAGATTCGAATGAGTGTCTATTCAGTGTTGATCCCTCTCATCATGGAGTAACTCCCCTTCCTTTGTGGAAACTCTATCCCACTAATAGTGGACCTCATCCCTTGGAGAATGGATCCATAACTTCTCATCCTTGACCTATGAAGCCATTACAGGTCTGGGGTTTGAAGGAGGACTATTGGAAGTATGTTTATGTTGTTGAGATTAGGTTGGAAGGCTTGTCTTGTAAGGGAGAGGGTTAGAGATTGCAGAAAGGGCTTGTTACATCAAGGTACATGGTTGTAAGGCTTTTCTCCAGTTTTGTGAATATGAGAAATTGTTCTTTCTCAATTACATCTCTATTGGTTTGATTTGTAGGATTCCTTGATAACCTACATGAGTTTTGGTTGTATAATTGATCAATTTTACATGTATAATTGGTTAATTAGTTCATTATCTCTTTGATTATATGTTGTATGCTTTGATCTCTTGTTTGTCTTCGTCTTTGCAGATATCTTTCAGAACATTGTAGAGAAGCTATTGGGAGTAACAAGAGGACATTTGGAGCATCAAAGATCATGTGATCGAAAGCTTTGAGGGACTTAATCAATCAATTTGCTAAACTGGTAAGAGGCCTCTTTCATTCTATTGCTTTCAAACGATCAGAACTTAGAGAAAGGTAGGGATTATTGTCTATTTGTTACTAGGGTTCTTAGAATTCTAGGGAGATCGCTCTTGTCCGCAAGAGGGATTTGTCCTCATAACAGAGGGCACGCGATTAGACAGGGAGCAGGGTGCGGACCAGGAACAACGTGGCAGAGCGGGAGGAACAACGTGGCTGAGCGGAGCGGGTGGACAGTGCTGGTAGGAATACAGTTTGGGCAGTGTATGGTGTTCTCGGTTGATTTGTCAGTGGAAGGTACACAATGGAGATGGAGATAGGGTGGGGTAACAGAGTTGCAGGCTGGAGGATCGAGTGCTCTAATACCATTGGAACAATAAACTTTGTTCACTGAAGTTCTCCAATGGAAGACACATTTGTTTTCCTAACAATATATATTTTATTATTCAATATTATATGATGATTACAAACCATTTGGTGGTTCTTTTTTATAGGAGTTGACTGGCCACAAGGGTTAAAGAACATGTCTTTTGACATAAGTGCCCTTTCATAATTAGGAACTTAATTTAACTAATTTATTAATTGTTAATATTTATTTTTTATTTGATATATATATATATATATATATATACATATATATATATATATATATACATATATATATATATATACATATATATATATATATATATACACATATATATATATATATATATATATATATATATATATATATATATATATACAACACATTTATCCAAAATTATTTCTAAAAATAACATTAAGACATTTTTCAAACCTCAGAAAAGCCTCAACTAAATTTTCAAATCGGCCAAGGACAATAATGTCCCTATGCTAGTCCCCAAAGTCTATGAAATCCTTTGCTCCTATGGAATGTCTTACATAGGGAAAATGGGTAGATCCTTCAAAGCTCGACTCAAAGAGCACATGGCTAGCACCTACTATGACCACATTACTAGATATGCCATTGTTGAACACTCCCATAATACCAAGCATTTTATTTGTTTTGATAAAACTAAAATATTAGTCTCTATTCATCATGTCATTAGGAAAGCCCTAGAAATTGAAAAACACCCTAATAACTTCAATTGTGATTCTGTGAAGATGGATATCAATTAAGCCATTCTTAGAAGCCCACTACTCAATTCTTATCCTCTAGACCACGTTCCCTTAATATCAACTCTAACCCATCTAACCCCTCTTAACTCTCCCCCTCCCACAACTTTCTCCTATCCTTTTAAACTTTCCCTTCTATCTGTCTAATAAATATACTTAATTTTTTAATCCCTTTTTTCTCCCTGATAACTTTTTTTTAATTATAATTTAACCTTTCCTTTACATTTAATCTAATTTTCATTTGCCTTTCTTTTTATTTTATTATAATTTTTCCTTTCCTTTAATTTAATTTTCTTTCCATTCTAATTCTAAGCCTATTTATTCTTTCTTATTCAATTTAAATCATTTTATTTAAAAAACAATTCATTTAATATTCTTTCTTATTCTTCTTCTCCTAGAATTTTAATATAAAAAATAATAATTAATTTAACCCCTAGATTCTGGAATCTTCATTAATTTAATCTCTTTCTTCCTATTAATTATTATTTCTTTAAATTAAGATATTTTTCTCTAATCAATTCTATGTCAATATATTTTTGACCCATTAAAAGTTTTGACCTTCTTTAATTTAACTAATTTCTTGTCCTCATTAATTCCCCTTTCAAAAATATTTTATAATTTATAAAATTAAATTCTCATTTTATTTATTTATTTATTTATTTATTTATTTATTTATTTATAAATAATTTAAATAGTTCAGTTTTATTTTATTTTATTATTTCTCTTGCCAAAAATTCATTATAATCAATATTTGTAGAATTTAGACTTTTATGATCCATATTAATTGTAACAACATTTTTGGTAAAAATCACATAAAATAAACCATTTCCTAGATCTCATTCCTCATCTTATCATGAAGATGAACCACACTGGTTGATTCGAAATGCATGGATGGGATTTTATTTTATGTGATTTTTACCAAAAATGCTGTTACATATAATCAATATTATTTACCTACCTTAACTGTTATATTTTTATTGAGCCTAACTAATATATTTTAACTCCATCCTTTATATGGGTCTAGCACTCTTCTCATGGAGAAGGATGAAGTAAGTTTCACCCTACCATAGGGTAAGTTGCACTACACTCTTTCTTGCAACTAGCTGCCCGTCAGCTAGATTTGATATCTTAAGGAAAACTTTACTTGTGATTCAACATGGTTCAAAATAGGGTGGAGTACATGAAGGCCACTCTCCTTCATATTTAGGAATCAATGCTCAACGTTCAATTATTGATTCTAGGCCTCTTAACGTTCACAATATGTCGATTATGAGCCTATAGCCCTTCATTGAATTTTTGATACTCTGTGTTTCATGCTTTTCCCAGTGCTTTATGTGCAAATTCACAACCAAATGACCTTACATCGGCTATTTCTCCCAAGAAGGATTTATCTTACCTTCTACTTTGGTCATACACACAACATTCTACTTACCCACTTTCCTTCCCAATGCACATACTTTGTAGCATGAGAATTTGGTTTACTTTCTTAGCATCAGAATTTGGTTTACTTCCTTGTGCAGTTAGCCAAAAACTTTGAGAATGGGTACATACTTCCTTGTGCAGTTGGCCAGAAACTTTGAGAACAGGTACATGGCCCATATTGTTGAGTACTTATTCAATTGTGATTTGGCTAACTAATTCAATTGGAGAATAAAACAATGCCAAAATTTCTACTCACCCATTGTTCCTTCCCAGTGCACATACTTTGTAGCATGAGAATTTGGTTTACTTCCTTAGCATCACAATTTGGTTTATTCCTTGTGAAGTTAGCGAGAAACTTTGAGAATAAGTACATACTTCCTTATGCAGTTAGCCAAAAACTTTGAGAATGGGTACATGGCCCACACTGTTATGCAGTTTATGATTCCATTGTGATTTTAATTTGGCTAACTAATTCAATTGAACAAAATACCAATGCCAAAATTTCTCCTTACAATTTAGAATCTATGTTGGTTTAGCTTATCTTTTTCATGAACACTAATATAATATTAATAAAATGCAAATTACAATTATTCTAAATCTTTAGCATTTACATTTACTTTCTTTTATAAATATGATTAACACAATTAAATACAATATGAGTGGGGGTTTCAGAAAAAGAATAATACACCAAATGGGTGTTGGTTGCCCTCATCTTGTATATAATATTAATAAAATGCAAATTACAATTGTTCTTAACCTTTGACCTATTTACATTTACTTGCATTTATGGACACCATTAACACAATTAAATACAATATTAGGGGATTTAAGAACAACGATGATAAAAATATTTAATTAAAAATTGATTTCAATATTCCTTGGTATGGCTAGGGAATTAAAAAAACAAAACCTCTATCAAAAAACAATTCAAGACTTTGTTTGAAACAGGCAAAAGATAGACAACCGCTGTATAGTCAAATTTTATAGGCAATTAGGCCATTCGTGCACAGACAACGTACACACTAATTGATTAAGACTAAACTAATTTGAGAGCGACAATTTTTTTATAAAATAATCTAAACATACTAAAATTTGGACTTTTTAGCCGTATGATTTTTACCTGGGCTAAATAATCAACCAGTGACAGCAATTAATAACCAAAACGAGTTTATTACCTAAGTTTTGGAACATTTTCTAGATCTTCATGTTTCTCGTGCGTCTGAAAATAAAGTAGGATAGAAAATACATGCAAAATAAAACAAAGTAACTAATATAAATATACAGGGATTTAATGGAAATTGGGAATATATATATATATATATATATATATATATAAAATGAGTTAGTGTGTGTATATCAATTTTTAATGGCCATCTACAAACTACTTATTTTCAACCTATGTCATATCATTCATTCCCATCGAAATTTAATGACCGAAAACAAGTGCTACAATTCCAACCAACAATTTTAATATAAGTAGTGGAATAATAATTAAGATTCACTCATTCCAATCGAGCTTGAATGACCAAGACAAATGGCGGCGAGTCTTATTTCCAACACTATAGCATATTTATGACGCTCTGACATGCGCCAGAGATAGTCCGGAGATAGTCCCTTATAACATGCGCCCGGATGACTATAGGAAAAAAAGAAAAAACTGCGCGTTATAAAGGGCTATCTCCAGCGCATGTCAGGCGTCATAAATATGCTATAGTGTTGGAAATAGCTCTTGCCGACAAATGACTACCATGCCCACTAAGTACTTAAAATAATTAAGATTCCGTATGATATACGGAAATCCAAATTGCGAAGAAGTCGTTGGATAGCCGTGCTTAATTTTCTACTATGGTTTTTATAATTTTAATCTAATTAACAACCATTATGATTTTTAAAGACATGATAAAGATTTATTTTTTACTTAGTATTTTAGAATATTGGTAATACACAAAATTAAAAGTTATCTAAATGAATTATGTTTTTTAATTAAATTAATTAATTAAAATAAAGGTTATATATAGAGTAAGGAGTGCTATAGTTTATTTGAGTATATGATATTTATTAATACGTCATAATATTATAATAAAGTTTAAATCAATAATTTTCATAATAAATTGAGGGTAAATTTTTATAGTTAATTATTTTATTTTATGTTTTTTTTAAATATATATATTTAATTTATATATTAATTTGTTTTATTATTATTAATATAATTTAAAATAAAGTTATAATTTAATAAGTTTTTATGATGTTTTTAATTTTATCAACATTGTGAGTAAGTATTTTGATGTTCATTATAGATTAATCTTTATCCACATTTTCCATTAATTTAATATATATGAGAGTTTTATTTTCTTGATCAATATTCTATGAAAATCGCTGAAATACATCTATATTTTAGTCAATGAGAATGAATACCAATGCATGTCTCAAAATGAACTTCTTATCGGTACTCTTGTTCATCAAAGAGGAAAAATCAAGTTTTGGAAGGTGAATGCTCAATGTTAAGGATAATGGCTTGTGACCTTAGTAAAAGCTCCCACTTAATTACCTTAAATTATAGAATGTCAATGAATTCCACTCCTAATAATCTCAAAGAGAAGAGGAAACAATTTATCGAATGATTAAATCTCAAAAAAGAGGAAACAATTCATTAAATGAGACATGGACTTAGGGAACTAGGAATCTCATTCCGCCCAATATTGATCAAGACAAAGCTCTCAAAAAAACATGTTTTTTATTAGTATTTTATGTTGTATAAAACAATATTAATTTTAGGTGTTTTTTATAGAGTTTACACTAGTAGAAACTTGTTGCAATCCTCCACCAAAGATGATTATCTTTTCATACTCGACACGTACTACTTGATAGTAATGTTGGTTCCTGTAAGGAGACAACATTGTATTGTTTTTTATTATCATATTATTGTCCACATTGTCAGGCCAGGCAGTAACTCTCCAAAGGCAGAAAAAATTGATTCGTGTTTTATTCCATAGGTAACTCATTGTTATATACAATAGGGAGTGATTGTTCAGTTCATCTCCCGATGACTGTTCACCTTCCCAATTTATTTATTTACATAAAATTCCCAATCATGAAGATTGGGTGTCAACATTCCCCCCCTTAATCTGAAAGGATGTTGGTGAGTCGAAGCATCATTCTGAATCGTTCAAGCTTTTCCCTTCCAAGTGCTTTGGTGAAGATGTCTGCAATTTGCTCATTTGTGGAACAATGACGGAGATGGATTGTTTTGGCCTCAACATGATGTCGAATCAAATGATATTTAGTATTGATATGCTTTGTTCGATCATGGAACTTTGGGTTCTTGGCCAACTTTATTGCAGAGGTGTTATCAATCATGAGTGGAGTTGATTGTACTTGTTTTACCTGCAAATCTTCAAGAATTTTCCTGAGCCACACAATTTCTTTCGTTGCTTCAGCTGTTGCCACATATTATGCTTTTGTTGTGGAATCTGCTGGAACTGATTGTTTGTGTGATCTCCAGGAGACAGCTCTTGATCCAAGACTCATAGCATATCCTGAAGTAGATACCCCAGTTTCTTTGTCTCCATCGAAGTCTGAATCAGAGTATCCAATCAAGCTGAAGTCATCCACCTGTGTATACTTGATTCCAAGGTCTCGAGTTCCCTTCAAGTACCTTAGAACTCTTTTTGCAGCCGACCAATGTCCTTCACAAGGCTTTTTCATGAACCTGGAGAGGATTCCAACAGTAAATGAAATGTCTGGTCTGGTAGTAGTGAGGTAGATGAGACTTCCTACAAGCTGTCTTTACTTTGTTGCATCCTCAAATTCCTTTCCTTCAACAGATGTGAGCTTTAAGTTTTGTTCCATTGGAGTAGAAAGAGGATTGAACTCTGTCATGCCAAATATGTTTAGCAAATCTCCAATGTATTTCTTTTGAGAAAGAAATATGGATTTTGGATGTTGGGTTACTTCAATGCCAAGATAGTATTGAACATAGCCCAAATCAGTCATTTCAAAACTTTTCCCCAATTCCTTCTTTATGGATGCAATGTAGCTTTCATTGTTCCCTGTCATTAAAAGATCATCTACATATACCACAAGATACACAACTGTTTTGCCAACTTTATTGACAAATAAAGTTGCATCATTAAGATCAAAATGATTGAAGTTGAGTTTCAAAAGATGCTCAGTTAGTTTTTCATACCAGGCTCGTGGTGCTTGTTTGAGGCCATACAAGGAATTCACAAGTTTGCATACTTTATGTTCATGTCCTTTCACAGCAAATCCTTCAGGCTAGGACATAAAAACATTCTCTTTTAGATCTCCATTCAAGAAGGCAGTTTTTACATCCATTTGATGGACTTTCCAACCGTTCTGAGCTGCTAGTGCAAAGAGTGTCCGGATGGTGGCCCATTTTGCTGTGGGGGCAAAATTTTCCTCATAATCGACCCCTTCCTTCTATGAAAAACCTTTTGCCACAAGCCTAGCTTTGTGCTTGTCAAGTGAGCCATCAGCTTTGTACTTGTTCTTGTAGACCCACTTGCAGCCAATTGGTTTGGTTCCAAATGGAGGGTCAACCAGCTTCCAAGTGCCATTCTTTATGAGAGCATCATACTCCTTTTGCATCGCTTCTTTCCATTCATCATGAGAAGCAGCTCCTTTGAAGGAAGTTGGTTCAAAATCTGTAGACAAGTTCAATTCACAATCATAAGTAACATCCATATCAACAGGTGAATTAGAGTCATCTACAACACCTCCATTTTGCTGGTTTGAATTTCTGGTTCCTGTTTTTCCAATTTCATCAGGATGAACACTTTCAAGTGTCTTTGTCAGCCACTTTGGGGGACCTTTCTGAGATGGTCCAGGCTGATCTGTTGATTGAGTTGGGACTGAATCAAGATTGAGTCTCCCAATTCTATCAATTACATCACTTAAAGCATCATCCGTTGTTGGAGTTTCATTCGGGGGAGAGTGTTCTTCAGAAGAAGATTCCACGTGTTGATCTAGAATAGGAATCCCCCCTTCAAGATGTGGAATCTGATTATCAAATTCTTGAAATGATTTCGTTTTTGCGAATCTATCAAAGCGATCAAGTTGCCGCTCAACAACATTGTCAGATTTGGATGATTCAAGAAAAATGACATCTCTAGATACAACAAACTTTTTATTTACTTCATCATAGAGGCGGTATGCTTTGGAGGTGTTTGAATACCTCAGGAAGATACACTTATGACTTCTAGCACCAAGTTTGTTTCTATGTACCTTTGGTATCAAAGCATAACAGGTGGAACCAAAGATCCTGAGATGTTTTACTGAAGGAACATGTCCATACCACAATTCATAAGGAGTCTTGTTTCTTATAGCATTAGATGGACATCTATTCTTTATATATGCAGCACATAGAACAACATCAGCCCAAAACATTATCTTTACATTTTTGAAGAAAAGCATGGACCGTACCATATTCAAGATTGTTCTATTCATTCTTTCAGCTACACCATTCTGTTGGGGATTATAAGGCACAGTTGTTTGATGTTTGATCCCATGTTGGCGAAGATAGTGTTCAAATTGATTTGATGTATATTCTTTTCCATTATCAGTGCGTATAGACCCAATATGAGATTGTGCATCATTTTCAATCCATTTATGAAAATTCTTGAATGTTTGAAAAGCATCAGATTTGTTCTTCAATAAATAAACCCAACAAATTCTGGTGTAATCATCAATAAATGTCATGATATATTTATTTCCATTTGCAGAAGGAACAGGCATTGGACCACATAAATCTAAATGAATGAGTTCAAGCTTCCTATGTGCTCTTGAATGTGAATCATGAAAAGACTGTTTGCTATGCTTTCCTAGAATGCAAGCATCACATTGCTTATGTTTCCTAGGAATTGTAGGCAAACCAGCAACAGCATTTTTCTTCAATAAGCGGAGACTGTCATAGTTTAAATGTCCAAATCTAGCATACCATAATAAACTTGATGGAAAAGTGTACCTTCTTCATGATGAGAAATATATGAGAAATGTTGTGCATGAGCAGAGGTTCCTTGCAGTTTGAGAAGTCTTTCTTCTTCTATTCCCCTCATGACAAGTGAGTGGTCAGATGATTTTCTTACCTCAAGCTTGCCATCAAACATATGAATGGAGTGACCTTGCTGGCGGATGTGAACCAAGGACAGCAAGTTTCTCTTGAGCTGTGGGAGATATAGAACATGATCGAGAAGAAAGTCTGGAAGACCAGGCAGTTTAAGCCTGATTGTGACAAGCCCTGATGGCTTGATTTTTGACTGATCTGCAAACTATACTGCTCCATCAACATTGTCAGTGAAATCTTCAAAAAAATCTTTCCTATGAGTCATATGACAGGTTGCTCCTGAATCAAGCAACCAATCATTTTTTGAAGAAGCAAGTGAAGCATTAAAGAAATCTTCATTTACTCCAATGTTACATTGTGCCTCAATATAGTGAGCGGATTCAGGTGCTTTACCTTTGTTTGTATCATCAGTTTTACCTTTCTGCTGGTTTCTTTTCTGCTCAAGTTTGTCCCATGGTAGCTTGCATGTAGAAGCATCATGTGATCCATTTCGTTTGCAGCGAATGCAATGAAGATCTGCCTTTTCTCCTTGAGAATGTCTGCCCCCCTGTTGGGTCCCTATAATACTAGTGATTACCCCATTACTATTGTAGTTATACCCCTTATTAATATTGTTGTGCCCCTATTGCCCCCATATTGTTATTACTGTGCCCCATAGAATCCCTCTATTATTATTTTTGTGGCTTTATATTATTATTGTTAGGGTGGCTGGATTATATTGTGACTCCTTAGACTCCTATATATAGAAAGGAGGTTTTGTTATTTGAATCATCCAAGAATTGTTCATTCATGTAATGTAAAGGAGGTTGCCCCCTCGAAGAGGCTGAATTCGAAGGCGTTGATCTATCTTTTCTATCTTTTCTTGAGCTGGTTTCATAACATTTGGTATTAGAGCTTTGGATTCTAGGGTTTCGCTGCTCCAAACAGGTCATCGTTGCATTTTCGCTATAACTTTTTTCTGTGATGTTTCAGAAGTCGCAAAAAAAACCCATTTGAGAAGAAATCGCGCTGAGCCTTCGGTCCGAATTTCAGAGCTTTTCGCGCGATATTTGCGGAGATATGATCTGAGGAAGTTGGTCTTTTTGCAGACTCCTGAATTACATTCAAAACAGGTGACCTGGGGAAATCGTCATAACTTTCTCTCTGGGGATCGGATTGAAATTTCGTAAGAAGGTACAGAAAGAGGACGGACTATAATTTTTTGTATTTATGTTTCAGATCCAAAGGTCAAAACAGTGACTCGTGGCACGTCGTACAAGTTCACTCTACTGAACTAGTCTATAAGCAAGTCACTGTGGGAGATTTCACATAACTCTTCCTTGGAGAATCCAATTTGGGTCAGACTTGTGGAATTGGAAAGAGGACATAGAGGGCTACTACAGCTCACAACTTCAGAACTATATGATTGGAAAGTACAGAGATACATCAGAGGCAATATCAAGCTCCTACAAAGTGAAAAAAGGTGTGTAGATTTTCTTAAATTTTTGCTTAAGCTTGGTTTGAAAATTTATTTTGAAAGAATTCAAAGGGCATAGTAGAGCATTATTATTGGTAACTGATGCACCAAGGAAAGAAAATGCGAACACCTAGTAAGGAACCTGAAAGCTCTATCATGACTCATGAGGAAGAGGAAGAAATGCAACATGATATATCAAAATTACAAGACCAAGTGCAACAACTATCCCTTGCACAAAAAGGAACAGAATCTAAGATGGATGGTTTAAAGAAAGATGTAGAAGCTAAGATGGATGGTTTAAAGAAAGGTGTAGAAGCTAAGATGGACTGTTTAAAGAAAGGCGTAGAAGCTAAGATGATTGACGTGGAAGCTAAGATGGATGATTTGAAGATAGATTTGAAGACAGACATGGACAAATTGAAGATAAATATGAATAAGTTGCTACAAGAAATGGTCCCTAAGGGTGAAAGGGTACTAAAGGAAACTAATGATGAGAACAAAAGAAATGTTAATCATGATTCGATAGACGCTAACGTTGGATCGAAGAGTCACCATATTCCAAAAATCGATATGAGGAAGTTTGATGGCAAGGATCCTGCCACATGGATATTATAGATGGAGCAATTCTTTGATCTCAATAATGTGCAACACACACAAAAGGTACGTATGGCAACTTTATATTTGGAACCAAATCAATTTGTATGGTATCAATGGCTTTGCTCTCGTAAACCATTTATCACTTGGGAAATTTTTACGGAAGAATTGATATCACATTATGAGAATACAAAAAGCAACTTTTTTTGTGATCATGCTATTCATCTGATTCCAAGAAGTGTTCATGATCATGATCATGCTCATGGAAGGATCATGATCATGCTATTCATCCTATAGAATGAAACAACAGGCAGATCAATAGGCAAATCCTTCCATGATCATGATCCTATGACCTATGCGTGATCATGATCATGCTATTCATCTGATTCCAGGAAGTGTTCCTCCAAACATCAGGTCGTACAGATATCCCTATGTCCAAAAGAGTGAAATTGAACGTATGGTTGCAGAAATGCTAGAGGCTGGTATAATTAAACCGAGTCAAAGTTCTTTCTCTGCTCCAGTAGTATTGGTGCACAAGAAGGATGGATCATGGCGCGTGTGTCCGGATTATAGGGAGCTCAACAAGCTCACTATTAAAGATAAGTTCCCCATTCCTGTTATTGATGAATTACTGGATGAATTGCATGGATCAATTTACTTCACCAAGTTGGATCTTCGTTCAGGATATCATCAAAACAAAATGAAGACTTAAGACATTCCTAAAATAGCATTTAGAACTCATGAGGGTCATTATGAATTTTTGGTCATGCCTTTTGGCCTTACCAATGCACCTTCAACATTTCAAGGTTTGATGAATTCAATTTTCAAACCATTCCTTAGAAAATTTGTGTTAGTATTTTTTGATGATATACTAATCTACAACAAGTCTTGGAAGGATCATGTTGAACATGTTGACAAGGTGCTACAACTATTTAAGGAGAAACAATTATATGCAAAAAGATCCAAATGTTTCTTTGGAGTCCAGGAGGTGGAATATTTGGGTCATATTGTATCTCATGAAGGAGTTAAGGTAGACCCTAGCAAAATTAAAGCCATTAAGGAATGGAAAATCCCCACATCCATAAAGCATCTACGAGGATTTCTCGGGTTGACAGGGTATTATCGCAAGTTTGTTAAGAATTATGGGAGAATATCAGCACCTCTAACAAAATTATTGAAGAAAGATGCATTTTCATGGACTCTGGAAGCAACAAAGGCCTTTGAACATCTTAAAGAGGCAATGTGCCAAGCACCGGTCTTAGCTACATCGGACTTCACAAAAACCTTTATTGTGGAATGTGATGCTTCAGGAAATGGAATTGGTGCTGTTCTAATGCAAGATGAAAGACCCATTGCTTTTGAAAGTCGTCCAATCAAGGGAAATTTTTTAAGCAAAGCTATTTATGAGAAGGAAATGTTGGCAATACTCCATGCACTTAAGAAATGGCGACCCTACCTAATGGGTAGACACTTCAAGGTAAAAACGGATCATGATAGCCTTAAATAATTTTTACAACAAAGATTATCCTCTGAAGTGTAACAAAAGTGGGTCACAAAGATGTTGGGTTATGACTTTGAAATCATCTACAAAAAAGGGAAGCAAAATGTGGTGGCAGATGCACTCTCAAGAAAGGACGAGGATGTGGAAGCATTGTTGTCCGCCATTTCTATTATCCAACCAGATTGGATAAACGAAGCAAGGGAGGAAAGGAAGAATGACGAAGAAGTGTGGGAACTTATTCGAAAGTTACAACAAGATTCTAGTACGTCTGGTACATTTCGCTGGAAAAATGATTCGTTATGGTACAAAGATCGCTTATACCTCTGTAAGAATTCCTAGCTAAAACAAAAGATTCTTATGGAATTGCACACTTCTCCCTTAGGAGGGCACTCAGGATTTTTAAAAACTTACCACAGGGTTGAGAAGGAATTTTTTTGGGATGGCCTTAAATCAGATATTCAAAAGTTTGTGGCTAAATGTTTGATTTGCCAACAAAATAAAGTTGAAAAAATTAAGACACCGGGTCTATTACAACCTTTATCCATTCCAAGCCAACGTTGCGAGGAGGTTTCAATGGATTTTATCACAGGTTTACCCAAGTCTGAGGGAAAGAGTGTCATCATGGTGGTAGTTGACAGAATTACCAAGTATGCACACTTTTGTGCATTATCACATCCATTTAAAGCTAGTACAGTTTCTATTGCATTTATGGAAACAATTCAAAAGCTACATGGAAACCCAAAGATTATTGTAAGTGACAGAGATCCTATTTTCACTGGAAATTTTTGGACAGAATTATTTTCTTGTCTTGGTACTCAGTTAGCTCATAGCTCATCTTATCATCCTCAATCTGATGGGCAAACTGAGATAGTAAACAAATGTTTGGAAGGATGTCTTCGTTGCTTTGTATCTGATAAACAGACACAATGGGTCAAATGGTTGCCTCTGGCTGAATGGTGGTATAACACTTCCTTCCATACAGCAACAAAAATGACCCCATTTATGGCACTTTATGGGTATCAACCACCATCCATCACATCATATTTAAGAGAAAATTCTAAGTTTCAGGCAATGGAACATCACATCAAACATCAACAACAAGTCCTCCAACTCTTAAAGGATAACCTCGTGTTGGCACAGAATAGAATGAAACAATAGGCAGATCAACATCGCAGTGAAAGAAGTTTTGATGTAGGTGATTGGGTATTCCTACGGCTACAACCATATAAGAAAATGTCCCTCAAGCAAGCTAAGAAGGATAATAAATTATCACCAAAGTATTATGGTCCGTACAAGGTGTTGCAAAATATTGGTACTATGACATACAAATTGGAGCTTCCTGCAGATTCTCGATTGCACCCAGTTTTCCATGTTTCATGTTTAAAGAAGGTTATAGGCGACAAGCTCCCAGTTCAAACAATATTGCCAGAACTTGACGAGGAAGGAAAAATTATATTGGAATCGGAAGCAGTCACAGAAACAAGAACTCGACAGCTACGAAATCATTCAATTTCAGAGTATCTTATCAAGTGGAAGAACTTATCTGCTGAAGATTCCACATGGGAGGATGAGAATTTTATGCAGAAGTATCCAGAACTACTCAAGCGTTGAGGACAACACTTTTTTGAAGGAGACGGGCATGTTGGGTCCCTATAATACTAGTGATTACCCCATTACTATTGTAGTTATACCCCTTATTAATATTGTTGTGCCCCTATTGCCCCCATATTGTTATTACTGTGTCCCATAGAATCCCTCTATTATTATTTTTGTGGATTTATATTATTATTGTTAGGTCGGCTGGATTATATTGTGACTCCTTAGACTCCTATATATAGAAAGGAGGCTTTGTTATTTGAATCATCCAAGAATTGTTCATTCATGTAATGTAAAGGAGGTTTCCCCCTCGAAGAGGCTGAATTCGAAGGCATTGATCTATCTTTTCTATCTTTTCTTGAGCTGGTTTCATAACACCCCCCTACCTCTGAAGTTCTTCCTCTTCCTCTTCATCCACCTCTTCCTCTTGTAGAATATTGAGCAAGATGCTTTTCTTTATGAGCAAGGAAAACAGTCTCTTAAGAAGATTCAGGGACTGTCTTCTTTCCAAAGGCTTTCTCTCTTTCAACAAACTTTTTCACAAGAGAGTCAAAGGTTATATCTTTAAGATTTCCATTTGCTTGTAAAGACTCAAGATAATTGGAGTAGGTAGGATAGAGTGCCTTGAGAAAAGAAATAAGATGCATATCCACCTCAACCTTGGTGGATTTAGTATCATGCATTATAGACTTTACTTCAGATGCAAGAGCAAGAGGATCATTATTTTTCAGTTCAAGAGTGAAGAGTTTAATTATGAGCGGAACAAATTCAAGTGCAGAATGTGAGTCATAAAGTTCTTTCAGTTTTTGTAAAGCTTCAAAGGCAGTTGAATATGATGAAATATGGTGACTTACTTCTTCATTTATAGATGTTGCGATTAATGCATAGGCTTTGTTGTTCTTGTTTTCCCAAATGACGAGCTCTTTGTCTGATGTAGGCTGCACTGGGTCATTGTCTCCTTCTCCGACACACACTCCTTTCCACAACTCATTGAAGATGAGGGTGTGTTTTATCATCCGGGACCATTCAGGATAGTTCTCCTTGCCAGTGAGAACTATTCCTACCATAGAGATGATTGAATGCATTCTGTAAAAAATACTTCTGCTGATAAAAAAAACTTCCTTACGTTACAGCCTTATGCACTATATTTTCTTCAAATCCCTCTAATGTTTGATAGAAGCATCAGCAAAATATTATGTACATATCACTTCAATGTTTTAAAATGTAATATATTTATATATTACATATCACTTAAATGCTTTAACTTTACAACGCAGCATTACCATTCAAATGATAAAAAAAAACTGCGCAATACTACTATTCACCTCCACAAATGCTTTGAATGATTTCTTTTTTTTTAACAAAACAGCGCAATACTGCTATTCACCTCCACAAAGCTGTGACTATGGGGCTGTTGTGAACGAGGTCGGTTCATAGTCGTTCACAAAATAAAACGCAGAGATCGACAGTTACCCTTCAGCATTCAAATCTCATTCTGCATCGCCACGCAACTTTAATCTCCACAAAAATTCACCAAATTATATAATATCTACATACAGAATGATCAATGATGATTACGACTGTATTTCATAAAAGTATGCATATGTGAAAAATAAATATCGCATATCAAAACAGTTCCGACAGGCAGAATCCAGTTCAATACACGCAACGATCGTGGAAACTTTAACGGTTTCGACCTATGTTGATCAGCTGGAAATCTCAGATCCAGTCTATTTGCTGTGCCTCAGCCTCAGGTGACGCTGCAAGCTTGGACTGGCCTTGGTGCCTTAGGGTTGATTTCTGCAGTGTGATCCTTCCTCAACCAGATTCGGTGACCAACCAAAACTCAGAGAATTTACACAAGAGACTTCGTTGTTTGTGTAGAGAGAGCCTTGACGGTAGCCCTTCAAGAATTTGGATGATCTTCGCTATCTTGTAATGGACCTAATGAATAGCTTGAGACAGATTCTTCCTGGTGTGCTCCAATGTCAGGCCGAATCTCATTCAGGACTAGCGATGGAAAGAGATTAAGGAGGAGCGGGCACCAAGCTTAGCCGCACACCACAACATCTCAATGTTAAATGTATTTAAAACCAAGCCAAAGTCAAATGAGAATGGAGTGATGCATTAGAATTGAGCTCCTCCGAATCTAAGAACTTGAAGGCGGAAATGACCGAATTGGAGAACGACAGAAAGCGCTTTAGATATATGAGACAACGTTTTGAAAAAGCTTATGGAACGGTGGCAACATTCATAGAAACGCAGTGAGTGAAATGAGCTTGGACAGGTCTGCATAGAGGCACCAATGCATCTCTGGGCATGTCAGAGGTAGAGCAGCGCTATATCTGGTCAGACAATGGACAGAGGCAGAGCAGTGCTCAGGACAGAGGTAGAGCAGCGCTCAGGACAGAGGCAGTGGCAAAAATGAAGGGAGTTACAAGTATTTTTAGAACTGGCTCTGATACCATGTCAGGCCAGGCAGTAACTCTCCAAAGGCAGAAAAAACTGATTCATGTTTTATTCCATAGGTAACCCATTGTTATATACAACAGGGAGTGATTGTTCAGTTCATCTCCCGATGACTGTTCACCTTCCCAATTTATTTATTTACGTAAAATTCCCAATCATGAAAATTAGGTGTCAACACACGTTGTCTACAACTTATTCTCTAATACAAAATTACGTATTGTTATTAAAAAAGTTACCATACACACATAATCTTACCAAGACATAGTGAGTTGTTAAGGAGAATCTAATCCAAAATATTTGTACCATGTAGTAGATAATGTAATCACTAAATAAAAATTTAATAAAATAAAAAAAACTTAGAATTAGAGTTTTGTACACTCACTTCATTTACTAGACCAACACTTATAACATGACAACACAAAATAATTATGAACTAAAATTTTGAACGCTACTTGTAATAAACTATATCTTATTAAATATTCATCATCATTTAATCCACAACAACAATTTCAAATATTCATCATCATTTAATCCACAACAATAATTTCTACAAATTAAAAACATTAAAAAAAAATTGTCGTAAAAATAAATCCAGTAAATTTTCAATCATATTTATAAGATTTACATTATATACCATAATAATAATCCATTTAAACTTACCATTTCTAAACTAATTGTATTCAAACATTCAACTTCAAATGTTTTACTTATAACATAAATGCCAATATTTTTATTAATATTTTCAATTAACTAATAATATTTTATAAATGTTGTTTTTATATTATAAATTTAATATATAATTTTTTTAATATATAATTTTAAAATTTTTATTATCTTTAAATATATTATAATTAAATTTATATTATTAATTTAAATAATTATATTTATAATATATAATTAAAAATAAACACAATATCTCACCGAAATTTAATAAGCACGGTTGCTTAGAAAAATTTAAATAAAAAATCTAGAATAATTGAAAATACAACCACTCAATAAAATTTTAATAAGATAGGACAATATAGCACAAAGTATCATGCACTTATTTCATCATCTATATATAATTAACATATAATTAAGGTTGGTTTAATTTTATTTTTTTTTCTACACTCTTCAAAGCATATATTTGTCTTAGCTTATATTAAGCTGGATGTGGATATTTATAAAAATAAAATAACCTTTAAAGATGAACAAATTTTCACCCAGTTTAACCAAACAATTATTTAAAAGAAAGTAGAATAGAAACTATAGAATGAGTAATTGGGAAATTGTTCTACACTCACTTCATCTTTTGGACATACAATAGTGACATGACACCCCAAGATAATTATCACTTACTTATTTCCACATTCTCCAAGGGTATTTACTTCCCAAATTTTCACCAAGTTTAACCAAACAAGTATTTAAAATAAAATAGAATAAAAAATATAGAATGAGTAATTGAGAAATTGTTCTACACTAACTCCATCTTTTGGACATACAATAGTGACATGACACCCCAAGATAATTATCGGTTACCTTTTTCCACATTCTCCAAGGGCATTTACTTCCCTTAGTTTATATTTTTAGATTAAATGTTTACACTTATAAACACAACATATGGTTTAAAGATGAAGACAACATAGAACCCAAATTCATGACCATAACTATTGAGGAAATTTTAAACAAGGACTAAAGCAAGTAACTAGGAATGTAACTAATTAATATTTTAATAGTGATATGACATACACAAATAATTATGGGTTGTTTTTTTCAACTCCTCGGAAGCATATAATTGCTTTCATTTATATTTATAAGTTGAATAATTATAGTTTATAGACACAATATATTGTTTAAAGATGAACACAACATCTCACCAAAATTTAATGATCGTAACTATTTTAAACAAATTTAGGTTAGAAATATCAAAGTATCTAATTACAAATGCAATCACTAATTAAGATTTTAATAGATTAAAACAATCTGACTCTAGAGTGTTGTGAATTCACTTCGTCATCTAAGGCATACAATTATGACATGACACCATGAGATGCACAAGACATGACCTAAAGATGAACATAACATCTCTACAATATAGAAAAATTTAGGTCAAAAAGATTATAATTAAAGTATTAGTAACTAAGAATGGAACCACCAATTAAAATTTTAATAGATTAAGAGAATCTAGTGTTAGATTGTTGCACACTCACTTCATCATCTCAGACATACAATTGTGGCAACACACCATGAGATAATTATTGGTTATTGTTTTCAATACTCCCTCATAATTTGTGCTTGTCTTACTCTTTATTTTTTCAAGGCTTTATCTTCATTCATTCCATTACAACAAATGCTTCCTCATAATTGTAAACACTTATATTGGGAAATTATTCATCTTATATAGTAAATATAGCTAATTTGGAAAAATTCATATAAAGAAATAAACACCAATTGGTATATATGAATGTATAACTAACCATTATAAACACAAGTCTAGTGGAGTGTGCTTAACATATATGGTTCATAAATTCCTTAACATGTATGAATATCACGGATCATTGTTATGTATAGACTGGTGGAATCTTGTGGTAGATGTGCATGTGACACGCTCTATCAATGAATCTGATAGCGCCTATTGTTAGGCATGTTAATAGTTTTATTCCTTTTCTAAGGCTATGTTTAACGCCTGGAAAGTTGGCAAGGAAATGATG
The DNA here is from genome assembly GCA_031772625.1 of Pinus tabuliformis. Lineage (NCBI taxonomy): Eukaryota > Viridiplantae > Streptophyta > Pinopsida > Pinales > Pinaceae > Pinus > Pinus tabuliformis. The sequence continues at coordinate 338,975,130 of CM062820.1, forward strand.
GATACATTCCTGTCATAATAATGGTGTTGAACATTACTTGTCATTGTGAGTGGCTTCTCAATACATTGAAGTCCTTAAGACTCTAATCCTAGTTGTCGCTAAATGACGGGCTTGCACTCAAGATGGATAAGCCCTACTAGATTCATAATAGAGTTAGAGCCTACATAGAATGAGAAATGTTTATTCGGATAATGATAAATTTATTTCCTAAGGAACGAAGACGTGCCTCCACAGAATGGGAGTCGTATCATCAAATGAAAAAACTATGAATTGACAAGAGGTGTAGAGATAATGAGAGTGCATAACAGGAAATTTCTCGTCACATGTCATATTCATATTCACATTTTCCAGTGTTGACCTTAACCCCTTTTCCCCCTTCAACACTGACGCATCCATGGATTCACAGCCTGTAACTAGGTCATCCCATAGCCTGAAACAGGGATTCTAGGTTCACCACAGTCTCTGTGCGACCCTCCACCAAGATAGCCAAAGTGTTTCCCTTATCCCATTTGTCCTCGCTAGACATTGGAACGTCCATGGCTTCGCAGATCCCATAGCCCTAAACAAGAAGTCCAGTTTAGCCACAGTCTTGACATGCTCCTCCACCAAGATAGTCAAAGTGTCCTTAGCCCCTTTGTCCCCACTCAACACAGACGCATCCATCGATTTGCAGAATTACCTTGGTCTTCTATTTCCATGGAGGATAGGCTACGGGTCAAATCGACCAAAATGATTCCATTCCTAGGGACCACGAATCCCTTTTCACAAGGCATGTGATCTTTCCAGGCTTCGAGACATGCCAATTATTTGTGCTCTTCTTCCCCAAACATAACAGGTATCCAACTGCTTGCACTCTTCTTCCCCAAAGACATACAAGTAGCCAGCTACTTGTGCTCTTTCTTGGATAATAACTTAGCCATCAAAATAATAATTTAATATAAATAAGTTTTCGAAAAAAAAATGTAATTTTAAGTTGAAATTATAATTTCATTTTATAATTTGGTTCCGTATACTTTATTTCCTTCTTTTCTTGGTCTTATAGATTATATTTAGTATTATATACTTTAAAACATCATTTCATTTTATTTCAATAAATGTCTTAAACACTCCTTAGTTGTGGCAGTGAGGTTTGTTTAGACTTGTGGCAAGGCATGATAGTATTACTAGTTCCCAACCAGACAAATAGGGGACGCTTAGAAATGAATGAGAGACGTCACAGTGTAAGCCACAATTATCAAAGCCAAAATTATCAATAGTGTAGAGTAACATTCGGTGGGAACCTTAAGGTACATGAATGATGTTAAAGGTGGAAAGAAGAGCACAAGATTACACAGAAACTGTAGAGAAACATTCCTTAACGTTTTCACCATCTTGACCACACTATATATATGCAAGAAAAGCCCCTCAAAGATCTTGACCCACTACATTCTTCAAGTCATTAAAGATCATAAACCCTAATTTTCCCAAGGTCGATCCTTTGAAGACCCTCCAAGGTAGATGCCAATAGGACCACATTGTCAATAAGAGGATAATGGAGAACAAGACATGTTGAAAGAATCAAGGGTTGAATATGATCCTACAAAAAAAAATCATGCTCATTGATATATATCCTAAACAACGCGGATGAGAGAGGATGCATGTAATTCACCCCAATGTTCTTCTTGATAAAACTAGACAATACATTCATTATTTGGAGGCAACCAAGAGAAAAGTAATAGACATATAATATTAGTAAACAAAATATTTGAAATGCCAATGTCATTCATGGAACAATGCCTCCCTCAATATAACATCAAACAAATTTGAAAAAACTACAAAATAGAAGAAGCCTTTTGAAGAGCAATGTCTCCCCTCCTCCATGATGGCACAAATGTTGAGGATATGGTTGATGGTTCGATATTGAAGTAAAAATACTTCCTTAAACCTTCAGCCAAAGAGGTCTCTCCTCAAGTATCTCTACTAATATCCTATGAAGAGGCATAGCATTTAGCTTTGAAAGTATGACCCACCATGATCATATTAATAAATGACAACCACTAAAATAATGTGATAATGTATTTGGATTTTCCATGCAAAAAAAAGTTAACTTCTTCTTTGCCCATTTTCTGTAGTGAAAGTAGATTTCTTTCTCTAGACTAGCTCAACTTAACGAAAAAATAAATGTATAATTTCATTGCAAATATGATAATAACCAACCTCAATTTATTTATTTTTCTTTATATGGTGCCACTTGTGCAATTTGAATTGATATATTAAATTTATTGAAGTGTCTTCATTGTTCCTAATAGGTAGAACTAGTGGACTGCAATTCCAATATGAACAAATATCATTCCACTATGGAGATTTATATATTTAGAGGTCATTACTAAATGTTAGTGCTTGATATGTTTCTCAAGAAAGGAACCTGTTGGACTGCATGGAAAAACAAAATGCATTGAGGTATAAAACAATTTCCATGCACACCATATAACTAAGCTACTTCAATATTTGTCCTCATGCCATTGATAAAATTTCCCTTATTAACTACATACCTATAACTCACATGGATACGATAGTATTCTATGGTCTATTATGCTAAATGATTGATTAATGATTAATCTTAATCTCGTGATTAGAGTTAAGTTTGATTATGCTTGATTATGCTTTTAAGTATAAGCTTATAAATTAATTTTGGTCCTCTCATGACTCTTAGACTTTGATTAAATGACTAAAATTGTTTAATTATTTATTATGTATTAATTCTTATGAATCTATCATGAAGAAAACTGAATCCCTCATGAAGAACAATGTATGGGAGGTGGTGTTGAGGCCAGAGAACAAGTCAGTAGTTGGTTCCATATGGATCTACAAAGTGAAGCATGTAGCTCATGGGAGCATCGAGAAGTACAAGGCTAGATTTGTGGCCAAAGGCTTCTCTGAGGTAGAGGGAGTGGACTATGAGGAAACATTTGCACCAGTGGAAAGACATTCCTCAATCATAACCATTCTAGCATTAGCTACACCGATCATTTGGATGCACAAGAATCTAATTGTACCCTGAAGGTTGTCTTCTCCTGATCATCTGGATGCACAAGAATCTGATTGTACCTTGAGAAACCATCAAGCATAGGCATTCTTTGCGAACCAACGATATTTTGCAAAATCGAATCCATCTTGGGAAGAGGATAGTTGTCCTTTAATGAAGCCTTATTCAAATTTCTGAAATCAATACAAATTCTGATTTCTCCACTCTTCTTTCTAACTGGAACCAAATTTGCAAGCCAATTTGAGAATCTGATTGGGACAATGATTTTAGCATCAAAGAGTTTCTTAATTTCCTTTTCAATCAATGGCATAAGAAGTGGATTAATTATTCTCAACTTTTGTTTGAAAGGTTTCTCATTTTATTTAATAGGAATAGTATGTTGAATAATGCAGGGGTCATACCCCCGGATGCGGGTGGCGGGACGGAAGAGATGGGCACGCCACATGCCACGCATGGGCTGCCCCGTGTAAACAATACGGCCACCAGGGGAAGGCCGTCAACCTTAACATGAACCCCCCAGCTGCGTTAATGCAGTTAATGGCAAGGGTGGTAGGTTTATGGATCTGCAGAGAGCACTTAATGTGCGCCTGGTTCGAGGGCATAAGGCAGAGTTTATCAGGCGCGATGGAGTGCGCAAGGAATTATTGTCTGAAGAATTTTGGAAGAGGGGAAATTACAGAGAGCCGAGGCGGTGGCAGCTTCGTTCACCTCGACGCCTGGTTTCTCGTGGTCACTGTCACTGCCATTGCCACTCTGGTTGCTGGTCATGTAGACGGCGGCAATTGGCTCAATTGCAGGGTAAGAACTGGAATTGGTCCACCTTGCTACCAAGGGACGGGTCTCAGAAAGGAAATTGGGCACCAGAGAGAGATCTGGGAAACAATTGGCTTTGTCTTCGACTCCAAGCTCACCTGCAAACACACAAGAAAAGATTCAGAATCACCATGGTTAAACTCCGACAACGACAGCCATGTAGGAGAGGTCCAGCAAGAGGTTCCTCCTCGCGAGCCCCAGCAGTGGATGAGCATCACCACTGCTGCTGCTGCTATTGCCATAGGAGAGCCAGAGCTACCCCACTCCCCATCAGTCAGTTCTTGGAGGTTGGGAGCGCTAATGAAGAAAAATCCGTGCTTCCCTCCTTTGGCTCAGTGGTTTTCACACTGCAAAGTTCTGAGAGCAACCCAGGGCTCAATGCCCACATCTCAGTCATGTTCACAAAACTTCGGGAAGGAAATGGGGAGAACACCCCTCAGAACTTGCAGGAGAAGCAAGCGGAAGGCAAAGGCAAAGAAATTGACAAAGGAGAACATGAAGCAGGGAAACAGAGCTCAGCTATGGAGCCACCAGCGTCTGAGGCTGGACCGCACGATACCTCTCCTCCGGTGGGGCCAGCTCCTTCAGATATTGATGAAGAGACATGGAGAAAGATGTGGGAGGGACGACCAGAGGGGGATGGCTGGGCGTATGTTGTGGAGGACAAAAGCCTCGCTGAAGAAGCTGATGCCTATTTCGCGACCCTTCCTTCATCTTCAACTCATCACAAGGATTAACGCAGACGCAGACGCGGGTACTTCTCTCTTGCATTTTCGTTTTGCTTGCTGGCAGCTGATGCTTGCATCGTCGCCATATGTAATTAAGCCTTGTCTCTGGTCTGATCTTAATTTCAATTGGTCCACGTCGAGCGCTTCTGTCTTGCTCACTTCTATCTGGTTGTTGAGTCAGTCCCTTTTGGCAGTTAGCCCCTGCATGGGCAGTAATGTGTTGGGTCCTCTTTCTGTGGCTCCACTGGGAGTCCGTTGATTTCTAGAACTGTTTTTGCAAATTTGATCCGGTGCTGCCCCTGCGTGGGAGCTTTTAGTGTCGAGCATGGTCTGAATGGTTTTGATAAGGCTTTCCCTGCGTGGGAGCCTTCATAATTTTGGTCAAGGTTCCCAGGGTGCTACCAGAGGCCCTGGAAAACTCGTCTTACAGTCTGTAATTTTTACTTGTACAGTTAATATATGACTTAGCTAGTTTTTACGGAGAAAAAAAAAAAAATGCAGGGGTCATACTATTTTAAATCAGCATAACTCCAAGCAAAAACATCAGCAAACCTTTTCATCATCTCAACATATTTGCCTTTCATATCAGCTAGAAGAAACTTTGAAATTTTGATCATTTTGGGTACAACTGAAGTCCCTAAATTGCAGCTCTCTACTTCCTCCTCATCAGCCTGTATCTTTGGGGATTTGAACACATCATTCTGATCGAACAACTTCTCAAGAGGGATTAGACCCTTTGGTATTGAATTGTTTTTTAATTGTAAGACTTCAGAATTTTCTTTTGACTGAACAAACATGTTTTGTTGATCCACTTGAGTGCTTTCAAATTCTTCTTTCAATTCAATAAAATTATTTACCTGTTGATCATCTTCAAAGACTTGCCAATTGGTGATGTTATCTGGTATAGCTGGTCTATGACGAACTTCCACCTCATACTTTTCAGAAGAATGAATATGAATGACAAACAAACTTGCCGAAACAACAAGAGAATCAACAATGGATTTTTGGTCTCTAGTTCTGATAGTGAAATAATATGCTTGAAAATTTTCCAACATATCTAAGACTATATCTTTGTATGCTCTCATTCTTACATCCTTTGTTTGATAGACACTCTCCACTTGTCTAATAACCAATTCAAAATCTCCAAAAACACAAATATTTTGAGCCTTCATTTTCAACAAGAGTCCTAAGCCCAAAATCAGAGATTCATATTCAACCATATTATTTATGCAATCAAATTTTAGTTTGTAAGAGTAAAACTTACTTTCATCGCTTGGACTTGTGATCCAAATTCCAGCTCATGCCCCTTCTATTCCTGTTGATCCATCAAAGTACAAAGACCACCATCTCATCATCTCTTTCCCATCTTTTGTTGATTTTCTGAGTGCTGATTTTTTGTTTTCATCTCTTCCGGTCCACTATCAACTGACTCATTGTAAAGAATGGCATATCCAAGTTCAGTATCAAATGAATGAATACAAAAATTTTGAGGTTTTTCTTTGCTGCTTACCATATAAGCCATTCCAGTCTCCCGATATAATCTCCTTTTCTCACCAAAAACAGGGATGGTGGCATAGGTAAGGTCCATCTGCATTGTGCCTTTGATTTTTGCTGCCCATCATCTTGATAGCAACATCCCAAACTTTGGTGGAATATCAGCCACAACAATGTCCATAACAATTGTCTTCGCTGGGATTTGTGTTAGACCAACAACAACATCTTTGATCAAACCAATACATTGGACTCTTTTTGAATCAAAAGAAAATAAATCCTTATATGGTCTTGTTACCTGCAATCCTAACCTTTCCATAATTACTTTGGGCATAAGATTATGAGAGGCCCCTGAATCCAACATAGCATTATGTAAGGTCATATCATGAATACTAATGCTTACATAGAAAGGAGGAAACTCTTCATTCTAATCATCTTCTATCCTTGGACCCAAGTATATAGTAGGATTATCTTCTTGCACATTTAAGATATCAACAGCTCCTGGTTGTGAATTTAACATCTCTACAATCTTGCTTCTATGTTTGTCTACCTTGAGAATTTCACTAAAAGGGACTGATATTTTGATTTTTGCAATTTCATTCTCAAGGTTGAAAACATAAACAATTTTTTCAACTTCTTTGATAGGAGATGGAGGTTGAATGTCCTTTTTACCAAGTGGAGAATTATTTTTACCTTCAGCAACATTTGGGGTATCCCTTTTGGCTTCAACGGCCTTTGAAACATCCTTCTTGGGCTGTGTTTTGTTTGCAATAATTGGTACATTTCTATTTCTGGGATTGTATTGTTTTTGCATTTCAAAGATAGCATGTTGATACCCTTTTAAATAATCTAAAGGCTCTTCTCCTTGCTTGGTCAAAATGGACTCATCATGTTCTTCCTTAGTCAAGAAAATTCCTGACATTTCTTCATCAAGACAATGGATAGATTCTTCTAGAATCTCAGGATCATCTTCTTCATCAACAAAATTCTGCTGAAAAGGAGGTCTCACTGGAGGATCGGGTTACTGATTCCTATTTTCTCTTGGTCTTTGTTGGTTTTGAGGTCTCCTAAATTGAAGGTTTCTAAATTGATGCTCTTGTTGCACAGGAGGAGCAGAGGTGTTTCCAAGAGCTAACCTATCCATCAACTTCCCCATGGTCTTCATCATTGAATCTATCTTATCTTCAGGAGTTGAAGAAGAAGGTTTATCTTCTTCTTTCAATTTAGCTTTTCCCGTTTTTTATTTTTTTGCAGCTACCATGTTTACTTCCACCTTTATTGCATCATTCTACATATTACCAAGTGTGGCAGTCTCTCTCTCTCTAAGAAAAATAGAAAAATCAAAATCAAATGCTTCACCTTATCTCATTTGTGCTAAGGCTTCTGGAGGTTTCAAGCGAGCTGGGATTGAGTTAAACACTTTTTTAAACCTCTTTGAGAAATTTTGAATGGTTTCATCAGGTGCCCTTCTCATTGTTGTACTTAGTAAGTGCTTGAACTGGATTGGTTCTATTTCCCCATTTCCTTAGAAATCTATCTTCAAATTCTACCCAATTATGAATGCTTCCTGCTATGAGGGCTTTAAACCTTTTTTTAAATTCACCAATAAAGGTTTGTGCAAATAATCTTAGCTTCACATCCTCATCATCAACTTCCTCTCTGTCAGAAAAATCATTAAATTTGTCTACATGTTCTTCTGTTGTGATTTCTTCATCACCACCCCATGTTGGAATTCTTGTAGCATATTTGCTAGGGAGATCATGCAGAACAGCAGGGAGTGCAAGTGGGGCATACCTAGCAAGTATGACCATGATTAAAGGAGGAATAGTAGTGACAGGGATAAAAGGGACAGAGGATGAAGAACTAATATGAGGAGGACTGCTTGGTTTCTGAAAGCCACTAGGAATAGCAGAAACATAAGATGAGGAACTGATACGAAGAGGACTACTTGGGCTTTGCAAACTAGTGATAAATGTACTCCAATTTGGAAGAGGTAAACCAGCTTTAGATCTTAGCAAGACTTCAAAAGGATCAAGTTCTTTCAGTTTATCTAAGGCTTCCCTTTCTAACAATAACTCAAAAGTAACTACTTCCAAAAATTCCTCTTTATCTTCTTGTGATACTAAGGCTAAGGTATCAATTCCTTTCTTTTGCAAATCGAAGATAATACCAATGAGTTATTCTTCGTTTTCTGATCTAAAAAACACCTCATGAATTTTATCATCAACTATTTTGTCTTCAGCACTTCTTGAGAATTCAGAGAGCGAAGATTTTGAATAAGATGGAGTACCTGGTGTTTTAGTAAATCTTTGTCTACTTCTTGAAAAAGTGTTGGGATTGTCCACAGGAGTAGGTGGATTTTGGTCAGGATTGCTCTTTGTATATCTCCCTCTTGAAGCCACCTTTAAAACTTTGAAAATGTATGGATTCACCAAGGTAGATTGCAGCCTCGAAAAGTTTTCTGAGCTTCTGCTACCTTCAGAAGTTCAGCTTCTTGATTTCGGGAATGAGTAATCTTCAGATTCCCGGAAGACGCACCAAAATGTTATCATAAAACCTAACCCTGATAGGTTGTTGATGAGGAAGACCTTGAGTAACTGTTTCAAACCAACTTTTGGCTGAGGCTTAGCCTCCTCAACCTGAGAGGGCTCTCTCACTAGGTTAAAGATTTTAGTAAAAGATTATATGGCTAACTCTATGAAACAAATGAAGGAGTGTGAATGGTTGAAACACAGTCAGTAAACATCCATTGGGCTTATGGAGTCAAAAAATGTTTAGTATGACAACAATATTAGTTTAACATGGAATTCAGGGCATCAAGAGTTCAATATATCAATTAACACATAAGAACATGTAGGAAACACAATCTACAAATGCATGAAGGAAGTTAGAGCATTGCCAATGAGTTCTAAGTAACATACATTCGTACTACTACAAATGAGGAAATGAGGACTATCATAAAACAAGCAAGCATTGAACTCTTTCTGAATCCTGAGAAGTAAATTCAAACTCTATATTACATAAGAAACATAGTCTTCTACAATGACACAATATGAGTGTTTTCTCAAAAAAATTCCAAGCCTTGATGCATTACATCTCTTGTCATATATAGAGTTCATTACAATCTTGGATTCCTTCCTCCAGCATGAGGGGAATTTGAATTTCACTTGACGTGACACCTATTGATCCTTAAACAAACTATTACTTACAACTAGTTGTTAACTAGCACTCCTAGAGACCTAATACAACTAGGAGTGTAACTAGCTTCTTTCTTCAATTGAACCTTATCAGACATTTTTCCTAAGCTACGAAACAGATAAAAAGGTAAGTCTAGAGATATTTTTCCAGTGAAATGTAATAGAATCTTAAACTGGTAAGAGTACACCTTATGGTATCTCCCTTCATAGGTAAAATATCTTTGGATGCATGACGACAAGTTAGCATATGAATATTTTACATAGCTTATGGGCACTGATTTGGTTAAGTCTGAGCCTATGAATTTTGGCTTCAGAAATTCTTGGCAGGGTTCCATTTCAAATTCTAAGTTCTTGAACCATCTCTCCTAGCCTCTAGGAATCTCTGTGACTGTAGATATAACCTCAGGAGAAACTGGTATTTCTAGCACTCCAACCCTTGAATGCAAACCGGTGAAATTGAAGGCAAAGTCCTTGGTTACTTGAATGTGATTACCCTGAAGTTTTTCACAGAATCTCCATCATCCCATCTGTTTGAATGCATGTTCAACCTCTCTGTTCCTCGTGAGAACATCTAAGCCTTCAAGCTAAGCTCTAAGACATCGTCCTGATCTATGATTTTTACTTTCTTTAAACATTTCTGTGAGACACTTGCAAGGAGACTTGAAAGAACTCGCACTGTCTTAGTTTGGAAACTGCCTCGCTTGAGCTTTCAAAGAATTCTGGTGAATGTCATCCCTGAGCTTGTCAATTTTCTTCTTATGCATGAAGGAACATGGAAAATACTAAGACCAACTCACCTTACCTTACCCTTTTTGAAATTTGAAAAGAGTGCGTACAAGACCCCTAACAAATCTAATGATGAGAATGAATGGCCGCATGTGATAAGCAAGGTTCATGGACTAACACATGGTGATGAAATATTAACGGATTTTGATGGATTAGACAGCTAGACAAGATCTGGCACAAATCCTCGATTTCGTAGAGTAGCCAGTGCAAATTCTGGGTTTTGTGCTACGAAATCTCTGATCCGGATTTAAACAGGAACGCAACAAATTACAGAGATAACCATATACACAAAGATGCAGCGGAAATAATACTTCATTTCATTAATGGAAAATACTCAAATATGCTTACAACAGAAATGGAAATAAACTAGCTAGGGCGATGGTAGCTTATCTCTGAGAAGAGATGTGATGGCTACATGCCTCTGAACTGTCTTACAATGAGGCTCGGAGGCCTATTTATTGTTGAGAAACAATAGAAAACCCTTCACATTCCAAAACCTAACCCTAGAAGATGAAATGCCAAATTGTGGGCCCCGTTTTTGGGTAAGTTGGTACATCAACTTCCCGGGGTCGCGAATTGGTCATACTATCTCCGTTTGATGTGCATGATAGCCCGTTGGAAAGATCTCTCCGAGGACTACGACGGAAAAGACGATTTTTATCAGAAAAATCGCTAGCGGTAGAACTCCCAAAAAACGTCGTTTAGGGCCTCAAAACGGCTCCAGAAGTTCAGGACCCGAAAAACTGCTAAAAATAGTAAGTTGTGCTACAATTAAGGAAACTGAAAATGCTGAGAAAGACAATGGTGGGGGTCCAGGTGGACTTGGCAGGTGGCCACCAATATCCACCTGGATCATTCCTCCCCCCTTAGGAAGCAATGGTCCCCATTGCGTTGAGATCCTCCATGAGATGAGGAAACTTCTGCTGAACTTGTTCCCTGGTGAGCCACTTGCCCTGCTGAAGGAGTTGGCCTGCTTTGACAACTCGATACAGTTGGATATTCTGTTGGCGAGTGTTCTTGATCTGTGTGTCCATGATCCGATCAGTTGCAGCTTGTTCCATGCAATCTGGATTTAATTCTGTGGGTTTGAGTTGTTCTGCAATGTCGGATGTGTCTAGCAATGGTGGAAAGTATGGCCGAAGGCGGTCCACATTGAACACTGGGTGCAGGCCAAGGAATGGGGGAATGCTGAGCTCAAATGCATTGTCTCCCATAGCCTTAGTAATGGTGTAAGGACCATATCGGAGTGGTCTCAATTTCCGATAGGCTCCAGTAAGGCGTTCCTTTTGCAAATGCAACCAGACTTTGTCGCCCACCTGAAACTTGTGTGGCACCCGATGTTGATCATGTCGCTGCTTGTACTTGGCATTTGATTTCTCAAGAATTTCATGGACCTGCTGGCGAATATGTTGGATGCGCTCAATGAAGCTGGTGGCCTTATCTATTTCGGACTGGACATGAGCTGAATTCATGTGAGTAGCTGCAAGTGGCATGGCCACATCAATGGGGCATAGTGGCTGGAATCCCAAACCCACCTGAAAAGGGCTATGGCCAGTGGAGCTGTGAAGAGCTCGGTTGTAGCTATGCTGAACATAGGGGAGGCTCTCGTCCCATGTGCGTGGATGCTTTGAGTTATACATGCGTAGAATGTGCACAATCATCCTATTGACAACCTCTGTCTGGCCATCAGTTTGAGGATGTAAGGCTGTGGACTTCGTGAGTTTGGTGTCCATCATTGACTAGAGACTGGACCAAAATGTGCTGAGAAACCGACTGTCCCGATCTGAGATGATAGACTGTGGGATCCCAAAGTGCACCCACACTCGTTCAAAGAAGAGTTTAGCAGTGGCTTCTGCTGTGATATTCTTCTTGCAGGCCATCATAATGGCCATCTTTGAGAACCTGTCGACGACCACAAAAACACAGTCATTTCCATGCTTAGTGGAAGGAAGGCCTGACATGTAATCCATGGAGATGGATTCCCAAGGTCGACTAGGGGTAGGCAACGGGGTGTAGAGGCCTTGCTTCTTAATGGTCGGTTTGGCAATGGCACAGGCAGTACATGATCGGATGTACTTCCCAACATCCTGTCGAAGATTCGGCCAATAGAAATAATTTTGCAGTACTGCCACTGTTTTCTCGACCCCGAAATGCCCAGCAGCCCGACTGTAGTGTGCTTCCCAAATCATCTTGGCACGCTCGCTTGAAGGAACACAAAGGTGACCGAGGTGGCATAATAGGGCATCCTGGAGGTGAAAATCTGCAACCTGCCGACCCTCCAAGAGTGTCTGGTATGTGTGGCCGAATTCTGGGTCGCTTTTGTAGAGAAGTGGCCAATCAGAAGTCTCGTGCCCGCAGGAGTTGAGCACGGTGGTTAGCGCCATGATCAGTGGTCGACTGAGGCAATTTGCAACATTATTGGTGCTGCCCTTTTTGTACTTGATATTCAAGTGAAACTGTTGCAGGTATGTAGACCACTTCTGATGGCGATCATTTTGCAATTTCCCTTGGGTCTGTATGAACTGCAGAGGTCGGTGGTCTGTGTGGATGACCGTTTCCTTCCCCAAAATGTAATGCTTCCATTGTCGGCAGGCCTGTACAATGGAATACATCTCTTTATCATAAGTGGGGTACTTCCGGACTGTGTCTGAAAGTGTTTCACTGTGATATGCCACTGGATGTCCATGTTGAGTAAGGACTGCCCCAATAGCATAGTCAGAGGCATCTGTCTCGACCTCAAATGGTTGTTGTAAATCTGGTAACGCGAGCACTGGTGCCGTGCAGAGGCGATCCTTCAACTCCCTGAATGCCTTCTGTTGAGATTCAGACCAAAAGAATTTTGCTTTCGCCCCCCCTTGGTGACTTGACTCAAGGGCCAAGAAATATGAGAAAACCCCAACACAAACCTGCGGTAGAAGTTGGCAAGACCTAGAAAGCTGCGTAGCTCTGTTAGAGTGGTTGGAGAGGGCCAATCCCGAATGACTTGGACCTTGGCTGGATTGACATGCACCCCCTGTTCATCAATGATGTATCCCAGATACTGAACCTCGGTCATGCCAAAGTGCATTTCTCCAAATTGGCACATAGCTTGTGTTGCCGCAGCAGTGTTTGGAGAACCTGTCGGATGTGGTGGAGGTGCTCTTCCCAACTCTGGCTGAAGATCAGAATGTCATCCAAGTATACTACTACAAAGGAGTTGGTGAATGGCCGCAAGATGTCATCCATTAGCCTCATAAAGGTTGCAGGAACATTCGTCAATCCGAAAGGCATGACCAACCATTCGAAGAGGCCCTCCTTGGATTTGAAGGCAGTCTTCCACACATCTGAGGGTTCGATTGGTACCTGGTGATATCCTGACTTCAGATCGATCTTGCTGAAATATTTCGCCCCCTTTAGTTGGTCTAGGAGGTCATCAATCCGTGGGATCGGGTACCTATTACGGACAGTGATCTTGTTCAGCACCCGATAGTCAATACAGAGTCTCCACGTCCCATCCTTCTTCTGTACCAACACGATCGGGCTCCCACAGGGCGATGAACTCGGACGGATGTGACCTTTCTGCAGGAGCTCCTGAATCTGCCTCTTGATTTCATCGTTCTCCAGAACGGAGCGCCGATAAATTGGTCCATTGGGTAGCGGTGCACCTGGGGTCAGATCGATGGAGTGCTTGACTTGACAGTGCAGAGGAACCCCTGCCAGGGAGGTGAAGATGTCCTCGTACTCCTCCACAATCTTGTCCATCTGTAGTTGTCGTGCAGAGGGGCCCCGTTTGGAGGCCGCGGCCACTGTCTTCTTCTTTCCTTGAGGGCGTATCATCAGGAAAACAAATTTCTTGGTTTTGGAAATGATCTTACTGCATTGTTTTGCAGTAATCAAAGAGAGGGCGCAGGTGGTGCTACCTCTGTATCCTGAACAACTTATTTCCCAATGTAATAATAACTGCACGGGGCCTCGATTCATACACAGCATGTCGCTTCCACAAGTATGGTTGTCCTAGTAATACATCACAAACTTCAAGGGGAGCAATGTCACACAATACCTCATCCGTGAAGGGCTTGATGTTGTATGGAAGGCGACACTGCTGGCTCACACGAAGATCTCGTCCTTGGTGAAGCCACCCAATGGTGTATGGTTGTGGATGTGATGTGGTCGGTAAGCCCAACCGCTTCATGACCTCTGCCGAAATGAGGTTCTTTTGACTCCCGCTATCAACAATGAACTGTATCGGGGAGCCCTTTACCCACATCTGGGAGTGGAAGAGACGCTCCTCCTCCTCTGGATCTTCGGGTTCATTTTTCTGGATCTTTGCGGTAGCAACAGTGGCGCTGGGGTCCGCATCAATGATCTGCTTCCCTTTTTCATACCCCTTATCGGGTTCTGACTCCGTGTCAGAACATGCATCTGATTCTGAAACCTTTAGCTCAGCCACCAGTGACTGCTTGGCCCGACACTCACTTGTGTGTGAGTGGAGCTCTTATGGAACTCGCACCATTTTCCAGTGTCCTTTCTCGCTTCGCGACGCTGTTCTTTGCTTGCAGCTTCGGCTGGTTGTCTTGGGTTGTCTCGCCTTGGATTTGTCCTTTGTTCTGTGGTTTAGGGGCACCTTTCCCCTGCTTTGGATTCGCAGATCCAAAGTCTCGCTTCTTTTGTTTAAACTTCTGCTCGACCTTGACGGCATACCGTATGCTGCGCCGAGCGAGGGGATGTTTAGGAATTGTATTTCTTCCTGGATGTACTTGTGCAGGCAGCCACGGTATTTGAGTATCAAATGTTGCTCCGAATCCTTGATACCCAACTTTGTGCGAAGGGTATGGAAAAGATTGGTGAACTCCGGCACGTCTTGGTCCCTTCCCTGCCGCAGCGTGGTCCACTTTATGTATTCATCCTCATAGCTCCCGACAGGGTAGTACTGCTCCTTGATAGCATCCCGGAACGAATCCCAGGTGGGTGCGGCTGAAAATAGTGAGCCAATACTTTCATCCTTTTGCTCGCAGTAGGTTTCCCACCAGTCCTTGACGTGGGGGGCTGCTTTGAGGAGAGCAAAAACAATCTTTTCCCGACTCGAAAATTCATGAACAGAAAAATAACCCTCTAGCAGATTTAACCATTTATCTACGGCATCTGCGTCTATCTGACCTTCGAATATGGGGATTTCAAAATTAACTTGTACCTTAAAGGGTGTGGCGTTTCCAGAGTAGCTGCTGGAAGCCGATGCGTTGCTTCTCTCGGTAGCCGCTGAAGGATCTGGGCAAAACTGTCCATCATCGCGTTCCGTTGTCGCTCGAGGGCTTCTTCGAGCAAGATTTTGATGGGATCTCCTGCCCCCTCGTCTTTCTTCTCGTCCGCCATGGGAGGGCCGTCGGGATTTGCGAGGCTGGTCTTGCAAAGGTTCAACCAGTTCAAGCCCTAACTCCTTATATCCCGACCTTGTTGGGGACATGCAAAGAAAAACAGAGAAAAAGCAGACCACTCTGATACCACTGATCCGGATTTAAACAGGAACGCAACAAATTACAGAGATAACCATATACACAAAGATGCAGCGGAAATAATACTTCATTTCATTAATGGAAAATACTCAAATATGCTTACAACAGAAATGGAAATAAACTAGCTAGGGCGATGGTAGCTTATCTCTGAGAAGAGATGTGATGGCTACATGCCTCTGAACTGTCTTACAATGAGGCTCAGAGGCCTATTTATTGTTGAGAAACAATAGAAAACCCTTCACATTCCAAAACCTAACCGTAGAAGATGAAACGCCAAATTGTGGGCCCCGTTTTTGGGTAAGTTGGTACATCAACTTCCGGGGTCGCGAATTGGTCATACTATCTCCGTTTGACGTGCATGATAGCCCGTTGGAAAGATCTCTCCGAGGACTATGACGGAAAAGACGATTTTTATCAGAAAAATCGAGCGGTAGAACTCCCAAAAAAACGTCGTTTAGGGCCTCAAAACGGCTCCGGAAGTTCAGGACCCAAAAAATGCTAAAAATAGTAAGTTGTGCTACAATTAAGGAAACTGAAAATGCTGAGAAAGACAATGGTGGGGGTCCAGGTGGACTTGGCAGGTGGCCACCAATATCCACCTGGATCAATCTCCTAACTACGAATCCCTGATTTCGTAGCGCACACAGTGTATTTTCTGAGTTTTGCACTACGAAAACTCCTAGGTGATTTCGTAGCGCATGTCAATTTTGAAACAGCCTTAACACATGACACTTTTGAAATAATGAGGGATCAATGATAGGTAAGACAAGATTGTTGACCTTATTTGATGATGGGAACAAGACTCCACTCTATGATTTCAGACTTCCTAAACAAAACAATAAAGATGACTTGACCAAGACTAACATAAAACTTTGGAACCATACCAGCTATCCAAAATCTTACAATTTTTTTATTTTTATTTTTAGTCATAACAACTCACATGGATACAATAGTATTCTATGGTCTATTATGCTAAATGATTGATTAAATAACTAAAATTGTTTAATTATATTATGTAATTCTTATGAATCTATCATGAAGAACAATGAATCCCTCATGAAGAAAAATGTATGGGAGGTGGTGCCTAGGCCAGAGAACAAGTCAGTAGTTGGTTCCATATGGATCTACAAAGTGAAGCATGTAGCTCATGGGAGCATCGAGAAGTACAAGGCTAGATTTGTGGCCAAAGGCTTCTCAGAGGTAGAGGGAGGGACTATGAGGAAACATTTGCACCAGTGGAAAGACATTCCTCAATCATAACCATTCTAGCGTTAGCTACACAGATGGGGTGGAAGATCCACCAGATGGGTGTGAATACCACCTTTCTCGATGGTGTTGTTGAGGAAGAAATTTACATAGAGCAGGTAGAGGGATTTGAGACATATGACTGGGAGACATGTGTACACTAAAAAGAGCCCTGTATGGTGTCAAACAAGTACCATGAGCATGGTACACTCGAATTTATACATATATCAGTTGATTGGGATTCACCAAAAGTGAAGTAGATGCCAACCTCTATCACATTGTGGTATATGTCAAATTGCTTATCTTGGTATTGTATGTTGATGACTTGATACTTAGAGGAGATAAGTAGTGATTCAGAGATGAAGGACATGGGATTGATACATTACTTCCTTGGGGTGGAAGTATGTCATGGTGGTGGTGAGATGTTTGTGAGTCAAGGTAAGTGCGCCTCTGAATACTTTAGAGATTTTACATAGAGAACTACAAGCCTATGGACATGCCTCTAGCTACAAACTGGAGGAAGGAGAGTTCTTCTTTAGGAGAGGTAGTAGATGCTACCATCTACAAACAACTTGTGGGATCCTTGATGTATCTGGTGAACACAAGGCCTGACATATGTTATGCAGCTAATTAGTTGAGTCAAGCCATGGTTAAGCCCACCAAGCTTTATTGGAAGGTGAAAAATCATGTGTTGAGGTACCTTAGAGGTACAACCAAGAATGGGGTATGGTAGAGGAGGACAAAGGGAGTGAAGCTCCAATGCTTCACTGATGCAGATTAGGCAGGGAGTCCATCAGACAAGAAAATTATTTTGGGTGCTACCTTTAGTGTTGGGTCTGCAACTATTTCCTAGTATAGTAGGAAAGAAAGGTATGTGGTATTCAACTCAACCAAGGTTGAACACATGGCTACACGTCAAGAAGCATGTGAGGCCATATGGATGAGGAAAATACTTGTGGGTATTTTTAGTCAACAGATGGATTTGACAATGATTTATTGTGATAATCAGAGTTTATCAAACTCCTTGAGAATCCAATATTTCATGACAAGTCCAAGCACATTGATATCAGGTATCACCACTTACAGAATTGTGCGCAGAGGAGAATTATGATGTTATAGTACATTCCAAGTGAGAAGCAGGATGTAGATATATTGAAAAAGGCATCGTCAAGAGGAAAATTCAAATTCCATAGGGGCATGATATGGGTGGTAAAAAAATCGTTTCTTGCTAAGAGGGAGTGTTAGAAAATGTATCAAGAAAGGCTAAATTTGACTTGTTCCTTAGTCAAATTTAGTAATTCGATTTTCTAAATCAACAATATGACTTGAATTGAAGTTAACTTGTGTGACATGGCCTTGTCTACTTGTTTACTCAATAAATTCTAGTTATAGGCTAGAAGTAGAGTTCTGCATGTAGTGTTGCTAAAAGTTAGCAATCTAATTCAATTATTTTCAGTTTAACTCAGTTAACTGAGCTCAAGCAACTAGTTGAGTCAGTTGAAGGTGAGGTGAGTAGTAGAATTGTTGTTAACTCAATGATTTCTCAGTTAAACTAGTCAATCAACTAAAAATAACCCAAACATGCATGGAATTTGAATTGCCAAACTAAAGCAGATGGAATGACACATTATAATTATTAATTGTATACTAGTTGAGAGTACATGCTGGGCATTGAGGCAAGCGATCAATTACTTGGGATTTGCAAAAGGGAATAGCGAATTCCCATATTATTTAGGAGTTAATTACCTTAGGAATCGTGCAAGGAAATAAGAGAAAGATGGGGCCTTAAATTGACTAAGGGTTGGCCAGATGTAATATTCCTAAATAGCCATGGCTAATTGGAATATTTGATTTTGTTCAATTTTTGCCTTCTATAGTTATTTGTAAATAAAAAAGGTGAGGACGGGGGACATAACTCACTTTTAGAATAAAAAGTCACTTCCTAGTAGCACAACATTGTGACTTAGAGGGGAGCCAAGGGGGCCAAAGGGGGACGCAGAAATGGAGCCCATGCAGAGACATGGAGGGACTGCGCAAGAGGGAAGAAACACGTGGCAAGAGAGGAATCACGCAGGAGGAGGTGAGCCTTGGGATTGAGAGAGGCAAAGGCTATAAAGTAGAGAGGATCCCCCTCATTTTGATCATTTCGGTTATGAACATTTGTGATAGTCATTTCGACTTAGAGCACACTGACTATTTAGCTAGTTTGCAACACTGTTTAGTGCATTGAGTGTCTCCGTTTGGAGATCTCACCCTTAGCCTTGGGGAACTTCGAGTGCCTGCTCGGGCAAGGTTTTCTATTGGCATTCCAGTAGTAGTAGTTTCATCAGCATTACAGCAGCAGTTTCATCAGCGTCTTTTGGGAACTGCGTAGAACCCCAAGGGGGTGATTTTCGGGGGTCAGCCATTTCAGAAAATCTTTCTGGGTTTCTTGAGTAGAGTCCGATTCCAGAGTTTCGGCCTTTTCTGAGGAGGGGAACAACCCCAAATCCTCGTTCGATTTCTAGCAGCAGCAGTAGCACGACAATTTTCCAGCAGCTTGGACGCAGATCAGTGTTAGGCCATTCCTTTGTTATTATGAGTGTATTTCTTCACTTGGCTTGTGCAAGTCGAGGTGTCGTCCTTCTGATCACCTCTGTACTCATTCCTTAACTCAGTATAATAAAATGGCTTAGCATTTCTCGCTGCATTTCGTGTGTATCTATTTATATTTCATATGTTCATTATTGTTGCTGCACTACTATTATATCTCTGTGATTTTCTCGGCTACTATACCACTTGTGCATTTTCCTGGTTGAGATTTTGTTGGGGTTTGAGGAATATTCCGGGTTAGGGATATTACAGTGGTATTAGAGCATAGATCTGGCTCAACCTGTGGAGCTAGCAATCTATGACACTAGGGAAAAACCCTATATCTGTTACAGAGGTCAGAGATACAGAGACATTGGGCATAGGTTTGAGAACACTTACGAAGAGGGAGACTGTGTTCCGGTGGTGGACGCAGAATAGGAGGAGCCTATGGTGGACGCGGAGCAGGAGGATCTGATGGCAGATGATGACAGGAAGAGATTTGCAGATATGCTCCTCAAATCCGTGCAGGATCTGTCGAGGCAGATTGAGGTGATGGGGCAGAGATTCACGGCAGTAGAGGCCAGACAGCGTGAGAGCCCACAGGTTTTTCAGGTTGGTGAGGGATCGGGCACATCCCACCATTTGCCAGAGCAGCATGATATTGCACAGCAGGTGGCCTCACATGCCCCTACACGCTCTATCATGCCCACTTTCTTAGGAGTCGACACAGGGCTCGTAGCCCAGCAGGAGGCAAAGCCCGGACATATGGGCGATTATTTTTCAGAGTACCAGGCCTATGGGCAGGAGTTCAAAGAAGCCCTCTCATTCAGAGATTTTTTTCAGCTCTAGCGGGATAGTAGACCCCGCGACCATCATAGAGGGTACCAGCATTACCATGATGGTGACACCGACCGTTCAGCGAGTAGATTCCACTTGCCTATGTTTGATGGTTCATTAAACAGTTCAGCAAAGTCTTGGGTGGAGAAGCTAGACATTTATTTCCAGCTTAACCAAATGTCGAAGATAGAGGCCATCAAGGTGGCAACATTGCATTTGGATGGTGAGGCCCAGGATTGGTGGTTTCATGGGATGGTTACACTAGGGCACTCCATAGTGACAGCATATGTCGAGTTTACCAGGAGACTCATGGAGCGATTTGATCGGAAGGATCCAGAGCAGCATTTTGTTGAGCTGACAAGGTTCAAACAGAGAGGGAGCCTAGAGACCTACATTATAGATTTCTTGAGGGTCTCTGTGATGGTGCCAAACCTATCCACGACACAGAGGGTCTATATGTATGTTGAGGAGTTAGCAGAGCTACTTCGGGGTTTATTCCGATCCACTAGACCAGCCACACTCTAGGACACTATCAACAGGACCCGGGACTTACAGGATGCCTTACCCAGGACCCAGACACCTTACGCTCAGAGACAGACTTTCCAGTCTAAGGGGAAGGATGTGAGGGTTCCAACTCCAAAGGGAATCCAGGACGAGTACAGCTTGACGATGATGCTAGGAGGGAGCTAAAAAAGAAGCGGTTGTGCTTCACCTGTCAGGAGCCATGGGCACCCGAACATAGATGTGCTGCTGGTAAAGCACATTTTATTGAGGTCTTCTCCAAGAGCAGTGGAGAGGAGGATGACGAGGATGATGTGGAGGCAGGAGATAACCATGCTTTACAGGGTCCTTTGCCACCACCACAGCCAGTAGCAAGTGGTGCATCTTTTGCACCCACCGGAGGGGTCCTTGCAGCATTGTGAGGAGTTCCCAAGTATCTGATGCTACGCATACGAGGGACAGTACATGGCCAGAGAGTATCAGTTTTGGTTGACAGTGGGGAGACCCACAACTTCATCGATGCCCAGATGGTTGAGCGGAGAGGTATACAGACAGAGAGCTTCGATGGGTTTTCAGTCTTGGTCCCAGGAGATCAGACCATGACGTGTGCTCATTATGTTCCATAGCTTTCAATGACGATGGGAACCTACACATTGACTAACCACTTTTTCGTGGTCGATATTCCGGACACCAACATGATACTGGGTTCAGATTATCTTCCGGATACATCACATAAGGATTTTTTCATCGACGTTTCGAACCAACAATGGTGGTTCATCTTCAAGATGTGAGAGAATATTGAAAGACTGGTCTTATTTTTCCACTTATATATATGGAGATGCTTAGCCGACACATATAATTGATTTAATTATTCTTTTTCCCTTTAGTTTTATGGTTAATTAGATATAATTGATTTAATTATTCTTTTTCCCTTTAGTTTTATGATTAATTATTTTTATTTTAATTAATTTAATTTAATTTTAATTAATTATCTCTATTTTAATTATTCTAATTATAATTCTTTTAATTATTAATTATTAATTATTAATTTTAATTTCAATTGTTGTAATTATATTTAATTATTGATAATTAGTTTTGATTATTTATTTTAATTAATCTTATATTTAGATAATTAGAAAATCATATTTATTTTCTAATTATCTATTTATTTATTATCTATAAATGTATGTAAGATTAATTAAAATAAATAGATAATTAGAAAATAAATATGATTTTCTAATTATCTAAATATAAGATTAATTAAAGTAAATAATCAAAACTAATTATCAATAATTACAACCATTGAAATTAAAATTAATAATTAATAATTAAAAGAATTATAATTAGAATAATTAAAATAGAGATAATTAATTAAAAGTAAATTAAATTAATTAAAATAAAAATAATTAATCAAAATTAAATTAAAAAAATAATTATATAATTAGATAATTAAAACAAATATAATTAACCATAAACCTCAATAATTAAATATAATTGCAACAATTGAAATTGAAATTAATAATTAATAATTAATAATTAAAAGAATTAAAATTAGAATAATTAAAATAGAGATAATTAATTAAAAGTAAATTAAATTAATTAAAATAAAAATAATTAATCAAAATTAAATTAAAAAAGAATTAGATAATTAGATAATTAAAACAAATATAATTAACCATAAACCTAAAGGGAAAAATAATAATTAAATCAATTATATCTGTCGGCTAAGCATCTCCATATATATAAGTGGAAAAATAAGACCAGTGTTTCAATATTCTCTCACATCCTGAAGATGAACCACCATTGCTGGTTCGAAATGTCGATGAAAAAATCCTTATGCGATGTATCCGGATGATAATCTGAACAATAATGAAACTCGCAGAAACCTCAAAGACATGATACTGGGTGTTTAGTGGAAGACCCTGGAGATGGAGTGGGATGATGAGAAGATAGGGAGGCATGAGAAGATACGGGGACAGCACACATATCCACTTCAGACTGTTTCGGCTCATCGGATGGACGTAGTCTTCTGAAAGGGAGACATAGAGTGGGGAGTGGAGCTGCATGCATCACAGGCAGGGACTACAGGGCAGATGGTACACCCAGAGATATAGTCTATCCTTGATCAGTATGCCATAGTGTTTGGGGAGATTCCACCAAGACAACCACCAGATCGGGGGTTTGAGCACACCATCAAGCTTAAGCAAGGCATACAGGCCGTGATTACCACCCCCTATAGGCACCCCAAGGCCTATCGGGATGAGATTGAGCGGGCTATCTAGGAGTTGCTGGCTCTTGGGCATATCCGACCGAGCACGAGTCCTTTTGCTTCTTCCGTGGTGTTAGTGAAGAATAAGGACGGTACATTGAGGATGTGCATTGACTACAGGGCCCTGAACAAGAAGACCCTGAAGAACAGGTACCCCATACCCAGGATCGATGAGTTGATGGATGAGTTGAGAGGGGCACGTTACTTCTCAAAGATTGATTTGAGATCTCGGTACCATCAGATTCGCATGAGGGAGCAGGACATTCCCAAGACCGCCTTCAGGTGTCAGTATGGCCACTTTGAGTTCTTGGTGATGCCTTTTGGGCTAACCAATGCCCCTGCTACATTTCAGTCCTCCATGAGTCACATCTTCCGTAGTCACTTGAGGAAGTTTGTGTTGGTATTCTTCGATGATATTCTCATTTATAGCAGGACTTGGGAGGAGCATCTCTAGCACATTGAGACAGTATTGCGTATCTTACAGGAGCAGTAGTTCTATGCCAAACTCTCCAAGTGTGAGTTTGGGTTGACAGAGATGTTATATCTAGGACACATCATAGGGGTGGATGAAGTGAGGGTCCACGAGGAAAAGATCAGGGCCATCAGAGAATTCCAGAGCTGAGAAACATGATAGAACTTCGAGGATTCATTGGCATTTGTACTTACTACCGGAAGTTCGTTAAAGGTTTCTCACAACTTGCTACACCCCTGACAGATTTGACGAGGAAGGGGGCTTTCAGCTGGCCAGCTACAACGCAGCGAGCCTTTGATAGGCTCAAGGAGGTTATGAGCAGCTGCCTAGTTCTTGCATTGCCAGATTTCACGCAGCCATTTGTTTTGGAGTGTGATGCGTCGGGAGAGTGGATCAGTGCAGTATTGATGTAGGGAGGTCACCCTATAGCCTTTGAGAGCCGGAAGCTCCTTCCGCACGAGAGGTTGTATTCTATATACAACAAGGAGATGTTGGCCATCATGCATGCATTGGCTAAGTACCAGCAGTATTTGGTGGGTAATAGGTTCAGGGTGAGGACTGATCACAATAGCCTCAGGTTCTTTTTAGAGCAGAAGCAGCTACAGGAGAGGCAGCAAAAGTGGATCAGTAAGATCCAAGCATATGACTTTGACATTGAGTATGTCAAGGGTAAGAACAACGTGGTAGCATATGCCCTTTCACGTAGACCAGCCACGTTGTCTCTTATGAGCTTGGATACAGACTGGAGGACTCGACTCTTAGTAGAGTACTCCAAGGACAGGTTTGCATGTGAGGTCCTGGATGGGCAGGTGGCAGATGACAAGTACAGGGTGGTCGATGAGATCATCTATTACAGGGACTAGATCTTCTTGACTGAGGGGTATCAGCTCAAGAAGAAGATACTCCAGGCATCACACGATTTACCTTTGGCAGGACATCAGGGGTTTACCAAAACCTACAAGGCCATTAGAGAGAGGTTCTCATGGAAGGGCCTCAAGGAGGACGTACTCCAGCACATCCGAGAGTGCGATGTTTTCCAGAGGAACAAGGGAGAGATGAGCCATCCCGCGGGTTTATTGCAGCCTCATCCCATTCTGGAGGGGAAATGGGAGAGTATTTCGATAGACTTCATCACAGGGTTGCCCATGGTACAGGGCAAGGATTGAATCTTTGTCGTCATTGATCGACTGACAAAGTACGCACATTTTTTTTCCATATCCGCACACTATACATCAGCATAGGTGGCCGAGCTGTTCTTCAGAGAGATTTTTAGGCTACATGGTCTTCCTAAGACCATTGTCAGTGATCCAGGTGGATTTTGGTGGCCACCCACCTATCCCATTTAGACCCCCACAAATGTCTCTTTCACTCTTTTCAGTTTCCTAAATTGTAGCACAATTTACTATTTTTAGCAGTTTTTCGGGTTGTGAACTTCCGGAGCTGTTTTGAGGCCCTAAACGACGTTTTTTTGGGAATCTGGGGCAAGAACAATGTTGCTTCCCAAAGTGGTAGTACTCGAATAGATCTTTCTAACGAGCTATCGTACGCGTCAAACGGAGATTGTATGCCAAAGTTACGACCCCGGAAAATTGATGTACCAATTTACCCAAACGGGGCCCACAATTTGGCGTTTCATCTTCTAGGGTTAGGTTTTGGGATGTGAAGGGTTTTCCATTGTTTCTCAACAATAAATAGGCCTTCGAGCCTCCTTGTAACACATTTCAGAACAGTTCAGAGGTAGGTAGTCACACATCTCTTCTCAGAGATAAGCTACCATCACCCCAGCTGGTTTATTTCCATTTCTGGTTGTAAGCATATTTCAGTATTTTCCATTAATGAAATGAAGCATTATTTCCGCTGCATCTCTGGGTTTATGGTTATTGCATCTCTGTATTTATGGTTATCTCTGTAATCTATTGCGTTCTTGTTTAAATCTGGATCAGTCAGTGATAGGGACAACAGTTTCATGGGCGGGTTTTGGCAAGAGCTTTTCCGGTTGGTGGGGACAGAGTTGACACCGAGTACCAGTTATCACCCACAAATGGATGGCAGACAGAGATAGTTAACAAGTGGCTGGAGGGCTACTTGCGTAATTATGTCAGTGGGCAGCAAGGAGCATGGCTGAAGTGGCTGCATCTAGGGGAGTACTGCTACAATACTTCACATCACATGTCCATTGGTATGTCACCATTCTATGCCTTATATGGGTATCATCCTTTATCTTTTGTTGACGTGATGTTTGGTGATAGAAAGGCTCCTAGAGCCAAGATTTGGATCCAAGAGAGTTAGGATATCCCCTGAGCTCTCAAGGATAACATGGCTACAATGCAGAACCAGCAGAAGTTGTATGCCGACAGGGGTTGGGTGGAGAGACAGTTCGAGGTAGGGGATATGGTCTACCTATGATTATAGCCATACTGACAGTCATCGCTGAAGTAGAAGGGGGGGCTAAGAAGCTCAAGCCCCACTTTTATGGGCCATACAGGGTGATACACAGGATTGGATAGGTTGCATATGAGTTGGAGCTGCCCCAAGGCAGCAAGATTCATAACGTTTTTCATGTATCATGCCTGAAAAAGGAATTGGGGTAGCAGGTGACAGTGACAGATGAGCAACCACCCATGGATGATGAGGGGCATTTGGTATTGTAGCTGAAGGCTATCATTGATACCAGGGAAAGGCAGCTGCGGAGCAGGATGGTCCGAGAATTCTTGGTGAGGTGGAAGAATTTGCTAGATGAGGATGCCACTTGGGAGTGTGAGAAGATCTTGCAGCATCCATCATTTTAGTTGCTTGAGGACAAGCAACATTTTGCCGGGGGAGACTGTAATATTCCTAATTAGCCATGGCTAATTGGAAAATTCGATTTTGTTCAATTTTGCCTTCTATAGTTATTTGTAAATAAAAAAAGTGAGGATGAGGGACATAACTCACTTTTAGAATAAAAAGTCACTTCCTAGTAGCACAACGTTGTGACTTAAAGGGAAGCCAAGGGGGCCAAAGGGGGACGCAGAAATGGAGCCCACGCAGACACATGGAGGGACTGCGTAGGGGGGAAGAAACGCATGGCAAGAGAGGAATCGCGCAGGAGGAGGTGAGCCTTGGGATTGAGAGAGGCAAAGGCTATAAAGAATATAGGAGCCCCCTCATTTTGATCATTCCGGTTATAAGCATTTGTGATAGTAATTTCGACTTAGAGAACACTGGCTATTTAGCTAGTTTGCAACACTGTTTAGTGCATTGAGTGTCTCCATTCGGAGATCTCACCCTTAGCCCTGGGGGACTTCGAGTGCCTGCTTGAGCAAGGTATTTCCATTGGCATTCCAGTAGTAGTAGTTTCATTAGCATTTCAGCAGCAGTTTCATCAGCGTCTTTGGGGAACTGCGCAGAACCCCAAGGGAGTGATTTTCGGGGGTCGGCCATTTCAGAAAAACTTTCTGGGTTTTTCTGGGTTTCTTGAGTAGAGTCTGATTCCAGAGTTTCAACCTTTTCTAAGGAGGGGAGCATCCCCAAATCCTCATTCGATTTCTAGGAGCTGTAACACGACAATTTTCCAGCAGCTGGGACGTAGATCAGTGTGAGGCCATTCCTTTGTTATTCTGAGTGTATTTCTTCACTTGCCTTGTGCAAGTCGAGGTGCCTTCCTTCTGATCACCTCTGTACTCATTCCTTAACTCAGTAATAAAATGGCTTAGCATTTCTCGCTGCATTTCGTGTGTATCTGTTTATATTCCATATGTTCATTATTGTTGCTACACTACTATTATATCTTTGTCATTATATCTCCGTGATTTTCTCGGGTACTATACCACTTGTGCGTTTTCCTAGTTGATATTTTGCTGGGGTTTGAGGAATATTCCGGGTTAGGGATATTACACCAGAGTAGGATAATCAATAGGAGAACAAGTTTATAGTGCAGGGTGTGCTTCAAGATTGAAGCAAGAGAGTAGGATAATCAATAGGAGAACAAGTTTATAGTGCAGGGTGTGCTTCAAGATTGAAGCAAGACATTGTAATAGTTTCTCATTATCATATGATTAATGAAAAGCAATGGAAGGGTTTTTCCCTGTTGGGTTTCCCTATAAATAATTTTATGGTTACATGTCATTGCATGTGTTTCTAAATTGTGATTTCCATTTCGCAAAATATTAGAGGAAAAATCTAATCTCTTGCTTTCAGTTCGAATACATCAGTAGTAGCAAATTTATATTAATTTTTACACTCTTAGGGTGTTGTAGGATATAAATATCTAAGCGATGGGAAGCTAAAAATGTTCCCAACACTCCTATTTTTGCTTGGACCACACTCTTGGCCTTTAAGATTCTCACCTAAAATAAAAAAATAAAACATTTGGCCAAGTGTATAGACCCTACCCTTACCTTAGATTTGATCACTCGGGTCGATGGATTATGGTTGGTGT
Source organism: Pinus tabuliformis (assembly GCA_031772625.1). Taxonomy (NCBI): domain Eukaryota; kingdom Viridiplantae; phylum Streptophyta; class Pinopsida; order Pinales; family Pinaceae; genus Pinus; species Pinus tabuliformis. The sequence goes on from CM062820.1 coordinate 339,002,974, forward strand.
CTATACACACAACATGGTTCCACTAGGGTGTGGTTTCACCAATGCCCACAAGGTGTTGGACCTGCTAACACGTCAGCAACATTATGTTCTCCCACTTCCTCTCGACCTCGAAAACATAGTGTATATGAATTAAAAAGAAACCTAGGCTAGGTCCATAAAGAAGAACTACAACTGTTGTGCGCCTGCACTCTTGTAGTTTCAAGGAGACTCATGGCCTAATTCTTGATACCTAAATTCTTAGTTTTGACAGAATAACTAGTGTAGGGATTGGCTAAACTAAGTATACCCATAAATTTTGAAATCAATTGATTGAATATGAAGAACACATAATTGCACATTCACCATGCACATAATAATGAATAGCATATTCTAGGAACACTTTAAAATTCATATGCATACATGACATCATTCTAATCACGAAGACATAGTGAGCGTCAAAACTCAAACATTCATTTACATTTACAAACACGCAAGATATTGCACCATTCACAATGTAACAAGATTCATCACACTCGATACGACAATACACATAAGCAATGTACACTTATCAATTTGTGTGTTTAATGATGACTGAAAAATGAAGGACTTCAACTCCCCACCTAATTGTAAGCCGGCCACATTGCAATCTTTCTTGCAGCTGATTATCTTGATGAGATAGATCCAAAGTCTAAGGGGATGCATATTAAGGATAATTTAAACTCGGGGCTTAATCACATAACCATGAGAAGGAGTCTACAGTTTAGTTAGTTTATCAACTACTTTGCAATAGTAAGCACCAAAGTGACTCACTCGCCGAATGCAATGACAAACAAATTGTCTCTAATCATTTCAACAAAGATCAAAGGGACAAAAGTGGAATTGTTGTCCAATAAATCTTGCAAGGAAAAGTTGTCGTGTTCTTTGGAGTCGGTTACCCCCACAAAACGAAGAGCCCAGCAAATCGTTGTCTTTATATAAGATAACCTAAATGGTAAGTGAAAAAAAAACCTTGCTATAGGTGCGAGACAGTAGTAGCCTTGAAGCTAGTGACTTAGGGTGCACTGCGAGAGTCAATTTTGTAGTTGTTAGTTAATATTGTCTTAAATTGATATGTTTTTGTCTTAATTGATAATTGTATTAAAAGAGTTTCATTTAAGTGGTCATTGTCTTAAATATAAAATTGTCTTAAAATATCTTTGTCTCAAATTGTTTTTGTCTTAAATATAAAATTTTGTCTTAAAATATTTTTATCTCAAATTATTTTTGTCTTAATATAAAGTTGTCTTAAAATATATTTGTCTCATGCTCGTTTTTTGTCTTAAACTTAAAGTTTTGTCTTAAAGTGTTTTTGTCTTGAATATAAAGTTTAGCCTTAAAATACTTTTGTCTCAAACTGTTTTTGTGATATTAAACTTTAATGTAAAATAACTAAAATAAAAAGTGACTTTTTAAGACAAAAGATTTCGTTTGTGTTAAAAAAAATGTAATTAAAGTACCCTTGATGTAGTAGTGTATAAACACAATATAAATTTAAAATATAAAGAGACAACAAAAAAAAATAGGTATGGTAAATAAATAAAAATAAAAATAAACTTGAGGTATGGCAAATAAATAAAACCTCTTTTTATACTTACTCCAAATATAAATAAACTAAAGGTATTGTAAATAAATAAAACCTCTTTTTATATTTAGTCCATAAACCTCTTTATATTTAGGAACACTCAAAAAAGAGGTTTTAGTTAGATGAAGCCTATGGGCCAAATACCATTTTAATACCATGGGCTAAATACCATATTTATAAAAGAGGTATGGTAAATTAATAAAAATATTAAAAAACAGAGTTATGGTAAATAAATAAAACATTTTTTTAGATAATTCACTTTATATTTGCCAACACTCAAAAATGAGTTTTATTTAGGTGAAGCCTATGGGCCAAATTATTATTAATACAATGCAAAAAAACATTATTACAAAAATAAAGATGGCACATGGTTTTGAGAATCAATGGTATTGACCCATGGTATTAATGTGGAATGTAGCCTATTTAAAGGGGGGAATTAAATCACCATAGGTCCATAGATCCATCTTTATTGTGGATCTACTAAGTAAAGATTTGAACACTCTGAGCTCTTGGTAGATCCAGACTAAAGACTATTGGTAGATCCAGTCTAAAGATGGGTCTATGCTGCTTAGAAAAATAATTAATATAAAAGTTATATATATATATATATATATATATATATATATATAAAACAAGTTTCTTAACTATGGAAATTCATTTCAATTTTGTGAGAATTTCATTACTTATCAAATACCACATACTCAAAAACCATAATTCATTTACACAAGACTTGTTCATATAATATTTTTTAATTAATTAAAATGGTAAAAATGACTTAACTAATTTTGAAATAAATTTAAAACAAAAAAAATGAAAATTATGTCAAAATTTAGATAAATTTTAGCAGAAAATTTTAGAAATGAGATTACAAACTATAAACTTTGAAGATTTTTGAATACCCAAAATTATGGTCTGGGTAAACAACACCCAAAGACTCACAGCATCTCTAGGCTGTATTGAAGATGCTGCCAAGTGTTTCGAAATGGTGCGGAAATATCTAGCCATTGAATTCGACTAGTCAAGTCACACCGTTGCCCTGCATGTCCTACAAACCCTACCTAATGGCGAAGCTAACGACGATATAAATGTCCTGTGTCAGAAATTGCAAAACAGATTGGACAGGGCCCATGTCATAATTACTTGTGGTATTTAAGATAAATAATAAACAGTGTAGTAAATTAATGATTATTTTTTTATTTTTATTTTACTTCTGCTTTAGTTTTTTAAATAAATATGATCACCATAAAAAAATTGAACGAATGATACCGTATAATGGTTATTTATGTTTTTCCTTTTATCATATTTTATCATATTATATTATTTCCATTCCAATCATTCATCGAATTTTTTATTATTACAGTATTCCCATTCCAATCATTAACTCAATAATATATCATGGTTATTATTTGCCACCATAATACATAGTGCCACAATAAGCACTATGTATTGACAGATTCCCTACCCAAAACCCTAACGGCAAAACAAGTTTCACAGGTCAGTAATATAAATAAGCAATAAACGATTCCTAATCATCATCAAATACCTTGAATAAATGCCCACATAAAGGCATCTTGCTGTTTGCCAAGGCTACAAGGCTACATAATGCCCAACAAGGCTACAACACGATACAAACTAATTTGGTTACACCCAAAAGTCATATAATGAAGTCTACATATCATATATATAAATGACCAGAAATGTCCCTATACTATACCCTTATAAAAGACATTCAGCGGGAAAAGATAAAACAATGGAGATGCTACTTATAATATGCGAGTATGGATTAGATGGTCTGCAGCAAGGTGAGCACCAGTGCAAGGATTGCCCCCAAGAAAGCTAGAATTTTCAAAGGGGATGAGAAATAGTCCTTAATGAAGTGGGCAAACCAGACCTTGAACTTACTTTTGTAGTGCTGCATCACATTATGGTGCAGTTTTTCGAAGACATCTTCCGGGGGCAGAGAGACTCCTTCGCATAGACCATTGAAGAGCTCGGCAACCTCTGCCTCACTCCCAAGGTACTTTTTGACGATTTCACCTTGCTTAGCACAGCCACGTCTTCATTTGTGTCGATCAGGTTGTCCATCAAACTCAGGTAAGAGGTAACGTAATTATCCCCAGATGCCTGGCATAGCTCAAGGGCGATTAAGTTACAGAAGAGTACCTCTGTGTGATCCGTGACATTGATTGGAGGAAGATAAATTGTGGCTTTGCGCGGATTAAAATCAATTTTCTTGATGCCTCCATTGCATCGCTGAAATTTGATACCAACATTACTCAATTGTACTGCAGTAGGGATGCATCTATCAACCTTCCCTGATTTTTGTTTGCCGTTGTCGTCGATTTGAATTGCACGCTCGTCACCATCATTGGAAGGCGGAGATACAATGAGTCTGTACAACAAACCCAGAAAATGATGAACTTGTTCAACTGGTTGCGGCCACGACCATTGTTCCATATCATAATCGAAAGGGTAGAACTTGGTCCCTGGAGTTCTCACCAGCACTTCGAAAAGAAAATTGTCGGCTGTATCGACCGAGTTGAACTCCAATTGGAGTAGTTTTCGGAGAACTATCAAGGGGATCTGATTTTCAACCTTCAAAATGTCGTTCAGTATATCGAATCCAGTAAATTGAATTTTTCTCCTCTCAAAAATAGGTTCATAGTAACTACCTTCCCAGATTCGCTCGTCTCCACCAGAGTCCTCAATATTTCTAGAAGGAAGCAACCGTCCAAAACCAAATCGCATGACTTATCAGCGAATTTCTCTTCGTAGTTGTTCCACACTGCTTCCTCATCCTGGCTGATCTTACCACTTGCGCTATTGTAGAGTTCTCTATTATGTGGATGATTACCGTGCTTAATATTGAACCTGGTCATCATTCTATGCCGGGCTCTCTTTTTGTGATCGTCCATTCCAGAAAGATTGGCTCTACTGGAATGATAGGGACCCAGCGAAACAGCTTGAGGGACATAAGCTTTCTCGCTTTTCGAGTCTTTGAGGAAATTAGGATATCTAAATATTGTCACAACGGACGGTATCCTGCGATCAACAAAGTATTCCTGTGGAATACCATTGCCGCATGTTGCTTCTTCCTTCCAGACTTCACGGTCCTTCACTTGATATTTAGATGGTAAACTTGATTGGCCGCTTCTAACTGATTGCGCCATCTTCCCGCTGAAGAGCGGAATCAGAATCGACCTCTGATTCGCAAAATATTTCAGATGGAGCACGCCACACAGAAATGGTATTTCGTCTCACCCAACTCCCACCCAAATAATAGAACTACTTTAATTTTATGCACTCTCTGGCGATACTTCTAGACAATAAAAAGTCAGTTTAGTCACGCACTCATCACCACTTTGTCATATCACTATTGTCAACGAGGAATAAAGGAGTTTTCTATAAATCATGATTTGTTATGGTTTTTTAACTGCATATTTGGATTCATCACCCTGAAAAACCCCTGGGACGCTTTGATTGTGCAGAAAGTAGCTATCAAACTTGCCATTCCAATAAATTGCTGCCAGATTTTCACCGGAAAAACCGCAGGAAAAGCTTTCAAAAAGGCGCGTTATAGACAACTGCATTAACAAACACAAGAAATTGAGAAAAACCAATAAAAAATTAAGAACCATAATCTCTTTTATACTGCTTCCATCACTACAGAATTAATAACAATAATTTTTTTGGGGCCAGTTTAATGATGAACATTTTTTTACTAAATATAATTTCAAATAAAATTGTGATAATTTTGTTTTTTAAAATATATGTATAAATAAATTTAAGATTATCAAAAAAAAATTATTAAAAAAATTTCAAATAAAATTGGGAAAATTTTATTATTTAAAATATATTTTTAAATGTATAAATAAATTTAAGATAACCAAAATTTAAAGAAACTTGAATTTTACAAATTAAATAATTTATAATCAATTTTTTAAATCTTTATTAAATTTTGATTAAAATTCACCAAAAAATTAATAAAAAACATATTATCTATTAATTAAACTACACATAATTTTTTTATATTACTTCCATTTTCACCTCTCATTAATTCTCAATAATTCTTAATTAATCATTAAATAATAACTGAATTTTAAAATAAAAAACTAATTTATATTTTATAAATAAAACTTTTTATTAATAAAAATAAATTAAAAAATCATTCCGTAAATATCACATAAAAGCCCATTAATTTGCAAAAAAACCAATTAATTTGTATCTGATAAATACAACATCTCTATATTTAAGTACCCATAAACCTTTTCATATTACTCATCTCAACTAAAAAATTAATGACCACATCCTTAATAGAATCTCAACTAAAAACTTAACGACCACAACCTTAATAGAATGTAGACGAATACCTTTATGACAGTCCATTTAGACCCTTTCATGTCACTCATCTCAACTAAAAAAATTAATGACGACAACCTCAGTAGAATCTACGCGAATACCTTGATGACAGTCCATTTCAATCGGGATTAATGACCACATCTACGTGGCAGAATCTTGTACGCGAACTTAAAAGAAGTTGTTAAGATAATCAAGAATTCAAATATCCGTAGGCATTCCATAAAGTATATACACAACGAGTAAATGTCTTTTCGGAAATGGATCATAATAAAAAGGAAAATTAAGGTTTTTTTAATAAAATAAAAATAAAATATTTATTAGATTTAATAAATATAATATTTATTTAAAATTTTAATATAAAAATAAATAAATAAAATATTAAATTTTATATGTTGATAATAAATCATAATAAATAATTTGAAACTTGTTGAATTGAGGTTTCTGTGATCTATATCAAGTTTATGAGAAAAAAAATTCCGGGTAAATCACATGATAATGTATTTGTCATTGATGAACCTTAATTGTAATAGCTATTCCTTGCCGAGATCCAATTGTTGAATTGAAATTTTGTGATTCATATCAAGTTTATGAGAGAATTTTTCGGCGTAAATCACATGATAATGTATATTGAATTGAGACTTCATGTGATTATGCTGAAAAATTCTTTCTCATAAATTTGAAACTTATTTACATTAAAATTGTTGTGATTTTTCAAGAAAATATTTTGTATAAATTATATACTTATATTTTATATAAATTTATTCCATATTTATATTAATTTATAAGAAAAAAATTACGGATAACAATTTTAAATCGCATGAAAAGTTTAAATAGAATTTCAAAACCTAATAGATAATTATTGTTGGCCTATGCTTGATATTATAAAGTCTTTTATCATAAAAATATATCAAAAAAATTAATGGGATAACTAACATGTCACTTGTACATGAGATTATAAAGTCTTTTAAGATAAAATATATGGAAAAATTAATGTTGTTAGCTAACATGGTATACATGGAAACAAAAATTGAATGGTTGGGTTGGGTACAACGACATTATATTGAACGGTTGGGTTGGGCACAACGACATTATATATAGTATAATTTGATTTGCATATTGTGTGCCCATACTTCATTTTCATTAACGAGGATGAGGGTGGAAACAAAAATTGAATGATTGAGTGGGCACAATGACATAATTTTATTATGATTGGCATATTATATGTTTATATCTGATTTTTATTAATGAAAATGAGGGTGATGAGAGTGAAGCAAATAATATACCAATCACAATATTATTATGATATTCATATTAGATATATTATATCTAATATGTATATTTATATTATTATATGATGTGCATATTATGTTTTTTTATTTTTATCATCATTTTTATGGGGCTCAAGAGATAATATAAAATCATAGTACTAGTGTAGCCATATAAATTAAATTACTAGCAATCCATGTTAAACATCAAAACACCTACTCCATGATGCATCTAGCATTGTCCATATTTTAAAAAATCATATATTAAGGGAATTTGGCTCCTAAGAAAAATAACAAAATAAGATATTAATTTTTAAAGCAAAAAAATGAAACTACTTTTTTATTGTACTTTTGGCTTATCTCCTTGTAGGTTTACACATGACATTTGAGTAAACCTACAATAAGATAAGCCGAAAATACAATTAAAAAGAATAGTTTTCTTTATTTCCCTCCAAAATATTTTCATCTCGGATAAACATTATCATCTTGAATCTAATTGGTTCTTTTAAATTTAATTTTGTTATTAATTTTTTGTTTTGAAGTTCATTTTGACCTCAAAGTTTAAAGTATAACTTCAATTTAAATTTAAATTATTATTATTATTATTAAAAAAAAATAATATATGGGTTAAAACATATATATATTTTGAAAAACATGTAATAATATTATTAACCATAAAGATTGATCCACATTTTATCATGGAAATTCTTAACTTATAAATAACTTTTGTTACAATATCGTGGACCCACATGCCTAGTATGATACATATTGATATGACATTTATATGCATATTGTCTCTCCCGACCTATTATGGTGTGGGTAGGGGGAGATAATATGCATATCATATTAATATTATGATTTTCATTTTATCTCACCTACACCCCACACCCCACCCTCACCCTCATTAACTATTAAGGTGTGAGTGATGGGAGACTATATGCATATCACATTAATATTATGATTTACATATTATCTCCCCCTACCGCTACACTCATTAATTATAAGGTGGGGTGGTGGGAAAATATATGAAAATCATATTATTAATATGATCAATATGATCTGCATATTATCTCCCTGCACCCCAACACTTCTTATGAGTGTGAGGGTAGAGGGAGATAACATGAAAATCATTTTAATAGGATGAGGTTGAGGGGAGATAATATGTAAATCATAATATTATCTTATGAGTTGCATATTGTCTTTCCCCATATTATCTAATATACAAATCATATTAATATTATGATTTGCATATTACGTCCCCTCACCCCCATCATCACCCACATTAATGAGGGTAGGAATGGGGTTAGGATGAGGGGAAAAAATATGTGAATCATAATATTAATATGATTATCTTCCTCAACCCCCAACATGGCCCTCCTTAATTAGGGTGGGGATGAAGGGAGATAGTATGCAAATCATAATATTAATATGATATGCATATTAATATTCCCCCACCACTACCTCCATTATCATCATTAATAAGGGTGGGGATGGAGGAAGACAATATGCAAATCATATTAATATTATGATTTACATACTATCGTCCCCTAACTCCCACCCTCATTAATGGGGGTGGGGTTAGGTGGAGATAATATGTAAATCATAATATTAATATGATATGCATATTAATATTCCCCCACCACTACCTCCATTATCATCATTAATAAGGGTGGGGATGGAGGAAGACAATATGCAAATCATATTAATATAATGATTTACATATTGTCTTCCCCTAACCCCCACCCTCATTAATGGGGGTGGGGTTAGGTGGAGATAATATGTAAATCATAATATTAATATGATATGCATATTATCCTCTCCCCACCCTGACCCTACCCTTATTAATGGGGTTGGCGGTGGAGGGAGATAATGTGTAAAACATAAAAATAATATTTATATTATGATTTTCATATTATCTCCCCCCACCATAGCCATCACCCTCTTTAACGAGGGTGGTGGTGGCCAGAGATAATATGTAAATCATAATATTGATATGATATGCATATTAACTTCCTCATCCCCACCCTTAAAATGGGCATGAGAGTGGGGGGAGATAATATGCATATCGCATTAATATTATTATTTACATGTTATATCCCCCAACCTCAATATGAGAGTGGGTTTGGGAGGAGATAATATGAAAATCATATTAATATTATGATTTTCATATAATTACCCCCACCCCATTATGAGGGTGGGGGAAGATAATATGCATATCATGTTAATATTATGATTGACATGTTATCTCCCCCAAACTCATTATGAATGTGGTGCTAGGAGGAGATAATATGAAAATCATATTAATATTATGATATGCATATTATTCCCCCCCACCTCCATTATGAGGGCCAGGGAACAATTTAGTGACCACGATGCATTAAATTCGGGGGCTAAAAAAGATTGTTTGTTCCAACCAAAGTTTGAATTTTGCATGTTTAGAACCAAATATTTAAGAAATCCAAAGCAAAGAAAAGAAGAAATTGAACAAGAATTGAAAAATACTCCTACATGGAACTATATAGAAAGAGAAAATCTGAGAAGCAAAAAATATCAATTATGAAGACAAATTTCTTCTTCACAAAAGAAGCAGTTTGCAAAAGGAACTGCTTGGAAGGCTTCATCCAATAAGTATGATCCAATTAAATTGTATATTGATTATAGGTATATCCATCATGATAGGAAAATTTTCATAAATGATAGAGAAAGGATTTTAAAGATATAGATCAAAGAACAATAATTACTCAAGAAGACAATAAAATATCAGAAAACTAAAATTGAAGTCAAAGGAGTAAGAGTAGAAAATAATAATTCATTAGAATATGAGTTGACATGAATCTACGAAGAATTATTATAGACTCATAAATCATATAGAAGGAAGTTCCCAAATGGAGAAAAGATATAAGAATCTCGTAGATTAGAAAGCTCTAATTTTGAATATTCAAACTCCCCAAAAGAAATACAACCATCACTATTAGCTTTTGGAGGAGAAAAGTAAAGTGATATGAGATAGATTTTCTTATTGATTCTAGATGCTAACTTAACGTACTAAGAAGAAAGGTGATCCAAAAATTTTGTTGGGAAAAACCTACAGTAATGGGAAAATCTGTAGATGGGGGAAATGTACCAATCCAAGGGCTGACACAAAATTTCCCAATAAAGGTATGAGATCATAACTTTAATATTTAATTCCATTGTGTGAACCATATCAGTGATGATTTTATATTAGGGTTGGAATTCCTAGAACTAGCTGATCTAGTAAAAATAATAAAGGAAATTTTTTTGAATTCCACACTAGTACAATGAAAATATAGGCCCCATTATTTATGTAAAGGAAAATTAAGAGTATAAAAAAACAATAGAAGTCCCATGGGACTAGTTCTTAAATAACCTCTAATGATTTGAATAAGATGGAGGGTACAAAGAAATGCTAGATGTAATTTATGAGAAAACCATGAAAGAATGCACTTCATAAGCACCAAATTCCTTTTGGAATAGAGATAAATATTATGTATCTTTTCCATATACTCCTGTTGTAGGGGCTACAACCACCCTCCAAAATTTTGGCCTGCACCCAACTTCGGAGTCTCCCTTGAGAGTTTCACTTGATGAGTGCACATGCTCGGGTTCACTTTGTGAGCTCGTGTGAGTCTTCATTCCCACCTTGCTTGATAATTTCACCTAAGTTTTTCCATGCTGAGGTCAATGTCATGCTTGCAAACATGTTTTGGTCATGCTCAAAGTCTTTGCTTCAAGTGTACATGTTGTGTTCGCTATGTAAACATTTATTGCACTCACACACAGAGTCACACACATTGTCGCATAAGCGTTGTCACTGTCAACCAACGATCAATCACAAGTGTCGTGCTTGTTTCTCACACCGTCAGTCAGTCATTCTGAGCATGTGTGTCTGGATGGTTTGAGTCATCTCGTCATCAAGTCATGAAATTGTGTGTTTGCAAGATCATGCATGCATCTTTCACTCATTCACACACTTAGTCATTTTGGTGAAGTTTTGATGACCAAAATGCCCTATGATAGCTGGAGCATCACCCCACTATCGACTCGATCGACAATCCCTAGAACAATGCATAAGCACCAAGCAAGCCATTTCAAGCTGCATTACTCACAAGAAAATCAATCAACCTTCATGTTGTTCAACCGGAGAGTTTGACCTCGAAGCCACCCATGGGACTGACTCCCCTCAAAAATTGCACAAAGGATGTAGACCTTGCCCACTCTTCTGACTGGGAAAATTGCATAGACAGGCCGGACAGACACCCAGTGTCCGTCCCTGTCTCCTTCAGAAAATTGCGCAGTTTTTCCAGCCAGACTTCTCGACAGTTGACCTGCTGCTCAGCAAGAAAATTGCGTAGTTTTCATGAGCAAGCCCTCTGCTGCCCAGCAGTCCATTCAGCTCAGAAATTGTGCAGAGGTGATCAGCAGGCCAGCCTCCCAGCATCAATGTAGTTTTTCCTGGCAGCTGACTACTGGTTCCCTCTAGGAATTGCGCAGTTTTTGCTGCCAGTGTCCAGGCAGACAACTACCAGTTCCCTCTAGGAATTGTGTAGTTTTGGCTGCCAAGCTCCCATTGCCTGCTTGTTCCGGAAATTGCACATATTTGGCCTGCCCAGCCTTCCTGTAGCCCAAACTGTTCCTCTCAAAAACTGCACAGTTTTGTCTACCAGCTGAGACAGACCCTGCAGACAGACACTCCCGATCCGGTTTTCCCATCTTCATCACCCAGTGACTCTTGCGCAGTTCCCGAAGCTTCCATCCCGCCTCGCAACCTTATTACCTCTCTCGATCACCTGCATCCGAAATGATAATGAATCATGGTAGACTAGGAGGTTTTGGATTTGATATCATCTCGTCATGAGTGACTGCAGGTACAAGTACACAAACAAACATGGCGCGACGATGAATGGGATGAACGAAGGGAGCACATGCAGAAGGAAAAGTTCACCAATGGATGAACAAACGATGCATGCGAAGAGATATGCTCGCGAACGAATGATCATGAAAAGATGTGTCCGCGGACAGACGAATGAACAAACATGCAAGATGTGCTCACGGACAGACGGACGGAAAAACATGCACCTTTCGTGAATAGATGAACCTGTCAAGCCTTCTGACATGCAAGTAAGGAGTAATGTGAAAAAGAAACATCAAGCGAACCAACGACCATCGAAGACTCTGCGCACTTTTCCATGCGTAGGTGAAGCTCTGACACACCATGAGGACATCCATCACCCAGTTGCACTGTAGCTCGACATGCACACCACCACCAGCACGAATGTACCAACACTGTCATGTCGAGTCATGTCATGAGTCATATCGTCCATATCTCTATTTTGGGCCACACTGTCAATCAATGTAGAGTAACATGGAAGTCCAAGAGACCCACTTGTTGTATGAAGAGTCATGTAAAGTCGAAGAGTCATGGAAGTCAAACAGTCATGAGGGTAGTCGAACAACCACAAGGGTCAGTTTCACCATCGGCTATAAATACCCCCTCATTTGTACATGGAAGGATTTTTCACCACAACTCCTCCCACATAGCCTAGAGAGTCTGTAATCTTTTCTTTGAGGAGTAACTAGTGGCTCCAATGCCTCGCCCACAGGGTTAGTGATGTATATTGTAACAATGTGTCTTGGAACTTTCACTTAATTCAGAAGCCTGCTAACAGGCCATCACGTTTTCACACATGTATTATAACTGTTGTAAGCCTAATCTTGAACACTTATAATGCATGTTTCTTTAACCCATGTTTAACACTTGAACTCATTCACTTGTTGTAATACTTATCTATTAATGAAAATGTGTTGTATATGTTGTTAACATTGTCCTGCCTGTGGTGGCTACCTCCCCAGACATTAGATAGAAATTTCACATAAAACTTGCTATAACAACTGTTGCACTCGTGCAAAATCATTCGTTGGGTGTTGTACGTGTTATCCTTCCTTGTGTGTTTTGACTTCTGCATTCATGTGGACTGTTCTTCTGGAAGCTGTGAACCTCCTATTGTGCTATGTGTTCCTAACAAAGTTGGGGCTTTCTCCCAACCAACTTGGGACTCACTCCCACCCTCTCCCTCTATAGTGAAAGAACCATTAACACAAGTAACACTAGCAATCACCAGGCACACAAACCTCACTTCTCGAAGACAAAGAGGACCACTCTCCTGTGCTGACAAGCAAGAGTTGAGGCAAATATTTAAGATAATAGCAATCAGGCCATCATACCGGATGGGACTCCGACACCAAACAGTGTGAGGTCTAGTTGGGACTTTATATCGGGGTGATCCCATGAATGTTGTTGGGTCCAGCACCGTCAACATTTCTGGCACTAGAAGGAGGGCAACCAGTTATATATGGTTGAACGTCCTCTCACACTCATTCATCAACCATCTGGTCAAGGATGTACACGCAACTCTATGGTTGGTTACTTCTCACCTCCCAAGACTAAACACAAGATTTTGTATCATCACCTTCACTCCGTCTGTCCAATCACTTGCTAGTTCGCGAAAGAAGTTGGACTGATCCCAGGCATACAACATCTTCCATATGCATCAAGGAAGCCAAAAGCCACTCCCATAGGTGTTGTTGTATCATCCATGGAAGAAGCACTTCTTGCCACACTTGAAGGTCTGCCAGAAGCTATTGAAGACAAAGAGGAACCTCTGGTCTTCCGGCAAGGCGAACAAGATACCCTTGTGATTTTGGGATCAAAATCCAGTATAGGAGGTGGAGGGGAAGGTAGCAGAGGAGGTGGAGGCAGAGACGAACCAACAGACTCAAAGTCGGAACCATCAGATTCTGAAGGAGAGGAGGAGGAAGAAGAAGAGGAAGAGATGGTTGACCTAAGTTTGGAATGGATGACTCAGGGACCATTGGCTCTCCCGGGTGTCTTTCACAAGATGTCGAAGCGAGCAGAGAGAATGAACATCAAGTTCAACCCTGACAGCATGGTGAAGGCAGAAGACCATTTGGACAACTTCTACCTGCAGCTGTAGACCCTTGACGTATGATATGATGATGTAGCATGTAGATTGTTTCCATGTACCTTGGAGGGTCACGCAGCTGCATGGTATCACAACCTTCCACAGAACTCCATACAGAACTAAGGTGCATTCAGATGCATGTTCCTTAAAAAGTTTGTTGATGACAAGACCTCAGCCATGCTACTCAAAGAATTAGGAACCCTGAAGATGGAGGGAAAAGAAAAATTAAAAGACTTCAATCAGAGGTTTACATGCATATTGAAAAAATCTACAGCGGAAACCAAACCTCATGACTCCATCACTGTTGATCACTACACATCAGCACTGTCGACCAACATTGTGCAGTTTTTCAAATGAGCCGTGAAACCAACACTCTTGGAAAAATACAAAGAGGTTATTGTTGTTGAGAAAGACCTATGCGCAATTAGAGTCATCAAGGATGAAATCAACAGAAGACTCCAAAGATGCAAGCAGGAAGTCCCAAGCGATGGTGAGCAAGGTTAGAGAAAAGGAAGCAACTGATATTGAAATCATCTCTCGCCTTGTCAAGAACTTGGCTACGGAAGTGTCCAAGCTCAAACAATGGAAAACAGACACATCTGCAAGTAGCCATCTGCCCAGACAAGGACAGGGAAGCAGCTCATCAGGCAACAACCGGTTCACTCCAAAAACTATGTGGAGCTCTGTGTTCCAAGTCAAACAGTGCGCAGATCCTATGTTTTGTTCATTCCATGAAGAAAATCGCCCCGAGAACTCTTGTTTGGACTGGAAGCGAGTCACAAATTAAGTATGTAGTCATGCTTTCAATGCAAAAAACAATATGCAGGAGCAACCAGAAGACACTGATAATGACGAAGAGGGTGCAGCTAATGAAGCATCAAATTCTAGGCATGTGGTGAATGCATATTAGTTCTCGCAAGAAATGCCAAAGATGAACACTGAGAAGCAACCCCAAAAGAAAAATGACTGTTACAATCTCAGGAGTAAAGTGGCTCCCCTTACACTTGGGGAAACAATAGAAAATATGAGACTGCTGATGAGGAAGGTTGATCCACCAGCCTCCCGAAAGCAGAAAACACAAAACAAGTCTGGGAAGACAACAACGAACAAGAGTACATCCATGAGTAGCAAGCTGTAGAATGCTCTGCCGGACAACAGGAACATTCGTTCTACCCCAGACACATCGGTGAGTCTACCACCTCTGGACTAAAAAATTATAGATGACATGAAGAAAGCTCGAGCAAAAGTTAGTTTGTTCGAGTTAGCTAAGATCCAAAGTCAGCAAGACATCCTGCTGCGCGCATTGGGACAAACAACAACAAACAATTCAACCTCTACCAGCAAGGGAGAAAGCACACGTCCTGGATCACTTAGTATTGTGCTCAATGCACTCTGGATGGAAGAAGCAAACTAAGGTTGCCCTCCATTCCTGCTATCATTTGAAATTTTTAACTACAATGTTCACAACTGCTTGGTTGATTCCGACATGGCAGCCAACGTCATGCCACTCTCCATTGCAAAAAAGATCAATGAACAATGGAACGAGACATCTATGCGAATCATCGAGCTTGATCGAACATCGGTACCAACCATTAGCGAACTGCAAGATGTGATCATTTGACTATCTCATGATGGTCGAGTCCACCAATGCATCAACATAGTTGTTGTGGATATACCTGAACCATATGGTCTACTACTCAGCAGAGACTAGTCCAGCAAGTTGGAAAGATACTTTGCTATAGACATGTCTCTCATGTGGCTTCCATACAAGGGAAAATGAAACTAAATCCGGGTGTTATCCGAGAGGTATATGAAGCATAATGTCACTCCCCTTAACAGAGAGAATGAACTGTTGGCCTCCGCAAAACTCATGTTTGGCAACTGCCTCCTCGAAACAACATTGTGGTGTTATCTGGCACGGCCAACTCCAACCCCACTAGACATGCAGTTAGGACTCCTTCCTTGCCCAACTAATGGTAATGAAACATGTATAGTACATTGTACCAGTAGTATTAGTAGTAGTAGCAATAGTAGTAACAACAGTACTTGCATGTCCAACGGTCCGTGTACATACAAGTTGTGGACCATGTACTTTGACGGATCAAAGACATAGGACGGCTTAGGAGTCAGGTGTGTCTTGATCGACCCTTACAACAGGAAGCATTTGGTTTCAAGTCACTTGGAGTTTAAGTGCATGAACAATGTTGCTGAGTATGAAGCACTCGTGTTAGGCTTGCAGAAAGCCACCAACCTCAACATGGTCATGCTCAAAGTGGTAGGTGATTTAGAGATAGTGTTACGGCAGGTACATAATACCATTCACTGTTTGTCACACATCTCAAAAGTTACCAGCAAGATATACG
Source organism: Pinus tabuliformis (assembly GCA_031772625.1). Classification (NCBI taxonomy): domain Eukaryota; kingdom Viridiplantae; phylum Streptophyta; class Pinopsida; order Pinales; family Pinaceae; genus Pinus; species Pinus tabuliformis. The sequence goes on from CM062820.1 coordinate 339,019,562, forward strand.
GTAGATAATCTCTAAAATCTAAGAATTTAACACCATTGATGTACCACATATGCGTAATGCAGCTTCCAATGCTCTAGCAAATGCAGCTTTGAGGATGTCACCGATTAGGTATAGATTTACTATTGAAATTTTGTACAAATCATCTATCCTAGATAACATAACTAATTTACACGTGTTTAATGATGATCAATAGATACTACATTTCATGGCCAATGCTGACGTCTTCAAAGATGCAGCAATAGATGATGACGAGCATGAGCGCTCTCTGCAAGCAGAAGCTAGTAACAGGAAAGGCCACCTTATCACAAAAGGTGTGGCCACATTGGAAATGATTTATGACTTGCAAGAACGTTTTTAGGGGTCAAGGAATAGAAAGACCCACAATTCCACCATGATGCACAAATTGATAAACCTGGGAACAAAACAAGCTCTGAAGTTTGTTAATCTTGGTACATGCTGCACACAGCAAGATTGGCAAGCCTCTGTCCACTTGTTCGAAAAATACCGAGTTGTGTTCGCGTCGACGTATGATGATATGAAAACTTATGACACGTGGATCATCCAACACATCATCCCAATCAAAGAATCGGTCAATCCATATCAACAAAAGCTGAGAAAAGTAGATCCGTCACTTGAACCCCTCATACAGAAAGATCTCACCAAGATGTTGGATGCACGGATCATATACAAAGTTCTTCATTCCACATGGGTTTCAAATCTTGTTCTTGTACGTAAGAAGTCCGGGAAAATCCTCTTGTGTGTCGATTTCCATAACAGAAGCCTCACCTCAGACAAAGACAACTTCCCAGTGCCGTCTATGGACCACATTTTGCAAACAGTATCTGGGGCACAAATGTTTTCTCTTCTCGACGGTTTCTCAAGATATAATGAGGCTCTTGTAGTAGAACTTGAAAAACTTAAGACTACTTTCCGTACCAAGTGGGGTATGTTCGCTTATAGATGAATGCCATTTGGGCTTGTAAATGCAGTTGCAACCTTTCAGTGTGCCATGGACATCGCTTTTCATGGACTCATCAGACAGAGCATAGTGGTATACCTCGATGATGTGATTGTGTTCTCAAGAAGATGAGAGGACCACGTACGTCATCTAAAGAAAATCTTTGAGTGATGCTGGAGATACAAGATTTTCTTGAATACTAAAAAGAGCGTATTCATAGTGTCTGAGGGGAACCTTATTAGACACATTGTTGCCAAAAGTAGGATCAAGGTGGATCCAGACCGGGTATAGGCTATTACACAGATCCCTCACCCAACCAACAAGAAAGCCATGAAGTCCTTCTTGGGCAAGATAAATTTCCCCGGAAGCTCATCTCGGATTATGCATAGATATGTAAGACCATGCAGGAGATGATCAAGAAAGATACAGTCTAGAACTGGGGCAAGAGGGAAAGTATGCAGTCGCCCGAATCAAGCAGGGCATTGTAGAAGTGCCTGCACTCTACAGCCCAGACTTCAAGAAAGATTTCTTGCTATACACCTTCGCCTCCAATAATTCACTAGATGCAATACTCACTCAGAAGGACGAAATTAACGATGAACATCCCATCTCCTTCATGAGCGTAATCATGCAGGGACTAGAACTCAACTACCCCATCATTGAAAAGAAACCTTATGCAGTTTAAAAGGCGGTGAAACACTTGAGGCCCTACTTGCTGAAGAACCATTGTATAGTCTTTGTCCCTCACCTAGCAGTCCGCACACTACTTGTAAAACAAGAACTGGGTGAACGACGTGTGAACTAGATGATAGAATTGCAAGAGTATGATCTTGAAATCAAGCTAGTTAACACAATCAAAGGACATGGGTTTTGCAGACTTGCATTTGAAGCAGTACACGCACCGGATAGTGAAGAAGAGCTCGTCGGCTGGGAGTAGGAAATTGAAATGTATGATATAAGGTGAGCAACATGCACTGAAGATGAAACCTCTTGGTACGCCGATGTGTGCCAATACCTTGAGCATGACACCATACCCTCTCACTTTTCCATCAGACAAAAGAGGGAATTTTGCCTCAAAGCCTTAGCATATTAGTCGGTGCACGAAGTGATTTACAAAAAGCACAGTAACAAAGTCTTGCTCAGGTGCTTGGAGGCACATGAATCAGAGAAGGTACTTCAAGATCTGCATGATGGACCCGCCGGGGGTCACTTTGCGGGAAAGACCACTACGCACAAAGTTATGCGAGCTGGTGTTTACTAGCCCACATTATTCAAGGATGCACATGCTTATGCCTGCAAGTGCCCATTTTGTCAGCATTGCGCTGACAAAACACGAAGATCAGCAGCCACACTACACCTTGTTGCAGTGACTGAACCATTACAATAGTGGGGCCTGGACATTATTGGGGAAATATTCCCTCATTCGTCAGATCAACACTGCTACATTCTAACAGTGAATGATTACTTCACATGGTGGACATAAGCAGTTCCACTCAAACAAGTGAATGACCAGGAGGTCATTAGCTTCCTCTAGCAGAATAGTGTCTCACGCTTCCCCATTCCATTATCACTTATTTTTGATAATGCAACATACTTTTCCTCTTTGAAACTCTATGATTTTTCATTAAAAAATGGTATTTTTCTAAAACATTCATCTAAATATTACCCACAAGGAAATGGTCTCACAGAATCCACGAATAAAAATTTCATTCGCATAATCAAGAAGATCGTTTATTCTGAGCAGCGCAACTGGCATACCGCCTTGACAAATGCATTATGGGTTGACCGTGTAACACCCAAGCCCTCTCTGAATACCTCACTGTATTTCCTGGTTTACGATAAAGAATCCATCCTTCCACCCAATATCTACTTGCCTGCACTTAAGCTTTCCCAAGAATCCCAAGGCAAGCCTTGCCAGCTAGTTCAACGTAGGATGGATGCTCTTCATAAGCTTTAGGAAGAAAGGATGAAAGAAAAAAGAAAAAATCACACTCCACCAGAATTGTATCAAGAGATGGTTTGATAATAAGTCTGCAGGGAAAGCTAACTTCGATGTTAGTGACATAGTTCTAAAATGGAATAAATGTTACACAACATTTTGTCATTGTCCCTGTACCCCCTATTCCTTGATCCTAGAGGACCTCTACAGTGAACCCCGCATGATTTTCCTACATGAAGAAACTCCCATTATGTCCCTCTTCATGAGCAGATCAATTCGATTTTTCATCAATTCCCCTGAAACTTCTGTTTTACCCAGTTTACAAGACCGACGCTAATAGCCTTTGTCTCCCCTGCGCCGATGTGCAAAGATTAGCACTACTCCTCACGCCGACTGGAGTGATTGAGCTGTGTTCCAGTTGCGTTGGTCTTGTATGGTATTTTTTTTAAAATTAGAGTCGAAGCTTCCAGCTCTAGAATCTTCGTAACAAAAATCTGGTAAATGGTTTGGCCGGATGGGGTCGAGGATGATAGTTTGGGCTCCTTTCCCCTATAATGATGGAACTACCTCAAGGGATAAGTCCTTCTCCCATGAGAATAGGATCCATCTCCCATCCATATTTCCTATATAAACCTCCCTTCTTCCTAAGCACAAGATAGTCATAGCTTTTAGTTGAGTGTTGATGCTATTTTGGTTTGGAGTAGACAAGTAAGCTATTATTAGTTGTAGCTATCTAGTTGTGTGAGGGAGAAGTGTTATTTGGTTTGGGTTGAAGCCTAAAGGGAAGAGCCTTAAAATTATTGTTAACTGAGGCCATCATGGAATGCTAGCAGAAGTGTGTGGAAATCTAGTCTTGTCAGAGGAGGACTGCAATGTCAAGACAAATGGTTGTAATCTCTCTTTGATATTAATATATGCAACTATCGATTGATTTCCTACATGTTTTGTAATATTACATATCCATGTCTTAATGCTTCTTGACTCATTAGGTAGGTTGAATTGCAATTTGTCTATTATTATGTTTGTGTGCTCTTGTAGTTCACTTGTTTCAGGAACTTGAAGAACGAAGTGAGAGATCGCTGGAGTGAGCAAGCGAGGAAATCATCAAGCAGGATAAGTGACCAAGAGGTAGGCCCTCTTGATTGATTCTAACCAAAGTAAATCTTGCATAGAATGTATCTGTTGTGACTAGACCCATTATCAGGCTAGAGGAATTTGTTTGTGTCTGCACTTATAATTTTACTTCACCACAAATTGGTGACTCCACTGGGGATCCAATCCTTTTGTTTGTCTTGGATTTCATGATTTCATGAGAACTTTTCTAGTTTCATGTTTTCCCTTTATTTCTGTTTCTTTTCTCCTATTTATTGGTCTGCGTCTAAAATTCATAGTAGCAGATCTGGTCAATGTTTTCAATTTTATTTTATTTTTCCTTAGCTACCTCGATCAACTTGCTTAATCCGCTGATAGTCACGCCGAACAATGTGAGTTGCTGAGAAACAATTGAGCTGACCAGCCTCTGGCACTTGTTGTTAGTTAGGAAGTCACACCGATGCTTGTAAGTGAGGAATAGGGCTTAACCCCAATCTTGGCCAGTGTGTTCTACTCTTGTGATTTTGACCCGGTAAACCTTTTAGACCATTTTCTCCCTGACTAGAAAGCTTCATTTAGCTTGCTTTGTGTGCTTGCTTGGTTTAGCCCACCCTTTGACGTGTTAAGTCTGGCCCTCTGTGAAGTTATTTTTTATTTTTTCTTTGAATCCCTCGATCGGCGCTATTTTTGGCCAAAAAGTCACATCGATCAACCATGAGCGCTAGTTGTAGTACTGGTTAGTTGTGCCGATCGGCGCTACTTTTGGCCCAAAAGTCACTCCAGTCTCAGGTGTAAGAAAAAATCAGAATTTCTCCCATTCCAGTGCTAGTGTGTCTTGACCCTTAGACTCTCTTCTTCCTCCCAGAAGTGACTAGGATGCTTTGTTTTCAATTGAATGAGTAAAAGTGTCTCCTTTTTTCTCTTATTTCGAGTGTCTCTTTTCTCTTTCCAAGCATAGATTACATTGCTCGGTTTCTCGATTGAATCATTATGTGTTTGGTTTGTTCGATTCAGGGAAGAAGTTTCTTTTAGTTTCATTTATCATGCTTTCGATTTGATCGATGCTTGTTTGTTCGGAATTGTGAAAGTTTTCATTAAAGTGCTTTATGTGAAAGATTCATTTTTCATTTTATGAAAAGAGGAACATCACTCTAGTTTACTTAAGCGAAAGTATTGCATTAGTAGCATTATTGAGAAGCTATAATTGAATCATCATAAGCATCGGAAATGAAATGAAACTTCTTATGTTGTTATAGGAAGACTAAGTGCATTTAAGAGATTTGTTAGTGAAAGATTTCATTCTTCGATTGTTGCATTAATTTTGTGTTCTCTATCTCTCAATTAGTGACAACCTTCATCGAAGACAAAGATCTATTTTCTCATATAGCTGCATATAGGAATTTTCATATGACATCAGTAGGGCCTTGAAATTGAGACCTAATGCAAGATCAACTGTTAAAATTTATTGAATTAACCTAAGGAAGCATTGAAACTTAATGCTCACATTTAGTGGTCTAGGCTATAGATGTGTTCCAACGTCTTGAAACCTAGTAACTTTCGTTCGCTTCGGCATTAGACAGCACTAGTACTAACTTGTGCTCCTCATACCATCGTGTATATAAAGGGAGACCCCACTAGGTTTTCAATCTTTTATCCTTTGGAAGCCGAGTCTACCACCTTGTAAACGTGATACACTGAACACAACATTCGGGGGGATTGCATGCCCGTACTTCTCAGTTCACCGGAACTTATTATGAAGTTCACGGTTACCTGGTAGTCCTTCATGCCAAGAGTACCCTCAGTAGTCATTTTTGATCTTTACTGACTCTTTAAATTTGAAAAGATCATCGAGCACTTGTCCTTTCGAGCTCGTTAACTCCAAAAGTGACTAGAGACATATTTCGTCCTTTTCTCGACTCTTAAAACATGAAAAGGTAAAGTTTTGTTTCAGTGTTCTAAAATTAACTTCCCACGAAATATTCCTGGTAAAAGTTATCTTACTTAGAAATTATTTAGGGTCGATTCCAATGGCAACTTTTCTAGAGTCTACTAGTGAAGCGTTCCCCTCGAATGGGAATCCTGGTCTTTTTCCTTCTTTTGGAAATGCTGGTGCTCCTTATATGGTAACATTGTCCCTCCTTGGGTTAACCATTGGTTTACCTATCTAGTTGTTTTCGACCTCGGTGGTCCCAAGCATCCCGACTCCTATCCAAACATCTCCTTCATTCAAATCATATCACGATGATTCTAATTTTGACTCCTTGCTTTCTTCCCCCATTTCTTCATCTTCCTCTTCTACTTTGTTTGGTGAAAGTTTGAAATCCAATAACCAGCAGGCTAAGAAGAAGAAGAAGTAAGATAAGGGAGAGGCCAACCGTACAGTTGTTACTCCAAATTCACCTCCTGTAGACAAACCTTCTGATCCTCCAAGGAAGGTAAGATTCCCGTGTAGGCTATGTAAGGGTGACCATCTCCTTCAGGATTGTCTTGGCATTCCCAGAGTCTTAGAGGTATGGTCTCAAAACATGAACTGACCATCCCCGTCGACCTCTAGTGATCATGTCGATGTTACCCCTTCAACTAATGATGATATGAAGAAGGGAAATATTAGATTCCCCTGTAGGGTATGTGAAGGAGAGCATCTTCTTCACCTTTTCCCTCTTATGGATAAAGATTCCAAAGTTTTGGAAAACATTGCAGTTCCTCAACCCCAACTTCCTGGTTGTTATTAGAGGCTTTCTTCTAACCCTCTCCTAGTTGGTAAAGAGATTGACTTGGATTCATCTCTTTCCCATCTTGCTCTTCCTGAGCAAGACTATCTTGTGTCTATTCTCGACCAACCATTGGTTGAAAAGAGTGTCGACTTGGTTCCGCCACCAGTTGCTCACTCTGTTCCTGGGGAGAGTGGTGACAATACTGCTCATGTTCTTCTTGTTTCCTCAGATTCTCATGAATCGAAGAGTGACCCTCCTATCCAGTTGTTCAAGAGAGTCCTTCTCCTATTCCTGTATAGCATGGGGGAAATCATATGATGCCCCCACCATGTAGTTTTGTCGTCTCTTTCGATCAGGGTCCATTGACTGCTTTTCGCCTCCCATCTTATGTGCCTTTGCAGATCATAGTGCAAGCCTATAATATGATAGTACCTGACACTATATTATATGAAGGTGTGTCTATTAGCATCATGTCTTCTACTTGGCAAGCTTTGGGCTCCCCACAGCTTGTGCCTATCACTCAGAATCTGTTGGCTTTCAACAGAGGAAAAAGTCAACGCTTAGGGGTCCTTCCAAAGTTCCCTATTACTTTGGAAGGGAAGATCGTCTATATAGACATGATGGTAGTCCAAGGTCCTTTAGATTTCAATCTTCTCCTTGGACATGACTATGTTTATGTCATGGGAGCTCTTGTTTCTTCACTTTTCCATGTGGTTTGTTTTCCACACGAAGGGAAAATTGTGACTATTAATCAATTGTCATTCATTGGTCACCAGGCGCCTCCTTTGCAACCATCATCCCCTATCAGCTCTTGTTTGCAAGCAGTACCTTCCTTGCCACAAGTCAATTATGTGGCTACCCATTCCATCTCCACATCTACTGATGTTCACACATATGGTATTGTACATTATGTACTGGGATCTTATGTGCCTTTGCAGATCACAGTGCAAGCCTATAATATGATAGTACCTGACACTATATTAGATGAAGGTGTGTCTATTAGCATCATGTATTCTACTTTGCAAGCTTTGGGCTCCCCACAGCTTGTGCCTATCACTCAGAATCTATTGGCTTTCAACAGAGGAAAAAGTCAACGCTTATGGGTCCTTCCAAAGTTCCCTATTACTTTGGAAGGGAAGACCGTCTATATAGACGTGATGGTAGTCCAAGGTCCTTTAGATTTCAATCTTCTCCTTGGACGTGACTATGTTTATGTCATGGGAGCTCTTGTTTCTTCACTTTTCCATGTGGTTTGTTTTCCACACGAAGGGAAAATTGTGACTATTAATCAATTGTCATTCATTGGTCACCAGGCGCCTCCTTTGCAACCATCATCCCCTATCAGCTCTTGTTTGCAAGCAGTACCTTCCTTGCCACAAGTCAATTATGTGGCTACCCATTCCATCTCCACATCTGCTGATGATCACACATATGGTATTGTACATTATGTACTGGGGTCATTGGAACCCGATCTGTCTTTAGTACCAATTGACATGTATTCCTCCCAGAGCATGGTTCTTCCATCTAGTGAAGACCTCTTGGGATCCATGTTCTCGTATGGTTCATGAAAATATGTATGAGGAGAGTTCATGGTCTTGTGTCAATCTCGTTAAAAAATGAAACAAGGAGTCAGTGAGGATAGATCCTGCTCTTGTGTCAACCTCATTAAAAAATGAAACAAGGGATGAGCATAGTTCCTTGTCTTGTGTCAAGCTCGTTAAAAAATGAATGAAGGTGTCTGAGGATAGTTCTTTTACTATTTGAACCTCATTAAAAAATGAAACAAATCCCTAGTCCAAATCGAGTCTTTGATTAAGATCTCCTAGTCGAGTCTTTCCTGGATCTCGAAAATGAACCTTCATTCCGTCCACCTAGTTGATTGAAATGAAGCTTGGGAGGCATGTACCTCAATTGAGTCATTATGCTGGGGGCATGCAAACATATATCAAGCATAGTTTTTTGTGTTTCAAGCTTGTGTAAACATGAAACCAAATCGAAGAAAAGTTATCCATGGTTCAAGCTTTTGTAAAAAATGAACCCATTCCCAATTTACATCTCGTGATTGCCGTTTTTCTTAGCTAATTTCTGCTAGATGAGCCTTGGCTGTTTGATTCCATCGCCACCATCTCTTTGGCTGATCATATGCTTTCACTTGGTTGTTTTTCCTTTCATGAGGAACTGCAGTGATGAGTGGTTTTATTAGCCAGCCTCTTGACCATTACATGTTTTGAGCAGTCCCACCATTGCCGGAACCAGTTGCTACCATTTATACCACTCGTTCCTCCAAGACAAGTCACCTTTAAGCTCTTTTTTGACTCGTACAAAATGAAAATATCGTCGAGTATTTTTCCCTTTTGACTTGTAAAAGAGAATAAAATGGGGGGTCCGCTTTCAAGCTCTTTTCCGAACCTTTAAAAGCGAAAATATGGCCAAGCCTTTGTCGTTTTGAACTCGTTAATGGATGCGAAACATCGTGCACCCAATATAATTTTACTCGTTTTTCGGGCTGGGATGCACTATTTACAAAAAAGGTACTCGTTGAATGAAATAGTCAAGCGGTTCTGTCAAGTATTGTCTTATACCTTTTCGAGCGTGAGAGACACAAATGTACAAAAAGGGACCATGTGGAGTTTTCTTTTACGTATCTTTTTCAAACTCTCTAAACATGAAAAAGATACCGAGTTACACCTTTGTCGGACTCGTTAAACTATTAAATGACATCGGATTCGTCACCATGATGAACATGAGCTTCTCCTTCCTAGGGCTCGTTAAACTTACTAGGTCAGATTCGTCCGAAGGATGAACTTACAGTGCAAGCATATGCTATCCCCTTCAAGCTTGTGATTCAAAAATAATTGGGGTACTCGCCAGAAATGGTGGGGGAAAATTTTGAAATCTATTAGTCGTGTTGGCATCTCACTCTTGAACATGACACTCTTTGCTTCGTGTCGGGTTGGGACATCCTCCTTTGTATCGTTGACCTCTTTGGGTTTGGGTCGTTCATTTTTGCCTTCCATTTGATCTTTGCCACATCATCATGACCACCCATCCTATGGATCCAAAAGTTGCCAAACTTCTGGTTGTGTCACCGATATGTTCAAGAGTTGTCCCTCTGTAGTTACACTTACGTATGATTCTCTATATCATCCGAAATAATTTTACATCCTCTTGTCTCACGTCGATGATGTGGGATTCGTTATGGCCCTCCTTCGACATGGTTAATTTCCATCAACTGCAACCAATTATTCGGGAAGTTGACCGAGAGACTCCCTTCCATTACCTTAGAGCTTACATGCCCTAATGGCAAGTTCTTCACACTCGATGACAAGTTCACATCATTGACTTTCAATTGAGTGATTTCACGAATGTTTGACTTCAATCCATGTATTCACATGCCTTGAATTATGTTGATCGTACCTTGAGGACCATTGTTATTATTGGTGGCTTCTCTCATGCTTGTTAATAGTTTACATCATTGACTGGTAATCAAGCGAATTTCTAGCATGTTCGACGTCAACACATCTATTCACATGCTAGGATCTGTACTTTGATTGGGTTGTGTTGGAGTGCAAGACCCTGGACTCAAATCACAAAAGTCCAGGTTGCGAATTGGTGTGTGTTACACAGTAATTTGTCACCATCCCTGTTACTCCTCTTGTCGTACCTTGGAGGACTCATCCCGGGAGTTATAAGAAGTGACAAATTCTAAAAACACTTGCATTATGTTCCCCTGAGTATGTACTTCATGTTCCCTGAAGACACCTTCTACAGATTATCCCTGAAAAGTGCTCTTTTTCCATTGGCGCAGGTCCACAGTATCTTACCAGCGCCAATCATGGAGATCCTCAAAAGAGGGCGCGACCATTGGCGCTCTGTCTTAGAGCAGCAGTCGCGCCAACCAAGTTTGGTCATGCTTTTTGCCTTAATGCACGTCCGACTGTTGTTTCATTCATTACATGGAGCTTTTTGAGGATAAAAAATCAGTCTTATGTCGAGCTCTATCCTATCTCCATATTTAATGGCTTTTGGGGATAATGTTAATTCACAATAGGTGTCCCGGTTCATCGTATCCTCCTCCCTTCTTCATCTATATAAGCTTGTCCCTATGCATTTGACAAGCTAGTGATAGTGGTTAGTCATGGAGTGCTAGATGTTGAGTTCTTGAGTTCTTGGAGGAATGCTAGTGAGTGCTAGAGAGGTTATGCTGCCGGAGAGGAGATGCATTGCAAGACACATATAGTTACTCGCCCAGCCAGGAGAGGTTCAACGTCAGAACCATGGTTGTAACTTTTCCTGTTTGTTATTAATTGATGAGCGACTGCTATTATAGTTCCAATCTCATTGTCTATTATGGTGATGTGTTGATTTATTTCCTTTCTGACTGAAATATAGTTGTGCCTTGGTAGATTTTATGTTGGTATCTGTCTCTCCCTTTGCATGTGCAGGTGTTCGTTTATGATCTGCTGGAGTGAGGGAGCGGGAATATCAACTCTGCTTCAATCATAGCGTTGGATTCCAGGTTGGTCTTCTTAATTCACCTTTGATGCATAACTAGGAACTTGCGTAGCAGCGTGGTTTGATTGTGGCTAGTTCTGTTTTAGGCTAGTGGGATCGCCTCTGTCCGCAGAGGGGATTTACCTACCCAACAATTTGGCGACTCCACTGGGGAGAAGCTATTTGGAATTTGTCTTGCATGTCAATTTTCTTCTGCTTGCTTGAGTGAATGAGCTTCCTGAGTCAGTTTTGAGTTTATTCTTTACTGTTTGACCCATCTGAGCACTGTCAACCCGACCTGAGGTCGTATCATTTATTTTTCTAGCCGGCAAGCTTAATTGGCGCGGTTATTACTCTGACAGTCGCGCCAGTTGGCGCATGTTGCTCAAAAGCAACTCGCGCCAATCCTGTGGTAGCGCAAGTTGCAGGCTGACAGTCGCGCCAGCCCTGTAAATTTTGCCTGTGTGTGGGTGGAAAGCTCTTTCAGTCTCTTTTTATATCTCTTACAGCCTCTGGAAGTGTGTTGAACCTCTGCTTGACTGGTCTTAGCCTTTATCCTTCAGCTGTTTGCTTATTTCTATTGATTTTCGTCTCAGCCCTAGGACATCTAGTGACTTTGCATGTCTAGCCTTCTGTGGGAAGTTTTGACCTCTTGATTATCCAGTCAACTTGTTGGTTGTGTTCTGCACCTATCCAGTGATTTGTTAAAGCTTGATCTTCTATACTCTGAGTGATTCACTTCTAGCCTCTTTGGATTTCACTTGACTTCATTCGAACTTAGATTACATGGTTCAGTGAAAGTCTTTGTGTTTTTCCTTGCTTGCATAGTTCATTTTGGTGTTTCAGAATTGGTTCTATTTCATTGAGTGAACTTGGATTGTGCATATCTCTTAAAATTTGTTTAAATGCATCATGCCATCTTAAAGGAAAGAAAAACAAAAAATCTTTTGCATCATATTAGTTAGCATTTGTTGTTATTTGTTGCTATTAAAAAGAAAAAGAAAAAATTTCATTTCTTGTTATTAGCTGCATTAGGATCTTTGTTGTTGGTTGAGTGATCATTTCGTTTGTAAAGATCTCAACCCTCCTGTAGATAGAATTCATCGAATCAAATGATATAATTTTGGCATATAGTTTGCATTTAAGAAGTTTTTGAGATATCACATACGGTAGGACCAAAAACTGAAACATAATCGAAGATAAACTTTAAAATAAACTCAATGAACATAACAACGCATTGGAACATAACGCAAATACTCTAGAGGTCTAGGTTAGAGACGTGTTCCGGCGTCTTTAAACCTGGTAGTTTATCGTCGAGTGGTTGGGTGATTCCTCCACGGTGAAACGATAGGTGCCAATACGGATTGTGCTCCCACGTACCGTCGCGTATATATTGGGAGACCCCTATAGGAATAAAGCCTTTATCCATAGGAAGTCGTGTCAGCCGCCCTACGATTCGCAATGCAGTGAACACAGCATTCACGAAGATTGACCACCCGTACCCTAAAAAAGTATTCTGTGGTTTTGCGAAAAGTTTGGCACACGCTCTACCTAGAATTCCAGAGCAGTTACTTTTGATCCTTTTCGGACTCCTTAAACGAAAAGGTGCCTGTGAGCGTCTTGTCACTTCGTGCTCATTAAATATTCGAAGGAGACTAGAGTCATCTTTTACCCTTTTCTCGACTCTTAAAGAATGAAAAGGTTAAGTTCAGTGTCTTAAAATTTATTGGCCACGATAACATCTACCCAATTAGATTTTGTTTGCGTTAGCTTGAGTAGGATTATTTCTAGTTGAATGGCAGCCTTCCCGGCGCCCACCGGCCAAGGTGTTCCTCCTGATGGGAACCCTCGTCCATTTCCTTCTGTTGGAAATGTCGGTGTTCAGTATATCGCAACATTGTCTTTGCCTGGGTTGACCATTGGCTTACCCGTATGGTTGTTTTCAAACTCGGTGGTCTCAAGTGTGATGACTCCTGTTCCGCCGCCACCTCCTCCACCCGAACAACACCATGTTGATTCTAAGGTGGACCCCTTCCCTTCTTCGCCCATTGCTGCGTCCTCATCTTCTACTTTGCCTGGTGAAACCTTGGATTTCAGTAACCAGGTGGCTAAGAAGAAGAAGAAGAGGCCCAAAAAGAAGAAGTCTCCTAAGGGAAAGGTCGCATCTACCACGCAAATATCTGAAGTGGAACCACCTTCTGCTCCTCCGTGGAAGGCTAAGTCTCCTTGTCGATTATGCAAGGCGGACCATTTTCTTTCTGATTGTCCTGGTATTCCCAGGATCCTAGATATATGGTCCCGTGACCCGACTCACCCCTTGTCGTCGCAAATCGACGATACCTTGTCAGTTGGTAAGAGAAAAGGGAAGGTTCGTTTCCCTTGTCGACTTTGTGAAGGTAATCATCTCCTTCGCCTTTGTCCACTTATGGATGAAGCCTCCCGTCTTTTGGAAAGTCTGTCAGCTCCCTTACCCCAACTACCCGCTGGATATCAGCGTCTTTTTGCAACTGCAGATCATCTCTCCACTAACCAAGTGATCAAGCATGATTCCTCTTTGGTCCAGCCTTCTCTTCCTGAACCTAGCTGTGCTCCGCCTGTTCCAGACCAGTCCCTGGTCGGAACGAGTGTTGATTTACATTCATCATCTACGCACCACTCTATCATCAAAGATGAACCACCTGAGTCCAAACCAAACGAAAGTCCACAGTTCCAGATTACAGTTGACCCGGTCTTTCAAAAGGTCCAGATTACAAGTGACCCGATTTTGCCTACAGAAGTTCCATCTTTAGATGATCTTACACCTGAATCTAAACCAGACAAAAGTCAAAAGGTCCAGCTTACAAGTGACCCGGTTTTACCTTCAGAAGTTCCAGCCTTAGATAATCTTACATCTGAATCCAAACCAGACAAAAGTCAAAAGGTCCAGCTTACAAGTGACCCGGTTTTGCCTTCAGAAGTTATCTCCTCAGGTGATGTTATCACTGCAAAGAATGAAGATCCCACCATCCAAATTCTATTCATCAACATAGACTCTAATGATCAAGTGAGCATCCCTCTCATTCCTTCGCACCAGGAAGAAAGTCCATCAGAATCATATCCGGCTGTCTATCCAGTCCCACCTCCAAGCAACCTAGTTGTTTCCTTCAATTGGGATCAACTAGTCAATCCTCGGTTACCAGCCTCCATACCATTTCGAATTATAGTCTAAGTCTACCGCATGTTTATGGCCGGTACTATTATTGATGAGGGATCTCCTGTGAGTATCCTTTCTTCAACAGCTTGGGAAGCACTTGGTTCCCCACTGCTTCTGCCTGAGATGAGAAACCTTACAGGTTTCTATCGAGAAACAACTCGACCTTTAGGAATTCTTCCCAATGTACCTATCACATTAGAAGGGAAGACTGTTCAAATGGGTGTCATGGTAGTCCAAGGTCCATTAGATTACAATTTACTCCTTGGACGAGACTATATTTATCGCATACGTGCAATTGTGTCCTCACTCTTCAGAGTGATGTGTTTTCCGCATGAAGGAAGGACGATCAAGGTCGTAGACCAACTTTCATTCCCCGGTTCACACTTCACATATAGTCATCTACCATTCCTAAATGGTCTTATTTCTACAGGAAATGCCCCAACATCCACCCCGTCATTCCGATGACGGCAGCTGACCCGGGCGCGTGACTAAGGCCCGGGGGGGGGCATGCATCCTCCTTCAAAATCGAGTCTTTCCAAGTAAACCTTCATTCCATCCACTCCGTGAATGCCATGAAGCTTGGGGGGCATGTACCTCGATGTTGCATTATCATGCTGGGGGCATGCAACAAACAAAATTTTTTTTAACAAGCAAAGTTCTCCATGGTTCAAGCTTGTGTAAAAATGAACCCATACCTGATTTACATCCCGTGATTGCCTTTTATCTGCTAAATTCTGCTAGATGAGCCTTGGTTGTTTCATTCCATCGCCACCATCTCTTTGGCCGATCATATGCTTTCACTTGGTTGTTTCTCCTTTCCTGAGGAACCGCAGCGATGAGTGGTTTTATTAGCCAGCCTCTTAACCTTTACATGTTTCGAGCAAGTTCCACCATTACCGGAACCAGTCGCTACCCTTTATACCACTCGTTCCTTCAGGACGAGTCACCTTTACGCTCTTTTCTGACTCGTAAAATATGAAAAGATTGCCGAGTATTTTTCCTTTTTGACTCGTTAAAGAAAATAAAAATGAAGGTCTGCTTTCAGCTCTTTTCTGACCATTTAAAGAGGAAAAGATTGCCGAGTCGCTCCTCTTGAATCGTTAAATGGTAATAAGGGGTGGTCGTTTTAAGTTCTTTTTGTCGACCGTTAAAACATAAAAAGATTACCGGGTTTTTGTCGTTCCAAACTCGTTAATGGTTACGAAACGACGTGGTTTTGACCGCTTTTTTACTTTTTCAGGTCAAAATCACTAATTATGAAAAGTACTCCTCGATCGTAATGATCGGGCGGTTCTTTCGGGTATTATTTTATACTTTTTCGGGCCCGAGAGACACAACTTTACGAAAAAGGACATCCCTGGAGTTTCATTTTCTGCTGTCTTTTCAAACTCTCTAAACATGAAAAGACGCCGAGTTCTTCCTTTGTCAGACTCGTTAAAACTTAATGACATCGGATTTTGTCACAACACAAGCATATGCTATCCCCATCAAGCTTGTTAAAAATAACTGGGGTACTCGCCAGAAATGGCGGGGGGAGAAGAAAATTTTTGAACCATAATTATTACCGTGACGGCAGTATGTCACTCTTGAACATGGCACTTTTCTGTTTTCGTGTCCGGGGTGGGGATATCTCATCTCATATCTTTCACTTGCTTCCATGGACTTGGGTACCTTATTTGACCTCTCATCCACTCATTGCCTCGTCATCATGACCTTTGATACATTGATGTCAAATGCTGCCAATTCCATTAATGTGCCGCTGATATGTTCAAGAGAAGTTGACCTCTGCAAAGAAACAACCTCCCTCTGATAGTTCGCACAATCTTGATTCACAACATTATCTCTCTGTCTCGTGTCGATGATGTGGGAAACATTATGGCCCACCTTCGATCAAGGTCACTTCCTGTCGACTTCAACTCATTATCCAGGAAGTTGATCTAGAGACTCCTTTCCGGTGCCTTGGAGCCTGCATGCCTCAATGGCAGGTTCTTCGTGTTCGACGTGAGGTTTTCATCATTGGCCTCCGATCGAATGATTCTACGGGCGTTCGACTTCAGATCATTAATTCACGCGCCGTAGATTGTACCTATAGTACCTTGAGGACCATTGTCATTATTGGTGGTACCTCTCGCGTCTGTTAACAGTTTCCACTATTGACTGGTAATCAGACGATGTTCATGCATGTTCGACTTCAACTCATATATTCACATGCTTGAACTTGTACTCTTGTTCGGGTCGAGACGGAGCGCAAGACCCTGGATTGTGTCTGTTGTAATCCAGGCGTGATTCTTGATACTTGACTCATTCACTGGATGGCTGCGACCATACCTGAGTCAATTCATTGATCCTAACCAGATGGCTGCGTCCATACTATGGATCTAGATTATTTATGTACTCTCTTATGGATGGCTGCGACCATACCACGTACATCATGTAATTGAACTATCAGTCATGTCTCTTAACATAGATCCTCGGCGGCAGTAACTATATGTGTTCTTATGTATTCTTGTGTGTTCTTGTAAAGCATTTCACCCCTCTCCACCTCTCGGACTTCATGCTTTAGGGGGCATCTGTTACACAGTAATTTGTCACCATCCCTGTTACTCCTCTTGTCGTACCTTGGAGGACTCATCCCGGGAGTTATAAGAAGTGACAAAGTCTAAAAACACTTGCATTATGTTCCCCTGAGTATGTACTTCATGTTCCCTGAAGACACCTTCTACAGATTATCCGTAAAAAGTGCTCTTTTTCCATTGGCGCAGGTCCACAGTATCTTACCAGCGCCAATCATGGAGATCCTCAAAAGAGGGCGCGACCATTGGCGCTCTGTCTTAGAGCAGCAGTCGCGCCAACCAAGTTTGGTCATGTTTTTTGCCTTAACGCACGTCCGACTGTTGTTTCCTTCATTACATGGAGCTTTTTGAGGATAAAAAATCAGTCTTATGTCGAGCTCTATCCTATCTCCATCTTTAATGGCTTTTGGGGATAATGTTAATCCACAATAGGTGTCCCGGTTCATCGTATCCTCCTCCCTTCTTCATCTATATAAGCTTGTCCCTATGCATTTGACAAGCTAGTGATAGTGGTTAGTCATGGAGTGCTAGATGTTGAGTTCTTGAGTTCTTGGAGGAATGCTAGTGAGTGCTAGAGAGGTTATGCTGCCAGAGAGGAGATGCACTACAAGACACATATAGTTACTCGCCCAGACAGGAGAGGTTCAACATCAGAACCATGGTTGTAACTTTTCCTGTTTGTTATTAATTGATGAGCGACTGCTATTATAGTTCCAATCTCATTGTCTATTATGGTGATGTGTTGATTTATTTCCTTTCTGACTGAAATATAGTTGTGCCTTGGTAGATTTTATGTTGGTATCTGTCTCTCCCTTTGCATGTGCAGGTGTTTGTTTATGATCTGCTGGAGCGAGGGAGCGGGAATATCAACTCTGCTTCAATCATAGCGTTGGATTCCAGGTTGGTCTTCTTAATTCACCTTTGATGCATAACTAGGAACTTGCGTAGCAGCGTGGTCTGATTGTGGCTAGTTCTGTTTTAGGCTAGTGGGATCGCCTCTGTCCGCAGAGGGGATTTACCTACCCAACAGTGTGACATGATTATGATGATATGCACGTCTCTTTCAGATGGCTGGCTGCGACTAGACCACGAGTTATCATATTTGATCCTTCTCATTATTGGATGGCTACGACCATACTATGGTTTCATTATGATCCTCTCTGACGGATGGCTGCGCCCATACCTGGATCCATTTACATGATCATTCTCTGGATGGCTGCGTCCATGCCACAATTCATGTATCATTTGACAGAGATCTCAGTTTATGTATATGTATCTGTGCTTTCTTGTAGGTTTTCTGATGCCAGACCAGTTCCCCGACTGATTTATAAAGCATTTCATCCCTCACTCCAGCTTGGCCTTCATGATTTAGGGGGCATCTGTTACACAATATTTTTGTTACTGTCCCTGTACTCACTGTTCCTTTATCCTAGAGGACCTCTACAGTGAACCCCGCATGCTTTGCCTGCATGAAGAAACTCCCATTGTGTCCCTCTTCATGAGCAGATCAATTCCCTTTTGCACCATTTCCCCTAAAACTTCTGTTTTTCCCAGTTTACAAGACTAGCGCTAATAGCCTTTGTCTCTCCCGTGCCGATGTGCAGAGATTAGCACTACTCCTTGCACCAACTGGAGCGACTCAGATGTGTTCCAGTTGCATTGGTCCTGTTATGGAAATTTTTTTAAATTAGAGTTGAAGCTTCCGGCTCTAGAAGATTCGAAACAAAAGTATGGTAAATGGTTTGGTCGGATGGGGTCAAGGATGACAGTTTGGGCTCCTTTCCCCTATAATGATGGAACTACCTCAAGGGATAAGTCCTTCCCCCATGAGAAGAGGATCCATATCCCATCCATATTTCCTATATAAACCTCCCTTCTTCCCAAGCACAAGCTAGTCATAGTTTTTGGTTGAGTGTTGATGCTATTTTGGTTTGGAGTAGACAAGCAAGCTATCACTAGTTGTAGCTATCAAGTTGTGTGATGGAGAAGTGTGATTGGTTTGGAGTGAAGCCTAAAGGGAAGATAATTAGAACTATTGTTGATTGAGGCCATCATGGAATGCTAGCAGAAGTGTGTGGGAACTTGGTCTTATCAGAGGAGGACTACAACATCAAGACGAATGGTTGTAATCTCTCTTTGATATTAATATATGCAACTATCGATTGATTTCCCACATGTTTTCTAATATTTCATATCCATGTATTAATGCTTCTTGACTCATTAGGTAGGTTGAATTGCAATTTTTTTATTATTATGTTTGTGTGCTATTGTTGTTCACTTGTTTCAGGAACTTGAAGAAGGAAGTGAGAGATTGCTGGAGCGAGCAAGCGAGGACATCATCAAGCAGGATAAGCGACCAAGAGGTAGGCCCTCTTGATTGATTCTAACCTAAGGAAATCTTCCATAGAATGTATCTGTTGTGGCTAGACCCATTATCGGGCTAGAGGAATTCGTTCGTGTCCACACTTATAATTTTACTTCACCACAATAATTCCCATGAAGACAAAGGAAAACATACAAAGTTCCAATCCCTGTGGATTGGTCCGTACACAGTCCATGAGAAGCTTGGCACACACACGTACTGTCTGCAATCACTTGACAGGAGGGTTGAAAGCCTTCTCATCAATGGCCAAGATATCAAGCATTAGTTCCAGTAGGTTGGGCCACACCCCATGCTATGTACATAGTCTGCTTGCTGCTTGTTGTTTTCATCTTGTTTTCTTTTCTTACTATCTTTGCTTTTATTTTGTTTGTTCTGCTTACTATTTTTGTTTGTGTTTGTTTTGTTTGCTTGATACCTTACTATTTTTGTTTCCATAAATAAGTGATGCCAACTACTACGTTCTAGCTTTTCAATAGAGTATGTGGCTGAGAGTTGAAGACACTTGTGGCACTGCAGCACTTGGCTAGTCTTGCTCTGTCTTCTTTGTGCTTGGTTATAAGCTTCGGCCAATGAAGTCTTGACAGAAAATACGAACTGTCTGTAAGGGAAGTTTTGGTCCAACCATGAACCTGTGTCCACATTGGGAAGCCCCATGCTTATACTCAGCCTTCTGCTCTGTGTGTTCAAGCTCATCTAACTAGTAGAAATGGAGAAAAGGGAAATCTAAACGAACAAACCTATGTTAGAGGTATTACATGCTTCTCTGAAGGAACAACCTCTTCTGCTCTCAATAAGTCGAGATCCCTCTTCCGCCCCAAAAATAAATAATTTCCTATGCACATTCCTCTTGAAAAAATACAAAGGCGAAAGAAGAGAAATGCTTCATGCGCAAAGAGGTGAAGCATGCAACTCCACCGAGGTACTAACTGGGCTCGATGGAAGTGGAGTAGTGAATGTGTTACTGCATAACTCCACTGGGGTACTGTCCAGGCTTGCTGGCAGTGGAGCAACACCAAAGATGAAAACTTATACTCTAAAAATTTTCAACTCGTGAGCTAAACTACCCTTCCCGAATTCAAAACATTGTGATCAAGCTGAAATTTTGACAGTGTTTGACTGAGTTGGAAAAATGTGAATCATGGATGTCCACGGGGTAAGTGGGGAAGTTGAAGTAACCCACACAATGATTCAATACTCCCTAAAAGACTAAGGCCCTGTGCTAGCAATGAACCAAACCAAAGAAACTGCAGTTCTACCAACGTGTCGCCAATTGTTTTAGCGGCTACAACCACCCTCCAAAATTTTGGCCTGCACCCAACTTTCGAGCCTCCCTTGAGAGTTTCACTTGATGATTTCACACACTCGGGTTCACTCTATGAGCTCGTGTGAGTCTTCGCTCCCACCTTGCTTGAACATTTCACCCAAGCTTTTGCATGTTGAGGTCAATGTCATGCTTGCGACCATGTTATGGTCATGCTCAAAGTCTTTGTTTCTTTTGTACATGTTGTGTTCGCTATGTAAAAATTTGTCGCACTCACACACGAAGTCACACAAGTGTCATCACGGTCGACCAATGATCAATCACAAGTGTCATGCTTGTCGCTCACACTTTCGGTCAGTCATGTTGAGCATGTTTGTCTGGATGGTTTGAGTTGTCTTGTTATCAAGTCATGTAAGTGTGTATTTTCAAGATCACACATGCATCTTTCACTCATTCACACACTTAGTCATTTTGTTGAAGTTTTGAAGACCATACTCCCCTTTGACAGCCAGACCATCACCCCGCTATCGACTCAATTGACTATCACTAGAACAACGCAGAAGCACCAAGCAAGCCATTTCAATCTGCGTTGCCCACATGAAAATCAATCAACCTTCATGCTAGTCAATTGAAGAGTTTGACTCGACATCCTCCCCTAGACTAACTCCCCTCAGAAATTACGTAGAGGCTACAGACCTTGCCCGCTCCACTGAATGGAAAAATTGTGCAGACAGGCCGGATAGACACCCATCCCTGTCTCCCTCAGAAAATTGCGTAGTTTTTCCAGCCAGGATTCTCGACAGTCGACCGGATGCTCACCAAGAAAATTGCACAGTTTTTATGAGCAAGCCCTCTACTACCCAACAGTCCGCTCAGCTCAGAAACTATGCAAAGGTCATCAACAGTCCAACCTCCAAGCATTAGTGCAGTTTTTCCTGCGAGCAGCTCCCAGCCAGTTCCCTCCAAGAATTACGCAATTTTTGCTACCAACCTCCAGCAGCTAATAGCCAGTTCCCCTCAGGAATTGCGCAGTTTTGGCTACTAGTGACCCAATAGCTGGCTGCTAGTTCCCTCCAGGAATTATGCATTTTTTGCTGCCAATGTCTCGGTAGCTAGCTGCCAGTTCCCTCTAGGAATTGCGTAGTTTTGGCTGCCAAGCTCCCACTGCCCAGTCGTTCTGTAAATTGCGTAGATTTGGCCTGCCCAGCCTTCCCACAGCCTGGATTGTTCCTCTCAAAAACTATGCAGTTTTTTCCTCCAGCTGAGTGAGACCACACAGATAGTCACTGTCTATCTAGATTGCCCATCTTCATCACGGAGTGACTCTTTCGCATTTTTCATTAACAGTGCCCGAAGCCTCCATCCCGCCTCACAACCTTGTTACCCCTCCTAGTCACCTGCATCCGAAATGATCATGTATCATGGTAGACTAGGAGGTTTTGGATTTGATGTCATCTTGTCATGAGTGACTGTAGGTACAGGTACACAAACAAACATGGTGCAACGGCGAATGGGATGAACGAAGGGAGCATATGCAGAAGGACACATTCACCAAAAGACGAACAAATGATGCATGCATAGAGATGTGGTCACGAATGGATGATCATGAAAATATGTGTTCATGGATGGACGAATGAGCAAACATGCAAGATGTGCTCTTGGATAGACAGACAGACAAACATGCACCTTTAGTGAATAGACGAATCTATCAAGCCTTCCAACATGCAAGAAAAGAGCAATGTGTAAAAGAAACATCAAGCGAACCAATGACCATCGAAGACTCTGCACACTTTCCATGCGGAGGTGAAGCTATGACACACCATGAGGACATCCATCACCTAGTAGCACTGCAGCTTGGAAAGCACACTAGTAGCAGCATGAATGTACTAGCACTGTCATGTCGAGTCATGTCACAAGTCATGTCGTCCATATCTCTACTGTGGGTCACACTGTCAATCAATGTAATGTAATGTGGAATTCCAAGAGACCCACTTTT
The DNA here is from genome assembly GCA_031772625.1 of Pinus tabuliformis. Taxonomy (NCBI): domain Eukaryota; kingdom Viridiplantae; phylum Streptophyta; class Pinopsida; order Pinales; family Pinaceae; genus Pinus; species Pinus tabuliformis. The sequence continues at coordinate 339,042,165 of CM062820.1, forward strand.
TGTATCAAGAGTCATGTAAAGTTGAAGATTCATGGAGGTCAAACAGAGATGAGGGTAGTCGAATAGCCACAAGGGTTAGTTTCACCCTTGGCTATAAATACCCCCTCATTTGTACATGGAAGGATTTTTCACCTCAGATATTCCCACATAACTCGAGAGTATGTAATCATTTCTTTGAGGAGTATGTAGTGGCACCAACACCCGCACCCCGCCCACGAGATTAGTGATGTATGGCGTATCGATATGTCTTGGAATCTTTTCTTAATTTAGAAGCCTCCTGACAGGCCAACACATTTCCACACATGTATTGTCACTGTTGTAAGACTAATCTTGAACACTTGTAATGCATGTTTCTTTAACCTGTGTTTAACACTTGAACACATTCACTTGTTGTAATACATATCTATTAATTAAAATGCATTGTATATGTTGTTAACATTGTCCTGCTCGTGGTGGCTACCTCCCAGGACATCAGACATAAATTTCACATAAAACTTGCTATAACAACCATTGCACTTGCGTGAACTCATCCACTGAGTGTTGTACGTGTTATGATTTCTTATGCGTTGTGACTTCTACATCCATGTGCACTATTCTTCTGGAAATCATGCACGTCCTGTTGTGTTGTGTGTTCCTAACAGAGTTAGGGCTTCCTCCCAACCAACTTGGGACTCACTCCCACCATCTCCCTCTATAGTGAAAGAACCATTGACACAAGTAACACTAGAAATCACCAGGCACACGAACCTCACTTCTCGAAGACAAAGCAGACCACTCTACTGTGTTGACAAGCAAGAGTTGAGGGAAATCTTTCAGATAATGGAAACCGAGCTATCGTACCAAATGGGACTCCCACACCAAACGGTGCGAGGTCTAGTTGGGACTTCATACCAGGGTGATCCCCTGAATTTTGGTGGGTCCAACACTATCAAAAAGTCCCTTGATAAAGATAAATCCCCATAAATGTCTACAACATTTATGAGCCCTTGTGAAATCAAGACTTGCCAGGAAGAGATAAATTATCTCTTGAAAAAAGGTTTGATAGAACCCTATAGGAGTTCTTGGGCTTATATAGGATTGTATGTGAATAAACACTATGAGAAAAAGAGAGGTAAGATAAGAATTGTCATGGATTATAAACCTATGAGAAAAATTCTATAAGACATTTAGTAGCCCTTGCCAAATAAAAGTTCAATATGACAGAAAATAAAATGGACAAATATATTGAAAAAATTTGAATTGAAATATGGTTTTTACCAGATAGGAATAATCCTAGAAGATAGACATACACTACAAGAAAAAAGGACATTGTTGAGGGGCGAAAAATGTCACCATAAGCTCATTGGTGATGGTCAAAAGAGCATTCGTCACCAAAAACTGAATGTCACCAAAGGTGGTGTCACAAAAAGTATAGGTGTTGTAGTGACATACAAAGTCCATCACCAATAATGATTTATAATCACGGATAGTGACTGTCACCATTTCATATGAGCAATGGTGATGGACCATAGCCTTTGTCACCAAAAAATGAACATCACCAAAGGTGGAATCGCCAAAATTATAGGTGTTGTAGTGACATTCAAATTTTGTCACCAATAATGATTTATAATAACGGATATTGATCGTCACCATTGCATATGAGAAATGGTGACAGACCATAGCCTCGGTCACCAAATAATGAACGTCACCAAAGGTGGGGTCGCCAAAAGTATAGGTCTTATGGTGACATTCAAGGTCCATCATGAATTTTGATTATAATGACGGATAGTGACCGTCACCATTTTATATGAACAATAATGGTTTATTACCATGGATCTTTAATGATTGTCACTATTGGTGCATATATATGGTGACATTCATTGACCGTCACCAAAAGCTGCATTGCTAGAAGTATAGGTATTGTGGTGACATTCAAGGTCTGTCATGAATAATGACTATAATGACGGACAACGACAATCACCATTTGATATCAACAACAATGATTTATGGTTACAAACCTTTGAGGGTTGTCATTGTTGATGTGTATAAATGGTGGCGTTCGTTGACCGTCACCATTTCATATTTTTGGTGAGGGTCAAAAAATGTCACCAACACTCATTCATGATGGTCAAAAGAGCCTTTGTCACCAAAAATTGATCATCGCCATTCCATATGGATGTCAGGGCATGATGGAATCGAACCATGAACCTCCTGCTTGTAAAGCAGGTGCTCTTCCATTGAGCTAACACCCTTTAAAGAATTATATTTTTAAAAATTAGCCTTGAAACTTCATAAATTGTAAATTATACAACTTTCAATAAATTAAAGTCTTGGAAATATTTTACTAAACAAGAAAAACAACATCGAAGTTGTAGGTCCCTACCTAATGGTTATTGACTTATGAAAATTGGGTGGAGGGAAAAATAGTTATGTATAAGAGAATCAATATGTTCAGTTGAATAATCAATTAGAAGTGAAACTCTGAAGACATTTATAACCTGTAAATGACCTATAACTATGAAATGCGCCAAATATTGCAAAGGAAATTTCATAAGTGGATAGCATATGGAAGAAGAGAAGGCATGGACTTGGAACCCTTGTACACCTTGGCATGCCTTAGCACTTGGCACATATTAGATTGTTTGACATGTCTTCGTACTATCTGGCACATCTTAGCATGCCCTAACATTCCCAAACACACCTTGTTAGTCATGACCTCACAACTAGCATTGCATTTTTCCATGACTTGGGAACCTTACGTTCACTAGAACACCTTGGAACTCCCTATTTGTCATGCCCTTTGTTATCCTCCATAATGTCCCAGGCTAATGGGGAGATCGACGGAGGTAACCACAGAACAAGATTTTAGTTTGGTAGCTAGCCATATCAAACTAGAGAGGGCTCTCTCTATCAAATCACAACTAATAGATGACTGGAATGTAAAGGATTTTAGGCTAGATAGCTAAGTTCAGGTGTGTTTTTGGAAAATTTAGGGACTTGGAACTCTATCCACCGGCGTCTTGTCTGGTAGGGACTTTGTCAAGGAGGCAAGGACTTGGAACTCTGTCTAGGATAAAGCACCTAACATCCATGATAGACGCTCCCTAGAATAGAGTACCTCCTACCTAGAAGAGTGTTCCCTTCTCAAAATATATAACCCTTCTCCATTGTGCTCTTTTCTTAAAGATAAATCTGTGCATAAAATAGTACTAAGAAAAAAACCTAAATTAAGAAAAGTGAGCATCTAAGTCAAACTATAAAATTATAATAAATATGGCTCTATATAAGTTTGGGAAACACTAGAAAAGCATGATTTCAACTGAGGTCCAACATTGGCACATTCCTTAGGGATGCGCCCCCTCCAGTGGGGAAGGGGACGCATCCCTAAGGAATGTGCCAATGTCTACAAAATATATAGTACACAACAATAATTAGACAATTTCATTAAACAATTTAATAAAACAAGTTAAATAATGTGCTAGAATAAATTTTATTCTAATTAACTAAGACAATAAAATGAAACTAGATTAATTTAAAGAAAACACTAATATTACCTCTATCATATACAAGTTCATCTGGTCTGAAGAGGATTTTGGGGCACTGTCTCTAATCAATACCCGAATACTGGGAAAAAAAAAGATAAACGTGTGGTCATCCTCACTAGCCAATAGTGCTAGTATTTGGTTGGAAATACTGGTTGGATCCTCCGACATACCTCTCTTGGGCATAATCTAGCCCCACATGTGCATCTTCACATCAATCATCAACCTATGATATCGATGGTCAAATGTAGGTCTCGTCTTTGCAAACCTATCAAAAAATAAATAAAAAATATCTGAAGTGAAAGGCAAGCTTGTCCTCCCATGTATCATTCCATGACATCTATCTAAAGCCATACAAAACTGTCTCAAAGAAATGGCAGACCATCTGATGCATTGTGGTGCCAATTTAAAGAATCAACATAATACAAAATAGGGAAACTAATGTTCTACCCATCACTAATAAATTGTGCAATGGTGGTCACTAATAATGAGAAGCACCTAATGTCCTATATTGCAGCAAAAGAAGAAATTTGTAGTTGTCCACCATGCACCTGAAAATATATTGGATGAACTGCATGATGCCCAACATATCTCTAAGAGTATACAAGTTGAATCTCTACTACAACCCCATGGGGAACATCAGGGAACTAGGGAAAATCCTCCCCTCTCTTGGATAAGCTAGTGATAAAATATATGTCCTCCTCAGCGGACCTATAAGATGCTCTAGGATTGACATGGAAACCCTCTCCTCGACACTCCATCAATAGATAAGATGTGCCACCAAGGTAGAGTGGGCCTTTAGGGATGTAGCCTCCTCATAGTACTTGAGGAGGCCTACATTCCTCAAGAGTGTTCAGTTATTTGTGCTAATAGGGCGAGGGTATAAATCCATCTCCCTCTCTTGGGCCTCCTATGGTCAAACCACATTGTATTGGTCCACTATTTTCTCCTTCTCCTGTTGTTGATGTTTCTGCAACATGATTGACATATAAGATACACTAGCCTTATAAATAAAGCACTTTTTTTTTATTAAATGAAAAATGTATTTATGAATGTGGAAACACAAATTTCAATTAAGAAAAAAAATTGTTAGTGCACCCAAAAAGTAGTAATGCACTGACTTCAGTGCTATATCAAACGCATCCACACTGGATGTAGTGCATACACATACATATGACCCATTGCTTTTAGTTCACATATTATAGTTTTCAGTGAGGTTTGTCTAAAACTTAGGCACCAGTGTGCACATATAACCTTTTCGCATTGATACAACACGTACATATTATTGAATGCACTCAACTATATTTTTTTAATATTATTTTTTTGGTGCATTTGGTAAATATAAACGCACCGGGAACAACCTAAAATATATGCACCGACATATAATTTATATCTTTTCCCGATGCATTTTCATTTACAAAATTCACCAAAAAAATAACAATATGTTTGGTTCATGCACCAAATGGTGGTGCACCCTGTAAATTTACAGGGTGCACCGTTATCAGTGTGAGTCAAATCTATCGAGTGCACCATGAAGGATTTTTTATTATGATCAAAAGAAATGTATTTTCTCAGATCTTTTGCAACTCTAATCCACTAAAAATTTAAATTACAAAGAAACATAAACATTACGTATACATTTGCTCGTCAGAGAGGCATTGTTGACACGTAATTGGAAAAAACAAATTTCACCACCGTTTAAGAAAATTGGAAAGCCACACACTTAGCATAGTACGGAAGAATGGTGAGAAAGAGAAACATCAACGTCAAGGTGCTTGCATGAGGAAAGAGTGGCACCAATGCTTAAGAGTTCTACAACATTATAGATGGTAAAAATGGAATTTACAGTTGGGAGTTCTTTTTAATTTAACCCTCTTTCGGTGCATTATTATAATCGTACTAGTGTGTCAGATATCCAAGAGCCCTTTTTTTTTAATTAAAAAACCTATAGTACCAGTGTTTTTTTTAAGATACACTAGGGTGTTTGAATAACTTTACCACACCAATGCTTTGTGGAACTATAGCACCACATTTTTAAAAAATAAAAAACCACCTAGTGGAGCTCTTTAGAAGACGCACGGGGGTGTTTTAATACATGAACAACACTAGTCCTTCATTGGAATATAGCACCACCTTTTTTTGAAAATAAAAAAACTATAGTGATGCTCCTTCTAAGTATGCATTAGGACGTTTTACTACAAGAATGGCACTCATAATACAGGTGTATATGGCACCAACAATTTTTAAAATTTAACCTTTTTCCAGTGCTATCAATTATTCAAGCATCGGTGTGTGGAATATTGTGCATGCACTGGGTCATTATAGTATTGGTTTAGCATCGGGTTGTTTTCACAATATAGCATGGGACTGGGAAAAAATAATTTTATGATCAAAATTTTTGTAAATTTAACCCTTTATAGTTACATCAAGTAGTATATGCACTTATGCTCTTTGTTATTTAGCACTTGTTTTTTTTTTATTTTTAAATAAATCTGCCATGGTGCACCGTGTTCTATTTAGCATCGATGCTAATATGGATAGTAAATCACTGGTGCATTTGTATATTGTAGACACACCATAAAAAAAAAAACATCCTCTAAAACATCTACCCACCCACATCTGCTAATGACCTCCGCTACAAACGAATTTTTGGGTTATCTTTATAGGGGCTTCCACAAAAACCTCTACTAGAAGCTATTTTCCTTGTAATGAAGAGGCATGAATTGAAAAATTAATCCAATGTTTCATCATTTTAGTGGAATATATAACACATATATGGTCCCTCAAATCCTTTGCAGGTGATGTGGTCCCAAGTAAGGGCCCATTTCCTTTCCAACAATAAGATGAAATGGGTGATCTTGGGCTAGAGACTTTGTGTCCATAACTTTTTCCATATTGGTTGGTAGGGAAAATGATGTTGGTTGGAAGCCAAACAATAAAATTACTTAATTATAAATGCCCCAGTTGGTTTATGTTCTCATTTGAGTCTATCTGTCCCTTCCATGACTAGAAGTTTTTGCTTTTGGAGCTCTTATTCAAGATAAGGCCAATCTATTAGAGAGATATTGGGGTCCAAATTCCTCATGGTTTTAAAAATTTTGTAGGGAGAGTCTACCTACTATGGAGCCCGCAATTCAAAAACCATGTTGAGGTTGTGGGATTTGTTGAGGGTTGTTATATCGTGATATTTCTTCCATCCTACCAACTTTAGGGATTTGTTGCATGATTCTTCCCAAAAGAAAGCTCATTTCTCATCTCTTATCTACTAAATGCAATATTATTGTATAATAAATATGTTATTGTTAGCTATATTGTTTTTCTCCCTAAAGTGTTGTTGAAGAGATCAATTGGGAATGTATTTATTATTATATATTTGTTTCCATAGTTCATCCCCTCCTTTGATCTATCTCCACCACAACTTGGAATCTAGAACTTGATTGAGGGTTTCAATGTCCCTTAGTATTATTCCTTCCTTTAACTTTGGAAGACATAGTTTAACCCAAGATACTAAGGACCATTTACTTTCTTTGATTTCTCCCCCTCATAAGATGAATCAATAAATTTGTTTGAGGTAATGGAGAATTCCCTTTGGGAAAGATAACATAGAGATGTGATAAATGGGAAGAGCCAAGAGCACAGATTTTAGAAGGATCAATAGACTTGTTATATTGAGGGAGAAAAAGGTATAATTATTAAGATTACTAGAAATTTTGAGAAGGATATATTTCCAATGAATGAAACAAAGATAATTATTAACCATAGGAGCCCCTAGATATTTAGCTGGAAGTGAGTTGTGTTGAAAACCTAGAAGTCTGGATATGTTTCTAACCATTTAAGTGGGTGTTGAAAAAGTAAATCCAAATTTGCAAAGATTAAATGAGATTCATGAGGCATTCATAAAATCCTCCATAACATTATTAATCATGTTGGATTCTTCAATATTGGGATCTCCCATAAGCATGGTATCATCAACAAACCGTTGATGAGTAATAAGGAGGTCACGACCAAAGAGTATGAGATCATGGATCCTCCATTGTGGTATGCTTCCCTAAGGGAACATCACAATCCCTCCACCAAAAGGATAAATAAGAAAGGGGCCATAGGGTCCCCTTAATAAATACCACGTGAGGAGTTAAAGGTCTGCGAAAGAAAGCCATTAAGAAGAACAAAAAACTGGAGAGATGAAAAGGGAGCCTACCTAGTTTGACTAACCCTACGAGAATACAAAATCTTTGAGGACCTTAAAAAGATAAGAGAAACTTATCTTGTCAAAATAATTAGAGATATCAAGCTTTATTATAATTCCAATTTTATGAGATTTATTGAGAGTGTGAATAATTTCATGGGTCATTGATATGCCATCAAGAATTTGTCTTCCTTCAACATATCCAGTTTTCTATTTGAAAATGAGGGAGAGAAGAAGGGGCTTCAGTCAATTTGTGATTATTTTGGTTATAAGATTATACATAACATTGCAAAGAGAAAAGGGGTGAAAGCCACTAGGATCAATAACATTTGTCATCATGGGTCTTGAGAATCAAGGTGAGGAAGGTGGCATTGAAGGCGAGGAGAACTAAGGTAGTCCTTATGGATTCCTCCACAACATATAGTTTGGATTGATTAAAGAAGGACAAAAATTCATGATACAAATTAGTGGTAAATCCATCTATACTTGGAGCTTTTTTCTTCGACATGCTCATGATTGCTTCTTCCACCTGTAAAAGAGAAATTTCTCTCATCAGTGCTTCATTCAATTCATCCTTGACTAGAGTAGGAATGTTGGCTATTATCTTGTTAATAGTCCTAGTTCTATATAGTTGAGGATATATTAAAATATTTATGTATTATCTTGTAAGCTCATTCTCCAAGTCCTTCTTCTCCCTTGTTTTTCTATCCACAGTGTTTAGGAGAGAGAATATGATGTTGTGATGTCTATTTTTTATCATGGAGTTATAAGATAATTTTTTGTTTCTTTATCTCTCTTTTAGCTAGTGGATTCTAGATCTCGGCTTCCAAAATGATTTCTTCTTTTAGCCTACTCTTATCTAATTGAGTAAGGGTTTTTCCCTTTTCTTTGATTAGTTCTTTTGTACAACCCTCCCAAATATTTTTGTTGGAAATGTTCCATTTTTTCCTCCAAAAGTTGTGTGGCCTGGAAAATGTTTTTGAATTCGTGGTCAAATTTTAATATAACCCTTTAGCAACATGGAGAAGTGTCATGTTTCTTCTGTTTCCTGCCACTAGGATTGGATTTTTTCAAGAAAGGAGGAATATTTTAGCCAAAAGATCTTGAAACAAAAGGGTTAATGTTTGGGCTGAGCCTTAAGATCAACTTCTAGGTAGATGGGTCAATGATAAAAAACCACATAGGGAAGAATGGAAGCTTCCAACAAAAATTATCTTCCCAAAAGGGATTGATAAATGCGAAATATATCTAAGTGAGTAGTGATCATATTCTTGTCTCCTCTTCTATTATTCCACCTAAAGATAATGTTGACTACATCCTCACTAGTGATCTAAATCTGCTCCATTGTGTATTTGAATTGGTAGGACTCAACATCCAACCTTCTAATTCACCTTTTATTTCCATCAATCGAGTTGATCATATTGAAGTAACCTCCAAAGATATATATATTCTCATGGTGTGGTATTTTGATGTGGGAAATAGATTTAAGAAAGATATATTTGTTTGAAGGAAAATTAGGTCAATAGACTTAATAAATACAATCAGATTCTTTTGAGCCCATATAGTAAATCGACTTGAAATAATGCGAGGGGAAATGATCCAGTCAATAAAATCAATCTCATAAGGGTTACAAAGGATGGGTACTCCCCTTGCATATCTAGAGCCATAGACTAACACCCGTGCTAATAGTGATTTGCTAGGTTATAACACATTCACTCAAACATTTGGTCTCCTGCAGAATAACTATCGAGGGTAGTTACTTTAGAAGAATTTGTTTTCCTTGATAGTTTATGCCTCTTATGTTCCATGAGATTATTTTCATTGAGAATGATGTTGTGGAGGAAAACACATATGAGATGAGCATGTCTTTACTTGAGTTAGCCATCATTTCACCTACTTCTTGGATTAGATCGTGATTTTTTTCCTACCCTTTTTCTTATCTTCCTTTGAAGACTTAAGAGGCTCTTTGAAGTCATGAGTGTGGAAACATGGACTAGCATAATTTGACCCTACCAAAGCTGAAGCTTTACAATTTCGAACTTGCAAATAGGTTTGATGGAACAATTTCATTTGTTGGTCTCAGATGGATTATGGATCCATCCCTTTCCATTCTTCTATCATTGTTGATAATGTAATATCATCCAAGTCAATTTATTGAGGATTGTCTTTCCTTGATACCCCTTGTGTGTCTTCCATTACAATATGTTCTAGAGGGGTACTTCCTTTGAGGATTGTAGGGTTTTCCTCTTCTTTCTTGAACTTTTTCTTTGGATCACTTGCATTGGGTTTTGATTCTTTGGTTAATAGTGGTTCATTTTCTTTTGGAATGTGGTTTACCAAGGCATAAAAGTGATTCTTGGAGTGAATGGGATCCTGTTGAGGGCCCTGAAATCGGGTCAACAACAAGGGGGATACCCACCCAGTCGGGAACCTGGTTGGCGGCTCCGTGCCCGTTTGGTGTAGCGGGTCCGACTGGGGATAACAGGACCAGCTTCCCGATCTAAGGGGTGTGTGTGTGTAGAGTTTGGTGATGTGTGTGTAGAATATGATAATGAAAATCTGGAATTATTTCTGAGCTAATTTAATTCTAAACTCTGAGACTGAATTTTCTACTACTTTAATCTATCAAGAACAACACATCTAATCTACGTTAACCCGAGATAGAACTTTTTCCATTATGCGATCTAGAAAGATTTCACACAATAACTGGTAATGAAGATTATTAAGCTATTATGAGAATATAAATCAATTAAGATGAACCATCCTGCATAAAAAGTTAAGCAAAACGGTTGTGAACAGCATATCGCATAATCAGTTATTCATGTATTAAGCACAAATCAATGACTCCACCGTACAAAAGTGCCAAATGGTAGTCCACTCATTCATACATTAACATATAAACAACATCAACTGTATATTACTCTAAGAATGTGAGCAGAAATTCGTCAAGAGATAAAAGTACCATTTATGACTGATTTTATACTCACAGACCTTAAGCAATAACGATCTATTTCTACTTACTTCTAATGCCTACTAAGAGTACAGAAGTGCAACATCAGTAGCAGGTATTAAAATGCAAACATAAATAAATCTCGATCCGTCCATTCATCAAAAACCCCCTCTGAGGGTGCAAAAGTGCATGTTCTGAGGACAAGTTTTTTGACAAATTTCCGGACCCTTCTCCAATGCAACGAGAAGGGTTAAATACTACTAACCGGCTAATTTTAATTACACAAATTTAGGGAACGGCTTCAAATGACCGCCCTTTTACTAAAACAAATTTATTTCTAAAAACTGAATCTAATTTCTAACCATTTTTGTATCTGCTCCTTAGTGTTGTAAGCGATGCGCTGTTCGCCGTGAAAGAGTCGGCTGCTTGTCCTTTCCTTTTGTTCAAGCTTGAAAATTAGAAATAACAAGAGCTGGCACCTCTTTCTAACGAACTAGAAGATATTTTTGAAAGTGTTCTTCTGGAGGAGTGTCTTCACGGCGTGTATACTTAGTACAACTCAGATTTCTTTCAAACTGATTGTGCTGTTGCTATTTCGGTTTCCGGCCGTGCGAATGACTCAATGAGATGGGGATTTTGTTGCTTGAACGATTTTCTCAATTGAAACTTGTTTCCATTCTTTGTTCCAGGCTTTTCTGAGACGTCTTTCCCCTTAAGCGTTTTTCTTTTTGCTTTACCCAATTTGGGACTCAGGATCTTTCATAAACGCTTTGCTTTTGTGCGCCTTTGACTCTGAGTCCTAGATAGCCTATTCCCATCAGCATTTGTTGAGTGATACTCTGGAATCCGTGGCCCTGCTATATGCGGTATCCATCTGCGAAGTCATCTCCTCTCTGTTCTTCTAGCTCTGGCGCTTTTCCTTAGATGTTTCCTGCATATAGATTTATATCAGTTGCTGACTTATAGTTCACGTAAATGAAAAGAGACAGAAGAAAAGATTGACATGAAAGCAATTAAGTTCTAATGAATGCATAATCATGTCACCCATTATGACTTGACTCTTCGAAAAACGCAACATGATCATCTTTGGATACACAGGCGTACAATCATTAATTTCCCGTAAGGTGCGCGCCTAATTTTGGGCTCACAGGTCATGCCGAGGAATGCCTGCGACGAATGGCTTCTGCGGTTTGCATCGCAGCATCGAAGATTGCGATGTAAATAAGTGGTATCGCAGCAATTGATGGTCTCATTCGTCGCAAACCATAGATCGCAGGTCGCAGCGTTGCATGGTCGCAAATCGCATATCGCAAGATCGCAAGGTCGCAAGGTTTTCGCTTTGTCACTTTGTGCTGCTTATGCGACATTGCGACGTGCGACGTCGCATATCGGCCGTTGGCGGTTCTTTAGGTTTTCCCCTTTTGAGTGCTTTTAATGCACGCGATGCGATGAGTTCTCGCGTCGCTCCCTTTCAGTGTATTTATGCGCTTTGGGAGAGCGCCTCTTTTTCCTTTGCGACGCGATATAGCTCTTAGGGAGTTAATACAAAAGATTTTTCAAACAAAAATATTTTTTGGATTTTTTGGTTAAGGGTCCCCCTTTGCTTGATGTTATTACTAGTATCAAACAAAGAGGGGGGTTGTTGGTGACCACAACAATGGCGATTCACTGTGAAGAACCAGTTATCTCTGCATTTCTATTGACCGTTCACTTCCGAAACAGCAAATTTTTTTATATGTCTAAATTTTGTTATGGACAGATAGAGTAGATTACCCCTCACCTTGTCAACGATATTTTGTCTCAACCCTTTTTATATCCCAATTGCTTGCTTCCTCAGGTTTTTTCTTGCACTCGCATCAGACATTACTTGGTCTTGATTAAAGATAAAATAAGGTCTTCTCTGCGTACTGGCTTAAAAGTATGCTCATTTGTCGTAGGTAGAGCCTCTGCTGCCCGCAAGCGTCCATAGCCTCGACAGGGTTACCATGTTATCCAGCAATGATCCTTTTTCCTGTTTGAGGTTACTCGCAACATTCCAGAGAAAAATCCTTTTTGACACACTTTTCCTTTTTAAATTCTCTAAAGAACAATGTCTTGGTTTGGTGGCCAAATTATGACACAGTCATTCACTTGATTTACACTTTTGCTGAACAAGCCGGCTCGTGATGAGACCTCTTGTCTTTTGATTGCAACAATCTTAAGTCATTGCCCTGTTTTGATAGACAGTATTGGCAAAGTCAGCAAGTTATAATATATGTGATCATGATAAGCCGGCTCGTGATGAGACCTCTTATTCTTTGAGATATAGTGTTTTCCTTGGATTGTTTCTCTGAATGCTGTAATTTCCTTTTAGCAGGGAGGAAGTCATTGTTTTTCCTTAAGAAAGCTCTGGACGACAATAATAGAGTTTTTGAAAACAACAGTTTTGCAGATTATGCTTATTTTATTATTGATGATACCTTTCATGGTGCTGATACAAAACTATTCTTTTACCAAAGGTTGCTTTTGTCAAAGTTTTTTAGAGGTCGAAACGAGTATCGTAATCAAAGTGAAGTTAACTCTATTTGTCAATAATAAAATTCAGATTTTCAAAAAATTTTGCTATTTGTACAAGCGAAATCAAAATCTGATAGAGAATTGGCGTGCTCTTTCATGAATCCTTTTTAAATGATCATTTACAACGGGTTTTATTCATAAAAAGAGAAAAACAAAACAAAATAAAAACTAAAAACTAAATCTATCCTACAAAAAATTAGAAGAATTCTCTTCTATGGAAAGTATAATTTAAGAATCAGTCCATTGACAGGTAAAAAATCTCTCCTTCCTGCCAGATCCTGCAACACGAATGTAGACGGGCCTACGACTTCTACAATCTGAAAAGGGCCAAGCCACAGCTTTTGAAATTTCGTATGTTTGCCCTTTTCTTCATGAGCCTTATCCCATTTCAAAACTAAATCACCCATCTGAAAGTTTTTTCTGGTTATGATGTTTGAGTCAAAAGAAGATTTTATTAGCGCTTGGTGATGAGCATGGGTTTTCCTAGCTTGTTCTCTTTGTTCTTCTAGTTTGATTATTTCCATTTGTCTTAATTGTAAAGAGGAAGTAGATACTTCATCGATATATTGCACTAAAGACAAAGAGGGAATGACTAGGTGAGTTGGAAGAACCACTTCTCTCCCATAAACTAAATTAAAGGGAGAAGTGCCGATAGAAGCTTTCTTTGTGATTCTATCAGCCCATAAAGCATTTACCAGCGCTTTGTGCCAATTCTTTTGGTTTTGGTCGACTGTTCTTTTGATAATTCTGATTAGGTTCTTGTTTGTTGACTCAGCCAATCCATTACCTTGCGGATAGTAGTTTGCAGAATATTTCAGTTTGAACCCTCTTTTAAGAGCAAACTCAGTCATAGTATTTCCAGAAAAATATGAAGCGTTATCAAACATTAATGCTGTTGGCAATCCAAACCTAGTGATGATAAATTGATCTATGAATTCAATAATATTTTCAGAATGAACTGTCTTGAGAGGAACTGCTTCTACCCATTTGGTAAAATAATTAGTTGCCGTAAGGATATACTTATGTTGCTTAGAAGAGTGAGGAACGATCTCACCTATTATGTCCAAGCCCCATTGACTGAATGGTTGGTCGATGATGACTGGTTGTAGCGGCATGGACGGTTTCCTTTGTTTTCCTGCAGCAGTTTGGCAGAATTGGCATTTCCTTACGTGATTGTATGAGTCTTTGAACAGCGTGGGCCAATAATATCCTGCACGCAAGATTTTATGTGTAGTCGCATCTCTGGCATAGTGTCCACCCGCTGGTCCATCGTGGAGTTCCTGCAAAACCTTTTCGGCTTCAGTTTTCTCAAGACACCTAAGAAGCACAGAATCGTAATTCCTTTTAAACAAGACATCATTTATGAGTTGGTATTGTTTAGCTTTTAATCTCAGAGCTCTTTTCTTGGTATGATCCAGACGTGATGGAGCATACCCGTTCTTAAGAAAATAAATGGTGTCAGCATATGATGATTCTGCATCGTTTAGGCTTACCTCATACGCTTGTACCTCTTCAGATGAGTTCTCCGGGATTTGCGATGCTCCGGCTAACATCTTGCTGAAGCCTTGACCTCTTACGATGTTTGCTGGTTTGATCTCAAGATCATATTCTTGTAAAGCGGTAATCCAATTAGCTCTCTTTTCGCCCACGTCTTTCTGCACCAAAAGGTTTCTTACCGCCGGAAACGGTACTACGACTTTAGTGTGGGCTTTAAGCAAGAAAGGTCTGAAATATTTGATCGCTTTGAAAACAGCATATGCTTGTTTCTCTACGTCTGAGTAATCAATTTCAGCACCTTGTAAGTTCGAGCTAAAGAATGCGATTGGAGCTTCCACTTTCTCTTGATTTGCTTGGGTCAAAATCGCGGCATAGGATTTCTCTGAGGCAAAAGTGTACAAGATAAAAGATTTCGAAAAATTTGGGGTGGCCAAAGATGGAGCATTGATGATAGCTTGTTTGATTAAGTTGAACGCTTCGTGCTCATCTAGACCCCATTTAAATATGAATTCTTTTTTATCATATTTTGTAAGGGAGAAATAATACGTGAAAAATCCGGGACAAATATTTTGACAAAATTGATCTGTCTAAGGAAGGATTGCATGGCTTTCTTGTTATGGGGTATGGATATTTTGGAAATTTCCTTGATTCTGTCGGGTTCTATGTGAATACAAGATTTCGACACTATGAATCCGAGCAATTTCCCTTCGCTTAATGCAAAGAAAGATTTCTTTGGGTTGAGAGAAATCCCATACCTCAAGCATCTTTGAAAGATTTGCTCCAAATCTTTGATATGGTTGTTTCGTTTTTTGGAGTACACTGTTATATCATCCAGGTAAATCACTACTGATTTATTGACTAACCCTTTAAACACGATGTCCATGGCTCTTTGAAAGGTAGCTCCGGCATTGATCAGACCAAATGGCATCTTCCGATATGCATAAGTGCCCCATTTGGTTCGGAACGTAGTCTTTAAATGATCATCGGGATGCACCAGTACTTGATTGTATCCTGAAAATCCATCCAGGAATGACATTAATTCTGAGCCTGCTACTGCCTGTAATATTTGCTCCATAGGTGGGAAGGGAAAGTTATCTTTCTGACAGGCTTTGTTGAGATTTCAGAAATCGATACAGATTCTAATGTCTCCGTTTTTCTTCCTAACGGGCACCATATTGGATACCCATTTAGAATGCCTTACGGGGAAGATTATTCTGGCTCTCAACAACTTATTAAGCTTAGTTTTTATCTGATTTTCTAGGTTAGGGTGTATTTTTCTGAGCTTCTGCTGGACAGGTTTTTCATTGTCAATCATAGGGATAACATGTTGAATGATAGAAGTGTTGTATGTCTTTAGCTCATCGTAATTCCAGGCAAAAACGTTTTTGTATTGTCTCAGAAGACGGATATATGCTGATTTCTCTTCAGGGGCTAGGCTGTGACCTAGGTTAACGTTTTGTGGCTTCTGATCGGTCCCTAGGTTTACTAATTCATAGTTCAGGGTAGAACTGCAAAGTTTAGCATTGGCGGACCTTTTAAACCGACTTTTCAAATCATATAAATCTTCTAACTTGACCACTGATTTCGGTATAGCATTGTCAGAGCCATTTTGTTGTATTTGGTGATCATGATGGTCTTCGTCGATTATCTGATTTGAGTAGGATCCTTCAGAAGTAAGGAAATTTACGATGTCAGGATCGTCGTTGAACACTCTCCAATTGGTGATATTGTCAGGGATGGATGGTCTAAAGATTAATTCTATTGAAAACCTATCAGGACCAAAATCTTCAGAAGGGATAAGTCTAGAGGCTACGTTAGCTAACAGGTCTGCGCTCGCGTTTTGGATTCTTGGAATTGACGAGATGTTGAATGCTACGAAATGTGCAGTGAGATCTTGAACTAATGATTGATAATGCTTTAAATGACTTGACAGGCAATGTATGGTGTTACGTACCTGTTTTACGATGATTTCCAAATCTCCAAAGACTTGAAGATACTTAACATTTAATCCGATTGCTTTGTATAGGCCTTGAACCAAGGCTTCGTACTCCGCTGTGTTGTTCGTGCAATCGAACTCAAGTCTGCATGTGAGCATAATCTTGTTCCCGTCTGGGTTAATCAGAACACATCCTGCTCCTGCTCCCTCGTTGGATTTAGATCCGTCAAAATATAATTTCCAAAATAAAGATGTATTTACAGAATTATCTAAAAAACTAAAACATTTTGAGTCATCAGTTTGGGAGAAATTTTCAACTTGGGATAAAACTGAATTCTCTAAGTATGGTGAAATATGAGCATTGAAATTACCTAGGAAAGAATCTATTGCGTAATTGCCTACAATGCTGCTATTGTATGTTATGGCTTCATTTTCTCCTTCCAGTTCTGTCACTATGTATTTTTGGTGCAACTCTCGTTCAACCTTTATCTGATTTGGTTTACCATTGTATGGTAACCACATGTGTGACCAATCGGTTGAAAAATATCTGTGGAGTTTCTCTGACCAATCCCTGCTAAGAATCAAACCATAGAACTCAGGGATATCAGCTACTAGAATGTCGATAACTTGACACACTTTTGGGTTAGATGACAATCTTATGGTCACCTGATTGAGTTCACCAATCAATTCGACTTGGGATCGATCAAGTTGAACTATACATACCGCGGATTTTTGAGGTTGCACATTCAATTTGGCACATATTGACCTGGGTAAAATATTCGTTGAAGCACCATAATCGACCAAGCAATTGTGCACGTTTTTATTGAAGATTTCATATGTGAGAAGAAAAGGAGGAGTATGGGATCTCGATCTTCCTCCAATCAAGGCGATGTCATTTGGATCAATTTTATTGATCGCGTTGGTTGGAGGTCTTCCCAAATTGTGGGAAGCTACAGCTGTAGGTAAAGATGTAGTAGGCACAGCATGTAATTCTTTCATCATTATTTTCTGCTGGTGTTTCAATTTACTCAATTCATACAAAGTGATATTAGCTCTAGTCTTCTTCATGTCATCAATGATGTTATATTCCATTTCATCCGACACTATTAGTGTTCTTGATGGAGGCGTTTGATCAGATTGGACTGGGCTAAGCTGGGTTGCTTTAGCAGTTGTCTTTTTTGTTGCGACCTTTTCTTTTGTTGCAGGGTTTGCGCCCTTTTGTTTTGGGGTAGTTAGGGGAGGATCAAGTTGATTTTTTCTTCTCGTGCTAACAGGAAATGCTTATTGATCCTCTTCTTGTGGGAGGATGAAGTCCCACATTCCTTGTAGTTTTACGACCTCTTCCTCGTCGGTCTGCCCTTCAGTGGTATTCTCTTCTTCTTCGTCTTCTTCAGATTCAACGTTTGAGACAACACTAGGTGGTTTTACCTCCATGGGAGGATTTCTTTTAAAAGTCCTAAAGGGCTTTTTCGAAGAAGTCTCTGCTACTTGTTTCTTAATATCAATCATCTCATTGGACATGGCTTTCAACACTTTTTGTAATCCTTCCAAATCGAAAGGGTCTTTCGTTTGCTTCTTCTTGGTGTCTTCTTTGAAAGAGATCTTCTTAGATTTGCATTCTTCTATAGCAGATCTCTTTTCTAGGGCTACCACGTGTTTTTCCACTGCTAACGCTTCTGTCAAGTTGTCGACTAAGGTGGTCTTGTTTGCCCTATCTACGAAGATAGCCAAGTTTGGAGGTAAAGCCGTGATGTACCATTCACATCTTACTTCCTCGCTGGGTTGTGAAGCAGCGAGGATTTTGTTGAGGATCTTATTGAACCGTAAGTTAAAATCTTTAATGGGTTCTCTAGCCTCAGCCTTAAGATTAGATAGGTCATTGATCAATGTCGCCGTGGATCTGTCATCACCAAACTTGGTGAGGAACTGACTTTGAAAAATGTCCTAGCTTGTGATGGATCCGGAAGGTAACGAAAAGTACCATGACTCGGCTGTTCCTTACATTGTATAAGGGAAAAGCCGGACAACAGCGTCTTCGTTAGTGACTCCGTTGAGATTAACAGAAAGCATGAAATTATTGATATGTTCCTCGGCTAGCATGCCTGCTTCCGGATTGAATTTAGGCATCCATTTCTCAGGATGGGCCGGTATAGGGCTCAGGGGTGGAGGCATTAAAACCACCCCAGGATTGTTCCATGGAGACTAGGCCATCGTTGAGATGCTAGTTAATGGAAGTGCAGAAGATGATCCCTGATGCTGAGAAGATGAAGATACTAAGATCTTTGATGTTTGAAGAGGAAGGTTTGTATAAGATGGGTGAGTGAGTTGGAATGAAAGAGTGGGTGGTTGACTTCGCGGTGAGGGAGTTGATATGGACGAAGTGGATGAAGGAGTCTTACTGTCAGACTCTGGTGGTGTTTTCCTTGCTCTTTTCCTGGTAGGGAGAGGGAGTTCACTTGGTTGTATGCCAAATTTTTCACTCTTTAATCTGGTAACGGGATGAGCAGGATTGTACTACGAAGTCACGCTGCTTTTGGATTTATCAGACTTCTGGTTAAAAATAGAGAATCCCTGGAGTTTATGAATCAAAGTTTGAATTTCAGGGGGTTCAATGATAGATTGGTCTGATATATTTGAATATGTAGCAGTGGTAGATACTCGAGCGACTTCAAATTCCGGGTTTAACCGTGTTGGAGAAGTCGAGGGAGTTGATGAGGGTGTATTACTCTCAGAATGGTATTTAGATATTGCTTTAGGTGCCATTCATAGTTCGTGCCCTCCTTCTAGCGCCAAATATGTTGAGGGCCTTGAAATCGGGTCAACAACAAGGGGGATACCCACCCGGTCGGGAACCTGGTTGGCGGCTCTGTGCCCGTTTGGTGTAGCGGGTCCGACTAGGGATAATGGGACCAGCTTCCCGATCTAAGGGGTGTGTGTGTGTAGAGTTTGGTGATGTGTGTGTGTGTAGAATATGATAATGAAAATCTGGAATTATTTATGAGCTAATTTAATTCTAAACTCTGAGACTGAATTTTATACTACTTTAATCTATCAAGAACAACACATCTAATCTACGCTAACCCGGGATAAAACTTTTTCCATTATGCGATCTAGAAAGATTTCACACAATAACTGGTAATGAATATTATTCAGCTATTATGAGAATATAAATCAATTAAGATGAACCATCCTGCATAAAAAGTTAAGCAAAACGGTTGTGAACAGCATATCACATAATCAGTTATTCATGTATTAAGCACAAATCAATGACTCCACCGTACAAAAGTGCCAAATGGTAGTCCACTCATTCATACATTAACATATAAACAACATCAGCTGTATATTACTCTAAGAATGTGAGTAGAAATTCGTCAAGAGATAAAAGTACCATTTATGACTGATTTTATACTCACATACCTTAAGCAATAACGATCTATTTCTACTTACTTCTAATGCCTACTAAGAGTACAGAAGTGCAACATCAGTAGCAGGTATTAAAATGCAAACATAAATAAATCTCGATCCGTCCATTCATCAAAAACCCCCTCCGAGGGTGCAAAAGTGCATGTTCTGAGGACAAGTTTTTTGACAAATTTCCGGACCCTTCTCCAATGCAACGAGAAGGGTTAAATACTACTAACCGGCTAATTTTAATTACACAAATTTAGGGAACAGCTTCAAATGACCGCCCTTTTACTAAAACAAATTTATTTCTAAAAATTGAATCTAATTTCTAACCATTTCTGTATCTGCTCCTTCGTGCTGTAAGCGATGCGCTGTTCGCCGTGAAAGAGTCGGCTGCTTGTCCTTTCCTTTTGTTCAAGCTTGAAAATTAGAAATAACAAGAGCTGGCACCTCTTTCTAACGAACTAGAAGATATTTTTGAAAGTGTTCTTCTGGAGGAGTGTCTTCACGGCGTGTATACTTAGTACAACTCAGATTTCTTTCAAACTGATTGTGTTATTGCTATTTCGGTTTCCGACCGTGCGAATGACTCAATGAGTTGGGGATTTTGTTGCCTGAACGATTTTCTCAATTGAAACTTGTTTCCATTCTTTGTTCCAGGTTTTTCTGAGACGTCTTTCCCCTTAAGCGTTTTTCTTTTTGCTTTACCCAATTTGGGACTCAGGATCTTTCATAAACGCTTTGCTTTTGTGCGCCTTTGACTCTGAGTCCTAGATATCCTATTCCCATCAGCATTTGTTGAGTGATACTCTGGAATCCGCGGCCCTGCTATATGCGGTATCCATCTGCGAAGTCATCTCCTCTCTGTTCTTCTAGCTCTGGCGCTTTTCCTTAGATGTTTCCTGCATATAGATTTATATCAGTTGCTGACTTATAGTTCACGTAAATGAAAAGAGACAGAAGAAAAGATTGACATGAAAGCAATTAAGTTCTAATGAATGCATAATCATGTCACCCATTATGACTTGACTCTTCGAAAAACGCAACATGATCATCTTTGGATACATAGGCGTACAATCATTAATTTCCCGTAAGGTGCGCGCCTAATTTTGGGCTCACAGATCATGCCGAGGAATGCCTGCGACGAATGGCTTCTGTGATTTGCATCGCAGCATCGAAGATTGCGATGTAAATAAGTGGTATCGCAGCAATTGATGGTCTCATTCGTCGCAAACCATAGATCGCAGGTCGCAGCTTTGCATGGTCGCAAATCGCATATCGCAAGATCGCAAGGTCGCAAGGTTTTCGCTTTGTCACTTTGTGCTGCTTATGCGACATTGCGACGTGCGACGTCGCATATCGGCCGTCGGCGGTTCTTTAGGTTTTCCCCTTTTGAGCGCTTTTAATGCACGCGGTGCGATGAGTTCTCGCGTCGCTCCCTTTCAGTGTATTTATGCGCTTTGGGAGAGCGCCTCTTTCTCCTTTGCGACGTGATATAGCTCTTAGGGAGTTAATACAAAAGATTTTTCAAACAAAAATATTTTTTGGATTTTTTGGTTAAGGGTCCCCCTTTGCTTGATGTTATTACTAGTATCAAACAAAGAGGGGGGTTGTTGGTGACCACAACAGATCCCTGGAAGATGTTGAGGCTAAAGTTGTTTTGTTTCTTTTCTTTGCTACAACTTTTGTGAAACCTTCCGACTCCTTTGTTAGAGATTGGAGTTTCAGGGTTTCCATTTATGTCAAAGAACAATCAGAGAATAGATGGCCATATTCATGGGAGATTTTGCATCAAAATGGTAAATGATCGTAATCAACGGTTTGAAGTCAAACTTCATCATGAGAGAAAATCTCAATGGACTTTGGTAATGGTTTTAAGATGTTTATATATATGCATATTTGAGCATAAGAAGTCTACCTTCCCCTCTTTGTTAATTTGTTAGGTCCCTATAATACTAGTGTAGACTATTTATTGTTATTGTTAGTGTAGCCCCCTATTTTTATTGTTGTGTCGATGTAGCCCCCATATTATTATTGTTCTGCCCCATAGGAGCCCACTATTTTTATTGTTGTGTACTTACATTATTGTTGTTATGTATGATTTACTTATATTGTGACCCCTTAGACTTATATATATACCAAGGAGGTCATGTCATCTGTATGATCCAAGAACTGTTCATTTATGTGATGTAAAAGGAGGCTTTCCCCTCAAAGAGGCTTATTTTGAAGTCATTGATTTATTTCTTCTTTTATTTTGTGACTTTCTTACATAACATTTGTTATGAGATCTTTGGATTCTAGGGTTTCACTGCTTCAAATAGGTCATCTTGGCATTTTCAATATAATTTTTTTTCTACAAAGCCTAAGAAGATAAAATTTTGACCACATGGAGCCAAATATTGGTGAACTTCATGTAGAAATTTCAGATCTTGGTTCACTACATTTTCTGAGATATGGTCTAAAGAAGTTAGGATTTCTCCATGCTCCAGAATTTAGTCTCAAATAGGTGACCTAGGGAAAATCATCATAACTTTCTCTTCAAGCATCAAATTTGAATTTCGTTAAAAGTGAAAGAAAGTGCACAAAATTTAGTTTTTTTTTTTATGAATTTTAGTGTCGAATGCTAAAAAAGTGACACATGGCATTCCATACAAGTTCACTCTACTAAAATAGTCCATAATCAGGTCATCATGGGGGATTTGGCATAAATTTATCTTGAAGAATACAATATTGGTATGACTTATTGAATTGGAAAGAATACTTAGATGGATAACACAAGATAAAATTTCATACCTTGTAAGGTCGTAACTGCAAATATAAATTAGTTTCAATATTGAGCTCCTAAAAGCAAGAAAAAGGTGTGTATTTTTTAAAAACGTTTTCTTAAATTTTGTTTAAAAAATCAATTTGAAGTGATTCAAAGAGAATAGTGAAGCATATATATCATTGTTTTATTCCAAAATTCCTAGAAACAAAATAAATGGATACACCTAGTAAGAAACCAGAAAGTTCTACTGTGATGCATGACAAAGAGGAAGAAATGCAACATGATATATCAAAATTACAAGACAAGTGCAACAATTTTTTCTCTCGCAAAGAGTTACAAAAAATTAATTCAAATATGTTGATAGTGTTGGAATTCCTTAAACCAAGGGGGTATCCTCGATGTGAAGTCCCAATTCGACCTCACACCATTTGGAGTAGGATCCCCATTCGAAGTATCAACCTGACTACCATGTATACTTGTAGATTTTCCTTGGCTAAAAAGTTCAACACAAGAGAGTAATACATAGGTATTTTAGGATCAACAAGTGAGTATGCCTTGTGAAACATTAAATGAGGAAAGTATCAAGGCCCTACTCAAATGGAATAGAAAAGTGGGCCCTTGAAAGACAAGTAATAGTACTAATATAGAAAAGGTGCATGAGCATATACCTAAGAATGAATCATTGATCAAACAACAAAATAGTTCACAAGGAAGTAATGATTGTTAAAGAAAATAAGCCACAACTTCAACAAGATAAGTACTAAAGCCACTGAAATAGTTCAATTTCCTTAGTACAGACGAAAACAACATATATTGCAAACATTCAAATAATATTATTACAATATTCACGTCACATGCATGAAAGTGTGTTGACTCAACACGATTCTGAATTAAGTAAAAATTCCAAGATACATCAAGACAGTGAACACCAGTAGCCCCAATAGTGGAGCATTAGAGCAGTCACTCGATCCCCCAAAACAACTATCTTTTTCCCTAGTTCCTGGTAGGAGGAGCCAAGGTGAAAAGTGATTTACATGAGAAATGTGGGTGTATATATAACAAATGGGGTGACAATTCACCTCACTTGTGACTCTTGTACTACCCTCATCCCTGTTTGAATCCTCAATAACCTTTTTAATTCCTACATGACTTTTCACATTACATAGATAGCTCTTGGAATTCCATTTTACATTATATTTTCCAATATAGAGTTCATATAATCCATAAAATGATGTTGCACATGATGACTCATGACATGACATGACATGAAACTAATGATATGGACTACATGATGATGTGGCATTATCAACTCATTCTTTTATACTGCTTTATTTGTGTTTCCTGAAAGATGGAACATGTTCTTCTTCTTCCTCCTTCATCTAGCTTGAAAGTAAGGAGTCTTCAACTTGGTGTTGACCTTTGATCTTTTGTTGTACTCTGGTGTTCCTTCGTCTTCTCACATGATGATCATCTTGTATCTTTAGCTCCATAGGTATCTTATAGCATGGTATCCTTCTCCTTTTCCTCCACCATCATCCTATCATGATAAGATAGGGTAACAACAACTAAAAACCACTCATTACAAGCTGACATCAGTTTGTAAACTCCTAACTTAACATGTTTCATGAAATCACTTGTTAGGGCTAGAATCGGGTGACTAATTAAGTGATTGACCCAGGGATTGTGCAGTTACATAGGGTAAGGTCTGGGACTGAGGCTTGACACTACATAATGCGCAGTTCAGGATAGCCAGGGTCAAAAGATTACGTAGTTGAGGGGTTCAAGAGCTCAAGGTTGGGGCTTGAAGCATGAGGTTGCACAATGCACAATTCTGGAAGGGTATACTTAAGGACTTGCATAATTGAGGACTCGAGAGGTAAAGCTTAAGGTTTGAGCCTTGGATTTTCAGAATTCATAGTTTTGAGAGGTCAGGCTTAGGTGACTACACAGTTGAGGAGATAAAGAGATTGGGGTTGAGCCTTAAGGCTTGAAGTTGCCCAATGCACAATTCCGGTAGGAGAACAAATTAGGAGATTGTGCAATTTTAGGATTCAAGGGCTCAAGATTGAGGCTTGAGGCTTGATGTTACGCAATGTAGAGTTATAGAGGGAGAAAAATCTTATGGATTGTGCATCTCAAGATGTTAGGTTGAAAGCTTGAGACTTGACACTATGCAATGCATAATTGTGGTTGACTAGGGGTATAAATTGTGTAGTTTTGGAGCTCAAGGGTAAAGGTTGGGAATTGTGACTATGCAGTGCGTAGTTCCAAGAGGCGAGGTCAAGGATTGATGGTTGATACTACGCAATGAGTAGTTCAGGAAGGCTGAGTGAGTCTAGGGTGCTTGGTAAGGAAGTTTTCTAAATTTGGCTAAGTATGGGATTAGTGAGGCCAAAGTGAACAAGGACAAGACTTGAGGATGATCACGCACTTGAAAAGTTTATGATGCAAAATTTACCACTCTGAACACATTAACACCATACTTCCCTATTAGCGATGACATTTTGATGACTTACCCCAAGTACGACACAAAAGGTACACTTTGCGACGACATTGACAACACTTGTGTGAAAATGCTTAAAACTTCGAGAATGAGTGCGATACGTGTCTACATGATAAGAATGACTCATTAATACCAAGGGGTGGAAATGTGAAGTTTGGTTACACTTTTTTCCCTTTTTGGAGAAAAGAATATCATTTTTATAAGTTCTTCAACTTTCGGCAAGCCAAAGTAATTTTTTTGTTTAGAATTTCATTTTACAATAAAAAGGAAACTTGTCAGAAATTTTATTAGCTTTATATTACTTATTTTTTGGAATTTTTTTATTGACATTTGATATGTCAACTTAGCAATTATTTGACTCTGTGTTCTTTAAAAATCAAGGGATTCATAACACACCATGTTTTTTAGCACTAGTGTATTCTTTGTTAACTTGACGTTTTTGAAAAACAAAAATGTGTTGCAACAATCTAGAGAGACTCTACTTCGATATCATTATATTTATGAAACCAACTAATGAACATCATAATTACTAGAATTTTTTGAATGGAACAAATATGAAAAAACTCTAGATTTTGAAGATGTTTAGCTAAGCATCCAATTTCTGAACATATCAGTTATAAACTACAAATCTAAAAACCACCCATTACAGAAGGTAGACAAATGTAATGAACCAGAATTTTTTCATATTTTTTTGTAGTGAATTTTGGAAGATACATATTTTTGATTTCAGTGAACCATAATGACCTTCAGAAAAATTTTGCACACAATTTTTTAGAAAATTAATTAATATTAGCAAATTTCTATGAAATTTCATAAAATTTATATATACTGAAAGTAGATTCAATTATGAAAATTGTGGTTTTTGTTCTGACAAAAAATTCGTCATATTTAATGGAGTTTAAGCATTCCAAAATTGGGAAAACGTGACTAGAGCTGAGTTGTTGCAGAGTTGCAGGTTAAAACAGTTCGTCTGAATTAAAATTACATTCAGTCGAATTTGTGTTTGTCGTCAACTCCCATTAAAATAAATAGAAAAATAATTCGACCGAATTATTTTAAAAGTTCAGCTGAATTAATTTTGAAAGTTCTGTGGAAAATGTGTCAATATTTTCTGTCGGCCACAAAAATGAAATGATGCGAACCTCCGAAAAAATGTTTCGCTCGAAAAAATATAAATACGTGGAGCCAAAACTTCAGTTTTGCACACTTTTCTCATTTGGAGTAAAGTTTCAAGGTAAATCTTTTCTTTGGGATGAACCTTTTGCAGGAAATTTTTTGGCCTTAATTTTTAAAGTAAGTCTTTTAAGCTAAATTTTTTAAGTGAGATTTTTTAGCTTAATTTTTAGAGTCAGTTCTTTGGGCTGAATTTTTAAAGTGATATTTTTTAGCTTAATTTTTAAATAATTCTTTTGGGATGATTTTTTAAATTAAGAATTTTTAGCTTAATTTTTAAAGTAAGTTTTTTGGGCTTAATTTTTAAAGTAAGTCTTTTAGGTTGAATTTTTAAAGTGACTTTTTTGCTCTGAATTTTTAAAGTGAGTTTCTTTTAGAATAAACTTTTTTGACTGAATCTTTAAAGTGACTCTTTTTTAAAGTAACACTTTTGTGCTCAATTTGTAAAGTGAGCTTTTTGGTCTAAATTTTGAAAGTGAATTTTATTGCATGATTTTTTGAAATTGACTTTTTTGTGTTGGATTTTAAAAATCTACATAGATTGAATTATCATGGGAAATCAAAGAAATTGCAAGAGAAAATATGATCAAACAAGAGGCATTGAGGAGCATAGAGAATACATGAGAAACTATTACGAAAGAAAGAAAGAAGAACGCACAAATATTGAAAGGGAAATCAATCTCAACTAGAAGTTGAAACTGGTATGTAAATGTAAATATTATAAATGATATTTAAAATTTAGCTAGTGTATTGTGAAATTCAACTTTTATTTGATGAACTAATTTTAAAAATATTTTGCAATGTAAATAGAGAGAGATATTCTTCATAACATTAATGATGAGATTGAAAATCTTGAAAAACAAAGTGAAAAAGATAATGAACCAATGATGAATGATGTCGTTGAAAATGTTGAAAGAGATTCAAATGAAGAAGTTGAATCACCATCAAGTATGTATATATACATGTCATGTGTATTATTGAAGTTATACATATTTATTAATTTAAATTTCATTCAAACTCTATTTTTAATTTGATTATTTAATGAATATTTATACCCATTTATGTTTAATTTTAATATGTACAAATGAAATCAATATCGATGATGAGATGTTAGAAAATGTTAACACTGATATATATGGAGATAAAAAAGATGACCATATTGTATGATATCGTGTTAAGGTCATTATTGAGAAGTTCTTCAAATATGAAAATGTGACATTTCAAACTCAAATTTTGAGAGGTCTCTTAACATCAAAGAAATTAAAAGACGCTACAACTCTATTGGGTATTCAAAAATCAACGAAAGATAAAGAGGTGAAGGAAAATATGATTCAAAATATAAGTAGTGCTTTAAAATCAATTGGAAGATCTAGACATACAAGTAATATAAATGCACGTAGAGAAATACAAATGGAAATGGTTTCGTCAAGTACTAAAGAAAATCGTTTGGTAAAATCTATGGCAAAAATATTAGGGACCTCACGAAAAACATTGCACAAACATAGGAAATTTCAATTACAAATAGATGTAAATGATGAGCTCGCTTGTTGGACAATTATTTTTAGGAAACCATAGAAAGATAGACTTGGATAAGATGTTAAAAAAATAGTATATGAATATAGGATGAAAAATTCCCTTGTTTCACCAAAAACAAGGGATGTGATGCAGCGAAGAATATCATGAAATAAGTATGAAGAACATGCAAAACATATCTTGGAAACATATCTTTGAAAACATTTTGGAAAAATTCACCTCCTCCTTGATAAGATTTATGACTCATTGAAAGGTCGTGGAATAAAATTCAATTAACATTGGATATGGTCAGATGGATGCGCAGGTCAATTTGAATCTTCATGATAATTCTTTTGGTTGTGTCGTCTTCATAAGAAAACCCACATTAAACATCATTGAAATCTATTTGAGACTGGTCCTTGAAAAGGAGAACATGATGGTGCAGGGGCATGTACAAAATGAGCACTTCGAAGATATCAAATGGACCACTCTACAGACAGACGTGTTTCAACTAAACGATTTCTTCAATGGTGCAATGCTGCACTAAGCTATCAGACTAACCCATCAAGGGAGTTACGAAGGTATGTACATATATGTACAAATTAACTTGTATATAGTTTTAATATATGATAATTTTTATTAGTTTTTTAATTTTAAACATTTATAAATTATGTAGTTTAAACAATATGACAATGATTATCTTCAACATATATAAATTGTATTTTAAATAACATATTTAAATTGTTGTTTGAATTTACTATAGGTTCTTTTGGCATATTGGAGTCGAAGATGTAGATAGAATGATTACATATGAAGTTGAAATAGTAAAAGGGGCTCGAAAATTGCATTCAATGAAAACAAAGGATTACTGAAATGTGTTTACATTTGATAAAAAAAAATATTCGTGTTTTTGTCTTATTTGCATAGAGGACACACAATCCAATGATCTTTGCGAAAACAATATGTATGTAAAACCTTGGCAACATACATAACTAAATACAAAGGGGAAAATGTCAGTTGCAAGCTTTGAATAGATGGAATTAGAGGAGACTATAGTATCATCTGAAGGTGATAGAGTTTCTGATCTTGTTAGAGAAGGTAACATTTCAGTTGATTTCAATATATATATATATATATATATATATATATATATATATATATATATATATATATAGATATCTGTTTTATGTTTTTAAAATCAATGTGTATAAGTATCTAGATAATAGTTAAAATATAGAGCTCTAGAAATAGATAATAAAATCAAGTCCATATTGATAAAGTTAATTTCATGTAAATTATGATCTAAATTTACACTTGTTTTATTGTGCAGGAGATGTTTTTGTTGTAGTTGCACCCACTAACAACATAGAAAATGTCAAGTATTATTTGATGTGGTGCACTGAATGAAAGATGAAGTTATTGGAAGACTATGATGATAAAAATTTTATATATGAAAGAAGGTCTATTATACTGAAAGGTTATTTTTTCCAAGAAACTCACCAAAATGAGAATAATTACTTTCAATACTATCAACCCAATATCATAAGTTGTCAATATAGTCACTTGGTGTGTGCAGTGCGCATAAAGTTGATTGAAGTTCAATAAAAAAAAAAATTGAAAGTTAAAAAATGGAGAATGTCAAAAGTTGACCATGAGCGGATCATTGAAGATGGCATTCCATTAGATTTTTTTTAATTGAACAACCCAACGATTTCTTAGATACTTGGATTCATCTTTGAGAATTTAGAGTCAAGCTCATTGTCATCATTTCTTTTTGTGCACTCTTAAGTTGTACATTCTTAAGAATGTGATGATGTGAAAGCGATATTCATTGGGTTTGGTATTGAGCTACAAAGTTATATGTATACTTCTTGTTATGTAGACCTGTATTGGGGATTTACTGCTCTGTTAATTTGTGATGTATACTGTGTTGTTACTGCTCTATTAATTTGTGATTGTAGTTGGTTGAGTCGAACGTTGTTACTTCTCTATTAATTTTTGATTGTGGTTGGTTAGGTCATTTACTAAGAATCATTTGCTAACATTATAGGAATGATTAAATGCAAAATGTACCAACTAAATGCAAATTTACTTTCATTTCTACATATCCATGAACTTAAAGTATATGTAAAACCTTTAAAAGAATCAAACCATGCACATGCATCATGCAAATTATTATCATTGTTCGACATCTACATCAAATTATACTTGATTCATTCAAATGAAAAATGCAGACCACATTATGTAATTTGCAATTTTAATAGATTCATTTGAAATAAGTCTTGAAGACAAAACAGATTTTAAAAAAAACCTAAGAATCGTCTACTAACATTATAAGAATGGTTGAATGAAAAATGTACCATCTAAATGTAAATCTGTAAAACAGTTAAAAGAATTGAGCCATGCATGCATCATGCAAATTGTGGGCCATGTTTTATAATGCAATTTTATCTAATTTATGTAAATATGCATTCAAAGAACTTTATATTAAATTTAGCTATCAACTGACATCAATAGTAGCCTTTCTATACATGAATGTAAAATTTACATGTACCATATTTTATAATGCAATTTTAAGTTATCATTGTTTTAGACATCTACATCGAATTATACTTGATTCATTCAAATGCAAAATGAATACCACATTTTGTAATTTGCAATTTTAATATATTCATTTTGAATAATTCAAGACAAAATAAATTTAAACAAAACCTAAGAATCATCTACTAACACTATAGGAATGGTTGAATGCAAAATGTACCAACTAAATGAAAATATGTAAAACATTTAAAAGCATGAAGCCATGCATGCATCATGCAAATTGTGGGCCATGTTTTATAATGTAGTTTTCTCTAACTTATGTAAATTTTCATTCAAAGAACTTTATATTAAACTTTAACTATCAACCGACATCCATAGTAGCCTTTCTATACATGAATGAAAAATGTACATGTACCATATTTTATAATGCAATTTTAAGTTATCGTTGTTTTAGACATCTACATCGAATTATACTTCATTCATTCAAATGAAAAATGCAAACCACATTTTGTAATTTGCAATTTTAATAGATTCATTTTAAATAAGTCAAGACAAAACAACTTTAAACAAAACCTAAGAATCATCTAATAACATTATAGGAATGATTGAATGCAAAATGTACCAACTAAATGCAAATTTACTTTCATTGCACTACATATTCATGAACTTAAATATGTAAAACCAAGTTGTGAGCATCAAACCATACATCAATTGTACCAAGCAAAATGTACATAATCTCCAAACTTAGCATGTATTAAATGAAAATTTACTTTCATTGCACTACATATTCACGAACTTAAATATGTAAAACCAAGTTTCAAGCACCAAACCATACATCAATTGTACCATGCAATATGTCCATAAACTCCAAAATTATCATGTATTAAATGCAAATGTACTTTCATTTCACTACATATTCATGAACTTAAATATGTAAAACCAAGTTTTAAGTATCAAACCATACATCAATTGTACCATGCAAAATGTACATAAACTCCAAAATTAGCATGTATTAAATCATAATAAAGAGTTCAACATTTAAAATATGTCAAAATTTTTAAAATATATAATAAAAAGTTGTCAAATCATAAGCTGCATCAATTCATAATAAACAATTTTACTTTAAATATATCCAAAATTTATATCATGATAAAAGTAAATATAACATTAAAAAATTGTCAAATAAAAAGTTGCATCAATTTAGACAATCTCGCTCTAATATACGATCTATCAACCTCCTAGTGCTCTCATTTGAATCATGGGTGCCCTGCACAACATGTGTAATTGCATATATACGTAATATTATGTAATTTAAAATTAAATTTTAATGTTTTTGATGGAGGGACCATGGGGCCTACGCGCCTTTTCCTATCCTCCCACGCACAATTTATTCTACCGCTCGACCGTAGGCTAGTCCATGGGCTTGACACTTGGTAAAAAAGGCTAACTTTTGAGTTTATGTTTTATTTGGACATTCATTGTATTGTGCAAGGGTTTGGAGGATGGTTGGAGGGGTTTTGACCACGCGACCTCATGCATCTTTGCAATGGAAAATTCTTTGCCTGTGTGTGTTTTCTAGCTGGTTCTCCTCCACACCGTGGCCATTTCTGTGCTCAAAACTCAGTAAACTTGGAATATTTATTGCTTTCTTCTCTCGTTTATATGGATATATTGTTCCTATTTTTTAATGGTTTCTTTGTTTCCTCCACAAGGATCTCCCTTCTTACTAGAACTGCCTGCTCTTGCTGCCAAGGTGAGTTTTTCATTCCAATTTCATTTACAATCTTCTTTCTCATTTTTCTATCCCTTCGGTGCATTTCCTCGTAGGGTTTCGCTCTTCTGGGCACTATGGCCATTTTCAAAACAAGTGTATCTAGCTTGGTTCTAGGTTTTGAACCCTAGTGGTTCCTCTGGTTTGACAGGGTTTCAAAATCAAATTTTTGTCTTCAATGTGGCCCTCTCGGCCTTGACAAAACCCTTGGGTTGCCCTCATAAGTATTCCTTCCTTCTGCCAGGCTCTCTATATCAATTCTCCTTTCTTCAATGAGGTTCATGTTCTTCTTTTCTAATATGGTTTCTTCGTTTTGTGTTTGCAGGTGTGATTCTTTTGGTGGGGCTTCTCGACATCACCTTGGCCCTGGTTTTTCCTGTGTAACAAGGTAGGGTCGTTCTATTTATCCCCTTTCTTAGTTTTTAATGCTTTGTAAAATAAAACCCTAGTGGGTTCTATGTATAACCCTTGGTCGACTATGCTATATATCATCGATGTTTTTCCTTGGTGTATTCTCGGTCATTTGGTCGAAACCCTAACTGGGTTGTTTTCCTGCTTGTCAAATATTTCTATGCTGGTTTTGTAATTTATATGTGGATTGTGGATACTCGTTTTGTAAATAGAACCTTGGAAAATGAAAGAGGAATTTTGATAATACTGCTTGTAAATGCTTATTTAAGTTACACAGATGATTACCTGCAATTTATGATTTCATGCACTGTCTTGAAATTTCTTCACTTCGGCTACATCCTGTATGAACCTGAGGTTCTGGAAATTTAAGTTACTGCTTTCTTTTTCCTGAAAATGGTTACAACAACTTACAAAACATTTTGAACAACAACCTAATACAACATCTTAGAACTCATTTATTAAAAGAAAACTCGAAGGTCTAATTTCTTCACATACACACAAACATTCCTATTTCTTTCCAAGAATAGCCTCCCCTTGGGTGGATTTGGGTTGGTTTATACCTTCCCAGATGGTTTTGAGGTGGTTGAGAAACTACCATTCAGTTAACAACTAACTGGAAAAAACCAAATTTTTTTATTTTTACCTACTTTAACTAATTTGACTGGTAAATTAATTTAACTTTTCAAATAAAAACTTAAACAAAACTCATTTCTGTCCAACAGCAAATAGCGAGCCCATCCAGCTGTGACTCTTTAGTTGGATGCTCCTGCATCAGGCTCCCGTGGAAATTTGAATTCGTGGCTCCTATCCATGAGCTCTTCAATAGAGTACTCGATTGCTTAGATCTATGTAGCATTGAACCAAGAATAGTCCTCAATAGGGTGCTTCTTCCACTTGACCAGATACTGCAAATATTCTTTCTTCTGTGTCTTCTTGGCTACTTAAGTGTCCAAAATATGTTCGATTTCCAGCCGTTGTGCCACAGGCATCTGCTTAATCCATGGTTCCTCTTCATCCTGAGTATTATGTGTTTGACTCCCCGAATCATCTTCCACATCAACAACAACATATGGGTATAGATATGGCACATCAAAAATGGTCGAGATTCCTATACTCGGAGGTAAATTCAACTCGTAAGCGTTTGCAGAAAACTTCTGAAGAATTCTATAAGGCCTAATATTTTTCATCTTCGATTTGTTATACTCTCCTTTTGGAAACCTCTCCTTTCATAACTGTGCTAAGACCAGGTCTCCTACTTCGAACCTACCTCCCTTCTTCTCAAATCTGCTCTCTGTTTATACCTTTGGCTGTTGTCTTGTAGCTTTTGTTTGACCTACTCATGCAGATCATTGATTGTGTTTGTGAAGTCTTCCCCATCAACACTCTTGCACTCCAAGTGACCTAAATCCCACAACTCAAAGATTCCATGTGAATGCATTCCATATAAGATCTAGAGAGGTCTCTTTCCAGTACTTCTGTGGGGTGATTCATTGTAGGCAAATTCAGCCTGCGCAAGCACATGATCCCATTGTCTGGAATTTTTTCCAACCAGGCTCCTTAGAAGATTTTGCAGACTCCTGTTCACAACTTCAATTTGTCCATCTGATAGTGGATGGTATGCCGAACTGAAGTTTAATTTGGTGTCTAATTTCTTCCACATTGTCCACCAGAAATGGCCTTTGAACTTCACATCTCTATCTGAGATGATGGAATTTGGCAAGCCATGTAATCTGACTATCTCTGAAAAGAACAAGTGTGCTACTTGTATGGCATCGCTTGTCTTCCTACACAGAATGAAATGTGCCATCTTCGTGAAACAATCCACCACCACCATGATGGAATTGTAACCCCTCTATGCCTTCGGAAAACCTAAGACAAAGTCCAAACTGATTGAGTCCCAAGATCTGTTTAGAATGGGTAAGGGTGTATACAACCCTGCATTCTGGCTGCGTCCCTTTGCATGCTGACAAACCCTGCATCTGGTTACAAATCTCTGTACATATCCTCTCATTATAGGCCAATAATAGAAGTGGCTCAGCTGATCCAAAGTCTTATCTACTGCAAAGTTCCCAGCAAAACCTCCACTGTGCTTTTCCTCGATCAAGTTCTCCTGCATGGAACACTCAGGAATGCACAATTGTCCTCTTTTGAACAACAATCCTTCTTGTATATTATAGTCCAACCATGGGCTATTGTCTCTCAACAGTGGATTTTGGCAAGCTTCATAAGCTTCCTTAAAATCTGCATCCGCCTCATACAAGTCCTTAAGATACTCGAATCCCAACACTTTTACTGTACTTTCTTGTAGTATTAAGCTTCTCCTACTTAACGCATCCACCACCTTGTTGGCTTGACCACTGATGTGCTTTAGAACAAATGTGAAGCTCTGTAAGTACTCCACCCATTTCACATGCTTATGATTCAACTTGTGTTGCTGCATAATGTACTGCAGAGCAGAATTATCTGAAAGAAAAAAAAAAACAAATTCCTTAGCCAATAGATAATGTCTCCAATGTTTCAATGCTTAGACGACTAAATAAAAATCCTTGTCATAAGACATATACTTTTGCCTGCTCTCATTTAATTTCTTGCTGGAGTATGCTACTGCCTTATCTTCTTAACTGAGAACTACACCAATGGTTGTTCCACTAGCATCACAATGAGCTTGAAAAAGTTTGTTGAAATCCAGTTGTCTTAGGACTAGTCTTTCAGTGATCTTCTTCAAAAGCTGAAAACTCCTTTCAGCTGATATTGTCCAATGAAAAGGATGATTTTCCTTTTTAATGGTGTCTACCATAGGTGCACAAAAACCACTAAAATTCTTAATAAACTTCTTGTAAAAACCTTCCAGTCCAAGGAAACTTCGTACCTCAAATAATGTTTTGGGAGATGGCCAACCAACTATGGCTGTAATATTTTTTGGGTCCATCTTCAACTTATTCTTAGAAATTAAAAAACCTAAATAAATCAATTCTTTCCTGAAAAATGAACATTTTTTCAAATTTATTAGCAGTTTTTCTTGCTGAAATTTTTCTAGCACATACTTGACATGACGAAAATGTTCTTCCTTAGTCTTTCTGAAAATGAGTATATCATCTAGATATACAATCATGAATTTCCTTCAATACTTCGTTCATCAAACGCATGAACGTGCTAGGAGCATTGCTCATGCCAAATGGCATCACTAGCCACTCGTATAAGCCCTCATTTGTCTTGAAATCCATCTTCCACTCATCACCTTCTCGAATTCTGATTTGGTGATAACCGATTTTCAGATCTATCTTTGAAAAGTATGCTGCTCCAGTAAGGCAATCCATCATATCATCCATCCGAGGTAAAGGGAACCTATACCTGATGGTGATCTTATTTATCGCTCTGGAATCAGTGCACATCTGCCATTCACCTCCTTTCTTGGGAGCTAAAATGGTAGGAACAACACAAGGACTCAGACTCTCTCGAATCAGTCCTTTGTCCAACAACTCATGTACTTGTTTTTTGATCTCCTCATTGTCCTTTGGACTCATTCGGTAAGCAGCCTTGTTTGGAAAACTAGCTCCCGAAATGAAGTCAATGTGATGAATAATGTTCTGCTTTGGTGGCAATTCGTCTAGTAGATCATCTACTACAATATCGCTAAATTCCTGCAACATGTCCTGTATCTCCACAGACAAATCGGTAATCTCGGTATGCAGCAATACTACTCTAGGTTTTTGTAAAACTGCATAATTTATCTCATTTTCCTTAACCTGTCACAGAAACTCCTTTCTGCCTATGAGCAATGTTTTAGACTCGTTGGTCTCTACATCATTTTCCTCCTTCATGGTAATAAGCATGTGCTTTATCCCATCCTTAACAAACTTATAACAATTCTTTTCCCCATCATGGACGACCTCTCTATCATACTACCATGGTCTGCCCAGCAGAATGTGGCACATGTCCATAGGCATAATATCACAAGTCACCTTGTCCTTGTATTTGCCAATGTGAAACTCCACCTCACACTGCTCATCAACCAATAGTTGGTGTCCTTTTTTCAACCAAGACACCTTGTATGGAGTCAGGTGTTTCATCTTCTTCAACACCAACTTTTCCACCATTTTAGTGGCTACCAGGTTATCAGTGTTTCTGCTATCTATAATCAGCTTGCAACATTTTCCTTGTCACTTGCACACAGTCTGGAACAATGATTTCCACTGCGTCTCGTCAGTCACTTCCTTAGTTGTTTTCAAAAAAACCTTGTTCAACACCAAGGCCTCGCCTGTCTTAGACATGTTCTCCACCTCCTGTGGCGGTGCCTCTGCCTTATTGGGTTGAGAAACATAAGCTCCCAACTGTCCAACCTGCTCACCTTCAGGACATTCAAAAGACCAATGCCCCCATTTTTGGCACTTGTATCATTGGTAGGAATTTCCTCTTCCTCTACCATTACCTCGTCCACGCTGGTATGGCCTTCCACCTCTAGTTCTACCTTCTCTCTCCGTCTTTCCTGAAGTCTTTGAACTGCTGCCTCCTTCATTATTGCTGGTAATTTTACCCTTGCCAAAGGATTGTCCCTTTCCTATGCTGGAACCACGTCCTCTTCTTGCATTATGCTTCTTGGTAATATTTTCTTCTGCCTTCAAAGCACACTGATATGCCTCCTCTATAGTCTTAGGGGAAAGAATGTTGATCTCGTCTAGGATTTCCATCCATAGACCATTCACATACCTTGTTGTTTTCTCAGGTGTATCTTCAACATACCCAACCCTCAAATTAACTTTATAGAATTCTTCTGTGTATTCTCTGACAGTCATCACTCTCTGTCTCATATTCTGCATCTACCTGTAAAGGGAAATCTGGTAATCTTTCAGTGGAAATTTCCTTTTCATCTTGGAAATCATCCTGTCCCATTTTTTAATCAAAGGTTTGTTTAGTCTCCTTCTTTCTACCTGTACAATATCCCACCACAGTGTTGCATTTCATTTCAACTTGGTAACCACAAACCTGACTTTCCTATACTCACTAACTTCCTCATACTCAAAATATTTGTCCAACTCATTTATCCAGTCTAACAAGGCTTTTGTGGACAAGCTGCCATCATAATTAGAAATTTCTGGTCTTGGCCTGCTGCTAGCTATCAAAACTGATTTCAATAGTTTGATTTCTAGTGCCTCATCTTCTGACCCATCTTTCGTCACCACTGTTTCACCCTCACTTTCATCTCCACCTTCAGGATCCCTACGCCTTACTGCTTCCACTGCTGCCAAGCGAGCTGACAGATTTCAAATTTCCTCTCGCAGTCCTTCATCTACTACTCCCCTTGCAGGTCTTCCCCGACCTCTTCTTCCTACCTCCATTTTCACTTAGGAAGAGTAACTACTCTGATACCACTAATTGATGGAGGGATAGTGGGGCCTAGGCACCTTTGCCTATCCTCCCACGCACAATGTATTTTTCCCTCGACCGTAGGCTAGTCCACGGGCTTGACACTTGGTATAAAAGGCTAACTTTTGAGTTTAGGTTTTATTTGGACATTCGTTGTACTGTGCGAGGGTTTGGAGGATGGTTGGAGGGGTTTTGACCTCGCGACCTCATGTATCTTTGCAATGGGGAATTCTTTGCTTGTGTGTGTTTTCTGGCTGGTTCTCCTCCACACCGTGGTCATTTCTGTGCTCAACACTTGGTAAACTTGGAATATTTCTTGCTTTCTTCTCTGGTTTATATGGATATACTGATCCTGTTTGTTAATGGTTGCTATGTTTCCTCCACAGGGATCTCCCCTCTTAATGGAACTGGTCGGTCTTGCTACCAAGGTGATTTTTTCATTCCAATTTCATTTACAGTCTTCTTTATTGTTTTTCTAACCCTTCGTTGCCTTTGCTCACAGGGTTTGGCTCTTCTGGAAACTAGGCTGTTTTCAAAACAAACATATCTAGCTTGGTTCTAGGTTTTGAACCCTGGTGGTTCTTCTGGTTCGACAAGGTTTCAAAATTGAATTTTTGTCTTCAATGTGGCCCTCTTGGCCTTGACAAAACCCTTGGGTTTCCCTCACAGGTATTTTGTCCTTCTGCCAGGTTCTCTGTATCAATTTTTCTTTCTTCAATGAGGTTCCTATTCTTCTTTTCTAATTTGGGTTCTATTTTTTTGTGCTTGTAGGTGTGACGCTTGTAGTGGGGATTCTCAATGTCACCTCGGCCCTGGTTTTCCCTATGTAACAGGGTAGGGTCTTTCCCTTTATTCCCTTTCTTGGTTTTCAATGATTTGTAAAATAAAACTCTAGTAGGTTCTGTGTATAACCCTTGGTCGACTATGCTATATAGCACCGATGTTGTTCCTTGGTGTATTCTTGGTCGTTTGGTCGGAACCCTGACTGGGTTGTTTTCCTGCTTGTAAAATATTCTATGCTGGTTTTGTAATTTATATGTGGACTGTGGATACTCATTTTGTAAACAAAGACTTGGAAAATTAAAGAGGAATTTTGATAATATTGCTTGTAAATTCTTATTTAAGTGATACAGATGATTACCTGCAGTTTATGATTTGATGCACTGCCTTGAAATTTCTTCACTTCGGTTGCATCCTATATGAACCTGGGGTTCTAGAAATTTAAGTTATTGCTTTCTTTTTCCTGAAAATGGTTACAACAACTTACAACACATTTTGAACAACAACCTGATACAACATCTCAAAGCTCATTTATTAAAAGAAAACTCCAATGTCTAATTTCTTCACACACACACACATTCCTATTTCTTTCCAAGAATGGAAGAGCCTCCCCTTGGGTGGATTTGGGTTGGTTTATACCTTCCCAGATAGTTCCTAGGTGGTTGAGAAACTTCCATTTAGTTAACAAAAGACTGGTAAAAACCAATTTTTTTACTTTTACCTACTTTAACTAATTTGACTAGTAAATTAATTTAACTTTTCAAATAAAAACTTAAACAAAACTCATTTTTGTCCAACAGAAAATAGCCAACCCATCTAGCTGTGACTCTTTAGTTGTATGCTCCTGCAACAGTTTTAAAATTAAATGAGAATTTAATATCATCAAAACAAAATTATAAAAAAAATCAAATTCCATGCAATATCTCATGGTGTTCGCCCTCCATTGTGCCCTTTTGGTGTTCATCTTGCATTGTGCCCTCCTGGATACCCTGTACAATACATGCACATGTATATATTAGAAATTTTAAATTGCATGTATAAAAATGCATAAAATCACAATATTCAAAAAATTATTACACTACTTTTTCAAATTGTTTAGGTGATCCTATCCCCATTATCGACTCCATCACTAAAGTCCCTCGACAATGGAAATCTCCCCAAACATAAAATTTCAAATTTTTAAAATTATAAGATAAATCTATAAATCATTTTTTAATGAAACTTACACTTCAATTTATAACAAAACAAAAGTGAAAATTTCAATACTTGTGGCACATCTCCTAATAGGGAGGAAGAGGGTGGCACTATGTCAAAAAGATCGGTCGAAATTAGGATCTGTTAACATTTAATTATATATACATTTAATTATTTCTTTTAAAAATATGTCAAGCCACAATATACCGATATAGTAAAAGTAGAATAATAACTGTATCAACATGAACTCTTCAAAAAAACTAAGATCTCTCAAAATATCTTCATTGGAACTTGAACATGGGGCTGTGACATTATCAAAATTATTAGATCTAAGACTTTTGTGATCCATAATGTAGAAATATGTCTTCTGAATTAATCACATTATTAAGATTTGGTCGACATTTCGAACCAACTAATGTGGTTCATCCTCAGGACAAGGTGAGAAATCAATCGATCTATAGGAATAAATAGCATGGATGCATCATTGCCCAGAGTTAGCTATTACAAACTAACTCTGGGCAATGATGCATCCATGCTATTTATTCCTACAAATCGATTGATTTCTCACCTTGTCCTGAGGATGGACCACGTTAGTTGGTTCGAAATGTCGACCAAATCCTAATAATGTGATTAATCCAGAAGGCATATTTCTACATTATCAAAATTTTCGTTCAACAAACGAGTTAATTGCAAATGGTGAACATATTATACATTTTTGTTTGATTATATCTAAAATAATAACAAAATGTATTTGAATCAACATTAACACATACATTACAAATTACATTAAAATATCAACCCTGAACATTAACACATACCAATCCAACACCCTCTTCTTCATGAACCATTAGGTCTTGCCAATCATTACGAAAAGACTTTGCATATGCTTTAAGTTATTTTGTAATAATATTATCTATCTCCTCATCTGTTTTATATACAAAACTTGGACGTGCATTAACCCGTGCTCTTTGATGATTTCGACTGATATCAATTCCGGTCAATGCACTTTGTATGTTATCTATAATGACATCCCTTCCTTCTCAACTATTTTTAGAAGTGGCGTCCATATCTGACCACAAAGTTACCAGACGATGAAGTTGGCATACCAAAGGTAGTTGAGGGCGAGGCAATTCATCATCTCATAATGCACCCTTACGATTATATAACTGACCTTTCCCAGTACCGTAATATTCGAATGGAAGGTCATTGTAATCGGGTTTCATACCTAAAAAAATTATGCATAAAATAATTTTGCAAAATAAACTGGAACCTCATCATTCCATGGCAGCTTTCCATATGCTGCAAGGAACCTATCATACAAATGGAAAGCTATATTAGGGTTCTTGAAATATTGCACCTTCAACATTTTTCTTTTCGGCCCTTCTTTGAAATTAAACATAGATTTTTCATCTTCTTTTGTAACCCTTTTATTAACCTCGACCCATTTATCAGGACCCATCACTGCTTCCTTTCTATGCCTCATCATATTTATAAATGAATCCATGGTTGGCCCAAGCTTCTCGTAAACTTCAAGAAATGAGCTTAGAGGGTGTGTAACTATTTCTAAGCTTTATCTACTCCCTTAAGGGAGCTCCAAACTCCCAAGATCTTTCCTCAATTTAGAATGATGATTTTTGCACTTTTGTAATGTGCATTGTAAGAGGTTTATCTCCCAAGGAAGCTCATTCAAAATATCAGATGGATAAAAAGTAGTTGGTCTACGACCTTCTTCTTGAACCATTTGGCTTCACTTACGTCTACTTGGACCAGCATTTTCATCCTCTGGATCAATATATATATATATATATATATATATATATATATATATATATCAAGCATGTTGTTACACTAAAAAATGTCACCATGACTATTTGCAGTTAGTATGGCTCCATCCATTGTCATACTATCCTCCTTGGCAAGCCTCATGCCTCTGCCTTCCATGTCAAACTCAAAGAAAGAGAGAAAAGTCATTTAAAGTCAAGTATCTCTGGTACGCAGTTTCTCTCAGCCTTACCTGCGGGTACGCAACCCAAGTTCACAAAACTGCGTACTTGTACGCTCTGTATGTAAAGGGATGGGTGCGTACTCCTATAAAGGTCAAAAGGCGCAAGTTTCACTCCAAAAAAGTTACTTGTGGTCATTTCTAGAGGCTTCTAGAAGTATGTTTGACGTGTATGAAGCGCCTCCAGATGGTTCATGTATCCCTACCAAAGAGGAACTTATCCCATCAATAGGGGAGCTATCCCATCCAAAGAGGGACTTATCCCATTGATGGTGGACCTGAATAACTTCCTCTAGAGCACTATAAATACAGGCATTGGGCCAAAGGGAGAGGAGGTTGAAAGCTGAACATTCCTAAGGGTAGATGCTGCTGGAATTAGGACTTCCTTGTAGAAGCTTGTGAGGAAAGATTACCATCTTTACTTGTTTCCATTGGGAGGTGGGTGAGCTGAACAGAGTAAGGGAGAACTCTCATGGACCCTGGGAGGAGCTTGTACAACACCAAGGCTCAGGTTGTAATGGTTCCTTTTGTTACCTTTTAATACAAATTAGTCCATTCTTCTCAACAATTTGTTATTAATGAGTTGTTTCATATACTCCTTGGTCTATATGTTAAATATGTTTTATTTTATGTGATTTTCAGGTGCTATTTAATCGTTTGATTGTTGGTGAATGCAGGTTTCGAAGGGAAGGAGGAGCTCATCCGGATCAACGAAGCTAGACTACTACAACAGCGTTGGATTACAGGTAGGATCTAAACACTTGATTTCTCATATTGTAAAAGCATATTTAGGGAAGGATTGCTCTTATTTTTCTTGTTTGTCATTAGAGAGTCTTAGGCTTTCTAGGAAGGTCGGTTGTGTCCGCACTAACGACTCTTTCCGCGTGACAAAATGGCGACCATACTGGGGATTCCATTAATGTGTTTGAGTTCTTTTGATTTGATATTTTGGTCTGAGAAAAATTGCTTGTTTTCTGATTTTTTATTGTTTAGCTGTGTATTTGGGTGGGTTAGCTTAGAGTCAATTTAGTTCTTTATTTTTCTTAACCTTGCCAGCAGTACGCAGTCTCTGGGTTTAACATAGTGCGTACTTGTACGCACTACGTCTTTGTGCACAGTGCGTACCCGCGCCTGTGTGAACAGATGACCTGCGTACCCCTGTCAATTTTGAGAAAATTTTCAATTTTTGCTTTTTGCTCTTTTTGATTTTGCTTTTACTTTGTTTTTACTGCCCAGATCCATCAGTTTACTGTCAAAGATCTTCACCTGAACTTGTCCCGTTAGTGTCGAGGGTTTTGGTGGAATTCATAGGGATTTTGCCTTAGGGTTTGATTTTTAATTGGTCCTGTAGTGACTTTGGCGTTAGGGGTTGTCAAACTTTGGATCTCCCTGGTTTTGATCAGTCCTCTTAGGAGTCGGGCCTGTCATAGAAGTCACCCTAGTGAGAGACCTAACTTTGTGTCTTCTCTTTGCGAATCTCAAAAAGTTTGTTTGTTAAAGCCTTGAATTCCATTCTTGAGAAAAAAGAACAAAAAGATTTCGATTTTGTTTTTTGGTTAGTTTATGATTCTGCATGAACTGATCCTTAGTTGCATTTTGACTAAGTAAAACATCCAGGAATCATCCTTGTAGGCTTTTGTCCTCATTATTTTTTCTTTTAGGTAAATTTCCTTTTGATTTGCTTTTGAATGAATTTGATTTGATTGTCTTAGATTTGTTAAATTCGATTTGATAAAATAGTTTTATATGCTTTATTAACATAGAAAAAATACAAAAAATTCTTTTGGAAAAAGTTTGCTTTGGTAGCATTTGTAGATTTTGGAAGAAAAAGGAAATTTCGTAGAGTGATTAGTGGTCATGAGTTGTGTGTTTTGAAAAGATAAAGAGAATTGTTTCTTTGATTGTCTTTACTAAGAAAGTTGTTTTCTATAAAATTTGCATTTTCCAACTCTCTTAGTTAGGAGATTCATTGAAAAGGAAAAGTAGTGTAAATCATCTTAGGTGCATCTTTGTAGTGGTTGCGAGTTGAGT
Organism: Pinus tabuliformis; assembly: GCA_031772625.1. Lineage (NCBI taxonomy): Eukaryota > Viridiplantae > Streptophyta > Pinopsida > Pinales > Pinaceae > Pinus > Pinus tabuliformis. The sequence goes on from CM062820.1 coordinate 339,086,265, forward strand.
CTACACACCACCAGTTTCATCTCCATCACCTTTTGTCTTTAAGAAAATCCATAAAATTAACGCTTAAAGTAAAATCAACGTAGTAACTTTTATTTACTAGGGCTCTGAAACACCAATTTAGATCAGGCTAGTGTCTTGGAGTAGGAGAGTAATTAACTCTCCAAGACAACAAAATCAAACAAGTAGCTTATCTTGTGATAGAATAAATCCAATTGTCTCATTTGTACTCTGGGAAAGCTCCTCTTAAAGGAGAAGCACGAGCTCGTGTCCGAACCAGTGAGGGGATCAATCCTCCCTCATTGGGAACGACGCCAGACACGCACGTATTACAAACGGTAAACCTCGGATTAACCATTGTCGAGGAGCCAGGGGTCACTTGTCGGTAAACCTTGGATTATTGTCAAGGAACTGGCAAGGGGATTGAGCTTGATACTCTGCCCTTGCGTGCTGTCGGAGTGTAGACTGTTCCCCCAGGTGCATTTGTTGCGGTTGGTAACCTTAGTGACCATTATCTTTAGGATTCTACCGAGGTGACGGTGGAGGGAAGATCCCACTGTACCTGGAGCAGACGTCGGCTAGACTCACTTGGATTTTTCGGGGGGTTCACTTCACTCGAGACGGTTAAAGTGGAGGAACTTGTGCCGGTCTATTCATTAAGCAGGTTTCCGGGGTAACTGTTCCACCCGCCACTTCTGTACTGAATCCAGCGATGTTGGGTTTCATCTCCAACTAGCGTTTTCGGTCTGGAAGGCTACTGTTTGTGCTTGGTTTGACGCCCTAGATTCTTTAGGCGTATGATTCAAATTTGTTTGGTTCTTTAGAGACTTTAGGTGGTTTGCTTTGAGATTTTACTTTGTTTGCGTGTGCAGTAGTTAAAAGTTTTTAACTGTGGCGGAATTACCGAGACAGTCCCGTAGACTTCGGGGCAAGTCACCTGAGATTGTTACCGGAACCGATTTGTTGAGGAAACTCCGTAGATCATGGGGTGGACCTCCTGAAGACGTCCCGGGTCATTACGAAGGTTTAAAGGTCCTTGTAACTCCTCCTAGCGGCAGTAGAGTAGGTTCACCAGAAGAAGGAGAGTCTTCGTTGGTAGTCCATCAAGATTACCAAAGTCTAGAGACAGGTTATAATCCTGAAGCAGTTGAAGTTTCTGAGCTTGCTGGTAGTTTTTCATCTACTAGTGATATAGGCGAAGAACCTGAAATATTTGAACCTGTTACTCCAACTTCTAGTGTACTAGATTCACCTAGGGTAGAAAGAGTCATCACCGAAAATCTTCCTACTGGTTTCATAGCTATTGAAGAACTTGCTCCAGAGGAAGAATTAGGCGTATCTACCCTTGAAGATCAACCTACTCTTGATCTAAGAGAGCGTGAATCTATCTTCTACAGTCGTCCTAGAAGTACTACTTGGTACCTTTCGTTAACCAATTATTTAGACAACTCAGGGGTAGGTTTTTCTCCACCTCGTACTCCTTTTCCACCTGGAGGTATTTATACCCCAGTAAATATGTCTGGTCAGTCGTCCGTATTCACTCAATCTCCTGAATCTTTCTTGCACGGCGGTCCTTCTATTCCCACCGGGTATCAATCACTTTCTGGTACCTTTGCGGGGGCATCTCCTCAACCCATTGATCATGGGTTATTAGCTGGAAACAATGGTAACAAACCGTTGGGTGTAGGGAACATTTACATGATGTCAGGTTCAGTTCCCGTTTCTCAACCTCAAGGTGGTCAATTACCGCCTGGGGGGCAGCCTCAATTAACGCCTAGGGGGCAACCTCAAGGTACGCAAATTGTGTCTGGGGGGCAGCTTCAAGGTCAGTATGTACCTATGGTATAATACATGCCTCAAGGTCAACCCCAGCCTCAATATGTACCCCAGGGTCAACCTCAGTATCAATATTTACCTCAAGGGTATCAACCCCAAGGGTATCTACCTCAAGGGTATCAACCCCAAGGGTATCAACCTCAAGGGTATCAACTTCAAGGTCAAGGTCAACCCCAGTATCAGTATTTACCCCAAGGTTATCAACCTCAAGGTCAATACTCGAGTCAAGGTTATCAACCACCTCAATGTCAGTCATATGCTCAAGGTATGGGAACTATGCCTTTCAGTTATCAATCCTATCCTCAATCCGGTTATGGATCTCAGTATCCTCAACCTGTTACGGGTCAATACCCCGGAATGATAGTGTGGGATCCATCATAGGGTCAACAGGTGTTGCAGCCAAGTATACAGTTGGTACCTCAAACTGGACAACCCGTGGTTTCTAGTCCACCCCAACAACCGCAACCTGTCCAGTCAAATGTTCAAACTTCTGTAACTTCGGTAGTTACTCAGCCGGCAATTGCACCTAGTACTCCATCTCAAACGGCTGCTGCAACTACCGCAACATCTACCACACTTACTTCTGGAGTATCGACAGCTCCGGTTTCTACTGTCTCTTGAACCACTCCTCAGACATCTTTACCGTTGTCCGGATCTATGATTCAAACCACGGTCCAGATGCCTGTAGGGCAGCCTGGTTCAAGTACTATTGTAACAACTCAACCTCAATTTACCCACCAACAGTACCAGGGACAGTATCAATTCGGTCCTGCTGTCCAACAACCGGTTTACCAGTATCAACCGTATCCTGGGTACACTTATCAACAACCTCAACAACCCCAGTACGGTCCGGTTAATCCTGGTTTTCCAGGAGGATATAATATCCCTAATGAGATTCCTGTTCCCAGTTATCCTGGATATCCTCCTCCTGGGACTGGTCTTGTGACCCAGAGTTTTAGAGATCCTAACCGGCAGTTACCATTTATCGCAACTTTGGATTTATCAGACTTGACGCGCCTAACGAACGATCCAATTCAATATCTTCCGTTCTGGCTACCAATGCCAAATAAGTTGCCCAGTGATATACCCAAGTTCGAAGGTAAGTCTGGAGAGGATCCGTCCAATCACGTGATGACTTACCACCTCTGGTGTGCTTCAAATTCTATCTCGGATGATGCGATCCTCTTACGTCTTTTCCAGCGTACGCTCATTGGTCTCGCGGCCAAGTGGTACATTGAGTTACCACGGGCCTCCTTTTACAATTTTAGCCAGTTAGCTACCTCGTTCCTAACTCATTTTCAGTTGCCGGTCAGATACGATAACGGCACGGAGCTATTAACTTCATTAAAACAGTCGACCTCCACTTATATTTCCGATCATATTCATGAATGGAGACGTCGAAGACGTTTAGTGAAAGTTTTTATCCCGGACCAAATCTTAGCTGAATGGTTTGTAAAATCATTATTACCGAAGATTACTGAAGATGTAGCTAAGGCCGGAGTAGTTACTGAGGAGCAAGTCATTGCTCAAGCCCAGTACCTTGACTTAGTTTATACTCAGTCGGGTACGTTGCACGAGAAGATCCCAGATCTTCCTAAGTCGAATCAAATTGCTGCTGCTCCTTCGGGGTCTCATGCTGCTGATGGCATGATTGGTACGGTGAACACTAAAAGTAAGAAGAAATCCTCAAATAATTCTTCTCCAATAATAACCTTACCGGACTCCCCGACAGGAGAATCTTCTCCTGAAATTACTGCCGATATTCATGCTGTAGAGTCATCTACGGCTAAATCAAAAAACGGTGGTAAGAAGAAAGGCAAGAAGAAGGATAAAGCAGACAAGGCTCCAAAGGAGAAAAAAGAGAAGTAGGAATCTAACGACGAAAAGCGCAAACCTCGCTATCCTTGTTTAATTTGTGAAGAAGATCATTTCACAAGAGATTGCCCTCATCGGGCAGAGGTTGTGAAAATCGTTAAGGATTCCCCAACTCTTGCTGTTTTGAAAGATCCATTTCCAAAGCAGGAGAGTAAGATGATAGGTTCTTCCTCGAGTGTGAGTGAAGAGCCCATATTGATGATCTCTCATGTACGGATTGCGACTCGATCGCAAGATTATGGTAGTAAGAATCCTGTTGATGGTAAAGAAGCAGAATCTTCTCATTCTAATCCATCAACCTCAGCTCCCGGTTCCGATCCACTACAGATCGAGAAACCTAACCCGGACTTGATAATTAAACCGCCCGCCAAGGGTATACTTCGAAAGTCTGCTTTCAATCCACATGCGAGAGCAGCTCAGAATTATAACATCGTTGAGGATTTAGCTGTTTCACCCTCAGCAATGTCGGCTTTGGAAGTGCTGTAATCATGCCTAGCACAACGAAAATTACTCTTGTCGGCTATAGGAGCTGTTGATATTCAGGACCCGAACCTGATAATCTTTGATCTAGAAAATAGTACACCGCGTCTCCCTCATCAAATGGCTTTCCAGATTCCAGTGATAGTAAAAAACAGGCCTATTCATCGGACTGTGATTGATGAAGGAGCTTCTACGTGTATTATGTCGATTCAGTGTTGGAGATCGCTTGGTTCTCCTTCACTGAACCAATCCCCGACGATTCTTAAGGCCTTTGATGGCCGTGGGTTCCATCCGTTTGGCATTCTACAGGACTTGCCTATAGGGGTTGAAGGAAAAACCGTTAGTCTAGATGTGGAGGTGGTTGATGCCCCTCTAGACTACAACCTTCTTTTGGGTCGCAGTTGGTCTTATGCTATGACAGCAGTCGTGTCATCGGTCTTCAGAGTTATAAAATTCCCACATAATGGTAAGATCGTGACGATAGACCAGCTGGCTTACTTTTCATCCGACCCAGCTTCTTCAGAGAGTATCCAGCATGTCGGTAAAACGACTATCCCTTACAGGGATGTTGGTGTAGGATTGGTTAAAGATTCCAGTTTACTGGGAACTTTTCCCTTTCCTTCCATCAATGCAGACCCTTCATTCGCATCCATTCATATGATTACTTCAGAAACTATTATTTACGATGATCCTTGGATTGTCCCATCTGAATCTGAGATAGACTCATTCGGTGATACAATGCCTTTGAGTCCATATGAAATTGCTTATGAGGCCGTGCAGTCTTTTTCCGACTCTAGTTCAACCCAATTCGACCAAATGAATGTGGTCCGTGAGGAATCACTTTTCACATCAACCTCAGAATGGATAACGTTTCCCGAAGTTGTGTCATCTGACGAACAACTTCGCGAAATCCTAAGTGTAGACGATCTACCATGGGAAGATCTTCATCATAGATCTTCGTTTTTACCTGAGGGTGATGACTTTGAAAATGATTTTTCATCAATTTTTACAGCTGAATATGTCAAGGACGCTCAGAATCCCACGAAACGTCCTGATTCAAAGTTGAATTTGGGAAACATTTCCCAAACTATTGCCATCGATATTTCAGTCAAAACCGGAGTTATTGAAAACATTCATATAGGTGCCTCGTGTACAGATAACGAAATTCAAACATACAAGGTCCTATTTCAAGAATACCGCGACGTGTTTGCCTGGTCCTATGAGGAAATGCCAGGAATTGATCCCTCCATTGTTGTTCATGAAATCAAGACCTACCCGGACGCTAAACCCGTTCGGCAACGTCTGCGTCAAATACACCCTAGGAAAGCGGCTGCGATTAAAGCAGAAGTCGAGAAGCTGTTGAAAGCAGGTTTCATTTATCCGATCCCGTTAACGGATTGGGTATCGAATATTGTTCCGGTTAACAAGAAACAAGGAACAATAAGAATATGTATCGATTATAGGGATATAAATCGTGCTTGTCCAAAAGAAAACTATCCTACACCCTATATCGATCAAATAATTGATGATTGTGCCGGCAGTGAAATATTTGCCTTTATGGACGGTTTTTCCGGTTACAACCAAATCAATATTCTACCTGCCGATCAACCAAAAACGGCTTTCATTTGTCCTTGGGGGACGTTTGCTTATTGCAAATTACCTTTCGGACTTAAGAATGTCGGAGCCACTTTCCAACGGGCAATGTCTTACGCGTTTCACAACATCAAGCACATTGTGCAACCGTATCTCGATGATTTTCCTGCTCATTCTTTACATCGAGTTGACCACCTTGTCCATTTACACGCTATTTTTATGAGGTGTCGGCATTATCGAATTCGGTTGAACCCACACAAATGTGTCTTCTGCATAGAAGTGGGACGATTGCTAGGATTGTCGTTTCAAAAACCGGTATCCGCGTCGATCCCTCGAAGGTCGAAGCCATCATCAAATTGCCTCCTCCTTCGAGTTTGCGCCAACTCCAAAGTTTGCAAGGGAAAGCAAACTTTTTACGTCGATTCATTCCTAACTACGCCGAGGTTACAAAGGGTTTCACCCGGTTGTTGAAACAAAACGCTCAATTTTCTTGGGATGAGATAGCTCAGAAATCTTTTGATGCACTTAAGCACGCGTTGACCCATGCACCGTTGCTGCATCCTCCCAACTACAACCAGGATTACTTTTTATATCTCGCCGCCTCCCACTCCACCATTGGAATGGTCTTAGTTCAGGAAGATGAATTTGGAACGGAACATGTAATATATTATCTTAGTAGGACGTTAAATCCCACTGAGGTAAAATATTCGCATGTGGAGAAATTGGCCCTGGCAGCTGTTCAGGCTGTCCAACGTTTTCGTCATTACATTCTTCTCCGTAAAACTACAGTGATTTCGGATTGCAACCCTATGATCTATATTTTGACAAAACAATTGCTAGGGGGCAAGTACTCCAAATGGATTGTTATCCTGCAGGAGTTCGATTTGGATTTTGAGAAGTCCAAGTCTAAGAAATCCTTAGTTTTTGCGGAATTGATGTGTGACTTCCCGCGTGCTGACATAGAGACTGTGGCAGAGGAACCCATTGCAGACGAATCTCTGTTTCTGATCAGCACTTTAGATCTGTGGTATGGGGATATAATCGTCTATCTCCAAACCCAATCCTTTCGGCCTGAAGCTTCAAAGTCGAAACACCGGAAAATTCGATTCCAGTCCCAACAATACAGAATTATCGGAGATACTCTCTATCGTTGTGGGGCGGACTTGGTTTTTCGTCGTTGCTTAACTCATGAAGAGGCAGAAAGGGTTTTGAATGACTGTCATTCTGGAGAATGTGGCGGTCATATGTCTGGGTATGCCACAGCTCAGAAGGTGTTGCGTGCTGGCTATTTCTGGCCGTCCATGTTTAAATATTGTATCATTGCGGTCCGAAAATGCCACAACTGTCAAGTGTTTGATCGCAAGATGCGCGCACCACCTGCTCCTCTCCACCCTATAATTGCCGTTGGTCCTTTTGCTAAATGGGGTATCGATTTTATTACTTGTAACCCTCACTCGGCCGGGGGGCACGCGTATATCATCCTTGCGGTTGATTATTTTACTAAATGGGCCGAGGCGATGCCTACATTCGAGGCAAGCGGAAAAAACAGCAGCGATTTTCGTATTCAATCATATTATTGCTAGGCTTGGTGTCCCACAAGCGATAATCACTGACCATGGGCGCCATTTTCGAAACATTATGATGACAGAACTTACAAGCCAGCTTGGTTTACGCCATGATAGTTCTACTCCTTATTATCCCAAGCAAACGGTTTGGTTGAATCTATCAACAAAGTTTTAGTTATCATGATCCGACGAATCATTGGTATTCATCGGTCGAATTGGCACAACATGTTATTTTCAGCACTTTGGGCGTATCGAACCTCAGTAAAAACATCAACAGGGTTCACCCCTTTCCAACTAGTTTATGGTTTGGAAGCAGTGTTGCCCATTGAATGCGAAATCCCATCACTTCAAATGGCTATCGAACTACTCCCAGCTACTTCTGAAGAGGAGAAGCATCTGTTATACTTAGCTAAATTAGATGAGACTCGACGTGACGCTACTTTGGCAATCGAGACTCACGCAAAAAGGATGAAAGCTCAGTATGACCATAACGTGACCCCTCGTAATTTTTCGGAAGGAGACCTAGTGCTATTATATGATCAAGCTAACGATAAATTAGGCGCTGGAAAATTCGTTCCCATGTGGCATGGGCCCTACATTGTCAAGCGAAAGCTGGAAAAAGGGGCCTATGAGCTGGTAGATTTTGATGGGGACTCTTTGGGTAAGCCCAGAAATGGACTTTACCTAAAGAGGTATTATGCTTAAATGGTGGGTATGGAGATTTAGTTAGTCCTAGTTAGGTTAATTTTCTTTTTAGCTGGTATGTTTGCTTAGTTTAGGCTGTGTGCTTAGTTTAAAGAGTGTGTTTTTGTCGTTATTCCGGCTTATCTTGGTTTTACTCTTGATATTGCAGATGTCGACGCCTCTCCAAACATACATTGGATTTGCTGATGGTGCTTGTCGTAGTACACGGAATATCTCTTCTGCAGCTTGGGTTATCTATTCGCCCTCTGGTGAGTTAGTTTCTATGCATGGGGTGAGCCTCGGTCAAACAACAAACAACATTGCAGAATACAGTGCAGTGATTGAGTTATTATCTGAATCTATTTCATTTGGGATTCGGAGTTTGATAGTGAGGTTAGATTCTGAACTCATTGTATTACAGCTTAATAGAGTCTATGCCATTAGAAATCCAGTGTTATTAAGATTGTTTTTGAGGGTGCATCTCTTGGAACGTGAATTTGATTACATGAATATCAACATATTCCAAGGTCTTTAAATACATTAGCAGATGCAATGGCGTCTCGAATGTTAAATAGACATTTGTAACAATCATAAATGTAAATTTATAAACATTTCATCACACATGTTTAACAAAATAAGCCGGTAACAATGATATATATAGATAGGAGTGTGTCAAAAAATATACATCGTCTTCGATCATAGGTTGAAAAACACCTTATGATCGGCAAAAATGATAAGTACAAAAAACCAAAAATGTCATATGTGTCTACAAAAGTGACTAGCCAATCACTGGTGGTGCTCTCTATATGAGACCACTGCCCGCGCTACCCTACACAGGAACCTCCTGAAAGGTCCTGGGACTGCGACCACGTAGCGCTGAAGCCGGATAGGAATGTCATCTATAGTGGTCTCTGGTATATCCGCCGTTAGACGCTCTAGATCCTGTTCCAGCTCGGCTAAGGTCTCTGCGGCCGCATCCTATGGGGCTGGTGCTGGTACAGCTGGTACTCTCCTCTCAAAAGCGCGGAGGTTGGCCGGACGTCGTGGACCTACATCTGCATTTTGAAAATTTGTGCTGCCAGTTTTGAGGCGATATATGAAAAACAAAAAAAAATACATAATTTAAAAACTTGTGAAAAATGAAATACCTCTGTCGTCCCATTGTTCTCCCTATGGAAGAACCATGTCGGATAATTGCGAAAATCCATTCCGGCATACAGAAAATCCTGAATCGCAAAGACCTGGCCCTCTAGCCAGTGAAAGTAACCATCAGGAAATCGAACAACTGCTGCTCCCTCATCAGGATGCGGGCCATTACCACAACCCATCTCGTCAACTTAGGCTCCCGAGGAGGCCCAACTGGAACTGTAAGATGCTGGGGGATCAACATTGGAACTCTCTCTAGGGCAAAGCTCACAACTAAAGGCCCATATCCAAAGGTCTTCAGTTGTCCTCTCTTTGCCCTGGTTAGTTGGCCGTTCATATTGGCCAACACAGCATCGCACCAGTTGAAAATGGTGCCTTGGAAGCAATCTATAGCCATCCGCATTTGGGACCCGGTGGCATGGTGCAAAGCGGCCGCGCCGCAAAGTCTGGTAATAGTAAAGGCTATCACCATAAGTTCAGGTCGGGATATGTATTTGATTTCTATCCCCTTCTCCTGGTTTTGATTGTTGCACCACTCTAGTCGGAGACTAGTAAGGGATTGGCCACCTGGCCTAGTCCCGAATAGAGAGAGTTGCTCGCCCCTGTTAGGCAAGCCAGTGAGAAAATATATGTCGGAGGGCTCTATCTCGAGCTGGTGCTCTCCGATGTAGAAACAATGATCCTGAATGTTCCACCTTTCAACCAGCCACTCTATGGCACCTGGGCCCTCATGCCAGGTATGGCCCAGTACTTATAGAGACCGCATGCCTTTAACGCATCGATAGAAGGTTGATGACCTATTGCGGCCAAATCAACGTCCTCGTGTTCTCTTTCACGCCAATCAAGCATGGTGTGCACCCTGCACATCATAAAACATCTGTTAGAGTTCATAAAATTTTAACATTTTGGTCCATTTTGGAGGAATAAGGGTTTCAAAATGCGTTTTGTGGGGTACGCACCCCGACTTTTAGGAACAGAGCGTCTGGACGCAGCTTCCCTTAAGGCCGGGTGCGTACGCCGGTATTTTCCCATTGAGAAAATATTGGGTACGCAGGTCAGCAGTGCATGACCTGCGTACCCCGAAGGGCGCATCTTGAAACCCCAAGACCTCCAAAAAATCAAATAAAAACCTAAAAATGAATTTTAAATGGATGGAAAGCAAGAGAAGGATGTTGTAGAATACCTGATGAGACGGTGTTCGATTCTGACGGTCGGATTCTCCGCAAAGTCCACGGGAATTTTTCTTGTCAAAAGCCCTTTTCTCAACCTCAACAGTAAAATGGTAAAATGACATGGTAAAAAGTCTTTTTATAGGTTTTTTGGATGAATGAATGCTAAGCTTGTTTATTTTTCACCATGAAAGGACATTTTTCAATGTATTTTTACCCATCTTAAACAGGTATGAGTAATGTGTCGTTTTTGTGCAGGACAAAAGGACTTTAGAGTAAAATCATCATTTTTCATGAATCAAAACATCAGAGTCACCTTTTAAGCTCTTTTCTGACTCCTAAAATATGAAAAGATTGCCGAGCGTTTCTTTTACACTCGTTAAAACGGAATTAAAAGACGGTCCCCTTATAGCTCTTTTCTGACCGTAAAAACAGGAAAAGGTTGTCGGGTTTTTGTCGTTTCAAACTCGATACGGAAATAAAACGACGTGTCCTTGATCACTTTTTACTTTTCAGGTCAGAGACACTAATCATGAAAGTACTCCTTGGTCGCGAGATCAAGCGGTTCTCTCAGGTATTATTTTATACTTTTTCGGGCTTGGGAGACACAAATTTACGAAAAAGTTCACTGTGGAGTCTTCTTTGGTTTTTTTTCAGACTCTCTAAAAATGAAAAACGCCGAGTTTCTCCTATACTGGACTCGTTAAAATTTCACAGTAAAGGACCTGTTCGATTACAAACAGGAACGGACCACTCCTTCTTAGGGTCCGAATCTAAACTAAGTTGGACTCATCCGAAGGATGAGCTTATAATCAAGCATATGTTATCCTCCTCAAGCTTGTAAAAAATAAAGAGGCACTTGCCAGAAATGGTGGGGGAAAAGAGAGAAGAATGAACCGATTTGTCATCCTTTGTTACAGAAGAACCTTATCACCGCTCTTGAACACGACACTTTCCGTTCACCTGGGTTGGGAAATCCTTTGCCTTAAAAGTTGATCAAACCACTTTGAAAGTCTTCAACCGTTTTCGGGTATTAACTTTGGGTCAATCGTCACCAAACCATCTGTCGTGTCGTTATGTGTTCAAGAGGTCTCTGCAAATAAACCATTCATATGCAAAATACTTGTCATCCATTTGACCATCCCTGAGTCAGTCCTTACAGCAACATTTCTTCAACTTGAACAATGATTTCGTGTTGCAGGCTTGCCTGCAACGAGTCGCTTTCTATCGACATCAGCACATTATCTAGAAAGATGACTTATAAATCGTCAGTACCTTGAAGTCTGCATGCATCAATGGCAGGTTTCTCGCCTTTGACGACAGTTTACATCATTGACTTTCGATCAGAGGATTCCGTGACGTGTTCAACATCAACCCATTCATTCACATTTCATGGATTGTACTGGGTACTTTGAGAACCATTGACATTACTGGTGGTCTCTCTCACACTTGTTAACGGTTTACATCATTGACTGGTAATCAAGTGGTTTCTACCATGCTCGACATCAACTCATTTATTCGCATGGATAGAATCGTACCAATTCGGGAAGTAGAAATGAAGACCCTGGATCTAGTTTCCACCATCCAGGCTGCGAGGAGTTTTGTATTCATTATACAGTAGACTAATCATAAACAGATGGCTGTGTCCATACTGTGTCTACGAAAGTCTATGATTGTGATGTACTACAAAATCATTCTTGTATCAGAGCAGTAGTTAGATCATTAGTTAAAGTTTTCAATCTGAGTATGGGAATGCCGACCTCAGTGATGATATCATCTTATATATGTATTTTGTGTTGAATATTTGCAGGTTCTGACCGGGTCCTCCGCAAGATACTCCTTGAAATGATAAAGTACTTCACCCTTCCTAGATCATAAAAACCCTAATCTACTATAGGCTTCGCACTTTAGGGGGCAATCTGTTACACTAAAAAATGTCACCATGACTATTTGCAGTTAGTATGGCTCCATCCATTGTCATACTATCCTCCTTGGCAAGTCTCATGCCTCTGCCTTCCATGTCAAACTCAAAGAAAGAGAGAAAAGTCATTTAAAGTCAAGTTATCTCTGGTACGCAGTTTCTCTCAGCCTTACCTGCGGGTACGCAACCCAAGTTCACAAAACCTGCATACTTGTACGCTCTGTATGTAAAGGGATGGGTGTGTACTCCTGTAAAGGTCAAAAGGTGCAAGTTTCACTCCAAAAAAGTTACTTGTGGTCATTTCTAGAGGCTTCTAGAAGTATGTTTGACGTGTATGAAGCGCCTCCAGATGGTTCATGTATCCCTACCAAAGAGGAACTTATCCCATCAATAGGGGAGCTATCCCATCCAAAGAGGGACTTATCCCATTGATGGTGGACCTGAATAACTTCCTCTAGAGCACTATAAATACAGGCATTGGGCCAAAGGGAGAGGAGGTTGAAAGCTGAACATTCCTAAGGGTAGATGCTGCTGGAATTAGGACTTCCTTGTAGAAGCTTGTGAGGAGAGATTACCATCTTTACTTGTTTCCATTAGGGAGGTGGGTGGGTGAGCTGATCAGAGTAAGGGAGAACTCTCATGGACCCTGGGAGGAGCTTGTACAACACCAAGGATCAGGTTGTAATGGTTCCTTTTGTTACCTTTTAATACAAATTAGTCCATTCTTCTCAACAATTTGTTATTAATGAGTTGTTTCATATACTCCTTGGTCTATATGTTAAATATGTTTTATTTTATGTGATTTTTAGGTGCTATTTAATCGTTTGATTGTTGGTGAATGCAGGTTTCGAAGGGAAGGAGGAGCTCATCCGGATCAACGAAGCTAGACTACTACAACAGCGTTGGATTACAGGTAGGATCTAAACACTTGATTTCTCATATTGTAAAAGCATATTTAGGGAAGGATTGCTCTTATTTGTCTTGTTTGTCATTAGAGAGTCTTAGGCTTTCTAGGAAGGTCGGTTGTGTCCGCACTAACGACTCTTTCCGCGTGACACATGTCTATCCATATAGGAGTGCATGAACTTGAGAGGAGAGGGTGCGGAGTTCCGGAGAAGGGTTTCGATCTGCAATGGCTCTTTCACGCATCAGCAAACCCTCTGGAGAGTCCAAGAAGCTGGAAGCAGTGCGTCCTGCATGGGTCATCAGTGGTGCGTAAAGAACAAGGCCCCTATGTTATCTGCAGCAGCCAGGTGTACAAGGAAAACGGAGGCGCGAACCTGCCCAGATCTGGGGAATACAGGTCTCCCTCAGGCAGCGAAGACAGTCGAAAAACTCTTGATCGGCATAAAGGGTTTGGATGAGCGGAGGAAAGGTATACAGATCGACCACTTGACAATCTGCCCAAAGGCCGTAGCTGCTTGCGAGAAAATGCTTGGTAAGGGAGCGGTCTTTAGCAATAATGGAGCCCTCCGCCGACACTGTCAAAGGTATGAAGAAAACCTCCAGATCTCCCCTTATCAAAACGCTGATCCGTTTTATTATGATGCAGATCTAGACATCCAATTGCCTTGGAACCCTGATTGGGCATTAAATCCATCGTTCTGCGGCATGGAGCACAGACGGCGTCTCAGGCTTATAGAATCAGACCCTCTTGTGGTAGATCGACCCTCTAACAGGTCAGATTGGGAAGCCCCCTCATCAAATAAGTTGTGCTGAGGCGAACAAAAGGAGCAGAGCAGAATCACAGGGTTAGATCTGCCAAAAACAACATCTGGAATCCTGGTAAGAGATCACAGTTTCCAAGTTTTTATAAAAAATCCTGAAGGAAAATCGAAAATAATCTGGGTAAAAGACACAAATACTGTCGAGCAAATGCAGGAAATTATTATGCAACAGTTGGGTTACCCCATCAGAATACAAAACCTGATACATGGGGGCAGAGTGTTACAAGACACAAAATACCTCTGGGAATACAGAATCACACCTCTGTCAACAATCGTCCTCAATCTGAGGTTAAGAGGAGGTGAAACCAACAATAACAAGAATCCAGACAGGGTGGGAGGAAGTGGCACTGGTTCAATTAGGAAAAAACCAGGCAGCATTTCCTTCAAAAACGTCCTACAAGGGAAAAACATAGAAGGAACAACACTGAACCAAACAGGTATGGACGCAAGGCCATACATAGTGGAACAGCTGGAACACACCCCATAATACAACATAGATACACCAGAAATAGATGAGCAATGCACCATATATGAAAGACAAGCAATAATATGCAGATTTAACTGCTATTGGCCCAAACCGGCGGATCTTTTCATTTGGATCTACACGAACTGGACCACGCACTGCGAAGTACACCTATGCTCCAAGGGGTTTTTCATTGTGAAATTTTTATCAGCAATAGACAGAGACATAGTAATGCAGGAAGGACCTTGGTTTTGGGGATCCACTGGACTCTTCATTACACCATGGTTCCCAGGATTTGATGCAAACACAATGGTTGTCTCAAAGATGCCAGTTTGGGTGCGGCTACACAACCTCCCAATACATCTCTGGAATCAGCAAGTACTCACTAGAATTGGAAACACAATTGGGCGTTACATTAAAATGGACACTCAGCGAGTGGAGGAAAGAATTTATACTTTTGCATGAATATGTGTGGAAGTAGACCTCAGCAAAGGCCTGCCAAACCAAATCCAGCTGAAGCATAGACAGAGCAGCTGGACTCAAGTATTAGATTATGAAAACACTGCATTCAGATGCCGAACATGTAGACAAACAGGACACTTACAAAACACGTGCCCAGCAGTCAAAAAAGACAATCGCAGAAAGAAGAAAACGGAAAAACAAGCAAAGGGATGGTACATTCCACCACCTCCCCCGGATGACGAGGAGGAAGAAGAGATGGATTATGCCAACCCAAATGAGAACAATCAGATGAATAAAGAACCAGTTGTAGAAGATACAAATCCACAGGAAAATATAGAGACAGCATTGGCAAGAAGATCAGAAATGGATATGGGCAGAAATAAACGCCTACACACATCAGACACATCAGATTCTGATAACCCTCAACCTGTGGCTGAAAATGCATTAGCACTCATAACTCCCACAGAATCACAGGGGAATTGGAGAAAGGTTGAGAAGAAAAAAGGGAGAAAAGCCTGACTTTTCCCCACCTGTACAAAATATTTTTGCATTTACCAGTTTATTTCATGAAATCCATACACCCTGCGTGGTGTGAAAGGATCTATGCATCATTTTGAGCATCTTTTTTGGAAATCTGTTTATAGCATATGCCAAGAGGCATCTACAACATGTAATTTTTCAATCATTAATGAAAGATTACGATATATATATATATATATATATATATATGAACAAATGTATTCATACATGTATGCGATATAGACATGTATAACTTACCAAAATGATGTTGACCATCCGGAGAATGTTGACCACCGTCACGCGACAATATTGTCAGCGAATCATCTAAAAAATTAGAAAATCAATTTTCAATATTTATATGTACATACATATGATTCTACTTATTTATCATTTACGTAAATACACAAACACACACATGCACACACACACACACACACACACATATGTGTGTGTGTGTGTGTATACCACGCTGTGAACGATGGACCTCCCTCAATTCATTTGATATTCTCTTTGATCTAAGACCTTGACCTACCGCTCTAGTAGATGCATGAGAATTTATTGATGTTTGCCTCGAAGAATCATGTGGAAAATGCACATCCATGATATGGATATCTATAGATATATAAACATACATGATATTTAGAAAGTTACTTTGTGGATTTACAATTTAAAAAAAAAATACTATTTAAGAAGATCACGAATTCAAAAAATTATTGTAACTCTTCAAGTTACAACAGGCATTTAAAAATATTAAAAATTCATAAAATTGAGATAATACTTGAAGTTACCTCATGCATTTAATTGATTTAACCATTGAAATTACATCATGCACTTTAAGATCTTAAAATTGATATTTAAAACACTGGAATACTAAAAACACAAGTGTTGAAGCATGCACGTTTTGAAAATTAAATATTTTTTTTTATAAAACATGTCAATTTCATCAAGTTGTGCTTACATAGTGGGGGCACACTTGGTATAGAATTGAAAAAAAACACATGGTCATTAAAAATGACACATTGATATCTAAAAAACACACACATATCAAAGATATCTTACAATGTCCATCAATAAATATTGATGGAGAACTTCTTAATACTAATTAATCTTTCACACAAAAATATTGAATTGGCATTGCCCCATACAATAGATCACTAAACATCCTATTAACATTTTCACAATGTCTTATGCTAAATGATTGAAATTGACTAACAATATTTTTTGCTTCTCCATGCAGTTGTTTTATCCTCTCTTTTTTAACTCAGTACACACCTTTCATCTAGTTGCACACAAGTTTAGAATTGGTGAAGACTATAATTCCATTGGATTCATACTTCCTAGCATTTCCTAAGCCTTCTATCAATGCAATATAATATGCTTCATTGCTTGTTGTTCTTCCAGGTGCATTCCTTTTCCATTGGAGGAATTTGTTCATCATAATATTTCATAGCACATAAATAATCACTTCTTGCCCTGGATTGGGATAGCAAGAAACTTCTATGCATAATGTCCATTTTTCAAACCATGTTTAATGGGTTTTTTTATCCTTGTAAAGAACCAAATTCAATAAAATGAATTTAATATATTTATACAGGTATTGTTAGGTTGTGAAAAAGATTATTGTTTAGAAAAATATGTCAGAAGGCTAGGTAGCAAGAAAGGTTGTTTCTACTTAGTTGGATGGTTGGAGAATTGCAAGAAGAAGACAACTAGATATCTCTGATTAGAAACCCAATAAAATTAAAATTAAAACACAAAGAAAAAGATGCAAAGCAATGACAACACTATAATTACTCATTAATGTTTTCTTAACCATTCAAACAAGTAATCAAATAAATCATTCACAAAAGTAAATGTAATTGCGAGATATAAGTCAATGATGGTGACCATGCCACCATTTCAACTCAAGTGAAAATATCCATTTTTGAAAAGCATTTTTAAAATATTTGTCCATTTTTTCATTTGGCTAATTTTATTTCAATTAATTCTAGTAGAGGATTTGTACATTCTTTGATTCATGATAAGTATGTAATGTGGAATCATACATTTAATTTTTTAGTATATATGATATCTATATTATATTGTTGCTACAGATAATCTTTTCTAATTTAGAGATTTCTTAATTATGCTAGGATTTAATGTGGTAGTTGAATCTTCTACCAGAAGTATGTAGATGCATTAATAATTTGGTGATTTTATTTCTTAGGAGGATGAAGATCATACTCTATTCTTCTTATCACATCGTGGAAATTATTTTGTGCAATGTTTTAACCTGGGCATTAGAAACTAAGAGACATTTTGTTTAGCCTTAGTAGGGTGGTTTCTCAAGCATCAAGTCCATCCATTTGGTATTTGTCATTCCTATTTTAATCTTTTCAATTCATTAATTTGTTAAATCTTTATTAAATGAACACAAAATTTTAGTATTTTCAAAAAGAAAAATAAACCTGCAATTAGAATTTTCTAAGGTAATATTGGGCAGGAATTTTTGGTAAAATTGAGAGAGAATTTTATGGTTTACTTGTGATTTTTCAACTGAAGAAATCATGCTTGGAGCAGCCCTCAAGCATACATAGAAATTTACCCAGACGGACAGATTGTTCATTCAATAAGAGAAGATGTGAATAGCAGTTGTATGGCGTCCATGCATAAGGAAAAAACGTAGGCCAATACCAATAATTGGCCACCAACATTTTTATTATGATCCACTGAATTTTTTATATAGGTGCATATTCCACATGCCGAATGATCAATTGAACTTAAGGTCTATCTATAATAATAATCTCTATGTGATTGTATTGCAGTGGCTCTACAGGCGAAATAGGAAGGCCCTATATGACACACTTGAAAATGTGCAGGTAGGTTTGAGGTGCTAGATATTTCTATCACCCATGAAGCCCTTCAAAAGAAATGCAAATGGTTATGGGTAAATTTGATTGTTGTCCAGATTTGTATTATAAGTTCAATGCTTATAAGTTTGAATGAGATATTGATATTTCTTTTCTATTTTTTATAAACAAAGTTTTCCCTCTCCGGAAGAACTCAGAATAAGTGTAGATCCAATTTTCCCAGATCTGAGTGAATGACTGAGCCAACTATTGAAGCCTTTTCACTGAATGGAAAAGGAAAAATATGCACATGGATTAGAATTTAAAATCCCAGTGGACACAGGGAGTGTATTATGAGCTTGTACATGAATGTATTGTTCCTATTATGATGATCTAAGCTTATAACTCTAATCAAACATGACTTACTTACATCTTACTAACCCATATCTATTGTGCACATTAATCACCACTATTCCCATATTCAATACATGGAACATATATCATAAATAATATTATACCTTTGTGTAATATGAGCTATTGACCTAATCTAAGTAACAATGGTAATGGTTCTATGTTTCCTGTATGATTAAGCTTATTGGTTCTATTGTAACACTAGTTGTATACATTGTTTCCATAATTAGTTAGATGTACTCATCACACTTCTACATAAGATTGAACATTACCTGTATAGCAATGAATAGGGGTTTCAAGTTTCCCTAATAACTTAGATCACATTAAGCTTACATTATATTAGAGCTTTATCTTCAGCACAAAAAAAAGAACACATATTGTTTCTTACTGTTATACGGAGAATGAAAATGTTATCCGCTTGCATATATTCTTTGTTGATGTATTTTGGGTCAGAGTCATGAGAAGTGGAGATGTTATAATCATAAGGCCCAGCCTAATAATGAATGATGTTCCCATGATGTTGGAAAAAGGATGGGTGGATACCATGAAGCCCTTCAAAGGAAATGCAAATGGTTACAGGTAAATTTTAGCATTGTCCAGATTCGTATTATAAGTTCAATCCTTATAAGTTTGAACAACATATTGAGATTTCTTATCTAATTTTTGTAAACAAAGATTTCCCTCTCCAAGAGAACTTAGAATAAGTGTAGATTCAATTTTCCCAAATCTGAATGAAGGACTGAGCCAACTACTGAAGTCTTTTCAATGAACAGAAAAGGAAAAAGATGGACATGGATTACAATTGAAAATATTGGCAGACACAGAGAGTGTATTACGAGCTTGTACATGAATGTCTTGTCCCTATTTCGATGATCTAAGCTTGTAACTCTAATCAAACACAACTTAATTACAACTTACTAACCCATATCTATTATGTACATTAATCACCAGTTTTCCCATATTCAATAAATGGGACATATATCATAACTAAGCTGATACATTTTTGTAATATGAGCTATTCACCTAATCTAAGTAATAATGGCAATGGTTCTATGTTTCCTGTATGATTAGGCTTACTGAATTTGTTGTAAAACTACCTTTATACATTGTTTCCATAATCAGTTAGATGTAATCATCACACTTCTACATAAGATTGAACATTACCAGTATAGAAATGAATAGGGGTTTCAGGTTTCCCTAATCACTTAGGTCAGATTAAGCTTACATTGTGTTAGATCTTTATCTTTAGCATGACGAAGAACAAGGTTTGTTTCTTAATGTTATATGGAGAATGCAAATGTTATCCACTTTCATATATTCTTTGTTGATGTATTTTGGGTCAAAGTCATCAGAAGTGGAGATTTTATAATCATAAGGCCCAACCTAACAATGAATGATGTTTTGGTGATGTTGAAAAAAGGATGGGTGCATATATTTCACAAAGGAGAATAATTTAACATTGATTACATTCACAGTTTTTTTCTGTCGAACACTAGGAAGTTTGTTTGATATTGTTATTCTTTCAGTGGTGTAAATGGGAGGAACAAGGGACGTCCATTATCATTAAAAAAAGGAAAAATACAAGATTCCATTGTCATTAGAAAATTGGTATAAAAGAAAATAAAAATAGGAGATATGAACAGAGCTAATGATGACTGTCATAGAAGAAACCTCTATTGCTTAGCTTCATTTCCTATTGGATACAAGGAGCTTATTCTCTACTAAATGAATTTACTGGTGATGATGACTTAACTGGTCTAGATGAGGAGCTTCTAGCGACGAGGGTGGATGAGGAGAGAAATATTCTAACGATAATGGGTGGACGAAGAGAGAAATATTCTAGCGACGCGGGTGGATGAGCAAGCTGAGAAATCTTCAATGCTGCAAAAAAAACAAAAAACATCACACAAATATCATAAAAATTATTTCACTAAATTAAAAAGTTCATAAGAAAACCAAAATGTGTCAATCACCTGGTTGGTTTCAGCACTTAGCAACAGACCATACAACAGTGCTCGGCAACAGACCAACCAACAACGCTCGACAACAAACCACACAACACAACACAACATCTCTCGACTTTCACACAATAGACAAATCAACAAAGCAGAAAAAATTGCAACAGTGTATGGCCTGTAATATATAAGAACAATTTTTCTGCTGAAAAACCTAGTTCGGTAGAACAATATTTTTGACCAAATTATTTATTCGATAAAGCTATTTTTTTGCCAATTTTTTCAACTCCAGTGAAAATTTCATTTAACAATTGGTGTTAGTCTAAACAACCAAAAGTTTGGCCGATTAAATTTAAAGAATTCGGTTGAAAAAAAAATAAATTTGTTCAACCGAAAAAATGAGGTTGGGAATTTTTCAGAGGCGTTTCTCACAAATGTGTCACCCAAATTCACATTTTCACCCCAAGGTTACCCCTTGAAACAAACCGAAACTACATGTTTGTGATGTGCGACACTTGCCATGCCAAAAGAAAAGATTTTTTATATGAAGAGAAAAGTCTGAGTGACACTTGCGATATCCGAATGATGGTGAAGGCGGCACATGCCAAAGCAAAGATAACTTGAAAATGAAACTAATTAAGATGAAATAAAGAAGAAGTGAAATTTGAAAACATGAAAGTGATAATTGCGAAAGAGAAGGCACACAAAAGCAATAGTTTGAAAAACTCACTGAAATAGAAGTACAATTGCAACCAAAAGTGAGATACTTTCAATGAAAGCATGCATTAAATTTTGACATAGGTCGATCATCGCACAAGCAATGTCTTGGCAAACTCGTGCTATGCCTATTCAAGCTTGCGCAAAAGAGTGCACTCATGAAATTTTTGCGGACTGAGCATGTGTGAGCAGGTGACTTCGACACTTACACACTGAGAAGAGGACTTAAAGTTACTATGGAACAAATGATTGCAAGATCCACAAAAGGATCCAAAATTCAATTGTAAACCAAATTTTGGAGGGTGCTTGTTGCAGCGACAACACTTGGCGACACACTAGTACACTCCAACTTCTTTTCCTTGGTAAAAAATTTTATGCAGGGTCTAGTTCCTTAGGGAATATTATTTCATCATGTAGATTACTCTAGCTTCCCCAATTTCTCCGTGCATAAACATAGTCTCCTTCATCCTTTCTCGATTGAACACAATCATAAATCCATCCATGTAGCAATGTTTGAAAGAAGGAGAAGGGTAATGTTATTCATGAGTTTTAGATTTTCATAGTATAGTTTTCATGTCTGCTGTTGCTCCATTGCCAAAGGGTAATGTTATTCACGAGCTTCATATTTTCAGAGTATATTTTTCATCTCTATGTTGCTCCACTGCCAGTAGGCCTAGATAGTACCCTGATGGAGTAACTTCAGGAACACAAACATCACTTTTCTATCAACGAGCTTGGACAGTACCCCGACAGAATTACTTGCTTCACCTTCATGCACATGAAGCCTTTCTCTTCGTTCACCCTTTATTTATTTATTATATAGGACTATGCATCGACACTTATTCATTTTCATGGGACGATAGAGGGATCCTGACTTATTGAAAGCATAAGAGGTTGTTCCTTCACAGAAGAATATATAAAACCTCTGATATTGGTTTGCTTATGTAGATTTTCCCCTTGTCCTTCTGTTAGAGCCTAGATCAACCTGAAGCTGAAGGGAGGCAATTCTAGGATAACCACAAACCACGCTTAACCTGGTAGCTAGCCCTACTAAGTCGGGAGAGGGTTCTCTCCTTGTCAATCTCAGTTAGGATGACTGCAATTACAACTTGAGATGACTGGATTGAAATTAAATTTTAGGCTAGGTATAGTAGCTCAAATATTTTTGGTTGTTTTTGATGTTTGGTTGCTGGATCAAATGGAGCAGGCAGCTTGGGTCCGGGAAATCAAGTCAGAATTGTAGACATGTTCTGTGGGGCGAGATAAATAAGTGTTTATGCACTTGAAATTAAATGAGATGGTTGATTTAAGACTGCTGAGGGGCTAAGGAGGGCATGCAAAGACCATGAATCCTCTTCAGACTGCTGAAAACATTAAAAACTAAATGCATTCCCAAGGCAAAGCAATGTTATCAATGTATTTTGCCTATTTCTCTTGATTCATTTAGTTTAGAAGAATCGAAAGATTTTGAAACATATAACACATAAGAATAACTTATTACAGAAGAAGAAACAGTTAAAAAACACAGTATCAAAAGAATCCCACAAAAATAGCTGCAAAACCTAGTTTTATTCCTTGCCAAACTGTTGATACAAGTGTACAATAGAGCTTAGAGCTTCCACAAGAGTCCAACCTTTACAAATGACTAAGAAAGTACATAATATAGGCATTAAACGAACTATGCTAGCCATCAGGGGTCGAATCCATGAGAAAAGGAGTGGTTTTCAACCATATCTAAACTAAGAACAGTAATATAGGTAGTGGAACAACTTGCCTCTAAAACCATGGAAATTGATTCATTCCTCCCTCAACCACCTCAAAATGATGAATTTACCTCTAAGAGTCATTTTCAAATTATATTTACATCCCATAGCATCAATTAGATTCATAGATTTACCTAAAAAGAGCCCAAAATTCAAATTACAAAAAATCTAGGCGAAATTTTGATTTTCGAGCCAAACTGGCAATTTCCATCCAATGTGCAGCGCCCCTGATCCAATGCGCAGCGCTTTTTCCAAGCCCGTTTTGGGGACCTTCCCGATGTCCAAATTGGGTGTAGGATAGCGCGTTGGAAAGCTTGTCGAGTCTAATTTCTAGAAAAACTTGAATATCTGAATTTGGAGGTCATTTGCCTCCTCAAACGTGGAATCTCCCAAGACTTCTTCTTGTGTGTCAAAAAAGTGGTAGAGAGGTCATTTTTGATGGTTTTTTAGCCTTTAGGTGACCAAGATCTGCTCCAAAATTGATGAAACTTTTTGGGTTTGCTTGTTTTTTCTTACTGAATCCAAAAATGCAGACCATTCCTTCACAATATGCTCCAGTCAAAAGCACAGCGCCGCACCTATTAGGTTTTCATGTGTTTCCAATTTTAAAATTTGTAAATTGCAAAATTTTCTCAAAATTGCCCCAAATTTGGTACAAGGCACCCTCAAGCACTGATATGATGAGCTAATGAAGCATCAACATGAATTTATAATTTGTTTTTATCCTTTTGGCTTCTCAAAGCTTTCCTCAACCTTGCCTTTAGCTTTCTCATTCTTATATTGCATATCTTGTTCTGGGTTAAATAGTGATAAGCCATGTAGCGAAGAATTTTCTTCTCTTTATTAGCCTTCTCAAGCAACTTCTCAAGGTCAATGTTCACCCTCTCTAACCAAGCTTCTCGGTCATTCTCAATTTCTTGCTCAATGGAGGTCATCTTGCCCTTTGCTTTCTTTGCCTCTTGCCTTTCTTCCCTAATCATTTGCAATTCCATAATAGCTTGTTTATTAGTTAGTTTCTTATTTTCCTGCTCAAGGTATTTTATTATCCACTTTTCTCTTTCTAAATTGACTGATAGGGCTTGAATGTCAGCCTCTTTTTCCTTGATGATCAAATCCTTGACACTCCTTGGATTTTGAGCATCCAAGTCCATGTCATTCTCCTTTTGAGCCACCTCATGGTCCACCAGGACAAAATCTCTCTCTTGCCCCTCACTAGGATCATCCTCATGAACCTTTTTCTTTCCTTTATCTCTGCCCTTTTGTTGCTGATCAACCTGTACCTGCTTAGCTGGAGAAGAAGACAAAGCCCCTTCCACTCTAGGTGGAGATAGCATTTTCCTGTGATCTGTAGATGAAGGTGAGACCCCTTCCATTCCTTGTGGAGATAGTACTCACTTGGCAACTGCAAAAAGCCTCCTAGTGCCTCTCTCATAGGTGACAAACACTGGCACTCCCAAAGTTTCAGTTTCTTTGGCTTGTTCATATCCTGAAGTTTCAGCTTCTTGATGCACTGATGAAAATATTTGAGGACCTTTGAAAACCTCATGAAAAATGAAGGTTTCACATGGTATATTAAGCTTATTCAATTGATGCAACACAATTATCTTGATCAGAGAGAAGTGGTAAATGTTGTTCATTTGTTTAGGATAAGGCTTTTTCTTGACATAGTGTGCTATCTTTTCAATATTTCAGAACATGAAGAAAGGAAGATCCATCATTCTTACTCTAGTAAAATGCATCAACAACCTAATGTGGTAGGCATACAACCTTGAAAACCTACCTTCACAAGTAAAATATTTAATGATGATCTTCATGAGTGGGGAAAACCTATCCTGCGAGAATTTGAATGGAAACACCCTTTTCAACTTGGTGAGGAATGCAACCTTGATGTAAGGCTCATAAAATTCCCTGTCAATGTATTGCCCTTTGTTCCATTTTTCACCTATGTTTGGGATGCTTGTAGCCTTTGAAATGCTAGTAGGTGATAGAGTGAAAGTGACTCCAGCAAGTTTTACTTTATTATTGTCCAAGTGTGACACAAATAGCCTTGCTAATTCATGGTGATATTTGACCCTCTCCATCATTTCACAGAACTCATAACAAGACTGATGTTGGAAACATGTGATGGCAAAGGGACAAGCAAGTAATTCTCTGAGGCTAATGGGCTCCTCCCTGGTTATCTTTCCTCCTTTATGAGGTCTTCTTGCCTGTATTGTTGCTTCCCTAGAACTGTCAGTGAGGATCTCTTCCCCAGTTTCATAATCACTGTCCATTGGCTTGATTGACTGTAAATGCTAGTGAAGAAAGGAAGGTAGTGGGGGTGAATAATAAGTATGAAGAGATTTTCAAAAGAAAGGGAATGAGTGAGAGGAAATAGGGATATGAGTGAGATTTGATAGAGTGTAGGGTTTGAGGGAATAGGGTATGAAGGGGATGACTAGGGTTTTGAGAATTGAGGGTATAGGGTTATGCATGTAAGTAGGGTTTTAGGGAAGTGTATATGAGGGAATGAGAATGGGAATAGGAAGTGTGTGTAGGGGTTAGGGTTTTAAAGCATAGCCACCAATTATGAAAAGATAGCTATGTAAACAGTGAATTTTATGAATAAACTTTGCTTTAACAGTAGCTAGGGTTTAGCTTTTTTTAAATTAGCTCTAAGCACAAAAAGTCTTATGGCAAGAACAGTAGCAACACTTACATGTAGAAGAAGAAATATTTGCAAATTGGAGGAAATTTGAGCAATTTTTGACCTTTTTTGAGGTTCCTAGCACTGAGTGGGCAGCTTCCAATAGATGCGCAGTGCACTCCAATAGGTGCGCAACGCCAAATGAATGCGCAGCGCCTTTGTTAATTAACACTGGAAGACAACATCCAATGCGCAGCACCAAATGAATGTGTAGCGCGAGGCAATAGGTGCACAACACCTACGTTTTTCTCCAGTAGCACCTCAACTTGCTTCTTTTTTGTCCAATGACACCTTAAAATTGCCTTTCAATCTCTCCTTAGGACTTTAGATTTCACAATGAGGTGATATGAAAGATGAAATTCCTTTTATACCTTTTCAAGCCCTTTGATTTTTCATTAAACATAACCCACTTTCTAATGTTAGTTTTCTCCCCTAAAATACTTTGTTTTAGCTTATTTTTTACTTTTAGCATGTCCACAGGTGGAATGATGCTCTTTTCTTTGACTTTTTGCAGTGGCAGCAGTTGACCAAGTTGGCAAGTGACCAGGAGCAGCATGTGAATAGTGTGACATATAGAAACCATAAAATTACATCAAATTTTACAAAAATGAAACAATACTCTGTTTCACCTCAAACTGAAGACTTATTAAATTTACATATGCTGAGAATTCAAAGTTGTTTGAAGATTTATATATCCTTCATATGTTTGCATGACCCTTATTTTTTGGAAATTTGACTCAAATAGAAACCCTAATATTTAATGACATTGAAAATCCTAAGACCTAAGACTTCTTTAAATCAAATGGACAAAAGATAAGAATTAACTCTAAACCATTTAACTAAATTGTGTCTGAAGGAGGTCAAAAAATCTTATGTGAGGAGGAGCAAAAATTGGAATTAAATCTACCATCAGTTGATCCATGACCTAATGGAGTGCAACTCATCAAAATGAGACACCTCATATGAAATGCAAAAGAGCAACTTGATCACTGATGGCAGTGTGAAAGCACTGAAACTAACATTGCCTCTAATGGGGATGGTAGCTCCTTGGAGGTGCCAAGAACTATAGATCTCTGGAAAAAGTAGACTAGTGCCTCTTCCATTGGGCAATACGATCAATACATTTCGAAAACTGAAACTGATACTATTACATTGACTCAAGACTCAAACTGACTCAAGACTCACACTGACAAACTATTACGAAACTCAAACTGATACAAAACTCTCAACTTTATAGCCTTCACCTCGGGCCCCAAGTTGAAATGAATTGCATCGTTTGAAAACTTGCAGTGAAAAGAAAATGGTATATACAATTATTATTTCATGACTTCAGAAATTATCCTAGAAGAATTAGCACTTCAGGAGCCTCCCATTGACTGGTCCTCCTGAGGAATCTTGTATGTCCATCTCTTTGAGCAGAAATGCATTTTTCCCTTTGTATGCAACAATCTTATAAGGTCCCTTCCACAAGTTTTCAAACTTTCCATGCTTGCCTTTGTCTCCATTCCTTGCATCCCATCATAACACCACATCATCAATCTGGAATTTATCTGCTTTAGTTTTCGGGTCATAAATCCTTTTGATCTTTTCTTGCAATCTGAAAGTATTTTGGAAGACCTCCTCTCTTGTCTGCTGTAAATGTATCATCTGATTTATTCTTCACTAAAAATCATCTTCCTCACTATCGGCTTCCTGCAAAAGTTTCACAACCGGGACTGCCAAGGATGTCGGAAAGTTTCTTCTGGCTTACTCTGTTTGCCCACAAAGCATCAACTAAGTTCTTATGCCAGCCTTTCTTGTTTGTTTCCAGCAACTTCTTTGTGATCTTCACCAATGATTTATTAGATGATTCGGCCAGACCATTACCTTACGAGTAATATGTTGTGGAATGACCCAAGGTAATCTTATATTTGCTGAAAAGATCGATCATCTTCTTGGACTGGAAGGCAACTGCATTATCTGTTATGATTTTACTAGGACAACCAAAACGAGATAAAATATTTGATTCTATAAACTGAATGATTACCGTGTCTATTGCCTGCTTGGTCGAGATTGCTTCAATCCACTTGGTAAAATACTCTGTTTCTATTAGGATCCACTTGTGTTGAGCCAAAGATGTTGGATGAATCTCACCAATCAAATTGAGTCCCCACTGCTGAAAAGGTGCGCTGACTTCAACCGGCTTCAAAGGAAGAGCCCGCAACTTTCTTTTCCCTTGAAAAACCTGACACTCATGACAACTCATAACTATTTTATAGACATCTGAAAATAATGTGGGCTAGTAGTATCCTGCTCTCAAAAAAAAAAAAATTGTTGTCTTCCAAAACAAGTGGCTGCCACAATCACCCTTTTGAAAATCACTCATTACCTGCTATGCTTCATCTTTGATTAAATAGTTCAGAAAAACACCACTAGGATCCTTCCAATAAACGGAATTATTCAAAATGCAGAATTTAGCAGCTTTTAGTTTAAGAGCTCTACCTTTATTCTTTGACATTTCCGGAGGCGGAGAAAGGTGCTGAAGTACATAGACAACATCTGAATACCATGGAGATTGCAGGAATATTTCAAACACTTGAATTAGAGAGTTCTCCTCTTAATCTTTAGACATGGTAGCAATAACATTGATATCTAATGCATGCAAATTTGATTCTGCCATCAACCTCGCCAGGCCTTGTCCTTTGATCAACTTTGTAGGCTTGATCTCCAAGTCGTATTCTAGCATTGCTGCAATCCATTTTCCCCATCTCCCTTCTGGATTAGTTTGTACCAACAAATCCTTAACTGCTACGTTAGGAACATATGCTAGGATGTGAGAGTGCAGAATATACACTCGGAAGTCTTTCAATGCTTTGACAAGAGCAAGAGCCTGTTTCTCAATAATGTTGTACTTCAAGGCTACATCCCTAATAGTTCTACTGAAGAATGCAATGGGATTTTCTACTTGATCTCTTTTTTTCATTAAAACTGCTTCCATTGTATGCTCATATGCGAATGAGAATAAAATGAAATCTTGTGTATAATCTAGATTAATCAAAATTGGAGTTGTAGATAAGGCATAATTTACCAAATTAAATGATTTCATGGCTTCCTCCGTCCATTTCACCACGCTATCCTTTTTCAACATGTTGGTAATTTCTCTCAAATGTTCAGCAATATTAGGCACAAATCTTCGTAAGAAATTCATCTTACCATTGAATGCTTGTATTTCCTTGTTATTCTGGGGAAAATCGATCTGCTGAATTGCTTCTACTCTTGATGGATCAATGCGAATGCCTTCTTTCAAGATGATATGGCCCAACAACTTCCCTTCATCCATAGCAAAGAGAATTTTCATGGGATTTAGCGAAATTATGAATTTCTTACATCGCTGAAATGCAATCCGCAAATGGTGAAGGTGCTCATAATCTGAATTTGAAAATATAGTCAAATCATCAAGATATACAACTAAAAATACATCTTTTTCTTTTGCAAAAGCAATGTCCATGGCGCGCTGAAATGTAGCTCCGACATTTTTCAAGCTAAATGGCATGTTGGCATAATGGAATGTTCCCCAAGGGGTGGTGAATGCAGTCTTGTCACGATCATCTTCATGCACCAAAATTTGATTATAGCCTGAATATCCATCGAGCAGCGACATACGAGATGCTCCAACCACTCTCTGGAGAATGTGATCCATCTTTGGTAGCGGGTAATTGTCTTTCAATGACACCTTATTAAAATTTCTAAAATCAATGCACAATCTGATCTCCCCGGTCTTTTTCCTCACAGGAACAAGATTATAAATCCAATCAGAAAATCTAATCAGAACAATTATACCAACCTTGTATAATCGATTTACCTCTTTTTAAATTGAATGCAGCAACTTGGGATTAATCCTTCTCAACTTCTGACGGAAAGGCTTTTGATTTGGCTTGATGGGAATTGTATGTTGAATTATGTCTTTGTTATACACCTTTAAATCTGAATAATCCCAAGCAAACACATCAGCAAATTCAGACAATAATTTGATATATTGAGATTTTACCTTTGGAGATAATGTCTTGGATAGCTTTACAAATTTAGGCTTCTCGTCTGTTCCAAGATTCACATCTTCAACACCCTTATTTGTTGGCACCAAGCTTGGCTTTCTAGCCACATCATCTTGATCAAAGAGTTCTTCTAAAGGAATAAGACCTTTAGGAATGACATTGTCCTTAAGCTGCAATACTTCCATCTGATTTAGTTCAATTTCTGGTTCATCTTCATCACGATCATGATCTATGGAAGCATCCTTGTAGTTGCCTTCATTTTGCAAGAAATCATTAATCTCCTTATCATCCCAAAAGACCTGCCAATACATTAGATTGTCTGGGATAGCTGGACGGTGTTTGACATGGATCTCAAAATTTTTATTGGAATTCATTGGGATCTTCAAATTACTGGCAGCGGTTGCAAGTGAATCTGCAATTACATTTTGTGCATGTGGAACACATGTCAAGGTATAATATGGAAACATCCTTAGGATATCTAAAACTACATTACGGTAGGCCCTCATCCTTGGATGTTTGGCTTGATATTCACCCTTCACTTGCTTGATTATCAATTTTGAATCCCCATAAACTGATATCCTTTTTGCTTTCAGCTTTTTGAGAATCTTCAATCCTGCAATCAGCACTTCATATTTGGCTTCATTATTAGAACAATCAAAGGCCAATTTATATTAAAAAACTCTTACATTACTCGGGACTTTATTAGGCTGGAAAATAGGGTTGCGGATCCAAATCCCAATGTCGGCACCATCCTTACCAACAGCTCCATCAAAATCCATACTCCATAGGTCTGCTTCTTCCTCTAAGTGGTGAAATTTTGTCTCGTTTTCGTTCTTACCTTGACTGATTTCTTCAATTTTCTGCTACTCATTACCTTTCTGTTGTTGCCGGAATGCGGACTGCTCAGAGGTGCTTGCAAGTTTTTGTCTTTCTTGATCAAGGATTGCTCTGAAATTTTCTGAAATCTTTGGCACATCTTCTACTTCAACTAATTGACTATCAATATCATTCAAACCACTATCTGAATATAATACAAACGATTCTAAATCTAAATGTACAACATTAATTGGATGATTGAGTGGTTTCTCCTTGCTTGTGATCATGTACTTCATTTTCTTCTCCTTATATAATTTTCTCAACTGACCAAACACGGGAATAGTAGAATAGGAGAAATCTAGTTATAAAGTTCCTTTTAGTTTTGCACCCCATGATCTGGACAAAAGCATGCCAAACCATGGCGGGATGTCCGCAACAACCACATCCATGAGAACATTTTTAGTCAGAATCTGATCTAAAGACACCACCAAGTCTTTGATAAGACTGATACATCGGACTCTACCAGAATCAAAAGAATAAAGGTCATGATACTTGCAAGTAATGTCAAGGCCCAATTTCTCCATAATAGCTTTTGGCATCAGATTATGGGAGGCTTCGGAATCAAACATGGCATTGTGGAGGACATACTCGTGCAATCTAAGGCTTATATAAAATGGAGGCACTTCACTATCCTCACACTGACCTTCTAAAGCAGGGCCAAAGATAAGCTTTGAGTGATCATCTTCTACATTGACCATATCAGATAAAGGATCTATGTTCAAAATTTTGGACACTTGTTTTTTATAACTACTGTTATTCACCAATTCAGTCAAAGGAATTGAAACCTTTAATTTAGCTATCTCATTCTCTAAACTAAAAGCTGAAACTTTATCTACCTCTTTGACTAAAGATTCCTTATTTTCAACCTTTTCCTTTGTTTTACTTTGTTAATTGGTCTTCTCATTTGTAGATGGTCCTTTGCTGGAAGTTGGATTAACGGGCTCCTTTCCCTTCTTCTGCCCATTTGAGATGTCATTCTTGGGCTGCAACTCTTTTCTCTTGATGGGCTGCCTATGAAAGACTTATAGACTTCCTATTAAACCAAGAAGCTATTGGTTCTATTTCTTGTATGGACAGTCTATGAAACTTACTATGAGAGATGTACCAGTCAGTATTTTGAACCGAGCTGACTGGTACATCTTTGTTTCTCAATGAATATTTCTTTTGATGCGTTGTCAATGCATTCATATATCCCCTCTGATAATCATCTGATTCATCCTCTAATACTCCTTCATTTGCTAGTATAATCTTCATCTATTTGAACATTTGAAACCTTTGAATTTTCTTCATCTTCCGTGAGAAAAATGGGCAAACCATTAGTAGTAAAGAAATGATTAGCCTCCACAACCGGATCATCATCATCTTCACTTTCCATCCTGTGCACATAATTTTGCTGCAAAGGTGTTTTGACTTGCTGCTGTGATGATTGATCTTGTGCCTTTTGCTCCCTTTGTTTGATCCTGAACTAAGGTTGTTGCTGTCCTCGGAAGTTTGGATTTCTAATTCTATTCTCAAGCCTGTCTACAATTTTCAATCGATCAAACATCTTCTCAATATTCCGGAGTATATGATCTACCTTAACATCTGAGGAAGATGCCTCTTCCTTTATAGTAACCTTCTTTTCAATCTTCATCCTTGCTCTCTTCGCCAGCAAATTTGCCTCAACACTTACTGCGTTTTTCTGCATATCCTCAAGTGTGGTAGGATCTCTTTCTCTCAACTGATATGCCATGTTAGCATCGAAGCCATCGGGAAATTTGATCAATTCTAAGCCCATTGGTGGCTTGATGTCAGCTAGAATAGCATTATAAACTGTATTGAACCTTACATAGTGTTGGGTCCCTATAATACTAGTGATTACCCCATTACTATTGTAGTTATACCCCTTATTAATATTGTTGTGCCCCTATTGCCCCCATATTGTTATTACTGTGCCCCATAGAATCCCTCTATTGTTATTTTTGTGGCTTTATATTATTATTGTTAGGTCGGCTGGATTATATTGTGACTCCTTAGACTCCTATATATAGAAAGGAGGTTTTGTCATTTGAATCATCCAAGTTGTTCATTTATGTAATGTAAAGGAGGTTGCCCCATCGAAGAGGCTGAATTATAAGGTGTTGATCTATCTTTTCTATCTTTTCTTGAGCTGGTTTCATAACATTTGGTATCAGAGCTTTGGATTCTAGGGTTTCGCTGCTCCAAATAGGTCATCGTGGAATTTTCGCTATAAATTTTTTTCTGCGAAGTTTCAGAAGTTGAAAAAAAACCCAATTTGAGAAGAAATCGTGCTGAACCTTGGGTCCAAATTTCAAAGCTTTTTGCGCTATATTTGTGGAGATATGATCTGAGGAAGTTGGTCTTTTTGCAGACTCCTGAATTACATTCCAAACAGGTGACCTGGGGAAAATCATCATAACTTTCTCTTTGGGGATCGGATTGAAATTTCATAAGAAGGTACAAAAAGAGGACGGACTCTAGTTTCTTGTATGAATTTTTTAGATCCAAAGGTCGAAACAGTGACTCGTGCCACGTCGTACAAGTTCGCTCTACTGAACTAGTCTATAATCAAGTCACTGTGGGAGATTTCACATAACTCTTTCGTGGAGAATCCAATTTGGGTCAGACTTGTGGCATTGGAAAGAGGACACAGAGGGTTACTTTAGGTCACAAATTCAGAACTATATGTCGAAAAGTACAGAGATACATCAGAGGAAATATCGAGCTCCTACAAAGTGAAAAAAGGTGTGTTAGATTTTCTTAAATTTTTTCTTAAGATCGGTTTGAAAATTATTTTGAAGGAATTATTATCGGTAACTGATGCCCCGAGGAAAGAAAATGCAAACACCTAGTAAGGAACCTGAAAGCTCTAGCATGACTCATGAAGAAGAGGAAGAAATGCTACATGATATATCAAAATTACAAGAACAAGTGCAACAAATTTCACGCTCACAAAAGCTAACAGAAGCTAAGATAAATGGCATGGAATCTAAGATAAAGGGTGTGGAAGCTAAGATGGATGATTGGAAGACAGATTTGAAGACAAACATGGAAGAATTGAAGATATATTTGAACACAAACTTGAAGACAGGCATGACAGATATGAAGACAGATTTGACAAATTTTCTACAAGAAATACTTACTAATGGTGAAAAGGTAGTAAAGGAAACTCATGATGTGAACAAAAGAAATGTTAATCATGATATCATAGACTCTAATGTTGGATCGAAGACTCACCATATTCCAAAAATCGATATGAGGAAGTTTGATGGCAAGGATCCCGCCACATGGATATTACAGATGGAGCAGTTCTTCGATCTCAATAATGTGCAAAACACACAAAAGGTACGTATGGAAACTTTATATTTGGAACCAAATCAGTTTGTATGGTATCAATGGCTTTGCTCTCGTAAACAATTTATCACTTGGGCAATTTTTACGGAAGAATTGATAGCACATTATGAGGATACAAAAAGCAACACTTTTTTTAGCCAATTGATAAGTCTCAAACAAAAGGGTTCAATAATGGAGCACATTGAGGAGTTCCAAAAATTGAACATAAGGGTAAAAGATATTCCAGAGGAGCATAGGATTGATGTGTTCATAGGGTCTTTAAAGGATAATATCCAACATGATGTTCGCCTTTGGGAACCTGATTCATTAGAAAGGCATTCAGGTTAGCAAGAAAAATGGAAAGCAAAATTATGGCAACCAGGAAGCATACCACTCACAACTATAAAGATGGAAGTGTTGTTTCCCCTAGTCTTCCACAACCTATAAGGTTGACACCACAACAATTGGAAGAAAAAAGAGCAAAAGGGCTTTGTTACAGTTGTGATAGCAAATACACTAAAGGTCATAAGTGTGCTGAGAAGAAATTATTCTACATAGATTGTGAAGAGGAAGAAGAAAAGGAGCAAGAAAGGTCAAAAGAAGAGGATATACTCCAGGAACAAAGCCTAGATGAAGAACAAATAAATCCGACCATATCTTGTAATGCATTGGCGGGAATTACCACTCCTCAAACCATCAAGATAGAAGGACAAATCAAGAAGAAAAAGGTAATAGTGTTGATTGATTCAGGAAGCACCCACAATTTTATTCATTGTAGGGTAGCAAAAGAATTGAATTGCTTCCTATATCCAGCACCAGAGTGTCAAGTGATGATTGCAAATGGAGGAACAATAAATTGCTCTGGAAAGTGCCATAATATCAAGCTATCCATGGGAGAATATGTATTGACTAGCCCAATGCTTTCCATTCCAATGGGAGGTGTTGATGTTGTACTAGGAGTCCAATGGCTACAATCCTTGGGTACAATAGCTTTTAATTTTCAAGAACTTTTCATCAAATTTTCTATGGAAGGAAAGGAAGTTGAATTAAGGGGTATTGCAGGGAAACCAGGAAAGATAATCAGCTCTAATGGTATGACAAAGCTTCTAAAAAAGGAGCAAAGAGGTGTAATTGCACAATTATGTTCGCTAGATGTTTCCACATCGGAATCATCTATTTCTCCAGATCTCCAAAAAGTCTTGGACAATCATTCCAAGGTATTTGAGACTCCCAAAGGTCTCCCACCTATGCGTGATCATGATCATGCTATTCATCTGATTCCAGGAAGTGTTCCTCCAAACATCAGGCCGTACAGATATCCCTATGTCCAAAAGAGTGAAATTGAACGTATGGTTGCAGAAATGCTAGAGGCTGGTATAATTCAACCGAGTCAAAGTTCTTTCTCTGCTCCAGTAGTATTGGTGCACAAGAAGGATGGATCATGGCGCATGTGTCCAGATTATAGGGAGCTCAACAAGCTCACTATTAAAGATAAGTTCCCCATTCCTGTCATTGATGAATTACTGGATGAATTGCATGGATCAATTTACTTCACCAAGTTGGATCTTCGTTCAGGATATCATCAAATCAGAATGAAGATTGAAGACATTCTGAAAACAACATTTAGAACTCATGAGGGTCATTATGAATTTTTGGTCATGCCTTTTGCCTTACCAATGCACCTTCAACATTTCAAGGTTTGATGAATTCAATTTTCAAACCATTCCTTAGAAAATTTGTGTTAGTATTTTTTGATGATATACTAATCTACAGCAAGTCTTGGAAGGATCATGTTGAACATGTTGACAGGGTGCTACAACTATTGGAGGAGAAACAATTATATGCAAAAAGATCCAAATGTTTCTTTGGAGTCCAAGAGGTGGAATATTTGGGTCATATTGTATCTCATGAAGGAGTTAAGGTAGACCCTAGCAAAATTAAAGCCATTAAGGAATGGAAAATCCCCACATCCATAAAGCATCTGCGAGGATTTCTTGGGTTGACAGGGTATTATCGCAAGTTTGTTAAGAATTATGGGAGAATAGCAGCACCTCTAACAACATTATTGAAGAAAGATGCATTTTCATGGACTCCGGAAGCAACAAAGGCCTTTGAACATCTTAAAGAGGCAATGTGCCAAGCACCGGTCTTAGCTACACCAGACTTCACAAAAACCTTTATTGTGGAATGTGATGCTTCAGGAAATGGAATTGGTGCTGTTCTAATGCAAGATGAAAGACCCATTGCTTTTGAAAGTCGTCCAATCAAGGGAAAGTTTTTAAGAAAAGCTATTTATGAGAAGGAAATGTTGGCAATACTCCATGCACTTAAGAAATGGCGACCCTACCTAATGGGAAGACACTTCAAGGTAAAAACGGATCATGATAGCCTTAAATACTTTTTAGAACAAAGATTATCCTCTGAAGAGCAACAAAAGTGGGTCACAAAGATGTTGGGTTATGACTTTGAAATCATCTACAAAAAAGGGAAGCAAAATGTGGTGGCAGATGCACTCTCAAGAAAGGATGAGGATGTGGAAGCATTGTTGTGCGCCATTTCTATTATCCAACCAGATTGGATAAACGAAGCAAGGGAGGAATGGAAGAATGACGAAGAAGTGTGGGCACTTATTCGAAAGCTACAACAAGATTCCAGTACGTCTGATACATTTAGCTGGCAAAATGATTTGTTATGGTACAAAGATCGCTTATACCTCTGTAAGAATTCCCAGCTAAAACAAAAGATTCTTATGGAATTGCACACTTCTCCCTTAGGAGGGCACTCAGGATTTTTAAAAACTTACCACAGGGTTAAGAAGGAATTTTTTTGGGATGGCCTTAAATCAGATATTCAAAAGTTTGTGGCGGAATGTTTGGTTTGCCAACAAAATAAAGTTGAAACAATTAAGACACCGGGTCTATTACAACCTTTATCCATTCCAAGCCAACGTTGGGAGGAGGTTTCAATGGATTTTATCACAGGTTTACCCAAGTCTGAGGGAAAGAGTGTCATCATGGTGGTAGTTGACAGACTTACCAAGTATGCACACTTTTGTGCATTATCACATCCATTTAAAGCCAGTACAGTTTCTACTGCATTTATGGAAACAATTCAAAAGCTACATGGAAACCCAAAGATTATTGTAAGTGACAGAGATCCCATTTTCACTGGAAATTTTTGGACAGAATTATTTTCTTGTCTTGGTACTCAGTTAGCTCATAGCTCATCTTATCATCCTCAATCTGATGGGCAAACTGAGATAGTAAACAAATGTTTGGAAGGATATCTTCGTTGCTTTGTATCTGATAAACAGACACAATGGGTCAAATGGTTGCCTCTGGCTGAATGGTGGTATAACACTTCCTTCCATACAGCAACAAAAATGACCCCATTTATGGCACTTTATGGGTATCAACCACCATCCATCACATCATATTTAAGAGAAAATTCTAAGGTTCAGGCAGTGGAACATCACATCGAACATCAACAACAAGTCCTCCAACTCTTAAAGGATAACCTCGTGTTGGCACAAAATAGAATGAAACAACAGGCAGATCAACATCGCAGTGAAAGAAGTTTTGATGTAGGTGATTGGGTATTCCTACGGCTACAACCATATAAGCAAATGTCCCTAAAGCAAGCTAAGAAGGATAATAAATTATCACCAAAGTATTATGGTCCGTACAAGGTGTTGCAAAAGATTGGTACTATGGCATACAAATTGGAGCTTCCTGCAGCTTCTCGATTGCACCCAGTTTTCCATGTTTCATGTTTAAAGAAGGTTATAGGTGACAAGCTCCCAGTTCAAACAATATTGCCAGAACTTGACGAGGAAGGAAAAATTATATTGGAACCGGAAGCAGTCATAGAAACAAGAACTCGACAGCTACGAAATCGATCAATTTCAGAGTATCTTATCAAGTGGAAGAACTTATCCGCTGAAGATTCCACATGGGAGGATGAGAATTTTATGCAGAAGTATCCAGAACTACTCAAGCGTTGAGGACAACACTTTTTTGAAGGCAAGGGAATGTTGGGTCCCTATAATACTAGTGATTACCCCATTACTATTGTAGTTATACCCCTTATTAATATTGTTGTGCCCCTATTGCCCCCATATTGTTATTATTGTGCCCCATAGAATCCCTCTATTGTTATTTTTTTGGCTTTATATTATTATTGTTAGGTCGGCTGGATTATATTGTGACTCCTTAGACTCCTATATATAGAAAGGAGGTTTTGTCATTTGAATCATCCAAGAATTGTTCATTTATGTAATGTAAAGGAGGTTTCCCCCTCGAAGAGGCTGAATTCTAAGGCATTGATCTATATTTTCTATCTTTTCTTGAGCTGGTTTCATAACACATAGTAGTCTTGGAAACTTTCACCTTACATTCCTTTTTATATTTTCATACTCAGAAAGAATTTGAAGTGGATTTTTCTTTATCTCCCATCAATCCAAAAGTTTTCTGTGTAGAACTGGTAAAATATTGATGGATGCCACTGGTAGTGCTCTAAACCACTTTCGAACCTCGCCTCCAAGACTTTGCACAAACAACCACATAGTCACATTTTCTTCATCTACCTCATGGAGATCAAAGAAGTCATTCATCCTGTCAACATGCTGCTGCACTGTGATATCTTGAGTAGCATCAAAAAAAGGTATATTACTTTGGTAATCAGCGGGCATAACATCCAAATTCTGAGGAAGAACGAGAGGTGCATATCTAGCAGCCATGGCTCGTGGCAGATTCGAAAGTGATGTTGAAATAACAGAGGGATTTGTGACAACAGGAGGAGTTGATGTCGTGGAAGAGACGGGTATTTGAGGTGTAATGACAGGTTGTTGAGGGATTGAAGGTATGAACGGAGGAGTCGATTGATTCTCTGAAATATGAGGAAATGATGATGAGGCAAACGATGTTGAAGCCGAATCATAGAGTTCAGGAATTCGATCAGTGGTGATAGATGACTGAGGAGAGTTTTGAAGATTACGATTACTTATCAAATTGGCTTGTTGGACTTCAATGTCGTTGGAATTCTGGGTCTGAAACTAGGTCTAGTAATTCATTGTCCAATGTGGTTCTAAACAAGGATAAACCAAATTGTTCGTCAAAAGGAAGATCCTCGAGGTACAGCCACTTCACAGGACATGAAACAAATCTAAAAACTGGTCTAGGACTTGATAAACTCTCTTGTCTGAGGATCTTGGTAATGAGATTAGGATTTTTGAATACGGGAGGAGGATCAGGATTGGGATTGGACCTGGTGTATCTTCTTGAAGCAAATGTGTTCAAAAATTCTCAAAATTCTGATATTGCTTTACAACTTTCCAATTTTCAGCCTATTGAATTCTAAATTTATCATCCAAAAGTTCAGAACTTCTAAATGGTATTGGGGTGATTTATCTTTCTTCCCCTGTATGGTTTCCACTATGTTAAAGCCTAGATCAACCTCAGGCTAAAGGGAGGAAATCCTAGGATAACCACGAACCATGCTTAACTTGGTAGCTAGCCCTACCAGGTCAGCAGAGGGCTCTCTCCTTGTCAATCTCAGTTAGGATGACTGCAATCACAGCTTGATATGACTGAATTGAAATTATATTTTAGGCTAGGTATAGTAGCTCAAGGGATTTTGGTTGATTTTGATGTTTGGTTGGTGGATCACATGGAGCAGGCAGCTTGGGTCTGGGAAATCAAGTCAGAATTGCAGACATGTTCTATGGGGCGAGATAGATAAGTATTTATGCACTTGAAATTCAATGAGATGGTTGATTTAAGACTGCTGAGGGGCTGAGGAGGGCATGCAAAGACCATGAATCCTCTTCAGACTGCTGAAAACATTAAAAACTAAATGCATTCCCAAGGCAAATCATTGTTATCAATGTATTTTGCCTATTTCTCTTGATTCATTTAGTTTAGAAGAATGGAAAGATTTTGAAACATATAACACATAAGAATAACTTGTTACAGAAGAAGAAACAATACAAAAACACAGTATCACAAGAATTCCACAAAAATAGTTGCAAAACCTAGTTTTATTCCTTGCCAAACTGCTGATACAAGTGTACAATAGAGCTTAGAGCTTCCACAAGAGTCCAACCTTTACAAATGACTAAGAAAGTACATAATATAGGCATCAAACTAACTATGCTAGCCATCAGGGGTCGAATCCATGAGAAAAGGAGTGGTTTTCAACCATATCTAAACTAAGAATAGGAATATAGACAGTGGAACTGCTTGCCTCTAAAACCATGGAAACTAATTCATTCCTCCCTCAACCACCTCAAAATGATGAATTTACCTCTAAGAGTCATTTTGAAATTATATTTACATCCCATAGCATCAATTACATCCATATATTTACATAAAAAGAGCCCAAGATTCAAATTACAAAAAATCTAGGCGAAATTTTGATTTTGGAGCCAAACTGGCAATTTCCATCCAATGTGCAGCGCCCCTGATCCAATGTAGTTTTGGGGACCTTCCCGATGTCCAAACTGGGTGTAGGATAGCTCGTTGGAAATCTTGTGGAGTCTACGTTTTGGAACAACTTGAATTTTTGAATTTGGAGGTAATTTTTCCCCTCAAAAGTGGAATCTCCCAAGATTGCTTCCTGTGAGTCAAAAAAGTGGTAGAGAGGTCATTTTTTGATGGTTTTTTAGCCTTTAGGTGACCAAGATATGCTCCAAAATTGACGAAACTTTTTGGGTTTTCTTGTTTTTCATGATGAATCCAAAAATGCAAACCATTCCTTGAAAATATGCTCTAGTCAAAAGTGCAGCACCAGTGGCACTGTGCACCTATTGGGTTTTCCTGTGTTTCCAATTTCAAAATTTGTAAATTGCAAAATTTTCTCAAAATTGCCCCAAATTTGGTACAAGGCCCCCTCAAGCACTGTTATGATAAGCTAATGAAGCATCAGCAATAATTTCTAATTCATTTTTATCCTTTTGGCTTCTCAAAGCTTTCCTTAACCTTGCCTTTAGCTTTCTCATTCTTATATTGCATATCTTGTTCCAGGTTAAATAGTGATAAGCCATGTGGTGAAGCATTTTCTTCTCTTTATTAGCCTTCTCAAGCAACTTCTCAAGGTGAATGTTCACCCTCTCTAACCAAGCTTCTCGGTCATTCTCAATTTCTTGCTCATTGGAGGTCATCTTGCCCTTTGCTTTCTTTGCCTCTTGCCTTTCTTCACTAATCATTTGCAATTCCATAATAGCTTGTTTATCAGTTAATTTCTTATTTTCCTACTCAAGGTATTTGATTATCCACTTTTCTCTTTCTAAATTGACTGATAAGGCTTGAATGTCAGCCTCTTTCTCCTTGATGATCAAATCCTTGACACTCCTTAGATTTTGAGCATCCAAGTCCATGACATTCTCCTTTTGAGCCACCTCATGGTCTGCCAGGACAAAATCTCTCTCTTGCCCCTCACTAGGATCATCCTCATGCACCTTTTTCTTTCCTTTATCTCTGCCCTTCTATTGCTGACCAACCTGTACCTGCTTAGCTGGAGAAGAAGACAAAGCCCCTTCCACTATAGGTGGAGATAGCATTTTCCTGTGATCTGTAGATGAAGGCGAGACCCCTTCCATTCCATGTGGAGATAGTACTTGCTTGGGAGCTAAAAAAAGCCTCCTAGTGCCTCTATCATAGGTGACAAACACTGGCACTCCCAAAGTTTTAGTTTCTTTGGCTTGTTCATGTCCTGAAGGTTCAGCTTCCTGATGCACTGATGAAAATATTTGAGGACCTTTGAAAACCTCATGAGAAATGAAGGTTTCCCATGGTATATTCAGCTTATTCAATTGATGCAACACAATGATCTTGATCAGAGAGAAGTGGTAAATGCTATTCATTTGTTGGGGATAAGGCTTTTTCTTGACATAGTGTGCTATCTTTTCAATATTCCGGAACATGAAGAAAGGAATATCCATCATTCTTACTCTAGTAAAATGCATCAACAACCTAATGTGGTAGGCATACAACCTTGAAAACCTACCTTCACAAGTAAAATATTTAATTATGATCTTCATGAGTGGGGCAAACCTGTCCTGCAAGAATTTGAATGGAAACACCCTTTTCAGCTTGCTGAGGCATGCAACCTTGATGTAAGGCTCATAAAATTCCCTGTCAATGTATTTCCCTTTGTTCCATTTTTCACCTATGTTTGGGATTCCTGTAGCCTCTGAAATGATGGCAGCTGACAGAGTGAAAGTGACTCCAGCAAGTTGTACTTCATTATTATCCAAGGGGATAGGGTTTGAGGGAATAGGGTATGAAGGGGATGACTAGGGTTTTGAGAATTGAGGGTATAGGGTTATGTATGTAAGTAGGGTTTTAGGGAAGTGTATATGAGGGAATGAGAATGGGAATAGGAAGTGTGTGTAGGGTTTAGGGTTTTAAAGCACATCCACCAATTATGAAAAGAACGCTATGTAAACAGTGAATTTTATGAATAAAATTTGCTTTAACAACAGCTAGGGTTTAGCTTTTTTTAAATTAGCTCTAAGCACAAAAAGTCTTATGGCAAGAACAGTAGCAACACTTACATGTAGGAGAAGAAATCTTTGCAAATTGGAGGAAATTTGAGCTATTTTTGACCTTTTTTGAGGTTCCTAGCACTGAGTGGGTAGCTTCCAATAGATGCGCAGTGCACTCCAATAGGTGTGCAACGCCTTTGTTAATTAACACTGGTAGACAACATCCAATGCGCAACGCTAAATGAATGCATAGTGCCAGGCAATAGGTGCGTAGCGCCTGCGTTTTTCTCCAATGACACCTCAACTTGCTTCTTTTTGTCCAATGACACCTTAAAATCACCTTTCGATCTCTCCTTAGCACTTTAGATTTCACAATGAGGTGATATGAAAGATGAAATCCCTTTTATACCTTTTCAAGCCCTTTGATTTTTCATTAAACATAACCCACTTTCTAATGTGTGTTTTCTCCCCTAAAATACTCTGTTTTAGCTAATTTTTTACTTTTGGCATGTCCACAGGTGGAATGATGCTCTTTTCTTTGACTTTTTGCAGAGGTAGGAGTTGACCAAGTTGGCAAGTGACCTATACAACATGTGAATAGTGTTACATATAGAAACCATAAAATTACATCAAATTTTACAAAAATGAAACAATACTCTGTTTCACCTCAAACTGAGTTTGAGGTGAAGACTTATTAAATTTACATATGCTGAGAATTCAAAGTTGTCTGAAGATTTATATATCCTTCACATGTCTGCATGACCCTTATTTTTGGAAATTTGACTCAAATAGAAACCCTAATATCTAATGACATTGAAAACCCTAAGACCTAAGACTTCTTTAAATCAAATGGACAAAAGATAATAATTAACTCTAAACCATTTAGTTGAATTGTGTTTGAAGGAGGTCAGCAGATCTTGTGTGAGTAGGAGTAAAAACTCGAATTAAATATACCATCAGTTGATCCATGACCCAATGGAGTGCAACTCATCAGAATGAGACACCTAATATGAAATGAAAAAGAGCAATTTGATCACTGATGGCAGTGTGAAAGCACTGACACTAACACCTTCTCTACTTAATTGGATCATCATGGAAAACACTAAAACATTAAGAACCAATTGTAGGCATGAGGTTTCTTGAATAGACACATATATCATGATTCATAACAAAGATTTCCTTATGCAAGGATCGTATTTTCCATCAGTACATCATCAACCAAAAGGTGTAACTAAGACAAAGAAGAAGGACTGAAGGTTAGCCAAATGTTGCAGTGTCACAAGGACCTTCTCTTGTTTTCCACGTTATCTTTTGACATAGAGGAAACATCCTTCATGTGAAGTCTTGTTAACCAATACACAACAAGGAAACAAAAATAGAAAGACAAAACAAAAGGAGGCTAAACGGAAAACATAATGCAAGAAAAAAGTTAAACAACACAAGAAAGACTACAAAAGGAAAGTTTAAGATGCATGTGCAGGGGAAACTAATATGCAACTAGACCTACTCTTAACATAACTAGCTAGAAGGTCAAGATCACATATAATTAAATTTCCAATGTAGTCACCGTAGCTACTCATAACCTGCATAAACAAAGATCCAATTAATTAAAACTAATATAATACAATGTGCAACAGAAAATATAAGAGCTTGATTAATTTTCACAATGAATTGAAGGTATTTCCTATCATTAGAAAGATTTGTCATAGTCAATACTTATACCCAACTTGCACTCTTTCCTTTTCGATGAAAACCATGATTAAAAAAAACCTCGAATGCTCCTTGCGAATGTATCTTCATCTACATTATACACCTTAGAAAGCATGAGTAAAGTTTGAAATTTGTTATTTTCAACAGATCTTTTTAAGTAATATCGCTCCAATCATTTAGTGACTAGATCGTGAGATTCGTAACAATCCTCTTGAAAACCATGAAATCTTTGAAAAGATAAATTTTCAATTAAAAGTGTGCGATCATGATGATAACCTTGTGAGGGAAAATGAATCTGATCATGTTTAGAAGGCTTTCCAAGATAGTGAGGGTTTAACATAACCATTAGTGAAGGATGAAGTGCCTCAACTACTTGACAAGTATCTGAATAGTGCGATGGACCATAAAGATTAAAGAATGTAGAACAACTGTCATCGGATATGTTGGTGAGAAAATGATAAGTTGAATGACAATCTCTAAAGCAAGCATGATGATCATATGGACCAATTACAGAATGATATTCTTGG
This sequence comes from Pinus tabuliformis, assembly GCA_031772625.1. Lineage (NCBI taxonomy): Eukaryota > Viridiplantae > Streptophyta > Pinopsida > Pinales > Pinaceae > Pinus > Pinus tabuliformis. The sequence goes on from CM062820.1 coordinate 339,131,024, forward strand.
TTAGTAGACAAAAAAGATAGATTAGTATGAACAGATTTGCAAATGCTTTGAATAATAAAATTATCTCATTACAACATAAATATGGAAATCCATTTCCTTGTACCTAGTTACATATTGTACTATCATTGCAATAGTCAAAAGAAGTGAAAATGAATTCTAGTATAGCAGACACATGAAACTAATTAGGATACAATGATTGAAGAAGAATTTGACTCACCAGATAACTCATGCATTCATTAGCACTTAAGAGGATTTCAGGTGCGATGAAGAAAAATATTATCACTATAACATTCACAAGAAAAACTAGAAGATAATTATTCCGAAATGCATCTAATAGACATGATTCATTTGACCAAATATAGTCTTTGAAGTGATCAAATTAGAAATTCCATGCTTCCATGAGAGATACACACTCAAAACCCAAGTTATGTACAAGATCCTTGCATGGAGATGAATCATCTGAAATAAAATCTTGAATCTTATCAAAGGCTGAATATTGAAAGTTGAAAGACTTTATATGAAATACCAAACATCTTTCAAGAAATAATTTACATCCAGTGACCCCATGCAAAGAAAATAATTTTGTGAGAGAAGCCAGATCTGACTTGGTTCAAGGATATAACCAGAGTCGCGAGATCCTGGCATAACCATCAACGGAATTTGAAGTGCCTCAACTTCCTAACAAGTCTAAGAACCTTCATGGATTGTAAAATAGCATTTTTAAGATTAAATTAGATCATGCATGTTGTGAGGATATATACTTCCATTGATTTTGATGATACCACTACTAACCAGATAGTAGCCATCTCTATCACTAATTTGATCATATTTTACAACTTAAACAACCAGATTACTCAAGTCAAAATATTCTTCTCATCCCAATTATAGAAATGTATAAATCAAAGAAATCTCATGAGAAAGCTAATTGAAGAGTTGTCTTCATGAAAAATAAGATATGACGAGTGATCAGGTGCTCATGTCCTAAGTGTCGTAAAATGCTCAAAATTTAAAATGCTTAGAACTGGTTCAAAGTTGAAAAACTGGAAAGTTCTTGTCCTCCTGATTTCGGCACCGCAAACGGTTCGAAAAATTGCTGCCGTATGAGAAAGTTATGGCAAAAAGAAGAATTTCTCAATAACATTGTAATTTTGAATTTTTCCAAAAAAAAAAAAAAAAAAGGAATATTCCTTGGAATATTCCTTTTTTGCAGCCAATCACAAGATGCCACGTGGCAGGCCCAGAGGCCGCCACGTGGCCCAAAGATGACGTCAGCATATCCTATGGGCGCATATGTAAAAAAAATTTGGGCATTGGCAAGTTTTGAACACAGGACCTCCCATTCATTAACGAACAACCCTACCAATGCGCCAGCACTATGGGTTGTGTTATAAAAGTGGCGGAAAGGGTTTATGAAGTTTGAATTGGTTTCAGTGCAGCCCTAAGGGGGCCAGCCCCCGCACACCATGTGACCACAGCCCAAAACCGTGGGCCAAACCTTTAACCACCAGGCACAAAATCCAAGATAAACCGCCAACCATTCATAAGAATTTATTATAACTGCAGTCAAGTTGGCAGAAAATTTGGTAGGAGTGCCAAATTTGGGCGGACCTGCCATATTTGGTGGGCCTAACTGGCTCCAACTACAATTAGCTGGAGTTTTTTTAGGCTAAACTGGAGGGAAACTTTAATTGGCCATAACTTTGGCTAGGAAAGGCAGTTTTGGACGAATATTTTTTTGATTTTGGGTATTTTCGACCTTTTGAAGCCATTGGTGCAGGTCTTACTGCCATCTGAGTTCATTTGCAGAGGTTTTGGAGCCGTGAAAGTTCTAGGAGCCACTAGGGCCCAGTATTGTGAAGACTGTATAGGGTTGCAGGTATCCATTGGAGGTGAACCAATAGTCAATCCTGAAGGATTCAAGTGTTCTGAATCCGTTTTTACCATTTGTTCAACTTGTAGATGCTTCTATTCAGCTGTATATTCAATTTTATCATTTAATTAGAACAAGGACAGGCCCATTTGGGAGCTTTGGACCCAGCAGACGTAGCCCAGGAGGGGTGAACTGCTTTATCAACTTCTTTTACATCTGTGGTTGATTTATTTTGCAGAACAAATTCGTTTTAGTGTGTTAAACAGTAAAAGGAAATAAATCTGCTATGCTTAAATGGGTCATGAACAGCTGAAATTTTCATTTGTTTTCTTTCTGCAAGACATGGACATCTTTTAAATATGTATATATCTGAATTGAATACCTTGCAAACCATTTACAAGTAGTTTCAAATTCAGATCAAGTTGGTATCAGAGCTATGTTGTTGTTTCTTTGTATGAAAAGCAGTGAAATAAACTATAGAAAGAGCCTGAAACGAGCCAGGAAGCCTTCGAAATGCTCTTGTTATACAATTGCAAAGTAAATCTCTTTCAGTCAATCTCTGGTGTAGTTGTCTTTTGATTGTTTTTGTGCAAAGATCTTCTAACTGTCTTGCAAGTATTGATGCTTACCAGGTTGAAACTTAAAAGAGGGGAAGGACAGTTGACTAGAGAATGAGAGAATCCTCAGTCAAGGAAGGCGAGAGAGCCATCACCTCCACCTTCAATTTCACCCTCAAGAGTCTCAGCAGAAGCTTCAAGAATGTCTGCACATGAAGGAGAAATTCCTGCAGACATGGATCCAAAAGAAGAAGAAAGAGTCTTCAGAAAGGCTTTCTTGGACCTCACTGAAATGGTGAGGATATTGTACCAAGAAAGAAATGAGAAATTGGCTGGAGAAGGGTCCAAACATCCACAGGAAGGAGAGGGCTCTTCAGGAGGTAAGAAGGATGATGATCATTCCAAGAAAGGACATGGAGGTAATGGTGATCCACCACCCCCATCGTCACCTTCTTCCTCTTCATCCTCATCTTATTCTTCTGTGCATAAGCATAGATCCTCTGGAAAAAGTCCTTTTTTGAAGCTTGATGTAAAATTCGAATTACCTATGTTTAATGGTGAAGTGAATGCAGAAAAGCTTGACAACTGGATTAGGCAGTTGGAAGTTTACTTGAGGATCCAGAATATGCATGATGATGCCATCAAGATTTAGTTGGCTTCTTTGAGAATGGAAGGAGCAGCATTGGTCTGGTGGGAGGCCAAGACTAAAGAGGAGATCAAGAAATTTGGTAAGGTTACCTTAACATGGCCTGAATTTCTGTTAGCCATTAAAAAACAGTTTTATTCTCTTGCTCACATGCAGAAAGCCATTATGAACTGGAAAAATTTCAAACAACTTAAGGGTCAGAGTGTCCAAGAGTACACCCAAGAATTCAGGAGAAGAGCTCTCTTGTTAGGGGTAGATTTACAGACCCAGGAAACCTTGCTGAAATACATTGGTGGCTTGCATAGCTACCTTAGACAAACCATCTTGATGTTTAACCCTACTAGCCTGGACGAGGTTTGTGTCCAAGCTACCCATTTAGAGGCAAGGGGAAAAAACACATTTGAAGAGGGTAGAAACAAGCCCCCCAAGGGGAAAAGCAAAGAGAAAACCTCCAAGGGAAAGGGCAAAAAGAATGCATCTGTCAAATAGGAGAGTGAGAAAGTGATATGTAAACACTGTTCTAAACCAGGCCATGAGGAGAAAAACTATTGGAAATTACATCCTGAAAAAACACCTCAATCTAACAAATCCAAATGGAAACAGAAAACTGCTGCTACTACATCTACACCACAGGATTTAGGGGATGATTCAGGTGATGAAACCAAAATTGCAGCCATGGGTTTGAAAAACTTGAAGGGAAAAGAAATTGAAACTCAAGCGAGCACTAGTACCTCAAACTGCCATGTACAAGCTCCTAATGAGGAAGAAAGAATTGAACTGTTTCATGTGAGGGTGATTTCAAAACATACTAAAATTGACACACTTTTTGATAGTGGGTCACAAGCAAACCTTATATCAGAGGACTTGGTCAAGCAGCTTAAACTTGAGACCGTTCCACATCCGAAGCCATATCCACTTGGATGGATTTGCAAAGATGCAAATTTACAAGTTTCAAGCAAGTGCACATTGCGCTTTGCAATTACTGCACATTTTATTGACATAGTTGAACTTGATGTGGTACCTTTTGATATAGCAGGAATTGTTTTGGGAAGTCCTTACTTGTTTGACAGGAAAGCTATCTTTCATCGCCATGAAAACAAATATCATCTTTTCAAAGATGGAGAGGAGTTCATTGTTAGAGCTCATCGCAAGAAGACAAATATAGCGATGGTGAATGCAGGACAGGTAAAAAGGTTGGTCAATTCAAGTAAGAATTTTGTTAAAGCTATCTTTCATCGCCATGAAAACAAATATCATCTTTTCAAAGATGGAAAGGAGTTCATTGTTAGAGCTCATCGCAAGAAGACAAATATAGCGATGGTGAATGCAGGACAGGTAAAAAGGTTGGTCAATTCAAGTAAGAATTTTGTTCTTCTTATGATTAAGCCCAAGGTTGATGTGAATCATGAGTCATTTGGCAATTGTGATCCAAAACTTAAGTCAGAACTGTATGATGTAGTTGATGCATATCATGAGATGTTTCAGGAGCCAACAGGTTTGCCTCCTAAGAGGGAGATTCAGCATGAAATCCATTTGCATCCAGATTGTTCTCTTCCAAACATAGGCATGTACCACATGTCTATTATAGAGAATGCTGAAATAAAGAAGCAAATCAAGGACTTGTTGGACAAGGGTTTCATAAGGCCAAGTACTTCGCCATGTGGGTCACCAATTGTATTGATTCCAAAGAAAGATGGCACTTGGCGTATGTGTGTTGATTTTAGGGCCTTGAACAAGATAACGGTAAAGAATCGTTACCCACTCCCAAGGATAGGTGATTTGCTAGACCAGCTGAAAGATGCTCGATATTTCACTAAGCTAGACTTGCGCAGTGGATATCATCAAGTAAGAATTGAAGAAAGTGACATTTGGAAGACAGCCTTTAAAACCAAACAAGGACTCTTTGAGTGGCTTGTGATGTCGTTTGGTTTGTGCAATGCACCTGCAACTTTCATGTGGGTAATGGATGATGTCTTGCGTCCTTTTCTTGATGATTTCATTATTGTCTACTTAGATGACATCTTAATTTTCAGCAAGTCTAGAGAAGATCATGTCATGCATGTTAGGAAAGTACTTGATGTTTTGAAGAAGAATCAGTTATTTCTTAAAATGTCAAAGTGTGAATTTGGAAAGACTTCTTTGGTTTATTTGGGACACAGAGTAGGAGGAGGTGCTTTGAGAATAGATCCTGCTAAAATAGAGGCTATTGTGAATTGGCCTACTCCCAAATCCATAACAGAGGTAAGAAGTTTTTTGGGTGCAGCTCAATATTGGAGGAAGTTCATCCCTAACTTCTCTTCTATAGCAGCTCCTATGCATGCAGTGACAAGTGTGAAGCATGCTTTCCAATGGGGAGGCAAGCAGCAAAAAGCTTTCGAGTCTTTGAAAGAGAAGATTAGTTCAGCTCCGGTCCTTGCATTACCGGATTTGAGACAGCCATTTGAGATACAAACCGATGCTAGTGATTATGCCATGGGTGTAGTTCTTCTATAGCATGGTAAGCCTATTGCTTTTCATTCTGAAACTTTTAATGGTGCTGTTGTAAATTATCCTACATATGATAAGGAGTTATATGCATTGGTACAAAGCGTCAAAAAGTGGAAACACTATTTGATGGGTAAAGAAACTGTTATACATACCGACCATCAGCCCTTACAGTACTTGCAATCACAAAGCAAGTTACAACAGTCACGACACTTCAGATGGATGGGCTTCTTGCAACAGTTCCATTTGGTAATAAGGTACAAGAAAGGTACTCTAAATAAAGTTACTGATATGCTTTCAAGGCCTATTATTGGTGTTGTTACTTTACTTAAGAATGATTCCATTGTACATGATAGTCACATAGAACAATATGCATCTGATGATGACTTTAAAGATGTGTATGCTAACTTGAGTAAAGGGAATCATGTAGAGGAAAAGGACTATCACATGCATAACAATTTGCTGTTTCATTTGGGAAAGTTGTGTATACCACAGGGGGAGAGAATAAATGTCATAAGAGAAGCTCATTCTTCTCTTATTGCTGGCCATTTTGGGGTAAGAAAAATAGTTGCACATCTACAGAGGTATTGTTATTGGCCTCGCATGGTAGATTCTGTTTCAAGGTTCATAAGAGGTTGTTCATTATGTGCTACAAGCAAGCCTAGTAATAGGAAGCTTGGTTTGTATACTCCTTTGCCGGTACCTTCTAGACCATGGGAGAGCATCTCTATGGATTTTGTAGGAGGTTTGCCAAAATCTAGAAAGCAGCATGATTATTTATTTGTAGTAGTTGATCGTTTCAGCAAAATGTGTATACTTATGCCTTGTAAGAAAACTATAACTACTGAACAAACTGCTGAATTATTTTTTCATCATGTATGGATTCACTTTGGTTTGCCTACTTCCATTATTAGTGACAGGGATTCCAGATTTGTGGGGAATTTTTGGTCCAACCTATGGGAGATGATGGACACAAAGTTGAAGAAAAGTACTGCTTTCCATCCACCAACAGATGGACAAACAGAAGTTGTGAACAGAACCATTGTGCACCTCTTGAGAGGATATTGCAGCAAGCATCCCAAGCTTTGGGATGAACATTTGCACTACATACAACATGCTTACAACTGTGCCAAGCACTCTTCCACAAACACCTCACCGTTTGAAGCTTGTTTTGGTTACTTGCCAAAATCACCTCTTGATTTCATTCTTGAGAAAGATGTTGCCATTGAGGGAAATAGTGATATTGACAAAGCTCGTTCATTCATTGAAAGAATTCAGCAAATACATCAGCAAATTCAAGAACAGCTTGAGAGGAGTCAAGGCAAGTACAAGGAAAGACACGACAAGCATAGAGTCGATCACAAGTTTCAAGAATGGGATGAGGTATGGCTGTAGATTAGTAAGGAAAGGATGCAAGGAGAAGGTAAAAAGTTGAAGCCTATTCGTTATGGTCCATTCAAAATCCTCAAGGTTGGAAATAATGATTTTCAATTAGATTTGCCTTCCTACATGCAAATGTATTCTGTTTTCAATGTGGAGAACTTATGTTTGTATGAACCTCCTTTGATTGTTGATCATGAAAGTGCTATTCAGCTGCCATCTATAGAAGATTTCTCACCAGAATTCTTAGATGAGCTGAAAGAAGATACAATCCTTGACAGAAGGACACGCACTTCAAGGAGGGGCAGTGTAGATTATGTTCGGGTTGGTTTCACAGGCAGCAAACCGAACAAGGAAAAGTGGATGGAGGTGGACAGAGTGAGGGAGCTGTACCCTCACCTATTTAACAGGTAGTTGAAGGCTTTTGGGGTCCAAAAGCTTCCCAATGGGGAGGCGTGATCAGGTGCTCATGTCCTAAGTGTCGTAAAATGCTCAAAATTTAAAATTCTCAAAACTGGTTCAAAGTTGAATGAATGGAAAGTGCTTGTCCTCCTAATTCTGGCGCCGTAAACGGTTCTAAAAACGGTCGCCGTATGAGAAAGTTATGGCAAAAAGAAGAATTTCTCAATAACATTGTAATTTTGAATTTTTCAAAAAAAAAAATTAAAAAGGAATATTCCATAGAATATTCCTTGGAATATTCCGTAGAATATTCCTTGGAATATTCCAGGGGATATTCCTTCTTTTGCAACCAATCACAAGATTCCACGTGGCAGGCCCGAAGGTTGCCACGTGGCCCAAAGATGACGTCAGCATATCCTATGGGCGCATATGTAAATTGTTTTTTGGGCATTGGCAAGTTTTGAACACGGGACCTCCCATTCATTAACGAACAGCCCTACCAATGCGCCAGCACTATGGGTTGTGTTATAAAAGTGGCGGAAAGGGTTTATGAAGTTTGAATTGGTTTGAGTGCGGCCCTAAGGGGGCCAGCCCCTGCACACCATGTGACCACAGCCCAAAACCGTGGGCCAAACCTTTAACCGCCGGGCACGAAATCCGAGATAAACCGCCAACCATTCATAAGCATTTATTATAACTGCAGTCAAGTTGGCGGAAAATTTGGCAGGAGCGCCAAATTTGGGCGGACCCGCCATATTTGGCGGGCCTAACTGGCTCCAACTACAGTTAGCTGGAGTTTTTTTAGGCTAAACTGGAGGGAAACTTTAATTGGCCATAACTTTGGCTAGGAAAGGTGGTTTTGGATGAATTTTTTTTTGATTTTGGGTATTTTCGACCTTTTGAAGCCATTGGTGTAGGTATTATAGCCATACAAGGTCATTTTCAGAGGTTTTGGAGCCGTGAAAGTTCTAGGAGCCACTAGGGCCCAGTATTGTGAAGACTGTATAGGGTTGCAGGTATCCATTGGAGGTGAACCAGTAGTCAATCCTGAAGGATTCAAGTGTTCTGAATCTGTTTTTACCATCTGTTCCACATGTCGATGCTTCTATTCAGTTGTATATTCAATTTGAGCATTTAATTAAAACAAGGACAGGCCCATTTGGGAGCTTTGGACCCAGCAGACGTAGCCCAGGAGGGGTGAACTGCTTTATCAACTTCTTTTGCATCTGTGGTTGATTTATTTTGCAGAACAAATTCGTTTTAGTGTGTTAAACAATAAAAGGAAATAAATCTGCTATGCTTAAATGGGTCATGAACAACTGAAATTTTCATTTGTTTTCTTTCTGCAAGACATCGACATCTTTTAAATATATATATATCTGAATTGAATACCTTGCAAACCATTTACAAGTATTTTCAAATTCAAATCAACGAGGGATAGAAATCATACCTAACGATTTCATCATAGATAACCTCACTACCTTGTGCCAATTGATAAGTTGACTCATCGGATGAAGAACTTGAAGAGCATGGAGTATCTTTATCGCAAGTAGATGCATTGTAAATAGTAGAGCGCAAGGGATAGTGAGATGAAGAGGAGTTTTCAATTAGAATGTCGTCTTTGACCAAATCAGATTCTAGATCTAAATATTTCAAATTAAAAACTTCTTACGAAACTGAGAGATCAATTGGTGCACTTGATCAGAATGATTTTTGCACAAGTCTACAAATATAAATAGATTGATTTCATTTTATTCACTATCGAGATTACCAGATTGAAAATCATCCTAGAATGGAAGAGTATGATCCTCACATGGGAGAATTTGAAAAGGGGAATGGGGATCAAAATTCTCTTCACTTTCCTACTCTTCTTCCCATGTAATGTGACTTCCTTGTACCTGATCACAATTTGAACTAACAACTTAAAAATCAAGAGAGTGTGAAGAACTAGTTGGTGGAGAAAATTGATCAAGTGGATCATGATACGATGATTCATGGAATCTAGATGATAGAGAATGATGAATTTCCCTCAAAGGAATAATACTTCTAGTGGAACTAGATTAAGGATTAAGGTTAAGGATGCTAGTATCATCTTGAGGAATGGAATAATTACCTCTCACCACAGGCTTCATGAGACATTTCGGGGTTTCCTCCATTGGATATGAATCATGAAAATTGAAAGGAGGATGAGAATATGCATTAGGAATTTGATTTGCATATTTCCCAACTCTATTGTCATCGCAAGGGGGTACCACATCATAATTTAAAAAGGATGAGGATAAGGGACAAAAGGAATAGTAGGTTCCTCCTTTGAAATTAGGGGTGTCCCATGACTTACAAGACTTGGGGAAACAAAAAAATTAGGTGGTTTGGGTTCACCATGAAAAGAGATATGAACCAAACACTCAATTTTTGTTTAAAGAAATCCCATTCTCTATCTTCTTCAGGAAATTCATAACAAGGGTGAAGGAATCGATAAGAAAAATCGTCAATTTATTCATTAGGCTTAATCCTTAGTTGATTAATCCTTTTATAAACATCTCGGTAATCGTACATATAAAATTCTAAATGAAGCTCCTTAATGAGGTGCACAAGAGAATGAATGGAAGTAGGTCATGGAGTGTGACACCATCAGCTAACTTGACCTTCAAGGGTCAGGTAGAAGAGAATACAAGCCACATATTCACAATCAATTTCATATTATTCATAGAATTTAAGGAAAAGAGATGCATGTTCGGAAATAGATGTATCACCCTCACCATGAAATTTGAATTGAGACAAGTCATGAAGAGGCTCATCAGGGATTGAAAGTTCACTAGGGGATAGGTTAGAAAAACACCTCGGGAGTATGATTTGAGGATGAGCCATTTAAGATAATAGGTTCAAAAAAGACTCTACGGGCACAACTTATCAAATGGACTTCCTTCTAACACCATGTGTTGATGCTGTTGGAATTCCATCAACCAAGGGGGTCCCCCTGATGTGATGTCTCAATTAGACATCACACTGTTTGGTGTAGGAGCCCCATCTAGAGTATCGGCTCAGCTGCCATGTATCCTTGTAGATTTTCCTTGGCTACAAAGTTCAACACAAGAGAGTAATGCATTGGTATTTTTGGATCAACAAGTGAGTATGGCTTGTGAAATTTTCAACTGCAAAAAGTATCAAGGTCATTCTATCGAAAGGGAAGAGAAAAGTGGGCCCTTTAAAGACAAGTAATAGTACTAATCTAGAAGAGGCACACAAGCATAGACATAAGAATAAATATTTTGATCAACCAGTGAAATAGTTCACAAGGAAGCAATGATTGTTAAAGAAAATACAACACACCTTCAACAAGATAAGTACAAAATCCAACAAAATAGTTCCATTTCCTTAGTACAAATGAAAAAAACATACATCACAATAATTCAAATAATAGTCTTACAATATTCACAAGATATGCATGAAATCATGATGGCACAATGAGCTTTTGAATTAAGTAAAAGTTCCAAGATACATCAAGACAATGAATGCCACTAGCCCCAATAGTGGAGCATTAGAGCAGTCACTCGCTCCCCTAAAACAACTATCTTTCTCTCTAATGCCTAGTAGGAGGAGCCAAGGTGAAAAGTGATTTACATGAGAAATGAGGGTGTATATATAACAAATGGGGTGATCCTTCACCTCCTTTGTGACTCTTGGACTACCCTCATGGTTATTTGACTCCTCAATAACCTTTCGACTTCCTACATGACATTTCACATTACATAGATGACTCTTGGATTTCCACTTTACATTATATTTTCCAATGTAGAATTTAAATAATCCATAAAATGATGTGGCACATGATGGCTCAGGACATGACACTGATGATATGGACTGCATGATGATGTGGCAGTATTAATTCATTCTTTTTTGTTGCTTTCTTTTTTCCCCCTAAAAGATGGAAGATTTTCTTATTCTTCCTCCTTCATCTGGATTGAAATCAAGGAGTCTTCAACGTGGTCTTGACCTTTGATATTTTGTTGTACTCTAGTGTTCCTTTGTCTTCTCATTGATGATCATCTTGTCACTGCAGCTCCATAGATGTCTTCTTGAATGGTCTCCTTCTCCTTTTCCTCCACGAACATCCTGTCATGATAAGATAGGGTACCGGAAACTGAAAACCACTCATTGGAAGCCGACATCAATCCATAAAATCCTAATCTAACATGTTTCATAAAATCACTTGTTAGGGCTAGAACCGAGTGACCAATTGAGTGATTGGCTGAGGGATTGCGTAGTTCCATAAGCCAAGGTCCAATACTGAGGCTTGAGACTGCGCAATGCATAGTTCACGATGGCCAAGGTCCAATACTGAGGCTTGAGACTGCGCAATGCATAGTTCACGATGGCCAAGGTCCAATACTGAGGCTTGAGCTGCACAATGCATAGTTCACGATGGCCAAGCTTAAAGGATTGCATAGTTGAGGGTTTCAAGAGCTCAAGCTTGGGATTTAGGCTTTAGGTTGCACAATGCATAGTTCTGGAAGGGCATTCTTAAGGAACTTTGTAGTTGAGAGACTCAAGAGGTAAAGCTTGAGGCTTGAGCTTTAGAGTTGCAGAATGCACAATTATGAGAGGTCAGGCTTAGGTGACTATGAATTTGAGGAGCTCAAGAGTTGAGGATTGAGCCTTGAGACTTAGAGTTGCCCAATGTGCATTTTTGGTTGGAGAAAAAGCTAGGATATTGAAAAATTGGGGGGTTCAAGGGCTCAAGCTTGAGGATTGAGGCTTGAAGTTACCCAATGTGCATTTCTGGAGAGAGAGTAGTCTCATGGATTTCAAATTTGCGCAGCTCAATGTTGGTATCCTAAATTGCCCTATTTTCTACCCCATTACCATCAAGATCAACCTTTATTTTATCTCAATAAAAGACCCTTCTTTCCTGCACTAGTACAAGATAGTTACCCATTCCTGCACATGTTCATATTTTATATTAGATTTATTACAACACTTTATTAATCATTTTATATGGATTTCATGCCTATTTACATATCTCTTGTAACCCATGTTAATTTCCTATAGTAATCATGGAACTTAATATTAATTATGAATGAGTATGATTAATGTAGGTAGATTCCTGCACCACCACGAAGACTATCTGAGATTTCTGAGAAGCCAAATCTTCCATGAGGATGGGTCTTGATCCTTGACTCTGAGTTTAGTTGTTGATGAACTAAAGCAGGATAATAGGTGTCGTGCAATCAGGGAATATTTTCCAAAGTTAGATTACAGCCAAGCGAGATTCATGTGTATTATAACTGCTGGCCAAGTTTGTAATTTCAGTTTCTAAGTTTGTTCGGCTGAAAGGCCTGAACAAGAAATGTCTGTAATTAGTGAAAATGGCTAGAGTCAAAAGGATATATAAGATATAGATTATAGGTAGGAGGAGGCTAGTCAAGAACCATCGATTGTAATTTTTTTTATGTAATCTGGTTATCGCTTCAACTTTGGGGCTAGACTTCTCTGTTATGTATATTTTCCAAATCAAGTAATACAAGAAAACTGCCATGATTTACGTACACGGAATCTAATTTATCTTTGATGTATATTTGAAATGCTAAGATTTTTCGTTCCTTAGAAGGGGAACGAGTTGGTTGGCTAGGGCCCAGTCAACCTAGCTCGTTTACCCCTCTCGCTTTAGTTATTCAGAAAGAAGGTGTCGATATTTCATTTGTAGCTTTCTAATGTTATATTTTTAATCTTTATCTTTCAAGTTCTGATTTAAGATATATTTTGTAGCTAATGTGTGAAACGGATCTGTGGTTTGAGAGTAGTTGTGTTTACCTTGTTTATGAGATATCTTTCTTGCATTTCCTTTATTCTCAATCTCTGTTATAACTCGTTTCTTATCGGATCGTGCAAGGAACTCGTTCCTGCACCAGTGCATGTCGTTGCCTGCACTTTGGTTTAATCATTCTTTTGCAGCGAACAGTGAATCAATTCTCTGCATATTACTTCCAATTATTATGCAAGTGAATGAATCATTAACTTAATAATTGTCTTCAGTATTAAAAGTACATATTCAAGAGGATCTAGAAGTAGTTGCATAAAATTATCATAAACATATTATACTTTCAGAGAACATAAGCATCTTTGAATGGATTACTAAAGTTAGTTAACACATGCAAAACACTTAGAATATTGTTTGATTCTTTTGAAGTGATTTTATTTCATTTGAAAGGTTTAATGAATTGAAGCAATTCCTTTTTCACAGATAATTTACTTCAGAATTTCATTTGCAGTTGCAATTGGTTTTTAGCATATCTTCCAGTTCTTTCGAAAGTAATTTGGAAACTAGTTGAAGGAAGCTCTGCTTCGGTGCAAAATTTGGTCTCTTGTCCCATAAACAAAGTGCTATAAGCCCTTATGCTTAGAGAACCTTCACTAATACATATGTCTTTAATAAGGAAGGTCACATATACTTTTGCACAGAGATACTGTACATGCACTAGTGCAAGCAGATTGCAACAGTGCAAGGACAGGTTGTTTGTGTGGAAGGAAGATCAGAAGGAAGACAAAATTCTGCAAGGTCCCACTTGTTAGAATGTTAGGCATCCATCTGAAGATGAACATAAAATTTCATTACAGTATTTATGATTGTTTCCATTGTGTGGAATTTCTTTACTTGATTTACATGCATATTGTCTTTTACATTCCAACACTAGAGTTTCTTTGGTGTCAATTACCTTTCCGATTGTTTTATGACTGATTCTGCAAAGAATTTTCTTTAATAAGTAGGATTAGAGATAGGAAAATTTCATACCATTTCTAGCATTACCTGTGCTTCATCTCTAAGTTTACGAAACCCTCGGGTTGACAATTAAGTGTTGAGGAGTTTGCTCAAGCGCAATTCTTGCACCCAACATTTTTGCACCGTTGTCGGAGAGCTGATTTGAATTGGTAAGAATTTTCCATTTTTTGCAATAGGGGTAAGTTTGCTATTATTTTTTCTTGTAGTGTGCTTCTATTGTTTGAAGGAATTTATAGGTGCCAATTTATTTTTTTGAAACTTGTATTTTTTATTTGAATTTCGTTTTGTCATTTTTTGAAATGAATGCCTAAAAGAGGTAGGGATCCAAAGCCCACTAGGGGCCAAAGAAACACTGACAAATCTGAAACCAAAACTCACATTGGGCCTTATTTTTCAGGTATAAAGTCCAAACAAACTCAGACTCATCGTGTAAGAACAATCCACCTAGGCCCTGGTAGCAGTGGTTCAGGTGTGACACATCCCATAAAGGGGAAGAAGGGGACTGTTGGGATCCATAGTCAGCCTTCTTAACCTATTGAGAGTGGTTCAGGTGGAAGAACAACAATGGCATATATGGAAGACCATGTAGAAGGAAGTGGTGAAAATTAGGTAAATAAGGAACAGTGCACTTTCGGATTCCCGATTGTGGATCCTGATACACAAGTACAAATGAAAAACATTACACCATCAGCTCTTCCTCATTTTTATAGTAAGGTACATGAAGACATAGACTCTTTCTTATTTGAGTTTGATATTTTGTGTAGAAGTTATGATTATTCATCTGATGCCCAAAAGTTAAAGTTGTTTCTTGCAACTCTCAAGGACGCAACACTCCACTTGTTCATGGGACTAGGAGGAAACACTATATCTTCTTGGGAGAAAATGAAGAGAGTGTTATTGTCAAAATATCAGGAATATTGTAAAACTAGATATATTCAAGATGAAATTTTTACTATTGTGCAAAATGATGATGAGACTTTAGAGGACTACTTGGAGAGGTCCCTATATATCCTTCAAAGGTCAAAGCACAAATTTGATCCAAGTACCATTACAACCTTGTTCTTATGAGGGCTCACTAATTATGCTAGAAATAATTTAAATTTGTTAGGACAAGGGGATATTTCTCAAAATACTTTTGATCAAATTTGTGATTTGTTCAAGAAATTCTTGAGGAATCAATATAGATCTGGTAAAGGAATCTGGAACAAAATTAGAAAAACCGAATCTACTGATGCTATGATTATTGGATTAGAAAACAAAACGGACAATATGAAAATTGAAATAATGAATATTGTTAGTAAACAAATAGACTCTTTGATGTTCCAACAAAAACTTGTAGAAGAGCAAGAGATATTGTCTATTTTCTGTCCTAAATTTAGAAGAAAACATCCTTTAAGAGAATGTCCTCTAGATATTAAAGAAACTAATAAATGTGCAATTTGTGTAGATAACCATGCTATGGATAAATGTCCCTCTATACCTGGGCTGAAAGCTATATTTGGGGGGGACAACCTGAAGCCGAATCATTGCATGCTATGGGAGCAAGAAAGAATTGCCTCAGGTAAGTGCATGTATGGCTCCTGAATCTCCACCACATTCTTTTGGTTATAATGCACATTCATATTCCTATCCTAACACTAGTCACTCTGATCATTGGTAGCATGGGAATCAATATTAATATGGACAACCCTCCCAATATTAGCAACAAGGATGGAGAGGGCCAAACCATTCACATCATTCACATAATTCCTGTCATGCACCTATGCAATCATACCCTCCCACATATGCACGTTACCCAATGCCTCAACCATCATTACCTTAGTTGAGTCAACCTATGCCACCATTACCATTACCTCGACCATTTCAACCTTCTTAGCTTCATGAACCTTTACCCAACCCCAATAATATAGTGTACAAATGATACATTCTATGACCCCTCTTTCTTCATCCAGATTTCAGAATATGCAAGTTGGAGTCAATGATCTCCAATTGAGATCAGGGAAGGTAGTAACCTCAGAGAATCAAAATCATCCCATGGTGATTATCGATGAGAAAGGATAGGAGGAAAATCTTGACCATTTCAAAAAAGATGACACCATTCAGCCTATCCCTGTACATTCTGAGCCCTTGTCATCTTCTTCCAACTGACCTCCCTATCCAAAGAGGTTAGTTATGGAGAAGAAAGGCCCCATTCCTGAGTCTAGCCTGGCTTCTGAGCTTAGGAACCTTTTCATAAGGGTACCTTTGCTCCAAGCTATCAAAGAGATCCCCATTTGTACAAAAATCATTAGGGAACTCTATCTCAAGAAGCCAGGTAGGTGAAGATTGGAACCCTAAACAATTCATTTTGTTGGTAGAGCAGCAGAGTTAAAGACGAGATGTATGCACATGGAAAAATATATTGACCCTGGAAACCCTATTGTCTCTATTTAGATAGGTGATGTCCTTGTCTCCAATGTACTTATAGACCTAGGGGCAGCCATTAATGTTATGACCAAGAAAACCATGGATAAACTTGGATTGGTCCATATTCATCCTCCTCCCACTGTGCTTGAACTAGCAGATCGATCTAAAATCAAGCCGGAAGGGGTGTTGGATGATGTGGTCATTTCCCTAGATTCTTGAGAATATCCCACAAATTTCATTGTGCTTCAGCCAAAGAACCTTGTGGGAGGGCATCCCTTGATCTTGGGACAACCATGGCTTGCTATGACCGATGATTATATCGGATGTCATTCTGGTGATATGTATATTTTGCATGGAGATTCTAGAAAGAAAGTCACCTTATATCCACCCGCTAGATCTATTCAAGAGCTCTGAGACACTTTATGGTTAGACTACAGTAGCGATGAGGAGACTCAGCTTGTTTCCTTGATACATCAAAATGTTGAGTCCTCATAGGAGGGAGAGATTCAAAACTTCCTAAACAATCTAGACACCATGCCTAATTTCGAGTCATTGAGTTAGATTTTTAGTCTAGATTTTCAGGAAGGATATGACTCTCTACCCCCATCGTCACCATATCTAGTGACACCCTTGTGTACTATTGAGCCTGATAATACTCTTATTGAGATTAGTCCAGGTAAATCCTTGTATATCAGTTCGGACTTCGATCCTTCTCAGCGAGAGCAACTTGTGAATTTGTTGCAAAACCATATTGATGCCTTTGCATGGGGTTATGAAGATATGAAAGGAATCCCTCGTGAAACTTGTACACACCATATCTATATTCAAGATGGAGCCTGACTTGTTCAAAAGGTGAATGAACCCAGCTCTAAGAGACATTGTAAAGGAAGAATTACAAAAACTCTTAGATGTTGATTTTATCTATCCCATTTCTAACAGCCAGTGGGTATTGCCATTAGTATTAGTCCCAAAGAAAAATGGGAGATGGGGCATTTGTATTGACTACAAAGAATTGAATAAGGTCACTCTCAAAGATTACTTCCCCCTTCCTTTCATAGATCATGTACTCGATACCCATACTGGTAAGAAGTAGTTTTCTTTTCTAAACGGCTTTAGCAAATATAACCAAATACAGATAACACCTGAGGATTAAGACAAAAAAAAATTTACATGTCCATGGGGTACATTTTCTTATTGAGTGCTTCCCTTTGGGCTATGTAATGCCCCGACTACCTTTCAAAGGGCAGTCTTCGCTATTTTTGCTGACCTTGAATGCGTAGAAATCTATATGGATGATTTCTCTGTGTTTGGTGATTCATTTTAGGAAGCCCTCAAGAATCTAGAAAAAGTGCTTCTTCGCTACCAAGAAGCTCATCTTGCCTTGAGTGACAAGAAATGCAGATTAATGTGCAAGGCGGGAGTGGTTCTTGGCCATGTTATTTCCGACAAAGGTATCTAGGTTGACCCTGCAAAAATAAAAGTCATTTCGAGTCTTCCTATACCAAAAACTCAAAGGGTAGTGAGAGGTTTTCTAGGACATGCGAGCTACTATAGGAGATTCATTGAAAATTTCTCAAGGATAGCTTCCCCCCTTTTCCAACTTTTCGCTAAAGATAGTGAGTTTTCTTGGCCCACAGCTTGCCAATAGTCTTTTGAGACATTGAAGGAAAAATTAGTTCAGGCACCAGTATTGAGAGGACCAAACTGATCCCTGCCATTTCATATTTCCTCTGATGCCTCAGATACTGCTATAGGCACAACTTTAGGACAAGAAGAAGGCAAACAACCTTATGCTATTTATTTAATTAGTAAAAACTTGTCACCCGCTGAACTCAATTATACAGTTATTGAGAAAGAGTTTTTAGCTGTAATTTTTTCCATTAATAAATTCAGACATTATATTACAGGATATGAAGTTTTTGTACATACTGACCATTCCGCTATAAGATATTTGATGAATAAACCATTAACTAGTGGTAGATTGACTAGGTGGTTTCTATTATTACAGGAATTTAATATTACCATTGTTGATAGACTAGGAAAGTCAAATGTAGTAGCAGATTATCTTTCAAGATTAAATAATCCTGGTGAAGCAATTCCCATTGATGATGATTTTCCTGATGAACATCTTTTCGTTGTGTCAACAAAATATCCATGGTTTTCTAACATATCTAACTATTTAGTTACTGGAAAATTACCACCTCACTTATCTGCTCGTGAAAAGCGAAATATCATTCAGAAAATTGTTGCATATTCCTGGATCCAAGGAGACCTCTTTTACACCGGAGTAGATCTCATTATCTGTAGATGTGTAAGAGAGGAATAGGTGTTTGATATCTTAAAATCTGCCCATGATGAACCTTGTGGAGGTCACCTCGTTGATAAGTGAACTGCATACAAAGTATTACAAGCTAGATATTTTTGGCCTTCCTTGTTCAAGGATGCCATACAGTATGTCAAGCGGTGTGATAGTTGTCAGCGAATTGGCTAGCGCTGTGATAGTTGTGATAGTTGTTAGCGAACTTGGAGAAATAGCACATGACACACACCATATGAGATGGTGTACATGAAACAAGTCCTCTTGCCGATAGAATTCCAGATCAAGACTTTTAGGACTACAGTCCAATTGGGACTAGATATCTCTAAAGCACAGCAGCAACGTCTTCTACAATTAAATGAGTTAGATGAAATCCGAAGGGATGTTGTTTAGCAGAACATATTGGTTCAACAATAGCGAAAGAAGTGGCATGACAAGTCCATTCAAAAGAAGCAGTTCCAACCAGGTGATTGGGTACTCCTTTACGATTCAAGATTCAAACATTTTAAAGGAAAATTCCATACACGCTGGATGGGACCCTATGAGGTGGTCAAAGAGTTCGAAAATGGAGCGATAGAAATAAAAACTATTGATGGATGGAATTTTGTATTCCTGGTAAACAGGCATAGACTGAAGGTATATTTTCATCCCCTTACTAAAGGAGATTTTATGCAGCAAGTCCAACAACCATTTGAAAAGGAGTTGGTAGGTGGCAACACCAACCTATTAAAGAATTGATACCTTCTTTTCCTTATTAAAAAAAATAAAAATAAAAAATCAAAGAAAAATAAAAAGAAAAATGACAAAAATAAAAATTATGAAAAGAAAAAAAATCTTGTAATTATGAAAATCAGTTCACTGACATGATTGTAGAAGGATCAATCTGAAAACCAATATGTTGGAAGGAATATCAAAATTTTAGTAAGAAGGGAATGTTACTTGATTTTTAGATATGTTGGCTACCACCAAGAAGAAGTAGGCTCACGAAACCGAGAACTTACCCAAGTTCCGGGTAACTAGCATGGACATTTTTATCCAAGTAAACACTTACTTCCCACTGCAGTTATTTTTCCTACACCAGTGCAAGTAGATTTCAATGTAAAAATATTGTCTTTCTTCTATTTCCCATTTTGAAATTTCCCACTAGTTGCTTTTCTAAGTTCCCCAATGAATTACCTTCCTCTTTCTTCCAAGAAAATACCCTTACCCGATTTCGTAAAATCCCTCCTTTCCATTGAATTTTTTCCCACATCCCATTTTGTTGATCCCTCTTGGTGATATTGTTTCTAAAATCCCTACTGTAATATTCCTTCCCATTCTAAAATTTTAGCCTCTTTCCCACTTCTTTATTTCCTCATAAATTGATTGCAAAATTTGATGCAGTCAATCCAGAAGGTATGTTAAAGAAACACCAAAGGATGGTGAATAAATTTTTCTTGTATAACGAGGAAAATGTTTTTTAAAAGTCCAGCTACAAAAGTATGTTCTATCATATTCTCTGTTTGGTAAAAGTCTCTGGTGCAAGCACAATAGTGCAAACAAGTTTGGTGCAGAAACACAGTTGACTGTGAAAGCAATTTACATAGTCCTGGAGTGGTTTATTAGGGATATTTATGGGCCTGTACTTTCCTGCACATGTGTTAATATGTTATCTCATTCCATGTTTTAATTGATGCTTTGTTTCATTATTTACTAATCTAGGAACAAATCTTTAAAGTGCAAGATGTGTAAGGTTTGGAATCTAATCTTTTTAATAAATGTTTAAGTATGTATGATTGAATTATGACATTGATTGCGGGATGGTACTACTGTTCGATAACCTACACACCCTCCTTGAAATGATTTCGAACTGCCTTGCCATTATTAGCTTACCCATAATCCAATCATTGTAGCCATTGCGTTGTTGTCGCCTAATACCACCATATCATCCAATCATTATGATTCACCCATAGTGGGCTGACACGAATCAACACCGACATGGGGGGCTTGTTCCATCATAGCTGAGTGAGTGGGTCTGAAAAGATGGAGGGCGATGAACCTCCAGCATAAAAATATCAGTGAATGTTGGAGTCGCTCAGAAATTCGTTCAAGGGTGTGAATAGAGCGAAGTGGAGTGTGGTTCAAAATGGCACCTGTGAGGAATGGACCGCTGTCTTTGCAGGAAATTGAACAAACCGCCGAGTACAAGAACAATTTTTCACTATTGCAAGAATATAGTTTCCTGCCATTTCCACAAAAGTTTGATGGATCAACATGGTAGTGGCATTAGAGTTTGCAAGGACGTTCAAAGAATGCCAAGTCAGGGTTGGGTCCCTAAAATTCAAAATTACATAGGAGTTCATTGCACAAACCACAAGCTTGCCACTTACAAGGGAGCATTGGTTTAAAAAGAAGTGGCTCATGAAGAAGTGTTGGCATCAATTCGTGGTCGACAAGAAAATTAAGGTCGATTGGAGAAAGGGACTTCCACAGACTGCCATGGTTAGGAAGTGGCGATATTTACTGTTTCTATTGCAGAAGTTTGTAACTGGAGAAGGACGCTATACCTTGGCATTTGTATACTACCTCCAATTGTTGTTTCATTTCAATGTAGTAAAATTGATTAATTTTCCTTACGTTTTTCTCAGAAGACTTGAGAAGATGGCAAAAAATGTGCAGAGTGGAAGTGCAAGCCAGGTTGCAAGCAAGCTCTGCCATCACAAGCTTATTACAATTTTGGTCAAGAAAAAGGTAGAAGAAAAAGGGATAACGTGGGGAGCGTTTCTGAAAGAATTCTGAGTGAGGGGTGCAAACGATTCTTCTAGCACAAGTATAGGTAAGAAGAGAAAGGCGAAGACATTGTCTCCTACCAAGCGTCAAGGTAAAAGTTCACCAGTGCAAGCAGAAAAGAGGGCTGTTGAGAACACTCCACCCACGACAAAGAAAAGGAAGACCAGAACCTCGATGAGGAGGAAGACAGTCGCCCAAGGGATGAACCAGTTGAGTTCTCCAATTGTAATCGATGAAACACCCCAAGTTTCCCCCACAATTCATAATCTCTTGGTGCTTGCAGACACAGTGGCACACACTGTGGAAGATGAGGAGAATGCAAAAGACGACGTCTTATTGTCAACATTTGTCAGCAGACTAAGGAGTAGAAAGACGACGTCGACACCGCATACTGGGGAAGTCCAAGAAGAGGAGAATGAAGAGGAATAATATGCAGAGGGTCTTGATAATTTCAACGAACCAAACGTGGAGACCCTTAATGATTTCAAGGAGCAGGGTACTGAAGACCCTATGATTTTTGAAGGTCAAGGTACTGAAAACCCTGTGATTTTATAAGGTCAGGGTACTAAAGACCCTGTGATTTTTGAAGGCTAGGGTATTGAAGACCTTGTGGTGTTCGAAGGACAAAATACTGAAGTCCCTACAGTTATAGAAGAGCAAGGAACCGAAACCCCTACTGATTTGGAAACACAGGGTGTTGAATCGCCTGACAAGTCGGGAGAACAAGGTGTTAAGAGCCCTGGGGAATTGAGTGCACAAGACACAGAGATTGGTGAGGGCATCAAAACTCTCAGTAACAAGAAAATCTTGAGTATATAAACCCTCAGTGATGTCGTAAAGCAGGTTTTTGATAGCCTTGACTTTGATGATGATGGGACTTGTTTCGAGTCCATGGCAGAAAAGATGTTCACACTCGAAGATCTTAGCACAACACCCTCCACTCCTTTCCACAATAGCATAATAGTAGATCTGGAGCAACAAGTCCATGACCAGGAGACTTTGAACCAAGTCATGAAAGGACAGAGTTGGTAGAAACAGAGCGAGGTCGAGTTACTTGCAAAAGTAAAGAGGTAGAAGCAGGAAGTAAAGTTATGGAAGTATCGGGCTTCCAAATTCTATAGACGCCTTAAGAAGGTGACTAAGCAGCTGCGAAAAGCTCGAGACAAGAAGCCAAACATAGTAAAGGCAGGAATAAAAATTGAAGTTCATGACTGAGGAGTTGGCCATTCATTTTTGAAGGTTTTTTGCAGAGGTAAAAAATTGTGTGAGGACACACAACAACTTAGGGATGGGACGATGTCGGTATCCTAAATTTCCCTATTTTCTACCCCATTTCCATCAACATCAACCTCTGTTTTATCTCAATAAAAGACCCTTCTTTCCTACACTAGTACAAGATAGTTACCCATTTGTGCACATGCTTATATTTTATATTAAGGTTTATTACAACACTTTGTTAATCATTTTATATGGATTTCATGCCTATTTACATATCTCTTGTAACCCACATTAATTTCCTAGAGTAATTATAGAACATAGTACTAATTATGAATGAGTATGACTAGTGCAGGTATATTCCTACACTACCACGAAGACTATCCAAGATTTCCAAGAAGCCAAATCTTCCATGAGGGTGGGTGTCAATCCTTGACTCCGAGTTTAGCTGTTGTTGAATTGAAGCAGGATAACAGGTGGCACACAATCAAGGAATATTTTCCAAAGTTAGGTTACGGCTAAGAGAGATTCATGTGTATTATATATACTGTCCAAGTTCGTAATTTTGGTTTCTAAGTTTGTTCGGCCGAAAGGCCTGAATAAAAAATGTTTGTAATTAGTGAAAATGGCTAGAGCCAAAAGGATATATAAGATATAGATTATAGGCAGGAGCAGGCTAGTCAAGAACCATCGATTGTAATTTTGTTTTATGTAATCTGGTTATCGTCTCAACTTTGGGGATGCACTGCTTTGTTATGTATATTTTCCTAATTGAGTAATACAAGAAAAATTCCATGATTTGCATACACAATATCTAATTTATCTTTGATGTATATTTGAAGGGCTGAGCTTTTTCGTTCCTTATAAGTGGAATAAGCTATTGGCTAGGGCCCAACCAACCCATCTCGTTTACCCCTCTCACTTTCGTTATTCAAAAAGGTGTGGATATTTCATTTGTAGCTGTGTGATGTTATAGTTTTAATCTTTATCTTTCAAGTTCTGGTTTAAGATATATTTTGTCGCTAACATGTGAAACAAATACGTTCTTTGAGAGTAGCTGCGTTTACTTTGTTTATGAGATATCTTTCTTGCATTTCCTCTATTCTCAATCTCTGTTATAACTCATTTTTGATTAATCATTTCTCTACATATTACTTCCAGTTATTACGTAAGTAAATGAATTAATAACTTAGTAACTATCTTCAGTATTAAAAGTACATCTTTAAGAGGATCTAGAAGCATTTGCATAAAATTATCATAAACATATTATACTTGCAAAGAACATAAGCATCTTGGGATGGACTACTAAAGTTAGTTAACACATGCAAAACACTTAGACTACTGTTTGATTCTTTTGAAGTGATTTTATTTCATGAAGTTTATTTCCTTTGCAAGGTTTAATGAATTGAAGCAATTCCTTTTTCACATATAATTTACTTCGGAATTTCATTTACAGTTGAAATTCTTTTCAGCACATCTTTCAGTCCTTTTGAAAGTAATTTGGAAACTAGGTGCAGGAAGCTTTGCTTCGGTGCAAGAGCTAGTCTCATGTAACAGAAACAGAGTGCTCTAAGACATAAGTCTTCAGTAAGGAAGGTCACATATACTTTTGCACAAAGATATTGTACCTGCACTAGTGCAAGCAGATTGTAACAGTGCAAGGACATGTTGTTTGTGTGGAAGGAAGATCAGAAGGAAGACAGAATTTTGCAAGGGCCCACTTGTCAAACTGTTAGCCATCCATCTAAAGATGAACATAGCATTTCATTACTACATTTAAGATTGTTTCCGTTGTGTGGAATTTCTTTACTTGATTTACATGTAGATTGTCTTTTACATTCCACCACTAGAGTTGCTTTGGTGTCAATTACCTTTCCGATTGTTTTATGTCTAATTCTACAAGCATTTCCTTTAAGAAGTAGGATTAGAGATAGGAAAAGTTCATACCATTTCTAGCATTTCCTGTGCTTCATCTCTAATTTTATGAAACCCTCGGGCTGGCAATTAAGTGTTGAGCAATTTGCTCAAGTGCAATTCCTGCACCCAACACTCAAGATGTTAGGCTGAAAGCTTGAAACTTGACACTGTGCAGTGTGCAGTTGTGGCTAATTAGGGGCAGAAATTATGCAGTTATGGAGCTCAAGGGTGAAGGTGTAGCTAAGATTTATTTTCTTGGACTCCAGAAACAACTAAGGCCTTTGAACATCTTAAAGAGGCAATGTTCCAAGCACTAGTCTTAGCTACACTAGACTTCACAAAAACCATTTTTGTGGAATGTAATGTCTTAGGAAATGGGATTGGTGCTATTTTGATGCAAGAAGGAAGGCCCATTTCTTTTGAAAGTTTTCCAATCAAGGAAAGTATTTACAAAAACCTATTTATGAGAAAAAAATGTTGGAAATACTACATGAAATAAAGCAATGTCGACCTTACCTAATGTAAAGACACTTAAAGGTAAAAATAGATCATGATAGTCTTAAATACTTTTTGGAACAAAGATTATCTTTCTATTATCTAACTTGATTGGATAACTGAAGCAAGGGATGAATCAAAGAATGACTGAGAGGTGTGGAAACTCATTCAAAAGTTGCAACAATATCCTAGTACATATGATATATTTATTTGGAAAAATGATTCATTATGGTACAAATATCACTTATATCTCTGTAAGAATTCCCAATTCAAAGAAAATATTCTTTTAGAATTGCACACCTCCCCCTTAGGAGGGCACTCATGATTTTTAAAAACTTACCACCGGGTCAAGAAGGAATTTTTTTGGGATGACCTTAAATCTAATATTCAGAAGTTTGTGGTGGAATGTTTGGTTTTCCAACAAAATAAAGTTGAGAAAATTAAGACTCTTGGTCTGTTACAACATTTAGTCATTCCAAGTCAGCATTGGGAGCAAGTCTCAATGGATTACCACATTTTTTACCTAATTCTAAAGGAAAGAGTATCATCATGGTGGTTGTAGATAAACTTACCAAGTATGCACACTTTTGTGCATTATATCATCCTTTTAACGCTAGTACAGTTTCTACTACATTTATGGAAACAATTGAAAAGCTACATGGAGACCCAAATATTACTATAAGTGACAAAGATCCCATTTTCACTGGAAATTTTTGGACGAAATTATTTTATTGTCTTGGTAATCAATTAGCTCAAAGCTCATCTTATCATCCTCAACCTGATAGGAAAACTAAGATAGTGAACAAATGTTTGGAAGGATATCTTTGTTTCTTTGTATTTGATAAACAAATACAATGGGTCAAGTGGGTGGTTACCTCTAGTTGAATGGTGGTATAACACTTCCTTCCATACTGCAACAAAAATGACCCCAGTTATGGCATTTTATGGATATCATCCATTGTCTATCACATCAAATTTAAGAGAAAATTCTAAATTTGAAGCAGTGGAAGATCGCATTTAGCATCAACAACAAGTTCTCCAACTCTTAAAGGACAACCTCACTCTGGCGTATAATCAAATGAAACAATAGGTCGATCAACATCATAGTGAAAGAATTTTTGATGTAGGCGACTGGGTATTTTTACGGCTACAACCATATAAACAAATATCCCTCAAGCAAGCTAAGAAGGATACTAAATTATCAGCCAAGTACTATGGTCCTTACAAGGTGTTGCAAAAGATTAGTACTATGGCATTTAAATTGGGTTTGCCTACATCTTCCCAAGTACACCCAGTTTTCCATGTTTCTTGCTTAAAGAAGGTTATTAGTGACAAGTTCCTAGTTCAAACAATATTTCAATAACTTGACTAAGAAGGGAAATCATATTGGAGTTGAAGCAGTCATGGAAACAAGAACCTGACAACTATGGAATCGATAAATTTCAGAATATCTCATTAAGTGGAGGAACTTACCCACTGAAGATTCCACATCGAAGGATGACAAATTTATACAAAAGCATCCATAACTACTCAAGAGTTGAGGAAAACACTTTTTTTTAAGGAGAGGGGTATGTTAGGTCCCTATAATACTAGTGTAGCCCCTTTATTATTATTGTTAGTGTAACCTCTTATTGTTATTGTTGTGCCCATGTAGCCCCCATATTGTTATTGTTGTGTCCCATAGAAGCCCATTATTGTTATTGTTGTGTCCTTACATTATTTTTGTTATGTAAGCTCTAATTATATTGTGAAGTTTTAGACTCATATATATACCAAGGATGCCTTTTTATTTGTATCAACCAAGAATTGTTCATTTATGTGATGTAAAATGAGGTTGCCCCCTCAAAGAGGCTTATTTTGAAATCATCAATATATTTCTTCTTCTATTTTGTGATCTGGTTTCATAACATAACTTGGAGACTTTAAAAAAGTTTTTTCAATTGAGTTGCCTATGCCTTTCAAATTTTGTTCCTCCCATAATTCCTTTGAGAGCGAGAAAAGACGCACCTAGATTAGGGTTGCCATAGACTTTTCTTTATCTAAGAAGTGTTTCCTTTCCATGTTTACCCTTAAGAAAAAATATACTTGAAACTCATTTTCTATACTCTAGTATAATTCAATATTATAAATTATACCTATCCCATATTATTATTACAATATTAATTTATGATTTTTTAAGATGCTTTAATTTCTTGGCTAAGAATTTATTTTTTTAGGAAACGACAAAAGATTAAAACTCAAAAGTATTTGACAAGAGTACGCTTCAAGACTTGTTAGCAAATTATTACTAGTGGGGCCACATAAATTAAATAATTGATAAACATCAATAGTCATCAATCATGATAAACATAAAACCAATTACTTCATGATACATCTCACATTGCCACCATTAAAAATTTCATAGAAATTAACTAAATTATAACTTTATTTAAATAATGATAATAATAACAATTGGTAATTGAAGTGATGTGAAATCGTGTAGAGTAAGAGATCCAAGGTTCAATCCCCTTGTTGGAACCTCATCTACGAAGAGGAGGACATGTTGTAGGCCCTAGAGCCACTAGACTAATACAGTAGTCAATTCCTCTAGTTACAAAAAAAGGTGATAATAATAACATTATTATTATTATTATTGCACCGAGAGGAACTCTACAACCGAGTATGGGGGTATATCTCACATAAACATTAAACATAAATGTAAACATAAACATTTAACATGTAAACGTAGAGCCTAGTATGGGGGTAGATCTCACATAAACATGTAAACGTAAATGTAAACATTTAACATGTAATGTTTAACATTTAAAATTTTTAATGTAATGTCGGCCCTATTTAGAAATCAATCTAATTATTATTATGTATCAGTACAACACAAGGGGGGTTTTAAGACAATATTTAAGACAATTTTTCGGTAAATTTTCTTAACTTGAGACAAAAGAAAACTTGTGTATTGTCTTAAATATTTTCTTTAAGCGGGTGTCTCAAATTAAATTGCCTTAAAATATTGGTGTCTCAAATTAAATTGTCTTAAAATATTGTCTTTATAAAGACAATATATAACACAAGCATTTTTGTCTCTCCAGAGACAATTTCATTTTTGTCTCTCTAGGGACAATAGTTGGGATTAAAAACATATTGTCTTTAAAGAGAGAATACCTTTGATCCTAACTATTGTCTCTCTAGAGATAATAAACTATTACATTCAAAGATAATACAACATCAATTTTGTCTCATTAGAGACATTAAAATAATGAATCTAGAAAATATCTCACCATTGAAATAAACCAATATTAAAAATATTTAATTAAAAATAAACTACAATATCATTGATTAATTCATATTAGGACATAGTGGAATCAAACCACCAACCTCCTGCTTATAAAGCAGACACTCTTCCATTGAGCTAGCATGCTTTAAAGAATTATGTGAGAGTTATGTTGAAAATAGAAACAAGAAATGATGAAAATAGAATCTAGAAATTCCAATTTTAATTTGTCCTTGAATTAAAATTGTGAATTAAAATTGAATTTAGTCTCACCAGCTGCTTGGAAATAATTAATTAATTCATTATGGATTAATTAGCTGGAGAAATTCAAGTTAGAAGTCTTTCTGAAGTCATGCAACAATTATCCCTTAAATTAAGGAGGTTATCCCTTAATTAAGGAGATAAGATTGAGTTATATTTGAGTTGTAATTAGTTAGCTCAATTTACTGAGTTAAGTCCAGTTAAATTAGTTCCAAACTGTTTGAGGAACTAATTGTGAGTTATCAGTCAGTTGATGCATGCATGCACTCAACCAGCCAGTGTACTCTAGATAACTGAATATTCCCTCATCCAAAACTCATGTGTGTCTATTCTGAGAAAGACCCAGTTGAGAGTAAAGACAAGGACAGTGTACTATCAAATGCATGTGTTTTCCTATAAAGGAAACTAATGCATGCAGTCAAGGCAAGGTTCCTTGAGGATTACACAGCTTTGACAGCAGGTGAGACTAGGAGATCATCCACTTGGTGAGGTGAGAATCATCCACTAGGAACAGCGCAAGGAAATAGGAGCTTGGAGGGTAGAGAGGAAGGCTTGTGAGAAGCTTTGATTTCCTATGAGCATCCAGGAGGATTGTACTGAGAGCTGGCTAGCTGTGAGAGCTAAGGCTTTGTATAATTCTAATGTATTTCCACCTTGTATGATAATATAGATAGTGGGGTTTTTAGCTGAGGCTTTCCCCTGAGTATTTTCATGTATATTGTGCATTGATTCTTCTTCTTCTAGTTATATGTGTTTAGCTCAATCTTGCTCAATTTTAAGCTTCCGCAAAGAAAACTTTGATAGTAGAAGTATATTATAGTATTTTGATTTGGTTATATTGCATTATCGGGTTAATATACAGTCATATTTTCTACATGGTCTTAGAGTAAGATTTGTAGAGAATTTGCAGAATTTCTACATGGTAAAGGAGCCAAGTTTATTGGAGCTGTGAACAGTATACAGAGAATATAATTTGAATTTTGAAGTTCGGGGTTACAAGTGAAAATCGAATTCTTATCATACTTCAAGGTTGGCCAATGGCATTCTATGGCTTGAGACTCGAGTATGACATGGAAGGTAGCTTGAATTACATAGCATGGAAAGATCGAATGGAGGTCATATTAGAAGACAATGGCTTGAAGGATTTCATTGATAACGAAATCCCAAAGCCAACTTCAACTAATGCACAAGAGTTGGCTGAGTGGAAGAAGTTTTTGGCCAAGGCGAGACGGATCATCCTTGAGGTAGTTCGAGACCATATTGTCTCGAGTCTCCATGGGAAGAATACTCCATTTTCAATGTGGTAGAAATTGAAGGACCTTTAGCAGAACAGAAGTGACTAGAGGAAATTGGCGCTCAAGGATAAGCTTTGAAGAATGAAGATGGAAAAGGGTGATACCATTTCCACATATCTAAACAAGCTCACCACTTATAGAGATGAGCTTAGCAGGTGAGAATAACTACTACCGATGATGATATGGTGAGCCTCACGCTCCTTGGCCTTCCAAAGAGTTGGAATAGCTAACAGGACTCTGTGAATGGAAGGGAGAAACTGTCAGATTGGGAATGACCGTGGTCGGATCTGATGCAGGAGGAGATCAGGAGGAGCACACAAGATGGTTCTTCATCAAAGGATGATGATGAAGAAAAATTGGCCTTAGCAGGTAAGGCAAGGAAATGGAATGAGAAGGCTTCCCATTCCAAATTGAATTATTCTCATGGAGGGAATAAGGGTGAAAAGTCTAAAATAAGATGCATTAATTGTCATGAGATGGGACATTATGTGACTAATTTCCCATCGAAGAAGTCCAAGAAGGGATCCTCAGAAGGATCGGAAGGTGAGGAATTAGCCTCTTAGTTTGAAATGGACTTTACCCTCATCGCATGCATGGCATCATCGATGATGGGTTGTGTCTGGTATCTTGACAGTGGACCCTCATTCCACATGACCGGCAATAAAAGTTTATTTAGTGCCTTGGAGGAGAAAGACCTCAAGATGCGCATAGAGATGAGTGACGACGAAAGGTATAATGTTTCAGGAGTGGGCACGATTGCGTTTCAGAGGGAGCATGGAGCTATTATCACCTTGACAGATGTGAAGTATATGCCTAGACTAAAGAAGAACTTGGTATCAGTTGCAATGTTGGAGGACAAAGGCTACGATGTTGTCTTCAGTAAGGGAAAGGTTTTCCTTAGACACGTCACCACGAGACAGGTGAAACATATCGGTTCACAAGTTAAGAACCTGTATCCTCTTGAGGTTCAAGATGCATGCAAAGCCTTAAGGAGCAAGGAAAATGTTAGAGACTTA
Source organism: Pinus tabuliformis (assembly GCA_031772625.1). NCBI lineage: Eukaryota > Viridiplantae > Streptophyta > Pinopsida > Pinales > Pinaceae > Pinus > Pinus tabuliformis. Next base: position 339,162,097 of record CM062820.1, read on the forward strand.
GTGTTTGAGAGGGAGAGTAAATTACCTCTCAACATGCAGCCCTAGAAGAAGTCTCAGACAATTGTGGAGGAGCCACAATTGGAGAAGAATAGAGGAGACCGAGTGAAGAGATCCACTCATGTAAATACCTCCATAGGGGGGGAATTTCGATCCAAGTGGGTTGAGGAATCACATGTAGCCATACCTCCAGGTGTGAGGTGGGGCGATGTGAAGTGATAGTCCCATGAAGGCTGAAATTGAGCAAGGTCCATTGAGAGTTTTTATCTCATGGATCGTACCTTGCTACACGAGCTCAAAGTAGATAGTAGTGGGAGGAATCAGTGGGATTGATGCAGTTATAGATCAAAGTGACAGAGGCTAGAGCAGTCAAATACTGAAGAACGTAGAGAAGGATTGACAACAATGTAGAAAGGCAGAGTCAGGCGAAGTGCAAAGTTTTCAGTTGACAGAGGCAATAACAGTCAGAGACTTTGATGACAGATGCATCATACTGATTCAAGTTGGATGTTTTTTTTGTTTCTAGAGTTGTTGGAGCAACAACACTAGAGAGAATTGTTGCTTGAATAACATTCCAAAGGTTCACGATTGGGATTGAGTTGAATTCCTTTCTTGTTGAGAGGGAGTGTTGAAAATAGCAACAAGAAATGATACAAATAGAATCCAGAAATTCCAATTTTAATTTGTCCTTGAATTAAAATTGAATTTAGTCTCACCAATCGCTTGGAAATAATTAATTAATTCATTATGGATTAATTAGTTATAGAAATTCAAGTTAGAAGTCTTTCTGAAGTCATGCAACAATTATCCCTTAAATTAAGGAGATTATCCCTTAATTAAGGAGATAAGATTGAGATATATTTGAGTTGTAATTAGTTAGATCAGTTTACTGAGTTAAGTCTAGTTAGATTAGTTCCAAACTATTTGAGGAACTAATTGTGAGTTATCAGTCGGTTGATGCATGCATGCACTCAACCAGTGTACTCCGAATAACTAAAGATTCCCTCATCAGAAACTCATGCATGTCTATTCTGATAAAGACCCAGTTGAGAGGCCCATGGGGCTTTGGATTGACAGTGAATGGGTGTGTTGTTAAGGCACTCCTTTCGATAGGTCACTGGTTCAAATCCCCCGTGGGTTCTTAGGTTAGTCTTAACTAGAAAAAAAAATACCCAGTTGAGAGTAAAGACAAGGACAGTGTACTATTAGTTGCATGTGTTGTCCTATAAAGTAAACTAATGCATGCAGTCAAGGTAAGGTTCCTTGAGGATTGCGCATTTCTGACAGCAGGCGAGACGACGATATCATCCACTTGGTGAGGTGAGAATCATCCACTAGGAATAGCGCAAGTAAATAGGATCTTGGAGGGCAAAGAGGAAGGCTTGTGAGAAGCTTTGATTGTCTGTGAGCATCCAGGAGGATTGTACTGAGAGCTGGCTATCCGTGAGAGCTAAGGCTTTGTATAATTCTAATGTATTTCCACCTTGTATGATAATACATATAGTGGGGTTTTTAGTTGAGGCTTTCCCCTGAGTATTTTCATGTGTATTGTGCATTGATTCTTCTTCTTCTGGTTATATGTGTTCAGCTTTGTCTTGCTCAATTTTAAGCTTCTGCAAAGCAAAATTTGACAGTAGAAGTAGATTATAGTATTTTTATTTGGTTATATTGCATTATTGGGTTAATCTACAGTTATATTTTCTACATGGTCTTAGAGAGATATTTGGAGAGAATTTGCAGAACTTCTACAAGTTTTGGTAGTCCTTGAAATTGCATATATAGGCATTGATTTTAAAACTGGCTATTGCATCGAGAGGTGCAAGGGAACACCGATAGAAGAGGGAGTGTGGAAACAAATGAGCAAGTGAAAAATATGGAAAGTGAAATAAAATCGAAATTTGAGTTTCTATATCTCTTCTAAAGCATGTAGCAAGGAGGTTAACTTTAAGAAGAGAGTTACACTAACATAAATGTCCCAAGACATTGGAAATCCTTACAGGCACAAAGTATATCAACGTCTAACAGAATCCCCAAAAAGTGGAAATTTTGTAGAGATGTTACACAAATCAAAAGGACAATGGAAATCACGTGTTTACTAATGTTGGGGATGTCCAATCCCCCTTGATCACTTTCTACCCATATCAGAGACACGATATCAAGATTTTGTACCCCACCTTTCTTACCCAATAAATATTTTGGAGTACCTGTTCCAACATTTTAAAGGCTACTTGAGAAGAAAAAAGACAGAAACCAATGTGATCCACTACTAGAAATGTATCAACAATTGCAATCTTCTTGGAAGGCAGTAGGTCAATATTACACCAAGCTTTAATTTTTCTTTTTTTTAATTTTGCTATTATCCATCTCCAATAATCAATAGCTGATAAAACTATTTATCGAAGGACCTACCCAAATAAGGAATAGTCTCCCCGAGATTCATAAGCTTTCATTTATGATTCAGCCAAGTAGGTGATTCATCTTGGCCAAAACGAAACCTTGTTTTTCCCCTCTAACAACTACTCATGCTCCTTTTGCAAAAGTGTCAGAGCAAAAATTAGTACCCTCAATAAACTATTGAATCAACAAATGTGTTAAATTTGCGGCATTTGCATAGTGGAAATTTGGGTATATTACAATACATTTCCTCAAATTTGATACCATATGAATATCTTATATAAGAGAAATAATTAAAATATTTTACAAGTGAAATTTCCATGGCTGAATGTCAATTCTCCAACACCTGTATTAGAGGTAAAAATACTTCGATATTTTTTCCAAAGAATATCTAATACTCAAACAATGAGGTGGAGATTGCAAGTTACATTTAAACTGGCGTTCATCACTCATTCTAGCCACTGAAATGGTCTATATGTCAATGCATGTTTTGTACATAGTAAAAGTGGGCAAATTTAGGAGCTCTTTCTGGTGGACAAAGAAAATTCTTGGACTAGCCATACTAAAACATCCTGGAATATTTATGAAAAATTAAAACCACAATGAGAAGAAAAGAGATTGCATGTACCTTGAATCATATAATGGAACTAATTTCTAATTGAAATATTTCCAAGAAAAGAGATTAATGTAAAAGAAGGCTTGCAGTATGTGACATTGTCAGAAATTTTGCATGGATGCTTCAGCAAGGTCATTCATGGATTTTTTTGTAAATAAATAGAAGTGTCAACTGAAGCAACAGGCTTCTCTATTCACAGTTTAAGGTTTTGCAAAGTTTTTCTCATTCCTTGGACTAGTTCTCTTAGGGGTGAAATTTGTGGATTAGAATCCACATCACACAGACATAAGCCAAAAGCTAGAGTTTCTTCCTAAAGGGGAACTTTAGAATAGAAGACAATTGTATGCATGTGATTTGGCTAAAATGGCACCAAGACTCATGTCCACAATCTCTCGAAAGATTTACCTATAATTTCTCAACCTTGTGGTTCAAGCCATTTTTGGCATGCCATATGTAACCTCAGATGTTAATGCTTTGTTGTAACTATTTGTAAGACACTTGGTAATGGATACTTCTAACAACTAGGATCGCGGATCTCTGCTTGGGTTGAATTTAATAGTGAATACATTTATTCAAGCCATCTCCCTTGTCCTTTATGTCCCACAACACTCACTGCCCTAAGCTGGCCCTGACTAGCCTGCCAACACTATCATAAGGCCTAAGGTGTCATTAATGATGAATTCTAGGCCTGATTTTAGACCTTTTAATCCATCTTTTGGAGGAGCTAGAAACTAAAAGTCCTCTATCTCATAGTGACGAGCACAACGGTTCAGCTCAAGGCACCTCATAAGTTCATCCTCAAGTTTTCACATGAGATAACAACTAGATCCTCAAGGAAAAATATTTTTGTCTCTTAATATGTTGAATTTCTCAACTCTCTTATCTTGTTTGCATGGAGTTCCCTGAATTTCCCAAGCAATTCTTACCATTCCTTGAGTGTATTTTCACACCCATTGGTAGTTTTATTTGCCATGATCTTTCTCAAGTTTTAACCCTAGACCTTATAGGATCTAGCTCAAGGCTGTTGAGAGTAGGAAGTGGAAGTGAGAAGTGAAATATTCAAAAAGCTTCTAAGAGAAAGGAGGGAAGAAATAAGTGCAAGTTTCAAAAATATTGTGTGGCTCAGGAAAATACCTATAAAACTTTCAGGAGAAACAGGTACATTATACTCTTTTGGTTGACAATACTTATGTAGTAAAGTTGGCAAAGAATCCTAGATTCCATGATTGAACCAAGCACATCAACACCAAGTACCATCTGATTCAATATCATGCAGAATCCAAAACTATTCGTTTGAGACATTGATCGTAAAATGAGCACATTGCAAACATCTTCACCAAAGCACTTGGAAGAGAAAATTTTGAAATGTTGAGAACGATGCTTGGAATCACGAAAAACCCCTTTGAATTAAGGAGGAAATGTTAGATACCTAATCCTTAGGGATTGAGGTACATTGTAAATAACTTTGTAAGTATTAATATAAGAGAAATATGAAGGGTCATAGGTGAATAAGAAGAGTCATTTGGAGCTCTTAGAAGATGAAACCAAAGGTCAATTCCTATTGTATATATGCATACTATGAGTTGAATAAATTCATTCAAGTGTGGAGTTATTCATCCTAGCTGGTAGTGGTATCAAAGTTGACTATTTTAACTCTATGATTCTCTTACGCATGCAAAAACACCCCTCGTACAATGTCAAATATGAGGCATCTCCTACCCACTATTCGTTCCAGTTTTTGAAAGACATATTTGGCATTGCTTCTTCCTCCCATGACCTTTCTCATTACATTTTCACAACTCCTATGCACGCAATTTCTCCCTAAGAGAACAGAAGGTTGTGAACTCAATTTTGAGTATTACCGTACCATATTCTTAGAAGGAAATTCAGAATAATTCAGGCATGTATATAAACAGTTGTTGGGTAGGACAAAGTTAGCAGGTTTGTCTCCAAATGATTTAGATGACATGGATTTCATACACACTAACCTCAAAACATTCCATGATTTTTTCATTCACTACAAATAGGAAGGAACTGAAATGGTCATTGTCTCAATGAATTTTTTTACAGAATCCAATGTATTTTTGAGTTATAGTTGAATAGAAAATAAGGATGCAAATGTTCAACATAATTTATGTCATTATTCATTGGATCCAAAAGGTTTACTAGGCCAATTCTTGTGCATTCCATGGGAAGATATTTTGATGGGGAATATTCTAGTACAATTGTCACTACTATGGCTGCAAAGCATAGTGTGTGTAAACCCTGGAACATATATTGTGCTTAAACTCTAGAATATATATTGTGTAATAGAGTTTTGAATAAAACACTAGAGAAGAAGTGTAAAACACATTTATAATACAACATCTTGTCATTTCTAATAAGTCTATATATTTTATAGTGTTTGCACAAAATGGAAGATAAATTCTTTGGGAAAAGCACTTCATTTGGAAGAACTCCATATTCCTTTGGTCAAAGTTTGGATTTTGGAAATCAATCAACAACTCCATCATCTAGTAGCCTGAGACTTAGACAAATTGCCTTTCGTGGAGAGTGTGGAGGTAGTGAGAGAAAACTTGAAAGCATTTTAGAGGCAAGGAGGATAAGCACAATCATGTTCTTCATTGTGTTTTCTATGGAAAAAAAGGGCATAGACAAAGACATGCAAAATCCCATGGGAGAAGATCAAAATCAAACAGGATCAGTAAGAAGACAAAGATAAAGCATCAGATCTGGCAAAAGGTTAAGCCACATGACCTCTAGATAGATTTCTTTGAAGATTTCAATGATAATGTGGAGAAGTATCTTGTGGGTTTCCTCATGAAGTTTTCCTTGGAAAAAAGGAAAAAATTATCTCTCTCTCTCTCTCTCTATCTCTGACAGGCTCCAGATAGATTTCTTTGAAGATTTCAATGATAATGTGGAGAAGTATCTTGTGGGTTTCCTCATGAAGTTTTCCTTGGAAAAAAGGAAACAATTCTCTCTCTCTCTCTGTCTCTCTCTCTCTCTCACTCACTATATATATATATATATATATATATATATATATAGTGAGAGAGAGAGAGAGAGACCCTATTGTCTCACAATACAAGGACAGTAACAATGTAGTTGACGACCTTTCAAAAGAGGCATTGGGGATGGGGCAGGTTATTTGGACCATTTCCATTTCTCAGCATGGCATACAAATGATTTATTTCATGAACCTTAGCAAAACAATTCTCTACAGACTTCTCCAATGATGTATTTTTGTTTTATAAAGCCATGAATAGTCTTTGTTTGTTGATACAGTTCACAGGTTTTGTAATAAGCACACAACTTTTAGAGCCTACTTTGAAAGCTCTAATATATGTCCATTTTTTTTTTTTAAATTAGTTCATTGATATGTAAGGCATGTATGAAAAGTTGTCATGAGACAAATGTGAGATATCTCACCAAAAGTTGGGGAGGTTATAGATTCGACTCTCGTGATCCCCTAGTAGTTAATCTCTCTAATTAGGGCCACTACATTAACCAATTTACCATCCATGGATCATGGAAAAGTACTTGAAAGTATATCTATATATATATATATATATATATATATATATATAGAGAGAGAGAGAGAGAGAGAGACCCTATTGTCTCACAATACAGGGATAGTAACAATGTAGCTGGCGACCTTTCAAAAGAGGCATTGGGGATGGGGTGGGGTATTTGGACCATTTCCATTTCTCAGCATGACATACAAATGATTTCTTTCATGAACCTTAGCTACAAAATTCTCTACAGACTTCTCCAATGATGTATTTTTGTTTTATAAAGCCATGAACATTCTTTGTTTGTTGATAAAGTTCACAGGTTTTTTGATAAGAAGACAACTTTTAGAGCCTGCTTTGAAAGCTCTAATATATTTCCTTTTAAATCTTTTTAAATCAGATCACTGATATGTAAGGAAGGTGTTCAACATCTTTATGAAAAACTTCGAATTTGGCATTTACAAGAAAGGCCAATTCCTACTCAAAAAGCCTCAATTCCCCTAACAGCTACAAGAGGAAGGTTCATCATGAAAAGAAGTCATACACCTGAATTTCTACAAAGCCATTATCCCCCAACTAAACTATGTGCCATAAAACATTGCAGATGTCTATAATTATCTGAGTGTCCCTAATGAGAGGGTCTTTCCAAGGAAGCAAGACAGAGAAAACAATTAGATTTTGCCTGAAATCATGCTAAAAAATTATGGGTGGACATGAATCTCCACTAGACATGCTTAGCTGGAGATGCACCTCAGCTGCAAAACTTGCATGCAGTATTTGTAACGCCAACATTATGAAGCGACTTGTTTATTTATCATTTTATGTTTGTTATTCATGTGATGAAATATATTATATAACACAACAATTATTCACAATATATACCTTTAAACTTATGATTGCAATGGATATCATAAAAATTGTGAACAGGATAAGATGTCTATATACTAAATTACTTACCACTACATCTTGAAATTCATCAAAATTGGTTGCTATGGTTTCCCACTGGCAAGGACAAATGACATTTACCCTAGTCTTATTTTTTACATCAATCTTCTGGATCTCCCTGTATAAACGGTAAAAAATAATGGAATCATCCTCATACCTTAAAATCAATCCAGCATATAAGTATTAGAATCAATTTATCACAACTTCCTAAAATAATCAAATAAATAATACAACATGATGAACACATTAATTATAACAATAGCAAATACTCGAATAAAAAGCCCTGGAATGAACCAAAAACAAGCAAAAAGATAGGTTTGGTACAACAAGCCCTAGAGTTTTGGCTCTTTAATACCACTTGTCATGATCCTACCTATGGTCCAACTCAAAAAAGCAGGCACCCACATACTTAAAATATTGTTTCTTTTGTGCAATCTATTTCTAGAATCTCCAACTTATAACAATTAAGGCTTAGGGTATAAGTTCTAAAATTGTAACAAGTGAACTCATAATAAGGCTAAGATGGCCTTCAAATCATGAGAATCGCAACAGTCTATAAACAAGAATGCAACATCAAAGACTCCATAATATCTACATCTTTACTAGTAGGAAGTTCCATGTGAATCCACCTCGATCTGCTCATTACGAAATGCTGAGATCTAAACCCCATGCTTAAGAGAACTATAGATATGGGGTTGAATTTCCTCTTGCTGTCATGTATGAAAGGCCAAAAGATAATCGTCACTAGTTGTTCTCATAAATATTAAATGTAAGAAAAATATGCAACTAAAGAGAATCTGAAAAAACACAGATATAGATGTAATGGTTTGCAAGTATTGGCACCACCAAATAGGCACACAATGATTTTTTTGACTACAAAAACAGAGATCTTGTTATCTATGAACTATTTTGGCAGCACTACAACAGAACTACGATGTTGATCATGAGGCAACCAAGAACAATTTTACTTATGAAAAATGCAATTTTATTTAAAAATATATATTATCACCAAAATTACATTAAAGGTAAAATCATAACAAATTCATGCCTTTCTTTAAACTTGGTCACAATGTGTGATGAATGGAATAATTGCATTTTGATGATACCACCAAAATAGAAATGCAAATATGTTTTATACCTCAACGAGAATCTCACATAGTGCTTTCAAAATCAACACCCGGGAACCACGATCAAGTTCCTTGTATGCTATGTTCTCCTCTCTACATAAGAAGGGAAGCCTATGATCATAGACAAATAAAATCCATACAGTAACAATAATATTTGAGGCTTAAACACTCACCCACGGACTGCAATAATTGGAAATTTCCCTTCATCTACCTATATATGAAAGTAAATAAGCTACTTCAGTCACAACACATTTAAAAAATTAATTGTATTCAACGTGGAATAACATATTCTAGAACTATGTTGTTGAACTACAACGATCTGGTCCTATTGTTATAACCTACCTGGTACCAACAATCCTTAATCTTCTTACATAATACAAACACCCACATGTCACACCTGACAACACTTCTAATTATAGGAGGAATTGCATGCAAGACAAATAACTAGAGGTTGAGATGTCTTTCAATTGATATGTTCAAATGATCTAATTAAAATCTACATTAATAACAAAGAAATTCCCAAAACATATTGATTCTCTACCCTTCCAACCATGTTCTTGAAGCATTCAAAACATATCCAAACAAAAGAATAGGTAATAAACAACCACATCCTCTTGTTATCCTGTAGCTTTTCTCCTTCACACTACATGTCTATAATAATCTCTCGAGAATCCAAACTCATTTTCTCCAAAGATTCCATCTTGTGGATTGTCTCATTGCAAGTAGTCTTGAGTTCTAGCCTAGCAACCCATATTTAAAGATTCACAAACAGTTCCCTTCCCCATGTTGATCACGCATACACCCAGCTTATATGGACTAAATTTCCTGCTTTAAATTCCATGCTTGGTATACCAATAAGAGATTATGTCAATCAAAATAACTATCAAGAAATACCACTAGTGATAATGACTAGCAGTAAAGAACAAATAAGACATACATAGATTGAAAAATATCTATTCCCATTGATACCATCAACTTAGGGAGAAGTATAATGAAATGGCCTTTCAAAGCAACGAAATTCTTCCAATCCAAGTGTGTCATCAAGTTAGATTTTCCTATGGAGGAATCTAGAAACTCATTAACATAGAGCTTCCTAGAACTCTGAAAATTCCAGAAATAGATTTGTATATGGCATGGGGATATTTTGATGGTGTCAAGGATCCTCACGTATGTGTGAAGTAGGGTACATCCCATTCTTTAATGGAAAGCATTTTAGTTCTTTCAAACATGTTATTGGGCAAGGGGCTAACAATCAAGAGAAATGTATGCTTCATTGTTGCCTCTTAAAATTACATCTATAACATACCTAGCACCCTCTTTCAACCATTGAGGATAAGGGGTACTTCTGAATTTTACATTTTTTTCATTTTTCTATACTACTCTGATACCAATTTCTCCACTACCTTGCCATGAATATAAGAATTCATGTGGCAAGAAGGCATATGAAAATATAAGAAGAATAGAATACACTTTGATCATCAATACCTATAGGATATCTTATATATGATCAAGATGGTGGCTTATGCATATTAGACTATGTGTTAACAACTGTAATGATACCAATCTATGCACTTAATCTTATGGAATAATCATGACCTTGTTGAATAGTACTAATACTTATTACATTGTGTACAAGCCATCCTATGCTTTCCCTTATTCTATATGGGTATCTATCATCGGTCAATCACAATAAGGTTGTGACACAATTATGGTAGCATATTAGAGTAGTCATAGTCATGGGATTAGTACCCTTATGAATGATAGTATAGTTCAAGCTCAATACACTTAGCTCAATCATGCCCTATTGCTTTACCACTATAAGCATTGAGTACACTAGTTTCCATAATCAATGATCTTCACAACCCACAACCCGTATTCACAAGTTTGTACATAGTTAACATAGTTGTAACCTTGACAATATGGATAAGCTATATTAGGCAATCACACTATCTATTAGTATAAGCCTTTCTATTAAGCCCATATAAGGTGACACTATTGATCATGGTTGGTATTATTGTTATTAACACTTTTACTAGAATAGAGCTTGTATCTTATAGATAAGAAATCACTTCATATTGTTCATGTAACTTGTAATACGGTAGTTATAAGTGAATACAATTATGACACTAATGAAGAACTTCAAGAAATATTTGTTTTCTTCAACATTATTTATTGCAACTATTCCAATTATGACTTACAAGATGGGATTCTAGTCTTTATATTAGGTGGTACAAAATAACATAGGTGATGGAGTCACCTTGGAGGTTCAGTTGAAGTAGTATGCCTTAACATGAGATTATATCAACTACCTCATTATGTTATCTTCATGGTGAAGATATCTTCTCTTATCTTGTCAAGTCAAAGTGTTGGCTTCTGATGTATATATACTATCTCTCTCTCTGCTAAACTATTGAAGAATACATAAGAAGAATTGATCAAGGGTTTCTCCACATTGGGGTTTGTCCCTGGCTAGTGCCACATCTTGTGTCCTCTTGTCTTGGCTTGTTTTCTGCGATTTATGTTTATGTTCTGTCTGCATTTTACTATCATGCTAAATGTGATTGCTAATCTGGAATTGATATTGAGCTAATATGGAAAATTGAAGTAAATTTACTCTCAGCATAGAACATAGATAAAATTAACATGGTATCAGAGACGAGGTGAAGACAAAGCCCAAGCATGAGTGAAAGGGAAATCACCGAAGACATTTGGAAAGGACAAAAGACTCAATGGTTTCCTAATCCCACTTCAAATTCGCCAAGGGTGAAGTCGAAGAAGAGAATATTATCTGAGTGGCGCAACATAAGCATCTGATGGCCTACCTAAAGATCACTTCAATGGGAAGTCCAGATCTAAGGGTGGAAGGAACGGCAAATGCCTTGCTTGTAATAAGTTCGGCCATTATGTGAAGGAGTGTCTGAATGGTAGGGACACATAACTTGATGATGATAACAATAATTCCAGGGACATATTCAATGATCAGAGGAATGACAAGTAATGCAGGTCATCAAGGAAATGGCTGACTCTTCAAAGAAAGCAAGGAACTCCAGGTATGAAGAATCAAATGTTGTTTATGACAAGCTAAAGAAGTATTATCTTATATTGGCCCTCTCCACTATTTCTCCTCCAGAATCTTTGGGAATTTGGCTTATTGATTGAAGTGCTTCAAGGCACATCATCAAATAGAAGGAAGTTCTCTCTAATTTGGTAGAGATGGAAACAATCCTAGAGATTATACTTGGAGTCAATGTCGCCTATCCTAGAAAGGGTGTAGGGAATGCTACCCTTCAATTGAATAAGGCTAGGATGATTCATTAACAAGAAGTTCTTTATGTACTTGATCTCAAGAAGAACCTGGTGTCCATTTCAGCAATGGAAATCAAAGGTTTCAAGGTGGCATTCATCAATGGAAAGGTACGCGTTTGAGAAGGGAATTTTTCAAGATGATTTAATTCTTGGATTCAGGGTTGGAAATTTGTCTCAAGTTGTAGGAAGTCCATTGGGAACCATGTCAATTGACACATTTCTTTTATAGCATCGAAGGTCTGCTTATTATGGGGCCCTACCTGATATGAGTCAGATGGTGACAGGGATGCCTGAATTCAAGAAGAACATGAAGGTACATGTCTGAGATGTACGGAAGGAAAAATATTACTAGGGGACCATTCCCCTCATGTAGAAAGTCCAAAGGTTTGGAACAACCCGAGGGGCTTGAGATTCATGATCAGGAATCTCATGTATGCAGGTTGAAGAAAGCTCTCTATGATTTAGAGCCAACACCCCAAGATTGATATGAGAGGATTGATAGTTGTCTAATGAAGTTTAGATTCACTAGGAGTGAAGTCGATCCAAACCATTGCTTGAAGGTTGTGGATGATAGACCTCTCATACTAACACCTTATGAGGATGACCTCTTTCTAACAGGTGCAGACCCTCTCATTTGCAAAAGTAAGAGGGAGTTGGATTTAGGATTTGGAATGGTAAACTACAAGCCCGTGAATACCTCGATGGAGCTTAACTTTAAGAAGTTATGTGGTAGTGATGCCGGACCTAATTTGGGAAATTCCTCTGAGTTTCATAAACTCATTCTAGCATTGATGTTCTTGATGAACTCCTGTTCGGATATATGTTTTGCAGTTAGCATGTTGAGCTCATATATGGTTGAGCCTCACTATATTGGTCATGGTGAAGCTGCCCTAAAATGCAATCATGGTGAGGCTGCCCTAAAATGCTATCATGGTGAAGCTGCCCTAAAATGCAGTCATGGTGAAGCTTCCCTAAAATGTAGTCTTGGTGAAGCTGCCCTAAAACACAGTCATGGTGAAGCTGTTCTAAAATGCAATCATGGTGAAGCTGCCCTAAAACACAGTCATGGTGAAGCTACCCTAAAACGCAGTCATGGTGAAGTTGCCCTAAAATGCAGTCATGGTGAAGCTATTTTAAAACATAGTCATGGTGAATACCTAAACAAAGTCATGGTGAAGACCTAAATGATGTCCATAAAATATCTACACGCTATCTTATCTAGGCCCTAAAATAGATCCTTCATACATTGTTCTAGGCTGCAGTTTGAAGGGGGTTTTTCATGTGCCATAACTACTATGAGTGCAATCCCTAGCTACAGTCTTATTGGGAGGACCATAGTCTTTACCTAGCTGAAGATAATGAGAATATTTGGTTGCAGTCCTAGGGGATCTCTAGTTTTCAAAGAGTGTAACTAGACGCTGCCTAAACACTGCCCTAGTGGTGTCATAATAGCAGAGAAAGAAGGGGCATAATGTAGTCCATGGAGAGGCCTGTCTTAGCCCTCATGACTCTTCAGCAATAAGAGGAAGACACTGTTGTTCAAGGGTAAAGATAGCTCAACCTTACTTGTTGTTGGGCTAGGCCGTAGGCCATAGTCAGCAGCATGGAGGACTCAACACAATGAAAGTATAGTGCATCGGAATGGACAGTATGGTGCAGCACATGATGTAATAAGATGCAACATGGTTGTATTTTCAACATCAGCATGGTTGTATTGACAATATGTTTAGATGTATCATATTTGGATGGATATTGCATGATGAATGCAATGACTATCGTGGGTAGCATGGATGCAGTACAGTGCAACACAATGGTACATCATGGTGATGATGGGCATGTAAATATAGCAACAGCTCAATGCATTACAACAACTAGTTGATGATGAGTACAACATGATGATGTGGTACTTCTCAGTGATGGGAGCAACATAGTGATGAAAGCCGCTCAGTGATTGGGTGCAGCACAATGTCAGGTGCAACATGATGATGAGGTGTAAAAAAATGATGGGTGCAACATGGTGATGGAGTCACCTTGGAGGTTCAGTTGAAGCAGTATGCCTTCACCTGAGATCATATTAGTGACCTCATTTTGTTATCTTCATGGTGAAGATCTATGCTCTTATCTTTTCAGGTAAAAGTCTTGACTTCTGATGTATATGTACTATCTCTCTCTCTGCTAAACTATTGAAGAATACATAAGAAGAATTTATCAAGGGTTTCCCCACATTGGGGTTTGTCCCCTTTTAGCACCACATCTTGTGTCCTTTTGTCTTGGCTTGTTTTCTACGATTTATGCTTATGTTCTATCTACATTTTACTATCATGCTAAATGTGATTGCTAATCTGGAATTGATATTGAGATAATATGGAAAATTGAAGTAAATTTTCTCTCAGCATAGAACATACCTAAAATTAACACTTCTCTAGTATGTGTCGATCACTTTACATAACATAGCCAATTGGAGCTTTTCTAGAATAAAAAATAATAGAAATGACCATTGAAGCAATATGAAATGAAATTAGAATGGGCTATGTTAATAGTCAAAAATGTTGATTTCAAACATAACAAGCTACCCAAATTAAACCAAGATAAAAGGAGTTCAATTTGAAAGATAAAAGAGCACAAACCTCAACATGCCCATGCCAGCCAAATTCCATCATTGAGTAGTAAATGGGCCCGCAGATAAGATATTTTCTGATTTCGAGACACTTCATTAGCTTCTGCATTTATATGTCTGACCAGCTTTTCACCTTCGACCATTTGATGCCCAATAGTGGAATTTGCAGGTCTCTTGAAGGTACCTGTTAAAAATGGCCTTCTACTTGTTGGACATGAGTATGTCTCTCCAAGGCTTTGGTCCAACCTGAAAATATTTTTAAGATCTATGACAGGAACCCATATTTCATCTTTTGTAAAATCAAAATGAATCCTCTGCTTTTTCTAAAAACAAAATGATATTTTTTGAGCAACTGCTTTTGTCTCTACTTTTTTTGAAACTATAATGATAGGGCTATGATTGTGTAATCATTCATATTTCAAATTATAAAATACTAAATCAGTTATAAGTTCTTCAAACATATCTGAGCCAAACCTCCTACATTTTGAAATCTAGCGTATCATCTTTTTCTCTTTCGATCAATCATTCAACATCTTCCCTTTTTAGTCATTTTTTGTCTCTACACTTTCTCTTGGTAGCTAAGGGCTTAAGTAGATCTATAAGAGAAGCCAAGAGATCAAATGGTTTAAATGGAATTAAAATAGGGATCTCTTTTACTGTGAATCATGTTTTATTTGTGAACAATGTCTTGTTGTTTATAAATGGATCTGTTTGGAAAGCAAGTAAACTGAGAGAGATTTTGGACAGTTGCAATATGGGTTCAGAGATGGAAATAAACTTCCAAATCAACCACTTGTTTTAATGGTTTGAATGAAGAATAAGAACAAAGGGGCCTTCTCTATTTCCATATATGTTATTTATTTTCAATGTGGGGTCAAATACATGGGTTTAAAACTTGAAGCCCAATGACTACAAGAAGAAAGATCGGGATGGCTATTGGAAAAGCTGTAAGCTCAAATTACACATTGGAGTAATAAATAGTTGTCACTTGGAGAACAGTTGACATTGGTCAAATCAGTATTAATGTCATCCCAGTATTTTGGCAAGCTCCCTAAATTCAACGTTCATTGTGCCTTGATTCCAAAGAAAGATAGGCTAGAATCCTTTGTAGAATTCAGACTCATCTCTTTGTGTAACTATGTGTACAAAATTGTTTCAAATATTCTAGCCTCTAGAATAATTTTTTATTATCATAAATGCCATTTCTCGAGAGCAGTTTGGCTTTCTTGGAGATAAGCAACTTTATGAAGCAATTGGTGTTGCGTAAGAAGGGCTTCACACAAGAAAATCTCAAAAGTGCAAGGCATCAATTTTAAAACTTAACCTCTTCAAGGACTATGATCAAGTTCTATCACATAGGGCCATGTATCCTACTTTTCCATGAGTTCAACTTGTAAATTAGTTGAAACGCGACATGTCTTCTACATGCCTATGAGAAATTTTTGTATAGCCTCAACTTTTGAAGTGATTGAAATAATTTTTCTAAGCATATTCAAAATTGTAGAATCCTTCATTTGTTTTTTAAACATAACATATTATTTTAATAACTTTTGAATGTTTTTCATAAAATCAAAATGAATCCTCTACCTTTTCTAAAAACAAAATGATATTTTTTGAACAACTGTTTTTGACTCCATTTTTTTAAAACTAGAATGATTGGTCGTAATCATTCATATTTAAAATCACAAAATACTAAATTAGTTATAAGTTCTTCATACATTTCTGAGCCATCCATCCTACATTTTGAGATCTTCCTTTCTATAAAACAACAATTAAATAAATATGGACTTTATTGCAAATATGGGTAGAAAAAGTCCCTATCCAAAAAGATGAAATTAGCATAATCCCAAGACAATATTAAAACAAGCTCTATCTACTTGGAATTAGATATGGATCCCCCTTCTTGCACTGCTAGTTTCACTTCCTTTCTCAGCTCCTCTGTCCTTTTCATCTCATCTCCTTCGCTTCACATAAATTGTTTCATTGCAGTTATCAAGTCATCTCTATTGAGCATTGTGGTGTCACCTTCAAAAAACCTAATTCCCACCTTGAGATAATCAACTAATAATGCATCAATATAGTATTTATCTGCATTCATGGGCCATGTTATCAGTGTGACTCCCATTGTGATGCTCTCCAGGGTAGAATTCCACCAACAATGGTTAAGGAATCCTCCAATAGAGGGGTGTGAGAGGACCAAGAGATGGGTTGCCAAACCTCTAATTACCAAGCCTCTGCCATTTGTTCTCTCTTCAAAACCTTGAGGAAGCATGCCATATTCATCAGTAGGCATACTAAAAGGTGGATCCCTAATGACCCAGATGAAGGAATCTTCACTTGCCTCTAGCCTTGCTGCCATCTCCTTTATTTTTTTATTTGAGACAAAGGTCTGGCTGTCAAAGAAAATATAGATAACAGACTTCTCCTTCTGATAATCCACACATTGCAGACATACCGATTCCTTGATTAAAGTAGGTTTCCCTCTCTCAATCATGTTTGTTCCTTGCTTCAACCCGAAAACATTAGGAGGAAGCAAAGGACCTACATACCAAACAGACCTACCAAAAAAAACCATGTGCAGATGATCTATATAAACGAGTTCTAGATCATAAAAAGTATTGATAAGGGTACCCCAACTTTCCACATTCAAATCCATGTTATATCTCACGAATTTAATGACACTATCTGAATTCTTGTACCTACGGAAAAGGGGGAGATTTGATATCGGAGAAAACTAATAGGGTGAGGTAGATCAAGAATATGGACTGCATCATTATCTGCTGATACTTGTTCATGCGGCATGTATTTCTAGAGAGCATGAATGACAGAAGAAAAAAAAGCAGCGATGGGGTAAATACTATCCTGGGTATGCCGAGCTTGGCAGCTGTGTTATGAGTCCATCCAAGGAAGAAATCGTTGATAATGTAAATAGGAGGGCGAAACCCATCTGAGCTCTTCTTCTGATGGTCGAACCAATCTTCTATTGGATGAGTGAGCTCCTTGATTGAATACATGAAGAGTAGGAAGAGATGAAGGGCGGGAAGTTGCTCCGTGTTTTCACATCCCGAAGGAATTCCTTGGGTAGGAAGGAAGGGGATTATAAGAGGTTGAATGAGAAGGCCCTCTGTACAAGAGAGAATTAAGGAGGGATTAATTTTGCGGAGTTGTGAGGACTGTTAGCAAGAGCCCATGAGACGCGAGAGACTAGAAAGATCAAGAATATGAATGTATATGTTCTAGGGTACATAATTTTGGGTGCATCTCATCTTTTTTAAGTCCTCATATATGGATTTTTAGAGAGTCTATTTAGTGTTAATTATGTATGTTAGGAGATAGTATAAGGGGATAAGAAGTTTGGCATGTGATTACGATATGAGAATATAGGAAATGAGGTGGAGATCTAGATATATTATGTCTTTATTTTCATCCACTAAATATGTATGACAAAATAAAAAACTCTACACATGAGCATAAATAAAGAGGTGGGAAATAGCCCAAATCAAGTAGACAATTTTTAATTGAAGAAGATATGAAAAAACCAAAATGGTATCAAAATACTTATTATGGTAGTTAGATGAGACCCTTTATATAAGAGACAAGGGAGAGAAAAAATAGGTAAGCCATATCTTATTATGAAGTATGATTTTATAGCTAACCTTCAATAAGAATATGGGATAGAGGGTTATGGAGAAGTCAAGGGAAGACTACAATGAAAGTAATCTATGAAACTTGAATGTGAAACCTTCATAAAGCTAGCATTAGAAAAGAAACCCATTAAAGAAAAATGGTGTTATCTAAAAGGCATTCAAAATACTTGATAGAAACAAAGTAAGCTATGTAGCAAAGGGTTTTGGCTAAAAATAATTCCCTGATTACACCTTTTTTTCTACTACACAAAATGAGAATAATTTACATGTTATTAACAATAATAAGGTAATGATAAAAAAAATTATCAAATGAATAAAAAATACCTTATCATAAAGGAAGAAAACTACATTTACCCATCATAAGGTGACAAGGATTTCAAACTCTAGCAAAGAACATCTAATTTGTATATGGAAGAAACATGGTTTCCTTTCATATGACAATCCACTCACCTGAAGTCTTCATATAGAAACATGTTTGCCTTTTATATGACCTCCTCGCATTCCCAGGAGACCCTACAAAAAGTATATGACATCTGAATCATAAAATGTTGCTTCGAAAAACTCACATGCTTTTGGGTATGAAATTTAGCATTACTAAAATTTGGTTGTATTTTGTTCACCACATGACAAGTCTAAAACAAATTCTTTTTGGTATCATTTAAAAAGTGATTATGCAAAACCGATCAACATATAACAAAACATTTCACACAAACAAATAGAACATATAACAAAATCCAAAGTAAAACACTCTTCGACAAGCATCCTTAGATACAACAAATATATCATCCCATGGTGAACAACAAGACTATTTTAAATTAAAAAAAAGATTTACTAGACTTGTTGGTAGATCATACCCGGTTAGTCTTGAGCTTTCATTATCTTTACGATGTTAGCATAGTAATAAATTGTCCCTAATAACCTAAGGTAATGCATTGTCTATGGTTTATAGAGGTGAGGGAAGCAAAGAAATACGACTGGTGCCCATAGATGACAATATATTTGTGACAAGGTAACTTTCTCCTAAGATAGAGGATTTAGGAATGATTCGTTGGAGGCCTTGAACTGGTCAACTCTATTCTATATTACTAGAATATTTGTTTGATTATTACATCAATAGCAATATGAACATGTGTGGAACAAACATAGACACCTTTTATTGCATAAATTACGAATTCAAGGAACATATCCAATCCTACCCATTGTGTATATAAAGACATTCCCTAGCCCATTGTATTACATATGCCTCCTAATTTTGAAAATTACTTCTGATCAATAATAGTTCATTCTAAGGGAATTTCTTTCATCAGTTTGTTGTATTCCTATTGCCATTTGGATGTTTCCTGTTTTGTCTTGAATATAAGAAACTAGGGATTACATTTCATTTCATTGATTGGTTGATGTGAGAGCCACCTTTGCTGACATTATCAATAGTTGAAAGTATTATTATCCAGGGTAAGCAATGAATTCAAGCAACTTGTTTCTGCATACTTTTCCCTATGCAATGCAGCTTTTAGGGAAAATTTCTTAAAGCACTCTCAGAAAGAATTGTTGAGACAAAAACTAGTAGGAGTAGACCACACCCTGTACTACCACTCTATTTAGTTGTTGATTACAAAATCCTAACAATTGACAATGTATGTTAGGGATACATTTCTACACTCACTAGATGAAAGAAAACATAGGAAGATATGCTCAGTTTCAATGGAAACCACATTTATTCCCAAAATTCCAATGAAACCTTGGCTAAATCGTGAGCTCCTCTGGCCCCAATTCTCCAATTCTCACTATGGTGTGCTCAACCAGTATGACATTTCAAAAAGGAATGAGGGATCTTTGATTTCACACAAATATAACACCACAAAGAATTCTAAGAGAAAGCATGCATCTTGAGGTCTCTAATTTGCAACTATGCTCGTGACATGAAAAATAGAGGTGAATATTCATAGAAAATACACAACTAAATGAGCTCTATATCCTTCTAATTTATATACAATGTATGTTAATCATGATATAAGAAAGGCAGTTCAGAATTCCCTAAAATAAACCAAAAATAGAGAGATTTGTCACAAAGGGAAATTTTTGTCAATGTCATCTCTAGGGTTTTAGCAAAGAACAAAAAATCAATAAGGTTCGAGCAAGAAGTATAATTAAGACATTTGACCATACCTCAACATGCAACAAATAGTCATAATTTCTGTTCTGGCCATATTGTGAAAATATTACCCTTGTTGTGGTTGTTGAAAATCATGGAGACATTGGATGGAGCAAGGGCTATGAGAACCCTCCATTTTGCAGTGCATGGCATGATAGTCACAATGTCAGATTGAGAGTGGTGCGACTGGTAAATAATGGTTTCCAAGCCTCTCAGTGGTAGTAATAAATGCATGAAAATACAATCGCCCATCTCCATTAGCCTTTATAGATAGATAAAGCTCGTGACGCAGTGCAGTCCCAGAAAGAGAAATCTCCATTTTCTTAGTGCCCTGCAATGCCATACCATGTACCCATATCGTTAAGCATATAATATGCAAAAACCCCAGGTGAAAAATCTCGTTCGTTAAGCCTCTCTCCAAACAAATGTTCCATGACCTTCGACCCTGTTGCTCCCTAGGAAAGAGACAAGTACTTAGACACGTCTAGCCCAACTTTGTCATCAAATACAAGGCCCTCGCTCAGACCTCCCAGGTTCACCACAACCATAATTTGATTCACTATTTTGCAGCTCTGGCCTGAGCCTGAACGCCCTAGATAAGTCGATAATCCCATAGCCATGAACAAGGAGTCCAACTTCACCACAGTCTTGGCATGGCTCCCCACCACGATAGCCAGTGTTGACCTTAGCCCCTTTGCCCCCTTCAACATTGACGCATCCATGGATTCACAGCCTGTAACTCGGTCATCCCATAGCCTGAAATAGGGATTCTAGGTGTTAGGGCCTAAATCTGCCTCACGCTGAAGGAAGGCATGTCTAGGGTAACATCAAGCCACGCTTAACCTGGTAGCTAGCCCTACCAGGTCGGGAGAGGGCTCTCTCCTTGCCAATCTCAATTAGAATATTGGCAATTAGGGCTTGAGATGATTGAAATGAATGTTGATTTTAGGATAGGAATATTAGGTTAGAGGATTTTGTTTGATTTTGATGGTTGGTTGCTGGATCAAATGAAGAAGGCAGCTTGGGTCTGAGAAATCAACTTAGATTTCCATGATGTTCTGTGGGGCGAGGTAGGTAGGTGTTTTGGCATTTTGAATTGAGTGTGATGATAATTCTAAGACCAGTGAGGAGTTAGGGAGGACATGCAAAGTTCATGAGTCCTCCTCAAGCAACAAAAAACATTAAAAACTAAATGTATTCCCAAGGCAGAGCACTGAATATCAATGGATTCCACCTATCTATCTTGATTCATTTAGTTATGAAGAAAGAAATAGATGTTGGCACATATAACACATAAGAGAAACTAAATAACAAAGGAAGAAACAATGCCAAGACACATTACCACAAGAATCCCACAAAATGTTGCAAAACCCTAGTTCATTTCCTTGCCAAACTACAAAAGTGATTTACAATGAAGCTCAAAGCATCCACAAGAGTCCAACCTTTACAAACGACTAAGAAAGTACATAATATAGGAATCAAACCACCTATGCTAGCCATCAGGGGTCGAATCCATGAGAAGAGGGGTGGCTTCAACCATATCTAAACTAAGAACAGGAATATAGGCAGTGGAACATCTTGCCCCTAAAACCATGGAAACTGATTCATTCAACCTCAAAGCACCTCTAACTGATGTATCTACCCCCTCAAGTCATTTTTCATCAAATTTAAATCATATTACATCATTTACCATTACAAATTTACCAAGGAGAAGAGAAAAAGTCAACTAGTAGTCAAACTGGGCGAAATTCTGAGTTTTAGGCAAAATTGGCAAAAATTTCCCTAATGCGCAATGCCCTGAGCCTAATGCATAGTTCCGCTTCAAGGCTGCTTTTGGAGGCCTTGCGCTTCACCAAATCAGGCACAAGATAGCTTGTTGGAAAGCTCTGCATGTCTAGTTTCTAAAACACTTTGAATTTTCTGATTTGGAGTTGATTTTCCCCTTCAAAAATCATTTCTCCCAAGACTGCTTCCTGTGGGTCCAAAAAGTGGCAAAGAGGGCATTTTTTAGGTGTTTTTTGCCCTTTAAGTGACCCATATCTCCTCCAAAATTTATGAAACTTTCTGGGTTTCATTGTTTTTTCATGAGGAATCCAAAAATACAAGCCATTTGGCAAAAGAGTAAGCCAATGCAATGCGCAGCGCCGCTAAAGTTTCCTGTGTTTTTATTTACAAAATTGCAAAATGACAAAAATTTCCCAAAATTTCTTCAAATTTGGCAAGAGGCAACCTCATTAAGTTCTTTTATAAGCTAATGAAGCTTTAGCCAATATCTTGAGCTTATCTTGTTCTTTCTTGGCCCTCAAGGCTCTCTTTAACTTAGCTTTTAGCCTATTTACCCTTGTTTTGCAAATCTTATTCCGAGCTAAGTAATGATAGGCCATATGGCGCAGCATTTTCTTTTCTTTGTTAGCTTTTTCAAGCATCTTCTCAAGGTGAATGTTCACCCTCTCCAACCATGATTCTCGGTCAGCCTCAATTTCTTGCTCAAGGGATGTCATCTTGATTTTTCTTCTCTTTGCCTCTTGCCTATTTGCTCTAATCATTTGCAACTCCATAATAGCTTGCTTATTTGTCAGTTGCTTGTTTTCCTGCTCAAGAAGGTTGATGATTCATTTGGCCCTCTCAAGGTCAAGTGATAAGGCTTGTATTTCAGCCTCCTTCTCTTTGATAATCATGTCCTTGAGTCTTGAGCTTTGAGAGCACAAATCAGTGACATCCTCCTCAATCAAAACAAAATCCCTGTCTTGCCCTTAAGTAGGGCCCTCCTCATGCATCTTTTGTTTCCTTTATCTCTACGCTTTGACTGTTGGTCAACCTGTATAGCTGGAGAAGAAGGCAAAGAACCTTTCACCCCTGGTGAAGATAGCATTTTCCTATGGTCTAGTGAAGAAAACGAGACCCCTTCCACCCCTGGTGGAGATAGTACTCGCTTGGAAGCTGCAAAAAGCATCCTAGTGCCTCTTCCATAAGTGACAAACACAGGAACATGAGCCTCCTCTGTTTTACTTTCAGGCTCTTTTTGTTGCCCAGAAGGTTCACCTTCCTCTTGAGGATCTGGAAATATTTGTGGCCCCTTGAAGCATTCATGGGCAATGAAAGTTTCCCATGACACTCCCCACTGAGTGAGCTGATGCAAAACAACAATTTTGATGACAAAAAAATGATAAATACTATTGAGCTACTGTGGATATGGTTTTCGTTTTGCAATCACTGTCATCCTCTCTATGTTTTTACATATGAAAAAAGGAATGCTCATCATTGTGACCCTGGTGAAGTGAATAAGCAATTTGATGTGGTAGGCATAAAGTCTAGAGAACCTACCCTCACATGTAAAGTATTTGATTATAAGCTTCATAAGTGGAACATACTTGTCCTCCAATAATTTGAAAGGAAACACCTTGCTAAGTTTACCATGGTACTTGGCCTTGATATAAGGTTCATAATGCTTCTTACTGATATTTTGCCTTTTGTTCCACTTTTCCCCTACATCTGGCATTCTTGTGGCCTCTGCAATGATAGTTGGTGAAAGAGTGAAATTTACCCCAGCAAGATGCACCATATTATTATCCATGTTTATCACAAACTGCCTTGCTAACTCATGGTGATATTTGACCCTCTCAACCATTTCACAAAACTCAAAATAGGACTGATATCTAAAACATGTGGTGGCTAGTGGGCAAGCAAGGAGTTCACTCATGCTGATAGGTTCCTCCCTAATGATTTTTCCACCTTTGTGAGGCTTCCTAGACTGCACATTTCTTTCCCTCGAGCTATCACTAAGTGTGTCCTCTTCAAAATCTGATTCACTGCTTCTTTCCATGATGCTTGTCTTAATGATGTAATGTGATGATGGTATGGTGAACAATGACAATGGGTGAGGACAAAGAAGATGAGTATGAAGAGATTTTGCAAATGTGAAGTGGAGTAGGGGAATGAAGGGAAAGATTTAGGAAATTAGGGTTTTGACTTATGAGGGACTTAGGGTTTAATAAAGGGAATTAGTTTCTTAGGGGAAAAGGGAAAGGGAAAATGGAATCAATGGGTAGTTTTAGGGCAATGAAGTTTGGGAAAAGGGAAAAAGGATGCTGGTTTTGTAATGAGGTGAAAATTTTGCAATGAGGTGAAAATGCATGAAGGCAAGCTAGGGTTTTGATTTTAAGAAACAAAACTCATGAACAAAACATGAAGAAGACTAATTTCAGCTCAAGATGGACGAACACTTACTTGTAGGAGTGAAATGCAACATTTGAGAGAATTGGGGATGAACTTAAGTGATTTTGGAACCTCCCTAGCCAATGCGCAGCGCACTGGGCCTAATGCGTAGTGCCTATGTATTTTTACACTAGGAAAAACTATCTAATGCGTAGCGTCGATCTGATGCGCAGCACCAACCCTCTCATGCGCAGCACCAAGCAAATTTGCTGCAAATTTTGGGTTTTCTTCCTCCTTTGCTCAATTTCCCTTCAAATCACGATTTTGGATCTCCACTTGATGTTTTGCACAATGAAATGGATAGATAGCATGAATTTACTTTATAAATGATGCACTTAAACCTTTCCTCATTACAAACCCAGTTTTATAAAGTCTTAGTCACTTTTTCTCAAAACTATGTTTTTCATTTGAAGTTTGACTTTCTCTTGACCATTTGACGGACTAGTGCCTTGGTGCTTTTGTTTTTTGCAGTGGCAGGAGTTGGCAAGGTGACCAGGAACAACTGTTGAGCTTATTACATATAGAAACACTTAAATTACATAAATTTTCTTACAAAACATGGAAAAACTCTGTTTTCACCTCAAAACAGAGTTTTGAGGTAAAAAAGATTTATTGAGCATATCAAAAGTAAATTTATGATTTTATGAACTTATCTATCCTCCTCATGTGCCTGCTAACCTTTTTATTCAATTTTGGATGACCATGATGACAAACCCTAGACCTAATGAAACTAAACCCTAAAACTAAATGAAATGAACTGAAATGGCTATAAATGATTGAAAATAGGTTTTGAACGGGCCAGTAGGTATATGACATGAGGGAAACTGAAATGAAACCACTACCATCAGTTGATCCATGACCTAATGGAATGCAGTTGGTCGAATGAGACACCTAATGTGCGTGCAAAAGAGCAATTTGATCACTGATGGAAGTGTGAAGACACTAACACTAATACTAGGTTCACCACAATCTTTGCACGACCCTCCACCAAAATAGCCAAAGTGTTTCCCTTATCCCATTTTTCCCCGCAAGACATTGGCATGTCCACAAATTCACAGATCCCATAGCCCTAAACAAGAAGTCCAAGTTGGCCACAATCTTGACATGCTCCTCCACCAAGATAGCCAAAGTGTCCTTAGCCCCTTTGTCTGCACTCAACATAGACGCATCCATCGATTTGTAGATTTACCTTAGTCTTCTATTTCCCTGGAGGATAAGTTACGGGTCAAATCGACCAAAATGATTCCATTCCCAGGGACCACGAATCCCTTTTCACAAGGGATGTGATCTTTCCAGGCTTCGAGACATGCCAATTATTTGTGTTCTTCTTCCCCAAACATAACAGGTATCCAACTACTTGTGCTCTTCTTCCCCAAAGACATAACAAGTAGCTAGCTACTTTTGCTCTTTCCTGGATAATAACTTAGCCATCAAAATAATAATTTAATATAAAATAAGTTTTCGAAACAAAATGTAATTTTAAGCTGAAATTATAATTTTGTTTTATATTTTGGTTCCGTAGACTTTATTTTCCTTCTTTTCTTGGTCTTATAGATTATTTTTAGTATTATATACTTTAAGACATCATTTCATTTTATTTCAATAAATGTCTTAAACACTCCTTAGTTGTGGCAGTGAGGATTGCTTAGACTTGTGGCAAGGCATGATAGTATCACCAGTTCCTAACCAGACAAATAGGGGATGCTTAGAAATGAATGAGAGACGTCACAGTGTAAGCCACAATTATCAAAGCCAAAATTATCAATAGTGTAGAGTAACATTTGGTGGGAACCTTAAGGTACATGAATGATGTTAAAGGTGGAATGAAGAGCACAAGATTACACAGAAACTATAGAGAAACATTCCTTAATGTTTTCACCATCTTGACCACACTATATATATATATATATATATATATATATATATATATATATATATATGCAAGAAAATCCCTCTCAAAGATCTTGACCCACTACATTCTTCAAGCCATTAAAGATCATAAACCCTAATTTTCCCAAGGTTGATCCTTTAAAGACCCTTCAAGGTAGATGCCAATAGGACCACATTGTTAATTAGAGGATAATAGAGAACAAGACATGTTTAAAGAATCAAGGGTTGAATGTGATCCTACAAAAAAAAATCATGCTCATTGATATATATCCTAAACAACACGGACGAGAGAGGATGCATGTGATTCACCCCAATGTTATTCTTGATAAAACTAGACATTACATTCATTATTTGGAGGCAACCAAGAACAAAGTAATAGACATATAATATTAGTAAAAAAAATGTTTGAAATGCCAATGTCATTCATGGAACAATGCCTCCCTCAATATAACACCAAACAACTTTGAAAAAACTACAAAATAGAAGAAGCCTTTTGAAGAGAAATGTCTCCCCTCCTCCATGATGGCACAAATGTTGAGGATATGGTTGATGGTTCGATATTGAAGCCAAAATCCTTCCTTAACCCTTCAGCCAAAGAGGTCTCTCCTCAAGTATCTCTACTAATATCCTATGAAGAGGCATAGCATTTAGCTTTGAAAGTATGACCCACCATGATCATATTAATAAATGGCAACCACTAAAATAATGTGATAATGTATTTGTATTTTCCTTGCAAAAAAAATTAACTTCTTGTTTGCCCATTTTCTGTAGTGAAAGTATATTTCTTTCTCTAAACTAGCTCGACTTAACGAAAAAATAAATGTATAATTTCATTGCAAATATGATAATAACCAACCTCAATTTATTTATTTTTATTTATATGGTGTCACTTGTGTAATTTGAATTGATATATTAAATTTATTGAAGTGTCTTCATTGTTCCTAATAGGTAGAACTAGTGGACTACAATTCCAATATGAACAAATATCATTATCATTCCACTATGGAGATTTATATATTTAGAGGTCATTAATAAATGTTAGTGCTTGATATGTTTCTCAAGAAAGGAACCTCTTGGACTTTTCCATGCACACCATAGAACTAAGCTACTTCAATAATATTTGTCCTCATGCCATTGAAATTTTTTTCCCTTATTAACTAATTGGTATTGTGATTATTATGTTATTTGATAAATTGGAATATATCGACCATTAATTTTACATGTTTTTTATTTCAATGTTTTTAATAATAAAGTTTCAAAGGTTTAGTTAAGAGCTAGTAGAAATAAGGATTATTTAAATTGGTAATTCCCTTACAAAAGTATTCATAGAGCTCCCGATACAAAATCTTATTAATTCCCTTAAGGTTACTAGTTGGTATTTTAGTTTCCAGTTACTATTGTGCTCCATTTGAAGACCAAGAAAGGGGGTAAATCTATGGGGATTGACAATGTATCACCGGCCTCCCTTAACACTTTTAATACATTGATGAGTGAGGGAAAACGTTTTTTGAAAAATGAAATGAACAATAGTTCATTTACTAAGTAATATCCAAATATTAATAATATAAGATATATATGATAAAATTAGTGGCCCCATTTGTAACACCCACTCCCCAAATATTTTATGTTATGATTAGTTATTATCCTAACTACTAAAAGGTTGATTGCTTGATAATTTCTTGTTGGTGTTATTAGTATATATACAAGGTATGTGTATGCTATCTAAATACCTATAACTCACATCGATACGATAGTATTCTATGGTATATTATGCTAAATGATTAATCTTGTGATTAGAGTTAAGTTTGATTAAGTTTGATTATGCTTTTAAGTATAAGATTATAAATTAATTTTGGTCCTCTCATGACTCTTAGACTTTGATTAAATAATTAAATTTGTTTAATTATTTATTATGTATTAATTCTTATGAATACGTCATGAAGAACAATGCATCCCTCATGAAGAACAATGAATCCCTCATGAAGAACAATGTATGGGAGGCGGTGCCGAGGCCAGAGAACAAGTCAGTAGTTGGTTCCATATGGATCTACAAAGTGAAGCATGTAGCTCATGGGAGCATCGAGAAGTACAAGGCTAGATTTGTGGCCAAAGGTTCCTCTGAGGTAGAGGGAGTGGACTATGAGGAAACATTTGCATCAGTGGAAAGACATTCCTCGATCATAACCATTCTAGCATTAGCTACACAAATGGGGTGGAATATCCACCAGATGGATGTGAATACCACCTTTCTCGATGGTGTTGTTGAGGAAGAAATTTACATAGAGCAGGCAGAGGGATTTGAGACATATGACTGGAGACGTGTGCAGACTAAAAAGATACCTGTATGGTGTCAAACAAGCACCAAGAGCATGGTACGCTCGAATTTATACATATATCAGTTGATTGGGATTCACCAAAAGTGAAGTAGATGCCAACCTCTATCACATTGTGGTATATGTCAAATTGCTTATCTTGGTATTGTATGTTGATGACTTGATACTTAGAGGAGATAAGTAGTGATTCAGAGATGAAGGATATGGGATTTATACATTACTTCCTTGGGGTGGAAGTATGTCAGGGTGATGGTGAGATGCTTGTGAGTCGAGGTAAGTGCGCCTCCAAATACTTTAGAGATTTTACATGGATAACTGCAAGCCTATGGACACGCCTCTAGCTACAAACTGGAGGAAGGAGAGTTCTTCTTTAGGAGAGGTAGTAGATGCTACCATCTACAAACAACTTGTGGGATCCTTGATGTATCTGGTGAACACAAGGCCTAACATATGTTATGCAGCTATTTACTTGAGTCAAGCCATTGTTAAGCCCACCAAGCTTTATTGGAAGGTGAAAAATCATGTGTTGAGGTACTTGAGAGGTATAATTAAGAATGGGGTATGGTAGAGGAGGAAAAAGGGAGTGAAGTTCCAATGCTTCACTGATGCAGATTAGGCAGGGAGTCCATCAGACAAGAAAAGTACTTTGGGTGCTATCTTTAGTGTTGGGTCTGCAACTATTTCCTGGTATAGTAGGAAATAAAGGTATGTGGCATTCAACTCAACAAAGGCTGAACACATGGCTACAAGTCAAGAAGCATGTGAGGCCATATGGATGAGGAAAATACTTGTGGGTATTTTTAGTCAACATATGGATTTGACAATGATTTATTGTGATAATCAGAGTTGTATCAAACTCTTTGAGAATCCAATATTTCATGACAGGTCCAAGCACATTGATATCAGGTATCATCACTTGCAGAATTGTGTGCAGAGGAGAATTATGATGTTACAGTACATTCCAAGTGAGAAGTAGGATGAAGATATATTGAAAAAGGAATTGTCAAGAGGAAAATTCAAATTCCATAGGTGCATGATATGGGTGGTAAAAAATCCGTTTCTTGCTAAGAGAGAGTGTTAGAAAATGTAGCAAGAAAGGCTAAATTTGACTTGTTCCTTAGTCAAATTTAGTAATTCGATTTTCTAAATCAACAATATGACTTGAATGGAAGTTAACTTGTGTGACATGGCCTTGTCTACTTGTTTACTCAGTAAATTCTAGTTATAGGCTAGAAGTAGAGTTGTGCATGTAGTGTTGCTAAAATTTAGCAATCTAATTCAATTATTTTCAGTTTGACTCAGTTAACTGAGCTCAAGCAACTAGTTGAGTCAGTTGAAGGTCAGTTGAGTAGTAGAATTGTTGTTAACTCAATGATTTCTCGGTTAAACTAGTCAATCAACTAAAAATAACCCAAACATGCATGGAATTTGAATTGCCAAACTAAAGTGGATGGAACGACACATTATCATTATTAGATGTATACTAGTTGAGTGTAAATGCTGGGCATTGAGGCAGGCAATCAATTACTTGGGATTTGCATAAGGGAATAGCGAATTCCCATATTATTTAGGAGCTAATTTCCTCGGGATTGTGCAAGGAAATAAGAGAAAGATGGGGCCTTGAATTGACTAAGGGTTGGCTAGAGCAGGACAATCAATAGGAGAACAGGTTTATAGTGCAGGGTGTGCTTCAGGATTGAAGCAAGACATTGTAATAGTTTCTCATTCTCATATGATTAATGAAAAGCAGTGGAAGGGTTTTTCCCTATTGGGTTTCCCTATAAATAATTGTGTTCTTGTGTTTTTTTATGGTTGCATGTGTTTCTAAATTGTGATTTTCATTTCACAAAATAATAGAGGAAAAATCTAATCTCTTGTTTTTAGTTCGAATATATCAGTAGTAGAAAATTCATATTAATTTTTACACTCTTAGGGTGTTGTAGGCTACAAATATCTAAGCGATGGGCAGCTAAAAATGTTCCCAACACTCCTAGTTTTGCTAGGACCACACTCTTGGCCTTTAGGATTCTCACCTAAAATAAAGAAATAAAAACATTTGGCCAAGTGTATAGACCCTACCCTTACCTCAGATTTGATCACTGGAGTCAATGGATTATGGTTGATATCTATACAAACAACATGGTTCCACTAGAGTGTGGTTTCACCAGTGCCCACTAGGTGTTGGACTTGCTAACACGCCAACAAAGTTATGTTCTCCTACTTCCTCTCGACCTCGAAAACATAGCATATATGAACTAAAAATAAACCTAGGCTAGGTCCATAAAGAAGAACTACAACTGTTGTGCGCCCACCCTCCTGTAGTTTCAAGGAGACTCATGGCCCAATTCCTGATACCTAAATTCTTAGTTTTGACAGAGGAACTAGCGTGGGGATTGGCTAAACTAAGTATACCCATAAATTTTGAAATCAATTGATTGAATATGAAGTACACATAATTGCGCATTCACCATGCACATAATAATGAATAGCATATTCTAGGCACACCTTAAAATTCATATGCATACATGACACTGTTCTAATCACAAACACACAGTGAGCATCAAAACTCAAACATTCATTTACATTTACAAACACGCAAGATATTGCACCATTCACAATGTAACAAGATTCATCACACTCCATAAGGCAATACACATAAGCAATGTACACTTATCGATTTGTGTGTTTAATGATGACTGAAAAATGAAGGACTTCAACTCCCCACCTAATTGTAAGCTGACCACATTGCAATCTTTCTTGCAGCTGATTATCCTGAGATAGATCCAAAGTCTAAGGGGATGCATATTAAGGAAAATTTAAACTCGGGGCTTAATAACATAACCATGAGAAGGAGTCTACAATTTATATAGTTTATCAACTACTTTGCAATAGTAAGCACCAAAGTGACTTACTAGCCGAATGCAATGACAAATAAATTGCCTCTAATCATTTCAACAAAGATCGAAGGGACAAAAGTGGAATTGATGTCCACGAAATCTTGCAAGGAAAAGTTGTCGTGTTCTTTGGAGTCGGTTACCCCCACAAAACGAAGAGCCCAACAAATGGTTGTCTTTATATAAGATAACGTGAATGGTAAGTGAAAAAACAACCTTGGTATAGGTGCGAGACAGTAGTAGCCTTGAAGCTAGTGACTTAGGGTGCACTGCGAGAGTCAATTTTGTAATTGTTAGTTAATATTGTCTTAAATTGATATGTTTTTGTCTTAATTGATAATTGTCTTAAAAGAGTTTCCTTTAAGTGGTCATTGTCTTAAATATAAAGTTGTCTTAAAATATATTTGTCTCAAATTGTTTTTGTCTTAAATATAAAGTTTTGTCTTAAAATATTTTTATCTCAAATTATTTTTGTCTTAAATATAAAGTTGCCTTAAAATATTTTTGTCTTAAAATATATTTGTCTCAAACTCGTTTTTTGGCTTAAATTTAAAGTTTTGTCTTAAAGTGTTTTTGTCTTAAATATAAAGTTTTGTCTTAAAATACTTTTGTCTCAAACTGTTTTTGTGATATTAAATTTTAATGTAAAATAACTAAAATAAAAAATGACTTTTTAAGACAAAAGATTTCTTTTGTGTTAAAAAAATGTCTTAAAAGTACCCTTGATGTAGTAGTGTATAAACACAATATAAAACATTTTTTTATATTTAGTCCATAATTCACTTTATATTTACAAACACTCAAAAATGATTTTTTATTTAGGTGAAGCCTATGGGCCAATTTATTATTAGTACAATGCAAAAAGCATTATTACAAAAATAAAGTTGGCACATGGTTTTGAGAACCAATGGTATTGACCCATGGTATTAACCTAGAATTAAACCATCATAGATCCAAAGATCCAGCTTTATTGTAGATCTACTAAGCATAGAGTGAAAAAAGATCTGATCACTCTATGCTCCTTATAAAAATAATTAATATAAGAGTTAAACATATATACATTTAAAAATATATATAACAAGTTTCTTAATTATGGAAATTCATTTCAACTTTACCATAGAGATTGTTAATTTAAAATAGACTTTGTGAGAATATTATTACTTCTCAAATACCACATACTCAAAAATCATAATTCATTTACACAACAAATGTTCATATAATATTTTTTAATCAATTAAAATGGTAAAAATGACTTAATTAGTTTTGAAATAAATCCTAAAAAAAAATTGTGTCAAAATTTCGGTAACAGAAATTTTTAGAATTGAGGATTTTGAATACCGAAAATTTTTAATGATTGTGAATTAAAAAACCAATTTCAAAAAAAACAAAAAAACCTTTATGAGAAAAATTATGGCCCGGGTAAACAACACCCAAAGACTCACAGCATCTCTAGGCTGTATTGAAGATGCTGCCAAGTGTTTCGAAATGGTGCGGAGACATCTATCCAAGAAAAGCTTGAGCTGACAGCGCTGCATCCGTGCAAAGCTAACGACGATATAAAATGTCCTGTGTCAGAAATTGCAAAACAGATTGGACAGGCCCATGTCATAATTACTGGTGGTATTTAAGATAAATAATAAACAGTGTAGTAAATTAATGATTATTATTATTTTTTTTATTTATTTTACTTCTGCTATAGTTTTTAAAATAAATATGATCACCATAAATAATAACTGAATTTTGAAAATAAAAAATTAATTTATATTTTTTAAATAATATTTTTTATTTGATAAAAAATAAATTAAAAAATCTTTCCGTAAATATCACATAAAAACCAATTAATTTGCATCTGATAAATACAACATCTCCATATTTAAGTACCCATAAACCTTTTCATATTACTCACCTCAACTAAAAATTTAATGACCACATCCTTATAGAATGTCAACTAAAAAATTAATGACCACAAGCTTAATAGAATGTAAACGAATATCTTTATGACAGTCTATTTAGACGCTTTCATATGGAGTTGTCTATAATGTGATTTGGAGATTCCGGTGATGGAATCCGGCGGAAGAAATTGAGGTTAAATCTTGATTTGTTGCAGTTAAAATGGTTTTTAACTGCATATTTGGATTCAGCACCCTGAAAACCCCTGGGACACTTTCATTGTGCAGAAACTAGCTATCAAACTTGCGATTCCAATAAATTCCTGCCAGATTTCGACCAGAAAAACCCGCCGAAAAAACTTTCAAAAAATCACGTTATAGACAACTATCTTTCATATCACTCATCTCAACTAAAAAAATTAATGACGACAATACCTCAACTAAAAAATTAATGACCACATCCTTTTAGAATGTAGACGAATACCTTTATGACAGTCCATTAATATCACTCATCTCAACTAAAAAATTAATGACGACAACACTATAAATGTCACCTTTGCTCTAGTTTTATTTATAATAAAATTAATACTTTTATTTTTCCTCCTCGGTATAGGAGGAAAGGTGACCTTATATAATCGTACCCAGAAATGGAGAAGTCGATGAGATGGACCCTCACAGGCCGAGATCGCACCATTAGGAAGTTAGAAAATTAAAATAATGTGAATAGGATTAATATTAAACTTTTTATAAAATAAAAGTATTACTAATTATTATAAATAAATGATTACATTCTTATAAATAAATTATTATTAGACCACACTTCTGGAGTGAACAAGTTTTGAAAGGAATTGGGAACAGCATAGGGAAATATATCAAAACAGATCTGGAGAGGATTGATGAAAGGGTCTACACTTTCGCACGCATTTGTGTGGAAGTAGATTTAAGCAAAGGGCTTCCAGACAATATAAGGCTGATCTACAAACAACAAAATTGGTTGCAAGCACTAGATTATGAAAACACAACTTTCAGATGTAGGAAATGGTCTACACTTTCGCACGCATTTGTGTGGAAGTAGATTTAAGCAAAGGGCTTCCAGACAAT
Source organism: Pinus tabuliformis (assembly GCA_031772625.1). NCBI lineage: Eukaryota > Viridiplantae > Streptophyta > Pinopsida > Pinales > Pinaceae > Pinus > Pinus tabuliformis. The sequence continues at coordinate 339,196,735 of CM062820.1, forward strand.
ATAAGGCTGATCTACAAACAACAAAATTGGTTGCAAGCACTAGATTATGAAAACACAACTTTCAGATGTAGGCTCTGCAGGCAAATAGGACATCTGCAAAGCACATGTCCAGAAGCCAAGAAAGCAAATGGCAAAAGAAAGCAGAAAGGGAAGCAGAGGAAAGGATGGCAATTTTCTCCCCCTAATGCAGAAGATGAAGAATCAGAAGCAGAAGAAGAAGATACTCCTGCAGAGAATATTGAATCATCCCAAGAAATGGAGACCCAGACCACATTAGACAACAAGGTCTCACAGCTTCACCCAAATCAGGTAGAAAAGGGAAACGAGGATCATAGCATGGGAGGAATCAAATGACATCACCAGTCAGATACTTCAGATTCAGATAAGGAAGCAGGTTCTCAGAAAGCAGAAACACAGTTAGTCATAGCTTCGATCGAGCCCACCCAAGGAGAGTGGCGTAAGGTCGAAAAGAAAAAGGGAAGAAAAACCTGATGTGTAAAACCGAAACTCAGTTTTTCTTGCCCTCTCTTTTTTTCTTCTATCTGCACGTTAGTTCCTTAACGTTGCGTGGGGTGCGGAAGCACTCGAGCCCAATGGGCAGATTATGGAAATGCTTCAATGCATCTGCTAGTGTAACTTTTTTTTTTAATAAAAAGTTACGATTTTTTCCACGGGAAAAAAAATTATTATTAGACCATCATGATTACATATACACTATTAAAAACACAATATTAATAAGTATCACACTTTTCTTTTATACAATATATTTAATTCAAAATTTAATATAAAAATAATAAAAATTAAATATAAAAATAATAAAATAAAATTTATTAATTTAAATTTATTTTAATATATTAAAAAATACATCTAGATTAATTAATCTCACAATAAATATATCTAAATTAATCAATCACACAATAAATATAATTTTTAGTTTACATACTCTAATTTAAATCTAACCCTACTTTGATTTAATCCTAATAGTGTTTATAATCTACAATTAACCATACTCTGATTTAACCCTAACCCTACTCCAAATAATCTACAATTAACCATACTCTGATTTAACCCTAACCCTACTCCAATTTCATAGTTTACATACTCTAATTTAAATCTAACCCTACTTTGATTTAATCCTAATAGTGTTTATAATCTACAATTAACCATACTCTGATTTAACCTCGATGACAGTCCATTTCAATCGGGATTAATGACCACATCAACGTGGCAGAATCTCGTACGAGAACTTAAAGAAGTTGTTAAGATAATCAAGAATTCAAATATGCGTATATACATCCAGATTCTGAACGAGTAAATGTTTTTTCGGAAATGGTATCATAATAAAAAGGAAAATTAAGTTTTTTAATAAAATAAAAATAAAATATTTAATAAATTTAATAATATAATATTTATTTAAAAGTTTATTATAAAAATAAATAAATAAAATATTAAATTCTACATCTTGATAATAAATCACGATAAATGATTTGAAACTTGTTTACATTAAAATTGTTGTGATTTGAAACTTGTTTACATTAAAATTGTTGTGATTTTTCAAGAAAATATTTTGTATAAATTATATGCTTATATTTTATATAAATTTATTCAATTTTTATATTAATTTATAAGAAAAAAAATTACTTATAACAATTTTACATCGCATGAAAAGTTTAAATAGAATTTCAAAACCAAATAGATAATTATTGTTGCCCTATGCTTGAGATTAAAAAATCTTTTAAGATAAAATATATGGAAAAATTAAGGTCGTTAACTAACATGGTATACATAGAAACAAAAATTGAATGGTTGGGTGGGGCACAACCACATTATATACATAGTATAATTTGATTGGCATATTGTGTGTCCATACTTCATTTTCATTAATGAGAATGAGGGTGGAAACAAAAATTGAAAAAATGAATGATTGGGTAGGCACAATGACATTATATGCATAGCATAATTTTATTATGATTCGCATATTATGTGTTTATATATCATTTTTATTAATAAAAATGAGGGTGGATGAGAGTAGGCATATAATATACAAATCACAATATTATTATGATATGCAGATTAGATATATTATATCTAATATGCATATCTATATTACTATATGATGTGCATATTATGTCTTTTCACTTCCACCATCATTTTTATGGGACTCAAGAGATAATATAAAATTATAATACTAGTGTAATCATATAAATTAAATTACTAGCAATCCATGTTAAACATCAAAACACCTACTCTATGATGCATCTAGCATTGTCTATATTTTAAAAAATCACACATTAAGGGAATTTGGCTCCTAAGGGAAATAACAAAATAAGAGATGAATTTTTAACTAAAAAAATGAAACTTATTGTACTTTTGGCTTATCTCCTTGTAGGTTTACACATGACATTTGAGTAAACCTACAATAAGATAAGCCGAAAATACAATTAAAAAAAATAGTTTTCTTTATTTCCCTCCAAAATATAGACATTATCATCCTGAATCTAATTGGTTCTTTTAAATTTAATTTTGTTATTAATTTTTTGTTTTGAAGTTCATTTTGACTTCAAAGTTCCCCTAATGAAAAATAATTAAAGTATAACTTTAATTTAAATTATTATTATTATTATTATTATTATAAAAAAATATATATGGGTTAAAACATATATATATATATATTTTAAAAAACATGTAATAATATTATTAACCATAAAGATTGATCCACATTTTATCATGGAAATTCTTAACTTATAAATAAATTTTGTTACAATATCGTAGACCCACATGCCTAGTATGATACATATTGATATGACATTTATATGCATATTGCCTCTCCTGACCTATTATGGTGTGGGTAGGGGGAGATAATATACATATCATATTAATATTATGATTTGCATTTTATCTCACCTACACCCCACACCCCACCCTCACCCTCATTAATTATTAAGGTGTGAGTGATGGGAGACAATATGCATATCACATTAATATTATGATTTACAAATTATCTTCCCTGAACCCCACCCTCACTAATGATTAGGGTGGGGTGGAGGGAGATATTTTGTAAATCATAATATTAATATGGTATGCATATTATCTCCAGTACCCCACCCTAATATTATGATTTGCATATTATCTCCCCCTACCCCCACACTCATTAATTATAAGGTGGGGTGGTGGGAAATATATGAAAATCATATTATTAATATGATCAATATGATTTGCATATTGTCTTCCACCCACCTCCACCCTCAAGAAAAATGGTACTTGCCTATGGTGATACAATAATGTTATTCCTAAATATGTTTGTAGAAATATATAACTTTATTTTTATATATGCATGTAAGCTAATATACGATTTTCATATTATCTCCCTGCACCCCCACCCTTATTATGAGTGTGAGGGTAGAGGGAGATAACATGAAAATCATTTTAATAGGACGAGGTTGAGGGGGGATAATATGCAAATCATTTTGTCGGGATGGGGTTGAGGGGAGATAATATGTAAATCATAATATTATCTTATGAGTTGCATATTGTCTTTCCCCATATTATCTAATATACAGATCATATTAATATTATGATTTGTATATTACGTCCCCTCACCCCCATCATCACCCACATTAATGGGGGTAAGAATGGGGTTAGGATGAGGGGAAAAAATATGTGAATCATAATATTAATATGATTATCTTCCTCAACCCCCAGCATGGCCCTCCTTAATTAGGGTGGGGATGAAAGGAGATAGTATGCAAATCATAATATTAATATGATATGCATATTAATATTCCCCCACCACTACCTCCATTATCATCATTAATAAGGGTGGGGATGGAGGAAGACAATATGCAAATCATATTAATATTATGATTTACATACTATCTTCCCTAACCCCCACCTTCATTAATGGGGGTGGGGTTAGGTGGAGATAATATGTAAATCATAATATTAATATGATATGCATATTAATATTCCCCCACCACTACCTCCATTATCATCATTAATAAGGGTTGGGATGGAGGAAGACAATATGCAAATCATATTAATATTATGATTTACATACTATCTTCCCCTAACCCCCACCCTCATTAATGGGGGTGGGGTTAGGTGGAGATAATATGTAAATTGTAATATTAATATGATATGCATATTATCTTCTCCTCACCCCCACCCTCACCCTCACCCTGTCCTCATTAATGGGGGTGGCGGTGGACGGAGATAATGTGTAAATCATAAAATAATATTAATATTATGATTTCCATATTATTTCCCCCCACCATGACCACCACTCTCTTTAACGAGGGTGGTGGTGACAAGAGATAATATGTAAATCATAATATTAATATGATATGCATGTTAACTTCCTCATCCCCGCCCTTATAATGGGCATGAGAGTGGGGGGAGATAATATGCATATCACATTAATATTATTATTTACATGTTATCTCCCACAACCTCAATATGAGAGTGGGTTTCGGAGGAGATAATATGAAAATCATATTAATATTATGATATGCATATTATTCCCCCCCATCCCTATTATGAGGGCCAAGGAACAATTTAGTGACCACGATGGATTAAATTGGGGGGCTAAAAAAGATTGTTTGTTCCAACCAAAGTTTGAATTTTGCATGTTTAGAACCCAATATTTAAGAAATCCAAAGCAAAGAAAAGAAGAAATTGAACAAGAATTGAAAAATACTCCTACATGGAAATATGTAGAAAGAGAAAATCTGAGAAGCGAAAAATATCAATTATGAAGACAAATTTCTTCTTCACAAAAGAAGCAGTTTGCAAAAGGAACTCCTTGGAAGGCGTCATCCGATAAGTATGATCGAACTAAATTGTATATTGATTATAGGTCTATCCATCAAGATAGGAAAATTTTCATAAATGATAGAGAAAGGATTTTAAAGATATAGATCAAAGAACAACAATTACTCAAGAAGATCAAAGGAGTAAGAGTAGAAAATAATAATTCATTAGAATATGAGTTGACATGAATCTACGAAGAATTATTATAGACTCATAAATCATATAGAAGGAAGTGCCCAAATGGAGAAAAGATATAAGAATCTCGTAGATTAGAAAGCTATGATTTTGAATATTCACACTCCCCAAAAGAAATACAACCATCACTATTAACTTTTGGAGGAGAAAAATATATATTAAGTTATTGTTCCACCAAAAGTAAAGTGATATGAGATAGATTTTCTTATTGATTCTAGATGCCAACTTAATGTACTAAGAAGAAAGGTGATCCCAAAATTTTGTTGGGAAAACCCTACAGTAATGGGAAAATATGTAGATTGGGGAAATGTACCAATCCAAGGGCTGACACAAAATTTCCCAATAAAGGTATGAGATCATAACTTTAATATTTAATTCCATTGTGTGAACCATATCAATGATGATTTTATATTTCCCGGATGCGGGTGCATAAAGGCTATGGGAATGGCACGCGCCATCACGTGGGCAGGTGGCATGCCCATGGCGTCCGTCGGTACCACGCGCAGCGGGGCATTAACCCGCTTGAATGCAGGGGAAGGAAGGCATTAATGCCTGTCTACTCGGCTCGAGGGAGAACGCTGGACTTCGACGCTGTGATGAGGTTTAAACTGAGCAAGCTGGCTCGGCAGGAGAGTATGAGTGAGCATAGTAATGAGACCCTGCTCCGCTCAGACGGAAATGGGAATGAGGATCTGAGAGGTGTGCCGCCGGTTTGCAAGCCTGGTGTTGATTCTTGGCGCTGGTGTTGGTTCTTGCCGCTGGTGTTGGTTCTGGGCGCTGGGGTCGGTTCTTGGCGCTGGTGTTGGTTCTTGGTGCTGGTATTAATTCTGGTCGCTGTTGAAGTTCAGAGTGCCTGTGTAGGAAGGGGCGCAGAAATGCCGAGAGCAAGACCGCGTATGGGCAGCCGAAGAGGGGGAATTCAGGGCAGGGCCCTCCCGCAGAACGATTACTATTCGCCCTCTTCCTCCCTCGAGGTCACTTCGCTGCCTCAGAGATTTCAGGGCAGCAATGAGGAGGAGGGGGGGCATCATGGCATAGGCCCGAATTCTGAAGAAGGGCAGCGGGAGCCCCCCATGCTCAGGTATCGGCTCCCCTGCCCTCAAGTCAATTCCACTTTGGTTATTTCGATCGCGGTCGAGCCTGGAGTCACTCAGAATGTAGAGGTCGAGCCTCTGCCGGAAGGGCAGCGCTCCAGCAGGGAGAATTCCCCTATTGCGTGCCTTCCGGTTGGAGCTGGAACGGGCTGGTCGGCACATGGACGTGAACCTGGGCCGAGTTGGTTTGCGCCTGGTTGTGAACGCGGGCTGGATCTTGAGCGCCCTGCCACCAACTATGACCCGGATGCTGGCCCTTCTACGCATGCTGATTATGCTGGTCCGAGCAGGCCAGCCCGAGAGGGAAGCCCAGATGCGGTCATCCAGCTTTCAGATTCAGAGGACGCGCTCCGTTTTGGGTGTCGAATTGCAGAGGCGCCCCAGACTACTGATGAGGATTGAACTCGCCCCGGTAATCTCTGTTATTTTTGTTGGGATCTCGATGTGTATCTCGGCTATGTGGCGGCATTATCTCTGTCAATGTGTCGAATGTAATGTTCAGGTGTCAACTGTAATGGTTCAGGTGTCATTGGTCTTTGTCCAGATGTCTGTTTGTCTTTGTCCGGGCCAGTTCATGGTCCTGGTGTCTTGGTGTTGTTCCAGTCATTTTATGTTATGTAACTGTGTCGGCTACAATTCCAATTTTGAATCCTTTCAATTTTGGATCTGATAACAGGGCAAGGCAAGGGCTGACAGGCAAATTTTCTCAGCCTTGCCCAATGTACTCTATTTTGTATTTTTGATTTGTACGATAATAGAATTAATCATATTCAGAAAAAAAAAATGATGATTTTATATTAGGGTTGGAATTCCTAGAACTAGTTGATCTAGTAAAAATAATAAAGAAGGAAATTTTTTTGAATTCCACACTGGTACAATGAAAATATAGGCCCCATTATTTATGTAAAGGAAAATTAAGAGTATAAAAAAACAATAGAAGTCCCATGGGACTAGTTCTTAAATAACCTCTAATGATTTGAATAAGATGGAGGGTACTATTTGTTATGATGAAATTCATGACAAAGAAATGCTAGCTGTAATTTATGAGAAAACCATGAAAGAATGCACTTCATAAGCACCAAATTCCTTTTGGAATAGAGATAAATATTATGTCTCTTTTCCATATACTCTTGTTGTAGGGGCTACAACCACCCTCCAAAATTTTGGCCTGCACCCGACTTTGGAGCCTCCCTTGAGAGTTTCACTTGATGAGTGCACACACTCGGGTTCACTTCGTGACCTCGTGTGAGTTTTCAATCCCACCTTGCTTGATAATTTCACCCAAGTTTTTCCATGTTGAGGTCAATGTCATGCTTGCAACCATGTTCTGGTCATGCTCAAAGTCTTCTCTTCGAGTGTACATGTTGTGTTCGCTATGTAAACATTTGTCGCACTCACACACGGAGTCACATAAGCGTCATCACTGTCAACCAACGATCAATCACAAGTGTCACGCTTGTCGCTTACACCGTCGGTCAGTCATGCTGATCATGTGTGTTTGGATGGTTTGAGTCGTCTCGTCGCCAAGACATGTAAGTGTGTGTTTTCAAGATCACACATGCAACTTTCACTCATTCACACACTTAGTCATTTTTCTAAAGTTTTGACGACCAGACTTCCCTCTGATAGCCAAAGCATCACCCCACTATCGACTCAATTGACTGTCCCCAGAACAATGCAAAAGCACCAAGCAAGCCATTTCAAGCTTCATTGCCCGCAAGCAAATCAATCAACCTTCATGCTGGTCAACCAGAGAGTTTGACCTAGAAGCCACCCACGGGACTAACTCCCCTTAAAAATTGCGCAGAGGATGCAGACCTTGCCTGCTCTGCTGACTAGGAAAATTGCGTAGACAAGTCAGACAGACACCCAGTGCCCATCCTTGTCTCCCTCAGAAAATTGCCCAGTTTTTCCAGCCAGACTTCCCGATAGTCGACCAACTGCTCAACAAGAAAATTGCACAGTTTTCATGAGCAAGGCCTCTACTACCCAGTAGTCCACTCAGCTCAGAAACTGTGTAGAGGTGATCAGTAGGCAAGCCTCCCAGCACCAGCGCAGTTTTTTCTCGGCAGCTGATTGTTTGTTCCCTCCAGGAATTGTGCAATTTTTGCTACCAAGCTCCAGTAACTGACTACTAGTTCCCCTCAAGAATTGCGCAGATTTTGCTACCAGTGACCCAGTAGCTGACTACTAGTTACCTCTAGGAATTGCGCAGTTTTTGTTGCCAGTGTCTCGATAGCCAGCTGCCAGTTCCCTCCAGGAATTGTGCAGTTTTGGCTGCCAAGCTCCCACTGCTCACTTGCTTCGGAAATTTCACAGATTTGGCCTGCCTAGCCTTCCTGCAGCCTAGACTGTTCCTCTCAAAAACTGTACCATTTTGTCCTTCAGCTGAGACAGACCCCTTGGATAGACACTCTCGATTCAGATTGTCGATCTTCATCACCCAGTGACTCTTCCATAGTTCGCGGAGCTTCCATCCCACCTCACAACCTTGTTACCTCTCCCAGTCACCTACATCCGAAATGATCATGAATCATTGTAGACTAGGAGGTTTTGGATTTGATGTCATCTCGTCATGAGTGACTACAGGTACAAGTACACAAATAAACATGTTGTGATGACGAATGGGATGAACGAAGGGAGCACATGCATAAGGATAGGTTCAACAATGGACGAACAAACGATGCATGTGAAGAGATATGCTCGTGAACAGATGATCATGCAAAGATGTGTCTGCAGATGTACGGATGAGAAAACATGTAAGATGTGCTCATGGACGGACATACATGCACCTTTCGTGAACAAATGAACCTGTCAAGCCTTCCAACATGCAAGCAAGGATCAATGTGCAAAAGAAACATCAAGCGAACCAATGATCATCGAAGACTCCGCGCACTTTGCCATGCGGAGGTGAAGCTGTGACACAGCATGAGGACATCCATCACCCAGTAGCACTGCAGCTCGACATGCACACCAGCAGCAGCACGAATGTACCAACACTGTCATGTCGAGTCATGTCGTCCACATATCTATTTTGGGCCACACTATCAATCACTATAGAGTAGCGTGGAAGTCCAAGAGACCGACTTGTTGTATGAAGAGTCATGTAAAGTCGAAAAGTCATGGAAGTCAAACAATCATGAGGGTAGTCGAACAACCACAAGGGTCAGTTTCACCCTTGGCTATAAATACCCCCTCATTTGTACATGGAAGAATTTTTCACCTCAACTCCTCCCACATAGCCTCGAGAGTCTGTAATCCTTTCTTTGAGGAGTAAGTAGTGGCTCCAACGACCCACCCATGGGGTTAGTGATGTATGGTGTAAGGATGTGTCTTAGAAATTTCACTTAATTTAGAAGTGTGCTAACAGGCCATCATGTTTTCACACATGTATTGTAACTGTTGTAAGTCTAATCTTGAACACTTGTAATGCATGTTTTTTAACCCGTGTTTAACACTTGAACTCATTCACTTGTTGTAATACATATCTACTAATGAAAATGTGTTGTATATGTTGTTAACATTGTCCTCTTGTGGTGGCTACCTCCCCAGACATCAGATATACCTTTCACATAAAACTTGCTATAACAACTGTTGCACTCGTGCAGACTCATCCACTGAATGTTGTATGTGTTATCCTTCCTTGTGTGTTTTGACTTCTGCATCCGTGTGGACTATTCTTCTAGAAGTTATGCACGTCCTGTTGTGTTGTGTGTTCCTAACAGAGTTGGGGCTTCCTCCCAACCAACTTGGGACTCACTCCCACCTGCTCCCTCTACAGTGAAAGAACCATTAACACAAGTAACACTAGCAATCACTAGGCACACGAACCTCACTTCTCGAAGAAAAAGTAGACCACTCTCCTGTGTTGAAAAGCAAGAGTTGAGGGAAATCATTAAGATAATGGCAATTGGGCCATGATACTGGATGGGACTCCCACACCAAACAGTGTGAGGTCTAGTTGGGACTTCATAACGGGGTGATCCCATGAATGTTGGGGGGTCAAGCATCGTCAACATTTTTGGTGCTAGAAGGAGGGAAGCCAGTTGTATATGGTTGAACGTCCTTTCACACTCATTCATCAACCATCTAGTTAAGGCAGTAACTCGCACTCCCTCTCAGCTACGCGCGACTCTGCAGTTGGTTACTTCTCACTTCCCAGGACTAAACACAAGATTTTGTATCATCACCCTCGCTCTGTCCATCCAATCACTTGCTAGTTCGTGAAAGGATTCAGACTGATCCCAAGCATACAACATCTTCCATATGCATCAAGGAATCCAAAAGCCACTCCCATAGGGGTTGTTGTATCATCCATGGAAGAAACAATTCTTGCGACACTTCAAGGTCTTCCAGAAACTATTGAAGACAGAGAGGAGCCTCCAGTATTCTGGCAAGGCGAATGAGATACCCTTATGATTTGGGGGTCAAACTCCAGTATATGAGGTGGAGGGGAAGGTAGCGGAGGAGGTGGATGCGGAGATGAACCAATAGATTCAGAGTCGAAACCATCAAGTTCTGAAGGAGAGGAGGAGGAAGAGATGGCTGACCCAAGTTTGGAATGGATGACTCAGGGACCATTGGCTCTCCCGGGTGTCTTTCATAAGATGCCGAAGTGAGCAGAGAGAATGAATATCAATTTCAACCCTTACAACACAATGAAGGCAGAAGACTATTTCGACAACTTCTACCTACAACTGCAGACCCTTGAGGTATGATATGACAACATAGAATGTAGATTGTTTCCATGTACCTTGGAGGGTCACGCAACTACATGGTATCACAACCTTCCACCGAACTCCATACAAAACTACGGTGCATTCAAACACATGTTCTTTAAAAAAAATTCTAATGACAAGACCCCAGTGATGCTACTCAAAGAATTGGGAACCCTAAATATGGAGGGAAAAGAAAAAGTAAAAGACTTCAATCAGAGGTTTACATACATATTGAACAAATTTGCAGTAGAAACCAAACCTCATGACTCCATCACTGTTGATTACTACATGTTAGCACTACCGACCAACATTGCGCAGTTCATCAAATGAGCTACGAAACCAACACTCTTGGAAAACTACAAAGAGGTTATTGTTGTTGAGAAAGACCTACGCGCAATTACAGTCATCAAGGATGATGAATCAGCAAAGGACTCCAAAGATGCAAGCAAGAAGTCCCAAGCAATAGAGAGCAAGGGTAGGGAAAAGGAAGCAAATGATATTGAAACCATCACTCGCCTTGTTAAGAACTTGGCTACGGAAGTGTCCAAGCTCAAACAATGGAAAACAGACACATCTACAAGCATCCATCTGCCCAGGCAGAGACAGGGAAGCAGCTCATCAGGAAGCAATCGGTTCACTCCAAAAACTGTGTAGAAGTCTGTGTTCCAAGTCAAATAGTGCGCAGATCCTAAGTTTTTTTCATTCCACGAAGAACATCACCCCGAGAACTCTTGTTCGGACTAGAAGTGAGTCACAAATTCAGTATGTAGTCATACTTTCAATGCAAAAAAAAATATGCAGGAACAGTCGAAAGACACTGATAATGATGAAGAGGGTGCACCTGATGAAGCATCAAGTGCTAGGCATGTAAGGACCTGCGGTTCTTACTACCAACGAGCAACGAGTTACGACCAGCACGCACGAGGAAACATAAGGTTGAAGTGCGTAGATGGGATGAGCGACCACGTTTATACGATGGTTAAGCGTGGGCGCCCATGAAGTGAAGTCGACGGTTGAAGTAATGCTTGAGGGCGTTGGTCGACGGGCCGACCAGCCACAAGCATAGACAAAATGCGTTGGTTGAGGAATTGAATAGGTTGGCCAAGGAGGATAACACGACCGCTTGTGAAGTGTATAAACTATACGCTTGGTGGATTCATTTGGCATCAATCAATCACTCGCTCATCGCTCAAACGTGTAGAAGAAGTGCGTAGAATGAAGAGTAGCCACAACAAGTAAAAGGAGGTCGCATAACAGTGATGCGCCCAACCTTGGGCAAGGCTACACGAAGGAACACGCTATCTTGGTTTTGGGTGAAGGGCGCGGGCAGGGTCGCCCGCCGGTTGGAGTGAGGTGTGCACGGGTGTGTGGCGCCCAGTTTGTGTGATGACTTGGCATGGGTTCTTGGGTGACTCGAGTGAGCGCCCGCCCATCATGCAAGTGTGCACGGTGACTTGGTGAATTGTTGAGATTATGGATAAAGGTGTGTCTCGAGTGGAGGCGCCCGTGTGTGGCGACTTGGAGGTGGACCCAAGTTGGGCAAACAACACGATTGTGCGATAAGGTGAACGAAGGGTTGGTGAGTCGTGCGACGACCATGCAGAGGTGTCGACGAGCTAGGCAACTGAGTTTGCCGAAGATTGTAAATTTGGCTAAGTATGAAACTTGGAGTTTCCAAGTATACTTGTAAAGCTTGTAACTTGTAAAAGATTGTATAATATATTATTGCGCAGACTCATTGTTCAGGGAGTTGCCCCTCCCTTTATACTGTGCAATTGTGTTCTTCATGTATAATTGCTGACGTTAATGAATGTGTATGGGTGTTCATTGGTATAAAGGATAACATAATAATACTTGGTTGTGAAACACAAACTAAGTAGGAATAAGTGGTTAGGCGTAGTCCACGAACATAAGTATTGGTGAAAAGAAAGTGTTCGGTGGTGCCGCACCTCGCCTAGAGCGGTTGAAAGACTACCGCCAGCTTGGGGGCGTGACAGTTGGTATCAGAGCTAGTCTGAAGACTTGGAGGAGTCTTGCAGGAAGTTGGGTGAAGCAGGTGTGTAAACACTTGACAGTGGTGTTTGAGCAGGGTTGCTCGTGACAGGTACTTGCAGGTGAAGGAAGCTGATTTCACATACAAGTGGGACAAGAGCTGGTTCATGTCTTGTAGGGAACTTGGAGAAGACTGAAAGGAAAAGATGGTGGATGAACCTATGGCAGGTGAATCTAGCCATGATGCAGGTGAAGTCTTCTGGTACAAAGTTTTGGAACAGATGGGTCGATGGAGTTCTAACTGGGTTTCGATGAAGGATGAGAACATGAAGATTTGGGAACGCTGTTCGGAACTAAGAAGGGAACTTGAAGAACTCAAGAGCCAATGCGAAAGTATGACAGATGTTGAACTCAAGGAGCTTGATGAGGAGATCCGACAAAGTGGTCTTGGTCTTCAAGAGCTCTTTGATGAAAGAGCCCGGTTGAGGAAGAAAAATGCCATGGTGGAAGCCGAAATCAAGCAAGTTGAGGAAGAGATAAAGAAGAAGCTTCTTGGTAAGAAGATCGTTGTAATTGAGCAGGAAGAGCTTGACTACATTGACAGGCTGGGGACTCACTACCGAGACAATCCAGAGGATGTTCGGAAGCTTAGTTCTATGGAATTAGTCAATGGACACTTGGTTGGTGCACTTGAGCAAAAGTCGATGGAGGACAAGCTTGATGGAAGACAGGCTAGACCAGGATCGAGTTGCTTAGAAGAGCCAAGCAAGGAAGTGAAGTACCTTAGGAGGAATTTCAAGTTGGAGCACAAGCCAATTGACACTTCTCAGGCCGAATTCTTGAAGAAGGTTGCTGATGTGAGACACAAGACAAAGCCGATAGAAGGAGGTGATGCCTTGAAGTTGAGTTTTGTGCATGTGACCATGAATGGCAAGAGATTTGCAGCTTTGGTGGATATGGGAGCTACTCATAGCTTCTTAAGCAGGAAAGCAACAAAGTCTTTTGGGAAGAAAGCTGAAATGGAGAGGGAATGGAGTGCTTTCAAAGTAGTCAACTCTACCATGAAAGCTGTTATTGGTGTAATGGAGAACACTCAAGTGCGAGTGGGATCGTGGTTTGGAAAGTTGGACTTGAGGATCATGGACATGGATAATCATTCTATGGTGCTGGGGCAAGATTTCATGAGACTTGCACAAGCCATATCGATGGTAGACCAGCACATTCTCTTGATCACAGCTGAGGGAAGAACCATGATGGTTCCGATGAATAGAAGGAGTTGCTTGGGGTATAGACCAAGGATGAATTCTATGACCTTGTATCCCAAAGATCCGAATGTGAAGCATGAGGATGTGGAGCAAAGAGGACTTGGGAGTATGACTCAAACAACGAAGGAAGGGAAGCTGATTGACTTCGTTGCAAGAGTGAGGAAGAATGAAGTAAGTGAGAGGGAAATCTCACGAACCTTGAAGCACTTGACAGAGACATCTTCTACTGATGATCTTCACAATGGAGTTGCGAATGAAGGGAGTCTGAGTACTACTTCAGAGGCAGTGATTGATGAGGATTATGAAGGTAGAGATCCGGCTGGTATAGTGGACTTTTGCAGGTATGCTATGGGCATATATGACTTTCAGTTGACAAAGGACAAGCTAGGTGAGCTTGGGTGTACATGTGAAGAGATTGAGGCTGTGCACAGATACTTGAGGACACAACATCAATCTGATACATGGGTGGATGAGAGTCAGGGAGGAAACTTCCTGGCCCTCCTTTCTCTATAGACAACATTGGAGATGGGTTGGTGTAGGGACCTTGTTTGGGAGGGGCTACACCAACTTAGCAAGGGGCCTTGGGAGGAGGCTTATTTATGACAGATTGCAGACTTGGATGCATATGGCTAGATGTTGGGATGAAGTCTACATGGGTTGGACCTCATGAGCAACTAGATTCATGGACATCAGGTTGGAGATATGGAGCATGACAGTTCTGTAGGGACATTATGCAGGAGCATGTGTAGAGGTGTCAATCATGGACATTCTATGGGGAGTGCCAAAGCAAAGGATGTTGTGCAGATGCTGTTGTGACATGAAGGTGTTTTGTATGAGCTGGTGGAGAGGTTGTACACTCTTGTGCAACAAGGCCATGGTTCGAACATGTTGCAAATGGGATGGAGTTTCCATGGACCTGAGCATTGGATTGAGAGCAGACTTGATGAGTCTGAGATGTAGCAGAAGTCAGGGAAAGACTTATGGTGGCATAAGGATGTGAATTCTTATGGTTTGGGTGTATGGTTGGATTAGCTACCCAACTAGTTTGAGTCATGAGGGGTACCAGTGTGCAGAGGTATGTTGGCATTAGTTGAGATGGGTCAATGCATGGCAGAGATGTGTCAGCGTTGGTTCTACACTTGACGAAGAGCATGCAGAGGTGTGTTCCGATGGAAGGCTACAGGATGAGGACGACACATGATGGAGATGGGAGTTCTACATATGTTGCAGGGATGTTTGCAGTATGTGGAGGAGTTGATATCATGGATAAGGCTGTTCGGATATGGAAATCTTGATCTTGGTGGATGGCTACCAGGATGGTATGTTGTCGAGGACGACAACGACTTCAGGTGGAGGAGGATGTAAGGACCTGCGGTTCTTACTACCACCGAGCGACGAGTTACGACCAGCACGCGCGAGGAAACATAAGGTTGAAGTGCGTAGATGGGATGAGCGACCACGTTTATACGATGGTTAAGCGTGGGTGCCCATGAAGTGAAGCCGACGGTTGAAGTAATGCTTGAGGGTGTTGGTCGACGGGCTGACCAGCCACAAGCATAGACAAAACGCGTTGGTTGAGGAATTGAACAGGTCGGCCAAGGAGGATAACACGACCGCTTGTGAAGTGTATAAACTATACGCTTGGTGGATTCATTTGGCATCAATCAATCACTCGCTCATCGCTCAAACGTGTAGAAGAAGTGCGCAGAATGAAGAGTAGCCGCAGCAAGTAAAAGGAGGTCGCATAACGGTGATGCGCCCAACCTTGGGCGAGGCTACACGAAGGAACGCGCTATCTTGTTTTGGGTGAAGGGCACGGGCAGGGTCACCCGCCGGTTGGAGTGAGGTGTGCAGGGGTGTGTGGCGCCTGGTTTGTGCGACGACTTGGCACGGGTTCTTGGGTGACTCAGGTGAGCGCCCGCCCGTCATGCAAGTGTGCACGATGACTTGGTGAAGTGTTTAGATTCTGGACAAAGGTGTGTCTCGAGTGGAGGCGCCCGTGTGTGGCGACTTGGAGGCGCGCCCAAGTTGGGCAAACAACACAATCGTGTGACAAGGTGAACGAAGGGTTGGTGAGTCGTGCAGCGACCGTGCAGAGGTGCCGACGAGCTGGGCAACTGAGTTTGCTGAAGATTGTAAATTTGGCTAAGTATGAAACTTGGAGTTTCCAAGTATACTTGTAAAGCTTGTAACTTGTAAAATATTGTGTAATATATTATCGGGTAGACTCATTGTTAAGGGAGTTGCCCCTCCCTTTATACTGTGCAGTTGTGTTCTTCATGTATAATTGTTGATGTTAATGAATGTGTATGGGTGTTCATTGGTATAAAGGATAACATAATAACGCTTGGTTTCGAAACACAAACTAAGTAGGAATAAGTGGTTAGGCATAGTCCACGAACATAAGTATTGGTGAAAAGAAAGTGTTCGGTGGTGCCGCACCTCACCTAGAGCAGTTGAAAGACTACCGCCGGCTTGGGGGCGTGACAGGGCATGTGTTGAATGCGTGTCAGTTCTCGCAAGAAATGTTGAGATGAACACCGAGAAGTAGCCCCAAAAGCAAAATGACTGTTACAATCTCAAGAGTAAAGGGGCTCCCCTTACACTTGGGGAAGCATAAGAAAATATGAGACTGCGGATGAGGAAGGTTGATCCACCAGCCTCCCCGAAGCAGAAAACACAAAACAAGTCTGGGAAGACAACGACGGACAAGAGTATATCCATAAGCAGCAAGTTGCAGAATGCTCTGTCAGACAACACGAACATCCATTCTACCCCGGACACCTCAGTGAGTCTACCACCTCTGGACTACAACATTGTAGATGGCATGAAGAAAACTCTAGCAAACATTAGTTTATTCGAGTTAGCTAAGATCCAAACTCAACGAGATGTCCTGCTGCATGCATTGGGATAGACAAGAATGGACAACTCAACCTCTACCAACAAGGGAGAAAGAACACCTCCTGGATCACTTTCTACCATGCTCAACGCACTATGGATGGAAGAAGTAAACTAAGGTTGCCCTCCATTCCTGCTATCATTAGAATTTTTTAACTGCAATGTTCACAACTACTTGGTTGATTCTGACATGGCAGCCAACGTCATGCCACTCTCCATTACGACAAATATCAATGCACAATGGAGCGAGACATTCGTGTGAATCATCTAGCTTGATCGAACATCGGTACCAGCCATTGGCGAACTGCGAGACGTGATCATTTGACTATCTCATGATGGTCAAGTCCACCAATGCATCAACATAGTTGTTGTGGATATACTAGAAGCATATGGTCTACTACTCAACAGAGACTAGTCCATCAAGCTAGATAGATACTTTGCTACAGATAGGTCTCTCATGTTGCTTCCATAGAAGGGAAAATGCAATTGAATCTGGGTGTTATCTGAGAGGTATATGAAGCACAATGTCACTCCCCTTAACAATGAGAATGAACCATTGGCCTTCACAGAACTCATGTTTGGCAACTACCTCCTTGAAACAACATTGGGGTGTTATCCGGCACGGCCAACTCCAACCCCACCAGACACGCAGTTGGGAATCCTTCCTTGCCCAACTAATGGTAATGAAACATGTATAGTACATTGTACCAGTAGTATTTGTAGCAGTAGCAACAGTAGTAGCAGCAGTACTAGCACGTCCAATGGTTTGTGTACATATAAGTTGTGGACCATTTACTTTGACGGATCAAAGACAAAGGATGGCTCAAGAGCCGGGTGTGTCTTGATCGACCCTTACGACAGGAAGCATCTGGTTTCAAGTCACTTGGAGTTTGAGTGCACAAACAATGTTGCTGAGTATGAAGCACTTTTGTTAGGTTTGTAGAAAGCCATCAACCTCAACATCGTCACGCTCAAAGTGCTAGGTGATTCAGAGATAGTGTTACAGCAGGTAAGTAATACCATTCACTGTTTGTCACGCATCTCAAAAGTTACCAGCAAGAGATATGGCTACTAATCTATAACTTCCAAGCATTTAACATCATTGATGTACCATGTACGCGTAATGCAGCTGCCAATGCTATAGCAAATGCAGCTTTGAGGATGTCACCGATTAGGGATAGATTTACTATTGAAAATTTGTACAAATCATCTATCCCAGATAACATAACTAATTTACGCATGTTTAATGATGATCAATAGATACTGCATTTCATGGCCAACGTTGATGTCTTCAAAGATGTAGCAATAGATGATGGCAAGCACAAGTGCTCTCTGCAAGTAGAATTTGGTAACAGGAAAGGCCACCTTATCACAAAATGTGTGGCCACATTGGAAAAGCTTTATGAGTTGCAAGAACGTTTTTAGGGGTCAAGGAACAGAAAGACCCATTGTTCCACCATGATGCATGAATTGATAAACATGAGAATAGAACAAGATCTGAAGTTTGTTAATCTTGGTACATGCTGCACGCAGCAAGAGTGGCAAGCCTCTGTCTTCTTGTTCAAATAGTATCGAGATGTGTTCACGTGGACATATGATGATTTGAAAAATTATGACACATGGATCATCCAACACATCATCCCGATCAAGGAAGGGGTCAATCCATATCAGCAGAAGCTAAGAAAAGTACATCCATCACTTGAACCCCTCATACAGAAAGAGCTCACCAAGCTGTTGGATGCATGGATCATATACAAAATTCTTCATTCCACATGGGTTTCAAATCTTGTTCTTGTATGTATGAAGTCTGGGAAAATCCTCTTGTGTGTCGATTTCTGAAACGTAAACCTCACCTCAGACAAAGACAACTTGTCGGTGTTGTCTATGGACCACATTCTGCAAATAGTATCTAGGGTACAAATGTTTTCTCTTCTCGACGGTTTCTCAGGATACAATGAGGCTCTTGTAGCAAAACCTGATAGACTTAAGACTACTTTCGTACCAGTGGGGTACGTTCGCTTATAGATGAATTCCATTTGGGCTTGTAAATGCAGTTGCAACCTTTTATCGTGCCATGGACATCACTTCTCACAGAATGATCAGATAGAGCATAGTGGTATACCTCGATGATGTGATTGTGTTCTCAAGAAGACAAGAGGACCACATACACCATTTAAAGAAAATATTTGAGCGATGTCGGAGATACAAGATTTCCTTGAATACTAAAAGGAGCGTATTTGTAGTGTCTGAGGGGAACCTTCTCAGACACATTGTTGCCAAAAGTAGGATCAAGGTGGATCCGGACCGGGTCCAGAATATTACACAAATCCCTCACCTAGCCAAAAAGAAATCCATGAAGTCCTTCTCGGGAAAGATAGTCAAGACCATGCAGGACATGATCAAGAAAGATACAGTCTACAACTGGGGCAAGAGGGAAAAGTATGCAGTCGCCCGAATAAAGTAGGCCATTGTAGAAGTGCCTGCACTCTACAACCCAGACTTCAAGAAAGAGTTCCTGCTATACACCTTCGCCTTCGATAATTCACTAGCTGCAATACTTACTCAGAAGGATGAAACGAATGATGAACATCCCATCTCCTTCATGAGCATAAGCATGCAGGGACCAGAACTCAACTACCCCATCATTGAAAAGAAATCTTATGCATTTTACAAGGTGGTGAAACACTTCAGGACCTACTTGTTGAAGAACTATTGTATAGTCTTCGTCCCTCACCTAGCAGTCCACACACTGCTTGTAAAACAAGAACTGGATGAACGACGTGAGAACTGGATGATAGACTTGCAATCAAGCTAGTTCACACGATCAAAGGACATGGGCTTTGCAGACTTGCTGCCAAAGCAGTACACGCACCGGAGAGTGAAGAAGAGCTCGTCGGTTGGGAGTAGGAAATTGAAATGTATGATATAAGGTGAGCAACACACACTGAAGACGAAACCTATTGGTATGCAGATATGTGCTAGTACCTTGAGCATGACACCATACCCTCTCACTTTTCCATCAGACAGAAGAGGGAATTGCACCACAAAGCCTTAGCATATCAGTCAGTGCATGAAGCGATTTACAAAAACCACAGTAACAAAGTCTTGCTCAGGTGCTTGGAGGCACATGAATTAGAGAAGGTATTTCGAGATCTATATGACGGACCCGTTGGGGGTCACTTTGCGGGAAACACCACTATGCACAAAGTTATGCGAGCCGGTTTTTACTAGCCCACATTATTCAAGGATGCACATGCTTATGCCCACAAGTGCCTAGTCTGCCAGCAGCCCCACTACACCCTGTTGCAGTGACGAAACCATTAGAACAATGGGGCCTGGACATTATTGGGGAAATCTTCCCTCATTCACCAAATCAACACTGCTACATTCTAACAACGAATGATTACTTCACGTGGGGGATAGAAGCAGTTCCACTCAAACAAGTGAATTACCAAGAGGTCATCAACTTCCTCCAGCAGAACATTGTCTCACACTTTGGCATTCTGGTATCACTTATTTTTTATAATGCAACGTGCTTTTTCTCTTTGAAACTCTATGATTTTTCATTACAAAATTGTATTTTTCTAAAACATTCATCTAAATATTACCCACAAGGAAACAGTTTTGCAGAATCCACGAATAAAAACTTCATCCGCATAATCAATAATATCGTTTTCTCTGAGCAGCGCAACTGGCATACCGCCTTGACAAATGCATTATGGGCTGACTGTGTAACACCCAAGCCCTCTCTGAATACCTCACCATATTTCCTGGTTTACGATAAAGAATCCATCCTTCCAACCAATATCTACTTGCCTGCACTTAAGCTTTCCCAAGAATCCCAAGGCAAGCATTGCCAACTACTTCAGCTTAGGATGGATTCTCTCAATAAGATTCAGGAAGAAAGGATGAAATAAAAAGAAAAAATCACACTCCACCAGAACTGTATCAAGAGATGGTTTGATAAGAAGTCTGCAGGGAAAGCGAATTTCGGTGTTGGTGACTTAGTTCTAAAATGGGATAAGTGTTATATAGCATTTTGTCACTGTCCCTGTACTCTCTATTCCTTGATCTTGGAGGACCTCTACAGTGAACTCCACATGCTTTTCCTGCATGAAGAAACTCCCATTGTGTCCCTCTTCATGAGCAGATCAATTCCCTTGAATCTTCTGTTTTTCCTAGTTTACAAGACCGACACTAATAACCTTTGTCTCCCCTGTGCCGATGTGTCAAGATTAGCACTACTCCTCGTGCCTACCAGAGCAACTGAGATGTGTTCCAGTCATGTCGGTCCTATTATGGAAAGTTTTTTAAATTAGAGCTGAAGCTTCCAGCTCTAGAAGCTTCGTAACAAGAATCTAGTAAATGGTTTGGCTGGATGGGGTCGAGGATGACAGTTTGGGCTCCTTTCCCCTATAATGATGGAACTACCTAAAGGGATAAGTCCTTCTCCCATGAGAAGAGGATCCGTCTCCCATCCATATTTCCTATATAAACCTCCCTTCTTCCCAAGCACAAGCTAGTCATAGTTTTTGGTTGAGTGTTGATGTTATTTTGGTTTGGAGTAGACAAGCAAGATGTTACTAGTTGCAACTATCTAGTTGTATGAGGGAGAAGTGTGATTTGGTTTGGAGTGAAGCCTAAAGGGAAGAGATTTAAAACTATTGTTGATTGAGGCCATCATCGAATGCTAGCGGAAGTGTGTGGGAACCTAGTCTTGTCAGAGGAGGACTGCAACGCCAAGACAAATGGTTGTAATCTCTCATTGATATTAATATATGCAACTATCAATTGATTTCCTACATGTTTTGTAATATTACATATCCATGTCTTAATGCTTCTTGACTCTTTAGTTAGTTTGAATTGCAATTTGTCTATTATTATGTTTGTGTGTTGTTGTAGTTCACTTGTTTCAGGAACTTGAAGAAGGAAGTGAGAGATTGCTGGAGCGAGCAAGCGAGGACATCATCAAGCAGGATAAGTGACCGAGAGGTAGGACCTATTGATTGATTCTAACCTAAGGAAATGTTCCATAGAATGTATCTTTTGTGGCTAGACCCATTATCAGGCTAGAGGAATTCATTCGTGTCCGCACTTATAATTTTACTTCACCACAAATTGGTGACTCCACTAGGGATCTAATCCTTTTGTTTTTCTTGGATTTCATGATTTTGTGAGAACTTTTCTAGTTTCACATTTTCCCTTTAGTTCTATTTCTTTTCTCCTATTTACTAGTCTAAGTCTAAAATTCATAGTAGCATATCTGGTCCCTGTTTTCAAATTTTTTTTTTTTTCCTTGGCTACCTCAATCAGTGCTCTTAATCCGCTAACATTCACGCTGACCAGCGCAAGTTGCTAAGAAACAGTCATGCCGAGCAGCATCTGGCACTTGTTAGGGAGTCGTGCCAATGCCTGTAAGTGAGGATTAGGGTTTGACACCAATCTTGGCTAGTGTGTTTTACTCTTGTGATTTTGACCCTATAAGCCTTTTAGACCATTTTCTCCCTGACTAGAAAGCTTCATTTAGCTCGCTTTGTGTGATTTGCTTGGTTTAGCCCACCCTCCGATGTGTTAAGTCTGGCCCTGTGTGAAGTTATTTTTTATTTTTTCTTTGAATCCCTCGATCAGCTATATTTGGCTAAAAAGTTGCGATGATCAGCCATTAGCACTAGTTGTAGTATTGGTCAGTCATGCCGATCGACGCTACTTTTGGCCCAAAAGTTTCTCCGATCTCAGGGGTAAGAAAAAATCAAAATTTCTCCCATTCTAATGCCAGTGTGTGTTGAGCCTCAAACTCCCTTCTTACTCCTAGAAGTGACTAGGATGCTTTATTTTCAATTGAATGAGTAAAAGAGTCTCGTTTGTTCTCTTATTTCGAGTGTCTCTTTTCTCTTTACAAACATAGATTACATTGCTCAGTTTCTTGAAAGAAGCATTATGTGTTTGGTTTGTTTGATTCAGGGAAGAAGTTGCTTTTAGTTTCATTTATCATGCTTTCGATTTGATTGACGCTTGTTTGTTTGGAATTGTGAAAGTTTTCATTAAAGTGCTTTATGTGAAAGATACATTTTTCATTTTATGAAAAGAAGAACATCATTCTAGTTTACTTAAGTAAAAGTATTGCATTAGTAGCATTATTGAGAAGCTAGAATTGCATCATCATAAGCATTGAAAATGAAATGAAACTTCTTATGTTGTTATAGGAAGATTAAGTGCATTTAAGAGATTTATTAGTGAAAGATTTCATTCTTTGATTGTTGCATTAATTTTGTGTTCGATATCTCTCAATTAGTGACAACCTTCATCGAAGACAAAGATCTCTTTTCTCATGTAGCTGCATATAGGAATTTTTAGATGACATCGGTAGGGCCTTGAAATTGAGACCTAATTAAAGATCAACCGTTAAAATTTATTGAATTAACCTAAGGAAGCATTGAAACTTAAGGCTCACATCGCTTCACAACCTCTGTCGAAATGAGGTTCTTTTGGCTTCTGCTGTCGAAAATGAACTGTAGCGGGGAGCCCTTTACTCACATCTGGGAGTGGAAGAGACATTCCTCCTCCTCTGCATCTTCGGGTTCCTCCTTCTGTACCTTCATGGTGGCAATGGTGGCGTTGGGCTCCGCATCGATAATCTGCTTCCCTTTGTCATTCCCTTGTTGGGTTCTAACTCAGAGTCAGAACATGCATCTGATTCTAAAACTTTTAGCTCGGCCACCAGTGACTGCTTGGCCTGACACTCACTTGTGTTGTGAGTGGAGCTCTTATGGAACTCACACCACTTTCCCGTGTCCTTTTTCGGCTTCACGGCACTGTTCTTTGCTTGCAGCTTTGGCGGGTTGTCTTGGGTCGTCCCGCCTTGGCTTTGTCCTTTGTTTTGTGGTTTGGGGGCACCTTTCCCTTGCTTCGAATTCACAAATCCAAAGTCTCGCTTCTTCTGTTTAAACTTTTTCTCGATCTTGATGGCATATCGGTATGTTGTGCCGAGTGAGGGGATGTTCAGGAATTCTATTTCTTCCTAGATGTACTTGTGCAGGCAACCGCGGTATTTGAGTACCAAATGCTGCTCTGAATCTTTGATACCCAACATTGTGTGAAGGGTATGGAAAATATTGGTAAACTCTAGCACGTCTTGGTCCCTTGCCGTAGCACGGTCCACTTTATGTATTGATCCTCATAGCTTCCGACAGGGTAGTACTGCTCCTTGATGGCATCCCAGAATGAATCCCAAGTGGGTGCGACTGAAAATAGTGAGCCTGTACTTTCATCCTTCAGCTCGCAGTAGGTTTCCCACCAGTCCTTGACGTGGGGGGCTGCTTTGAGAAGAGCGAAAATAATCTTTTCCCGACTGGAAAAATCATGAACAGAAAAATAACCCTCTAGCAGATTTAACCATTTATCTATGGCATCTGTGTCTATTTGACCCTCGAAGATGGGGATTTCCAAATTAACTTGTACCTTAAAGGGCGTGGCGTTTCCAGAGGAGCTATTGGAAGCCGATGCATCGCCTCTGGGTAGCCGCTGAAGGATCTGGGCAAAGTTGTCCATCATCGCGTTCCTTTGTCGCTCGAGGGCTTCTTCGAGCAAGATTTTGATAGGATCTCCTGCCCCCTCGTCTTTATTTTCATCCGCCATGGGAGGTTGTCGGGGTTTGCGAGGCTGGTCTTGCAAAGGTTCGACCAATTAAAGCCCTAATTCCTTATATCCTGACCTCGTTGGGGACATGCAAAGAAAAGCAGAGAAAAAAAAGTAGACATCTCTGATACCACTGATCCAGATTTAAACAGGAACGCAACAAATTATAGAGATAACCATAAACACAGAGATGTAGCAGAAATAATACTTCATTTCATTAATGTAAAATACTGAAATATGCTTACAAACAGAAATGGTAATAAACCATCTGGGGCGATGGTAGCTTATCTCTGAGAAGAGATGTGGCGGCTACATGCCTCTGAACTGTGTTACAATGAGGCTCGAAGGCCTATTTATTGTTGAGAAATAATGGAAAACCCTAAACATCCAAAAACCTAACCCTAGAAGATGAAACGCCAAACTGCGAGCCCCGTTTGGGTAAATTGGTACATCAACTTCCCCGGGTTGTAACTTTGGCATATGATCTCCGTTTGACGCACACAGTATCTCATTAGAAAGATCTATCCAAGAAATAACCATAAACACAGAGATAACCATAAACACAAAGATGTAGCAGAAATAATACTTCATTTCATTAATGTAAAATATTGAAATATGCTTACAAACAGAAATGGAAATAAACCAGCTAGGGCGATGGTAGCTTATCTCTGAGAAGAGATGTGGTGGCTACATGCCTCTGAACTGTGTTATAATGAGGCCGGAAGGCCTATTTATTGTTGAGAAACAATATCTATGTTAGAAAATTATATATTACAGAGTAATGGAACACATGAAATATTGCAGAAATATAAACACAGAAAATGCATAAAACAAGAGAGACACAGATATGCGTGGTTCACCCAGTTTGGGCTACGTCCACAAAGAAACAACCAGTCCTTGTTTTTATATTATCCAACAAACTGAAGAGATACAACCTACAACACATCCGCTGTAACTCCCTCTTCGCTCTCAATCTCCTCTCTCTTCCTCACTCAGAATACAAATATTCAGATATACATAGATGCAATACAATTCCCTCATATATAGCGAGGGGTTGCCTTCTAGGGCAAAAAAACCTAAATTAAACATAACTTCTACCGTCAGATCATCCTCCTAATGAACGACCTAGATTGACTAGAAATTACTATACTTTTACAAGGCAATTTTACGTCTATTCTAAGTTTCGGGGGCGCTGCCCCCAATCCCCTGCCAGGGGGGGGCTCCTAAGAAGTCGCTGCCGCCCCCCCTGGACCCCCCCTATAGCGAATATTTTACGGGCGACGTTGCCACCCCATTTCGAACTGGGGTCCAATGCGGCGATACCTTTTAATATAGAAGATAATTAGGCTCCACACCCAACAATCTCATGGACCGATGTTGCTCCCAGTTTTCCCAAAAAACATCGTTTAGGGCCTCAAAACAGCTCCACAAGTTCATGCCCTGAAAAACTACTAAAAATAGTGAGTTGTGCTACAATTAAGGAAACTGAAAAAGCTGAGAGAAGTAATGGTGGGGGTCCAAGTGGACTTGGCAGGTGGCCACCAATATCCACCTGGATCATAGAAAAAAATAATGTACGAACATCTGTTTGAAAAATGAAATTCAAATATTAGTTCATCAACTTCAAAAAACAATAAAAATAAAATTTGGCGTAAAAATGAAGTTTTAATTCAAATATAATCAGTTCATCAATTTTAAAAAATAAAAATAAAAATATAATTTTGCATAAAAAATAAAGTTTCAATATGCATAATTTAGTGATCTTTGTGTAGATCACGTTATATATATATATATATATGACTATGTTATTTCACTTGAACACACCCATACCTATTAAGATGTGTGGAAAATTGCAAGAAAAAACATTTAATTTAATGGGAATTTGACAAATTATATGACACTAACACTTTTGAAAAAACAATCATTAGGACAACAACATAATTCTCCACAAATTGTATTTTTACTCCAAATCAAAATTCACATAGCTTATACGAATTTTGAGGGCTTCAATTCAATAAAAGAGTAACATTTTTAAATTTCATCGCCACATTTGGCCCAAAAGTGTAAACCATTTTCATGGATTCACCTTGGATTCTTTTTCTTTATATCCATAAATTGTGTGAACATGTCTTGACTAGTGCATGTAAATGATGATGATTGTTGATGAGTTGATGTTAAATATTCCAAAGTAAACACAGGTTCACTTGATGTGACCATTCCACTAGATGATACATCATCTGAAGTTGAAACCTTTGATTCCTTTATCATCTACCACCTTAATAATCTAAAATATGCCTCCTATACCTCCTTGTTATTAGAATTTTCAATTATGTGGACAAAAATGAATTCCCTAGATTTAGTGGTATGATCTAGAACAACGGAGGACAAAAAGAATTAATGCTTTGCTTAAAGAGATTGGAATATGGAAAAGGAACCTACGTGGAATTCGTAGCATGTCCTTCTCTCTTCTTCGCTTGTAAGTTCTAATCCTAGCTCCAGGCGATATAAATAGAACCTGCAACAATGACTAAAACAAGCAAAGAAACTACTATATCAACATAGCATAATCCAATATCTCCATTCAATGAGTCAACAAGGCATCGAAATACAAGAGCATAAGTATAACACAAGTATATGAAATCATGATGCCTTTTGTATTAAAAAATAAAGGAGAGAGTTATAATCATATATAAAAGTTGAATTTGTAGATGTGTCTCCCCACTTGACTTTTCCTCCCTGTCACAAACCAAACCTTCACACTCAACCCTAATGCAAATGAATGATGATTCCTTAAGCTCAAGGCAACAATATGAGGGCACTAGCAATCTCTGAAAGGCAACCCAGACTCGATGGGAGGCAGTAAATTTACAGGGTAAACATGGTAATTTAGAATTTACCAATCTAATCTTGAGATCCACTTATTAGGGAGAATAAGCTCAGGGAATAAGAGATAAGATCACTAGAGTAGGATTAGATAGGAATTCGATATCTCTATCCATGGTAAATAGTTAAAACCACCTTAGAATATTATAGAAGGAGAAGATTAGAAAATATTTTTTAATTTTCCCAATTTCTAGAATCAATGCACCTACAAAATGAAGCAACTTGTGTTGTTCAGTGCTAATGCTCAAGTGTGCAACTTGACCAAACGCTAGTAGACAAGAAGACATAGTGCAGTGGCCCTAAAAGATGGTTTTTGAGCAGATAAACCCAAAAACGCAGACTTTTGGAGAAATGATGCTTAGGGATTTGCAAAGGGATTATGACAAAGTGTTCATGGATGTTGATTGATTTGATTTGCAGACATTTTGGGTTGATGTGAAAAAATGACCTATAACAGATTGCCCCCTAAAGTACAAAGTCAGAAGCAATGGCTAAGGACTAAAGTGCTTTACCTTGTGAAAAGTCTATGTCAAGAACAAATAGGTCAATATCATCATGTTATATTTTCTAAGGGATACATACCCATGCTCAACATATAAGCCAATATTTCATGTTCAATGATCAAGAAGTCTGCTTACTCATGGCAGAGAGTAGACCCACGCTTGGATGACTATCTGAACGATCATAGCTATTATACTTTGTAATATTGTATGAATCCTGAAATTGCAGCCAGGATGGATGGAAATAGTTCTGGGTTCTTCTACCTCATTCACTCGATCGCTTGATGTACGAGTCTAACTAAGTGAATAAGTGAGCTAAAGTAGAACATGGTATACAACATATGATTACTGAACAATGATGTAAGTCGTTAATAGATGCAAGAGAAACCATTGATGATGTTAATGTCTCTCAATGTACTTTAGTACAGTCTATTTGATGTGAATGGATGAGCTGAACTTGAACATCACACAGAATCTTTTGGTCAAAGGCCAATTATGAAGACCTGTCATTGAAAGCAAGGAAGCTTTCCATTGATGTATGCAACTACAAGGTACCAAAGGAAGTTTCTAATTAAACTTCCTGGATAATGAGCTGATGTCGACAAGAAGCGTCCCATTGTAGGAGGTCCTTGATGTATCCCCCATCAATGGCACGAAATGAGTATCAATATTTGAGACAAAATGATGCTAATGTAGAGTTGGTTCAAGAGTGGAAGACATGAAAGAAGGCTTAAGAGTATTGTAGAAAATATCAACTGAAGGACTTATCTTGAACACATCGACAACACTTTATGGAGTTGTCAACATTGACCCAAAACCAATTATGGAGGATTTTAATATGGTGTGATAAATTTCCAAACCCAACAATCACAGAGATGAAGTGAAAGAGTGTCATGTTCAAGAGAGAATCATTGCCATTAATAGATTAAGTACCCTGTTTTCCATATTTCCCCAACCACTCCTAGTCAATACCTATTTATTTTTTACAAGCTTGAGGAGGATAACATATGCTTGATCTATAAGTTCATCCTTCAGAAGAATCCTTCTGAGTATTTTTAATGAACCCTGAGAAGGAGTGATTTGGTCCCATCATGTTCAACGAGTCCAACAATTTTTTATGCTTTTACGAGTCTAGTGAAGGCGTAACTCGAATTCTTTTTCATGTTTAAAGAGTTTGACAAAGAGACGAAAAGGAAAAGTCCAAAGGTTCCTTTTCGTAAATTTAGTCTCATGAGTCTGAAAAGGCAGAAAATGTTACTCAGGAGAATCTTTTTGTTAAGTTTGACTAAATCATTCCTTTTCCATAAATAGTCTATCGCAGTGGAAAAGGGTTAAACTTATATTGAGTAGATGTATTTTCATTTACTTTAACAAGTTCGAAAAGGCAAGTGTTTGGCAATCTTTTCATGTTTAGGGAGTCTGGAAAGAGCTGAAAGAGGAATTCACGGGGTTCCTTTTTCTTGAGTTTACAAAGCCTGAAAAAGAGATAAAAGTATGCTCTTTCATCAAAATGACCTATATTGAATTTAAAATTGTAAAAAATATCCTTCAAATAGCTTTAAATCTGCTCAAAACATCATCAAAATATTAAAAATACATGTAATATGGTAAAATTAGGTCAAAATAATAAAATATAATAAAATAATAATGAAATTGACCATAAATAGGCAAAAAGTAAATTCATTTTTACCTCTTGTGAGTGAGGTCTGGGTGGCTTTTACCCTCGATCTTTAGCAAACGATTGCAGCCAAACTGGTGGACCATTTCGAGTCTCCTTAGTTCGAAGTAGAAGCTCTATCCTTTCTCTTTATTTTCATGGTTTCCATTTTTGGTTTTATGCATTTTTTTGGGACTTTTTAGTGCTTTAAGGTCTTAGAATTGTACCTTAGGTCTAGCGCACCCTAGTTGTATCGAAAAGTGTGTTGGGCTTTCTCATTTAACATTGGGAATAGTGATTCAATGCACCCTCCTAGTAAGGGGAGGTGTGTTGGGGCACCATGTCCTCATAAAATCAAGTGTGTTGGGTGTAGTTCAAAAAATGGATTTGTGATTTTCACTTGAATTTATCTCAAATTTTTGCATTAGATTCTTTCTAATTGTCTCTCTCATGATATTTTTGGTATCTATCAGAAAAAAATTGTTTTAATTTTGAGATAAAGATAATAGGAGTCCCAATATTTAGAAGCTTCCAATAACCCAAAAACAATACAAGCCTTAAGGAATTGTGGACTCCTTAAGTTTTTCTAGCTTCCAGGAATGAGAGATCAACTTGAATTACTAGAATATCTGGTTAGGGCATGGGATATTCAAGGAAAATGCTTCAAAATTGGAGCACATACTCTCAGGATAGAGGTTGAGGACATTTATTTTCTGACAGACTTATCTCAGAGAGGAGCTCCTATCTCATTGTTTGGGATGAGAAGAGGCGGTGAAACCATCAAGGATTATATAGTTGCTCATTAGAGACCTCGTTCCCAGCTAATAAAGTACGAAAGAATATAGATGAAGGATATAACTCTACTACCTCTCAGTATGATCCTTTTTATAATTGTTTAGTTGGATTGAAGTGCCACTTTGAATTTGGCCAGCAAGTCCCACATGCAGTATGCATTGGAATGCATAGAACCTATTGTATTTAACTGGAGTGAGGGAGTGTTGGAAAATATGAAGGAACAACTCAATAGGGAAAAGGATGGGTGACTGAAGAAATTTGGATATGGCTCCATTCTGATATCATTTTCTCTAAAGAGGATTCCACTACTTCGACCTCAACATATTAAGCTTGGGATTCCAGATCCTAGAGTTCCACAGATGAGGCAATGGGTAGATCTCATGTCTCATCACGCAGGTGCATCTTTGATGAGCTTCACACCTACTTTCTTATGATGGTTGCGAGTACAAATCATTATGATTGAGGACTATCCTTATGCCAAAGCTTAATTCCGAGGAGATTCAGAGTTGGTTTTACTTGAAGGTGAGCAATGGGGTAATATAGGTAAAACAATGTCATTTTGAATATTTTTTATTTTTGAGATTTTACAATTTTTTTGATTTTTTTCATGTATCAAAGACTAACTATTGATTTCACATGCAGATATTGGACCAGTATGACCATTAGGCTCTTCATATCTTCAACGATGAGGAGAGCCACAACTTGCACCAATAGGAGTTGTAGTTGTTGCAGGGGTAGAGGAGGAGATGTAGGATCTCAACGTGGTCAAGACTCTTGTCGAGTTCGAGCACCGTGTCTAGGGTTTGACCCATAATGTACCAGATATGAGGGCCAATGAGATCCCCATGCACTTACAACGGTACACTATAGGAGTACTAGAGCGAATCAGTCGAATATTGTCCAAGGTTGCCCAGGCAGTTGTTTGTTATCGTGATCATCACCGGGACTAGACTACTAGGAAGCCATAGAGCCATAGTTTTTCTCCATGTATTTTGATAGTATAGGTCATGTGGCCATATGTGTCTTGAACACAATTTTCTTAAAATCAAACTTTATATATATATAATTATCTATCGATGTTTCTTATTTTCTCTATTTCTTGTTTAATGTGTGATTTGAATTGAAATTTTTACATATGCTGCAAATGTCTGTCTAAAACATAATTCGACAATGCATTAGTTAATGTGTTTAGACTTCTAGGAATGTGTTGATATTGAATGTAATCAAAGTGTCTTTCTAGAAGTAGAACCTTCAAAAGCATGTGAAGGATAGTTGGGCTTCGTACTGAATAAACATTCTTCAGATGTAGTACTACAAGTTATGAATCAATTTTGACTATCAAATGGTGAATGCCATGTGAAATAATTTTAGGCAACATTTTAATCACTATGCTATACTCAATGATGTTATTGGTAGAGCAACTAATAAAAATCCCTTGTAAACTCACTAAATCACAATTCAGAGCATAAATAGCCCATGCTACGAAAGAAGTATTCTGAGTACTACGGCTAGCGCCATCAACATAACCAACATATGGCTAAAGGGAGGGAAGAAAAAAAGAATAATGTAGCAAACAAAACTTCCTAAGTAGATTTTTAATGCAACTATGCCAATCTAAATTCAAAACCCTATATGATGCAAACAATGATTTTATTTTATTTTCTTTCCTCTTAATCTATAAATGCAATGAAAACTAAGATGCAGCTAGATCAATGATAAGAGAAATGACACAGAATATGATTGCAATACAAATTTCTTCAAACCAATCAATGATCAAGAAAAATGTTCACCAAAGACATAATGGATAAGAACAAAGATAAATCTAAAGAAATTATCATCAAAGGCTAATAAAATCAAAAGCAAACATAATGACGGCTTTTCAGAGATAGAGACACACTCAAAGACTAAAAGGAAACTTTTTGGACCAAAGAAAAACAAAGAGAAAGGCAAAGGAATGCAAATTTTTTCATCCTACAATATTAGCGCAAGTTCATAACAAGAACCAGTGCACTGCAACACAGGTATAAAGAATAAACATATGAGTTATGGTGATCTGTCTCAGAACAAGGAATGCCCTGGGGATATTTTGGTTAAAACATGACACAAGAAACCCTACCAAGGTAAAAAAATGTTTTCCTAAGGTCAATCACTATCTAAATAAGTCTATTAATGTCACTCTTAGAGGGTGAAAAGATGCTAAGACCAAGGAAACCACTAAGGGAAATATCGATCCCTAGTATGGTTGTCAATTTGTTATATGGAATTTTCACTTCTGCGGACAAAAATAAATTCCCTAGATCTAGTGGTTTGATATAGAGAAATAGAGGAAAAAAAGAATCAATGTTTTCCTTAAAGACATTGGAATATGGAAAATGAACCTACCTGGAATTTGTAGCAAGTCCTTCTCTCTTTTTCACTTGTAAGTTCTAATCCTAGCTCCAAGTGTTATAAATAGAACCCACAACAATGACTAAAACAAGAAAATAAACTACTATATCCACATAGCATAATCCAATATCTCCATTCAATGAGTCAACATGGCATTGAAATACAAGAGCATAATTCTAACACAAGTATAGGAGAACATAATTCCTTTTGTATTAATAAATAAAGGAGAGAGTTACAACCATATATAGAAGTTGACTTTGTAGATATTTCTCCTCACTTGACTTGTCCTTCCTTGTCAAAAAGAAAACCTTTACACTTAACCCTAATGAAAATGAAAGATGACTCTTTAAGCTCAAAGCAGTAGCATGAGGGAACTATGAATATCCAAAATCCAACCCACACTCCATGGGAGGTAGTGAATTTATATGGTAAACATGGTAGTTTAGGATTTACCAATCTATGTCCGTAGCCCTACACTTATGTATCCTCCCTTCACTAGTATCCATTAGTAAAGTGACCTACCATATAGCTATAGAACGACATTGTGCTTCTACAGTTTGGATTCCCCTACTATAAGTAGGTTGAGATCCACTTATGAGGGAGGATAATCCCAAGGGATAAGAGATAAGATCACTAGAGTAGGATTACATAGAAATTTGATATCTCTATCCATGGAAAATAGTTAAAACCACCTCAGAAGCTTATGGAAGGAGATGATTCGAAAATATTTTTTACTTTTCCTGAATTTATAGAATCATTGCACCTAGAGAATGGAACAACCTACGCTAGTCAATGCAAATGCTCAAGTGTGAAACTTGCACCCAACACTTCTAGACATGAAGATAGAGTGTGATGGCCCTAAAAACATGGTTTTTGAGTAGACAGACCCAAAAACTCAAATTTTTTGGAGAAATGATGCTTAGGGATTTGCACAGGGATTATCACAAAGTGTTCATGGATGTTGATTGATTTGATTTGAAGGTCTTTTTGGTTGATATGAAAAAATGGCCTATAACACACTTATTTGATATTTCAGTCGAATTGTTGTTTAGAGACATTGCAGTGAAATTGTAGACCAATGAGTAAGTGACTGCATGAAGCTTGGAGCAGAGAGGTAATTTAGTATCTATTTTGAAGTTGCAAGTCTTTGTTGCAGCGAGTAGCTTGTGTCTTGCCAATGATTCATTGTAGTGAGTAGTTTGTTTATTTGTGAGCTAAATTTAATAATTTTTTCTTACTTCCTTATTTCATTTTTATTTGAATAATGTCATCTTCAAGTGAGTTTTAAGCTCCAACACCAATGTTCAGTGGAACCAATTATGATTTTTGGAGTTTAAAGATGCAAGCTTGTTTGCAAGGTTTAGGTTGTTGTGAAATTGTTGAATCAAGGTTCACAGAACCAGATGCAAATGTTATTGCTGCTATAAATGTTTCTCAAAGAAGACAATTAGAAGAACTCAAACAAAAAGAAGGGAAAGATAAATCTTGCATTTTAAATTCTTTAGATGATTTTATTTTTCCTAAAATAACTAGTGCAAAGACTACTAAAGAAATTTGGGATATTCTTAAAACGACTTATCAAGGTAATGAAAAGGTGAAAATTGTGAAATTACAAACCCTTAGAACTCAATTTGAAACCCTCAAGATGACTGAATCAAAAACTATTGATCAATTTATGACTAGAGTTATGGGTATTGTTAATCAGCTTTGAATGAATGATGAATAATTAGAAGATCAAAGGGGTTTTTAAAAAGTTCTTAGACACTTTCCAAAGAAATTTGACATGATAGTGATTGTTCTTAAGTCCAAGGATTTAAAAAAAAATTGTATGAAAGATTAACAGGTTACGTATTGTCTCATGAAGCAAGAATTAATTTGGATGTTGGTACTTTAGAACATGCTTTCAAGTCTAAAGTTTAAATGGACAGAAGGAGAGTCTGAGGTTTTCATTGCAGAAAAGGAAAAGGTAAAGGGAAATATCAAATAGAAGATAAACCATAGGTAACATATTCAGAGCATCCTCAAACTAAACATGGTTGTAAGTGGATAGATAAATCAAAGTTTCAATGTCACTATTGTAAAAGGTATGGCCATTATAAGTCCAAATGTTAAAAGTTGCAATGTGAAGCCATTTTTTCTAACGCTGAATGCGAAACATTTGATGCTTTATTTCTCTCATGTCAAGTCACTAAGAAAGTACCTAACAAGAATATATAGTTGGTTGATAGTAGGTGTAGTAATCATATGACTGGTCATAATGATTTGTTTTCTTATCTTGATACATCTTTCACTTCTATTATTGGTTTGGGTGATGATCATCAAGTCAAAGCTTTAGGAAAAGGTATTGTGCTAGTACTAACCAAAAAAAAATGTGGTGAAGAATATTCATGATGTTTACTATGTACCCAATTTCAAGCATAATTTGTTGAGTGTTGGTTAGTTAGATGCACATGGCTATGATGTTAAGTTTCACAACACTACTTGCCACTTTTTATCAAAATAAAACTTTGGTTGCAAAGATTCCTATGACAAAGAACATGTTGTATCAATTAGAAATGAGAAGTGGGAAGTTGTATGCACATAATGTTTAAAAAACAAATGAAACTGAGTTGTGGAATTTGCAATATGGTAATTCACCACATAAAAGTATGAGTTTGTTGCAAAAACAATCTATAATAAAAGGTTTTTGTACTTTGTATGAACAAATTTCTCCTTGTACGAGTTGTGTAGTGGGAAAAGATAAGAGAGATAGGTTTTCATCAGCTTCTTATAGAGCCAAAGAACAACTAGAGTTAGTACATACAAATTTGTGCAGTCCTATGCAAACACAATCAATTGGTGGAAGTTTCTATTTTCTCACATTTATTGATGACTTTAGCAGGAAAGTTTGGGTTTATTTTATCAAATACAAATATGAGACTTTTCCAAGTTCAAGTAGTTTAAGGGTGAAGCTGAGAAATAAAGTGGAAAGTTTGTCAAAGTTATGAGATCCGATGGAGGAGGTGAGTATGAATCTAAAGAATTTGTTGATTTTTGTAAACAACATGGCATTAATAAACAAACAACAACCAGATATACTCCACAACAAAACATAATCGCAGAAAGAAAAAAACATACTATCATGAAAATAATACTTGTCATAATCCTTTTGTTGTGTTGGATGAACATCTAACACCTACAACAAGAACTCTGAGATTGTAGGTTCAAGAAAAAATCATCATCTAATAGTGATTCTCATTTTGATAAAAATCAAGGAATGAAAAGTTTGAGTGATATTTATTGTTATGCTCTTAACCTGCAAGACGATACTGGAATACCAAATATGCGAAGCAATATACCCAGAACATAGAACAATGAGAAATAACAACAAGTATTTTATTATTCAGAAAGCAATGTTCACTTGGGGTGTTGATGCCTCGAAATTCATTGCAACAACATCGGGGAAACCACCCGGTCCGGAACTTAGTGCAGCTCCTTTTCCGTTTGGAATAGTGGCTCCGACTGGGGATAACGGGACCAGTTTCCCAAAGATTATAAGTGAACGGGATGGATGGATGATTTAAGATATGAAATGATAATAAACAAAATAACTAAACTATAAAAGAAATACAAAAACTATAAGCTAATCCCGGGACTTATCAATTCAGACAGTACAGCGTTTAATAAACTATGCTTAATGACAGGCATATAGATGACACTAACAACAAGCATAGATGTTTAATCATTTGAGATTGCTCTGCGTAAGTAGTTACGCAGAGCTATAATAGCGAATTACTGTACTCAGTCATTTATATCATTGATACATACATGGGTGAAAGATAACAAATCTCAAAACATTCAATAGTGATATGAAATGAAGACTTGTTGTTGTATTACATACATGTATTCAATAATAGCAAAGTAATAACACAGCAATTCATATAACTGAAAAGAGAACAGATACAGATAATAGTACCATGCAAGCTGTTTGATCAATCCAATGTATTAATCGCTATGTAGCAGTCCTTCCTTCCAACCAGAAAGCATTCCAAGCAAACGACAATAGTGCACAATTTACTTAAACAGCATTCCAAGTAAAATTAAGGACCAGTGGTCGAGTTTCAAAAAGAATATAGACCGAAGCACAATAGTGCAAACTTCAGCCTTTTAGTCTTTTACAAAATTTTACGACCCTTTCCAAAACAATGAAAGGGTCTATAAATACTATTCTAATCTAACTACTAAATATCTAAAAACTGAAAACTAAGAAATCGGCATCAACAAATATCATTTTGCATTTGGGTGATTCGGCAGTCGGCGGCGATGCTTCAGTCAGCTGTCTCTTTTCCTTTACTCTTTCGCTGACATATCGCCAGCATTGGCTCTACTTCAGGTGGAGTATTGAGGCGAGAAGTCAGCTGTGCATCATATGTGGCATCTTGGAAATCGGCAATCAGGTATTGGAGAGCGTCGGTTAGACAGTTAAGAGCCGACCTTTGAGAATGCGGTTTAATCAAGAAAAGCCAGTATGCATCGGATGTCAAGGTATTCACTCCAGCAATTAACCGCCCTTGTTCTTCCAGCTTAAGATAATTCTTATGCTCCAGCATATTCGCGGTTGTTATGTTTCCAGGTGTGCATTGTGAAATCATGTTAGCCAGATACAATGTATCATTGACTATATTGATCATGTTTTTGGAAATTGTTTTGCATCTGGATGCTGCCCTCTCTGCCTTCATTACCTGTGTTTCCCATTCCATGAAAAGTATGTTCTTGTATGTTTCACTAATTCGGGCTAAATTAGCAGCTTGCCCTTCTGGAGTATCTTGCCATTCAATATATTCTATTATTTCATCTTCGGCCTGATCCAAGTTAGTCCTGGCTTTCTCGATTTGCTTACATACTGCTGTAGATATATCACAAAGTGACTCAGCCTCAACTAGCTGTTGGCACAAAAGTCTAATCTGAGATATTAAAGCGCCGTTTATCAGAGTTGCCTCTGTTCTGAAATCTTCAATACTCTTGGCACCTTTAATACCTTCAAGCTGTGCTGAGAGCTGAACTATTTGATCCTCTTTAGATTTCATTAACAGCTCATTTGATGCTTCCAACTGTGATAATGCCTCTGCTAATTCACGTGCTTTAATGTCACTTTGGTCTATCCTTAGTTTTTCAATTTGCTGGGTTAACAAATGATTCTCTTGTTGTTGAGCCAGCAATTGTTCTTCCGCCTGTGTCGTTTTATTCTTTGCCTCTATCACTTCTGCTTGCAATGCATATACCTCATGCTCTTTAGTCTTCAAAAGAAGACTCACTTCGGATGCTTTGTCAATGGTTGCTGCTGAATAAGCTCCCGCAAATTGCGACAGCTTTGTTAAATCTTCAGAGGGACTTAATTCTCCCTTCCAGACGACATTGCCCGTGACTGTTTGCTCATTTGAAACAGAAGGTTGATCAAGCCTTCGCCTCTTCCTTGAGCGTCTTACAACGGCTTTATGCTTAGGGCTGTAGAAAATGTCTAGAGGAGGGATTTCCTCTACCTGAAGATCAACTTGATCAGATGGATTCTGAGTAACTTCTTCAACGTTCTGTACTGTGGGTGGGCCGCTGGTTCCTTCAAGAACCGGAGAAACAGTAATATCGGGAGTCTTTAAGGCATCTGAGTCTTTGGAGGCTTCTTTACCACTTATAATGGAATCAAATTGGTTCCATTCCTTAATCAATTCAGTATCGACAGAGATTTGCTTACTCTGTTCTTTTTCTTTTTCAATTCTCTGCTGTTCTTCGAATGCCTTCCGCTGTTGCTCCTCTTGTACTCTCCGTTGCTGTTCCTCCAATTCCTTTTTCTGCCTATCTTCCAGTTCTTTCCTTATTTTTTCTTCTTCCTCTCGTTTCCTCTGTTCTTCTATCTCTCTTTGTCTCTGTTCTTCTATCTCCCTTTGCCTTCTCTGCTCTTGTTCAATTTGTGCTTTTTGCTGCCTTTCTATTTGTTCTCTTCTATGACTTTCTGCCTGCAGCTTTCTTTGACTTTCCTCCTGTTCTCTAATTGTAACGGGAGGTGAATTTATTTCTGGCTGATCAGGCTCGCTTGAGGATGAAGTTGGGGTTGTAGATAATAACTTTAGAGGCAAAGTTTGCAACCTTTGCTTTCTAAGTTTATTAAATTCAGTTAATTCCATATCTTCATATCTCATCGCAGCAAGTTGTTTGACTTGGCTTATTGAATCAGCACCCATGAACAGGTCGTCAAACTGGTCTTCTTGGTGAACAACCTTTGTCAGCTTAGCCTGTTCCAAGGCAATGAAAGCAGCCTTGTTCGGGTCATAGAGTCTGTTGGGAATAGAAACTAGAGATAGCATTTGGAGTTTTGCTGCTTCCTTTTCTGCATGCTTATAATTTAGCAGCGTATAAACTCCAATTCTTAAAGGAAACGATGGCCATCCTCTCTTCTTCTCCTCTTTGAGAGTTTGGGTAACACCTTCAGACATTATCTGATAAGAGATTTCTCGGGCTAACAGTTTGTCTGGCATGTATACGGGAAGAACATGTGGCCTGGCCTTGCTTCCAAAAACTCTGATATAAGAAAAACATTCTTCGCCGAACCAATGGGCTACGGCTGGCAGGTCAAAAGAGGCTTCATAGGAAATCCTAGGGATAGGTCTGTCAAAAATAGAATAGTGAACGGGAACCATAAAACCATTGCAAATTTGGTACAAATGGTCTTTGTGAGAAGGTTTCCACAATTTACGATGATACAAATGAATAGGTGTTGGGTCATGGGTTGTCCATCTCCAACCAAGGACAGGAAACTCAGAATTAAAACAAAGGGCATCCATAATGTATGCAGAGTAATAAAAAGGTGGGATTTTTCTCTCAGTGACTCTGGTTTTGGCCCTAAACTCACGAATAGCTAAGACCAACTTATCAGACAGGATAGTGGCCCAATCCATAATTATACTATTAACGGCCGCTTCCATTAAGGGAACCATATCAACATGGATATTTGCAGAATCATGAAATCCCCACAATCTACACATCATAATTCCAGCATAGCAGTAAGGTGAAGCCAGAGAGGCATTGGAGTACTTACCCGACATATCCTGTTTGTGTTTTGCTGGATTTTGCCTCCAATCTCGAGAGGTTCGGCTGGTGATTCATTCTCTCTGGCAAATTTTTCCACAAATGCTCTGTTATAGACTTGCTCGGGATTGGGCAAATGATACATTCGTCTTAAGTCGTCAGGCTTGAAGGAGCCGAAAATCCTTCCATCCTTAGAAATGAAGGTTCTATTAGTGAGAGGAACTTCTTCAATTGCCCAACGTACCACATCAGTATAAGGCAAGACTTGTTCCCTGGCTGCTATTCTGTGCAGAAAAGAGTCAGCCAAATCTTTAAGAGTTGCCTCAGACTTTCTTAATTCATCCACACTTGCCTCCGTTACTGTCACTTCTGGTTGTTCTCCTTCTAGCAAATTGTATGTCCCTTGCCATGTAGTACCAGTAAGACCAGTGCATGTAGTATCTGAGATTAAGCCTTTCCTTGAAGGTGTAGCAGCTTGGCCTGAGGCGGGTGTCGCAGTAGAACCTGCCATCTTCTTGAACTTTTTTCCCATCATATTCAGACTTCTCTCGTTAGTCGAATTCTACACAAGTGCAAGAGAAATCGTAACAAAGAAATAACAATGACAATCCATAACGGGATAAATATATGATTTGAAGCGTGGCGAGATTATTCCTAAAAGAGGCTGCGGATCTAATGATTTGAGAAGGCACCGTAGATGTAATGATGGTGATTTTACGGCCTGCAGCTTCATAAATGACCATTACTTAAGTTATTAAACCGAATGACCCCTTAAAGCGTGTAATAGATTTTTTCAAAGGTCTAATCGTAATTGCTCGTTAATTCGAAGGGGCAAAGCTTTAAATACGCATGCATTACCTTATCCCTTTACTTAACGGCATTTTGAAATCTGTGATTTTGTCAAATCGATTTTAAATATAACTTTAATGCTTTGAAATAATCACCTTTTGGAACTGAGGTCATCATTAAGCGTCATCATATCGCATCGGAAGTGTGTGTGTGGCGTTATCACTTGGGAAAGTTCTTTAGCGAACGCCGATTGCGATATCGCATTCGGCGCGCGAACATAACCCCCAAATGTGTATCAATTGCTTTTAGCGAATGCCGATAGCGATATCGCATCGGGCCGGAGTGTTAAAACATTTTTCACAAGACATAGTGCCATGCCGATAGCCGATCGCCGATATCGCGTCGCATCGGGGAAAAGGTATGTGCCCTTTTGTGTGTGCATTGGCTATTGCCGATGGCCGATAGCGATATCGCATCGGGAAAAACCAAGATGGCAACCGAACTTGCGATTACTTTTTTGGACTTAACCAAAAATTGCTTATCATTTGCTCAACAAGGGTTTTTTGCATAAATTCATTTGATTATCATACCTTATTTGAACAAGTTTATTAATGCCAATTAAAAATTTTAAAAGGGACCCATTTCATATGTAAATTGTTTGTGATAAAAATGTTATGAAATGGGGGGTTGTTGTAGGGCACAACAATTGGCGATTCGCTGGCAGAACCAGTTATCTCTGAACTAACAATTATATTTACATTTTCTCAAATAGAATCTTTATAAAAGAAAGGAAATTTCTAATATAACTAGATATCTATTGATTCTAAATAAAACAGGTTTCTTCATTAAACTTCCTCTTTTTATAAATGCACTTCGAGTATTAAAATAAGTCCTTATTGGTTTGTAAAAGTAAAAATAGAAAACTTTTCCATATCAGCTTTTAAAATAAACTCCTCTGTCACAGGTAGAGCCTCTGCTGCCAGCAAACGTTCATAGTCTCGGCAGGGTTACCTTTTAACCATGTTCTTGTCCATTGTTCCATTCACCTTAGAGTGTGACTAAACAGAATGAATTCAAAAGATATTCTCGTATTTTTTGAATTTCAATTTCTTTTTTCGTTTAAGATAAAAGCCATTGTCCTGGTTTGGTGGCCAGATAGGTGACAATGCCATTCACGGGTAGTAATTAAACTGAACAAGCTGGCTCGTGATGAGACCCCTTGTCTTGAGATTTCAAGCCATTACCCTGTTTGGTATGCAGTTTTGGTAATGTCAGTTAAATTATTTTCCTATGAACATGGTAAGCAGGCTTGTGATAAGACCTCTTATCTTTAATCTTTTATATTTTAGAATTACACTCTGAGTAATCAAAAACTGTTGGTGAATGGGATGAACAATTATCTTATTAAGAATAAATGGATGACAGGTTTAAGAGTTGAAGATGCTGAAGATGAATTAGCTCCTATTTTCGTATAGATAACCTTTGGGGACTAATTTCAACCACTCAAGATGATTCATAGATCTTTGTTCAGAGTGAAATTTACAAAGGTGAGTCTGTAATGCTTAGAATAAAAAGATATCTAATTTCCTAGAAATGATCTCTCTTGGTTCAGGATGCTATTTTTAAAAAGTAAATATTAATATTACTATGGCGAGACAGCTTTTGTTTACAGCGAAAGGTCAATGGGAATGTCCCACATTCTTATTCCTACAAATCCTACAAACTATGAAAAACTAATAAGCTAGAAAGAGAAGGGGTTACCTCCTCAGTTAAAGAATTTCTTCAGAATTAGACCATTGACAGGGAGAGAATCTCTCACCCCTGATAGATTTTGAAGTATGAATGTGGAATGGCCTACTTTTTCACAGATTTGAAATGGTCCTAGCCACAGTTTTTGGAATTTGGAATGTTTACCTTTGTCTTCATGGGCTTTGTCCCATTTCAGGACTAGATCTCCGACTTCAAATTGTCTAGGGCTGGATGAGGCTAGATCGAAAGCTGCTTTAATGACTTGCTGATGTCTTGCATGTGTAACCTTGGCTTTATCCCTTTCTTCTTCAAGTTTGAGTATTTGATCATGTCTAAACTGTATAGAAGAAGAAGGAGTTTCGTCTATAAATTGCACTAGGGCTAAAGATGGGAGAAGAAGATTGGTTGGTACGACTGCTTCTTTTCCATAAACAAGATTAAAAGGAGAGGTCCCTATGGAAGCTTTCTGTGTAATTCTATCGGCCCATAATGCAAATACCAAGGATTTATGCCAGTTCTTATGATTTTCTTCAATTGTTCGCTTAATGATTTTGATTAGATTTTTATTAGTTGATTCTGCTAGGCCGTTACCCTGGGGGTAATAGTTGGCAGAATACTTTAATTTGAATCCTCTTTTGATAGCGAAATCAATCATTGCATTGCCTGAGAAGTAAGAAGCATTATCAAAGACAAGAGCGTTTGGAACACCAAACCTGGTTACGATGAACTGATCTATAAATTCGATGATTGCTTCCGAGTTTGTTGTCTTTAATGGAACTGCTTCTACCCACTTTGTAAAGTAATCAGTTGCTGTAAGGATATACTTGTGTTGCTTGGAAGATGAAGGATTTATTTCTCCAATGATGTCCAATCCCCATTGTTCAAAAGGTTGTTCAATGTTGATTGGTTGTAAAGGGAAAGCTGGCTTTCGTTGTCTTCCACTGGCAGTTTGGCACTTAATGCATTTCCTTACATATTCATGAGCATCCTTAAACAAAGTAGGCCAGTAATATCCGGCATGAATTACTTTATGAGCTGTTGTATCAGCTCCAAAATGTCCTCCTGCCGGTCCATCGTGTAGCTCCTGCAAAACCTTTTGAGCTTCAGGTTTCTCAAGGCATCTTAGTAATACAGAATCATAGTTTCTCCTGAAGAGCACATCGTTAATAAGAGAAAAACTCTTAGCTTTCAATCTAATGGCTCTCTTATTCTTGTAGGACAAATTGGTAGGTGCATAACCATTCTTTAAATAAAAGATTAGATCTGAATATTGAGATTCGGAATCCGGTATACTTAGCTGATTGACTTCTTGGTTTTGCTCTGTATCACCTGATTCAGGAATGTTTGATGCTCCTGCTAAGATCCTGCAAAAACCTTGACCTTTAACAAATTTTGCTGGCTTTATTTCTAGATCATATTCTTGGAGGGCTGCGACCCAGTTTGCCCTCTT
The DNA here is from genome assembly GCA_031772625.1 of Pinus tabuliformis. Taxonomy (NCBI): domain Eukaryota; kingdom Viridiplantae; phylum Streptophyta; class Pinopsida; order Pinales; family Pinaceae; genus Pinus; species Pinus tabuliformis. The sequence continues at coordinate 339,240,611 of CM062820.1, forward strand.
TTCTCCCAATTCCTTTTGAATTAATAGTTGCCTAACTGCGGAGAAAGGAACTATTACTTTAGTATGGGTTTTAAGAAGAAAGGGTCGATAATGTTTGACTGCTTTAAAGACAGCAAAAGCTTGTTTCTCAATTTCGGAATAATTCAATTCGGCGCCTTGGAAGTTAGAACTGAAGAACGAAATGGGCGCTTCCAAATTGTCATCATTCAACTGAGTTAGTACTGCTGCGTAAGATAAGTCGGATGCAATAGTATATAATGTAAAATGATTAGAAAGATTTGGAGTATTCAGGGCTGGGACATTGATTATGGATTGTTTAATATCATGAAAAGCTTGCTTTTCTTCTAGTCCCCATCTGAAGGTTGAATTCTTTTTAATCATCTTTTGCAGTGGTAGTACAATCTGTGAAAAATTGGAACAAATCGCTTAACGAAATTAATTTGTCCTAAAAACGACTGCATCGATTTTTTATTGTGTGGAAAAGGAATTTCAGAAATTTCTTTAATTCGCTCAGGATCTACATAAATGCCATCCTTAGATACAATAAACCCTAAGAGCTTGCCTTGGTTGAGAGCGAAAAAAGACTTTTTCGGGTTAAGAGAGATACCATATGTTTTGCATCGTTGAAAAATCTGATTTAAATCATGCAAGTGATTATATCTCTTTTTAGAATATACAGTAATGTCATCGAGGTAGACAACTACTGTTCGGTTAATTAACCCTCTAAAGGCTGTATCCATAGCTCTTTGAAATGTCGCTCCTGCATTTATGAGTCCGAAAGGCATCTTTTGGTATGCGTAAGTTCCCCATTTTGTTCTGAATGTAGTTTTTAATTGGTCATCAGGGTGGACCAGCACTTGATTGTATCCTGAGAAACCATCAAGAAAAGACATCAATTCAGATCCTGCTACCGATTGAAGGATTTGCTCCATGGTAGGCAGAGGGAAGTTATCTTTTAAGCTTGCCTTATTTAAATTTCTGAAATCAATACAGATTCTGATGTCGCCGTTTTTCTTCCTGACGGGTACCATATTGGAGACCCAGTTTGAGTGTCGGACAGGAAAGATAATCTTAGCTTTTAAAAGCTTATTAAGTTCCGACTTTATCTGGCTCTCCAAATTTGGATGGATTTTTCTTAACTTCTGCTGGACTGGTTTTTGATCGGGAAGCATAGGAATAGTGTGTTGTATGATAGATGTATCATATGTTTTAAGGTCATCATACTTCCAAGCAAAAACTTGTTTGTTTTTTCTTAAAAGTTTGATAAATGCTTCCTTTTCTATTGTAGAAAGTCCTAATCCTAAATTTATATTCTGAGGAGTTTGAGCCGTTCCTAAATTAATCAATTCAAACCTAAGAGTAGAGCTCTGGAGTTTAGCATTAATTACAGGTTTAAACCTATCTTTGATGTCATAAAGGTCTTCAAGCTTTACCACAGGTTTAGGAATAACGTTATCTTGAGATGTTTGCTTCATTTGAGAATCATGCTCATCCTCTTCAATGACTTGATTGTCATAGGACTTTTCAGAGGTCAAAAATTGCAAAATATCCTCGTCATGGTTGAAAACCCTCCAGCTAGTGATGTTATCAGGAACTGAAGGTCTAAAAATTAACTCTACAGAAAATCTATCAAGACTATAGTCTTCGGAAGGGAGAAGCTTGGAAGCTACGTTGGCTAGTAAATCAGCTGCTGAATTTTGCGATCTTGGGATTGATAAAATATTGAATGCTGAGAAATGCGAAGTGAGATCTTGCACTAGCGTTTGATAATGCTTAAGGTGGCTTGAGAGGCAATGGATTGTATTCCTTACCTGTTTAACAATGATCTCACTATCGCCGAATACTTTTAAATATTGGACTTTAAGGTCAATTGCCTTATATAATCCCTGAAGTAGTGCTTCGTATTCGGCTGTATTGTTGGTGCATTCAAATTCTAATCTACAAGAAAGCATTGTCTTTTCGCCTTTTGGACTAATCAAAATGCAACCTGCTCCTGAGCCCTCGCTGGACTTAGAGCCATCAAAATACAAAGACCAAAATAAAGGAGAATCAGAAATATTTACATCCTTTTGATCTACATTAAAGCATTTGGATAAATTTGATTGTGAAAAATTTTCTACTTGAGATGTACAATGATTAACTTGAAAAGGGGAAGATTGGGCAACAAAATTGCCAAAGAATGATTGTGAAGAATAATTTCCCAAAATGTTATTGTTGAAAGCCACCGGCTGGTTTTCTTGTTCGAAATCGGTTACTGTATGAGTCATATGCTTCTCACGGTCGATCCTTATTTGATTTGGCTTACCCTTGTAGGGGAGCCACATATGTGACCAATCGGTGGAAATGTATCCATGTAGTTTCTCAGACCAGTCTCTGCTCAAAATTAAACCGTAAAATTCAGGTATGTCGGCTATCAAAATGTCTATTCTCTGTACTATTCTGGGATCAGCAGACAACCTGATAGTCACGGAATTAATTTCTCCTATGACCTGTACTTTGGTTCTGTCTAACTGTACAATGTGGATGGCTGACTTCTGGGGTTCTATGTTCAGCTTAGAACAAACTGAAGCTGGCATAATATTGGATGAAGCCCCTGAATCAATTAAACAGTTATGCAGATTTCGATTATAGATTTCATAGGTGAGCAAAAAAGGTGGGGTATGAGAATTGGATCTATCTCCAATCAGAACCGAATCGGTAGCCTCGACCATATCTGGAGGGGGTTGTCCTGAATCATTAGCAGCTTTTGAACTGGGAAGAGGGGAAGAGGGAATAGCGTTAAATTCCCTTAGGAGCAGTTTTTGCTGATGTTTTAATTTACCTAGTTCAAACATAGTTATGTTTGCCTTGGTCTTTTTCATGTCATCGACAATATTATACTCCATATGGTCAGATACCACTAGTGTTTTGGATGTTGAAGGAGAATTAGAAATTGGAGGCTGGTTTTGAGGGGCTGCTACCGGAGATTTCTTCGGAAGAACTTTTTCTTTTGGTGTGGCAGCACCTGCACTCCTCTTTTTTGTTTGAGTAGGTTCAGAAGCGCTTCTACTTCTTGTAGTAACCGGAAAGGCTTCTTCTTCATTCTCAGTATCAGAGTTTGGGAGTATAAAATCCCACATTCCATGGCATTCAGCTACTTCTTCTTCATCATTGGTCTGTTCAGTTGTTTCACCTTCCTCTTCTTCTTGGTCTGAGTCTGCATTGGATATAACATTGGGTGGCTTTGACTCAGTTTTCTTGTAAGTTCTAAATGGTCTTTTATTTGAGGTTTCGGCCACCTGTTTCTTGATATCAACCATTTCATTAGACAATGTTTTAAGGACCTTTTGTAAACCTTCCATATCATAGGGGTCCTTTGGGGTTTTCTTCTTGGAATCTTCTTTAAACGAGACTTTTTTAGCTTTTCGGTCTTCAAGAGCAGCTTTCTTCTCAAGAGCATTAATGCGCTTTTCAACAGCAAGTGCTTCTTTCATGTTTTCAGCTAAGGTAGGTTTGCCAGCCCTGTCTACAAAAATAGCTATGTTGGCAGGTAAGGCAGTAATATACCATTCGCTTCTGATTTGTTCACTTGGTTTAGAGGCGGTAGGGATTTTATTCAGGAGTTTATTAAATCTGGCATTAAACTCTTTTATTGGTTCCCTATGCTCTATTCTCAAGTTGGAGAGATCATTTATTAAAGTAGCTAAGGACCTATCATCTCCATACTTGGTAAGAAACTCCTCTTGGCATGTGTTCCAACTGGTAATTAAACCAGAAGGTAAGGAAAAATACCAGGATCCTGCCGATCCTTGTAAAGTGTAGGGAAAAAGTCTGACAACAACATCTTGCTCTGTCACTCCTTTCAAGTTAACTGCTAACATAAAATTGTTAATATGTTCTTCAGCTTGGGTTCCGTTATCTGGATTAAATTTAGGCAACCATTTTTCGGGAGCGTCTGGTAGATCATGTAATGGTCCAGGCATGTTGACTGCACCTGGCCTAGTCCATGGATCTGCCATTGTGCTAGCAACAGTGGTTGACACTACTTTCGGGGTTCCAGATGTTTGAGGAGGTATCAAAAATGAAGAGTGAATAGGTTGGGATATTGAGGCTCCTATTCCCTGATGAACAACAATATGTAATGGAGGAGTGGATGGTCGACTTTGCAGATGAGGAGATGAAATGGAGGATGTGGAAGAAAAATCTCCACTATCAGATCCTTCAGTATTTTTCTTTGGCCTTTTCCTTTTGGGTAAAGGAAACTCAGTGGGTTCAATACCAAGTTTTTCGCTCTGAAGTCTGGTGAGAGGATGAGTGAGGTTGAACTGCGAAGTCGCACTGCTTTCTGATATCTCAGATTTCTGTGGTGAGATGGAGAAGCTCTGAAGTTTCTGGATTAGAGACTGGACTTCAGGAGATTCAAGACTTAGTTGTTCTGAAATATTATGGGTGTGAGCAGTGGTGGTTGATTCTTCCTTTCTTTGATCATGTGCTGGTAAACCAGCATGTGATTGAGAAGGAGAAGATGGTTTGGAGGGGGAATTACTCTTAGAATGGTTTGTGGAGTTGGACCTACTTGCCATTCACAGTTGATGGCCCTCCTTCTAGCGCCAAAAATGTTGATGCCTCGAAATTCGTTGCAACAACATCGGGGAAACCACCCGGTCCGGAACTTAGTGCAGCTCCTTTTCCGTTTGGAATAGTGGCTCCGACTGGGGATAACGGGACCAGTTTCCCAAAGATTATAAGTGAACGGGATGGATGGATGATTTAAGATATGAAATGATAATAAACAAAATAACTAAACTATAAAAGAAATACAAAAACTATAAGCTAATCCCGGGACTTATCAATTCAGACAGTACAGCGTTTAATAAACTATGCTTAATGACAGGCATATAGATGACACTAACAACAAGCATAGATGTTTAATCATTTGAGATTGCTCTGCGTAAGTAGTTACGCAGAGCTATAATAGCGAATTACTGTACTCAGTCATTTATATCATTGATACATACATGGGTGAAAGATAACAAATCTCAAAACATTCAATAGTGATATGAAATGAAGACTTGTTGTTGTATTACATACATGTATTCAATAATAGCAAAGTAATAACACAGCAATTCATATAACTGAAAAGAGAACAGATACAGATAATAGTACCATGCAAGCTGTTTGATCAATCCAATGTATTAATCGCTATGTAGCAGTCCTTCCTTCCAACCAGAAAGCATTCCAAGCAAACGACAATAGTGCACAATTTACTTAAACAGCATTCCAAGTAAAATTAAGGACCAGTGGTCGAGTTTCAAAAAGAATATAGACCGAAGCACAATAGTGCAAACTTCAGCCTTTTAGTCTTTTACAAAATTTTACGACCCTTTCCAAAACAATGAAAGGGTCTATAAATACTATTCTAATCTAACTACTAAATATCTAAAAACTGAAAACTAAGAAATCGGCATCAACAAATATCATTTTGCATTTGGGTGATTCGGCAGTCGGCGGCGATGCTTCAGTCAGCTGTCTCTTTGCCTTTACTCTTTCGCTGACATATCGCCAGCATTGGCTCTACTTCAGGTGGAGTATTGAGGCGAGAAGTCAGCTGTGCATCATATGTGGCATCTTGGAAATCGGCAATCAGGTATTGGAGAGCGTCGGTTAGACAGTTAAGAGCCGACCTTTGAGAATGCGGTTTAATCAAGAAAAGCCAGTATGCATCGGAGGTCAAGGTATTCACTCCAGCAATTAACCGCCCTTGTTCTTCCAGCTTAAGATAATTCTTATGCTCCAGCATATTCGCGGTTGTTATGTTTCCAGGTGTGCATTGTGAAATCATGTTAGCCAGATACAATGTATCATTGACTATATTGATCATGTTTTTGGAAATTGTTTTGCATCTGGATGCTGCCCTCTCTGCCTTCATTACCTGTGTTTCCCATTCCATGAAAAGTATGTTCTTGTATGTTTCACTAATTCGGGCTAAATTAGCAGCTTGCCCTTCTGGAGTATCTTGCCATTCAATATATTCTATTATTTCATCTTCGGCCTGATCCAAGTTAGTCCTGGCTTTCTCGATTTGCTTACATACTGCTGTAGATATATCACAAAGTGACTCAGCCTCAACTAGCTGTTGGCACAAAAGTCTAATCTGAGATATTAAAGCGCCGTTTATCAGAGTTGCCTCTGTTCTGAAATCTTCAATACTCTTGGCACCTTTAATACCTTCAAGCTGTGCTGAGAGCTGAACTATTTGATCCTCTTTAGATTTCATTAACAGCTCATTTGATGCTTCCAACTGTGATAATGCCTCTGCTAATTCACGTGCTTTAATGTCACTTTGGTCTATCCTTAGTTTTTCAATTTGCTGGGTTAACAAATGATTCTCTTGTTGTTGAGCCAGCAATTGTTCTTCCGCCTGTGTCGTTTTATTCTTTGCCTCTATCACTTCTGCTTGCAATGCATATACCTCATGCTCTTTAGTCTTCAAAAGAAGACTCACTTCGGATGCTTTGTCAATGGTTGCTGCTGAATAAGCTCCCGCAAATTGCGACAGCTTTGTTAAATCTTCAGAGGGACTTAATTCTCCCTTCCAGACGACATTGCCCGTGACTGTTTGCTCATTTGAAACAGAAGGTTGATCAAGCCTTCGCCTCTTCCTTGAGCGTCTTACAACGGCTTTATGCTTAGGGCTGTAGAAAATGTCTAGAGGAGGATTTCCTCTACCTGAAGATCAACTTGATCAGATGGATTCTGAGTAACTTCTTCAACGTTCTGTACTGTGGGTGGGCCGCTGGTTCCTTCAAGAACCGGAGAAACAGTAATATCGGGAGTCTTTAAGGCATCTGAGTCTTTGGAGGCTTCTTTACCACTTATAATGGAATCAAATTGGTTCCATTCCTTAATCAATTCAGTATCGACAGAGATTTGCTTACTCTGTTCTTTTTCTTTTTCAATTCTCTGCTGTTCTTCGAATGCCTTCCGCTGTTGCTCCTCTTGTACTCTCCGTTGCTGTTCCTCCAATTCCTTTTTCTGCCTATCTTCCAGTTCTTTCCTTATTTTTTCTTCTTCCTCTCGTTTCCTCTGTTCTTCTATCTCTCTTTGTCTCTGTTCTTCTATCTCCCTTTGCCTTCTCTGCTCTTGTTCAATTTGTGCTTTTTGCTGCCTTTCTATTTGTTCTCTTCTATGACTTTCTGCCTGCAGCTTTCTTTGACTTTCCTCCTGTTCTCTAATTGTAACGGGAGGTGAATTTATTTCTGGCTGATCAGGCTCGCTTGAGGATGAAGTTGGGGTTGTAGATAATAACTTTAGAGGCAAAGTTTGCAACCTTTGCTTTCTAAGTTTATTAAATTCAGTTAATTCCATATCTTCATATCTCATCGCAGCAAGTTGTTTGACTTGGCTTATTGAATCAGCACCCATGAACAGGTCGTCAAACTGGTCTTCTTGGTGAACAACCTTTGTCAGCTTAGCCTGTTCCAAGGCAATGAAAGCAGCCTTGTTCGGGTCATAGAGTCTGTTGGGAATAGAAACTAGAGATAGCATTTGGAGTTTTGCTGCTTCCTTTTCTGCATGCTTATAATTTAGCAGCGTATAAACTCCAATTCTTAAAGGAAACGATGGCCATCCTCTCTTCTTCTCCTCTTTGAGAGTTTGGGTAACACCTTCAGACATTATCTGATAAGAGATTTCTCGGGCTAACAGTTTGTCTGGCATGTATACGGGAAGAACATGTGGCCTGGCCTTGCTTCCAAAAACTCTGATATAAGAAAAACATTCTTCGCCGAACCAATGGGCTACGGCTGGCAGGTCAAAAGAGGCTTCATAGGAAATCCTAGGGATAGGTCTGTCAAAAATAGAATAGTGAACGGGAACCATAAAACCATTGCAAATTTGGTACAAATGGTCTTTGTGAGAAGGTTTCCACAATTTACGATGATACAAATGAATAGGTGTTGGGTCATGGGTTGTCCATCTCCAACCAAGGACAGGAAACTCAGAATTAAAACAAAGGGCATCCATAATGTATGCAGAGTAATAAAAGGTGGGATTTTTCTCTCAGTGACTCTGGTTTTGGCCCTAAACTCACGAATAGCTAAGACCAACTTATCAGACAGGATAGTGGCCCAATCCATAATTATACTATTAACGGCCGCTTCCATTAAGGGAACCATATCAACATGGATATTTGCAGAATCATGAAATCCCCACAATCTACACATCATAATTCCAGCATAGCAGTAAGGTGAAGCCAGAGAGGCATTGGAGTACTTACCCGACATATCCTGTTTGTGTTTTGCTGGATTTTGCCTCCAATCTCGGAGAGGTTCGGCTGGTGATTCATTCTCTCTGGCAAATTTTTCCACAAATGCTCTGTTATAGACTTGCTCGGGATTGGGCAAATGATACATTCGTCTTAAGTCGTCAGGCTTGAAGGAGCCGAAAATCCTTCCATCCTTAGAAATGAAGGTTCTATTAGTGAGAGGAACTTCTTCAATTGCCCAACGTACCACATCAGTATAAGGCAAGACTTGTTCCCTGGCTGCTATTCTGTGCAGAAAAGAGTCAGCCAAATCTTTAAGAGTTGCCTCAGACTTTCTTAATTCATCCACACTTGCCTCCGTTACTGTCACTTCTGGTTGTTCTCCTTCTAGCAAATTGTATGTCCCTTGCCATGTAGTACCAGTAAGACCAGTGCATGTAGTATCTGAGATTAAGCCTTTCCTTGAAGGTGTAGCAGCTTGGCCTGAGGCGGGTGTCGCAGTAGAACCTGCCATCTTCTTGAACTTTTTTCCCATCATATTCAGACTTCTCTCGTTAGTCAAATTCTACACAAGTGCAAGAGAAATCGTAACAAAGAAATAACAATGACAATCCATAACGGGATAAATATATGATTTGAAGCGTGGCGAGATTATTCCTAAAAGAGGCTGCGGATCTAATGATTTGAGAAGGCACCGTAGATGTAATGATGGTGATTTTACGGCCTGCAGCTTCATAAATGACCATTACTTAAGTTATTAAACCGAATGACCCCTTAAAGCGTGTAATAGATTTTTTCAAAGGTCTAATCGTAATTGCTCGTTAATTCGAAGGGGCAAAGCTTTAAATACGCATGCATTACCTTATCCCTTTACTTAACGGCATTTTGAAATCTGTGATTTTGTCAAATCGATTTTAAATATAACTTTAATGCTTTGAAATAATTACCTTTTGGAACTGAGGTCATCATTAAGCGTCATCATATCGCATCGGAAGTGTGTGTGTGGCGTTATCACTTGGGAAAGTTCTTTAGCGAACGCCGATTGCGATATCGCATTCGGCGCGCGAACATAACCCCCAAATGTGTATCAATTGCTTTTAGCGAATGCCGATAGCGATATCGCATCGGGCCGGAGTGTTAAAGCATTTTTCACAAGACATAGTGCCATGCCGATAGCCGATCGCCGATATTGCGTCGCATCGGGGAAAAGGTATGTGCCCTTTTGTGTGTGCATTGGCTATTGCCGATGGCCGATAGCGATATCGCATCGGGAAAAACCAAGATGGCAACCGAACTTGCGATTACTTTTTTGGACTTAACCAAAAATTGCTTATCATTTGCTCAACAAGGGTTTTTTGCATAAATTCATTTGATTATCATACCTTATTTGAACAAGTTTATTAATGCCAATTAAAATTTTTAAAGGGACCCATTTCATATGTAAATTGTTTGTGATAAAAATGTTATGAAATGGGGGGTTGTTGTAGGGCACAACAGGGGGCAACCTCCAATAGAGCAGAGCTCGATTACAAAATAAGACACAATGCTTCTCGCAAGGAGTCTCTATCCTTTATATAGGATTCATACATGCAATACCATGGAGCAATACCATGGTTCTTATTAATACCAACTATCTAATACCATGGCCCATTTGCAACTAACTATGGTCCCATCATTAAATGTGGGTTAACCACTTACAATTACTAATATGGGCTCTATTGACTCTTTACTTCACTATAACTGTGACTCGATCCTATTACATAAATAAGGGGGTTAGGGTGGGACCCTAACATGCCCTCCCCCATAAGAATAGTCTTGTCCTCAAGGCTGAGGCTACGGAAACTATTGAAGAATAGTGGCTGGTTCCCAGGTTGCATCTTCCAGAGAGGTGTCTTTCCACTTGACGAGGACTTCTTTGATCATGCGGCCACACAGGTGTCATTCTCGTGTGTCCAGGACCTGTTCAGGTTGGAGCCAGATTGACCCTTCTTCATCCAGTTCAGGTAGACTGGTTTGAATTCTGCAATTGTTCCCAATCACTTTCTTGAGGCATGAGACATGGAAAACTGGATGGATTTTTTCAGTGGGTGGAAAAGCTAGCTTGTAGGCCACTTCTCCAATGCGATGAAGTACTTGATACGGTCCATAAAATTTTGGAGATAGTTTTTGACAACCCTTGTCTTTGAGTGATGTTTTCTTATATGTTTGCAGCCTCAAAAATACCGGATTCCCTTCTTGAAATTGGCGTTCTGAGCGATGTTGATCTACCTGTTGCTTCATGCGGTTTTGAGCTTGATGAAGATTCTATCTACGATGGGTGATCATGGTTGTGCGGTTTTGTAGGAGTTGATCCACTGCTTGTACCTTTGAGCACCCCTTGATATAAGAAGTACGGGAAGGAGGGAGTTGACCATAAACTGCTTCATATGGAGTCATTTTGGTGGTAGCATGATAGTTGGTGTTATACCACCATTCAGCTAGAGGTAACCACTGTACCCAGAGATGTTGATTTTCTGAAGTGAAACACCTAAGGTAGGTTTCCAGGCATTTTTTGACTGCTTCAGTTTGACCATCAGTTTGTAGACGATAGGAAGTACTGAGTTTTAGTTGGGCACCTTGTAGCCTGAAGAGCTCCTACCAAAAATTACTGGTGAAGACCGAGTCATGATCAGACAAAATGGAAGTGGGCATGCCATGCAATTTGAAGATCTGATCCATGAAAGATTGAGCGACCAAAGTCGGTGTAAAAGGGTGGGGTAGGGCACAAAAATGAGCATACTTAGAAAGTCTGTCCACAACCACCATGATGACTAACTTGTTTCCTGACTTTGGAAGACCTGTAATGAAATCCATAGAAACCTCCATCCATATTGATGTTGGGATGGGCAATGGTTGTAATGTGCCTGGTGCTTTGACTGTCTCTCCTTTGTGGCGCTGACAGACGTCGCATTCCGCTACAAAAGTAAGAATGTCCTTTTTCATGCCTGTCCAAAAAAATGATCTTCGAGTGTGAGCATACGTCTTCTGAAAGCTTGAATGTCCTACAATGGGGGATGAGTTCAACTCTGCCAAAATGGGGCTTTTGAGGGTGGATGTTGGTGATATTACGACTCTGTCCTTGTAGCGAAGAATCTCATCCTGCCACGAGTAGCCCTTGGTGGAATTTGGATCCGCCTGCAATTGAGTAATGAGTTAGGAGAGCCAGGGATGTGAAAACCATTCCCTGCGAGCCTCTTCAATCCATTCTGGAATGGGAAGGGAAATTGCGAGTAGGGTACCTTCCTCCTCAAATTGGCGAGATAATGCATCTGCTACAATATTTTCGCACCCTTTCTTGTAAATTATCTCATAATCATATCCCAGCATTTTGGAAAGCCATTTATTTTGTTGTGGTGAGGATAGGCGTTGCTCCAAAAAATATATAAGACTTTGATGGTTTGTGCGGATTTGGAATCGTCTCCGCAATAAGTAAGGTCGCCAGGTATCTACTGCATGTAAGATGGCCATCATCTCCTTCTCATAGGTAGATTGTCCCAGATTCTTCCCACTTAGTTGTTGGCTTGTGAAGGCTAAGGGTCGACCTTCCTGCATTAAGACCACCCCAATACCCGTACCCGAAGCATCACATTCAATGACAAAAGATTTGGTGAAGTCGGATAGTGCTAAGACTAGAGTGGAACACATGGCATTTTTGAGAGCTGTAAAGGCCTGTTGTGCTTCATCATTCCAGAGGAACAAATTTTTCTTGAGAAGGTGAGTGAGGGGCCTCGCAATGCGACCATAATTTCGGACAAATTTGCAATAGTAGCCCGTGAGACCCAAAAATCCTCTCAGGCTCTTCAAGGTCTTAGGTTGAGGTCAATCCTGCATTGCCTGGATCTTTTTGGGGTCCACCCTGACACCTTCACGCCCCACAATGTGGCCCAAATACTCAACTTCTTCCATGCCAAAAGAAAACTTAGACATATTAACAAATAATTATGCTCACGGAGCAGTTGCAAGAGCAGATCTACATGCTGAAGATGTGCGGCCCAAGTGCGACTGTAGATGAGGATGTCATCGAAGAAAACAAGGACAAAATTTTTGAGATATGGTCAGAGGAGGTGGTTCATAAGGTTCTGAAAATGGGGCATTACAAAGACCAAATGGCATGACCAAGAACTCATAATGGCCTTCATGAGTTCTGAAAGCAGTGTTTGGAATGCCGACTTCTTTCATGTGAATTTGGTGGTAGCCTGAGCGAAGATCAAGCTTAGTGAAGAATTGAGCCCCATTTAGTTCATCTAGCAAATCATCAACAACTGGGATGGGAAATTTATCTTTGACTGTCAACTTATTGAGGGCCCTGAAGTCTAGACACATACGCCATTCCCCATCTTTCTTGAGCACCATGACCACCGGTGATGAATAAGGACTAATGCTGGGATGAATGACGTAGGCTTCCAAAAGTTCCTTGATTATTTTTTCTATTTCATTCTTTTGGGCGAATGGATATCTATATGGGTGCACATTTGGTGGTTGGGCCCCTGGGACCAAAGTGATGCTATGATCATGTTCCCCTCTCGAGGGTGGAAGTTCATGAGGCTTGTCCAAGGATAATTTTAGGGGCGAATGTTCGCCCTTTGGCGAAATTAAGGGGTTTTAAATTTTTAGTGGGCGAATATTTTGTATCATAGTACATTTTTACAAATCACCTCAAATAGCCCACCTTATTCTAAGGGAGAGGGTAAAAAAGGTAAATTTAGCCCTTGAAATTAGGACTTACAACCTTCCATTCGCCCATTTTCAAGAATAGGTTTTATTTAAGTGAATCCATTCGCCCATTTTCAAGAATAGGTTTTATTTAAGTGAATCCTATGGGCCAAATACCATATTTATAAAAGAGGTGTGGTAAATTAATAAAAATATAAATAAATGAGAGGTATGGTAAATAAATAAAACATTTTTTATATTTACTCCATAAGTCACCTTATATACATGTAAGGGTGTAAACAAATAAAAATATAAGTGGAGGTATGGTAAATAAATAAAAATATAAATAAACTAGATGTATCATAAATAAATAAAACCTCTTTTTATATTTAGTCCATAACCCTTGTTCTATTTATGAAGGCTCAAGAAAGAGGTTTTATTTAAGTGAATCCTATGGGCCAAATACCATTTTTGTAAAAGAGGTATGGTAAATTAATAAAAATATAAATAAACGAGAGGTATGGTAAACAAATAAAACATTTTTTTATATTTACTCCATAAGTCACCTTATATTTACGAACACTCAAAAAATGGGTTATATTTAGGTGAAACCTATGGCCAAAAAACTATGGGACAAATACCATGGACTAGATTGTTATTAATACCATGCAAAAAACCATTATTAACCCTAATATTAGAATTAATAAAAATAAAAATGGCACATGGTATTGACCCATGGTATTCACCAAAATGGCACATGGTATTGACCATGGTATTCACCTGGAATGTAGCCTATTTAAATGGGGGAATTAAACCAGCATGTAGCCTATGCTAAGATTCACTAGGACTTTACAAAGTTTTATTATTTAGTGAAAGACTCGCCAAGATCTTACAAGATTTTATAATTGAGTAAAATATTCGCCATGCCTCGTGAGAGATTCGCCAAAAAATTATATATACATATTATATTATTGATAAAATCGCCTTCCATTTTTCCTATATACCATGGAGATTCGCCCATTTATTATATTTATAAATTTAGGGGGGGTTCTTAAAATTTTCCCTGGGCTTGTCAAAGACTGGCAGATGGTTATTTAAGATCTGTTGCATCTCAGGATGAATCAGAAGAGAATTGGGTTCAAAGGCCTGGATGGCATTAAATTGAGCTATAACTCCATGATGGCCCTTTTTTAACAATTTTTCCATCCGATGTGAGCTGATGATAGAGGGAGCTCCCGCCTGGAGTCCGCGCAGGGTATATGTGTGGTTGTTCGGCTTAAAGCTCATATATAACTCCTGGAAATCCATTGTGATTGGGCCAAGTGTGCGAAGCCATTCAGCACCTAGGACAATGTCACACCCTCCCATGTGTATGGCAAACATGTGGGTCTTTAACTGATAATCCCCCATTTGAAGTTTGACATTTTCACAGCGGCCTTCACATTTCATTGTTCCCCCATCAGCAATTTGGACTTGGAAGTTAGAAACCACTCGTACAAAACAATGCACTACTTCCGTGACTCTTTGATGGATAAAATTATGTGTACTTCCACTATCAATCAAGACTACTACTGGGCGATGCTTAATAAAACCTCTGATTTTGAGAGTTTGAGGCGAAGAAATCCCTGCCAAAGCATGCAGCGAAATAACTGGTTCTTCAGGTACATTGTCCTTCTAGTTGTCCTCTTCTTCCTCCACTGGTTCCTCAAGTGGTGGGGCTTCCTCCGATGAGCTGTGATCAGTAGCATCAATTTGAAAAAATTTGGGCTTCTTGCATTTATGCCCTAGGGAGTATTTTTCATCACAGTAGTAACATAAGCCCTGCTTTCTTCTTTCCGCCATTTCTGCAGGTGACACCTTTTGAACCTTAAGTGTTTGGGTAGTGCTATGAGCCTGTGGGGGGCGACCCTTGGCGGTGAAATTTGGGCGATTGGACTGGGCCGCTAACGCACGTTCTACTTCACGAGCTATCTTGCAAGCCTCCAGCCATGTTGGAGGGTGGTGCAGTCGGACGTGAGCTTGTATGGCCTCTTTAAGACCACTAATAAAACATTCCATGTAGAACTCATCTTGTAGACCTAAAGTACAGAAAGCTAAGGCTTCAACGGCTCTAATATATTCATCCACTGTTCCAGTCTATCAGAGCTTAGTGAGACGACCCAAAAAAGCAGAGTCATGGTCAAAGCGATCCATAAGCGCTTTTTTGAATGTGTCCCAAGTCAAGGGCCTTCCATAGCAACGTTGATGCCATTGCCACCATTGCCATCTTTCATTGTCCAAGTACATGCTCCCCACACTAAGCTGAGTGGCATTATCCAGGATGTAATTCAGATTGAAATATTGCTCCATTTGTGCTATCCATGCTGCCGGGTGAGAGCCATCAAATTTATGCATGTCCAGCTTGGGTGGTCGCAGACGGGATTGTTGATGGGTGCCCCAGAGGTGAAGAGAGTGGCTAGACTCACCCTCACTGTGTTCATTGCCAATATATGCCTCCTCGCGGGCTTCCGCCTTGCCCATAGAGAGAGTTGTAGTTATTTGCTTCAGCTGGTCTTGGATTTCTTTCAAGGATGCTTCAAGTTTGTCGATCTTCTCATTCGCCATAGCTTGAGCTCTAGTTTCTACCATGCACCGATCCGATGTACTGGAAATTTTGGGACCGCCCAAATTTTTTGGCTCTAACAATTGAATGGTACCACCTTGCTCAGCTCGTCGTCCTGATTCTGATGGGCTAAGTCACCAATAAGCGCCCTGGGGGGTCTCAGACTTTTTTTTTTTTGAAAACTCCTAACGGAGTTTTACTCCTTTCTTAGTAATACTGCAGTAGCCGAATCCCCAAAATGTCACTGCTGCCAAAAGTCCTGCGAAAATCACGCCCAGGTATAGGAACCCACACAACTACTCAGATCTGGATGGCGGATCTGATGGATCTGAGAGATCTGAATGGCTGATCGGATAGATCTGAATGGAAAAATAGATTACTGCTGCAGATTTGTTGCGGATCTGATGGATCTAATAGATCTGTATGGCTGTTCTGATAAATCTGAACTGCGGGACTGATTGCTGCTACTGCTGCAAAACCCCACTTGTGAGATCTGATCTAGCAGAGATTATGCGTGATCTAGAAATAGAGAAGGGAACTATGGTCTCGAGGAGTGTCAAGTGCTATAGATCGCAATATACATAAGGGTCTGACAGTAGTACTCGACCCAGTTTTTCAGGGCACTAACCAAGGAGGATCAACCGTACCCTTAGCCGTACAACCCAACTACCCTATTGTACGGGCGAGTAATCTCTCCGAGTGCTATTCTCGGTGTACTGTAGCAGCAAGACAAACGACGATTTATCTATGGCGAGGTTTCAAGGGAGCTATGGGGCTTCCGATATACCCAGAGGGTACTTGGAAGACAATCCGTGCACGGTTCTGTCTAATGTGTTACTACTCGAAGGGGTACCCACAGGGGTTACAAGGGAGTCCAACAAGCGTGACCACCTCTTGTATTTCCTGCGTGCCTGCCTCCCCAAATCCACAGGTTTATGCACTCAACCACAGATCCCGTGGTTTAAAGACGCCGGAACACGTCTCTAGCCAAATTTTTTTTGTTGCTAAAATTGGAGATCCCACCGGTCCTGGAAAGCGCTCTGATACCACTTGTTATGCTCTTAACCTGCAAGACGATACCAGAATACCAAATATGCGAAGCAATATACCCATAACATAGAACAGTGAGAAATAACAGCAAGTATTTTATTTTTCAAAAAGCAATGTTCACTTGCCTCTTTGAGGGGGCAACCTCCAATAGAGCAGAGCATGATTACAAAATAAGACACGATGCTCCTCGCAGGGAGTCTCTATCCTTTATATAGGATTCATACATGCAATACCATGGTTCTTATTAATACCAACTATCTAATACCATGGCCCATTTGCAACTAACTGTGGTCCCGTCATTAAATGCGGGTTAACCACTTACAATTATTAATATGGGCTTTATTGACTCTTTACTTAACTATAACTATGACTCAATCCTATTCCATAAATAAGGGGGTTAGGGTGGGACCCTAACATTTATGCGCAAGATGATATTGATGTATAACACATTTTGCATTTTTCTCATTTCAACCTACTTGTTTTGAAGAAGCTATAAAGAAAAAGGAATGGGTAGATGCAATGAATAATGAAATTGATGTTATTGAAAGAAATCAAACTTGGGATTTGGTTGATCTACTAGCAAATAAAAACTCTATAGGTGTCAAATGGGTTTATAAAACAAAGTTGAATGAGAAAGGTGAGATTGAGAAACACAAAGCAAGGTTAGTTTCAAAGGTTTTTCACAACAACCTGGCATAGATTATGGTGAAACTTTTGCACCTGTAGCAAGAATAGATAATGTTTGATTTGTATTGGTTGTTGCAACACAAAACAAGTGGCCTATTTACCAAATGGATGTAAATTTTGCATTCTTGAATGGCGTATTGAATGAAGAAGTGTATGTGGATCAACCACTTGGATTCGAAATCAAAGGTCAAGAAAATAAAGTGTACAAGTTGAAGAAAATGTTGTATGGCTTGAAGCAAGCTCCAAGAGCTTGGTACAACATAATTGATCATTACTTGTTGAATGATGGTTTTAGAAGGAGCGACCATGAACCAAATTTGTATATCAAGGAAGATCATCAAGGTAATATCCTTATATTATGTCTTTATGTTGATGACATGATCTATACAAGGAATATGTAGTTAGATGAATTTAAAGTTGCAATGAAAAATGAATTTGAAATGACAAATCTTGGATTAATGAAATATTTCTTAGGCATTGAAGTGGAACAATCAAATAATGGTATCTTTATCAATCAACAAAAGTATGCTACTGATATTTTGAAAAAGTTTAAGATGGACAAGTGTAAACTAGTAGATACTCCTATTGAGCTTGGTACAAAGTTAAGCAAAGATGATGTGGGTACTGCTATTAATTCCACTTTGTATAAGCAACTTGTTGGTAGTATTATGTATCTTATTCCTACTAGACTTGATATAGCATATGCAACAAGTTATATTTCCAGGTTTATGGAATCTCCTAAGGATTTTCATTAGAAAGTTGGAAAAATAGTTTTAAGGTACATTACAGGTACAACCACTTATGGTTTGTGGTACACAACTTCAATAGACAGTAAGCTCATAAGTTATAAAAACAATGATTTTGAATGTTGTATTGATGGATTCAGGATATGATTTTTTATTTGGCAGAAATTTGATTTCATGGACATTCACAAGGCAACCCATAGTTTCCTTATCTTCTGCATAAGCCGACTATGTAGTAGCAAATGCAGCAACATGCAAGTAGTGTGGCTAAAGAGACTTCTACTTAATTTTGGATATACATAAATGAGCCTACTTCATTTTTTTGTGATAATACTTCTTCTATTTCCATGTCGAAGAATAATGTTTTTCATTAAAAAAGCAAGTATGTTGATACTCAATTCTACTTCGTTCGTGAACTTGTTAAAATAGTGATGTAACTCTCAAATTTTATGATTCTAACGCACAGTTAGGAGATATCTTCACCAAACCTTTGGGAAGAGTCAATTTTGAATTTTAGCATCAAAATTTAGGTATTAAAATAATTTAACCCTTAAGATTAAGGGGAGTGTTAAGAATTAATCTTGAGTCTAATTAGATGTTTGCATAGGTGATTAGCTGTTGAGTCAATTGTATTAGTTGTGGATTTGTAACCATCAAACACAAGTACTTATTGGTCTCTAATAGAAACATTTGGATATAAATTTGATACCATAATTTGGTTGATTCTTGGGAGCTGCAGGAGAGCGATTCATTAGCCGCAAGAAAATTTGCGTTATAGCTTCACCACTGAGCTCATAAGTGTCCTCGGCGAGGTCGACGAAGTCCTCACTTGATGGTGTCCATCTTTCTCAGGGTTTTTCCTGGTTCTTACCTTTTTCTTCCTGGTCTTGTTCATTTCTTAACTATGGAGTTTAGACAAGGTCGAGGTGGGAAAGATTATAAAACCAGTTGCAGCGGTAAGCAACAGGGTTTGGGCATCGAATCTAGCTGTGTCAGCAGTCAGCACATACCTGAATGAACCAGATGTAAGCAGCGTTGCTGCAATAAAGGAAAAGGTATGGTTTCTAGCGAAGTTTATCAAGAAATTCCATGTATTTCAGGGTATAGTGCTGGGGTAAATTGTGAATTGGGGGTTTTTAAAAAAATAGGTTCTTTGAATCTCAGACTTGGGGGAAAATTTTGAATTATCATTTTTAAGATTAATACTATGTAGATTGCCTGTTTTGAGTTTTAAAACTTTTCATTTCATATGATTTCCTTTGTAGTTTCATTCTGGTCGCTTGTTCTGGTTGTCAAATAATATAAATGTTTGTTTGCGAATTATAGTCGCCCATTATCAGCAAAATCTTTTCATAAGGTTTTCCAAAATTTCCATTAGGTCAGGGGCTTTAGGGTGGCTTCTCCAAGTGCTTAAGTATCATTTGTCTCTCTGGACGAAGGCCTACAGTATTCCTTTTCCCTACTCCAACGGCCGAATGATTATTTACAAATATCTGTGTATGTTTTCACATCCTTCTATATCATAGTTCATTCTCACAGGACGCCTGTATCATTTTTTTTTAGCGGTGGCGGTCCAAATGGAGTAACATTTTCTCCATTTCTCAGCCCTGCAAGTTTATTGCCATTAGATTAGGTTCTAGCTGGTGGATTTGTCAAGACTGCTACTATTTTTGTTGCTGCGAAGGCCTTGAATCATAACAATAAAGACAACATTCTTCGGATCGCCTGGTTTTTATGGGAAGGGTCTCTACCGGTTTCTATCCATAGCTTTTTCCGGGGGCGTTAATTCAAATCATCAATAATATTTTAAGTCCCATTGCCCGAGCTAGATGCGACGAGTGTCCACATGTTGTCCAGTTGTTATTTCCATCTGATGTTTTCTCTGTCCCATATATGTGTATTGAGATATCCATAAGCTGTTGTAGGATTCGATGGCGTTGACATTCTCACCGTGGGAATTGCCCAGGTATATTCAGATGTGACATTTGAAGTGTCGACCTAATGACAGTAGGTATGTAAATACGGTTGTGGTACACCATACAGCTGGCTCGGGTTATAATATCATGTGAGCATACCTGGCCTGACATTCTCATATCCAAAGTGCAGTAGACATTCCCGAGCATGGGTTTCCGAGGGTGCTTGGGGTGTGGGATATGTAGTGATTACTAAAGGTCTCATAATTTGGACAATTAAGATAAACCACGTAGACTGATGGACCCTTTCAAGTTAGACCTTTCACTTCATGAAGCCTTTATCCAAGCCACGGTGGAGGCTGAGTCATTGTGTTGTGCTAACCAAAAAGTGATAAGGCAGGTGGCACACTCTCCTCGGCTGACAACCCTCGAGGACAGAGATGACATGTAGTTGGAAGCCAGATATATGCCACATAATAACTTCGGGAGGGAAAAGGGTGGCAGAAGAAAGGGTGGCAGGAAAAAGCGTCCCATTAAAATCATGGCTCCTGCTCCTATTCTCTCCTTCAGTCAAGATGTGCTCCTTGATCGAATTATGAGTATCCGTAAGAGGGCTTTTGAAGGAAGGTGGTATTTTTCCGAAATTGAAGAAGTCGAGATGAGGTAGTGGTTGGCAAAGAAATGGAAAATTCTGCTGGGGTATGCTCCAATGGTGGTGAAGCTCATGGGAGGATGGTATAGCTTCCACTTTCTGAGTGAAGATGATCTCCAGAAAATTGCAGAAAGGCCATGGGTCAAGGACCGTGGTTTCTTAGAAATGTATGCATGGTATGTGGGCTTCAATCCCCTAAAACAAACACTTAAGAACAAACTTATATGGGTCAAACTTCCCAGTCTTCCACTGGAATTCTAGACAAAGGAGATTTTACTGATATCGGAAATGCCATAGGAAAATTTGTATATGTTGATCCTCAGTTTCTGCGAGCTAGGGATAAGAGGATTGCTTGGGTCCTTATAGAAAAAGATTTCAGTGAATCTTTTCCTGATCACATTGAACTGAAGTGGAAAAATATCAATCTCACTCAATGCTTGGAATTCTGGGGAATTCCATTCCAGTGCCTTAACTGTCACCAGACGGGACACTTAATTGAAAATTGTCCAAAAGTAAGAGGAGGTTGGCGGTTGTTGAGGGACCATAAAGGGCCTCACCAAAGGGTACAAAAGGAAAACAAATTAGAATGTCTCTCTCTGTGCAGAGGCTATGACATCAAACAGAATAGAAAGTCTTCGGTCTCAGGTAATTCTAGTCACTCAAATCAGATATTCTTTGAACGTTCTCCTAGAATTATAAAAAATACATCAGCTCCTAATCCTATTCAAATCAAGTCATCTTCCTCGTTGTCGGAGCAGTCAAGGTTCCCATATAGCAGTTGATTCATCCAGTAGAGAAAACATACAAAAATTATCATCTCTAGTATTTTCTCAAATCCCGTTATAGGCTATACATAATATGAATAATATTCCATCTACCTTATATGCAACTTACACTCAAGCTCATGGGTTTTACTCACCAGCCACTCAACCCAACTCTCCAAAAGATAAAGAAAAGGCCCTTGCTCAAATATCCACAGTTTCCTCTCCTATTAATTCCCTTGATAGTGATCTAGATTTCCTTCTTCAAAGGAAAATTCTTGACCTCAAGTCACTTACGATCCATAAGCCGAAGGGATCTGGGTCACCAGAAATTAACCCTACATCTGCAAGAAATATTACTGTTAGAATAAAAAACAATAGAGGCAACAAATATTTTAGAGGCAAACCTCGTCAAACACATACTACCTTGACAAATTCGCCATCACTCATTGATATTCCTATTTCATCTCCTATCTCTCCCAGGGCACTTAGAGCATGCATGCCCTCCAATAATCCCAAATGAACTCAATTCTATCCTTGAATATAAGGGGTTTGGGGGCCCATCCAAAATTCCTCGCTCTAAGAGATATTTTCATTTCATCTAAATCCAGCATAATTCTTATCCAACAACCAATGCACTCTGCTGTCCAAACTATTAACTATTTAGGAGGATGCTTCCCACATGGTATATTGTGGTAATAAAGCCCACTAGAAGATCTGGTGGTATTTCTGTTCTCTGGGACCCAAGGGGGTCTAATTTGAAGGACTTTTCTTGTTCAATGGGTATTCTCCTGGTTGGTGATATCAGAGGTATCCCGGGAAGATAATGTATTCTTAATGTATATGCACCTTATAAAGAGAAGGAAGGGTTTTGGAATACTATGGAGGTATTGGGGATTCTTAATGCTCCTTCTCTAATTTTGGCAGGGGATCTTAATTGCACCATAGGTATAGAAGAATTGTGGGGAAAAACTAGGGTGGAAGACAGAATGGCACAGAAGTTAAGAGAAATATTTCTTGTTCATAATCTTGTCGATGTCTGTCCACTCAAAATGGCCCCCCCTTGGGATAATGGAAGATGTGGTAATAAGTATATTGCTAAGAGACTTGATAGGTTTCTCGTCCATGAAGACATGATAGAGAAGATGGGGGATGTTAGTTCATTTATTGTTGAAAATTATGTCTCAGACCACCGCCCAATAACTCTACTTTGGAATAATTCTGATGCAAGGTTTGGCTTTCCTTTTAAGTTCAACAAAATTTGGCTTGAAGATCCAAGTTTCGATTCATTAATTCGATCATTCTAGAAGGACAATAGATCCACACAGGAGGGCATTTTCAGCTCTAAAAATTTCATAAATAGACTCAGACTCCTCAAAACAGAAGTAAAACAATGGGAAAGGAAGAAGAAGAAGGAACTGAGAAAGGAATTGGCCATCATCGAGGAGGAGTTGAAGGTCCTACATAACCAAATGAATGTACATTCTCTTCCTCCTATAGTAAGGGAGAAAATCCATGCTTTAGAACTTGGGAAAAAGAAAATTCTTCAAATAAGGGAAACGACCTGGAGACTGAAAAGCAGAGCTCTGTGGATTAAGGAAGGAGATAAAAATACCAATTTTTTTCATCAATTTGCTAATCATAGAAGAAAACTAAATACAATTTGGCAAATAAAGGATGGTGAAGGAAACAATTTTAATAAGCATTTGGATATTTCATCTCTGGTGGTTTCATATTTTAAGAAAGCATATAACAAAGTGGAAGTGGGGGATGTGGATGCTCAACTATGGGCAGTTGAAGAATATCCCAAAATGTTTAATGAAGAGGATAATGTGGAACTGTATAAGGAGGTTAAAGAGGAAGAATTGTCATGGGCCATTAAATCAATGAAAGGCGACAAAAGCCCAGGCCTAGACGACTGGACTGTTGAATTTTTTGCTCATTTTTTAGACATTTTTCAGGAAGAACTGCTTCAGATGGTAGAGGAATCCAGGTCTAAAGGATTTATACATCCTTTGTTAAACTCCACTTATATCTCACTTATTCCTAAGAAATCTGTGGTGGAAACTTTTGCTGATTACCACCCTATTTCTTTGTGTAATCTAACATATAAGATTATAGCAAACATAATGAAAATTTCTTTATCTAAATTCATCTCTCCTGAATAATATGGATTTTTAAACAATAGAGTAATCCATGATGCTGTAGCTGTTGCATAGGAATGTTTGCACAATATTAAAAAAAAAAAAAAAATGAATGTTGCGGTGATGAAGGTAGACTTAAAAAAGGCTTATGACTGTGTAGATTGGGGATTCCTAAGAATGGTGCTGTTTAAAGTTGGAGTAAATTTAGAAATGACTGAATGGATCATGGGGTGTGTGTCATCAGTTTGATATGCAATTATAATTAATGGTTTTCCAACAAAATTTTTGCTGCTGGTAGAGGTCTTAGACAAGGATGTGTTTTATCCCCCCTTTTGTTTATCTTGGTAATGGATGGATTAAGCCTAAAAATAAGAAAAGCAGTGTCTACTGGAGATTTTGAAGCATTAAAGATTAGCAGTCGTGTTACAGTCTCACACAACTTTTTTGTGGATGATATTCTGTTGATGGGTATGGTAAACAGGTTTAAATGGTTATCACTCTCCATAATCATAAAAAAGTTTGGGGTAGCCACGGGCCTTGTTCAAAACGAACAGAAATCTATTATTCTTTATGGATCATGCGCCCAGGATGATATCTCTTTTATTCAAAACTGTTTTGGAGTGAATGCAGAAAATATAGAAAAGGGTATGAAATATCTGGTTTATTGTCTTAACCCAAGTAGCTACAAAAATGCAGATTGGATGTGGCTGGTGGAGAGATTCTATCTGAAGATTAAGGGGTGGGAAAACATATGTTTATCTATGGGAGGACGTATCATCCTTACACAGTCAGTGTTGCCTCAGCTAGGGATTTATTGGGCACATCTTTTTTGCATTCTGCAAATGATTATTAATCTTCTGAATCAAGAAATAACAAGTTATATATGGTCTGGTGCTCAGGAAAACAGGTATCATTTAGTGAAGATGGAAAAGATCACTAGACCCAAAATATTGGGTGGCTAGGGTATTCTTAACTTAAAATTCTTTGGATGGGCTCTTATTTTGAAATCACTATGGAGGGGTATCAATAGTTGAAGTATTTGGGGAGAGCTGCTCCAATCCAAATATATAAAGAATAAGGATTTCTCCTTTTGGTTTAGACAAGGAGAAATCGGGAAAAAAGGAGGCTCACAAATCTGAAATGGTTTTCGGAAGGTCAAGAATATTCTTTTACAAAACATAATGTGGTTGTTTGGATCTGGTAATAGTATTATTGTAGGAGCAAGTGAGGGTGTTCCACGCAATGTGGAACTGATAATGCATCTGAATAGAAGAGGCTTTTTTGTCTTAAGTCCATTGATCTGTGAATGGAAAGGAAATATTCCAATATGGTGCAACTTCTCCCAACTGAATTTGGCTAATCAGTATAAACAGGTTTGGTTATAGCTAGTAAAAACATTAAAGGAGACAGGGATAAGTTATGACAGCAAAGGAGATTGTATGACATGGGCTGGAAAGAAGATTATCTTAGGAGAGGTAGAGGTGACATCATGTTACCTCAAAATTTACATGAAGGAATTTCTGAATGTTGAATATTGCTGGTTTTTTAGCTTTTGGAAAGTAAATATTCCAATTAAAATTGTAACCTTCCTCTCATGGCAGAACAAAAATCTTACATGGTAAAACTTACAAAAGAAGAACCACCATGGCCCTGGGATATGTTATCTATGCAGGAATAATTCTAAGGACAATGAGCACTTATTTTTACATTGTCATAGATTTGTTAGCATTTGGAAACACTTCACAAACAAGAGGCAGATTCCATTCACCCAATTTAATACAGTTGAGGAGTGTTTAAAATGGTGGAGCATCGAGCAGGAGAATGCGTGCTTTGGTCATTTTCTCGGAAACCTTGAAAGACCAGAATCATCTAAATAGTGGGAGGTATTAGAACAGAATGAGAATACCAAGAAAAGAAAAAAGAAAGAAAAAAGAAGAAGACATAGAAGGGGAGAGTCCAATTATTAAACTATTTGGTGGGATTTTTTGACGGAGGAGTTCAAGTAGGTAGATGTGGGAGTGGCTTTTGCTTAAAATTGACAGAAGAGCAGAAATTTTGGAGTCACTGGTTTGGGGGAGAATGAACAAGTATGAAAGCAGAAGCTGTAGCTTTACGGGGTCTATTATGGTTTATCAAGTTCTTGGATATCCCTCAAGTACAAATTTTTGGGGGTTCCAAATGTATAATAGACCATGTTAATGAGAAGAACAATATTCAACAAACTTCACTACAAGGTTGGATGAGACTTGTAAAATGTATTTGGAGTTCCTTTCAGAATTCTTCCATTGAGTACATCAGCGTTGCACATAACAAAGTAGCTGATGAATTATCTAAAAAGGACTACACGACACAGAAGAAGGTATGCACATCATGATGAAAATGGGAGCACAGGAGACAGAAGTAGAAAATCTAAAAGTGTCGGGATAGATCACCGAAGCTAGATCAAAAAGGAAGAACCTCATAGCAGATAAGT
Source organism: Pinus tabuliformis (assembly GCA_031772625.1). Taxonomy (NCBI): domain Eukaryota; kingdom Viridiplantae; phylum Streptophyta; class Pinopsida; order Pinales; family Pinaceae; genus Pinus; species Pinus tabuliformis. Next base: position 339,266,573 of record CM062820.1, read on the forward strand.
CCAAATCAAATTTCTCTTTTTTTTTTAAGAATTGTATAAATTTTGTATCTAATTTTTTATAAAAATCATATAAGAAAATAATACTTTAAGTATGCTATCTTCCACATTTTAGACCTTGTGTAGATTGCAAAAATGGTAGAGAGCAAATAGTACCATTATGTTGTAACTCTTAGACAATAGTACAAATGGATGTAAGCGGAGAAGTTTTTTCCCAAAGTATTTTATCAAGCTGTGTATTTCTTAAAGTTTATGAAGATAATTTATCCATCATAAAAATGTATTGTTTTATCCATAATGTTTTTATTAAAACAAACTGTTTTTTTCTTGTTGGAAAAAAATAAATTTGATACCATAATTCATGTCTCTATATTATATTTGTATTTGTGTCTTGCTTCTTTGTCCATATTTTGTAAGAAGATCACAACACAAACCACATTCTTGTATTTCATTGTCTCAAAGCAATATAAGGCTTTAAAACTATTCCAATATTCAGTACAACAAACTCCCACCAATAAACAATTATTAGAAATCAATTCCATTTATTTTTCAAATACTTCAGAGGGACACTCATGGCTTCTTGCATACAAAACATCATGCAAATAGCGCTTATAATAATGCCCAACAAGGCTATAACATAATACAAATGAAAACTACAGCAAGAAGTCATAACTGTAGAATATGAAATGACTTATTTCCAGCCAAATGAGAAAACAGTACTATGAAGAAAAAAACATATAAAAGATATAACAGTTAAAAAACACAGTGACTGTGTGAGCCAAGAAATGCTGCAAATCTCATCTATTAAATTCAACTATAAACTACATTCTTAAATAGTAAAACTATTACTAAAATATTTGTCAATCAACTCTGCAATCAATCTACTGGCATTACAACGAATTTCCAGCAACTTCCAGCACTGACCATCCTAACAATCTGAATCTGCTGCCTACTTTGTCAGCAATTTACATAACTAATTAAGCATTATTCCCAACACTCCCCCTTAATGATTAATGAGGATTTACTATCTTATCTCGTAAAGCCAAAAACTGATCTTTTGCAACTGCTTTAGTGAATATATCTGCTAGTTGATGCTGAGTATTTATATGCTTCAATTCAATCTCCTTCTTCTGCACCAAATCTCTAATGAAGTGATATTTCAGGTCAAAATTCTTTGTCCTGCTGTGATGAACTGGATTCTTTGCTAACTTGATGGCACTTACATTATCACAATAAATCACTGTAGGTTGAACTTGTTTTTCTCCAATTTCTTCCAAAATTTTTCTGAGCCAAAGAGCTTGTGTACCTGCTGAGGTAACTGCAACATACTCCGCTTCTGTGGATGAGAGGGCAACAATGCTTTGTTTTTTTGAGCTCCATGTAATCAAACCAGAACCAAAAGAGAAACAATTTCCAGATGTGGACTTACGGTCATCAAGACTACCTCCCCAATCTGAATCACTAAATCCAACAAGATTGAACTTTTCAGAAGAGTAGTAATGAATACCAAAATTTAGAGTGCCTTTCACATACCTTAAAATCCTCTTGGCTGCCTTCATATGTATTTCAGATGGATTTGTCATATGCCTTGAAACAAGTGAAACTGAATATGTAATATCAGGCCTTGTGTGGGTTAGAAATATCAAGCTTCCCACAATACTTCTGTAAGTTTTCTCATCAACTAAATCAGCACCATCATCTCTACATAACACCTCTCCATGAGCACTTGAAGTAGGGGATGGATGACAATCAAGCATATCAAATTTATTTAGCATATCCTGTGCATACTTTGTCTGACAAATGAAAATCTCATCCCTACTTTGATAAACCTCCATTCCTAGAAAATATTTCATGATGCCTAGATCTTTCATCTCAAATTCATTCATCATAGCAGCTTTGAATTTATCATTCATCTTAGAACTACTACCCATATACAATAGATCATCAACATACAAACTTATGATTAAAATATCAATACCTTCTTGTTTGCAATAAAGGGTAGGATCATTCTTACTTCTCTGGAAGCCATTGTCCTGAAAGTATCCATCAATCCTTGCATACCACGCTCTTGGTGCTTGCTTAAGGCCATACAAAGCCTTCTTCAACTTGTAGACATTATTCTCCTTTCCTTCCACTTCAAAACCTTGTGGCTGCTCCACATATACTTCCTCTTCTAAGTACCCATTCAAGAAGGCACTTTTCACATCCATATGATGTATGCTCCACCTTTTATGAGCTGCTAATGAAATCAACATTCTAATGGTCTCCTGTCTTGCTACTGGTGCAAATGTCTCTTCATAATCAATTCCATACTTCTGTGTGAATCCTTTAGCAACTAATCTTGCTTTGTGTCTTTCAACACTCCCATCACTGTTAAATTTAGTCTTATAGACCCATTTGGTGCCAATCTTTTCCTTGTCATGTGGAAGCTCTGTCAACTTCCAAGTGTCATTCATTTGAATGGAATCCATCTCTTCTTGCATGGCTTGCATCCAAACCTCATTAGTACATGCATCTTCAAAACATGATGGTTCAAATTCAGCCTTAGCTAATAAAGCAAAATTGACTATCTCACCTATTGGGCTTTCTTCATGTGCTTGATTTGCACTCCTCTCATAAATATCACTCAATCTTCTTACCTTCCTTGTAGAACTTGGAGAAGAAATGGGACTTGAACTTGAAGTTGAAGAAATTGATGAAGGGCTACTTGGTGGAGTTAAGCCACTAATTACAGAAACATTAGTTGGCTGCTCATTATCATTATCAACAATTATATCATTCAAAACATATTTTGTCTTCTCAACATGGCCTTTTTGATGACCATAAACTCCCCCTTCATAAAAAATTACATCTCTTGAGACAATAAGCTTGTTAGTTAGAGGATTATACAATTTATAAGCCTTGCTTGTCTCACTATACCCAATAAAAATACATAACTCACTCTTTGCATCTAACTTTTTTCTATTCTGATAAGGTACATGCACATAAGCCAAACAACCAAAAAATTTGAAATGATTAACATTAGACTTTTTTCCATACCAAGCTTCATAAGGAGTCATATTTTCCAGTGCACTGGTGGGGCTACGGTTCAGGATGTATACTGCTGTAGCAACTGCATCTCCCCAATAAGTGTTGCTCAATCCCTTAGTTTGTAGCATGCATCTTGCCATTTCAACCACAATACGATTTTTCCTTTCAGCTATGCCATTCTGCTGGGGTGTGTATGCTGTAGTATGCTGCCTCCTGATGCCATTCATATCACAATAACTCTTGAAATCTTTTGAGCAGAATTCTCCTCCATGGTCAGTTCGCAAACATTTGATCTTGCACCCTCTCTCATTTTCTACAAGGGCTTTGAACTTCTTGAATGTATCCAAGGCTTCACTTTTGGCCTTCAAAAAATATACCCAACAATTTCGTGAGCAATCATCAATAAAAGTGATGAAATAGGATGACTTACCCAAACTCTTAGTATGCATAGGACCACATATGTTTGAATGAACAAGCTGAAGTGGGTGACAAGCCCTCCATGCACTACCCTTTGGAAACCTTTCCCTTGCATGCTTTCCTTTAGCACATCCTTCACAAACCTCCTTATGCTCTTCTACCTTGGGCAAACCAGAAACTAATGCATGTGAGGTTAGAAAATTCAAACTGTGAAAATTTAAATGCCCATACCTGAGATGCCATAACCAACTTGAATCCTCATAAGCCATATTAGCAAGATTGCTGTTATGTTCATCAAACCTCAAGGGAAACATCCTATTTCTTGTCATAGGCACAACAGTGATCACCCTATTTCCCTGATTCTTATCATAGATAGTACATGTCTTATTTTCAAAGACTACTTTATAATTTTTCTCACATAGCTATCCAACACTCAACAAATTATGCTTCAATTGTGGATTATAATAAATGTCATGAATACTCTTTATACCTTCTTTTGTTTGGACCTCCATAGCTCCTTTGGCAGCAACCTCCAATGATTTATCATCACCAAGCTGGATCTTGGATTTGAAACTTCCATCCTTTGCTGAAAACAACTTCTCATTCCCTGTCATATGGTTAGATGGTTAGAGCATCCAGAATTTAGGTACCAAACATCTTTACTAGTATTTTCACCTTTGGCATAAGATAAAAATAAGTGATTTTGAGGATACTCACCACTTTCATGAGCATAATTAGCATTTTTACCTTCTTTCAATCTGCATTCTCTTTCAAAGTGACCATACCTGTTACAATGGTAACATTGAACATTTCTCTTATCAAATCTACCTCTACTTCTTCCTCTGAAACTACCTCTTCCACTTGAGCCACCTCTTCCTCTACCTCTTGAATAATTTTGGCTTTGCCATTTACCTTGACCTTGATGGCTTTTGGTATTGCTGCTACTTGCATCTTCATTCTTTGTAATTTGTAATTTAGAGGAAAAAGCTTTCTCTACAGCTTCAAAAGTATCCTTCAATCTTTCTTCATGAGACATCAAAGATCCAACCAATTCATCAAACAGTAGTTTTGTTAAATCCTTACTTTCTTCCATGATTATTGCAACATGATTCCATCTATGTGTTAAAGACCTCAATACTTTTTTAATTAAAACTTCATTACTTACAGCTTCTCCAAGTGTAGCCATTTTGTTAACCACATCTTTGACTCTCACACAATAGTCAGTGATACTTTCAGCTTCTTGCATCTTCGAATTCTCGAACTCTCGACTCAATGTCTGAAGCTTGACCACCTTAACTTGATCACTACCTTGGTAAGCTTCTTGTAGAGTCTCCCACGCAGCTTTGGCAGTTTTTGCTCGAGATATTCTTGGAAATAAGCTCCTATCAAGAGCTATCTGAATGTGAAACAAAGCTTGAGCATTCTTCTTCCTTGCTTCCTTTCTTGCTATTCTTTCATTGGCTGTAAGAGCATTCCAATAAGCTGGCTCTTCATATCCTGATTCAACAATCTCCCACAAATCTTTTCCAATAAAAAAGGTTAGCATCTTAATGCACCAATAATCATAATCGTTGCCATCAAATTCTTGAACTAGCATCTGGTAAGAATTCGACATGATTAACTTTGGCGAAATTCCAACAATACAGCTTTAACCCAAAAAAATTTTACCTGCTATGATACCACATGTAGAATATGAAATGACTTATTTCCAGCCAAATGACAAAACAGTACTATGAAGAAAAAAACATATAAAAGATATAACAATTAAAAAAAACAGTGACTTTGTGAGCCAAGAAATGCTCCAAATCTCATATATTAAATTCAACTATAAACTACATTCTTAAATAGTAAAACTATTACTAAAATATTTGTCAATCAACTCTGCAATCAATCTACTCGCATTACAGCGAATTTCTAGCAACTTCCAGCACTGACCATCCTAACAATCTGCTGCTTTAATTTTACAGACAACACAAAATCTGCTGCCTACTTTGTCAGCAATTTACATAGCTAATTAAGCATTATTCCCAACCATAACAACAGGTTACACATCATTAATAAACGACCAGAAATCTCCCTACCCTAAACTTCTCTCGTGGGAAAAGATAAAACAGCGGAGAGGCTACGGATTAATATATGAGAGTATGGTGTAGATGGTTTGCAGTAAGGCGAGTACCAGTCCAATAATTGCCCCCGCCAGAGCTAGAAATTTCAATGGCCACGAGAAATAGGCCGTCTTAAACTGGGTAAACCAGACCTTGGGGTTACTGTCGTAGTGCTTCATCACATCATCTTGCAGTTGCTGGAAGATATCTTTCTGGGGCCGGGTGACACCTTTGCATAGACCGTTGAAGAGCGCCGCAACCTCTGCCTCACTCCCAATGTGGTTTTTAATGATTTCCTTTTTACTTAGCAGAGCCACGTCTTTTTCTGAGTCGACCAGCTTGTTCATGAGACTCAAGTAGCAGGTAACGTAATTATCTTCAGATGGCTTGCATAGCTCAAGAGCGACTAAGTTACGGAAGAGTACCTCTGTGTGGTCCGTAACATTGATCGAAGGAAGATAAATAGTGGCTTTTTTCCGATCAAAATTAATTTTCTTGATGCCTCCTTTGCATGACTTAAATTTGATGCCAGCATTACTTAATTCTACTGCAGGTCAGGATGGATGACTTTGTGGTCCTTCCCTGAAGGCGGAGTGTCGATTTGGGTTGCAGGCTCCTCAGCATCGTGGGTAGGCGGAGACACAATGAAGCTGTGCAACAAACCCAGCAAATGATGACCAGGCTGCCGCGACCATTTTGTGATATCGATTTCATAATCGAAAGGGTAGAACTTGGTCTTTAGAAGTTCCAACAGCACATTGGAAAGACATTTATTCGCTTCACGGACCGAGAGTAGCTCCAATTGGAGTAGGTTTCGGAGAACTATCAAGGGGATCTGATTTTCCAACATCAACATGTCATTCAGTATATCGAATCCAGTAAAATAAATCCTATTTTTATAAAAAATAGGTTCATGCTTATCACTACCTTCCCCAATTAACTCCTCTCCACCCAGAGTCCTCAATATTTCGAGAAGGAAGCAACCGTCCAAAGTAAGCATCACAGCCAGGCACTCTGGCTTGCACTCAATTTTTTCTTCGTAGCTGTTCTTGATATTTCCCACGTCCTGGAAGATCTTCTCGATTGCACGAAAGGAGAATTCCATATCAGTGGCGTCCCTCTTATTATTGAACCTCGTCATCATTCTATTCAAAGCTCTCACAATCTCATGGATTGAACGAAAGGATAACTCCATATTATCTGGATTAGTGGCGCCCCTCTTATTATTGAACCTCGTCATCATTCTATGCAGAGCTATCTTTTTCTGAATGTCCATGCGAGAAAGTTGTGCTCTGTTGTAATGATATGGACCCAACTAAACGATTTGAGGGACATATGCTTTCCTCTTCAACTGTTTCAGGAAGTTAGGAACTCTAAATATCGAGACATCGGACCGCGGCAATCTGGCTTCGGGATAGCATTCCTGTGGGATATTAATATCCCCTGCTTCTTTCCTTATCCATCTTGTCGCTCCTCTATCGTATGGTATTTCTTTATATAATCGCCTTAGCCATGTTTCCGTTTCCCTATCGGCTTGTTTCAAATCATATAACAGAGGGGATAGCAAATCAGAAGTACTCGCTGGCGCTTTACATGGTAGCAACCGGCTGAGCGATGTCCCCATATTTGAGTCGCGCAATCAGACTCGACCTCTGCAGCGCCGTTAAATAATTGAGATAGAGCATCCCACAAACGGTATCGTGTGTCGTCTCACCCAACTGCCATCTAATACAATGATTTATGGGCTTCATGAAATTTTGATATCATTCATTACAATCTCCATGACAACTTTTTGATATCATTCATAACAATCCAGATTACGTGCCACCAACTACTCAGTAGACAACTTTCATGTCGCTATTAGGATCGCCACACTCATATTTTTTTTCTTGTTAATTGTGTTGGAATTATTAATTTTCATTGTGCATTGAATTTTTCTTTTGTTTATAATTATTTTGCTTGCTTGCTTTGTAAAATTATAGGTTATATTGTAATTCCTCAGGTTAAGTCGATTGGAGTTCCCAAATATTCGGAATGCACCGACATGGGCGGTCAAAAAATTGGCCGCACCAATGTCATTCAGGGAATCTGCAATGGACTTAAAAGATTGTTTATTGTAATGATTTTTGGTTAAATTATTTTGACTTTTTAATTTTTTTAAAGATTTATTATATTATATTGTAATGTTGCTTTTACTTTTTCAAAAGATTTATAATATTTATTAAAAAATTTCAATCTTAAAATATTAAATCAAATATTTTAAAAATTAAAAATTAATTGAGTAACAAAAAGAAGGGAGGTTTTAGATTGGAAGATCTGGAACCAGAAGTTGTGGAGCTGCTAAATATTTAAAAAATAAAAAATTAATTTTTAAATTGTAAAAATTTAAATTTTTTTTATTGTTCAAATGTTACTAATACTAATTATGGGGTTTCAAATCACAAAAAAAATTATTTATAAAAATTAAATTTAAAACAAATATATAATAACATCAAATGTCTATGCAATTAATTAAGACCGTCGCCAATAATCAATTAACAAAAATTGTAAATACTTCTATTAAATCAATTATAAATATTTTAATACTTTCAATATTTATATTAGTTATATTATTTTAAATTAATAAACTGTTTTTAAATTCATCATGACTCAATCCTCCATGATAATTATTAGTACAATATCTCATGATAGACATCTTATATATATTTTTTTCTTTATTGACGACTTTTATTTGGACAATTCCTAGATTGATTTTTGGGATTTCAAAGGATGCTCATTGTGCCCTTCGAGAATATTTTAGTAAGTGAAACCATAGACATACTTCTTCCACCTACTTCATTATTGTGACCAAGTACAGATCATCGATCGCATCAAATTGGTTTTTAGTATATAAGTAAATATTTTCAATTTAACTGAGATTAACAAATCATTAAAATCAATTTTTTAAAAACATATCAATAATAACATTATCATATATATTTAATATTATATTTCTACAATAATATTATCATATATATTTAATATTACATTTCATATAAATGTTTTGATTTGACATAATCAAAATAATGTCTTATTTAATTAGGTAACTATTTTGTTATGAAAAAAATGGTTATATATATATAATTAGTTTTAAAATATTTTATATATAATATATAATTTATAATCTCTATATTTTTACATCATAAATTATTATTATATAATAAATACAAAAATAAGTTTAAACCTATTATATTTTAATTATTTTACAAAAATGTACATATTTTCTTTTAATAGATAAACAAATTTATTAGTAACTAAAATTTAAATTCTTTGAAAGAAATCAACTATTTGATATTTTAATAAAAGTTTCAATTGTCTTAAACATATTTAGATAATCTTCGGCAAAATCACATAATCAATCGTTTGTCGACGCGTTTCGAACCAACGAGACTCCAACTGCTATAGGATAACGACTAGTTTGACCTAATGAACCTGGTCAAACCACTCAAATAACTAATTAATATTTCAAGAAATAGTTAAAATAGGTAAATGAAGGAGTTTTTTTTTTTTTTTGTTAATTCAAGGATAATATTAATATTTTAATTCTAATGGTCATAATATATATTCAATATTATTCAATTATTATTTAAATAAATCAATTTAAAATTCGATATATTAATAACATTACTAAGAGAATATTTTAATTATAAGGTCATTATATATATTATTTAATTGCTTTATTACTATTATATTACTAAATAATTATTATTAATAATATATTTAAAGATATATAATTGAATATTATTTCAATTATCTACATGGTCATTATATAATATTGATTTATTATTATTCAATTGCTATCTAATTATTATGTAATAATGCGCTACTATTTATAATTTAGTTATAATGGATAATTGGTAATAATTTCTTAATGGCCCTTAGTAGGTTAGTTTTTTATTATTTAAATATAATGGTCAGTAAACCTATAATATATGCTTATTGAATAATCTATAACTACTCACTAACTAAACAGTTTCTTATCCTAAGTAACAGCCAAAATTAAGGATAAGGTCCAAGAGTATTATTCCTTTAATGGTCAAATAATCCATATTAGTTCAATATTTTCTATTCAAAAATAAATAATTACTTATAGGGTTGAATGATTATTCTTAAGAATATAACTAAAATCATTCGTCAATCATAATTTAACCTTAAAATCTAAGGTAAGATTATTAATAGTCAATATTCAAATTTTATTTATTCAAAAATATTAAAGTTAATTCTGTTATAATACTATACTAAAAAAGGGGGTCGTTTTAGACATTAGTTAAAGGGAAACTCAATTAATCATAGAGATAATTATCAAGGTATAATTAATAAATTTATGAACATAATAATAATAAATGCCTTCATAATTAGGATAAGGTTAATACACTGATAAGCCCGAGACTGATTCCTAACTCTAATAAAACTCCAAAATGATCGGACCAAATTTGCTAAAAGAAAATAAAAGGAAGGGGAAGAAAGAAACCTAAAACCAAAAGACAGGGGAATGAGGCGGCTAGGAAGATAAGGCTGGGACCCAGCAACTGCTGATCTTCCATCCATCATCCCTATTAAGATTAATTGGCCTTTTCTCGATCTCCAGGGCCTCTCTGAATTTTCGATGGTGAAACTGCGCAACTTTGGCAATGACTTGAGCCTCCTCTATGCATACATGATGCATAGTCTTCCCAGCATGCTCAGCCAGGGCCGAGGACTTGGTCCTACCATGTCTTAAATCCGCCGAATGCTCGCTGATCCGTTGATTGATAGAGCGACCAGTCTCACCAATATAAGGGGTCCCACATGAACAAGGAATGACATAGACGCCCTTCATGTCCTTAGGGTCAATCGGGTCTTTCACAGACCTGAGGGAGCCACGGATAGTATTGAGAGGTCTGAAAGTTGCGGGAACATTATACTTCTTCAGAATCCTCGCAATCCTGTCCGTGGTTCCTTGGATGTAAGGAAGATTCACACCCAAGAAATGATCACTAGGAGCCTTTCGGATTGAAGGCTCCTTCTTGGCCCTGAGGAAGGCTTTTTGACCGAGGTGCCTCTTGTAACCATTCTTCTCAAAGACTTCTAGGAGGTGAGCCTTCTCCGACTCCAAGCTCTCTTCATCCGAAATTCTAACAGCACGGGTGGCAAGCGTGCTAAGAACCCCTATCTTCTGAGCGGGGAAATGATGCGAAGAAGCATGCAAGTATTGCTCAGTATGCGTCTTCTTTCTATACACCTGATGAGAAAAGGAACCACCCACCTTCTTAGAGATGAGAACATCCAAGAACGGGAGACAACCATTATCTTCTTTTTCCATCGTGAATTTAATGGCGGCGGACTGGCTATTGAGGTGACTGAAGAAACGATCCAGCTCTTCAGGCCCATGAGACCAGACCACACCAGTGTCATCAACGAATCTTCTCCAAAGCTTTGGTAAGAGGCGAGAGGAGGCCAAAGCCTTAGACTCAAAATCTTCCATGAAGAGATTAGCCACGACAGGGGACAAAGGGGAGCCCATGGCAACACCGCAAGTCTGCTCATAGAATTCTCCCTCGAAGCTGAAAAAGGTAGAGGTAAGGCAAAGTTCAACTAACTTAGCCGTATCAGGGTCAGTTAGCTTATTAATTACCTTTATGGCCTCATTGATAGGAATGCAAGTATAAAGAGAGACCACGTCGAAACTTACCAAAATGTCCTCGGGCTCAAGAGTAATCTTCTTAAGATCCTCAATAAACGAAGCTGAGTCTTTGACAAAGGACTCAGTCTTCCCAACCAAGGGTCTCAACTTTGCAGCGAGGAACTTGGCGAGGAGGTAAGTCGGACCACCGATGGTATTGACAATTGGTCTCAGGGGGACCCCATCCTTATGGATTTTAGGAAGACCATAAATTCTAGGAGTGATGGGGTTACCCTCAATAAGTTTCTGAGCTAGAGGAATCGTGGAATTGCACGACTTGATCGCAAGAGCGACCGCTCTGGAAACCTTTTTGAGGGGATTCTTCGAAAGCTTCTTATAACTACCACTGTTACAAAGATGGTCAAGCATCTTATCCCTGTAATCTTTTCTATCCATGATAACGGCAGCCCCACCCTTATCAGCTTTTAAGACCACGACTTCATGATTCCCGTTCAGGCTCTTCAAAGCCTCAAATTCAGCCTTGCTGATATTGCTACGGGGAGGCTTAGCCCTCCTCAGGGTAACGGCACAATCTTGCCTAATCGTGTCTTTAATCTTGTCAGGAAGGTTCTTAATGCCATATTCCACATCGCAAATGATGTCCTCAATCGGGATTTTTCTAGGAGCTAAGGCAAAATTAAGACCTTTCCCTAGGAGATTAAAAACCGCAGGTGGAAATGAAAAACTGGACATATTCACCACCTTATTGTCCATAGGCCGGGACCTTGATTTATCCACCGACATACCTTTAATATCAGCCTTACAATAGAGGCTATCAGCCCCATCCAATACTTTACTATCATGAGACCTCTTATTATTATGTACTTTAATACAATTAAGCGCAACGCCTTCATCCTTATTACTTTCAAATAAAACCGCTTTGTTACTTTCCTCACTATTGTTAATAATATTATGTTTAATCATTTCATTTTTATCCTTAATACTATCAATTATCGTTTTGTTACTCTCCTCACTATCGTTAATAATCATATTATGCTTAATTATTTCACTATTCGAATTTACATTCATATCATTATTATCTAGCTGCCTATTATTATTCAATGCAATATTAAAGACACCGTTAGGCGTATCAACCTTATTACTATCGAATATATCAGCTAAACTCTTACGGTTATTTGTCTTAATTACACGTTTCTTAAAACCGCTATCCGAATTCACTGAAGAACTCAGAATCCGGCTCTTATTATTACTTACCTTAATAACATCACAATTAGGAATATCGATAACGATAGAATTGTTACTTTTACATAAACCAGTTATATTGTTATTACGCTTATTCACCTTGCTATCCGAGTTAACATTAACGCTAATGTTCTCGTCCGAAATTAGGTTTACAGTACTTAAAACCTTACCCACGGTTTCATTATCTATCGACACGTTCTCATGGAAAAACGAACCTGGAAACAACGACTTCAGCATAACCACGTCCGGATCAGAACGGCTTGACCCTTCTTCGCATATCCGCTCATCTTCGTTCGGATCTGACACCACTGACTTATCAACCGAAACAGAACCGTCATTCACCGAGTTAGCTGCAACAACGTCTGACAGCTGCGAACGGCTTGGAGCGGTAACACTCGAACCCGCTGCTTGGTCTAACAAACCTACAGGCCCTCGGTCACCGCAGACTGCTCCAAAGCTCGAAACCAGGCCGCTATCCACACCATTGCTTCTTCTCACCAAACCAGAACCAGAGGCTGGCGGTTTAAGATTATCAGAAGAAGAACACCTTAAAACCCAAGCCTTCAGGGAGGAGACCTGGTTAAAAGAGACCCGACTGTCTGAACCCCCATCATCGACCAGATCTGACTCCGGAATCGGACAGCGCGAGAGTTTATTATACTTCGCGGACTGCCTGAGCTTAAGGAGCTCTTCCAATCTCAAGGATTTCAGTGCCGAACAGGCATCAATCCTGGACCAGAGAGAAGCAGGAAACAAATTCGCCAGCTCCAGATGAACCGATAGAAGAAATCTAGATCGAAGATCCAGATCCCTCCTAACTCTGCTAATTTCAGATCTGACCAACCCTAAGCTAGCCTTCAGAAAAACGCTATGATTTTTAGGAACATTGAGATTATGCTTAATCCGGGCAAAGTTTGGAATAACCGAGGAGTCTCTGCAACGTTTAAGGAATACCAGATCCGATTTCAACTTAGTGACCTGCATGCGTGACCGCTCGAATAGATGAACCTTCTTAGCAGCGGCTTCTCCGTGCAGGGAAATTATTAAGGAATTTAGACTTCTGTGATCCATAACTTGTTTAGATAATCTTCGGCAAAATCACATAATCAATCGTTTGTCGACGCGTTTCGAACCAACCAGTGTGGTTCATCGTCAGTACAAGATGAAGATCAAATCAGGCTTAGCTCGATTAAATAGAGTGTGCAGAGACTCCAACGGCTATAGGATAACGGCTAGTTTGACCTAATGAACCTGGTCAAACCACTCAAATAACTAATTAATATTTCAAGAAATAGTTAAAATAGGTAAATGAAGGAGTTTTTTTTTTTTTTTTTTTTTTTATAATATAATATAACATGTTACTTATATAGATAAAACTATATATGACAAAGATAAACTAAAATCAATATAATGACATTTTAAATTTAAGTTCAATATTCTCATTTTTGTAAATTGTAAAAAATAAATAAAATATAAATATATTGATAAATTTAAAAATATCACGTCTTAATTATTTGATAAAGATAACAAGTTAAAAAATTAAAAAAAAAAATACTTTTAATAAAATCAAAACTTAAAATTTCATTTGTCTCAAATATACTTAATATTATATAATAAGTTATTGGTATAATTAAAACTACGAATATTTAATAGTTAATTTAGAATAAATAAAATATTAATAATAATGTTATTAATCTAAGTTTAATATTCCATCTTTGTAAATTGTAAGAATAAGAAAAATATTGAAATCCAAACAAATTGGACTTTTAGCATAGAACCATTTAAGAAATAGACATGTATTGTTTGGACTTTTTCCTATGTCTTATATTGACATCATCTAATTCTTCATTGTTATGAGGATTTTTCAAATAACATTGTTTATATTGATGAGAGTGTGTTTCATGATAATGCATATGTCTATATCATTTCAATCAACTACTTCTATAAATTACTGATAGTCACCCTGGTCACAATTGGCATGGGTCCACCAATCTTTAGCATGGATGGATTTTTTACCCACAAGGTTTCAAACTAATAACCTCAACAACTTGTCACTATCTATTCTAACCCTATGAGCATGTAGGTGACCATTTTAATTAATTCAATGTTCCACCTTTTTTTAATATAGCAATCTATATTATATTACCTTATAATTATTATCAAGTGGATTTGCTAGCAATTAATTTTTGCATAAGAGGCATGTACTAAGCAACATTGTTGCATGTTATACTTGTTTATTTATTTTGAGGTTTGTTTCACATAAATTTTATTTAATTACTAGTTACACGGTAGGAATATGCTACGAAATATATTTAATATTGGTAAAATAGAGAATGAGAATTATTTTAAAGATAGTTTTGTTTTTTTATTAGATTTTTATTATTTTAAGAAGTGTATTTATTTTGGAGTAGTTAAGCCCATAGGCATGTTAATTTTGAAATAGGATTTTTAAAATTTTAATTTAATTATCGATATGTATTAGGTAGATTGTAGGGATTTAACTTCCATGGAATATTATGTAATATTTTTAGTAGTATACACACATCAGAGATTGAGATTATCTACAAAGTAGTTATGCCCGGTTTAACTTTTTAATTAGATTGATTAATTAGAAAAATGTGATATAAGCAAATGTCATATAAAATAAGTTATGATTTTTTAAGTAGATAGTATGGATAAGTCATGCTATTGTAAGAAAACCTACATATAAATTAAGAATGTCCATGGTAAATTGGGTTTGAATCTTTATGGTTAAATATATATATATATATATATATATATATATATATATATATAAAGAAAGAAAGTGATAATTATGTATTTTGGAATAGGTTTCTGAACTTTAATTTAATTATCAATAGTTATAATTATGTGGACCGGAGAGAGTTAATCACCACAAAATATTCTAGAATATTTTTCAAAGCAATTATATTATTTTTTCCCATTTTATTAAATTGATTAATTGAAAAGAAAATTTCATATTATTTTAGTGATTTTAATTAAATTGATGTATTATTAGGGAAGTGAATTGATGTTTATTATGAATTTATGCCTATCAATATTTACCAACAAGTTAATTTTTATAATGACATTAATTTATATAATTTCATTAATTATATACATTTCTTAGCTAAATTTAATTTTCAGTTATTTACTTAATTACTACGATCACAAATTAAAAAAGGGAAAAAAACAAACATTAGATATCATTATCATTTATTCTAGTGACAACCTTCTTTTACAGGGTAGTCTAAAAAGTCCACAAATTATCCAGCAAAATAATGGAAATTCCTTCAAGATTATATAAAATCTTAGAATTTTTTTTAAAATACTGTTGTCATACTTCGCTTCAAGATTTTTGTTGGCCAGAGATTTTTGATGGTGCTGAATCTATTTCCACATTCAAACACTATTTCAAATTCTAACAAAAAAATCTATCCTCACCCAAATAATTTGTGATATGGGTAAACCCTCTTTAATACATTTTCTAATTTTAATTAGTGTGCCACCACCAATTTTATATATTCATTCCCATCGAAATTTAATACTTAACCAAACCACACCTTATTCTCAATGTGTTAATTTTTGACTTAATGAACACGGAAAACTTTCATATCATCGATCGAGATTTAATACCTAAATAGTAACAACCACTAGGGAAAAAAACAAACATTAGATATCATTATCATTTATTCTAGTGACAACCTTCTTTTACAGGGTAGTCTAAAAAGTCCACAAATTATCCAGCAAAATAATGGAAATTCCTTCAAGATTATATAAAATCTTAGAATTTTTTTTAAAATACTGTTGTCATACTTCGCTTCAAGATTTTTGTTGGCCAGAGATTTTTGATTGTGCTGAATCTATTTCCACATTCAAACACTATTTCAAATTCTAACAAAAAATCTATCCTCACCCAAATTTGTGATATGGGTAAACCCTCTTTAATACATTTTCTAATTTTAATTAGTGTGCCACCACCAATTTTATATATTCATTCCCATCGAAATTTAATACTTAACCAAACCACACCTCATTTTCAACGTGTTAATTTTTGACTTAATGAACACGGAAAACTTTCATATCATCGATCGAGATTTAATACCTAAATAGTAACAACCACTTTTTTTATACATTCTCTAGCTTCATTTGTTCACATAATGCATAGAATCTCCACGAAAAACTTGTGTATATCCATTTATATCCAGATTCATTGAACCCTTTAGGGTTAACTATCAGGAAAACTTTTATATCATTTTCATTCCAACCAAGATTTAATACTTAACAACTGGTTATATCATTTTCTTTCCCACCAAGATTAATTAATACTTAACAACTGCCACAGCGCTTTTATTCATGTGTTAGAGGACGTTGTTTTTACCTAACGGAAACTCCTATTTCATAGACCATAGAAAAGTAAATGCTCTCTCACATGCAAGGCAAATAGCTTTTGTCTTCTCTCCAGGCTGCTATCTAGATTCGCGTGCTGTCACTCAGAGGGCTAAAACTATTTACCTTGCATGTAAGGGAGCATTTACTTTTCTATGGTCTATGAAATAGGAATTTCCTAACAACGACACCCTAATGACATCATTTTTTTTTTACTTAATGAAGTTAGTGATGCCATCTCTTTTTAAGTGACACCAGATAGATACAATCTCCACTTAAAAAATCTTATAAATCTTATAGCATTCATTCAATCTCATTTTCTACATTCTCACGTGTAAGTTTTTACTTAATTACTACGGTGATCCGTAAAATCGCCATCAAAAACTTTATCATGCGTTCAAATCCATATTTAATACTCAACGATTGCCACAACTCTTTTGTAATCCATATTTAATACTCAACGATTCCCACAATTTTCGTGAGTTTATCCAAATCTATCCAAAATGTTTATTAATTTTATTTTTCTTATAATTAAAAATCATATTTTTTATTTTTAACTTCTTAATTTTCTATTGGTTCAAATGATTGATGTCACATTGTACCCTTCGTATAAACTAATTACATTTTAGTATGGTTCATATATTAAAAAATGATTTTAAAATTTGAAAAAAATATAATTATTTTATTGGTCACTAAATAGAATCTGATATTCTCTAGTGAATGCTATGAGGCCTTATATAATCTTACCATGTGTATCAAGAAGGTTTACCGACCCAAGCTTTGCAATCTCACAAATGCTTGAAGGAAGGCTTAAAGACTTGGACTCTATACTACCTCAACTTCCACAATGCTCCTGTCATGCAACTACAATTGAGGGTTATGGACTTCAAGGCAATTTGTAGATGTTCATTCTGCAATCTAGTCGTCACTACCTCTTCATTTCCTTATCATTGTTGCAGCATTATTCTCCATAATTCATAGTTTGAGCCATATAGAAAATGTCACTTCCGATAATCAATGAAAGACGTATATGGTGGATTCTAAATCTAAGGATCAGGCATGAAGGGTTTAAAAGGGAGGCGGAGGAGTCGGTTGAGAGAGGAGTAGAGCTTCTAAATATTTACAACATTTGCTAGTGCCCATCGCTACAATATTCAATGCCACTATGGTAAGTCTTTCCTTCAATTGACTTACATCAATTAATCAACGCTTGTAGTAAATAACAAATATAGATCTTGAAGGATCAATTTAGCTTACTATCTTAACTAAAATTTAATTTTTAAATAGAGTTTTATGGATAGGTATATGTAGATCCCTACATTCGGACTCACATTTGAAACTCTTTGACACAATCTCTATAGAACTCAATTGTGAATTGTTCTAATCCAAATCCCCAATTATTCTTTCATTCATCTACACTTCATCTCTGCACCGTTTGCACATGACCACCCTATCATGTAAAATTTTCTTCTAACTTCCCTCAATTAGAGGTCAAGGGCCAAACCTTACCCCATTCACCATATTCACGAATTCAAAACCTTACCCTTGAATTTTGTAGTTCCTTGTTTGCCCTTGAGCTTGGAATCCATAACCCATACTTTCCTTACAAAATCCAAGCACGAAGGCAACACATTTTCCATCTAATGCTTATGATCGGTATGATTTTGATTCTTAGCATACCAACTAGTGCTTTGTGTCTTCTTACTCTAAGCCTAGCTTAGTTCCACTAGTTTGTGCTTCTTTTTTATCTATTTATGAGGGAGGCAAAGAGATACAATATGAACTAGCCATTTTATGATCATGATGTTTCTTCAAGCCCACAACATATAGATTACTACGCTAGTTGTGATTCTAAGTATAAGCCATCATGTTTCCCTTCACCTTAATAATGAAACACCCTACATCATAATTTCCTTTTTAATGTAAAACCCACCATGAGTTTTGATTTGTCACCGTTATTTTCACCATCCAGTCTTTCTTTGTAAACTAGGGCTTATAACCTAAAGTTAAAAGGCTTGCTGACACAAAAGTCATGTCACAAGCCTACATCTTGTGCTTGCATTTTCCATCATGAGATTTTACATGCCCAAGTCTTTGCATCAAATTGCAAAATAATTATAACATATCCTATCCTATAATCTCTAATATTTTCCAAATCAAGAAGTTAGCATAGGCATAAATACAAAGATACCTAAACTGTGTGAATTTTGAAGATAAAAAACCAAGATACCCGGTTGTAAAACCCCCTAACTAAAGGTGTGAAAACTTACAATCAATCCAAGAGACCAAGATTTCAAAGCACTACAAAATATATTAAATTCTTTAGAAAACTACTTAAAAATAGAGTGCAGCGAGAAAAGTCAGGTCCCAGTAAAATCAATTGGATTTAGAGGATGATAAAGGTCTTAATGTCTGGATAGAATTCTCGTGCATGCAATCAATATTTGGGGATAAGAATACCATCTCTTGCCATTCAACAAGGCCATTCAAAAAATCTTGTTGGGATGCAAAAGTGGGTTGGACTATTAACTTATTTGCATGGGAAAAGAATAAATGTACACGATCAAAAGAACAAAGTGCAACGTCATTGTTATTAAATATATTATCTTATTTATTATATATTATGTCATTTTTAATAATTAAAATAAATATAATATGTTATTTTTTTATTTCAAAAGGTTGAAGATGTATGTGGATTTTTTAAAAATAAATTATTAATAGTGATGTTCAAATTCTATTGCTTCTATTTCTCTATACTAGCCTTGCCTTCTATTCCTTAACTCTATTCCTCTATACATATCCCTATACTAGCCTTATTTTAAATCATAATGGCCTAAAGAACCTAACTCACCAACTAACTTTAGTTTGAAGTGTCAATTCTTTATTTTATCCCTTCATTAGTAACTCAACATTATATTTTCTCATTTCCATTTCTAATGTTTCTACATTATAGTTAAAGCTAGATCTTTATGAACAAAGTATTTAACCTTTCCCATTGAATGTGATTTTAGGTCTTGGAACTTTCATATAGTGTTTCACTCAACCTAACATTCTATGTTTTCATTTCTATCTATAAATTTTCTATATTATATTTAGTATTACATTGTGAAAATCTAACATCCTTATGTCCAAACTAATTAACCTTGTAAACTAAATTTAATTTTAAGTATTGTCACCTTTTGATATGATTTCCTCAACTTAACAAATTATGTTTTTTAATTTTGATAATATTACATGAAATTCTATTTTTTTTATATGGTTTGAACCAACTCGTAGTTTTTCTACTTGCCTTGACCACAAGCCTTCATTTATCATGACTTGAGTGATTATTGGTTTACTATGAACTATCATCATTGCAGTTACAGAGATATGGTTTCCTTCTCATGACTTAAAACCATTACATTGATATCATTTGACTAATGTACATACGCAAATAAAAATTCCTTATGCACATTCATCTCAAAATAATCTAAGTCATTTAAAAAATGAGTCCATCATTGAGAATTACCATCAAGGATATCATCGTTGTTCTTCGGGATCTTATGCAATTTTATTATTTGTCGATTTTTTAGTTGTTGCATCTTAATTTTTAAATACATGGTATTACTTTCACTACTTATTTTATCTTGGTTATATTGTTTCATTCTACATTTGTTTACGTTTTTTGAATTAGATTTCTTGGATTTGTTTCATAATATGAAAAGTGAGACAAAGAATTACTTATATTTGCATCAACTGGTTGAATTGAATAACCTTCTTCTTCTCGTTCTCTCAATATTGCTCACCTTTTCCTCATCCTTTCTCTAGAAATTTTAGTCTTCCTCTTGGTTTGACACTCGAGCCCCTTCTGAGAATGGATTCTCCAATTGCCCATTTTTTTCTATCCATCTATCTGTAATTTCCATGTTCTATGTTATTTTTCCATGAAACCTCTCTTGTGTTTAATGTCCTACAATGTTTGGTTTTATCTTTTGTTGGGTGGAAAAGGAGCTCAGTTGAACTCCTCATTACATGTGTAAATGAATACTTGGTTAGTGGAAATTTATGACTAGGAACATTTAATCAAGCTATTGGCTTTGTAACAATGTTTTCTTGTTGGTGTTGGTGGGGTTAGCGATTAGAACAGGTCAATCGAGCTTTTGAGCATTACCAAAGAAAACAGTAGTTTGATCGAGAGTTTTCTTTAACCCTGCCAATAGCTTCATTGAAAGTTTGTTAAACTCTCAATCTAGCTATTTCAAATTTTAAGAAAAGATCTTGATTGAGTTTTTTAAGCATTCGATCAAGTTGTTGAGGGCCTAAAAAACAAAGTTTTAGCTCCTCTTCTACATATTTCTCTGCAACACCATCTTGTAGCATGACAAACTTAAGGCAATATTTTTCCTTAGGTGGTGAAGTTGATCACATTGGATTCGTGAAGGAATCCTTTATCCAATGGCATATGAGTTTGATATTTTCAAATTCATATGATATTTTTCATCTAATTTCTTTTAAAACTTATTCTTGAGTTTTCTTTGGACAATTTCAAAGGGTTAAATGAAAAATCAATAACAAAAAATATACAAAACAAAAAAAATTCAAAAAATCACATTCTCTTCATTTATGAGTCCTCTTCAAAAGGGTACTTTTATTTTTTGAAGTTATTTAAATAGTAGAAAAAAATAATGCACTAATGCGTGTTTGAAAAATGTAATTCAAATATTAATTCACTAACTTCGAACAATAATAAAATATAATTTCGCATAAAAAAAATGAAGTTTCAATATGCATAATTTAGTGATCTTTGTGTAGATCATGCTATTACACACACACAAACTAAGTTATTTCACTTACACACATAAATACCTATTAAGATGTGTGGAAAATTGCAAGAACAAGCATTTAATTTAATGGAAATTTGACAGATTATATGACGCTAACATTTTTTCAAAAAAAATATCTCTAGGACAACAACTTGATTCTCCACAAATTGTATTTTTACTCCAAATCAAAATTTTCAAAGTTTGTATGAATTTTGAAGGCTTCAATTCGATAAGAGAGTAAATTCGAAATTTCATCACCACATTTGGCACAAAAGTGTAAACCATCTTAATGGATTCACCTTGCATTCTTTTTCTTAATCTCTATAAATTGTGTGAATATGTCTTGACTAGTTCTTGCATATGATGGTGATTGTTCATGAGTTGATGGTAAATGTTCCAAAGTAAACTAAGGCTTGACACATGATGTGACATTTTCACTAGACGTATCAATTTCTCTTGCTACATCATTTGAAGTTGAAACCTCTACTTCCTCTATTCTATGCCACTTTAATACTTTGAAATCCACCCCTCTGATTTTGAACCTCACTCTAGGATATCTATGAAAGATATTTTCAACTCCTTTTTTGGTTGGGGAGTGGCCAACACATTGGGTTTAATAGACTTCTAGGGTTCTTTATCTCTTGGGATATACATCAAAATATCTTTCTCCCATGTTTCCTTGTTGCCAAACTTTTCATTTAAAGGCTTTGATAGATGTGCATAATCTGATAAACCTTGTTTAAGCCTCAAAGTCGAATTTTTTTCAAAAGGATCATAGTTCCATCCTTTTCCCTTTTACAACTTCATCTCTTGCAACATGATTTCCACCTCTAGATCTGCTGCTCTCGTATTCACTACAAATGGTCTAATCTATGCCTTTGATTTAAAAAGAGTACGTTTCTTTCTAGGTAGAAAACGAAGTTTGTCTACATTTAAAATTTGTCTGATGAATTCAAGCGCAAAAATCCGAACACTAGTACAAAATGGCTAATTATTTGCTAAAACAACGACTAAAGTTTGCATATAAATGACTATTTTTCAGTCGGTGACCAATAGTAGCTAATTTACAGTACCTTATAATGTGACCAACTTTTAGTCGTTTTTAGCTTAGTCATTAATTGATTGTCTCAATTTTAACATTTAACAGTATATTTAGTCATAAATTTGGTCATTATTTTAGTTATTGATTTAGTCATTAATTGCCATAATTAATGACGAAATATACAACAAAATATATTCCTATATGATCATTTGAGAAAACCAATTAATGACCAAAGAAATATGACCAAACTGTTGGTCATGTTATAAGATACTGTAAATTAGCTACTAATAGTCATATATATGCAAATTTTAGTCGTCATTTGAAACCAGTTAAAGACCAAAGAAATATGACTAAATTTTTGTCGTGTCATAAGATACTATAGATTAGCTACTAATAGTCGTATATATGCAAAATTAATTATTTGCAGCAGTCATTTATATTTTTTTGGTAGTTTCATATTCATTATATAAACGACTAATTTAGTAGTTTATATTCATTTCATTTATTTTCATTAATAATCATTATAAACGAATAATTTAGTCATATATTCATTTTATTTGTGTTCATCGTTAATCAATATAAACTACTAATTTAGTAGTTTTAGATAGATTTTATGTGTTCATTATTAATCAACATAGATTAATTAATATGATTTTGCGACTAAATTAAAAAAATCATACAATGTGAATTGGTTCTATAATATGAAAATTCAAAATTACATATGTTAGTTAAAATACTAAACAATATCAAGTGAAACTATAAATAATTTCAACCATAAAAATTATATTATCTAAAATGTCGAATATTACAATATGAGTTTCCAGCTTAACATTCGCTGGACTACAATTTACACATGAAATGTTGTTTCATCACTATAAAACATTATCATTGTGTTGTCAATTCATTGCAGGGGAATTCACCAACTATGAAGACTTGAACATCAGTATCTATGTGTGTGTCTTATGCGGGATATTTTGTTTAAGGGTACCACTAGACTGGTTCTCTTCTCTCTCTTTTTGCATTTGTCGCTCAAGTGTTAGTGTTCTCCTCTTTCTTCAAATCCTGCTAGTTACCGTCAATAAGAAATTCCTTTTCTGAAAACAAAAGAACCTAGAATGCAGAGTGTAAGACATGAAGGACGATGGACGCTAGAATATAAATGAAAGTAGACTATAAAGGATTTATATTACATATACTTCAACATCAACAATGTTAAAGCCATTCTTCCCCATAAGAGTAAGAAACTCGAACAAGTTTTCTCCAGTTTAGTGATAGTGACCAGATGACCTGTATAAACAAATTAAAGTCACCATAGAAAAGAACACCTTAGTAACTTAGTATTCAGCCTTCAGGGAAAGATTAGGCACAATCATGCCAACTAAGTTACATGCTAAAAAGATCAAGCTATAAATAACTTGTTAAGACAAATAATCTGAGGTATGATGTCTAATCCTTGTCATTTTATTCACAACAATAGTTTGTTGTCTAATGCATGAACTTGATCAAGTATATAAACAACATGTTCTCAAATAACAACATGAAAGTAAACTTTTCTAATAATCATGAAAATCTTTCAATTCAAAATAGTTAAAAGGATTTCAATCAATATCGTGTAATATTAATTTCATCTTCAAGCTTTGGTTGTTGTTTAAACAGACATAATACCAAGTACTTTCAATTTTATAGTTAAAATACAAAGAAAATCGAAATAAACGTTCAAAATACAATCAAACAATAAAGAGAGGATATCATGGAATGGACATTGCAATTAAAAAAAATTGTTTACCTGTCCATCGATAAAAATTGTTTATCACGCATTCCTAAAACATTTGCTTGCCCAAAATAACCATGATGTGAAAGAATCACAACACTAAAAACAATAGAAATACTTACTAGAAACATTTCCAAAGTTGATGGCTGAAGTGCCTGAAGGATCTCCAACAAAAAATGAATCATATCCAAGACATGATCTCTATATTATCTCCCCATAATTTTTCCAATCACATTTCATGTAACCTGCCCACACCAGAGTCAAGTAACAATCAAATGAAGGAATTGACATTTGTTTTTATCTTTTATATGTATAAACTTTGAATATAATTTTTTTTGGTAACATATTAATTCGTATGTAAATCCTTCTGGCTGTCATGATAATGTATCAATCAAGTAGAACATCAGAAAAATTGACCTCAATGAGGTCCTCTAATAATTTCTACAATATCAATATTTGACTTGTTGTGATATCTTGGATAAAAAAAAGAACATATCTACAAACGAAAAAGCCATATATTACTTATGTTCAAACTATGTATATGGTGTATTCTTAGGTAAATTTTTAAGATTTCCCTCTATCTTTACCAAAGTGGATTGTAGTTTGGTTAAACTCTTTATCCTTTCATTCAACATCAATTTTTGCAAGATAAATGTCACACATTATTCTTTCCCATTTCTCAACATGCTAGATATGATAAATTGAAAGTCACATAAAAGCAAGAGAAAACCATTTTATAACCAAAACAAATAAACAAACATTGCCTCTAATAAAACTTCACACCTCAGAAATTACTCTGCCATGTGCTTCGACTAAAGGTGATATTCTTTTAATCATCTTTAGGTCATATTTAATGGGATATTAATATTTTTAACATATTTTCAATTTGGTGCTAAAATAAATATATAAATCCAGGTTATTATCAATGAATTTCAAGTATAATTGAAAAAAATAATGTCATTATAAGGTATGGAGAGAGAAACATCTTCATAACTAGGATTCTCTATTTTAGTTTGGTTTGAGTTGAGTTGGTATTTGAATATATAGTTTTCTCTACAGAAGTGAAATGTAAAGATGAGAATTGAAATAACCCTGTGAATTTTTAATTAATTCATATTATATATCTCTAAAATAGTCAGGACATCCTTCTCTGTTATTTGATAGAGATTTATTGGCATAGAATAATAATGAATTAACTGTCAAACACAATGATGCAATATATTAACCAAGGAAAGAAAGTTACATTGATTTGGTATTTGTGTTCTCGAAGGAAATCCAACAATGGTTGTGTTCTTTCTTTATCATGAAATAGTATTGAAGACAAATGTTGGTTCAGAAATTAAACTCTGTTACCAATAGGAGATGGTCGTGTTGGGTAAGGAAAGGATGAATTGAAGGGCTCAAGGTATAGCTACAATACATAGTTATCCTTGTCACTATAAAATACAAAGTTGTCATCATTTTCTTATCTAGGTAAAAAGAAAAGTGAGTTTGTATTTGTGCACTTATGATAGTATATGAAAAAGAGAGCACTAGTGGAAATCAAAGTGTGTTACAAGTCCCATCATTCGACCCAATATAAAACTTGTATATTCAGTTGTTGACTATAGTGGAAATCAAATGTAAAACCAACTCAACTTGATCTTTACATGACATAGTCGTAATGAACTAGTACAATAGAAGCATGCTAACTCATAAACAAGAGATGATAAAAAAGAATTATGAAACATTATTTCCAGCCACATAATTGGCATGAATAAAATTTCCAGAGAATTCATCCAAAAAATGAGAAGAACTTATGGCAAAAGAACATGTCATTAATGTTTTGTACCCTCTTTAACACATGTAGCCTTGGGAAGTAGAGGAGGCCAAATGTAGTAGGATTCCAATTGTGTGGGATATAAAAACATAAATGTGGAAAAACACGCCTGCCAATTCACAAAATCTCATTCTAAATAATAGAACATGTTGAGGATAGTAATGATGAAAATAGATCATGTATTAAGATCAAGCCCCTTATTGGTCATCAATTAGCAAGGTGGCTGGTAATTTTTACTCGTAAAAAATATATATCATAATTAGTGTAATGACTGTGTGGATCTTTTTGTGAATTTTTTTACATTTATATTATGGCGTCCTTGCAGGAGAGAGTGATGAAAGTTCTCTAGGTTTGGGCAGACTTGTTTCTCCTTTCCTATGCTTATGGGAATGGACAGAGAGCTACCTTTATTCAGTTTGGAAATTCAAGTGTCCCTCCCTTTCATTCAATATGTGGAGATGCCCCACCATTGAAGGACCTTGATAGTTCTGAATCCAATCTTATAGATATAACAGATGGATATGGTCCAAATCAAGATGTTTCTATGGTGATTGGAGAGGGAGCAACAACTCGAGAATTGTTTAGTATTCCTCTTGTGGAGCTTGAAAGATAGTGTAGGAAAAATGGTTTATCTATTTATGGTGGTAGGGAGGTAATGTTTTTCTGATTGCTTAGCTTAGAAGAAGAAGAGAAGCATAAGAACCAAGATCAAGACGAGGATTTCAAGTATGGGTATAACTTTTCAATCGGAGGGAAGCATGCAAGAGAAACTGATGCTTATATACAATTGGGAGGGGAAAGGTGGAGCATGGGTGAAGAAGGAAAGTCCATATTTTATGATGATAAGGACTATATATCATTATCATCATCTAGGAAAAATGTTCAGGAAGAATCATCTTTACAGTCACGGGTTGAGGAACGTGAATTAGTGGATGCCTCTTGTAGTGGAACTTTACCAAAAAATGTTGGTGTTGTGATGGTAGTGTCACATGATGTGCCCCAAAAAGTTCAAAATATTCTAGGCAATGTCAAGGAAAATTTCTTTCTCTACTCCTTAACTCACTCCATCCATGTTTTTATAGACCAATTATCAAGATCATAGAATGATATTTTGTTTAATGAAGGAGTCAAAGGGCTAACAATTTAAGGATATGATCGATTTTTTTTTAAAATGGATAGTCTTGTCTGACTTGCAAAGACTTGGGTGTCAAACTTGATTCTGAGCCAATTTTATTCACATGTTAAAATTTTGAGTATGACTAGGGGTTGATTTTGAATGAGAGGATTTTGCTTAATATTGTTTAGTCAAGGAAAAGAACCAAATTCAGAGTCCATTTGAATTATGATTCATGAAGCATAGTAATAGAGTTGGTGAGCTTAATAGGGATCATCCTTGTCGTGATGTGTTACATTCGAATGGCATGAATGCATGAATTTCAAAAGGTTGAGATATGATATAAATCTTGGGAAATTTTGACCAAATAAATAACCCAAACCTGACACTTGAGATATGATATAAATCTTGGAAATTTTAACCAAATACATAACCCAAACCTTAAACCTAGTAGTGTGAAATCCATTGTTTGAAGTGTGGCTACTAAAGACAAATTTCTTAAATACTTTTAAAAATTAACATATAGATAATTTATAAAAGCATGGAATTTCTGTCAATCAAATGTCAAACCGAATAACAATTAAAGTGATAACCCACAATGACAATCCAAAATCGACAAGGCATATTGGACAAATGTTCAAAACTCATTGGGAACATCCTAATCCTACAACCTGCTCATCTAAAGCAACCAAAGATGTTACCTTGCCTGGGAAACATGGAATGTTAATGATATAAATGACAAAAAGATAAATAATTAAAACTGACTATTAGAACCAGCGCAAACAATGAATGATAAACAAAATGAAAATGGGGCAAAATGTCGCATACCCACTCCATGAGACTGCCATCCGCTTCCATACTCAATGTTGCCCAAGACTAAGCAGGTCATTCCACTGGTGTCCACATCCTCGTATCCACAGTAGAATTCATCCTCGTATCCACAAACAACCTACATTGGTCATACCCTTCCGTAAAGAAAAAAATAAAAGAAAATGAAGCCCGAAAGCCTTTTTACTTATTCAACAGTTTAAATATTTTGAAGCATGTATTTAAAAATAAGATTCTCATACCAATATCCTTGTTTGCTTTGAAACTCTATCCAAATACATCACTTCCTCCAAACAAATTACATATCGTGGATCGTCATAATTCAAGTCATCAATTAAACGAAGTTCTGTCATCTCTAGAGTAGGGGTGCTATGAAGAAAGCAACCTAATACACTAATTTCCCTATCATGAAATTCAGTTATGTCTACATAAACCTGTATATACGAAGATCAGAGAGTGGGGATCTAAGACGTCGAGGTATGAGATATTTTGGAAGTTCCTACATTGCATTCCAAAACCAGAATAAGCCAACTCTGCACTCATTTACGAGGTAAAAGACATAAATATTCATTATGAACATCATGGGAAAAAACCATGGAAGAATTTTATGGTCTTTTCACATCTTATAGCAAGTTAACTTTTTCAATTTAGGTAGTGTAGATTTTCATTAAGGAATAGATATGAAACAAAGTCGTTACTTGGGTTTGTTTCATATCTATTAGATATATTGAATTTGCAAACAAGACATAATAATGAACCAAAACATAATAGTCAACCTAAGCTACATCAATATATGCTTTGTATAATTTTTTTTTATGCTATACCTGACTACTAAGTAGAAAATGCAAACATTATTAATCATTGAAACATGTTGTTCATTTCACATGTAAGAGAAAATCAAAAATTTTGTTTTTACCACAATAAATTTGTCACCCATTAACAAACATCGGAGATTAAGAAGCCTCTCGAACAATAAATTGAGAGGTCACATATTTCTTTAAGCAAAGGCACAACACATATGACTAGCTCCTTTAATGACTTAAATATCCCCATCATCTCAATCAATATGTCCACAAAGAAATTGTATGTATTATCAAGATATGAGTCCATTTCTAGTACAGTCAAATTACTTCCATGTTGCATATTAAGTCTCAAGATAGAGCATGAAAGCTCTTGAAACAACATCCCATTCACTCTAAAATATTTTAACATGTATGCCCCTGCATACACATACAAGACAACCTGCGTTTACAGTTGTTTATATCTTATCCACATACAACCTGCATTTACACTGGTTTCATTGTAAAGCATTGAAAGTAATAGTAAAATCTAGACTTACATGGTTGTAGTTTGAAGAAATACGATTGAAGAGGTTTTGTCCATATCTAGCGGCTGTTTGATGCAAATTCAGTGATTCCTCTACTGAGGACCACAAACGCAGGGAGTGCACAGAAGGTCGAATACTGACGATCAAATATTCTTTATGGTTTGGCTAGTCAAGTGGGGTGTCCGATCAAATTGGATGAGCATACAACTAAGCTTCAAAAGGGGTCCTATGCAAGTGCTTTTAAATGATATCCCTTGGAAGCTTCAACTTAGTACTCAATATCATCATACAAAGGACCACCCAAAAACAGACTATCTGATCCTGTCAAAGTTTGAAGAACCAAGTCACCCTTTTTCAGAAGACCATTGCTACTGCCATTTTAAGCAATTATTTTAATGTCAACACTTGGGATTGCTGGTAGCATTGACCCTGAATGTACTTTCCTAGTCACCCCACAAAAGAAGGAATAACAGGTTGGAACCCATTAGTTTTAATAGCAACGTGCTGACTTCTTGGATAAAACAAGACCTTTTCAAAACTATTTTTCTCACTATAATTCCTTTTATCTCTCAGAAAAAAGACCATTTCATCTTCAAGATTGGCCCAGTGAGTGTATTGATATACAACAATGTTTCTTGGTTCATTAACACTTGAAACAAGTTTGAAATTATTGATCATATCTATAAATGCACCCTCCTTTTGCCATATGTCTACAATAATGCTTCGAGACAACTCATTTTCTTTGGGATAAGAACTTGAATCAACATGTATTTCACCACTCGATAGATATTTTTCACCAGTCAAATATATAGGTTTATGGTTCAATACATTGAATTCTAATGAAGGCATTCCAAAGAAAATGTACGAGTTCAAGAATGAAGCATGTGCACACGAGAATCTTCTAAGTGGATTTTCTACCATCCTTTCTCAATCAACAAATTCATTGGTTCTTTGTTTGGCTATACGATTTAAGAAGCCATGGGATGAGTAGACATAATACATAATGAATAACCTTTTTGGATAAAAACTATCTCTGAATGATCAGAAACACGAACATTGACATCAATAACCTTTCTCTCCCAACACCACTCATCATACCAACCTAACAAATCAGATGAAGGTCCATGTTTTAGCTCAAGACGCAATGCACCAGGTAGGACTTTCTCAAATATGAAGTCACTACTCTCATTTGTTAAACTTAAAGAGTTAAGATTCTCTGAACCTAGAGTTCAACAACCAAAGAAGTGATATAGAAACCGGGGAGTCACATCCTTCCTTGCATATTACTGATCCACGGATATCAACAAGGGTCTTTATAAATTCAATGCCAAACATTGGTCTAGTTACTGTCACATCAATATGTGATGGTGAAAATTGAAGACCAGAATCACGTTCTGTTGTTGTGGTCAATGGGGATATTTGATATTAACATGGTTGAACCTCGAAGCAGAAGTTTCCCATATCATCAATCCTCTTTAGTTGAGGCTTAACATTTTCTGGCCCATGTGTCAAGCCAACTTGATGCTTTCCATAATATCCATTTGTCACTAATTTTAGGGAACCACAAATATTATAATGTGTTGCTTCTATCTTTGGGATTGAAGCCATGTTTGGCACAACCATGAAATTCTCCAAACTACTAAACTCGAAGTGATCCTTCTCAACCTTGATTGTGTAGTGTGTTGATGTTGCATGATCAAGTTTGTAATATCCCTGGACATCTTTTGTAGCTCTTTCTCATCCATCAACTAATATCTTAACACCTTCAAAACAGACTCCTTTAGAAGTCACCACAAGTCCTCCAACTAAGAAACTTGTGACCTAAAATCGCTGAGATATATTAACATGACTGTGCTCAACAAGAACCTCTATAGATGGAAGTGAAACATCAAATATTGTATTCTCACCCTTGTAGAATGGAAACAACCTTTATTTTCCACATGGAATAAAATTAAAATAAAATTTCCCATATGCATTAGATATTGCATGACAAAGCGCTTGATTTGGTCAAAGAGCTTCTTTGAGGGCACTTCACCTCATGGACATCATCTGAATAAAGGTATACATGAACACCTAAAATAGGGTTACCATGAGAAACAACTAAGTTGTCCATATCATAATTTGGGACATAAAAGATGTCATCTACTACTAGATTTCCAAAGCCCAACTCCATCTCTGGAGAGCCTCTTTGGACAATTGTTAAGAGAACATGAGAATCACGTATTTGAAAGAGAATATTATAGAAAATATACTCTATAAACCTCAATCATTGTACCTCATGTGTAGCGCCATCCTAGCTAGGATCGACATTAGGTATGACCTTGTATCTTCTTCCTCTGTTTAACAATTGGCTCATAGAGCCCGCTCTTTCCACTTCTTCACGTTTGATTTCATGGAGGGCTACTATGTCATCTAGACACTCATCCTTAAGGAGTCTCCAAACTTATTCTGCGTATCAAACAAAGGCAAAGAGAGAAAAATATCATGGCCTTTCCTTTTTGAAAAAAAATGTAGTGGGATTTGATATGACCTGATATTTTTATACTGCTTGAGGATTGATGAAGTTTATGTATTCATGATGGGAAGCAACCAGCCTATATTTCCTTGGAGTAATATTTGTAAACATGTAACTGCCTCCCTGCGACATAAACACATCATTAATGAGATCATTGCTAGTGGAAATGAGTTCAACGTTCACATTGACATTGGCTTTGCTCCAACAGCCCCCATCACTCCCCTAGAAATAGTGAACCCAGTGAAGTGAAAATTGATGTCTTCATGGCCATTATAACCATTGTGATCCACTAATACATATTCATCCATTTAAGATATATTCACCAAGTCAGGGAATATGAATATTTCTGATGTAATTTTTCCACTCGATAATCTTAACATCAAATCCTCTCATTCATCTTCACATCAAATCCAAAATTGTCTCGTTCATCTTCAGAGAGCTCTTGAAACAATTTTTCAGAATTGTATCGAATCTGCACAAATATATTAAAAAAATATTAATGTATGCTGCTTGATTACCAATCAAAATGTTTAAAACAATACAGCACCAATAAATTTGTATTTCATCTCCATTGCACATAATTCACCTTCCTTCGTAGAATGCATATGGCTTGTAGATCTTTTCCAGGTGCTTCAATTGATGTAACATGTATTTTGTTTAAAACAATACAACACCAATAAATTTGTATTTCATCTCCATTGCACATAATTCACCTTCCTTCGTAGAATGCATATGGCTTGTAGATCTTTTCCAGGTGCTTCAATTGATGTAACATGTATTTTGTAGATGATCTTGATAACCCTGATTTCTGCAATATGACTATCAGTTTGCAATGTTTCATTATATATATATATATATATATATATATATATAATTATGGTGAATCAATAATTCTTTAGATTAAATAACGAATCTACTCCTTGAACAAAGATTATATGCATAAATTATATGCAAAGTAAAATTTACAGGGGTAAATTTTTAACTTTTCAAATTCCACTTATAGTCATCTAGTAAGAAACACATAGTATCGTTACAACTTACGTTGTTTTGGTGAACTAACTGTTAGTATTGTTACAACTTACATTGTTTGGTGAACTAACCGTTGTGTCTAGAGCCTGCCCATAATTCTCAATAGTATTAAAGCAGGACAATTGCTTCAACAATTTATTGGATTTCCTTTGCCATCAATGTAGAGATTACATTTACAATGTTCAAATATTATTTTTTAAAATTCTTGAATCGTTATGGGATTTACCACCGAAGAAGCAACCTGATAAACCTTTTTGCCATGCTTTCATGAGTGTTTGGCCATGGCTGCTAAAGTTGCATTCACAACCATGTCTACCAATATCCGCAATTTGAATTCAACAAAAAAAAAATAACACATTTAAGAGAAAAAGGATAATGGTTTTTTGGGTCCAAGTTTTAAAGACATATATGGAAAATATGATCTCCCAAGAGAAATAAATAATGTAGAGCAGCTCCAGAAAAATCAAATAAATATGTTCTAAATAATTAAAAAATGTCAAATCTAAGTTTGGAACCATCCACGATCATCTTCTATATATAGATGAAAAACGTAATCTAATAAAAATAAAAAATTAATATGGAAATACTCGAGAAAATCTAAAATTAACTATGAAATGTATTTTCACGCTTTGTTAAGAGTTACTCACTAGATCTATCATAGTATTTGGATCGGCCAAGAAGCAAGATAGTTGACCTTTGCCATAGTGCATAATGATTGGATCAATCATTTGGCAAGCTGAATATTTGATTTAGCTCAACAACAATGTGAGAGTAATCCAACATCGGATTGGAAGGTTTCCTCAACTTTGTCAAAGATTGATGAAACCTCGTCATCCATTCATCCGTCGACAGTGAACTGCCAGACATGTAACCAACATCTGAAGCACCCACGATGTCTCCATTACAAGGAACTTAGAATCTAAAAACCTACTAGTTGTTTTGAAGGTTTTAGGAGTTCACTGTATCTTTCTTTCTCAAATCACTTTGATGGTTGAGATGTCGGTTTTCAGGGACACCAAACACATGGATCCATTGAAAATCCAGTCGCATGATCTGGATCAGTTTTATCCTCCCAGAGATTTGGATAGGTGTTACCCTGGTAGAAACAGTGCGAGATGTAAAACAATGCCTTTACATTGGCAATTATCAAGGCAAGATGATCAATAACCCCTATGGTTTAGGGAAAAATCACCAAAAACCCCAAATTTAATCCAGTTTAAATTATTAAATTATTAAGTTTGTTGTAATTCAAAGTTTAAATAAAATAATTACAAATATATTTACTCTCTTTGAAAATAGAAAGCAACTTTTTATTGAGATAATATTATTTTAACTTTCAATTTATTTTATTTTAATTAATATAAAATTGTTTTTGGTTATTTATTTGTATTTTTCAAAGTTATTTGTAATTTCAGATTAAAAATAAAATAATTATTGCACCCATGGGGTAGATCTTGCGTAAAAACGTAAACATGTAAACTTAAATGTAAATGTAAACATAAACTTAAATGTAAACGTTAATATTTAACATTGTTACCTATTTAAAAATTAATCTAATTATTATTATGTATAAACACAACATAAATTTAAAATATAAAGAGGTTTACCAATAGTAAAAAAAAGGAGCTATGATAAATAAATAAAAATATTTTATATTTAGTCCAAAGGTATGGTAAATTAAAAAAAAAAAGTAGAAGTATGGTAAATAAATAAACCTCTTTTTATCTTTACTCCGTTAACCTCTTTATATTTATGAAAACTCAAAAAATAGGTTTTATTTAGGTGGATCCTGGCGGACACATAATTATTAATACCATGGGTTAATTACCATATTTATAAAAGAGGTATGATAAATAAATAAATATTAAAGAGGTATAAAGATGTATGGTAAATAAATAAAAACATATCAAATAAGATTAGAAATCAACATCTAATTATATACCAAGCCTATGGGCCAAATACCATTTTAAATAAAATATGATAAATAAAGAAAAATATAAATAAATAGGAGGTATGGTAAGTAAATAAAACCTCTTTTAATATTTGCTCCATAAACCTCTTTACACTTACTAACACTCAAAAAATAGGTTTTATATAGGTGAAGCGTGTGGGCAAAATACCATGGGCCAAATTATTATTAATACCATGCAAAAAATACTATTAACCATAATATTAATATTAAAACATTAATATTATTAATATTATTATTATTATTATTATTATTATTATTATTATTAAATCTAATATTCATATTAATATATCATAAGATTGATATTATTAAATATAATAAATTTTCTTTAATACAAAATTAAATTTGTTATATTATAATATACATTAAAATATCATGATATATATTAACTCTATATATATGGGAGGTAAGAACAAAGACATAAAGTTATAGAGGTGGTGAGATAGGGGGAGTGACAAGGGAGAGATGGAGATAAATTGAAGGAGAGGGGAGAGGAGGAATAAAAAGAGAGAGAGGTAGAGAAGGGTAAAAGAGGGAGAGGGAGACACAAAGATGGAGGGGGAAGAGATAGGAGAGTGGGGGGGAAATAGTGAGAGGATTGCAAGGCAGAGAGAGAGAGAGAGAGAGAGAGAGAGAGAGAGAGAGACGGGGGAAGAGAGATAAATGTAGGAGAGAAATAGCGAGAGAGGAAGGATGAGAGAGAGGAGGAGAGAGAGGGATAAAGATATGGAGTTGGAGGGGGAGAGAGGGAGGGAAGAAGAAAGACGTAGAGAGTGAGAAGTGAAGAGAGAGAGGGACTGACAAGGGAGAGATGGAGAGAAAGAGTGTATGTTTAGGGGTGAGATAAAGAGATAAATAAGGAGATATAGAGAGAAGAGGGGAGAGAAGGAGATAGAAGGAGAGAGGGAGGGATATAGTAACATAGGTAGAGAGAGAGAGAGAGAGAGAGAGAGAGAGAGAGAGAGAGAGAGAGAGAGTGAGAATGAGAGATAATACTTGAGAGAGAGAAGGAAAGTGATGGGGTAAGAGAGAGGATTAGAGGGAAAAGAGAGAGAGAGAGAGAGAGAGAGAGAGAGAGAGAGAGGGAGAGAGAGAGAGATGGGGGAAGAGAGAGGGAGGTAGGAGAGAAAGGGAGAAATAGGAAGTACGAAAGAGAATATTTGAGAGAGAGGAGGAGAGAGGGAGGGAGAGAGGAGGATAGAGGGATGGATAGGGAGATGGAGTTGGAGGGGGAGAGAGGGAGGGAAGAAGAAATACATAGAGAGTGATAAGTGGAGAGAGAGAGGGAGTAACAATGGAGAGATAGAGAGAGAGAGTGTGTATGTTTGGGGTTGAGATAAAGAAAAAGGAGAGATGGAAAGAATGGGGAAGAGAAGGAGAGAGGGAGGGATATAGTAATATAGTTGGAGGCTGAAGACTAAGAGAGAGGGAGAGAAAGAGAGGAAGGGAGAGAGAGAGAGGATGTGAGAGAGTGGAGTGAGGGAGGTAAAGAGAGGTGGAGTTGGAGGGGGGGAGAGACAGAGGTAAGAAGAAAGAAATATAGAGAGAAAGGTGGAGAGAGAGAGAGGGGATGAAAAAGAGGATGGAGAGAGAGGGAGAGAGGAAAAAGTAGGGAAGATAGATAGAAGCGGTGGAGAGAGAGAGAGAGAGAGAGAGAGAGGGGATAGGTAGATAGATTGAAGAAATAGAGTGTATGTTTTGGCGGTGATATAGAGAGGCAAATGGAGATAGAGATATGGATGGAAAGTGAAGAGAGGAAAGAAGAGAGAGATGGAGAGACGGAGGGAGGGACACAGAGATTGATAGATATGAAATGAAATAGCATGTGTGTTTGGGGGCTTGAGATAGAGTGGAAAATAACGAGAGATGGAGGGAGATATAGATATATATGGGGGTGGGGGGGAGGGAAGAATATTTCTTGCACTAGATACATTGATTTCAGTGTAGATGGTGATTTCTAATCCAATTTGATTTCTTGCACTAGATGCATTGATTTTAGTGTAGATGTTGATTTCTAATGATATTTGATTGCTTTAACTAGATGCATTAATTTCAATGTAGATGATTTCTAATCCTATTTTATTGCTTGCACTAAATTTATTGATTTCAATGTAGATGGTGATTTCTATTCCTATTTGATTGCTTGCACTAGATGCATTGATTTCAATGTAGATGTTGATTTCTAATAATGTTTGATTGCTTGCACTAGATGCATTGATTTCAACGTAGATGGTGATTTCTAATCTTATTTGATTGCTCGCACTAAATGAATTGATTTCAATGTAGATGGCGATTTCTAACCCTATTTGATTGCTTGCGCTAGATGCATTGATTTCAATGTAGATGTTGCTTTATAATCATATTTTCTTACTTGCACTAGGTGCATTAATTTCAATTTAGATGTTGGTTTATAATCCAATTTTCATACTTGCACTAGATGAATTGATTTGAGTGTAAATGTTGATTTCTAATCTTATTTGATTGCTTTCATTAGATGCAGTGATTTTAGTGTAAATGTTGTTTTTTAATCTTATTTAATTGTTTGCATTAGATTCATTAATTTGAGTGTAAATGTTGATTTCTGTTTTGATGTAATTAGATGTATGATGGTACATTAATTTTAAAGTGATTGGATTAACATTGTGCATTGATTTCAGTGTAAGCACAAAAAAATATTGACAATGTACATTGATTTTTGTGTTATAGTAATTCAACCTATTAATATTGGAGAGAAGGAGAGACAAGGAATGATGTTTACTACAATAGATTGAGCTAAAGATTTAAATGGTTTATGGTTTAACCTGTCCTTTTCATATAATCGATATGAAAATATGACAATCAATATGAAAAGATGACAAAAGTAAAAAGGGTGACAATAAGAATAATAGAAGAAAATAGTTTTAGATTAACCACAATGAAGACTATTTGTAATTGACTATATTCTTATTATTCACATTTTCTATCATTCAACACTATTACATTGTCCCTTTACATTCAAAATTTATATTTCATCATTTTTCATCATTAAATTTATTATCATGAAAACAAACTAAGGCAACCAAGAAAATTTAAAATTAACATATACAGATTAATCTAAGACATATTAGAATATTTAAAATGATTATATTAATATTGGATGAATTTATGTATTATTGATAAAATTAATCATACGTTCGTTATATTTTCTTTGGTCACACATGATTGAAACCAACCTAGATCCATCTTAACTCCGGATCTATCAAGCATCGAGAGAGATCAAATCTCTCGAGGTACAAACCTGTCTTCAAGTTTTGCACTCAAAAAATAGGTTTTCACCTCAAGAGATGTGATCCCTCTCGTCGCTTGATAGATCCGGAGTTAAATGGAACTAGGCTAGCTTTATTTTAAAATTGATGAAATTACAAATCTTTTTGAAAGTAACTTTTCATTAAAATAATAATTCTTTACTTTCAATTACATAAATTGATATAAAACTAGTTTAGATCTATGTTAATTTTAGATATTAATTTTGGATTTACCAAGGGTAGAGGGGATCAAATATCTTTTCACTTTAAAAAAGGTTTGTATATGAAGAGAGTTTATGCCTCTAACACTTAAATTAGGAGTAATATGATTGAATTATTAATTATTAATTGTAATTATTAATTTTATATTTCACTTTACTTATTTTTATTTTTATAATTTACCCAAACTTTATTTTGCTTAACATTTTTCACATTAAATTTTATTTTATGAAGTTTCCTCAAATTAGATGTTAAAATTGATTTTCAAATAAAATAATTTGGCTATATTTTTTAATATTAGAAGTTATTTTTAATTTTCCCCATGGTGTAGATTAGTTGATGATAGAATGGGTTGTTAAGGAATTTGTTATGATGTTATTGGTTTAAATTTCGATTAGCTTAGTGTGCCATGTGTGAGGCAATTTGGTTACACTCGGAGGTATTGTGGTAGTGGATAGAATCGATCCTTAAGTACAAACATGCTATAGTTGTCTATTCTCTCATATACAAAAAAATAACAATAATAATAATAATCTTATTTTTTAATTTTTATTGAATTAATTATTTATCAAAATTAGATTTTATTAAAAGCACATGATTTTATTTGAAGTAGTTTAGGTGATTGAAATAAAGGAAACTAATTTTCTTATAAGCTTTTTCGAAATTGTATCTCGACTCAAACACTCATAGAAGAAAAAGTCTTGACCCCACCCGTCAAGCAAGCCACCCAATGTCACCTTGGGGGCCTTATTTCACTCTTTAGACTACAAGAAGGATATCCTTATCTAGGGGGGAATCCTTAAATATCGAGCTAAGCTAGGTCATTGAGTAATGAAAGGAAGTTCCTTAATGAAGACTAGTGATTTGACACTACTCACTCTCAAAATAAAAGGTCAGGGATAAGTGTGTGAATAGTCAAACAAACCATGAATTATTAACAATTTGTTAATGATTTTAATTACGCAACTATGCTTATTCATGCAACCAAATTATACTTGAAAAATTATGATAAATCTTGCTCAATTAACCATATAGCATAAGATGTTAGTGAAGCATATATACAATGGCACAATAAAAATAGAAAATGAATCATAAATTGTCTATACAAGTAAGGCATTAGATCATTCATTCATTGTATTCATGAGAATTGGAGATTCAAAGTTCGTTATCATCATCAAGAGAGCATTCCACAATTAAGAGATCATACACCAAAAATATTAACTATGTTTGGGACAACAAAGAGTTATGAGTTTGCGATGATAAATAAAGGAAATATTCAAACTTGTCATTGTTACTAAGGAAAATGAAGACAACAAAATTGAATGTAGACTACTTACATGTTTGTAACATTCAAATTTCATCCATTTATCATCATGAAAGTTGCATGAAGGAAATTTGGCTGTGGTACTAAGTGAACATTATTTGATCAAAGTTCATACCCTCTCCTTAGCACTACCACTTTGCAAGACGAAGAAGAAATGTGAAATATATGTGCAACCAACTAAATAATTTGGAAAGGTTGTTGCAACATAGATAGGTGGTCATGTTGTGTTGCAAAAGGAGGTGTTGGCCCACTTCCCTTTTCAATAATTTGTCAACCTTTGAATTTGATTCCTTGTGGATGTGATCAAACGATATGACCTTAAAGATTCTAATAAGCTCCATAATTTTAATCATCCACTACAAGAAAAAAGGTCATTGGTGAGGTTCATGCCTGTGACGAACCTTTAGGGTCCATCACCAATGTCGCATATGGTGACGGTCTTTAAAAAAGCGTTGTTGTAAGTGTATATAGTGATGGTCCTTTAAGTTTTGTCAACAAAGCCATTTTCAATGACACTTTTGGTGAGGGTCGTTAAAGGACTGTCACTAATTCTCTCTTTAGTGACACTTTTGGTGAAGGTCGTTAAAGGTCCATCACTAATTCTCTCTTTGGTGACACTTCTAGTGACGATCTTTTATTGACCTTCACCAATGATCTTTTTGGTTACTTTTGGTGATGGTCAATAAATGTTCGTCATCATTGATCATTCCAATGAATTTTTGATGACACTTCATGCCTATGACAAACCTTTAAGGTCTATCACCAATGTTGCATATGGTGACGGTCTTTAAAAAATCGTTGTTTTAAGTGTATATAGTGATGGTCCTTGAAGGTTTGTCACCAAAGCCATTTTCAATGACACTTTTGGTGAGGTTCGTTAAAGGACCGTCACTAATTATGTCTTTGGTGACACTTTTGGTGAGGGTCATTAAAGGCCTATCACTAATTCTATCTTTGGTGACACTTTTGGTGAGGGTCGTTAAACTCCCATAACTAATTCTCTCTTTGGTCACACTTCTAGTGATGATATTTTATTGACCCTCACCAATGCTCTTTTTGGTTACTTTTGGTGGCGGTCAAAAAATCTTCGTCATCATTGATCATTCCAATGAGTTTTTGATGATGCTATGTACCTG
Source organism: Pinus tabuliformis (assembly GCA_031772625.1). Classification (NCBI taxonomy): domain Eukaryota; kingdom Viridiplantae; phylum Streptophyta; class Pinopsida; order Pinales; family Pinaceae; genus Pinus; species Pinus tabuliformis. The sequence continues at coordinate 339,307,594 of CM062820.1, forward strand.
TTACTATATTTTTTGTCAAAAGATAATGATTTAAGACCATTGTTGTGGAGTATTTTTCATTATGTGTTCAAGGTCATAGTGGTTATAATAGTCAGTCAATTTGTTAAGAAGTAATTAGTGGGTATCATTTCCCTCAAGTCATAAGAATATAATTTTCCTATGAGTCAACACATGATTCATCTCTATTTGGTTTATTATCTAGAAAATTTCCTTTAAATAAAGTTCCACTAGTGTGTGTAGGAACTATATTATTTAATACATAATGAAGCTCTTCCAATTCTATTAATGAGAGAGACTTAGCACTCCTCATCACTCATGGCACACTTTAACATGCTTTAGAATAGTACACTAACATTCCTTGGCACCTCGCATGTCTTGGAACATCTTTGTACCTGGAACATCTTTATACCTAGAACATATTTCCATGAGTAGGACATCCAAGCACATGTTGGCATCCCCTAGCATAGCATAGCACTCCCCTGTCATGTGTTGGTATGCCCTGTAGTCCCTAGAATGCCTTGGAACACCTTGGCATAATATTGCATTGACAAACATTAGCACTTGGCACACATTGACACTTTGCATATATTGGAACATATTATTAGTGTGCCTAGCATGCCCATTTTGAAAAAGATAATTTCCCGACTTATTAACCCTTTTATGTGTTCATTTCCTTGCATTTTAGTTTGGTTATTCCTTTTGTTGCCTTGAAAATCCTTAACGCATATTGGCATACTCTGGCACCCTGCACATCCTAGCATGTCTTATCACTTGGCATGCATTGGCACAATTTGGCACATGTTAGCACACCCCGAAACTACCTAGCACACTCTAGAAATTCTTGAAATTCCTTGACATTCCTTGGCATGCCTTACCCGTGCTTAGCATACCTTGTCACTCCCTCCTTGGCGTGAGAGCTAGCACTTATTGACACTCCCTGACACACCCTCATATTCATTCACTTCCATGAGTTTTGACCTGGTGCTCCTTTGTGTTGTCCCAGTACTCCATAACACTCCTCAGCATGCACTGGCACTCTCTAGCACACCTTAGCACTCTTTGATATGCTCTACCACTTCATATCATGCATTACACTCCCTGACGCACATTGGCACTTAGCACGTGTTGGCACTTGGAAAGTCTTAGCATGTTTGGCATGAGTTGAGATGACTTGGTATGCTTTCGCATGGTTTAATATTAAATTTATTTGAGATCAATTATTGGAAAATAGATGAGAAGAAACAAAGGAAGATTTGGCACTGAGAATGCATTGACACTTGGAACTTGGCACCTATTAGCACCTAGTGTTGGTGTGCCTAGAATGCCCCTCATGGAAAAGATAAATTGATGACTTATTAACCCTATTATGTTCTCATTTCCTTTTATTTTAACTTGTTCCTCCCTTTTGTTGCCTTGACAATCCTCGGCATGCATTGTCACACCCTTGTACATCTTGGCATGCCTTAGCACTTGGCACATCTTAGCTTTTTTAACATGTCTTCGTACTATCTAGCACATATTAGCATGCCCTAGCATTCCATAAAACACCTTGGTAGCGATGACCTCACAACTAGCATTACATTTTTCCATGACCTTAGAACCTTACATTCACTAGAACACCTTGGTACTCCCTAGTTTTCATGCCCTCTGTTATCCTCCACAATGTACTAGGCTAATGAGGAGATCAACGGAGGTAACCACAGACCAAGATTTTAGTTTGGTAGCTAGCCCTACCAAACTAGAGAGGGATCTCTCTATGAAATCATAGCCAAGAGATGACTAGAATGTAAAGGATTTTAGGCTAGATAGCTAGGCTCATGTGGGTTTTGGAAAATTTAGGGTTTTGTTGCTGGATAAGGGAGAAAAACTAGGTAGCTAGGTCAGAGGATCAAAGGGTTACAAAATATATGAAGGAGAAAGGTAGCATTACTTTTGTGATGGATCTTAGGGTTTGTCGGTGTAGTGTAGTGTTTAGAAGAAGCAAAAGGTCTTAATGGGCATGAAACATGAATTCATTAAGCAAGAAAGAAAGTAACACCTAACGATATTTCCATCAAAACAGAGCTTTATGAAAATAATTTTGTTTATAAATTGTACTTGGAAAACCATTGAAGAATCTATGAATGGAAAGAGAAGATGAATATATTTCATATAAAGCTATAATAGAGAAAAAATAACATCACAAACTTACTGCACACCAATTCCTAGATAATAGTTACAAATTGTGTCCTTTGATTTCCAGAAAATATCCAAGTACAAGCTACAATAGTTCTCTCCTCTGAAATCCAACCTATTCTATCATTGAGAAAATGATACATAAAGACCAAAAAAACATCTCCCCACTCTCAGGGGTCAAATCCATGACTCTAGGAACTGTTCCATGAGGTGTTCTAACCAAACCCTAATGTATAGGGAAGTTAAAAACAACTTCTACAATTAACTTTGACTCCAACCTTTCTCATAAATGAGGTCAAATTTACATCAAAACAGCTTAAAAAGGATAACAACCCATTACTTACATTTAATTTTACCCTTCACATTCATCTACTTCACCCTTTTGACTTTTACCAAAGTAAAACTTGGAATTACAAAAAATTACACACTGAACATTTTACAAAAAGCTCAGAAATTTCCAAGTGTGTAGCAAGATGTTGGAGGCCATTTTTGAGTGCATTGCTTAAGTCAAAATCCATATAGGAATCCTTTTCCAGAAATATGGGAGAGTTTATATGTCTTTAGATTATTTTTGCACTAAAAATGACTCATTTGCGGCTGAGATATGGCCATTCTCCCAAGGTGTCACCAGGTGTGCAACGAAATGGAAAAATAGGGGCAGGAAGGTGATTTTTTGCCTCTTTTTTGCAAATTTCTCAAAAATTGAGCCCCATAATAGGAAAGTGGGAAAATTGGTTTTGAGAGGGGATCATAAGTATTCCAAGAATGTTGAGTTTCCATCATTTGGAGCCTTGAGGAAGAAGCGAAGCGTGAGCTCGCTGCGCTCCTAGACATAAAATTGCCAAACAATTGCAAGTTTGCACCAGTCTGCACCAAAACAAATTTTTTCTCCAAATCCTCCCAAAATCTATCTAGAGATGCCTAATGAGGCATGTTATCCAATCATGGAAGCATCAAAAAGCAAATCTAACTTACCCTTCTCCTCTTGGCTTATTAGGGTTTCCTTGAATTTTTCCTTTAACTGCTTGATTTTGACCTTGGCAATCTGATTCCTTGTGTAATAATGGATGGCCATTTTCTTTGGCAAATTGTTATCCCTATTTTCATTTTCAAGGAGCTTCTCAAGGTGGCAATTGCGTTTTTCAAGCCAAAACTCACTGTCCTCATTTATTTCCATGGAAATCCTCTCTTCAAAGGTCAATTCTTCCATTGGTGGCTTTTGTTCTCTTTCCCTCTGAAGTGCCTTCTTAAGACCCATTGTCCTTGGTATCTTCCTTGACACATGTCCTTCATGTTTCCTAGTGTCCTCATGGCCCACCACTACCTTGCCTTTCATCTTTTGTTTCTTGCTTCGAATTTCTCTTTCTCCATGACTAGTTTTTTTGCCTTAAGTTGATTGTTTTTTGCTCAAGGAAAGAAATGATGAATTTGTCCCTTTCCAAATTGTCCTTGAGCTCCATGATCTGAGAATCCTTCTCTTTGATGACTTGTTTTAGGGTTTGATTCTCATCATGTGCCTCCAAGTCAAATAGGTCAAAGTCATGCTTAATGGGCTTCTCATCATGCAAACAAGCCTCATGATGTGACGGTGATCCATGTTCTGCTGATGTAGTAGGCTTGGCCCCTTCCTCAATTTGAGTAGCAAACACAAGGCTTCTACCTCTCTGATATGTCTTGGTCACCTTAGGCCTAGGTGCCTTGGAAACCTCATCATGTTTTCTTGATGACCCCACCTCCATGGGTTGTACTAACATGGTTTGGTGCTAGCTTGGTGAAGTGGTTATATGCATTTTCAAGGCTGCCTCAATGAAGGTGTCCCATGTCATGTTCTTCTCTTTCAACTGATGGATTACTATAACCTTTATCAGGCTATGGTGAAAGAGGCTAGGATAATGCACTTTTCCTTTCAATTTCACCCTTTCAGACATTTTGGTTAGGCTCCTATACAAGTAGCTGGACAAATTTATAGACTTGGCAGTTGTAAAGTGCATGAGTAGTCTTATGTGGTATTGATATATCCTATAAAATCTTCCCTCACATGTGAAGAACTTCATGACAACCTTCATCAATGGTGCATATCTCTCCAACAAGTATCTGAATGGGAAAACATGTGAGTGAGCTCCTTTGTATTGTGATTTCAAGTAGGGTTTGTACTCTTCTAGGTCTAGTTTCATGCCTTTGAACCAATTTTCACCATGGTTTGGTATGCCTGTAGCTTGAGAGATGGCATCCACTGAAAACATGAAATCAGTCCCTGCAATGGTGATCTTGTCTTCCTTCAAGGTGAGGGAAAATATACCTGTGAGATGCTCATGGTAACCTACTTCTTGCACTCTTTGAAAAAAACCTAAACAATTGACATCTTCAAAGCATTTCATGACAAATGGGGAGGAGGTGATTTCATTGCAATTAGAGGGCTCACACCTCAGTATCTTTCCCATGCATTTTGACCTAGTTATCCCTTGTGTTCCCCTAACTCTCCCTAACACTCCTCACCATCCATTGACATTATTTGTCATGTGTTAGGACACCTTTTCATTCCTTGGCACTCCTTAGCTATCATGCCCTCACAACTACCCTTACCTTTTTTTAGACTTGGTTGGAACCCAACCAAGTCCTTCCCTGACTAAAAAATCTTAACCAAGTTATAGTTACTACAAATAGACTATGCCTTCTTCACCTAAGAACTGCCTATAACACATCTTAGGCTACTCATGTCCAATCTCAACTCACCCCACTTAACAAGTTACCAGTTGAAGGCTCACGTCCAACCATGGCCATAAAACAACTAAGAAACATGATTTACATCTTGACATGCCATAACACATGGCACGTTTGACAATCCCTTAGCCCTATGTGGCGTGTGTTAGAATCCCCTACATTTCTTGGCATGCTTTGCACTCCCTAGCACACCCTAGCACTCTCTTACATGCCCTGGCACTCTAGCATGCCTTGGCACTGCTTAGCATATAACCTTGTCACTCCCTCCTTAGAACACTTGGAACTCGTTGACACTCCCTATCACACACTCTTATCTCTTCATTTCCATGCATTTTGAACTAGTTCTCCCTTGTGTTTTTGTGGCACTCCATAATACTCACTGGCACGCATTGATACACCCTGGCACATGGCACATCTTGGTATGTTGCCTTGGCACTCTAGCATTCCTTGGAACTACCTAACATATCTTGTTGCTCCCTCCTTGACACACCTAGAACTCACTAACACTCCCTGTCACACACTCTTATTCATTCATTTCCATGTATTTGAAGCTAGTGATCCCTTTTGTTTCCTTGGCACTCCATAACACTCCTTGACATGCATTGGTACACCCTAGCACTTGGAACATCTTGATATATTTCCCTAGCCTCTAGCATGCCTTAGCATTACCTACCATACCTTGTTACTCCCTCATCACACCTGTATCTCACTGACACTTCCTGTCACAAACTGTTATTTTTTCATTTGCATGCACTAATTTGACCTACTGCTCCCTTGTGTTTGCCTGGCACTCCCTAACACGTCCTAGCACATGTTGACACAACTTGGCATCTGACACATCTTGGCTGCATGTTGTCGTAGCAATCTAGCATGATTTAGCACAACCTTGCATACCATGTCACTCTCTCCTTAGAACACTTGGAACTCGTTGACGCTCCCTGTCACACACTCTTATTCATTCATTTCCATGCATTTTGACCTAGTGCTCCCTTATGTTTTTTTAGCACTCCCTAATGCTCCTTAGCACGCATTGGCACACCTTGGTTCTTGGCACGTCTTTGTATGCTTCCCTAACACTCTATCATGCCTTGGAAACAATGCATAGCATACCTTGTCACTCCCTCCTTAACACACTTGGAACTCGCTGACTGTAATGTTCCAAACTAGGAAAAATAGTGTTATGCAAAGCAGACAATAAAAATAACACCATAAAATTAAATCAAACCATCATACCACAAAACTTTCTGGCATGTGTTAGCATGCCTTTTCATTCCTTAGCACGCCCTGGCACTCCTTAGCTATCATGCCCTCACAACTACCCTTACATTTTTTGCAACATGGGAACCCAACAAAATCCTACCTCAACTATAACAACAACTTAACTATAACAACAACTTGACCAAGTTACAATTACTACAACTAGACTATGCCTTGTTCACCTAAGAACTTCCTATAACTCATCTTAGGATACTCATGTATAATTTCAACTTATCCAACTTAACAAGTTACGAATACAAGGCTCACATCCAACTGTGGTCGTAAAATTAAACAACTAAACAACAAATTTTACATCTTGACATTCCATAACATCTGGCACACCTTTTAATCCCTTGGCACTATGTAGCACGTGTTAGCACCCCCTGCATTTCTTGACATGATTTGGCACTCCCCGACACTTATCACACCTCGTACTCGCTAGCGAACACTCTCCATCACACTCTTATTCATTCATTTCCATGCATTTGAAACTACTCCTCCCTTGTGTTTCCCTGGAACTTGGCCCTAACACTCCCTAGCATGTGTTGGCACCACACCCTGGCGCCTGGAACTTCTTGGCATGCCTTAGCACTTCTTGGAACCCAACCAAGTCATTGAATGGTTTAACATCTTGATGATCCCTGTCCTATTGACCACAACTTTTGTATTCATTATTGCTTTCATCACAACACCTCCAGTAGATATTGATGGTGTTCATGAGCCTATTTCTAGTTGTGATAAGGGGATTAGGGGCTCCCTTATCACAACCCATAACCCCTAATGTGTTTAATCCCTTAGACAAGGGGGCCCAAGGGTGTAGTTGTAGGGGCATTGGGACCAAATTTCGGGGTTCATAACATTAGGAAAAGTGGAATGGCATGACCAAAAAGGTTGTGGTGAGGTATGTTATGGTGTATTGAATGGTGCAAGGGGACACAAGGGTAGCATGAATGCTATAAATTAGAGCTAAAAGCATGGTTTACTAAGATCTATAATCCTAGCATTAGAGAATGAGAAGGGGGATTAGGACTTAATTTCATAGGGTCTATGGGTCCTAGAGGGAAGGTAGCAAGACAAACTGATAGGGGAACCCCCAATAGTGGTGATAAGGGGATTAGGAGTCAAATTATCACAAACCATAAGCCATTAACCAATAACCACCAAATTCCCTATCCCCTTAACCCCCAATCCATAATCCCTTAACCCCTACACTCACAACTCATAACTCATTAACCCATTGACTCATTAAATCTTAAGACACTAACCCCTAACCTATAATCCATGAATCAAATCCTAAGCCATAACTCCTTATCCTCTTAACCTGTGACCCTTTTAACCCCTAACCCTTCACCACCTAAACGCCTTAAATGCTAACCCCTTAACGACGAACACCTAAATCCCCTAAATCTTAAGTCCTTAACCTCTAAACTCAATTGTGTCAATATAGAATAATATACATAAGAGAAAATAAAATGATATTATCCACATCAATGGTTGAAATAACCTTAAATTAGCCATGAATGGTGAGCCGGGGGGTGAATGCGGGGCACTATTAAAGTTACATCATGTTTAGATTCCTTTTACAATGTGAGGTTGTTCTCAAGTAGGGTTGAAGCATCATCACAAGGAAGCATGACACATTTTCGTAGGGGAGAGATTAAAGTTGCAACAAAATTCAAGTGATTTACACCTCCAACGTAAATGACATCATTGTATGTTTGTGTCAGGTTGTTAGAGAGGTTATTTATAGACAATACATTCAATGTACTTAGAATTCATCTTTTCAGGGCCTCGACTCTAACATGGATTTGTACCTGGAACACTTCATGCAAATGAAAGGGGGCCTTTTTGTTTAACTACATATGCACAAGAGCATCGGATGCTGCCCTTCAGATCCCCCTTGGTACATTCAAAGTTGGTTTACATTTGTGTCAAGTTGAAACTAATCATAATAACCCTCCTCTTCTTAAATATAACATCTGCTAGCTTTTCCATATACACGAGATACTAGAATTAGAGGATAGACAAATGCCCCAAGGAACAATGAATGATGGTCTCCTAAATGGATTTAACTCTTTAATATCATACAAAAACTTTAGAAAATCTTCAATACTTTCTCCTTGTTAGATATTTTTACAACATGTTAAAGCTCCCAATCGTGAAAAAGAAATTCTTGTATATGGGTAGGTTATAAGCAAATGCATAATATTTTTCTTGGATTATCGACATAAAACACATTGTCCCAATTCTTTCCAACTCTTTCTTTAAAAATCCTCATGTGTCAAAATCTTGTTTTTTAGTTCCAACCATACAAATATCAAAGTCTTCAAAGGGGTTATGGTATTCCGTAGAAATTTCCACCCTGACTTGACTTGCCTTGTATTTCATTTGAAAACATTTCTTTGTATCCTACTCATGTTGGTTGGTTCTCAAATGTAGGATTTTTGGAGCAAATAAACTCATCCTGTTCTTCTCCTACTCCAACGTGACTCTTGATAAGCCTCCTAATGTAATAATTCCATTTTCCAATATGAAGCCTTTCTAGTTCTAACACATTAGAAGTCATTTAGTCGTGGCACCATAAGGATGTTTTTATTGGATTATCAATCCAAGTTGAAGGAAAAAAATATACACCTTGCAAATCAAGAATGAGCTCATTTGAAAGTCTATAGAAATTACCACTTACAACCCAAAAGTCAACTCCCATCATAACCATCTATCGTATTACATGTCTTCCACATAGTCCAATTTCTAAATAGAAGAAAAGATGGTACTAATGTTTTCCACACAGTTTAGTTTCCTACTAGAGAGAAGCTAGTATCTATGCTTTCCACTTAATTGATCCATTTTGAAAAGTTTTATTTTTCCTCCTTATCCATTCTATCAAATAAAAATGTCTATGTACTTTTGAATCATTTCGAAATTTCCGCAATCTTTATAAAGTTGTCTCCATGGATTTCTTATTGCAGGTGCCTCACCAAAGTGATTTTTAGAGAACTAGGTATTGGTATTCAGGGTATGTGTTTGCGGATAATGCTATTATTACCATGTATACCAAACATAGAACAATTGGATAATTTGCAAAACCTTGATCTGAATTGCTCACAATATCTGCACTTCATGTTGAGATGGAGCTTGTAGTGCTCCCTCACATAAGGAGTTCGAAATGAATAGATCAATCATAAATACAAGGTCTGTATAGCCCTAATGCACAAGGAGTGAACCCTCTACAAATATTTTGTTTGCTAAACAAACTCAATTGTGTCAATGTAGAATACTATACATAAGAGAAAATAAAACTATATTATCTGCATCAATGCTTGAAATAGCCTCACAGTATCTATGAGTGGTGAGCTAGGGGGTGAATGTGGGGCACTATTAAAGTTAGGTCATGTTTAAATTCCTTTTACATTGTGAGGTTGTTCTCCAATAGGGTTGATGTATCATCACAAGAAAACATGACACATTTTTGTGGTGGAGCGATTAAAGTTGTAACACAATTCAAGTGATTTACACCTCCAATTTAAATGACATCATTGTATGTTTGTGTAAGGGTGTTAGAGAGGTTATTTATTGTTGGCATTATGACACAGGTTCAGCGCTATGACACAGGTGTTGTCCTTGATGGCAACTCACTCAAATGACAGATCACAGTTCAGGCTCTCAGAATGAAAGAAAAAGAGATATACGCAGGTTCCTCTTAACCAAGTCGCGTATACACACGGGTTTGACGATCAAAAGGTGCGTATACGTATGCACGCACTTTCATGCAAGGAAAAGCGCGTACATATGGGAAAACTTATTTTTGGTCCATGGTATTTAGTCCTTGGTATTTGAACCTATGGTTTTGGACCATGGTATCTCATCCGAAGTGTTGAACCTAGGTATTTGGTCCAAGGTAATGGTTCTAAGTGGTTTTGGTCCATGGTATTGAGTAAGTCCTAAGACTATAAAAGGAGGAGAAGATCATTAGGCAAACTTACTCAGGGATTGAATATCTTATGAAGAGCAAGATCTAGAATTGGGTTATGGTGTATAGCTGGATCTGAACCAAGGAGGAACCTAAGTGTTAGAAGAAGGATAAGTTCTATTGTTGGGTCAAGATATTAAAGCTTGAATACGTGAAAGGAGTAAATTATCTTTTATAGATCTGTACGTAGGTCTGGCACAGGCGCGTATACACGCTAGTTCAGCAAGTCAAAACTGCATATACGCTGGTTTGCCTTAATACAGAAGCGTATGCATGAAAGTTTCACATATTGAAGTAGAGTACATCTCATGAATTATGTTTTAGCTAATTCTGTTTATTGCTGCAGTGTTCTGGGTTCAGCATTGGTTTCTAGTTACTGTTAATGTATTCTGGTTACAGCATTCAGAGAAGAAATTATTTGATTCAGTTTTGATTGAAGAAAAGGAGATGGGTTAATGCAGAGGTATTTGATGTTTGATTATTGTCATTGATGGATCCAGTCTGAAAATTTATGAAACGTGGTCCCTGGAAGAAAGAGAAGGTTGTAGCCTTCTGTAGGTCAGCACCCACGTACTGGTACATCAACTAGTACAGGAGCTAAGGGGGTTGTAGCTCCCTTCCAGGAGAAGCTGGAGAACGAGAGAAGATTGTAGCCTTATGCAGGTAGAAGCCTGCATACTAGTATAATACTGCACCAGTATAGAAATATTGTAAAAAACAAGTTTCTTATTAAAGGGAGATAGAGACAAATTGTAGCAGGTTGTTTTCACCCACATTGGGTTTCCACCTTATATCTTGTGTCCATGTGTGTGATCTGTTCTGTTTTACTACACCTGTTTACTTTTCTTATGGTTAATAAAGTTTTGATTCTCTGATTAAAGATCAACATTTAATAAATCATAAGTTTATTGATATACGCTGGTTGCTTTAGACATAGTAGCATATATACGCAGTTTCCCATCACTGAAGTAGCGTATACAAATCTGATTGTGAATTGAAAAACAATTGAATTGATAATACTGATTCACCCCCCCTCTTAGTATTATTTCCAACAATTGGTATCAGAGCCAGGTTCTTCAGAAGAAGCTTGATCTCTTGAAGGAAGATCTATCATCATGAGCAACTACGAAAAAGAGGCATCTATCAGGCCACCAATCTTTGATGGGAGCAACTTCATCTATTGGAAGGTAAGAATTACAACCTATCTTAAATCTCTTGGTACAAAAGTTTGGGATATTGTGGAAGCAGGATACACATTTCCATCAGCAATTCCTATAGATACGACTGGGAAGAAGTAGTATGAAACAAAAGCAAAGGTTGTCAATACTCTATTAGGGAGTTTATCACAATCAGAATTCGTCAAGGTTGTGCAGCTCAAAACCACAAAAGAAATATGGGACAAGATTGTTCTGAGCTATGAAGGAGACAATCAGGTAAAACGTGCAAAACTACAAACTCTCAGAATTCAATATGAAAATCTCAGAATGCACAATGATGAAAGTGTGGCTAATTATTTCTTACGTATAGATGAGATTGTTAATCGTATGAAAAATTTGGGTGAAGAAATAAAAGAAGTTACCTTGGTTGAAAAAGTTCAAAGATCTTTGTCTTCTAAGTTTCAATCAAAAGTGTCCGCCGTAGAAGAAAAGGAGAATCTATAGAGCATTACCATGTCACAGTTTCATGGAATCCTAACTGCTTTCGAAATGAGAAAAGGGGGACCATCAGACAAGAGAGGAGCCACATTCAAAGCTTCAGGAAAAGAAGATAACAATGAGTTAGGACATATGTTAGAAGGAGAGGAAGAATCAAACTTTGTCAAGAACCTTCAACGGGGTTCTGGAAGATTCAGAGGTAAGCTACCTTTCAAATGCTTTGCTTGTGGAAGAGTCGGTCATTATGCAGCCAAATTCCCTCATAAAGATAAGCTTGACAAAGGTAAGGAACCAGTTAGATGGAATAGAAAACATAATGTAAGTAAGAAGAGATATTATACTCATGAAGGCAGTGATGGATTTTCAATTAGTGATGAAGATGAACAATGTAATGATTATAGACTTTTGATGGCCTATGAGGATGATGATTTATTGGATGTTGTAGATGAAGATGATCTCTATGAAGAAATTTCTAAGCTTAAAAGGAAAAACACAATGAAAAGTTAGAATGTGAAATTGTGGGACTTAGAAAAGATATTGAGAAAACAAAAGCTCTTAATCTTAGATTTACTAAAGGATCTGAAACTTTAGATGAGATTATCAAAGTGCAGCGTTCTCCTCTGATCACGACAGGTCTTGGATATTCTGAAGAAGCATCTCAAGCACAGAAGCCATCCACCTCCAAAAGTTATCTTGATGCAGTGAGGAGAAGTGAACAGGTTGACAGGCGACAACAAAGGCATAAAGTAGATCACCAGGTAAATCACGGTCAATCTATTTCAAGGATGAACATAGATCACCAATTAAATTGGGGGCAATCTACTTCAAGGATGAACAGAAACTACAACAAACTGTAGGTAAATCATTCTCAATTTGCCTCAAGAATGAATGTCTATGGAAACTACAATCACCTGGACGGTAGGCTTGATAATTGCAGGAATTTCTTCAATGGCCAATGTTTCTCTTGTCACAACTTTCGACACAAAGCATCTCAATGTGTTGCCTACAAGACCATCATGACCAGAGAAGCACGAAATCAAAGGAGTGTAACTGGGATCATGAAAAGGACCTACAATAACTTTTTTGCTTTTGAAAATGAAATAGAATGTTCTATTTGTAATAACTTCGGTCATAAAGATTCTGAATGTAGGAGTAGGTTTCGGCAAACAACTCAGCAGGAGCAAGCTTCATTGAGTCCAAAAACTTGGAGAAAGAAAGAACTGCAACCAGAAAGATGTGGTATAGCCTTATATATGGAAGGATATGAAAATCAATGGTACATCGACAGTGGATGCTCGAAACATATGACAGGTGATAAAGAAAAACTTCAGTCATATAGTGCCTTAGAAAAGGAAAGGAAGGTCTCATTCGGAAATGACACCCTGCACTCATAAAAGGTAAAGGTTCTATTCTTTTGAAAGAAAAGGTCAAAGCTAGAAATGTTATGTATGTTGATGTCTTAAAGCATAATCTATTGAGTGTCAGTCAAATGTGTGATCAAGGAAATGAGGTAATATTTTGATCAAATGGATGTATTGTTCGTGAGCTTGATACAGGAGAAACAGTGATCAAAGGCATAAGAACTCCAAATAATCTATACATACTCAAGGGAGGACAAAAACAATGCTATCTAAGAAAGAATGATGAACAGTGGCTATGGCATAGAATATTGGGACATCTAAGCTTCTCTCAGATAAGGAAAGCATGCAAATATCAGGCGGTTCGTGATCTCCATGACATTAGAATTCCATACAATACAATATTCAAATCATGTCAGTTTGGTAAGCAAACCATAACTAATTTTTCTGAGAAGGAAGGATCAGCTAGTAAGCCACTTGAACTTGTCCATACTAATGTATGTGGTCCATCCAGGAGAAGTTCACCTTGAGGAGAAGAATACTTCATATTATTCATTGACGACTTTTCCAGGATGTGTTGGATAGGACTCCAGAAGCATAAAGATGAAGCTTTCAAAAAGTTCAAAGCATTCAAAGCCTTGGTTGAAAACAAATCAGATCGCAGAATCAAATGCCTCATGTCTGATCGAGGAGGGGAATTTAACTTGGATGAATTCTTTGATTTTTGTGAAGAACATGGAATAAGAAGGGAATTCTCTACTGCAAAGACTACTCAGCAAAATGGAGTAGTAGAAAGGATGAACATAACAGTTCAACAAATGGCTCATGCTATGCTTGATGAGTCTGGAACTCCTGCAACCTTTTGGGGTGAAGCTGCATTTGCTGCCGTTACTATTCTCAACAAGAAAAATGTTTGGATAAACAACACTCAGACTCCTCATGAACTTTGGTATGGTAAGACTCCAACGGTAAAATACTTCAAAATTTTTGGAAGCAAATGTTACATCAAAAGGACTGATGAAAACCTTGGCAAGTTTGAACCTAGAGCAGATGAAGGCTTTCTCCTTGGTTACTCTCCCCACAACAAAGGATATAAGTGTTACAATAAAAGACTTGGAAAAATTGTTGAAAGTATTGATGTAGTGGTTGATGAAGAAGGAAATATTCCTAGGCAAGTAAAATCCAAAGATTTCGAAGATGATGAGGACTATCCTTCAACATCAAATCAGACTTATGATGAAGAAGAAACCTATGAGGCACCAAAATAATAGATAAGGGTAGAAGAAAAGACTCCATTCAGGTATGTTCAGAAGAATCATCCAGAAACTCAAATTTTGGGGCAGAAAGAGGCAAGTGTACAAACAAGAAGAACTATCTCGGAAGCTTCAAGCTATCTAGCATTTCTTTCCTCCACTGAACCACGAAATGTAAGTGAAGCATGCAAAGATGAATGTTGGGTCAAGGCCATGAATGAAGAACTTGAGCAGATTGAAAAGAATAATACTTGGGAGTTGGTTCCTAGACCAAATGATAAGAATGTCATAGGGACCAAATGGATATTCAAAAACAAGCTGAATGAAAATGGAGATGTTATTAGAAACAAGGCCAGAATTGCTAACATGCGGACCAACAAATGGCAGTCCTTAGTGTATAGAATATTGTTATATGCCACATATAATAATAATGAAAAACATAAAAGAAAATAAAGTCTAATAAAAATATGAAAGTTGTAAAGTAAGCATGAGAGGCTTGCATGTAGCCCGCATGCTTCCGAAAACTATAGCGAATTTATCGCTTACAGATCCAGAATGCCAAGGCGCTAGTGAATCTATTACAGACCCATTGTTGTGAGAAAGCCCAAATAAGATGGATGAGAGAAAGGGTTGTACTCTACTCTTGGCTACATATAATTTAAAGGTTGGAAATCGATTTTTTTTGGCAATAGATATGGCACTAGATTCAATTTCAGATTTCATGCCAATTACCCAAGCCTTGTCAGAAGCAGATTGCATTCTTGGTGATACAGATTCAATTGATTGAGATTCCTATTCTGCTATGGAGATAGAAAATGAATAATACACTACATAATATACAATGGGTATGTCTCGCTAAACCTGGTCTCCTCTCAACACAATCATTCAAAAATAATCCCTCCGAGTAGCCAGGCATCAGAAGGACATTGTTTTGCAGATCCAATTGTTTGGTGTAAGTGGATGTATCATACAAAGTTTGCTAATCCAACTGTTATTGTAGTTGAGGCTCTGTCTCACTGGGGGCCTTGATTTGCCTTACAATGAAGCCAACCCACAAAGTTAGGATAGATAACCAAGCAGAAGTTTATTAGTTTCACCACCCTTACTATTATTTCTTAGGAAGAATCCCCTTTCCATTGCAACCAAACCTACTATCAATGTCAGAAGGAGCCAATAATAATAGGGTTTCGAGTCTCGACAACAGAAATTAGAGCCTTATCTATGTTGGTTACTTAATTAGTGATGGAAATGATACGGTAAATCCAAAACCTCTGAAGTGAGTCCTATATAATAATAGATGGACAGACTTCTAGACTGTGGACGGATTTCCAAAATAGGGCATATGGAGCAGGTTCATTAACTTGGACTTTAAGAGTCACCCAAATAGCATCAGTGGTGTGGAGAAGAAGGCTTGTTGTCATTGCAAGGACTCTCTTCCGATTTTTGACCCCAACTACAAATAAAAGAGGCCCTCTCTACCTTGACTTATAATCGACTACCAATCGTAGGCCATCAAAGCCACCAGATAAGTCGCTATAGAATCTAGCCAGATAGAATCCCACTACATCGTGATGATTTCATCTTGCAAAAGAGGGTTGTGGCTCAATTAGGAAATTTTGGGTAAGTTCATTTGCTTTGGCCCAAACCATTGTGTCAAGTCTAAGAAAGTAACAATACAGATGCATGTAGATGTGGATTTAAGGAAGGGCTTGTAATACATTTCGATGTGATAGTTTATGAAGGATGGAATTTATCAAAAATTGCTTATGTTTAAAAACAAACCATTTGGTTTTCACTTTTCGTTAGTATGGAAATCATGGCTCAAACCTGGAAATGGACTCTAGACTCTAGCTAACTAAAAGAATAAAATGACTCTTAGATTCTAGTTTCCAAAAAGAATAAATGAGATACCTGTACAAAGAAAAGAATAAACTTGTCATTTCGCTTGTTTCTTTGTGTTTTTGCAGGGATACCAAAGACATTGCAGTACCTCTAGAAATTTTTGGAGTGAAATGTGTATCCAAGGGTGTAGCAAAGGCATGCAATGCAAGGGGCTTGGGAAATAATGATTGGTTCTTCTTCTCTAGAGCTTTATATTAGATAAAGTTGTCATTGATGTCAATAAGAGGGAAATCTAGGTTCATTGTTAAACCATGCCCTAGATGAAACCTTAAGTATTGATTACAAACCCTAGGTACCAAAGAAACCCTTGTGCCAAATGTTGAAGATGATGGAAATCTTAAGTCTATGATAAAAGAGACTTAAACCCTAGTTAATACCCTAAACCTAGCACAAAATCCTAACCCTAAATACTGGCTCCTAATGATACCCAACCTTAATAATTTAAAGACCTAAACCCTAACCCTAATTCCTAAATCCTAAAAATCTAACCCTAAGTCCTATAACAAATTTATCAATTTAATAAAACCATAGTTTTAATACAAAGTTAATATTCAAATTTTAACTTTATATTATAATAAAATAATCTAATTAAAATTTAGATTATAACATTTTTTTCAAAACTTTATTTTTAACATAAAGTTAAAATCTTAACTTTATGTTATAATAATTTACACGCCACATGAAAATTAACTTACAAGCCATATTTTGGACGACTGCGCTAATTTGCAAGTCGACTCCGAGACACGTCTGTTATCACGTGACTGTTACTTAACTAGCAATTGTCCCAAAAGGTACAAAGAGAGGCCGATAGGATTATTAATTTGGAATTGTAAAATTTAGTAGCAAATATTGCAGAGGGAAATTCCATGATATTACAGAATGAAATCCCATCCTATTACAAGTAAAACTGAGAAATTTCATATACCACAATACAAGTAAAACTGAAACCAATCTTGTAGAGTGAAATCCCATCATATTACAAAATGAAATCTCATTATATAGGATTTATTAGGGTCATTACAGAGAAAATTAACATAAGTGGAGAGCTGATTCAGAAGGTATGACATGGACTCTGTAGAGTGAATCCCCTAATCTTGTAGAGTGAATCCCATCATATTACAGAATGAAATAGAAGTCTAAAGGATTTATCAGAGACATTACAAAGAACGCTATCACAGTGGAGAGCTGCTTCACAAGGCAGGACATGGATTCTGCTTATACACCACAGAAACTCTTGTTGTTGAAGATGAGAAGCAGCACAAAAGTAATTCATTCCACAACTACTACAAACTTACAACAATATTAACATCCTGCAAATATTCTCATATATGAGGAGCTTTGGGGGCCTATAGATTACAAGAGAATAGCAGAAATTCTTCACTAAACATGTTAGTAGCGTACTGATCATCTTGGCGGTTGGAGACAGAACTGGTGTTGAAGCTCTCTTTCTTCACAAACCCAGCAGGGGCTTTCTTGTCATAATTCTGAGTACAAAATTTGACTGTCATTTTCTGCATCTTTCTATTTATATACATTGTTTGAACTCCTGTACAAAATTTCCCACAGAAGAGAAACAAAAGATATTACAATCATATTGTAAGAGAAACAAAAGATATTACAATCATATTGTAAGAGAAATGATCTGGCTACTAACAAATGAAAACCAACATGAAATGATGATTCAAGCACTACAAAGCTAAATCCTAGTTTTCAAAATACATTATGTATTAACTACATGTGGGCATCAGACTGTCCTTGTATAGTGACTTAAGCTATTTGGCTAGCAAGAAATGAAAAGAATTCAAAACAAAGATGTTATTCCTAATCAAGTTTGACACAAGAATAGATATGCATATTAAGGGACACAGCCACCTTTAAAGGAAAAGAAACAAATAATACTAAGATCCCCAGATATATATATAACAATAGTGTGGAGTTATTTCAACGAGGCTTGTCAAGGTAATCCCAGCTATTGTGGATCATGAGGCATTACTTTAAGAGACAATTACGAGATCAGTTTCAAAGCAGAGCTGTAGGAGATGGATCAAACAACAGAGCAGAACTTTATGCTTTTTGGTAGATTCTGAAAATAGCAATAGAGAAAGGTTTAAATTGTCTACAGGTGATAAGAGATTCCAAACACATTGCAGAGAGGTCAAATGGAAATTTCAATCAGGAAAATTTGCAGCTGGCCCATCATTGGACGGAATCAGAGAAGTAAGGAAAAATTCCATGTCATTATCTTTTCAGCATGTCTGTAAGGGATAAATATGAAGGCTGATATATTGTTCAAGTAAGCACTGAGGATGCAGAACAGATGGATGGAGATGATTGAATACCCCATCTGGACCTTCTCATTCAATCTATTTCTAATCAAGCTATTATAGTAATGACCTTTTGGATGGCTGTTTTGGAAGCAGTGTCAAAACTTAAACATCATACTTACCCTAAAATTATTATAACTGTTTACATGCTTTCCAGGACTTTAATTGCATACCATAGTTACACATAAAAGCCACGACATTAATCACATAACAGTTTGAAATAGTTCAGCATGCCTTCATAACATTGGAGATATTCCAACTGTGTTCATATTTGTCACTAATCCTGGATGACTTTAATTACAGTTCTCAAACCCTCTCCTTTAAGCATGTGATCAAATGCCTTGTTGATCTCAGCAAAAGAAACCTTGTCTGTAACAAATTTATCCAGTTCAAGCTCCTGCAAATTTAACAATCAAGGAAGGAAAGATTAAAACCGTAATTATAACTCTAATTAGATATGATAAGCATAGATTGCTCCCGTCATGGTATGGACAAAAAAAAAACAACTGGGAAATATGACCACACAGTATTATCTACAATTATGGTTTGAATAAGCTGTTACAACTATGTTATGAAGTCTTACCCCATTCAAATACATCTCTACAAGGCCTGGCAAATCAGTACGAGGCTTATAATTTCCAAATAAGGTTCCTTTCAACGTTTTCTCGCTCAGAAAGTTTACAGGATTCGTTTTAAAGACTGCGTCTGAACGAGGGACCCCTGTTAAAACCGCTACACCCCAACCCTGCAAAAACAGAACTCTGATATCAAACATATGCATTGCCTGCATTTTCTTAATTAAATCGAAGAATTCAGTTTAAACTTTAAAGCTACAGCTTAGAATTGAAATGATTGATGTATCTTAAACCAAAGGAAACCAAGAGCTAGTACGTCATGGCAGCATTCCAAAGCTTGAACCATGGCCTCAATACTCCCTGTGCATTTGACGCTGCAGTCCACCCCTCCATCAGTTTTTTCCGCAATTACCTGTAAACATTTTTTATAAGTGTTTGGAAATTAAGAGTCTACACTGCTTTGAATGGATGGTGAATGAGTGCACTCCATGCGAAAACTTAAAATCTCCCCCACCTAAGTACTAAAGTACCACACTAGTCAAAAGCAACCAATACTCTGATCTGGGAGAGAGTTTGATGATCATTTTGGGCAGCTCAACGTACCTGCTGAATAGGTTTTTCGTACTCTTTAGGATTTATAAATTCCGTTACTCCAAATTGTTTTGCTGAGAAAGGAAAGATTACAAGAAAGGGTTAAAAAGGCAATTCTACAAGTCAACATATCAACATATGTACACAGATTTTCCAATAATGGAAGTGGGAAATATACAATTACCTCGTTCATATCTCTCATTATTGAAATCGATTCCAATTATTCGAGCAGCTCCTGTAATTCTTGCACCTTCACAAGCATGCGTAGTTAAACTCGGGTCAGAAGGCTAACATATAATTAAACTCTACCCTCATCATATTGGTCCCAATGAAAATGCAGGTAGGGGAAGTGAACAGAATAGTCCCTAGAAAAAGGTTTGAGGACTTTAAAACTGCAACATATACCAATATGCATACAGTGGAACATAAAGAGGGCACTTGTTATTAGTACTTACAGCAAGCCCAACAGCCCCCAGGCCAAATACTGCTACTATCGAACCCTTCTTGGGTTTGCCTGCGTTCAAAGTAGCACCCATCCCTGATTCCACAACAGAGAAGAATTTTACACAACAATTCCAGTCAAAGAAACCATTATGAATGATTTTATAATTATTAACAGTACAGCGAGCAAAAGTCCTGGCAATTGACATGCCCACTTTGTAAAACACTATACATTGTCAACGAGGTCAATTATTTCATTTCTTCAGTCAAACTTAATATATTATCATCTCAAAATTACTTATAAAATCTTCTACAATTCAGGAAAGTAGTTATAAATTCTTCGTCAGTCCTAGTACATTACATCATATACCTCCTGAATTATCCCATATGCATCTTTATAACCATTTTCTTGACCCTTGACCATGTGTACTTTGTCATCTCCGAAGGCAACTTTTACTCTGAGTTTTGTGGTCATACAATGTGGAAAACCACTCTATTTAGTATTACGTGCCATCACCATGTGACTATTGGCAACTGCATTTATTAGGGTACCACCGGGACATGTTATCACTCAAAACTGCCCTTGAGGATCTTGCTTTCAACAGGGTCAAATGAAAGGCTTAAACAGAGTGCATTGTCTTGTAATCACACTTCCTCTCTCTTGCGTGTTGATATTTGTCATCAAAGAGGAGATTCGCTAAAATTATGAAGGCTGAACTTCAGATAATCAGGAAAAAGTGCCTCGCACCTGCAATCTCCTTGCTGTTCGGTTCAGATCTGCAAGGTATACACAGAACAACAATATTTCATGCCCTGAAGATGGCATATTATCAATTGATTAAGATAAACTTTCAACATAAAACTGGTTCAATCAGATCCAATGCCTTGTAGGGGGAAATGCGGTCGAAGAAACAAGAAAAACAATCAAGTGAATATGTCATATATGATTTGTTGAGAAGCATGCTCAGACAGGAACTTATTGCACAGATTTCAGTGTGAATGTGCAGTGAGTGGTTTGAGACATGCCGAAAGTGACCACTTAGAAAAGTGGGTAATTAATTCTATTTTATAATTCACTAAAAAAAAGTGAAATATATTATGTTTTACAGTTGACATAGCCTAAGGAGTCTAATGAAGTGTAATTAATACATTAATGAGTTAGATTTAAAATGGGTCATACATCTCAGGATGAGATCAGGGTTTTGGCAGATTAGGGGATTTTTAGTAAATCATAAATAAAACAAGATAGAAGAGGTAACTTACAGTGGAACAGATCTAGCGAGCAGGAGAGGAACCAGAAGTCAGTGAGACGGCCATACAGCAGAACCATATATCATATTATCAAGCCTTAAAGCAGCCATACAGGTCCATACAACAGATATGTGCTCCATACATACAAGGATTTTGGTGATTTGTCTGACTGTACAGCTGCTGGTTTAACAGCCTGTGGAGGTTACCTCGTAAGATTTGATCTAAGGAATGAGAAGCTGAGTTGAAGGAAAAATCATCTGTGTTTTTGTGTATTTTGTTTATGCTTCCCCCATTTACTTTTCCAGCTATTGTGTAATTGATGCTATGTTCAGATATTAGATTCAGCAGTAAAATAAATTCAGTTTGAATTGTTTGCCTTGAGATTATAATGATAACAGTCATCTAGGGCTAAAGATTTTAACACAATTAGCTCATTCAACAAGCTAAATTATGACAAAGAAACCATGAAAGCAATCAAAGGACTGAAATTTCATACACAGACATTATTCCACTGCCATAAAGATTCAAATTCTTTCTTGACTAAACAGGGAGGAGCAGCAATATCTGATTCACAACAAAGATTCAAATTCATTCCTAAAGATTGAGATGAGTTCAAAACATGACCTCAATCTCAGATCTCATTACAATGGGAGAGCATGTTTGTGCCAAAGGTGACAGATCTCCAGGACTCTTGAATGTGTGTGTTTGTCTTCTAGCCAGAAAATGAATGCTAAAAAAGGGGAAATGGAGATGAGATGGGAGAAGAATGAGAATGCGAAGGCTCCAAAAAATGACCAACCATTTCACCACTCCGAATACCCATTGAATAGATAGATTCTCCTTCAAATCAGTGCCTCATCTGGTAAGAAAAGAAGGAGGCGAGATGGGAATAATTCCCGATAGAACCACCCCAATGCATTGAGTAAATTCTGTTTTGATAGGAGATCCAAGGGCAATATAGGCCTTGCGGGGCAGGGGGTGTTTAGAGATGAGCATGGTAACATTCCAGGGAGGTTAGACCAGTTTAAAATAATCAAAATTTAATTTAGAAAACACTTGAAAGTAAGTTGAAACCTTTAAAACTTAATGCATTTAACTCACAATTTAGTTAGTGTATCTGATGCAACAATAACCCTTTACTAACCCTCCAGTTCAATTGATTTACAGTTAATTTTGCAGAACCACAGTGTTAAGCTTACTAATCTCTTTCGCTAACAATTAAACATTAGATTACAGAAGTGCACTTCAGCATAGCAAATCTAGTTTAGTGAGAAAAAGAAAAAGGAAATGAAATAACCGCCACATTTAGCGGATTAGTAAAATCACCCAATCATATTAAACAAGAATGGAGCAAAAGCAGTCCATATTTTAGTGTAATAAAAGAAATTACAATACATTCCATATTTTAGTGTAATAAAAGAAATTACAATACTTGAGACACTGCACACAAGCAGCTGGTAACTTGAAACTCCAAGATAATGTAAAATTTATCCATCTATGGGCTGGTTCATCATCATGGATAACATGAGAATGAGGAACTTGTCCATTTATGGCACCTCAGTCTAACACAAGCTGGGTTTCTCATCTAATACTGTAGGATGAAGAATAATAGAAATTTTTTTTAGTATTAATGCCCATTGTGTTTAACAAATTCTTCTTAGTCAAAGCTTTGAACGCCTAAATTACAATTATATTCACGCTGATACAATTGTTATCGATGTCTGAAAATGATGTCCATTCGATATATAATACTGTGATTTACGAAAGCCTACACAGTGAATACCATCAATTGTTCAAACAGTAAACCTCGAGAAGGAAATTCCTCTGAAATACATTTGAACACTGTAAAATAAAATATATGAATATGTATCTTCCATTATTATATGTTTAATCAACGGTTACTGAAGTGAGTATCTTTCAGCGGCTCCTATGGTACCACTCTTTGTGTATCCTTGTCTGCGTGGAAGCTCTCCCCAATTCCGATATCCTTTCCAAAAACTTTATATACTGTGTCTTCGCATATTCCTCTGGTAAGCTGAAGTCCATAATTTTAAGAGCAGGAGTGCTCTGAAGCAAGCAACCTACCACGGCGATTTCCCTATCATCTAATTGAACTAAATCTACCCCTAAGAATTGAAGATTAATCAACGGAATGCTTAAGCGTGCTGGTACTGGATCTCTGGCTAGCTCCTGCATTAAATTAGAAAGCATATCAGTCAACTCTGCCCTAGATGAGATTTTAGCCCTAGCCTTTGCTGATGCACACCAACGATGCACATAAATAAAGAGCGGGTCAGTTTGCCCACGATGCACATAAATACACAACACAGCTTTGGACTCCATATTGTCATCATACCATGGGAAGCAAGGCTTTAACATTATACATGCATAATGAGAATAAGAGTAAGAATAAATTAGCATAAAAATGAATTCCTTACCCGAATAAACATGCAACGAACCTCCAAATGCTCGAGATTGGGAAGTCTCTTGAGTAGCTTGTAGAAAGGAACCAACATCTTTTCAAGCGATGGCCAAAGTCCAATGTCAAGTTCCTTCAAAGTTTCGAAACTCCCCACTATCCCAAGAAACCTCTCTGCCGATAAATTGTTTGCTTCCTCTTGCCACAAAAACATTGACAATTTGATCGAATTAGTGCCAAGCTGCATTTTAAGTTGAGATACCACATAGGAAAACTCATGAAGCAACACCCCGTAAATAACCGCCACATTTAGCAGATTAGTAAAATCACCCAATCATATTAAACAAGAATGGAGCAAAAGCAGTCCGAAAGACTTAGTATAGCATTCACAGAGCCAAAAAATTGTGAAGATTACAGAGTGTCTGTCAAAAATCAGAAAGATTGCCAAATACCTAAAACAAATAGTAATAGAAAAATCAAATAGCAGCCAAAAATAAACCCTTTGGATCTGCCAGGCACGACATCGTCATCTAACGTAAATCCGATGCTCAAATTCCATCTATTATACAAATCTAGGCCCTTTCTTTCGTCTCTGTCAAGAAACTGATAGTCTCTGTCAAGAAACAGATAAGGGATCTCCAGCAGCTTAGAAAAGATTGTAAGGGAAGGCGTCCAGGGGATGGATGAGGTAGGTCAAAGCCAGCACCAGTAACATGAGCACTTATGTTATCCCTTGGTCGATGGCGGTGCCTGCAACATCAAGATACATTCCTTCAATCCTGTTATAAATCCCGTGACGAATCCCCTAATGAACCGAACCGAAAAGAACTTTAATGTCGCAAAAAGCAGAAAAAAAGAAAGAATAAAAGGCTGAGATCTTACCGTCAGACGAGGGAGCAGGAGCGGAGCCTCTGCATTGGCGGAAGGTGCGAAGAGATTAATCAACAGGAAGGCGACAGAGAGCATCAGCACCGTCACGGAGACAGACGAGAAGGCCATCTCTGCTGAAGAATAACAAGAAATGTCGATGTCGGCAAACAAGAAAATCAAGAGAGGAAGAAAAGAGGAGCTGCGGCAACGAACCTCGGAGAAAGCAGGAAGTTCTCGGCGCGAATAAACAGAAACCCACCGAATAAACGGAAACCCGGAAGTTCTCGGCACGGAGAATAAACAGAAGCCCGCCGAATATGGATGCCAGGTGTCAACCTGAGATTGAAAGGGACGACAAAAGTCTCTTTCAAAGGGAAGGCCTATCGGCCTAATTAATAAACAAAATTAAAATTAATTCATCAACCTACAAGTCAGCTCCATGTTACATAATACATATCGACTCTCCATATTACACACTATATAATACGTTGAATGAATCTGTTGGACAGCACCACCCCAAGTCAGTTCTATTACACCATTGGTCAACATTTAATTAAAATAAATTAACACAGTTCAGGTCAACATCTTTACTGTCGGTAGTCTCCCTAAAAAATAGCTTGATTCTCAGATCAAGTGCAGTATTGTGACTTTCCTATGGATCTTTGAAAAACATTCTTCAGGGACTTGATAATGCTATACAAGTACTATTACTAAGTGCATATTGTGGAGGACCTTGGGTTATAAATAGGGAGACTTTACTTCATTTTAATGCTACAGAATCTGAGTTAGAAGAGTGAATAGTTGTAGAGTTTGAGACCAGATCCTAAGTTCAATGAGCAGCACTGAAGGTTACTCATGGAGCTCCCGAAGTCCCTTTCTTTTGAGTAACCTTAGAGCATACTTTGGAGAATAATCTTAGAGCATACTTTAAAGAATACCCTAGAGCACACTTAAAGAAACCTTGAGAACTATTTGGAAATGGTTTATTGAAGCACTCTTGAGACCTTTGGATCATGATTGAAGTTCTCATGGAGTGACTTTGAAGAAAGTTGATTAGGGAATATGAAGAGTTGTGGAGACACCTTTTGTGGAACATAAAAGTTGTCATTGATTAATGAAGGGTTATTGAATGCTGATAGAGAACATTGTTGAAAACATTGGCCAGGCTTGTTGCAAAAGTGTTTGGGAAGCCTTGAAGAAAATCGTGTACTCAATATTGAAGAACTAAAGTAGCAGGTTGGAGCCCTAGAGGTTGGAGCCTCATAAAGACTAGGTTGGAGCCTAGATGATTTGATAGGGTTGGAGCCCTCGAGGTTGATGTCTCGTTGAAGTTCGAGTTGGAGCTTGGCATAATGCAAGTGAGAGCCTCGTTGATTGAAGATTGGAGTCTTCATCTAGGGTTGGAGCCCTAAACTATTGTTGTACTTGAATTATTGTAAAAAGAGGATTGGAATCCTCATCATTGATTAATAAAATTATTTATAACATTTTTCATTTTGTATTATGTTTATAAGTGATCTAATCTGCTAAAGTAACAATTGTAAAAGAAACACTCATTCACCCCCCCCCATAGCCTAACATCTTGAAGGTAGATCCTTAGAACACAAATGGAAAAGTCAAGTAATAAGGCTTGCAAACTTATAGAAGTTGAAATAGTTCTTAAGGAAAAACTTATAGCTGCCCTAGAAGAGATAAATAATTTGAAAAAGGAAAATGAGGAACTCAAGAAGCAAGCACAAGATGGTGACCATGACCTTGACAAGACAAGGAAGTAAGTGTATCTTTTCAAGCTTCAAGTACAAGAAAGAGATGAGGAGCTCACCCAGCTAAAGCATGAATTGCATCAAAACAAGAAAATACATCATGAAGAAGTCATATCCATGACAAATCAGTTGGGTAATGCAAAGAAAAGGAAAGACATTTGGTCAAACCGTCTTGAACAAAGACATGAGAACTTTAAAAAACTTGAAGGAAAAATTGGTCAATACAAGGAAGAGGTATCCTCCCTTAAATTTAAATTGGAAGAAACAAAGAAACAAACACAAGGAGTTTAAAAGGTGATGGAAGTTTTGTCCCTCCTAGAAGGACAAGTAGGTGAAGCAGAAAAGGAAAGAAATTCCATGGCATACCAACTTGAAGAAAAAAATGAAGAAATCTTAAGATTGAAATCAAATGTCTCCTCTCTTAAGGCCCAGACATGTGAAGCAACAAGGATGAAGGAAGAGATGCAGAACCATATAGAAAATAAGGATGAAGAATGCAAGAAGATGAAAGAAGAAATTGATATCCTAAGGAAAAAAAATTGATTATCTGAACAAGAGTCTTGCCTCTTGCCTCTTGATGAGTCACCCATGAACAATCATGCTATGAGACATATCTCCTAACAGATCTCTCACGAATTTTGCAGAAAACATTGTTTGACAAGTTTATCTCTCTTACATAAAGACATCATCTACTTTTGAATTCCTTTCCATCAAAGCATGAAAAGGCTTTGGGTGAGAAATTACGTTCAATAACATGATACATTTTCCACTACACATACAATGGACCATTATTGAAGATACCTTCCACTTGAGCACAAAGTAGTAATCATTCTTGGGTTCCATAAGAAAAAAGGAGAGACAGAGGAGTTTATGTAGGCAAGCGGGGTTGGTTGATCACTTGAAGAAATTTAAACTAAGAAATCTCTCTTTTACCACATTTCCAAAAGAAGGAAAGCATGATTATAGGGGGAGAAACATGACAAGAATAAGCATGGTAGGGGAAACACTTGATGGAAAAAGGCATTGTCAGGACACCCCACTTTCCATTGATGTCAAAGAGGGAGAGAGTGTTTAAAGGGAAAAGAATATTGCAATCAGTGACAAAGGGGGATATTGTTGGATAAAGTTGTCATATATTTCAATAATAGGGCAATCTAGGTTTATTGATGAAGCATGCCCTAGATGAAACCTTAGGTGTTGATTACAAACCCTAGGTACCAAGGATGAAACCCTTGTTCCAAACGTTGAAGATGACGGAAACCCTAAGTCTATGAAAAAGGAGATTAAGTGAAACTTGTGGAGGACCTTGGGTGATATACAAGGAGACTTTACTTCATTTTAATGCTACAAAATCTGAGTTAGAAGAGTGAACAATTGTATACTTTGAGATCAAATCCTAAGTTCAGTAAATAGTAGTGAAGGTTACTATTGTAGCTCTTGAAGGCCTTTTTTTTAGTATTCTTAGAGCATACTTTGAAGAATAACCTTCTAGCATAATTTAAAGAATACCCTAGAGCACACTTGAAGAAACCTTGAGAACTATTTGAAAATGACCTATTGAAGCACTCCTGGAGACCTTTGGAGCATGATTGAAGCTCTCCTAGAGTGACCTTGAAGAAAGTTGATTAGGGAATATGAAGAGTTGTGGAGATACTTTTTGTGGAACACAAAATTTGTCATTGATGAATGAAGGGTTATTGAAGATTGATAGAGAGCATTGTTGAAAACATTGGCAAGGCTTGTTGAAAAAGTGTTTGGGAAGCCTTGAAGAACATCTTGTACTCATTATTGAAGAATTGAAGTAGTGGGTTGGAGCCTCATAAATACTAGGTTGTAGCCTGGATCGGTGGATAGGGTTTGAGCCCTCGAGGTTGGTACTTCGTTGAGGTCCAAGTTGAAGCTTAGCACAGTGTAGGTCGAAGCTTGGTTGATTAAAGAATGGAGTCTTCATCTAGGGTTGGAGCCCTAAACTATTGTTGTACTTGAATTATTGTAAAAGAGAATTGGATTCATCATCATTGATTAATAAAATTATTTATATCATTGTTCATTTTGTATTATGCTTATAACTGATCTAAAACTGGTAAAGTAACAATTGTAAAAGAAACACTGATTCATCCCCCTCTCAGTATTTCCAACACTTTGTTCAAGTTCGTCTCTTTGGCACGAAGAGATTCCTTGGCAGTCGTCCTTTTCAACTGAAGATAATGCATCTCGTAGATGCTTCTCACATATTATTCTCACAGACAGTGTTCGCCAGGTACCATATGCACTACTAAAGCGGGAGACATGGTCAAATCCACCTCGATCTCAATCAATAAGTACTCAAATATATGTGGAGTTTGAACGAATCTCGAATCAATAGGTGGTCTCATTGCTCTGCAAACGCATGAATTCATGCAGGAATTCGAAGACACTGAAGAGTTAGTTGATTATGATGGGAACCCACAAGAATTCTATGCCGAGGCCTCCCAGTCCTCTATAGGTCGTGCATGTGGAAACATGTAGTTTATCTTCCACAAAATTCCATATTTTTCCATGTGATAAGGCATGAAGCAAGGTTGTTAACTTGTTTATAGCAATATGGCTTTATGTTTTGTTCTTTTTGGATTCGAGAAAGTAGTTCTTTGAATCCCCATGAGAGGTGAGGGGTGGTGCTCGAAGAAATAGTAATGGCGTTGCCATAGAAAACAACTAGCAGTAGTTACTTGAGGTCTGGAAGCATTCCTCAACTTGGGACTTAAATCAATCACGCAACAAGTACCAACTTCCCTCTTTCCTACTCTGAACTCAAAAGAGGGAAAGGAGATCTCAGAGCTAAGAAAGGAGGAAGACAAACATACCTCTTTAGTGGTCTTACCATATAGCTGCTCACTCAGTGCACTTCCAACCCTTGAATGGCATAACTGATTTGACTGCAAGAAGGTTAGTCTCTAGAAAGTTGTCATGAAAGAATCAATATTTCACTACCTTAATATTTCAGAGCAGTTTCTCTACTTGAGGAAGAGAACCAACCGATATTGTGCTGATGGCCATGGCTAAGCGTTGTTGTCGAAGGCATATATTCTTTACATACAGTTTAGCCTGTCCTCTTAACATATTTTTTTACTCCTACATGGTTGTAATACCTGTCGTTGTGAAGATCTACTTCATGTTTTCCCCACACAAGTACATGACTCCGTTGTGAACAAATGTCTAAACATGAGACAAGGTGGATTGCAATACACCAATTGAATCATGTAAATAAAAAAGCAATGATTGAAACTTTACATATCCGAAGAGGAGAAAACTTTAGTCACTCAACGAAATAGCATTTAATATTGTGAACTAATGCTAGCATTAGTTTACACATGTGAAATATATGAACGAAAAATTCTTTTTTCCACGTAATATATAGTCGTCCTCGGGAAGAGGCCAAATAAAATTATGAATCAACAAAACTATGCTCAAAACACGACGGGGAAGAGACTAACCAACTTAAATTTATGTTAACACCACCATTTCGATTACTATAATCACATTCGTGCCTTTGGCAAGGACTAATAATGGAAAGTGGAAATGTCATATAAAACATAAGCTGCGAACTAATAATGGAAAGTGGAAATGTCATATAAAACATAAGCTGCGAGGGAACCTAAGCATGTGTTATTACAACATCTTTATGTGACAATGACCTTGTTTCTTTCCTGAAAAGGGACCTTGGTGCACATTCCCAAATGCCACATCATTGACAAATATTATTCCTATGAGTAATCATGGCACCTTTAAATTGAAAAATTTCCTATTTAGTAAGAAATATAAATATAGTTTATTATTTTATAACCTAAATTCATATTGGTAAATTAATTTATTATGGTATCATATAAAACTCCTACGTATTAAATCAATATATTAGTGAGATGAAATAATAATTAATAATGCCAAAATTTATTTATTGAAAGTATTTGTACATATATAATAAATCGTTAGCATACTATGGTCTCATAATAAACAGGGCATCACAATTTAATTCTTTAATTCTCGGAAAATTATAAATCATATTATAAGTGTGATTCTAAAATAGGCATATATAACGTACAAATAATATTTATACTTTATAAAAATGACAAAAATAATAATATAAGTTAAAATTTACATGGTTAAAAACATTAAATATATATGATATTTATTGGTTTCGTCTAATTTAAATGATGTGGTAATAAATAAACATTTTTTTTGTTTATATATATAGTATTAATTAATGGTTTACACCCTGCTTTTATATATATCCACGTATTTGTTTATTTTATGGGTTGCATATTTCATGGATATGGGTTTTATACATACAAATATGTGTATAAGTTATATATATTTGTCCATATATGTATAACCCGTGTAGAGAGGTATATGTAGGTAAGTAGAACTAATTTAGTTATTAATAAAAATTTTTAAATAATATTTATTTTCTTTTAAAATAAATTTTACTTTAATAATTATTTCTATAATGTTTTTATATAGTAGCATATTGATAATTAGTATATCAATAAGCTATTATGAACTTTGAATTAAACCTTCAGTAACACTTCCCATAACCCATAAAATACAATTTGTATAGTAAATAATATTACAAAGTGGTAATGCTTTAAAGTGATATGATGAATTCCTACATAGTAAGATAAGGAGTATTACACATTGTTTCCCATCAGAATATACTACCTTTCAAATTAGGATGAGGTAACAGTACCACCCTTCTTGACCTCGTTATTAATAACAGCTGCCTGCAAGTAATAATAGTAGAAAAACATATACCTACATACTAGCTTGCTACACGTCATTTTGTCGCAGTAGGCAAATGACCATGGGTTTGGATCTCTTGTTATCCACAGATCTGTTCATTAGTATTACTATAATTACACGTGTTCCATAGTATTACTATAATTTTGAGAAAAAATAAAAAATAAAAAAATTTAATTAAAGCACTGCTGTTCAAATTAAAATGGCTCTGTCCAAGTACTAAAATGGGTCTGTCCAAGTACTCTAAGTAAAACGCACCACAAACAAACGTAATAAAAATCTAGACGCTCCAACGCTTCCGCAATTGAGGTTACGACTTTGAATCACTACGCTTCGCTTTTCCTGGCATCGTCTCCGGGCCGAAAGGTTCCGAAACACTGACACCGTCTCCGGGCCCAAGGGTTCCGAAACACTGACATTGAGCTCCCCTGAGCGGCGAAGTGTTCGAATCCTACGGAAACGACGTCTAACGAAGAGAAGGTTGAGGTTACAAGGGTCTACCAGTGCCATTGAATTCGACTGGTGCATATTTTGACAGGTTCCTGTTGTCGATTCCTGACCCCAAACCCTAATGGCAAAGGTCGTGCCTCAAAAATGACCATACAAGCCACACAGGCCCACGCGGATGGGCACACTCACTGGCAGCACATTGAACGCCACAACGGTTTTCCGTGCCGACGGTGCTCCTCCGATTACAACTTCGTTGAATGCCACTCCTAACGTTGAATGCCACTCCTAACGTGGCAGCATTGTGAATATGAGGCCGTCCATTTCCATAGTTTTCTCAAAGTATATACATTCAGGATTTTTTCCTAAAAAAATCCAAAAATTCTAAATGTAGTTATATATCAAATAGTATTTTTTGGGTTAACAGAGTATTTTCTGGTGTTTTAAATTCCGTGAAAACATTTGAGGTGAAATTTTGATTTGTGCTATTCAGATTAATTTTTTGAGTGTATATATGTATTCAGCACTC
The DNA here is from genome assembly GCA_031772625.1 of Pinus tabuliformis. NCBI lineage: Eukaryota > Viridiplantae > Streptophyta > Pinopsida > Pinales > Pinaceae > Pinus > Pinus tabuliformis. Next base: position 339,339,868 of record CM062820.1, read on the forward strand.
TTGAAACTTTTAAAACACTTAGATTACACAAGATTACCCATCAAATTTGTGATTTTATTAAATTCTAACTAGATTTTAGAGAAATTAGACGAGAAAAACCAACAATAAAAATTTCCAAAAATCACACTAAAAACAACTCCATATCAAATCAACTTTTTCAAATAAAACTTGATCAGGGAAACAAATCGTTCCAACGTCTTCCTGTCCTCCACTCCCTATGGCACAGCTCCCCCGCACCTGCCATTCTTCCAACGCGTGAGACTGTCCGGTGGAAGTCCCTCGATGGTTGGTTGTGACTTGAAGATAAGTTGCAGTTGAAAATGAAATCTGAGTAAAGCTTCCCTGCAATCGAAGTAAGGAATAAAAAATAGCATCGTCATAACATGAATACTAGAAATCATAAATTTAATTAATGGAAATTATTTAATTATTATTAAATAGAGTAAAAACTATAATAAAGTTACAATAGGATATCAATGCAATATAACAAAAAATTATATATTTTGATTATACAAAATTATTTATTAGGTTTGTGATTTCAATAAATTCTGGTTAGATTTTAGAAAAATTTAATTAGTAAAATCTATTTTAAAAATTTCCAAAACATTACACTCAAGAACTAAAAACTATAAAAATAACTCAGAAACTAAAAGCCATATCCTGAAACTATGCTAAAAACTATAAAAATAACTCAGAAACTAAAAGCCATATCCTGAAACTATGCCAAATACAAGGTAATCAAGGTAACACCGGAAGGCTCAGAAAGTCATTTAATGAAGTTCTGCAAATCATTTATAAATGACACAGAAATCTCCCTATCTTATACTCTTATAAACACATTTCGAGATACAAGGTAATCAAGGTACAAGGTAACACCGGAAGGCTCAGAAAGTCATTTAATGAAGTTCTGCAAATCATTTATAAATGACCAGAAATCTCCCTATCCTATACTCTTATAAACACATTTCGTGAGAAAAGAGAAAGCAGCGGAGAGGCGGCTACCCGTATACTTGGAGGATCGAGAATACGGTTTGCACCAAGGTGAGCAAAAGCGCAATTACTGCCCCCGCCAGAGCTAGAACTTTCCAAGGCGATGAGAAATAGTCGTCAGCAAACTGGGCAAACCACACCTTAAACTTACTTTCGTAGTGCTCCATCACATCATCATTCAGTTTCTTGAAGACGTCTTGCCGTGGCAGGGTGACTCCCCTGCATAGACCATTGAAGAGCTCCGCAGCCTCTGCGTCACTCCCAAGGTAGTTCTTAACAATTTTACTCTTTCGCAGCACAGCCACGTCTTTTCCCGTGTCGATCAAGTTATTCATCAAACACAAGTAACACGAAACGTAATTGTCTCCAGATGGCTTGCATAACTCAAGAGCGATTAAGTTACGGAACAATACCTCTGTGTGGTCACTGACATTGATGGGAGGAAGATACATCGTGGCTTCCTTCTGATCAAAGTCTATTTTCTTGATGCCTCCATTGCGTGGCTTAAATTTGATGCCAGCGTTACTTAATTCTACTGCAGTAGGGATGCCTCTGTCGTTCTTCCCTGAGTTTTCCTGGCCGTTGTCGTCGATTTGATTTGCACGCTCATCACCATCCTCGGAATGTGGAGACACAATGAGGCGGTACAACAAATCCAGAAGGTGATGCGCTTCCTCATGCAGTGGCTGCGAGGGCCGTACCCTGATATCATGTTTATAATCGAAAGGGTAGAACTTGTGCCCTGGAGTTCTCACCAGCACATCGAAAAGAAAATTGTCAGCTTTATGCACGGAGTTGAACTCCAATTGGAGTAGCTTTCGGAGAACTATCAAGGGGATTTGATTTTCCAACATCAAAATGTCGCTCAGTATATCGAATCCTGTAAAATCAATCTTTCTTCTATCAAAAATAGGTTCATACTTATCATTATCTTTCTGGCTTAACTTGTTTCCACCTAGAGTCCTCAATATTTCTAGAATGAAGCAACCGTCCAAAGTAAGCATCACAGCCAGACACTCTGGCGTGCAATCGATATTTTCGTCGTAGCTGCACCTCAATTTGTGTTCATCGCGGAAGATTTCATCGATTGCACGAAAGGAGAAGTCCATATTATCTGAGTCAAGGCGGTGTCTATTATTGTACCTTGTCATCATTCTATGGAGGGCTCTCTTTTTGTTATTCTCCATTGCAGAAAGATTTTCTCTGTTGTAATGATATGGACCCAAGGAAACCATTTGGGGGACATATGCTTTCTCCTTCATCTCTTTGAGGAAGTTTGGAACTCTAAATATCGACACTTCCGACGGCAATCTGTGATCAACATAGGATTCGTGTGAAATACGAATAGCCAATGCTTTCTCCTTTATCCATGGTGCTATTTCTCTATCGCCTGCTAATTCTTTCGGTGGCGGCCTCCGGAGAGACGATTCCGATTCAGAATCGCTTGGTTGCAGAAGGGATTCCAAATTAGAATCACAATCTTGGGATTCCAAATCAAAATCACATGCCACCATTGCGGGCCGGCTAATCACCATCCCCATTGAATAGCCGTATCAGACTCGACCTCTACAGCACCGCTAAATATTTCAGACTCAACTAGCGTGTAATACAATGAACTTCTTTTGCTTTATACATTCCGTAGCTTTAGTCTTTGGACTTAAATGTTTATACAATCTTCACCGTAAATTTATTTTGAAAGGAGTTGTAGTTTTTAAAGGCAGTGTGATTTTTTGGTGTTGAAATTTTGTATTTGAAATTTTGATGTGTTATTTAAATTAGTTTTTTTATTGTATATATAAATTTAGTATTTTTGACATTTTGATTGTGCAAAGATTATTTATCAAATTTAATTTCAATAAATTTAAACTTATGATTTAAATAAATTAAAATTTTATTTTAAGCTAAAAAAATCACTATCCAATTACCAAAAAATCTCACTAAAAAACAAATAAAATTATTTCTCCGATAAACCACCTGTCAGTCCTGTCATGATACTCCCACCTGTCAGTCCTGTCATGATACATAGTTATAAGTTAAAGTCGACTTTTGACTTTCCTCGACGTGTTTTTTTCAATTATTTCTGGTGGACCTGTCAGTCCTGACACGATACATAAATGTGGTAGTTATAAGTTAACGTCGGCTAAATGTCGACTTTTTCATTTTTGTTATATCTTGTGGAATTGTTTTTTTCAATTATTTCTGGTGGACTTGGTTTTTCTATGAATTTTTATCGGATAATCTTTTATTTCGAAAGAAACCTAAAAAGTGGCTTGTTTCATTACCTCGCTTTGTAAACTGCGGTGGCTTGTTTCATTACCTCGCTTCGTAGACTGCGGTGGATGGTTATTGACAAAAATTGAAAAGCACACAATGGGGAGAGGAGGATGAGGATTTGTTTTGCTTACTGTTTTTAGTATTAGAAATCATTTAAATAAGATTATATTGGAAATACGTAAATCACTGGAGTCAAACTTGACTTAAATGAAACTGAACTTAACACTTGAAGGGACGGTTTTGGCACTTAACAAGTGGTTGGAATTAGATTCTCCAACACTCGCCCTTAATTACAACCACATAAAAAAATTCAATTAAGATACCTGCTGGTCTATGTCTTAGCTAGGTTTTACAATTTAAAATTGACTTCAATTTTTCTTCTTCTCTTTTTCCGGATCCTATAGCCTCTAAATTGTTTCAACTTTTTATCTTTGTTGTATCCTTCAAACCTCAATTTCTTCATTTGCTAGTGCAGGTCTTCCATTCTTCTAGGCTTTCTAAGCATATCTTGGACTTCTTCAAAAACTGACTTGTATGTGGGCTGTTGCCACATATTATCTTCTGTAGTGTTCTTTTCACCATCAATTTGTTGCAACATAAGATTATAATAAAATAATATTTCTTCAGGACTCCAAAACCTAAAAATTTCATTGATTTTCTTGTCATTGATGTTGTCTTCAACATTCGTTTCTGTATCTTCTATGCAAACCTCATTTAGACATGGTGTTGCAAGCCATGCTTCAAGTAAATTTAACTCTTCTTCATAGTCATTATGTGTACCTTCACACTAGAAATCAACATTAGAATTAAAAATATTTGGAGAACCACATTGGTTCTGTTCCTTCACCTCTACAATGATAGTTTTGTCCTGTTGCGCTTGTTTCTGCGCCTTTCTCCATTTTCTCTTTTTGGGATTTTTTTTTTTGTCTCTATCTTTGTTTCTGTGTCTTTCACTTCTATACTAACCTGTGCTGGTGCAAAGAGGTTGTCTTCTACTGTCTCACCAAATAACATCATGTCAATATGATGTTTTTGCTGCATCACCTGCAACCATTCATCATTAGCCAACAATTCTTCATCAAATTTTACATCAACAATATTAATTGTTGGATTCATCATGGCATTCACTTTGTTGGATTCATCAGCAAGCTTTGTTGTTAGATTCGCCAAACCTTCATCAGCAAGCTCTGTTGCTGGAATCATTCAATTTTCCTCCACCAGTGGCTGTGCACAGTGGGGTTTTTTAGCATCTACGTGCTCCTTCTCTCTTGCTTCTGTGATTTGTTCACATACATCATCGACTTGTGGCTCTGCACAGTGGGTTTCAACAATCCATTCATCTGGATGTAGATCTACTGCTATATCTCCACCTTCATCTTCAACTTCAATACTCCCCCTTCGACCAAAACACCTCTTAAGGGTATCCCAAGCCTCCTTAGTTGTCATGGCTTCTGAAATCAGAGAAAGAATGATGTCAACAACATATTCTTTTATGCATTTCAATGCAAAGGCATCCTTTTACCTTTTCACATCTAAAAAAAATCTCAAACATTCATTTTGACTTTCTTAATCTCTTAACTTTTTCCATTTTTTAATAACTTATAACCTAATTTTTTTTTTATTTTTTTATTTTTAATTCTCCTTTAAAAAACACTTCTTTTACACCCTACCATTTTAAAAACATTACGTTAGGTCTCCTTTTCCAAATCACGTGGAGCCTATATAAAAAATTACATTAGAAAAAACCTCTTTAAATAATTTCATAAGCCTTTTTAAAATATCACATGAGAACTTTTTTTAAATCACGAGGCTTTTCAAATCATACGGAGGACAAATTACGTGATCCCTCTTTAAACCTTTTAAAAAAATATTGACTTTTCACCTTATGCCTTCGATTTCTTTTCACGATGAATGAAACATGGACGAGAATGATTGTCTGCCTTCAGCGCTCTTCTGAACAGAGTTCGGTCTTTCTTTCGAGCCGACGGAAGGAACTGAACATTGCCGCTACGGTATTTTACGAAATTCTTCAAACTTACATCTTGACTTTTCGATGAAATCGTTGCCCCAATCCAATGCGGTCTTTTACGAAGGAACTGGGCGAATTTTGCTCACTTAACACTCTGTGGGATGAGCAAAGGTTGCGTACTAACTCTTCTGTCCACCTTGACGGCAAGCTTTAGCGCTGTCCATCACAATTAATCCGCGCCAATTTAAAAAGGATAAAGGAAAGTTCGATTAACCTGCCTTCTCCTATGACTGCTCAGCGTTAGTGGAGTTACTAACGCACTAGTTTTAACGCATGGAAAGCCTTAATCTCCCAAAAAAAATTCTTCAATCTGATTCGCCTTGCCATAGCTGGCTTCTGGTTTTTTTGCTGCTTCTTTGCAGGGTTTTTCAATCTTCTGCTGCTCTCTCAAAGAAGCTTACGCTAAACTTCTGTTGCTCTCTCAAAGAGGGTTACGTTTTCTCTTCAGTCACATTGCTGCTCTCTCAAAGAGGCTTACCTTTTCTCTTCACTCACGTTGCTGCTTTCTTACTGAGTTTTATTCAAACTCGTCTTTTTTTTGTGGCTCTCAAAGATTCTTACACAGGCTGAGCTCTCATACCATGACAAAAATTGAAGAGAACAGAATGAAGAGAGGAGGACTTGATCTGCTAAGATTACATTGGAAACATCAGTCATAAATTACTAGAGTCAAACTCGACTTAACTAAAACTGAACTCTACACTTGGAGGGACGGTTGTGACACCTAACAAATAGTTGAGATTAGATTCTCCAACAGTTATTAAGTCTCGAGTAAAACAAGTCATATGAAAGATAAATCCGTTTATGAAGTTGGAGATGGGATTTTTCATCTCATTCACTAAGGATTGACTTAACACTCTGGCTTTTATTGACGAAGAGGTAGCCAAGCTCTTCAATTGTCTGTGCAGGGGAATCACCCTGCCCTTGGAAGGTGTCTTCGAGAAACCGTGAGATGATGTGATCGATCTCACTGCAGCAACAACTTGAAGGTGTTGATTTCCCAGTTCGTGGAGGAGCGTTTCTCCCCGACCTAAAAATTTGTAGGTATGTTAGGAGTCGCAATTCTTGTACTGTTGCTCACCTTTTTGCAAACCATCTTCTCCATACTCCAACTATATAAGTAGCCTCCACGTTGTTTTATCTTTCCTCGTCAAATGTTTTTATAAGAGGATGGGATAGGCAAATTTTGGATTGAGAATTGGAAAATCAAAATCAAACAAGAATTAATGGGAGTTGAGAAAGAAATAGAATTATTGATGGATCTCATCGTCCTGGTTTCTTTTTTCTAACATAAATTTATGTTATTTATTCTATCATTGATATTGAGAAAGGGCAAACTTCTCAGAGTCCGAGAAGAGGAATGGCGTCAAAAAAGAAGGTTGGTCTTGATCTAAGAGTGGACACCCAAAAATTTTCCACCAGGCTGCTACAAAGCAGAAGCATCAAAAATCTATTTGGGCTATAAAAATTAAAGATGGGCCAATTATCACATCCACCTGGGACATAAAATAGGTGGCATTCAAACATTTCATGTCCCATTTTAAAGCAACATATGGTGACTTCATGGCAACAAAAATGGAGTTGGTAAACGTATTCCCCCATATGGTCAGAGAAGAGGACATTGAAAGGATGGACAAACCCATATTGAAGGAGGAATTGTTGCAAACCCCGAAAGAAATGGCTAAGGACAAGAGTCTTGGACCAGATGGATGGCCTGTGGACTTTTTTATTTTTTTCTACGAGCTGATGGGTCCAGAGCTGGTCAACATGGGACAATCAATCAAGAATTTTGGGCACATTCCAAGAGAATTCAAGACGTCGTAGCAATTGCTCAAGAAACCTTGCACTCAATCAAATCCAGAAAATTAAATTCATGCCTTATGAAAATTGATCTAAGTCGCGCATATGACTATGTGGACTGGGAATTTTTATTAATGATCTTATACAAAGTAGGTTCCCCTCATAGACATGTTCGGTGGATTAAAGCATGCTTCTCTTCAACTGCTATGGTCATCCTTATTAATGGTGAACTTACCCATTTCTTCAAAATATATAGGGGGCTCCGTCAAGGCTGTGCGTTGTCCCCTTTTCTTTTCATACTGGTTATGGAAGCCCATAGCAGGGGTATAAAGGCCAAAATGGAGGTTGGTGACATTTTCGGATGTAAATTAAATAGAAATTTTTCTCTGTCCCACATTTTATTTGTGGATGACATCCTATGTGCAGGGGAGGCAACACTTGATGAATGGGCATCTTTCCATTTGGTCCTTGAAAAATTTGGACATGCATCCGGTCTGCTAATTAACAAACATAAGTATGAAATTTTCTCTGATAATGCTGATTTGGAATAGATTCGCTAGATTGCTTCTCTTTTTGGGGTAAAAATCAGCCCTATGTTAGTGGGTCTCAAGTACTTGGGCTGCCATCTCAAACCTGGTAATTATCGCATTACTGACTGGACTTGGCTGTTAGATAAAGTTGAAAAGAAGTTGACATGTTGGGATCACAAGTGGCTCTCGATTGGGGGTAGGGTCACCATGATCAAAGTTGTTCTGCAAAGTATCCCGGTCTACTGGATGCATCTATTCTATATTCCGCAAGCAACCATTAACAATATTGATGCTCTTTTCTCCAAATTCCTTTGGTTTGGAACTGGGTCCGATTGCAAGATCCATCTCACTCGCCTAAACATGATTTCTAGGCCCATTCAGTTGGGCAGATGGGGTATTCAGGACTCTCGAAGGTTTAACATTGCTCTTCTAGCTTCCAATCTGTGGAGGGCCTTCAAAAAAAGAGGTCTTTGGCAAAGAATAATTTTCAGAAAATATCTTCCCTATCCTGGGTTGGAGGAATGGGTGGCTACAGGTGTGCCAATCAATCCCCATTCATCTATCATCTAGAGAAGCTTCAAACATGTGATTCCATGGTTTTGTAGTAACCTTCGATGGTTGGTGGGTAATGGCCAAAGAATTTACGTTGGGATGTGTTTTTGGGAAAACTAGTGTCTACTTAGATCTGCTAGTCCCACTAAGACGGGTAGCTATCTTAGAAACAAACAATTCAAAGTAACTTGTGTTTTTCTTTATGAGAGATAGATGAGAGAGACACAGAGAGTACCAACCTTAGTCTTTCGCTTGGCTCCTTGCTTGTTTCCTCTCTCCTTTGATAGAGCTTTCGCCACTCCTTTCTCACTTGTCCTGCTTCAAAGAACACCTGTAGAGTCAAAGAAGCAAAATACCATCAAAGCATAGAGATCTATAACCATAAATAATGTAGAATCAGATGTACATTAACCATACTGTTGCATAAACAAATACAAGATTCAGAAATATACAAGTAAATGGAGGAAAACTCAGATAGATTTATTGATAGAAGTAGTAGAAGAGAGGATTGCAACGCAGCTGTCTGATCCAGCGCCATCCTCCTAGCATGAAAACCCTCTTCACCTCATGAAAAGCTAGATCACCCAACAATACAATGCTTCACAGAGAAACCAATAGCACTTCCTTACAAAATACAAAATTCCAGCCTCTGGATCTCTAGGATGAGGGATCCATATATAGATATTTGCAGGGGGGTGAGTCAGCTTCTGGGATTTTGATTAGTGTCATTTCACTAATAGTTCTTGGTTCCACTTGGAGATTTCATGATCTCTTACTCATCCCTGGGCGAATTCAGAGAGGCAAGTGTCATATGAGCAGTTTCTAGAAGATTCTCTGGGTTTCCACCTAGCAAACTGCCTCTACCATTTGTCTACTCTCGCTCATCGCACCCTACAGAAGGGCTTTTCAGTATGCATCGCACCCTTTGTGTGTAGCAGGTGAGATGCATCGCACCCTCAGCATGGAGCAGTCTGTATGGTCCAGTTTTGACCAGTTTTGAGCAGTTTTTCAGGGAGAACTTCTGGGAAATGATGTAATCAGTTGACCTTGATCCTTTAGGGTATGAAACAATACTTTTAGGGGTTTAGAAGCCCTTGGTTTATGGACATATGTGATTGGGGTTGCAGTGCCCAAATATGTCTATAACAGTTGCCCCCTAAAGCATGAGGTCATAAATCTTCTGATGTCGGGTGAAATGCTTTATCATGAGGATCCAAGGTTTTTCGAACTGGAAGGTGACCTGTAATAAGATACAATACAATACATTATCTTCATAATATTTTCATGATCTAGCTGAGGCGGGAATTCCCATGCTCAGCTTTATAAATTCATTTTCATGTACATAGGACAGACAATCGTCTGTGTGGCATACTGATGATTCTGGTAGAGCCATCATCCCTTAGCTTGGATGATTATCTATGCCATTATGGAGTACATTTGATGTCTTTCTTTTCCTAAATATATCACAGCCCGGATGGATGAAACTAGATCCGGGGTCTTCAAACTCATTCAATCTTCGCCCGAAGTACAAGTCGATCCATGTGAAAAGATGCTCTGATGTCAAACATGGAAAGACATCGCCTGATTACCATCCAATGATGTAAGCTGTTAACAGGCGCGAGAGGAATCACTGATAATGATAACGACCCTCAAGGTACTGCAGTACAATTCACGTGGTGTGAATATATGAGTCGATGTCGAACACCATGCAAAATCTTTCGGTCGAAGGCCATTGATGTAAACCTGTAGCCGGAAGTGAGAAACTTGCCATTGAGGCATGCAAGCTTCAAAGTATTGAAAGGGTTGTTCCTAAGTCAACTTCTTGGATAATGAGCTGATGTCAACAAGAAGTGACCTGTCGTAGGAGGGCCTTAATGAATCCCACATCTACGACACGAAACGGAGCAAATGATTTTGTGGAGGTGAAAATGATCAGATGATACAAGGTTCAGGGTGGCGGTCATGAAAAATGGAGCATGAAGGTATTACAGTGGATGAGGCGTAAGCTGGGTTGGTGAATTCTCTAAGTGACTTATCTTGAACATATTGGCGACACTGAATTGGATTGGTAGCATTAACCCCAAAAATGGATGGTACGGAGGACCAATGGTGATATGACCGGTGAACGGAATAACCCAACCCGACTCAATCATGGTGATGGAGTGAAAGTGTCATGTTTAAGAGTGACTTGCTACCAATGAAGTTCTTCAAGTTTTCTTCCCAATTTTTCCCCAGTCATTGTTGACCAGTACCTCTTTATTTTTGTCAAGCTTGAGGAGGATAACATATGCTTGTTCTATAATTTGCCCTTCGGGCAAACCTGTCACTATGTTTTAGCGAGCCTAGTGACAGTGAAACTCGCTCTTGTCCGTATGGACAAGTTTGTCACTATTGTTTTCACGAGTTTAACAACAAAGACAACTCGGTCCTTTTCAATTTTAGAGAGTCTGAAAAGAGACGGAAAGGAAACTCCAGTAGTCCTTTTTCGTAGTATAATCCCTTAAGTCCGAAAAAGTATAAAATAATACTACAAGGACGACTTTTTTGATCACTTTAGCGAGCCAAAATAGACAAGCGGTCGATCTTTTTGTGCAATGAACCCTCAGGTCCAAAAATATTAAAATATAGAGGAGGGATGGCACTTCTAATCACTTTAACGATTTGGAGAGGCCAATTGCTTAACAATCTTTTCATATTTTACGAGTCTAAAAAGAGCTTAAAAAAGACTCATTTTTGAGGAACGAGTGATATTTTCGGGTAGCAGCTGGTTCCAGGCCAGTTTGGAACTTTTCAATCATGGTAGTGTAAAGAAGGTGGCTAACAGAATCACTCATCGCAGCTGTTCCTCAAAAGGGTAAACAATCAAGTGGAGGCGTATGATCGGCTAAAAAGTGGAGGTGATGGTAAGAACACAACCAAGGCTCAAAAGCTGATAGCAATGCGATCATAAAGGTTATTTACCGAAGGTGGGTTCATTTTTTAATGAGCTTGAACTCTGGGGGAACATATGCTCATTGCTAGGTTTATTTTTTAACGAGCTTGAACTTCGTGGAAACATGCTCGTGATAATAGTCAGAAATGTTCAATTCACCATTAACACTATGTTCTTTTGATGGTCGTACTACCTGTTTAATCACTCCATCAAATTGATTAGAAATGTAAATACATGCTAGAAAAATGAGTTAAAAACTAACATCTAACTTGAATTACGTGAACAGTAACATAAAAGTAGTTTTACCTCTCATTTTTACCATTTCATTCAAATTTGGGATTGTTGGAGCTCTGGAGGTGCTTTCCCCCTCGATTTTCATCAGCTGATTCCGAGAGATTTGGTGGACTATTTTTGGCGCCGTCTGGACCAGGTAGGAGCTAACCCTGAGCTCTTCAATTGCATTCTTTCCTTTTTGATTCTGATCATCTTTTCCTGTTTTTCTGGGCCTCAGGGGTTGAACATTTTGTTCTCTCCCCATCGCACCTAGTATACATCAAAAGGTGCGATGCATAATGAGCTGGCCATTGGCTAGTTAGTATGCATCCCACCCTGTACACAGCTAGAGTGTGATGGGCACAAGGAGGAAAGTTTATGCATTGTTTTTTCATGGAAATTTTGCCTTTTTTTGCCCAAATCAGGATCCTGATTATTCTCTTGTTTGTTTTTCAGAGATTCATCGGATCAAGATGGTCGTTACATGACATGAACGCGAGCATGAAGAAGAGGATATGATTGCTTTACATGGTCCAGGTACGATTACTGCATTGCGAAACTGTGGCTTGCTTAAGTTCTTCCGCATATCCAGCGTGAGGCAACAAATCAACTTGTTGCAATATCTTCTCGATGCATGTGATCCTACCAACCAAGTGTTCCAGATTAGAGGTAAATCCATCCCTTTGACTGTTGAGGATATCTATTTTTTGACAGGGTTATCGAGGCATGGGGCCCCTCTCTCACTATCAAGATCCGCCCGTGGGGGTGAATCCGTGAGGGATTATATTCACTGGTTCTGTAGAGATGGATCTCAGCCAAGCAGGGACGAAAATATTAGTATTCGAGATTTCACTGACCGATCCTTGAAGACTATCTTATTCACCTTTGCTAGATTGGCTGGTAGTGCGGCTCTTCACTTGGCCAACAGGTCCATATGTAGTATGCCTTGGAATGACTTGAACCAAAGGTATTCAACTAGTGTGATGCAATACTTTCGGTTATAAAAGAACAGCTTACCAAGGTGAAGAACGGAAGATCTAAGAACTTTGGTTCTGGTTCTATTCTGACTGCTTTCGCCTTGGAGAGGATCCCACTGATGCAGCCACAGTACATTTCACTTGGACTGCCAGCACCGACGGAACCACGGATGCAAAGATGGGTTGATCTTATGGCCATACATGCTGGTCAGTCGCAGATTTCATTCTATGACGCCTTCTTTGAGTGGTTCAACCATCAACAGATGGTTTATGCCAAGTACCCATATGTTGGGATGGATTTCCGAGGCGACCCAGATTTGGTGCTGCCGGCGGGCTAGCAGTGGGGTGTTATAGGTAAAAAGATCTGACTATATCTCTATTTATTGCTTTTATAATGTTCTTGTGTTTTTTAGATGTTATCAATACTAATCAAACCCATATATATGCAAATATTGGACCAGTGCGACCAACAGTGCGCTTGAGGGTAGTAGTTGCTATTCTGGCAGGAAAGGTTGTAGGGAGGGTTGTCCTTCGCGATCTGGACGTAGCCGAGACCTTTGCAGTATTGCAGGATCAGATCGAGGGTCTCACTCTTGGTATTCAGGATGTGAGGACTAACGAGTTACCTTTGAGATTACAGCGCCATACCACTGGCATGCCAAGTCGATGGACTAGGCTCTTATGTATGATCACACAGGCGGTGACTTGTTATCACCAGCACCATTAGTCTAGGGTGCTTTCCTGCATTTTTGAGTTTTTGGGTCGTATGACCGATTTTGTCCTGGACACAGAACATTTTGTAAAAACTATAAACAGTTATATATATTTTTGATTTTTGGAGCTTTATTTTGGTTAAGTTATATGATCCTGATGCAAATGTTGATGCTTTTTCTTTTATAAATGTTGCAAATGTCTATCTAACACATAATTTGCTAATGAATCAGTTAATGTGTTTAAGTTTCTGGAAATGTGTTGATATTGAATAGAATCAAACTGCCTTTCCAAAATCCTGACCCTTAGGAACATATGATAGATAGCTGGATTCTGAATGGAATAGATGCCAGTAAGCTATAGGATGACGAGTTGTGAGTCTAGCCTGACAACAAGTCAGTGTATGCCATGTACGATGGCATCAGAGAGAAGCTCTATCAACGTGTTTTACTCATCGATGTTGTTAGTTGACCGACTAATACATACCCCTCTGAAACTCACTAACTCGCCACTTGGATAAAAAATGGCCCAGGCTGCAGAAGATAGGTTCCGCGTACTACAACTAGCTCCATCGGCATATCCAACAAATGATTCCAATAGGTTCAACATCTACAACAAATGCAAAAGTGGATTACCTAACCAAAACGATCACTCTTGATGAAAACAAAAACGTAACAAAAGCATATAAAGAGATTACTACACTTAGTCAAGCATAGTAACGCTTAAGGTACAACCCGTTTCGGGGTTGCGACAGTGGAATCCCATCGTAATATACTAGATCGTAGGTTCCTTTTGCTAAGACTCTCTTAACAATGTAGGGACCCATCCACAATGATTAGAACTTACCTGCTCCCAATTTATCGGATTCCTGATCGTAAAGTAAGACCAGGTCACCTTCTGAGAAGACACAGGTCTTGACATTCTTATCAAATTGCACCTTAACTCGTTTCTTATGAGCTTCGTTAGCCAATGCGGCGTCACGATGGGTTTCATCCAGTTGGATTAATTCCAAGAAACGAGCCTCTTCCTCTAAAGTTCTGGGGAGGAGGTCGACTGCGAGCTTGAGAGATGAAATTTCACACTGAACCGGTAAGACTGCTTCCAGGCCATACACCAGCTGAAAGGGTGTAAATCTGGTTGCATTTCTCACCGATGTCCTATATGCCCACAAGGCCGAGTACAGGATTAGGTGCCAACTCCGTTTGTGGACTCCAATCATCCTTTGCCGCATGCGCTTCAGGACTTTGTTGGTGGCCTCAACTTGTCCGTTAGCTTGCAGATAATACGAAGTAGAATTGTTGTGGGACAACGCTAATTTGGTAGCCAATTCAACCATCATGTGATTGCGGAAATGTGATCCATGATCTGTGACTATAGCTTGTGGAACACCAAATCTAGAGACTACATGATTGAGAAAGAAAAGAGTAGCCGTTTCACCGCTGTTGTTTAATGTAGGCATCACCTCGGCCCATTTTGTAAAATAGTTAACCGCGACTATGATATACCCATGCCCCCCAGCCGAGGTTGGGTTACATGTCATGGAATCTATGCCCCATTTGGAAAATGGCCCAACAACAACTGCTGGATGCAGAGGTGTGGGTGGAAGTCTGGTTTTGCTATCGAAGATTTGACAAGCATGGCAACTTCTAACTGCGATTATGCAATCATTGAACATGGTAGGCCAGAAGTAACCTTCTCGTAAGATCTTTTGTGCCGTAGCGTAACCAGATTGATGCCCCCACACGCGCCTGAATGGCAATCATTCAGGACTTTTTCTGCCTCCTCATGGGTGAGGCACCTTCGCAGAACTGTATCGATACCGCGATGGTAAAGTGTATCACTGACGATCATGTAGTCTTTTGCTTGGTATCGAGTACGTCGTTGTTCGGAGCGAGAGGTACTAGGCCTGTATGTTTGGGTTTGGAGATAGATTATTATATCTCCATACCACAGATCACTTGTTGATATCAGAAACAAAGATTCATCCACAACTGATGATTGGTGTTGAATCATTGGACGACGATGGGAAGTCGCATAGTAACTCCGCGAAAACCAGAGATTTTTTTGATTTGGATTTTACGAATTCTAGATCAAACTCTTGCAAAATGGCTATCCATTTCGAATAGTGTCGAAATCTCTTTACCGCTTGAACAGCTGTAAGAGCCAGCTTTTCAACATAAGAGTACTTTCTTTCTGTATCGTTTAAGTTTCGACTTAAATAATAGACAGGATGTTCAGTTCCATTGTCTTCTTGAACTAAAACCATTGCAATGGTTGTATTTGCTGCATCTAGATACATGTTAAAGTCTTTTTGATAGTCAGTAGCATACATTAATGATGCTTTTATTAGGGATTCCTTTAGAGCATCAAAGGAAGCTTGCGCAACCTGATCCCAGTTAAAGGGCACTTCTTTTCTCAAAAGACGCGTATAACCTTTAGCAAGTTCGGCGTAATTTAGAATGAACCTCCTCAGGAAGTTTGATTTCCCTTGGAGTTTCTGAATCTGAAGCAAATTTGAAGATGAAGGCATATCGATGATTTCCTAAACCTTACATGGGTCGAGTTGAATCCCGTCCTTAGAAACTACGAAACCAAGTAAACGACCAGAACCGACACAAAATACACACTTGTGCAGATTGAGTCGTATCTTTTAGTGTCAGCAACATAGAAATATAGCTCTCAAATGTTGCAGATGGTCAATTTGCTTTCGTGAATGAGCCGATAGATCGTCGAGATATGGTTGAACGATGTTCTTGATGTCGTGGGAGGTATAGTTCATTGCCCTCTGAAAAGTAGCCCCTGCATTCTTTAAACCGAAAGGTAGTTTGCGGTACGCGAATGTGCCCCACGGACATATAAATGCAGTCTTTGACTGGTCCTGTGGGTGGATATTTATTTTATTATACCCGGAAAATCCATCCATGAATGAAAAGATTTCGCATCCGGTGCATTCATCAATTATCTGGTCGATGAAGGGTGTAGGATAGTTGTCCTTTGGACAAGCTTGATTTACATCCCTGTAATCAACGCACACTCTAATTGTTCCTTGCTTTTTCATCACAGGAACAATATTCGATACCCAATCAGTTAGAGGAACCGGGTAAATGAAACCAGCATGTAAAAGTTTTTCAACTTCTGCCTTGATGGCAGCAGCTTTCTTCGGGTGCACCTACCGAAGTTGTTTTCGTACCAGTTTGACATCTGGATACATCTTGATTTCGTGTTCAATGATGCTCGAGTTAATGCCTGGAATTTCTTCATATGACCATGCAAAGACATCTCTAAATTCGCGAAAGAGAGCGCAATATATTTCCAGTTCTGAAGAAGAGCAAGATTTGCCAACATGAATATTATCTAGAACATTAGGTTTGGTCGAGATATTTATGGTGATAGTTTCTTCAATATTGGATAGATTTCGCTCGAAATCCACCATATTTACAGTATTTTATAGAAAATAAAAAACTGAAGGATGATTAAGGTCGCTGGAATAATCTTCGTTGTAATATGGAAGATGGGAACGATGGTGGTAATCTTCCCATGGTGCCTCTTCTATCATCATTGACTGAATGATTCTTTCATCTGTAAAATGTACATGCGACCAAGGATCTGAAGAGGTGCCATATTCCTTAGACCTATCTACCCAAACACTCGATGAGCGTTGATTTGGATTTGCCGCCCAGGCCAATAAAATTGATTGCTACAATATTTCTTTTGGGCTTGGAGGCAATACCTTGTGATCATCCAGGCTAACAAAATTTTTGGAAATCTTCTGAATCCTTATAGATATAGAAGATATCATATTGCAGGTTTCCACTGTGGCCACTTCCGCTAGATTACTCGGAGGCGGTAGGGAAAAAGTACCCATTAAGGTAGGGTCTTTTAGGAGGCCTACTCCAATATTTTGAAGCAATTGAGAGCTTCCATGGATCATTGGAATGCTTCCTGTAACTTGTGAACTGTTGGGGAGAAAGGTTTGTTGGTCAACGATTGTAATTCCTCCTTGGAAGGGAAATGCAATCTTCCTAAAATATGTTAACACTCCCAGTAGGATATTGTAATCGAGGTTTCCATCGATAACTTTGACGTCAATTTCTACTATCTTGCCCCCCAGTTCAACTTGCAAGTTACTTAAAATCCCGTACGAGGTGTATGTTCATCCATCGAATGCTTTCAATGTCATTGATGATCTTGACAAGGGTGGTGATCCTAAAGTTTTCTAGCAACTCATTGACATAATGCAGGTAGATGCCCCCTCATTAATGATTGTTCGATGAACAGTTTTGTTGAGGGCTTTCACTTGTACAAGGAAAGCGAGTTGAGCCAGTAACTGAGGTTCGTATCCTTGATGATTAAAGGCCACAAGATTGGAATCCGCTAGGTCAATCCCACCTATTGCTAATAATAGAGCCTGCTTTTGGGAGGGGCAATTTTGCAGTACCTCAAGTGTCGACATAGCGGATGGCGATTGGGCTAGGTCCTCTACTATATTATAATTCTATGCTGCTCGGGCACGAGGATTAAATGTCGATTTGTGTACTACTCCCTTTTGCGGCTTTATCGTTAGCTTAGGAATGATGGGTGGCACAACTTCGGTTGAAGTTATTGTCGAACTACTAGGTTGATCTGCAGCTTTGTTGTTCGATAGTTGTGGATTCCCATAATATTTATTCTTTGTCGATATCAAAGCATCATTTTGTTGTTTCGAAATGGACATCATAAGCACTTGGGATGGAGAAGCAATGTCGCTAGCAACCAGATTGGTTTCTGGGTTTGGAAACAGATTAGTCAAGACTGCAGAGGTATTTGAACTCTTAAAGAACTTCTTGATCTCAGCTTTATGCAGACAATCTTTCGTCCAATGGTCCTCATCGCATATAAAACATGGATGACTAGGTTTCTTTTGCCCAGAAGGGTTTCCAGAAGATTTTTCAGGAGTCGAATCTTCATGTTTCTTCTTTTTGTTTTTCCCTTTCTTCTTGCCCCCTGGTTGCTTCGGTTCTTTGCCTTTGTCGGTCGACACGACATTAACCTCCGAGGCAAGAAGTTTTTCATTTGCCTTTTTACTGGAAATTACAAGGGCTTTACCAGATGGGGCCTTTGCAGTTTGCATACTTGAGGTGCCAATCACGCTGTTGCCGTCATGAGAGTCCTTGTTCGATTTAGGAGGAGGAAAAACAGAAAATTCTGGTCTAGGAGCATTAGGAATTTTGTCATAGAGCGTGCCAGACTGAGTATAGATCAAGTCTAGATATTGTGCACGAACAATGACTTATTCTTCGGTGACAACTCCTCCCTTGGCCACATCTTCTGTAATAGAAGGTAACAATGACTTAATAAACCATTCAGCTAGAAGCTGATCAGGAACATATGTCTTTACCATCTGACGACGGCGTCACCACTCATGAATATGATAAGATATGTGAGTGGTTGTTGTCTGTTTAAAATTGGTAAGGAGCTTCGTTCCTGTTTCGTACCTTATGGGTTACCCGCAAAGCTTTGTTGCTCGGGTCCTTGGTAAGCTTGCTGGAGTTGCGGTTGTTGATATTGCACCAACCATGGTTGTGAGACCATTTGTTGTTGTCCAATATTGGATGCTTGACCAAGATGAGGGGTGATAGTGCCCGTTTGAGCCCGAGTCGCTTCAGTTAAGGAGCCACTAATCGGCGGTTGTGATTGAGCTGTGGAGACAAGAGGCTGTTGTATTACGACCTGAGAGACTTGAGGTTGACATACAACAGGCAACGCTTGTACTTGCGACACCGTCACAATAGCCGGTGTAGTGGGAATGTTCGACACAGGTTGATTTTGTTGCATTGAATATACAACTCTTGGCTATTGAGGTAGTATTGGTATCCAACCATTGGATGCAATTCCAGCTTGTCCCGAATTTTGTTGTGAACTCTCATATGGTTGTTCTCCCAGAGGGAAAAATGAAAAGGCATACTTCCCCCCATATGGCGGCAATCTAATGTTCAAAAGGTAAATTGGTCTTTGGAGACTGGACTGCCCCAATTGATACTGTTGTGAAGGATCAATTTGCTGAGACTCAACATAAGAAATTCCAGATAAGGTTCCGGATGAACAAATAGGAACAAACCATACTATCGAAACAGTCCCTAGGTGGACTCCATCTAGTGGTTGAGAACTAGTTGGGACAGATGGTATACCAACAAACATTGTCGGAGTAGTAGCAAGAAGTTCTGCTACTGCTGTATCAGGTGACACAGTCCTAGATGTTGATGGTTGTTCAGGCATATTGAGTCTATCCAAAAGATTTCCTAGTGATTCGACAGGAACTTGCGATGAAGGGTGACTAACTTCTGTAGTAGAAGGATATAGGTGGATCCCAGTTCCAAAATGAAATGGGGTACTGGATGGAAGATCCTCCACAATCTCTTCTATAGCAATCAGTCCAGGTGGAAGAGGTAGACCGTCAGGTCTGTAAAATATTTCTAGTGCCGAAGAAGGTATAGACTCTACAACGATAGATGTTGGAGGGGTGACACCTTTCGAATCAACCCTAGATGGAGCTGGTTTAGGAATAGAAGTGTTTACCGTTACACTAGGATTAGTTCTAATGTCCTCTTGTAACTGAAAAACTTCTTCTGTAGAGGCAGGGGATCCAGAAATAATTGGAGTAACTGGAGTCTCTGATGATGTTGAAACACAAGTTTCAAATAAACCAGGAGACTTTGACCTAGTTAAATGAGATCGCTTGGCCCAGAATGGTTTGTTTCCGGAGTCAAAGACGCTTGACTCATTAGTCTCCGCGAACGACGGGGTTTTGATTGACTTTCTTCCACGATTGCGGATTACTTGATCAACTCAAAATTACAAGGGGAAAATGTTATTCTGAATTAAATGAATTTTATGATGCTTTGACACAAATTGCTTTTTCAATTTTTAAGAGTCGAGAAAAAACTAAAGATGACTCTAGTCGCCTTCGATTTTTAATGAGCCTGAAGTGACAAGTGCTCAGATGGACCTTTTCTTTTAAGGAGTCTGAAAAGGAATGAAAGTGACTGTTCTGGAAGTCTAGACAGAGGGATTACCAAACCAATCGCAAAACTGCAATATACACCTCGGTGGTAAATTATAGAGAAATTACCGAGGACTTTACGTACGATAGTCAATCTTCCCGAATGTTGTGTTCAGTGCATTGCGATCGATAGGGCGGTAGACACGACTTCCTAAGGATAAAGGATATCAGCCTATTGTGGTCTCCCAATATATACTCAACGGTACGTTGGAGCACAAGTCCATACTGGCACTTGTCGTATCAAAGAGGAGGAATCACCCAACCTATGATGAAAACGATAGTTACCAGGCTTTACGACGCTGGAATACGTCTCTAGCCTAGACTTCTAGATGTTGTGCGTTAGGTTCCAAAGCGTTTTTATGTTCATTGAGGTTTATTTTACAGTTGATCTTTCTTAAGAAGTTTGCCTTTCAAGGTTCACCACATGATGTAGATGTACAATTCCTAAATATGCAATCTAAAATGATAAACAATCGTTTATTTTCTTTTAGCAATGAAAATCCTAGCTAA
The DNA here is from genome assembly GCA_031772625.1 of Pinus tabuliformis. Classification (NCBI taxonomy): domain Eukaryota; kingdom Viridiplantae; phylum Streptophyta; class Pinopsida; order Pinales; family Pinaceae; genus Pinus; species Pinus tabuliformis. Next base: position 339,360,485 of record CM062820.1, read on the forward strand.
TAAAGAAAGAAGAGTAAAATTCTTTCAACATAGAGCAGAGAGCACACACTAGGATGCATTTTTCCTAAATCAATTTCCGCATGCAGTCTAAATGCAAATGCACATGCATGTATTTGTTTTTTAGTTTCCTTAATGTGAGAATGACAAAAAGAAAACTAAGTACAGATCTGAACTACTTTTCTTCAAAGCGACACTTTAGCAATTTCTTTTCAAAAACGAAAGGAAGACTAGGACGACACTTTCAATTTCGAATGGAAAACTGCTTTCGACACTTCAAATAATTGATAATTCAAATCAAATACAATGGAAAAAGTGTAATCGACTATCTAAAAGAGGAAGAATTTACGACACTCTTTTCTTGACTGAAAATGACAGTTGTGACACTTTCAAATCAAAAGACGACAGTTCGATTAAGCTAATTTTTGCAAAGGAGGACTGTAAATGATGAAAAATACATAAAAAAAACATTCACAATCCCTTATCAATGGAGGCTGAATAATGGAAAGGAAGAAGCTTTCAACAGTGATATACTGATCATAGGCAGCAAAACTATTGAATAAAACTGAAAACAATGAAGAAAAAACCAAAATCTGGAGAGAGAAACAGTCTCATTCAATCGTCGCACCTGTCCTTAAGGGAAATAGGGATGCATCTCACCTGCAACACATGGGAGGTGTGATGCATCCAGTCTGCCAATGAGAGACAGTGCGATGGTCCAGGGACGAGATTGAGCTTGGTTTTTACCCACAGTTTGCAGCTAAGTTCAGGGGTTTAGGCTAAGCTTATGATAGGCAGTAAACACAAAGTATAGGGGCTGATCTAATGAGGTTATTGAGATACCACCAGGGCACTTAGGATGTTTGCAAGTCAGATGTTCAGTTCATAAACCAACCCAGAGATTGACTGAAGCAGCGTTGATCTACTTTGCAGTTGCATAGCAAAAGCAGTTCGAAGGCTAGCTGGCTTAACTTCAGGCTCCGTTTGTAGTTTATAAAGAAAACAACAGTAACAAACAAACAAACTATTCGCTCCCTAGTGGAGTCGCCATTTTGTTTCCGGGAAAACTAGTGTCTACTCAGACATGCTAGTCCCACTAAGACGAGTAGCTATCTTAGAAACAAACAATTCAAAGTAACTTGTGTTTTCTTTTATGAGAGATAGATGAGAGAGAAGCAGAGAGCACCAACCTTAGTCTTTCGCTTTGATCCTTGCTTGTTTCCTCTCTCCTTTGATAGGGCTTTCGCCACTCCTTTCTCACATGTCCCGCTTCAAAGAACACCTGTAGAGTCAAAGCGACAAATTACCATCAAAGCATAGAGATCTATAACCATAAATAATGTAGAATCAGATGTACATTAACCATACTGATGCATAAACAAATACAAGATTCAGAAATATACAAGTATATGGAGGAAAACTCAAATAGCTTTATTGATAGAAGTAGTAGAAGAGAGGATTACAACCTAGCTGTCTGATCTAGCGCCATCCTCCCAACATGAAAGCCCTCTTCACCTCATGAAAAGCTAGATCACCCAATGATACAATGCTTCACAGAGAAACCAACAACACTTCCTTACAAAATACAAAATTCCAACCTCTAGATCTCTAGGATGAGGGATCCATATATAGATATTTGCAGGGGGGTGAGTCAGCTTCTGGGATTTTGATTAGTGTCATTTCACTGATAGTTCTTGGTTCCACTTGGAGATTTCATGATCTCTTACTCATCCCTGGACGAATTCAGAGAGGCAAGTGTCATATGAGCAGTTTCTAGAAGATTCTATGGGTTTCCACCTAGCAAACTGCCTCTGCCATTTGTCTACTCTCACTCATCGCACCCTACATAAGGGCTTTTTAGTGTGCATCGCACCCTTTGTGTGTAGCAGGTGAGATGCATCGCACCCTCAGCATGGAACAGTCCGTACGGTCCAGTTTTGACTAGTTCTGAGCAGTTTTTTAGGGAGAACTTCTGGGAAATGATGTAATCTGTTGACTTTGATCCTTTAGGGTATGAAACAACATTTTTAGGGGTTTAGAAGCCCTTGGTTTATGGACATATGTGATTGGGGTTGCAGTGCCCAAATATGTCTATAATAGGATGGATGTTATAAAGGGCCTTTCTGATTCCCATATTCTCTTTGTCCATTGTATTCACTTTTTAAATCTGCAAGGAATATTCACACTTGACAATTTGACTACGGTGCAACCCTACCCCCTGGCCTCTCCCTCCTGGCCTCACACTTGGCATTTGGGCCTCCCTCAACAATTGGAAGGGGAATGGGATTCTTACTGCTATCTTCTATTTCAAGTTGGGATCACTCTTTCACAAAACATAGACCTTTTGGTATGGGTGGTCGGATACTTAATGGTCGAATCTCTGTCAAAGAAGTATATTGTTACATTTCCTCGTCCATTCACTCTTTACCTTATTCTGATTGGCATACGAGCATGTGGGGTTAGGATGCTCCATTGGAGATCAAATGTTTTTCTTGCCTTACAGTCTATAATTGCATTCTCACCTGAGATATCTTGTTGAAGAAGGGTTTCATTGCCCCTCGCAGGTGCATTCTATTGAAATCGGCTTCTGAGGACTGCTCCCACTTATTTTTACATTGTCCCTTTGCTTTTGTTGTTTGGATGGAGGTTTCTCTTTTGCTGGGTGTTTCTGTCATGCGAGATGACTCTTCAATTATGGCCTACCTTATGACTTGGGCTCAAAATGCACCTCTGTTCCATTATATGTACTATGGGGGATATGGAGGGCTCGAAATGATCTTCTTTGTAGGAAAATTCTTTGACACATATCAGGTTGCCTTAAAAATTGTTGCCTTCTTCATGGAAATCAATCCTTGGTTGCCAAAGTCCTCCTTCTGTTATATTTCCATGCTTGATTTGTTTGGCATATTTCCCATATGTTTTTTTATGGGGCTACCTCAGGAGGCATATGTGGTTGTGGTGCTTTCCTGAGAATTGACCCCTCTTCACATTATAGGTTATGTTGGTCTAGTGGCAGGGGAGACAACATCAGGGCCAAGATGATTGCTTTATGGGGTGCCTTACAATGTTCCTTATGGTTGGGCATCGAGAAAATTTCAATTTTTGGGGATTCCCTTACTTTAATTCAATGGATTTCGGGCCACTCCACCCTTAGGGTCTCTTCCCTCTACAATTGGATGATCCATATCAGGGACCTAAATGCAACCTTTTACGACATCTCCTTTTAGCATATCTATCGTGAACATAATCTTGTTGCTGATGCCCTCTCCAAGCATGGCCTGTCTCTTTCTCTTGGTTTTTTCCATTTTGAGTACTTTGTCGCTAGTTCTTTATGTGGGCAGGGCTTTTTCAAATTTTCTAGGTGGTTTTTGGCAACTTTTTTCTATCTCTCATGGCCTCTGCTAGGTCTGTTGTATGGTTCGATGTCTATCTTTGTTTTCCTTTCTGGTTTTGATGCCATCTAAGTAGGCATGCTGCCATACTCTCTGAGCGCTACTCTGTTTTGTTTTTGGATAGATTTTGGTCTTCAAGGCTCTTTGCTGAGCAACATTGACGAATTGCATTTGATCCAAACAGATGTAAAACTTTTCCTCATTTTTAATGAAGAATAGTTCTACTTTTTTCCTCTGAAAAGAAAATGGGATAGAAATCTAATGGGCTAGGCAGATTTCTAGTAATTTATAAATGTTTATAAGAGTATAACATAGGCATATTTGTGTTCATATTCAGCTTGACTTTCTGTTAGGCAAAGCTATCTAAATGGCTCTCTGCTTGGAATATATGAAAATTAAGGAAATGGATTCTATGGCTTATTTATTAGTGGAAGTTAATTTTATCTTACATGTAATTTCTATCGTGATCTTTGAGTAAGATGAAAAACAATAAGAGAACTTTGGCAATAACTAGTTTGACTTAGTTGTCATTTGTGTTAAATTCAATTGCAGATGTGTAAATATTTTAAAATTCAAATGACAAAATTGAGGTTAAACCATTAATCTTATTTCATTGCTTTAAATATTTCCAAAACTTATAATTAAAATAAAAATGATTAATTATAATTTTTTCAATTAATTTTTTTATATAAATGACTTCACAGTTAAATAATTAAATAATTTACATAATCTAATTTCAGGAATAGCTTTTCCTAATATTTTACATAATTATTTTATTTATATCAAACTAAACCATAGATGTTTCCCTGCTAAATAATTTTAGAATAAGTTTTATTTCAAAATATTGATTTTATATCTCGTTTCATTAACCTAAAAGCTTCCAGTGTGACAAACAATCATTTTCCTTGCTAAATCATGATTTATAATAAGTTTTATTTCAAAGTATGGATTTTATATCTAATTTGATTAACATAAAAGCTTCAAGTGTGACAAACAATCATTTTTTCAGTAACCTAAAAGCCTCTAGATTGATAAACAATTATTTTTAATTTAAACGTTTACAGTTAAACAACAAGCATTTTTAAACAAGAAGCATTTTTAGATTTTTTTTTTTTTAAAATAAACATTTAATTGCACAAATGAATTTGAAATTTTGATTTTTTTTAATTATTTTAATTATAAAATAAAATTTTATTTTATAGAATTAAATATTTAATTATATTAATGTTACTTATGAGTAAAAATATATTTTTCAAGTTGAATTATTGAATTTGGCTTTTAAATGAAGTTTGGGTTTGCATTTTTGTGAAGCAAGGTAAAATTGTTTTGCTTCACTAAAATGCACTGCCTAATCTGATTGATTCAAATGATTCACATTGTAGACTGTGTATTTAATTATTTTTTTCACACTTTTGAATTATTGTATGTTTATTTTGACCTTTAAATAATTATACTTCAGATTTCATACAACATTTCAAATTTTTCTTCAACTTACATTATGCCAAAGTTGTGTATAGGTTTTGCTTCAACTTCTTGTTGAGTAGAACAATTTTCCTTTTAATTCAAAGCAAGAGTTCCAACTCTTCAAATTAATTGTCAATCCGGATAGGTATTGTTATTGCAAGGCTATTACACAAAATATATGCAAGGGAAAATGATGACGAGTCCTAATGAATGTTAAACTCAATCATTGTAATCACACTCTCAGCAACTCAACACTATGGATATTACACTCTCAAACCTTGTTCACATTCTCAAGAAATAAACACACGCTGCGAAATGAAACCACTTTGTTACATTGCCACTCTTGTTCAAAAAATAAGTGCACCCGTGGAAACCATTCTCTCAACAAATGTTGAAACACACATTCAAATGAAATGAACACACCATCAAACTATAATAGGAATCAAATAAATTTAACAAAGGGACCAGTCCAAGACCTATGTTGTTACACAATACAGAGGTTAGAATTATGCAATCATTAAAGAATGAACAAGACTAATAATAACAGTAACAACAGTCACACATGAATTATAACTGAGGAAATAAATAAAAAAACTATAGTACCTTCCTAACTAGTGATCCCTGCTAAGGAGGGCCCTTCCTCCCTTGCAGGGGCTAGTACACTACACACAACACAAGCTAGTCAATAGAAAGGTACGAAACCACAAATGATTGCGACATGACATCATGAGTAACGATGGTAGTGGATAATTACTAATTTATGATAAGTGTATTGTGCGTCCACTAGATGGTAATTATTGAATTTGCCTACAGTCATAGTGTATTATCCATCTATTTAGGGGCTCTTGATTCATCTAGCACATGTTTCCCATCTTTGACTTCATTATATGCAAGTGGAAAGTCATGTTTTCTGTATCTCATCTTGATAATCATCCGTTAATATTTTGAAAATAGATTTGAACTGTTTGCTTATTTCTGAGTGATTCGTTACTATTCCGCGGGAAATTTTCATTTTCCATGTCTATTTGATGAGTCATCTGTCTGACTAGATTTTGGTGTCATACATAAATGCCATAATTATAAGTCAAAGTCGACGATAGGTCGACTTTTGACTTTACTCTTTTCGTTATGTTTTTTTTAATTTCTTCTAGACTTGCTTTTTTCAATTATTTCTAGTACCATTATATTTTCCATGAATTCTGATTGAATGATCTTTCATTTTGAAAGAAACCCAAAAAGTGGATTGTTGGTCTATGCCACCTTTGTAGACTGTGGCAAATCATTATGAAGTCTTGACTCTGGAGTAAAACGAGTGATATGAAAGGTTTTTGTAGAGATTCTATCAGGTAGTTGCATTTATTAATTCATGATTGAATCGAGAGATGAGATCTTTCATCTCATTCACTAAGATTGACACATTATGGCTTTTATTGTCTATAACAAAAGCTAGAGAATGTATAAAAGAAACAAAGGTCCATATCCATTGTGTGGCGTTCTCTAACTCAAAAACATTTAGTGTTGTGGAGGTCATTCGACCGCTTCAAAGGGGAGATGGGAAAAATACCACATGATCTGAATATAAATTGAGATAGTTTAAATATCACTTGAGAGCATCTAAATTTCGATGGACAACCCTTGGAGCCGTGAGGGGTTAATTGCGCAAATTACCCACTACTACACAAAGGGGGTTTTAACACAATATTTGAGGCAATTTTTGGGTAACTTGTATTGACTTGAGACATAAAAAAACTTTTGTATTGTCTTAAATATTGTCTTTAAGGGGGTGTCTCAAATTATTGTCTTAAACAATTGTCTCTATAAAGATGATATATAACACAAACATTAGTCTCTTATGAGACAATTTTTGGGTAAATTGTCTTAACTTGAGACAAAAACCAACTTTTGTATTGTCTTTAAGCAAGTGTCTCAAATTATTGTCTTAAACAATTGTCTCTTTAAAGACGATATATAACACAAGCATTATTGTCTCTTATGAGACAATTTCATTTTTGTCTATCTATAGACAATAGTCGGGATTAAATACATATTGTTTTTATAGAGACAATATGTCTTTAATCCTAGCGATTGTCTCTCTAGAGACAATACAATATCACTTTTGTCTCTTTAGAGACAACATAAAATAATGAATCTAGAAAAATATATCTCCATTGAAATAATCAATATAAAAAAGTATTTAAATGAAAAAAGCTACAATATCATTCATAAATTCATGTTAGGGCATAGTAGAATCAAACCACCAACCCCATACTTAGTAAGGCAAGTGTTATTCCATTGAGCTAGCACCCTTCAAAGAATTATGTGATTTATGACAATGCTTGAAATTGCATGTATATGCATTGATTTAAAAAAATCAACATATAATGGCATGATCATTGTAAAATCTATAATCCTGCAGCTCTTATTGATCAGTAGAATTAATATGGACCTAAGCAGATGCAGTGTCTTTGATACAAGAAAATTAGACCTAAGTTGTCACTTTTAGTTTTTGTTCTAGAAGGTTTTACATCAAATAGTTCAAACATGTGATTGATAGATCACATCTTGAACTTTGAAGGATGGCCCCTAGTTTTGCGATAGGTCTCATCTCTTTTTAAAACTTTTATTTCTAGACTTTGACCCTAAAAATACACCTATCTCTATCATGCCTGTATTGGTGAAACTCCTTAATCTCCCTGAATATTTGTGAGAGCTAAAAGCGTAATTTATTGGCAACAGTGGGTAACCCATTGAACAAATCCATTCTCTCAAACAAAGTTGGACGAGATATGTATTTCCTTGTTGTTTGAAAAAAAGAGTGAATTATCATGTTGATATCTTGTTCTGTTATCCACTACATGCATAGATGGGTCAATATCTCAATTCACTATGATTTAACAATAATGGAAATTTCCTTTTCTAGCCAAATAAGATACACAAAAGTCACAAAATATAAGTGATCCAGGTCCGGGTGTGAAGAAGGACCTTTCCAAGACCTTTTACTTTCGTGATGTGTTAAAATTGCTTTTTAAAAGAACATAAAGGAATACATCTGCATGCGGAAAAAGAAGAGGAACATAATAATCATCAGCACATGAAAACATAAGCCATTGTTAATGGAGTTCGTCCAGGAGGGACTACGTCTCCAGGCCCCAATCAAGGTGGTGTAGGCTGCTGCATTAGGTGCTGTCAAAAGAAGTGATGTACACAAGAGATGATGTCTCGATCATACAAGGAAGAAGGCCCTCATGCAAGAGTGGCTCTAAGAGATGTTCTACAACTAGAACTCTCAATCAAGAGACTCATATTAGTATGATACAAAAACATGCATGGTGTGCATCTTGCCAACAAGGCATAAAATGGATGTCAAAGCAAAACACATGCACAACGACAACAAGAGTATCCCAGCAACATACAAAAATGGATCTCAAAGCATAAAGTACATCATATGAAGATTCCACATAACATGAAGCAAGAAATCATGACAACATGAAAATAAAGAAGATCCTGGATCAATATCAATCTAGGAACTGTAGCATAATGTAAAAGAAGAAATATATGAATAAATCATATACCTCACACCACCACGGGCCATCTAAAGATGTGAATGAAGAAGTGGATAAAACAATCCACGGTGAACATCTGTTCACATTATCAATGCGCAGGCACAGTCCGCTACCAATCATGGCCTCATTATGAATAGCCATATGAAGAAGTGGGGCATCTGAAGCAGCTGTCAATAAGTTGAATCTCGTTGAAACATCGATCTCACAACATTGATCATACAAGAAGAATCGATCAAAAGGAACAATTAAAGAAGCATTAATTAAAATATAAATCGATCATAAAGAGGAATTGATCACATAAGAATAATTGATCATGAAGAGAGGAATTTCTCTAGACTCTCGGCTTCTGTAGCTCTCTGCTATCTGGCTTCATAGTGTACTGGCTATGTCGTTTCCGCCTTCTGTAGCTCTGTGGCGCTCTAGCTGCCTCTGTCTTTGCCTGGTCCTCTCATTTTCTGGCTCCCCATCGGGTGCATCCTTCTCAATGAGGTCTCTGTCACTCAGCATAGGCTCTTGGGCTCTCTCTCCCCCTCTGGTACACAGGCTCTCTGTAGCACAAGCTCTCTCTCTGACCTTTTTCTTCCTTTGGCACGCAGCTTCTTGGGCTTTCTATCATACCATTGCTACACAACCTTCCGCGCTCCCCGTCGGCTCTGTATCACCCATCGTGTTTTATACACGTTTGGGACAAGGCCACATACAAATCAGAGGTCTGTTGTTTATAATGGAAGCCGTTTGCATAGAAGCATTGACTGTTGCAACAAAACTGTGAAAATAGCCTTCTTTTTGTTTAAACAGAAAATACTCTAAAAACTGATAAATCCGACAAAATCCCTTTAAAGCCAGACTTCAAAATAGTTTAAATTGGCCCTACAAACCTTATCGGTCCACTTTAATCACTTATCACATCGCATAGCAGATTTGGCCGAAACCACAAATATACGGGAATACACTGAAAAGTCTGAATCCCCAGATTTCAAATTTATTAGATAGGATCTATAGTCCCGTCAGGTTCGTACCTAATTGCAAGTTGAGATCATAGATCGCCGATATCAGCTATCGCTACTCACAGGGGTCCCAGTCCTTGGCCTTTGGGTTTCGTCGACACCGATCCTCCATCATCGATTTGCAAGCCTGTATAGTGCCGATATCGCAACTATCATGCCCCGACTCCGATATCGGAGATCGCTGATTGTGGGTCCTAAAGGCTCGCCTTAAGTCTGCCCTTTGGATTATGCTGATTGTGATTTGCCTTTAAGGCCAAAAAACCCATTTTTATGAGAAAATATCTCATTTTCTTAAGGAACAGAGCCACCTTCTTTTTGTGATAACTTCATCATTTGGATTTGGATTGACGAGCTGTTCACACCTCCACGATTAGGAAGATGAGCTCTTCGATCTGGTCCTAGTTCGACATCATTATGATCACTTTGACTTTTGAGCGTTTCCATGCCATGGTGTCTGAAGATCCACCTGGATCAATAAGTCTGTCTATAACATGTCATTTATTTGATGATGATTTATAAATCGGACATATACTTTAAATTTTTTTAATGCATAGTCAAGATAACCCCTCCACTATCAATTTATTGAGCGAAAGAATTTACAAGGAAGCAACATAGTAGAACATGAAAACTCTTCAAGCAAGTTGTAGTATTATAGATAAATAAGCATTAAAATTTTTACATCCAACCCAAATACACATTAAATGTATGTATCTGTTATAGCTTAGTCTGTCATTTTAGTTTTTAATATTATTCAAAATCCAAAAAAATGAAATATCATGTTTAAGTTTTAAAAAATTAAAAGAATGTTTGAAATTTTTAAATATTAGTTCAAATTGCACTATCGGAGGCATTTAAGGCATTATGAAAGTGGGCCTGATTCATTTGCTAAAGCTCAAGTGTTTATGTGAAGCACGATCAAATATCAACAAAGGAGGCAGGTAAAGTTCTCTGCAGGGGAACAACAAGCACAGGTTATAATTCACGGCTCAACCCCCACAGTTAACCCTGACATCATCACGGTTGACAGAGATCAACAGCTCATGATCGTTGCAGGGGTTTAACTTTGATCAACATCCCATACACCCCCTACCCCTGCAGTGGGCCACCCCTCATCGTCCCGCTCCAGTTCACGTCCGCCACTTCATCCTCCACCCTCATTCATTTCTATCCAGCTCACCCTCTGTACCTCGTCAACTCATCTCTGCCACTTCATTAATTCGTTACACGATTCCCTTTTTCCCTCTATTTTACTTACCATTTATAAAAGAAAAAATGAAACCCCGGTGTATTAGTCACTTGTTTTTGGTACAAGCAGCCCCAACATATCATCTTTCACCTCCAGTTCAGCATTTTAAGTCAGAAACTATCATTTTCAGTCATCATGGCCAAACATGTAAGTTCATCCTCTATTATCCATACCTTGTTAATGGACATCGAACATGATATTTCTGATACCTTATGCACAATTAAGCATCTCCCCCTATATCAAGACATTATTTTGAACCATAAGAAGTCCCCTATATTCATGGCAATGGTTAGGTTAGGTGTCTTAGCAGCATTTGTCCCAAAAACACACTTGTTTCCATAATCCATTCAGTGGCTATCCTCATCCATGTACCCTAAGCAATGTTTTGTCATGAATCAGTTAGGAGAAAGTGTCTTCCAAGTAACTCATGTAGCATACCTAGGGGGGATAATATGGGGTACAGAGGGAGGTACCCAAGAGAATAATGTAATAATGGGATGGGCCATAGTAATAAATAAGATGGTTAACCCATATCATGTAAGAGACCACAAGTAGTTAGCAATAATGTAATAAGCCCATGGTATTAGATAGATGGTATTGAGGGAACCATGGTAATGACCCATGGTATTGTATGTATGAGGCCTATATAGAGGCTACAAAATCCCCATTGAAAGAGGTAAAGGAATATTGTATGAACAGGCATATGGCTTGTGGAGTGTTCTCCTTCCTTAAGGAGTGAATATATGGTGTTGCCCTACCTTAAGGGTTTGATATTAATAAAGTGAAGCATCTATATCTATTCAGATCTTGTTATTTTTTGGGTTTATTTCTATTATCTTATATTTTTGGGTTAGATGTCAAGGATTATTGTATGAACAGGCATATGGCTTGTGGAGTGTTCTCCTTCCTTAAGGAGTGAATGTATGGTGTTGCCCTACCTTAAGGGTTTGATCAATAAAGAATCATTTCTATATTTAGATCTTGTTATTTTATGGGTTTATTTCTCTTATCTTATATTTTTGGATCAGATCTATAACAAGTGGTATCCGAGCACTTTCTTGGGCAAAGCGAAACATTTTTTTTTATATTTTTTTTCAAAAAAAATCATGGCGGCGAGTTTGCAGATCAGATCTATACGTCCTAGTGCAAAATTTTTAGAATCTAATTATAGATCTGGGTTCTTTGTAAAAAAATACCCAATTTGAAAAAAAAAAAAATTAGCCGAATCAGAGTCCAGGTGAGAGAGATATCACTGATTTAAAAATCAGCGGTGTTGCAGAAATTTTTTGGGGCGACAAGTTTGCAAATCAGATCTGTACGTCCTGGTGCAAAATTTTCAGAATCTAATTACAGATCTGGGTTCTTTGCAAAAAAATACCCAATTTGAAAAAGAAAAAAAATCGGCCGAATTGCAGTCCGGATGAGGGAGATATCGCTGATTTAAAAATCAGTTGTGTTGCAGACATTTTTCGAGGTGACGAGTTTGCAGATTATATCTGTACATTTTGGTGAACATTTTGTAGAATCTCATTGCAGATCTGGGTTTTTGTGAAAAAAATACCCAATTTCAAAAAAAAAATCAGTCGAATTGGACTCCGGATGAGGGAGATATTGTTGATTTAAAAATCAGCTATGTTGCAGACATTTTTCGAGGCGGCGAGTTTGTAGATCAGATCTATACGTTCTGGTGCAAAATTTTCAGAATCTAATTATAGATATGGGTTCTTTGCAAAAAAATACTCAATTTGAAAAAAAAAATCAATTACCCTGTCTCTGGAACTTATGTCACTTTTACTGAAGAGTCTTTAATCTCATATTATGAAAACTTATCTTCACAGGAGTCCTATTATGCTTTATCCTTCTTGGCTCCCAAACCTAGATAGTTCTCCCTAGATGATTTTTTCTTTTCTTTAGATATATTTGTAGCAGATATAAGACCAATTTTGCAAGTAATTTCTAAAATTCTGGGAAGGGAAGACTCCAGATAGGCTGATAAAGAAGTTTTGGGATTTTTCACTTTGATGATGAAGCGAGAAGTGGTATTATATATTCCAGCATTTTGGGTGGACACCATTAACACTCAATTAATGACTCTCTCATTTACTGGTTCATTTAAATTTCCTTCAGTTGTCACTTATTTGTTCTTGTGCCAGAATGCTGAGCATTTTTCCAATTTGGGGTTAAACAATGTAGACATAAATAAAAAGAAACAGTCAGTGATGTTTTGGACAGACATGGTGAGGGGTGATCCAAAAGATGGTGGCATGTTTGAGTTTACCTCTTTATTCCTTCTAGTGGTCTACAAGATTTTGAATGAGACCTTGCCACCAACATTTCTTCCCATTGCTCATTAATTTCGTCAATTGAGCAAAGATGTAAGATGTGGAGACTGGTTTATATTTGAAAAGAATATAGAAATTAAGCTTTATGGGGCCTCAGTCAAGCCATATAGACTACCAAAATTTGTGCCAATGCGACTCTTTGCTCTTGAGTTTATTAGGCAAAGCCTAAATGTGGATTAGGTTCATTTTGTCCCAATGAAAATGGGTTATCTATTTAGGTTGCCCAGAATAGTGGGACCCTTCATTATGAACACAAGACAGGCTGCCCAAGAGTTTGAAAAATTATTAGGTGACATGTGTCTGTTACAAGTTGTGGAGTGGGCTTATGACCCACATCAGATTATTTCTAAAAGAAGGACAGAGAATGGATACTCGACTTTTGTACATGAAAGTAGGCCAGAGGTTGAGAAAATGGAAAATGGAGGTCCACTGAACACCAAAGGAACAGAGATCGAAACTCCTAGTATTTCAGAAAAAGGTGCAAAAAGGGCCAGAGAGGAAGTCATTGATCTTGATGAAGAAGAATCAGAAACAACAAAAAGAACCAAACTATTGGATGTAATGTCTTCAGCACAACCTGGTTTAATAATTCAATTGGGAGAAACAGAGGGTGCACCAGCTTCTCCATCCTCTAGTGAGCTTGTTCATGAGCAAGTTCCTCTTATTTAGAGCATGTTTGCCCAGATAGCTGAAAGAAACTAGAAAATAAAGTTGAATATGGAGGCTCAGGCTGAGTCTCAAATCATTTCTGAGCAAACCAGGTTATTTTCTACTATGGATTTAGAAAAGGGCCAACTTAAAATTGCACTCTCTCATCCCACAGAGATGTCAGTTGGATCCTCTAGTAACTTTAAAACTGTCAATTTGACAGTTGATACTCAAAAACTCCCCATGCTTGACAAAATCAATTTGCACATGCAGACTGGGCAATTGATTGTCAATGATTTACATAAAACAAATGCAGCTTCTATTAAAGCAGAGAAAATGTTGCACAAAGTGATCAAGAAATTGAAACTAGAGAAAGCTAATTCCAGAGCTCTAAATGCTCAGGTGGATGAATTAAGGAAGATTATTTTTAAGATAGGAGTCAATCTTGATGATCAACCTGCAATATTCGAACTATTGCAATCTGCTAAGTCTAAGATTGGAATCTTGAGAAAGAATTTGAATCTCCCTACAGGTGAGCACCCTATTACTGTAGGGATAGCTGAAGTTGAAAATGAAAAGGAGAAGCTTTTATAGGATGTTTTGCAGAAGACTGAAGAGGTATGTGTGCTTAAGGAATCATTGGCCAAGCTACAGAAACAAGTAGACACTCATGTCTACACAGTATTGATGCCAGCCAATACAAAGGATCTAGTGGCACAGGTGATGCAGTTGGGTACATAATTGATGATGGATGAGCATGATTTGAAAAAAGCACAGAGGGATATGGAGACAGTTTGTAAATTATTAAACTTGAGTGAAGAGGAAGCTAGAATGGAGAAGCAAAATGCTAAGAAATACAGGGAATACTTCCAAAGGGCTGAAGAGGAGATCAAAAGGTTAAAGGAGAGAATGAAAGGTAATATATCTTTAATCCAGGCTAGGGAAATTCTCTGGGATGAAATTATCGAATTCATTAGGAACATCTGGGAATTCCTTGTCATTGTGTCTGTTGAGAAAGCAATTGTGAGGGACATGGAAAGCTTGGTTATGTAAGATAAGCAAAAATTGTTAGAGAGATCCAAGTTTGAAAAAGAATGATAGATTTTATTAACTCTAAGTCTGATGCAAAGCTAAAATAACATGACCTTATGGACAGAGCACTGTGTGCAATGGATTTCAATAAGATGTTTATAAAAAATGTTTACAGAAAAATTGTTGAGAAGGAGATGAATGAAATAAAAGAAGTTGTTTCCAGGTTCAATATCCTATTTGATAAAAGAATTAGAGCTGGGCTCCCCTCTTGTTGGGATTTAGAAGGAAATTTGCTGCCATGGGAATCATATGAGACTTTGATAGTGGAAGCAAAAATTAATATTGATGGCACCGATGAGAAGAAAACAGTACTGAAAGGGGGAACTATTGTGAATTATCTAAGGATTTTAAACTTCTGTGGATGGTAAAGACTTTGTTTACAAACAAGCCTACTTATAGTAGGATCACAATGTTCAGAATGGCACTCAACAAACTGGAAGAGGTAGCAAAGCCAAATGTACCATTGTGGAGAAGATGCAAAGAGTGGATGATAGAACAGACAAAAGATTCATTAGCAGGGCCATCTATTCAAACCAACAATCCGAACAATGACTAGCAACAATCAATCATAATTTGATTTTATTTCAATTTATGTTATTTTATTTTCTAGGAAAAGTGAGGTGTCTTTAAACCTCCAATGTAATATTTTAAATTGACTTTTTACTTTAGGCAGTTAGATAATAGTTAAGTAATTCGAAAGTTTTTGGTAGTTACCAATTGTCTCATGATGTATAAAAAGAGGGAAAATTAAGAATAAGGGTTCGAGTCTTGGAAATCTGAAGACTACACAATTTTGTACTTGATGAATTGATGATTAATGAAAGAATCAAGAGTTTCCAGATGGTGTTGATTATGATTTGTAATCTCTCTGTTATGTGTCATTTTATTTCCTTCTCTCTTTGAATATGTTAATGAAGCTGCTGGTCTTTGTTTACTTCTGTGAATAAAGTTAAATTCCCTTAAAATAGCGCTCCTATGTTTAAAGTTCTTTTCTCTGTATTTCCTCTAAGTTAAAGATAATAGTTTCTGTTAAATATAGCATATCTTCTTTAACCTTTCTAGGTATTCTTCACACAGCATTTATATTCAACATCAAGTGGCATCTTGAAATTTTCATATCACCTATATGTCAAGGGTTTTAAAAATAATGATCTTCATACTCCTCAAGATAAAGACACTTTATAATAATGAGTGACATGCGTAATCAAACTTTAATGTCTTAGGCACAATTTCTCCACAGCCAAGAAATTGGTTTCCTAAGAGACAACATTAATTGGCGTCACTGCCGGGGAGATGAAGATAAGAATATTTTTCCCTAGGTTTAAATACTTTCCTCTGGTTGTTCAGTGAGGAGGAAATATTTGGTTGTATTGAACAAGAATTCAACTCTAGCTCCAAAAAGGCCTCATACGAGGTCAGATACCTCGCAGCAAAAAGCTCAAGTCCTTTCAGATCTTGAGAGATTAGTTTCTAAGAGGGTTTGGAAACCAAAAACTCCATCTACACAAAGTACCACACTTTTGTAACTAGTAGCAGTTCTGCACATCTTTTTCTCGAAAAATTAACAAAAACATTATCATTTCTTGATCAAGAATCACCTTTTACACCCACCTCATTTCAGGAGCCTAAATTTCAAGAACAGTCTTTAGAGTCTGCCTTTCTCTTTTCAGTACCTGAAAATATATATGCTATAGTTGTTCAACCTGAACTTATATCAACATTACCTCTTTTTCATAATTCATTTACCTTTCAGGCAAGTTCCACATCTGCCGGTACTCAAGGCTCAGCGAGTTCTGGTGCAAACATGGTAGCACCTGCATTCTTGCTAAATAGGTATGCACCTATTTAGTTGCCTCAACAACTAAATCCAATGCCTCAAGGGGGAAGATGAACGAACAATAGAGAAACATATAGTGGTGTTTTGTAACTTTGCAGAAAATCTCAACGTTGAACACCTGGATGTTGTTTTAAGACTTTTTGTGCAATCTTTAGATGATGAAGCAAGAAAGTGGTTTAAGGGGCTCGCTAATAACTCTATTCCTACATGGGAGGAGATGGAATGCCAGTTCACTCAGAGATGGGGAGAGAAACGAGATCATGGATATTCACTTACAGAGTTTAATTCTATCAAAAGGAAATATGATGAAAGTATTGCTAATTTCATTAGGAGGTTCACTAAGCTTTACAATAGTCTTCCAGTGGAGATCAAGCCCCCTCCTACTGGTGCAAAAATGACTTTTGCAGGGGAATTTGAATCAGACTTTAGATTCACGTTAAGGGAGAGAAGATCCTCAACCCTTGACCAGATTCAAACTGATGCTCTAGAAATAGAGGAAAATCTTGTGGCTGCAAGCAAAGCACCAGAGACAAAGCCTACACAAGATAAGGGAAAGGCCAAAGAAGAATCATCTCAAAACTAGACATTGGAGGATATGAACAAGGTGCTAAAAAAATTGTCTAGCAAATTAATTAAATTGGAATTGGAGAATAAAAATTCTCAAAGGCAAGTACAACAGAATAGAGGTTTTAATCCCCAATACAGAAGGCAACCTTTGCATATTTTGCAGAAGGAAAGAAAGGACCAAGATCAAGTCCAAGCATCACTCTACTTGGACGCAGATCTTGGTGAAGCATCAAAAGAACATTCTAAAGATCATGATGATCATATTTCCACATTGTATGCAGGGGCTGAAGATGAAATAGGTGTTGAAGAAGAATATACCGAAACAGATGTCACCTTTGATGAAAATGAAATTGAATAGTATTGGAACCAATTTACTGATTTTATGCAGACATAATTGCACAAGAAGTATGACTTGAGATCAAGAAAAAGATATAGAGTTCAGGAAAATGAGGGTGAGAAACAAATTTCAACTCCCTTACAAAAGGCGACTCCACAAGAATTATAACCTGCAAAACAATTGAACAAAGGAAAACAGCAGCAAAGTGTAAATAGCAAGACTCAAATGCAACAAGGTGAGTCTTCTCAAGATAAAACTGATGAAATTCCTTTAGAAAGAATTGTTTCTATTCCTGAAGAAATTCCAATTATGAGGAGAAATGAAGAAGAAACAGAAAGGAATACAAGACAACTCCATGCATTTAGTCTCACTAAAGAGTTGGAGAAAATAAAAATTTAGGTACCTCTTACAGATTTGGTCAAGACATCAGCTTACAAAAAGGAAATTGCTGAGTTTATCAACTTATCTCAAAATGTAAATGTGAATGATACTGTGAATTTACAAGAATATAAACCTGTAGTAGTTTTTGGCCCACATGTTGAAGAGGTAGATTCTTCAACCCCCCCTTTCTACACTTCTTTATTGATTCATGACTTCATCTTGCATAACTACATGCTCGACCTTGGAGCTTCACATAACATCATGCCACTGTCAGTGATGAAACAAATTAATTTACAAGTCACTAAGCCCTGCAGAGACTTATATTCCTTTGATTCAAATAAGTTCAAGTGTCTTGGTGTCATCAAGGATATGGTGGTGACATTAGCACAAATCCCAGCCAGAAGCTTATTAATGGATGTAGTAGTTGCAGATATCCCGACTAGGTTTGGAATGTTGTTATCCGGGTCATGGGGAGCTAAATTGGGAGGAGTTTTGAAGTTGGATTTTACTTAAGTTATTATACCGATTTTTGGTGGGGAAGAGAGAAAGATGTATAGAGAAACAAGGTTTGTTAAGACCATTACAAATAATGGAGAAATTAATTCACCTGTGTACAGTCAAGAAAAAGCTGATTTCTCTTGTTTTATGCTGCATGATAATGCAGAACTGGTTGAAGATAATAAGAGGCAGCTCACTTTAGTATTTGTAAATACTGAGCTACAAACAGAAGGTGTATGGAAGTGTTTCTTTGATGGTGCTTATTCTAAGGAGGGCACAAGTGTTGGTTTCCTGTTGATTACTCCTAGAGGTAACATGATGCCATTTTCTTTTAAATTAGAGTTTGAAGCAACTAACAATGTGGAAGAGTATAAATCCTTAATCATTTCTTTTTAGACATTGAAAAAAATGGAGGTTCAGTCTATCTCTATTTTTGGAGATTCAGAATTGATTATAAAGCAGATCAAAAATCACTGTCAAGCAAAGCACCCTAGACTCAGGGCATATAGAAATGAAGTTTGGGATCTAGTTTAGAATTTCTTTGAGGCTTTCAATATACAGTTTGTTCCAAGATATGGGAATAGGTTGGCAGACTCATTGGTTGTTGCAACCAACACTTCCAGACCTCCTATAAATCCAGAACTGAGGTATGAGGTCGCAATGAAGTACAGACCATCTGTTCCAGATAACATAAAGCACTAGCAGGTATTTGAGGATGACCAACAAATCAAGGAGTTATTAATGATGATTGAATACTTTCAAGGCACTGAAATTGATCAAGATGGGTATGACTAAGAAAAAATGCAGAAGTAAGTGATTAAAAAAAGTCCCTAGCTAATAAGAAGATCATCAATTGAAGGATAATGGTTTTTCAAGAGGACTTTTCCCTCTTGAAAGGCTATTTAGTTCTAATGATGTAGCAGTTGGTTTAGAAAAAGTTTCTCAGGATAAACAGTTCCAAGATTGCAACATTCGGACTCAGAAGGAGCCCAAACTAGTGAATTTGTTTAAGAGAGTTCCATTTAATTATAAAGAAAGGTATATTGAACTTATTAAGAAGTACACTGATGTTTTTTCTTGGTCATATGATGATCTCAAGACATATGATATGAACTTAATTCAACACAAGATTCCCCTAAAAGAAGGTATTAAACCCTTTAAAGAAAAAACTCAGGCAGATCAATCCTTTGCTTTTGCCATGAATAGAAAAAGAAGTTAAGAAGCTTCTGGACGCCAAGATAATAGTACCACTCCGATACTCTGATTGGGTGGCCAATTTAGTACCAGTAAAGAAGAAAAATGGTGAAATAAGGTTATGTGTGGATTTTAGGAATTTGAACAAAGCCTCTTTAAAGGATAACTATCCATTACCTAAAATGGACCATGTATTGCAAAAGGTAATTGGATCATTCAAAATTTCAATTATTGATGGTTTCTCAGGATATAATTAGGTGTTTCTTGATAAGGAGGATCAAAAGAAGACTGCGTTTACAACCCCTTGGGGAACCTTCATGTATGCTCGGATGCCCTTTGGGTTGATGAATGCAGGTGCTCCATTCCAGAGAGCTATGGATATTGCATTTGTGGGTGATAAGTTTGTGGTGATATACTTGGATGATACCATTGTCTTCTCCAAGTCAGATGAGAAGCATTTGGAACATCTGAAAAATACTTTGAGAAGTGCAGGAAATATGGCCTATCTTTGAACCCTACGAAGTCTGTTTTTGCTCTAGAAGAAGGCAAGTTGTTGGGACACATTGTTTCAAAATAGGGAGTAAAAATATCTCTAGCAACAGTACAGGCTGTACAAAAGATACCTCTACCCAGAAGTAAGAAAGATATTCAAATTTGTTTGGGGAATATAAACTTTCTAAGGAGATTCGTGTCAAACTATGCTGAAATTGTGAAAGAGATTACTAATATGTTGAAAAAGGAAAATGAAGTACATTGGACCAAAGAGGCTAAAGAGTCATTTTCAAGAATCAAATAAGCACTACAAGTAGCTCTAGTTTTGATTAGTCCAGATTATCAAAAGCCTTTTCAAATATTCTAATTTGCATCACCTAGTTCAATAGCTTTTGTTTTGCTCCAAAAAAATGATGAAGGTAAACAGCAGCCAATTGCTTTCTTTAGTAAGGTACTCAGGGATGCTGAACTCAAATACAATATTCTTGAGAAGCAGGTGTATGCCTTAGTGAAGGCCCTAAAAGCTTTTAGGACTTATGTGTTACAGTCACAAATTGTTGCTTATGTACCAAGTGCAACAGTGAAGGATATCTTAGTCCAGAGTGATGTGGAGGGTAAAAGAGGAAAATGGATAGCTAATATCCAAGAATATGACCTAGACATAAAGCCAACCAAACTAGTGAAAGGACGGGGATTGGAAAAGATGTTGGCTGAGTCAAATTTTTAGGCTTTAGGAATCAATTTACTAACACCTGTAAATGAAGAAACGAGTAAAGAAAATGTAGATAAGCCAAAGCTAGGTATAAAGATCAGATACAAATTTCTATGCTCAAATTGGTATAAGCACATAGTTCACTATTTATGTTTTCTTTCTTGCCCTCAATCATTAGATAGAGCAAGATATAGAGTATTAAAAATCAAGGCACAACCATATGTGATTATAGAGGGTAGATTGTATTGGAAAGATCCTACTGGAATTTTTCTACTATCTCTCACAAAAGATGAGTCTACATAGATAATTAAGGATTACCATGAAAGGTTGTGTGGGGGTCATTACAGTTGAAAGGTCATTGCCCATAAAATTCTCTAGGCAGGCTTTTATTGGCCTACCTTATTTAGTCACATATATAGGTTTATTAGAGGCTGTCAAAAGTGTCAGTTTTTCACTGAGAAGAAGAGGTTGGCCCATTTGCCATTGATTCCAGTCTTCATAGAAGAACCATTCAGGCAATGGGGGCTAGACTTCGTTGAAGAAATTAATCCCCCTTCAAGTTGAAAATATAAATGGATTCTTACAACAACTGATTATTTCACCAAGTGGGTAGAAGTTATACCTACTAGAAAGGCAAATGACCAAGTGGTGAAGAAGTTTTTTGAAGAAAACATTTTCAGCAGATTTGGGTGCCCTGTTAAAATCATAACTAATAATGCTCAAGTGTTCAATTTAGTAAGGTTTGTTGCTTTTTGTCAGAAATATAATGTTATTCTATCTCATTCAATATCTTATCACCCTCAAGGGAATGGATTGGCTAAATCCACCAATAAAACATTGGTGAAAATTATTAAAAAGACCATTGCAAAGAATTAGAAGGACTGGGATTTAAAATTAAAGTTTGCTCTTTGGGTCATCTGGGTGACTACAAAAATGTGTATAGGCAAATCACCTTTTGAGCTACTGTATGGAACGTAGGCTTTTTTTCCCTATTAGCTTGTGAACCCCGTGATTGCAATGATTCAGGAAGCAAAGGATGAACCCAATGCTTTAGTGAGAAGGATGCATAAGGTAATGCAGCTTAATGAAAGCAGAGATAAGGTGAGAGATAGCTTGTTTATGTATCAATAAAAAATGAAAGGTATTTTTGACAGAAAAGCTAAAGAATTTGATTTTAAAGCTGGAGACCTAGTACTGAGGTGGGATACTAGGAGAGAAGAAAAGGGCAAGCATGGGAAGTTTGACCCTCTTTGGTATGGGCCATTCAAGATTACAAAGGTAAGGGCAAACAATCCATTTCACTTGGAGAACCTTGATGGTGAAACTTTACAACTTCCTGTCAATGACCAATACCTCAAACATTATTTCCAATTCTGAGTTAAGTACACCTTGTCATTGTAAATACCGGAGTGAATTCATTGTATATTTTCGTAGAATTGAATTTGGTGAAGCGATACATGACTCCATGCCTGAGGTGAAGGCACTGATCTATGGTTCTTAGTGCTTCTGTGGCAAAAGCACTTTCCCCAGGTGGAGCAGTGTGTTGTAGCTTACTTTGTCATTTTAGTTTTAATATTATTCAAAATCCAAAAAAATGAAATATCATGTTTAAGTTTTAAAAAATCAAAAGAAGGTTTGAAAATTTTAAATATTAGTTCAAATTGAATTATCGGTGACATTTAAGGTGTTATGAAAGTGGGCCCGATTCATTTGCTAAAGCCCGAGCATGTATGTGAAGCACGATAAAATATCGAAAAAGGAGGCAGGTAAAGTGCTCTATGGGGGAACAACAAGTGCAGGTTATAATTCATGGCTCAACCCCCGCAGTTGACCCTAACGTCAGCATGGTTGATAGAGATCAATGGCCCATGATTGTTGCGGGGTTTAACTTTGATCAACATCCCGTACACCCCCTACCCCCCGCAGTGGGCCACCCGTCATCATCCCGCTCCACCTCACGTCTGCCACTTCATCCTCCGCCCTCATTCATTTCTATCCAGCTCACCCTCCGTACCCCGTCACCTCATCTCTGCCACTTCATTAATTCGTTACATGATTCCCTTTTTCCCTCCATTTTACTTACCATTTATAAAAGAAAAAATGAAACCCCGTTGTATTAGTCACTTGTTTTTGGTACGAGCAGTGCCAACGTATCAGCTTTCACCTCTAGTTCAGCATTCCAAGTCAGCAACTATCATTTTCAGTCATCATGGCCAAACAAGTAAGTTCATCCTCTATTATCCATACCCTGTTAATGGACATCGAACATGATATTTATGATACCTTCTACACAATTAAGCATCTCCCCCTATATCAAGACATTATTTTGAACCATAAGAAGTCCCCTATATTCATGGCAATGGTTAGGTCAGGTGTCTTAGCAGCATTTGTACCAAAAACCCACTTGTTTCTAGAGTTCATTCAATGGATAACCTCGTCCATGTACCCTAAGAAATGTTTTGTCATGAATCAATTAGGAGAAAGTGTCTTCCAGGTAACTCCTCAGTTAATCCACCAAGCTTTCAATTACCCTGTCATTGGAACTTATGTCACTTTTACTGAAGAGTCTTTAATCTCATATTATGACAACTTATCTTCCCAGGAGTCCTCTTCTGCTTTATCCTTCTTGGCTCCCAAACCTGGACAGTTCTCCCTGGATGAAAAATTGTTTTCTTTAGATATATTTGCAGTAGATATAAGACCAATTTTGCAAGTAATTTCTAAAATTCTGGGAAGGGAAGACTCCAGACAAGTTGATAAAGTCATTTTGGGATTTTTTCCTATGATGATGAAGCCAAAAGTGGTAATAGATATTCCAGCATTTTGGGTGGACATGATTAACACTCAATTCATGACTCTGTCACTTACTAGTTCATTTAAATTTCCTTCAGATGTCACTTATTTGTTCTTGCACCAGAATGTTGAGCATTTTTCCAATTTGGGGTTAAACATTGTAGACATAAATAAAAAGAAACAATTAGTGGTGTTCTGGATAGACTTAGTGAGGAGTGATCTAGAAGATGGTGGTCTGTTTGAGTTTACCTC
Organism: Pinus tabuliformis; assembly: GCA_031772625.1. Classification (NCBI taxonomy): domain Eukaryota; kingdom Viridiplantae; phylum Streptophyta; class Pinopsida; order Pinales; family Pinaceae; genus Pinus; species Pinus tabuliformis. The sequence goes on from CM062820.1 coordinate 339,384,299, forward strand.
TTTATTCCTTCTAGTGGTCTACAAGATTTTTAATGGGACCTTGCCACCAACATTTCTTCCCAATGCTCAAGAATTTCTTCAATTGAGCAAAGAAGTAAGATGTGGAGACTGGTTTATAATTGAATTAGGCTTTATGGGGCCTCAATCAAACCATATAGACTACCAATTTTTTTTTCAATGCGACTCTTTTCTCTTGAGTTTAATAGGCAAAGCCTAAATGTGGATCAGGTTCATTTTGTCCCAATGAAAAAGGGTTATCTCTTTAAGTTTACCAGAATAGTGGGACCCTTCATTGTGAACACAAGATAGGCTGCCCAAGAGGTTGAGAAATTATTAGGTGACATGTGTCTATTATAGGTTGTGGAGTGGGCTTATGACCCACATCATATTATTTAAAGAGAAGGATAGAGAATGGATACTCAGCTTTTGTACATGAAAGTAGGCCATAGGTTGAGAAAATGGAAAATGGAGGTCCACTGAACACCAAAGGAAAAGAGATCAAAACTCCTAGTATTTCAGGAAAAGGTGCAAAAAGGGCCAGAGAGGAAGTCATTGATCTTGATGAAGAAGAATAAAAAACAACAAAAAGAACCAAACTATTAGATGCAATGTCTTCAGCACAACTTGGTTTAATAATTCAATTGGGAGAAATAGAGGGTGCACTAGCTTCTCCATCCTCTAGTGAGCTTGTTCATGAGCAAGTTCCTCTTATTCATAACATGTTTGCCTAGATAGCTGAAAGAAACTAGAAAATAAAGTTGAATATGGAAGCTCAAGCTGAGTCTCAAATCATTTCTGAGCAAACTAGGTTATTGTCTGCTATGGATTTAGAAAAGGGCCAACTTAAAATTGCACTCTCTCATCCCAAAAAGATGTCCGTTGGATCCTCTAGTAACTTTAAAACTGTCAATTTGACAGTTGACACTCAAAAACTCCCCATGCTTGAAAAAATCAATTTGCACATGTAGACTGGGCAATTGATTGTCAATGATTTACATAAAACAAATGCAGTTGCTATTAAAGTAGAGAAAATGTTGCACAAAGTGATCAAGTAATTGAAGTTGAAGAAATCTAATTCCAGAGATCTAAATGCTCAGGTGGATGAATTAAAGAAGATTATTGTGAAGATAGTAGTCAATCTTGATGATCAACCTGCAATACAGAAACTATTGCAATTTTCTAAGTCTAAGATTGGAATCTTGAGAAAGAAGTTGAATCTCCCTACATGTGAGCACCCTATTGTTGTAGGGATAGTTGAAGTTGAAAATGAAAAGGAGAATCTTTTACAGGATGTTTTGCAGAATACTTGTTATCACCAAAATAGGACCCTGACAGGCTGCTGATCAGACAATCTCAGTGTAACTATTTCAAACCAATATTTTAGCTAAGGCTTAGCCTCCTCAGTCTGAGAGGGCTCTCTCAAAGGGTTAATGATTTTGATTAAAGATATGGATAGATGGCTAACTCTATGGTTTGTGATTGTATATGTTTATAGGTTGAAAGATGAAGGCTGGATACCATTGGGCTATGGAGTCAAAGTATGTTTAGTACCACAGCAAGATCAGCTTAACATGAAGTCATGGCATAGAGAGTTTTTATACATTAACAAAACAAAGATACAATGCAAGGAAACACAATTTATAAATACATGAAGGAAGTTAGAGCATCATTGATGAGTTCTAAGTAACATGTATTCATATCACTGCAAGTAAGTGAAAGAGGAAAGCCATGAGACAATAGGACATTAAAAACTCTCTTTGAATCCTGAGTAGTGAAGCCAAAACATTCTACCTAGCATGGAAGTCAAGGCATTATAGAGTTCAAGTGCAGAAATGCAAATATAAAACAGTGAAACACAGTTAATTTATCTATGAAGGAAGTCAGAGAATCATTGATGAATTCTGAGTATCATAAGTAAACATCACTGCAATGTAAGTATTGGAAGATGCCATCAAAACAAGAACATACAAGAACTCTTCATGAATCTTGAGTTGTCTAAGTAGAAATTCTGCATTCAGGTTAAAAAATACACAGTCTGCACATAGAGCAGCAGTTGAGCCAAAAAGTCTCCAACCTCTTGCTAATTCGACCTCTTGCTCTATATAAAGCATTTACAACATGGATTCCCTCATCCCTCATCAAGAGAATTCGAATTTGCTATGAGTGACACCTATTCTAACCATAAAATAAACCTTTAAATGCATTTGACAGCTAACTAACATTCCTAGAGTCCTAATACAATTAGGAGTGTAACTCCTTATTATGATTACAACAACCTTATCTAAACATTTAAAGCATTATTTGACAGCTGCAACCTCATGAAGTCGAATTTGATGAAGCCTCCCACGTTGTCACCTTACTGTTGATGACAAACCCTAGAAATTAGGGAACATGTTTCCCTGTTTTTAGGTTTAGGATCCTTGAAAATTGCACGTGGGACAGAGCCTTTATCTTCTCATCCACGACATATTTTACGAAAATGAAGGAGGTTTTGTAGTCCATGCTGTCTAGAACAAAAACCTCTCTTGGTTTTTTAAATACTTCTCCAGCTGTCCAGAATCTCTCCTTGAAAAACACGTGTCAAATAGGAAAAATCCGTTCTCTGAAATTAGTGTTTCAAAGAAAGCTTAGTATCTCCCAACTGAAAGCACTTGTGAAGAAAGTGAGATAGGTTATTGTATCTGGAGAGTTTATGAAGAGAAACCTCCCTCAGAATTCCAAAATACCTTTTCCTGTAACCAGAAACTGATCTTGAAAAAGACTACTAAAACCAGAAGACAAAGCTTGACTTTTAGCAGTTTCATAACACAAGTTTAACCATAAATGCATCCCACCTCAGAACGAATTTGAAGAAACTGAAAGAGTTTTTTGTAGTTAAGTATGTTAGGAAGAAAAGCCTCTTTCAGTTTTCAAAATTGAGTTCTCAGTTGCTCAGAAACCCTTTTGGAAGTTGACTAGTAAAAGCAAAAAACATAGTTTTTTATGCTGAAACAGGGTTTTTCAGGGGTTTCGTAGCATGCTACGAAAACTCCTAGTTTAGAATCCATGATTTTGTAGCACGGCCAGTGAAAATTCTAGGTTTTGCGCTATGAAAACTCCTAGGCAGCTTGTAGTGCATGAAAACCTTGACACAAGTTTGACACATGGAATTTTAGGTGTGATGTGGGGCCAGTGATGGGCAAGAACGGAGTGTTGACCCTATTTGACCATACCAACAAGACTCTTTTCTAGATCTTAGACACTAAAGCAACCATGGAAAGATTAGACCAAGACTAACATCAATCCTTTGGAATCAAACTGATGTCAAAACACATGGTGAGGCTTCTAGGACATGGAATGAGGCTGTGAAACTTTTTTTGGAAAAGAGAATGACACTTATTGAGATGAGATGACTCAAAACCTATAAGACTATGACTAGAAACAAGGCAAACTTTCCAAAGCTTAGAAACAAAAATTTTAGGGTGATAACAGTGGCTCCACTAGGGATAGTGTGCCCTTGTGGTATACTAAGAACTTGTAGCTCCAGTGCTACTATCCATCCTCTAGAATAAAACTCTGAACTTTTTCCCAATTTGCTCCTCAAGCCCTTAATGATTTCTGAAAGAAGAATTCAAACTGCACCTACTGAAACAGATGCTCAGTCAACCTACCTTGAGCTTATTTTCACATTCCTACCTACCCTATCAGCTACAATCTCCACTTGTAGCTCAAGGAACATGAAATTACCAATGAAACCAGTCATCGATCTGATCTGACACTTGAATCTCTTGACTGTGTTTGAAGCAAAAATAAAACAGATACTGAAATAACCATGGCATCATGAGGTGTAAATGTTCTTCAAGATGAAAACATAACTGAAAGCTTGAACAATAAATCTTTTCCATGTAATCAGCTATAGGGTCAAAAAAGACATGATTAGTTTGATGATCATCATAACATTCTATATATTCAAACCACTGATCCTCAGTCACACAAAATTTATTTGATATGCTATCCAACTGCTTTTCTGAATGATTCCCACAAACAATGTAATTTTCCTCATTATTATGATCATTCTTTGATGTAAGCTGCTGCAAGGAATTACAAAAATGAACAACCTTTTCCTCTACCTGAGGGTTATAAAAATTTCCTTCCAGTATTTCTTCTTGGTGTTTGTAATCATTTTCATACTCTTTATGATCAAAAGACTGGCAAGTTTGCTACATCTTCACATTAATCTCAGAGGATGTAACATGGTTTTCATAAGTAAACCCCTACTGATTTTCATGCTGCATTTCATGGGATGTTATCCTTTCTTCTAGTTGTTGAAATGTATTGTTATGAAGAGCCTCTAAAATTTCTTCATCCATAAATTCATCATCATCATAGCAATCCTCCAAATATTGAATAAAATTCGCAGAATGTTTACAACAATCTTTGACCAGCAATAAGGAGGGATGACACTCTTTATACATGTCATAGAATGCTTCATGGAAATTAGCAAGAGAATATAATGAACCATTTTCCAAGCTTTTATACCAAGACCATGCTTTTCCTTCAAAAGTGATCATAAACATCTTCATGAGACAATATTCAGGGAACTGAACCTTAAGACTGCATACATGCATATGGAACCTAACCAAATGAAGAGCAGCATTGTCTTTCTTTTCATCTTTGAACATTGGAAGATCATCTAACCAATCAACCTTTGGCATAGGATTTGGAAAACCAGGGATATGAGACCGATTCATAGGGGCATACCTGGCATTCATTTTTGCAATGGAACTCATCTTGAAACTTCATCAAGCTACTACTCTTCTAGTAGTGGAGTCACCTTCCAATTTGTTATTTGATGTGTGGAGTCACCAAGGTAGTTGCAGCCTCAAAAAATTTCTAAACTCCTACTACCTTCAGAAGTTCAGCTCCTTGATTTTGGGAATGAATAATCTTCAAACTCCTGGCAAACTCACCAAAATGTTATCACCAAAATAGGACCCTGATAGGCTGCTGATTAGACTATCTCAGTGTAACTATTTCAAACCAATCTTTTAGCTAAGGCTTAGCCTCCTTAGCCTGAGAGGGCTCTCTCAAAGGGTTAATGATTTTGATTAAAGATATGGATATATGGCTAACTCTATGGTTTGTGACTGTATATGTTTATAGGTTGGAAGATGAAGGCTGGCCACCATTGGGTTATGGAGTCAAAGTATGTTCAGTACCACAGCAAGATCAGCTTATCATGAAGTCAGGGCATAGAGAGTTTTTATACATCAACAAAACAAAGATACAATGCAAGGAAACACAGCTTATAAATACATGAAGGAAGTTAGAGCATCATTGATGAGTTCTAAGTAACATGTATTCATATCACTGCAAGTAAGTGAAAGAGGAAAGCCATGAGACAATAGGACATTAAAAACTCTCTTTGAATCCTAAGTAGTGAATCCAAAACATTCTACCTAGCATGGAAGTCAAGGCATTATAGAGTTCAAGTGCAAAAATGCAAATATAAAACAGTGAAACACAGTTAGTTTATCTATGAAGGAAGTTAGAGCATCATTGACGAATTTTGAGTATCATAAGTAAACATCACTGCAATGTAAGTATTGGAAGATGCCATAAAAACAAGAACATACAAGAACTTTTCATGAATCTTGAGTTGTCTAAGTAGAAATTCTGCATTCAGGTTAAAAAATACACAGTCTACACAGAGCAGCAGTTGAGCCAAAAAGTCTCCAACTTCTTGCTAATTCGACCTCTTGCTCTATATAAAGCATTTACAACATGGATTCCCTCATCCCTCATCAAGAGAATTCGAATTTTCTATGAGTGACACCTATTCTAACCATAAAACAAACCTTTAAATGCATTTGACAGCTAACTAACAGTCCTAGAGTCCTAATACAATTAGGAGTGTAACTCCTTATTATGATTACAACAACCTTATCTAAACATTTAAAGCATTATTTGACAGCTGCAACCTCATGAAGTCGAATTTGATGAAGCCTCTCACGTTGTCACCTTACTGCTGATGACAAACCCTAGAAATTAGGGAACATGTTTCCCTGTTTTTAGGTTTAGGATCCTTGAAAATGGCACGTGGGACAAAGCCTTTATCTTCTAATCCACGACATATTTTATGAAAATTAAGGAGGTTTTTGTAGTCCATGTTGTCTGGAACAAAAATCTCTCTTGATTTTTTAAAACACTTCTCCAGCTGTCCAGAATCTATCCTTGAAAAACACGTGTCAAACAGGAAAAATCCGTTCTTTGAAATTAGTGTTTTAAAGAAAGCTTAGTATCTCCCAACTGGAAACACTTGTGAAGAAAGTGAGATAGATTATTGTATCTAGAGATTTGATGAAGAGAAAACTCCCTCATAATTCCAAAATACCTTTTCCTGTAACCAGAAACTGATCTTGAAAAAGACTTTTCCTGTAACCAGAAACTGATCTTGAAAAAGACTGCTAAAACCAAAAGACAAAGCTTGACTTTTAGCAGTTTCATAGCGCAAGTTTAACCATAAATTCCTCCCACCTCAGAATGAATTTGAAGAAACTGAAAGATGTTTTTGTAGTTCAGTATGTTAGGAAGAAAAGCCTCTTTCAGTTTTCAAAATTGAGTTCTCAGTTGCTCAGAAACCCTTCTGGAAGTTGACTAGTAAAAGCAGAAAACAGAGTTTTTTATGCTGAAACAGGCTTTTTCAAGGGTTTCGTAGCGCGCTACGAAAACTCCTAGTTCAGAATCCACGATTTCATAGTGCGGCCAGTGAAAATTCTAGGTTTTGCACTACGAAAACTCCTAGGCAGCTTGTAGTGCATGAAAACCTTGACACAAGTTTGACACATGGAATTTTAGGTGTGATGTGGGGCCAGTGATGGGCAAGAACGGAGTGTTGACCCTATTTGACCATACCAACAAGACTATTTTCTAGATCTTAGACACTAAAGCAACCATGGAAAGATTAGACCAAGACTAACATCAATCCTTTGGAATCAAACTGATTTCAAAACACATGGTGAGGCTTCTAGGACATGGAATGAGCCTGTGAAACCTTTTTTTTGGAAAAGAGAATGACACTTATTGAGATGAGATCACTCAAAACCTATAAGACTATGACTAGAAACAAGGCAAACTTTCCAAAGCTTAGAAACAAAACTTTTAGGGTGATAACAAGACTGAAGAGGTTTTTGTGCTTAAGGAAGCATTGGCCAAGCTATAGAAACAAGTAGACACTCATGTCTACACAATAGTGATGCCAGCCAATACAGAGGATCTAGTGGCACAAGTGATGCAGTTAGGTACAAAATTTAAGATGGATGAGCATGATTTCAAAAAAACATAGAGGGATATGGAGACAATTTGTAAATTATTAAACTTGAGTGAAGAGGAAGTTAGAATGGAGAAGGAAAATGCTAAGAAATACAGGGAAGACTTCCAAAGGGCTGAAGAGGAGATCAAAAGTTTAAAGGAGAGAATGAAAGGTAATATGTCTTTAATCTAGGCTAGGGAAATTATTTGGGATGAAATTATCGAATTCATCGGGAACATTTGGGAATTCCTTGTCATTGTGTCTGTTGAGAAAACATTTGTGAGGGACATGGAAAGCTTGGTTATGCAAGATAAGCAAAAATTGTTAGAGAGATCCAAGTTTGCGAAAAGAATGATAGATTTTATTAGCTCTAAGTCTGATGCAAAGGTAAAATAACATGACCTTATGGACAAAACATTGTGTGCAATGGATTTTAATAAGATGTTTATAAAAAATGTTGACAGAAAAATTGATGAGAAGAAGATGAATGAAATAAAAGAAGTTGTTTCCAGGTTCAATATCCTATTTGATAAAATAGTTACAGCTGGGCTCCCCTCTTGTTGGGATTTACAAGGAAATTTGCTGCCGTGGGGCAACTATTGGCAATTATTTGAATAAGGATTTTAAACTTCCGTGGATGGTAAATAATTTGTTTATAAACAAGCCTACTTATAGGTGGATCACAACATTTAGAATGGCACTCAACAAAATAGAAGAGGAAGCAAAGCCAAATGTACCATTGCAGAGAAGATACAAAGAGTGGATGATAGGACAGACAAAATATTCATAAGCAGGGTCGTCTACTCAAACCAACAATCTGAACAATGACCAACAACAATCAATCATAATTTGATTTTCTTTCACTTTATGTTATTTTATTTTCTAGGAAAAGTGAGGTGTCTTTTACCCTCCAATGCAATATTTTAAAATGACTTTTTACTTTAGGCAGTTAGATAGTAGTTAAGTAATTCAATAGTTTTTGGTAGTTACCAAATGTCTCATGATGTATAAAAAGAGGGAAAATTAAAGAAAAAGGGTTCGAGTCTTGGGAATCTGAAGACTACACAATTTTGTACTTGATGATATGATGATTAATGAAAGAGTCAAAAGTTTCCAGACGGTGTTGAGTATGATTTGTAATCTCTCTGTTATGTGTTATTATATTTACTTCTCTCTTTGAATATGCTAATGAAGTTGTTGGTCTTTGTTTACTTCTGTGAATAAAGTTAAATTCCCTTAAAATAGTGCTCCTACGTTTAAAGTTCTTTTCTCTATATTTCCTCTAAGTTAAAGATAATAGTTTATGTTAAATGCAACATATTGTCTTTAACCTTCCTAAGTATTCTTCACACAGAATTTGTATTCAACATCAAATGGCATCTTGAAATTTTCATATCACCTATATGTCAAAGGTTTTAAAAATAATGATCTTCATACTCCTCAAGTTAAAGACACTTTATACTAATGAGTGACATGTGTAATCAAACTTTAATGTCTTAGGTACAATTTCTCCACAACCAAGAAATTGGTTTCCTAAGAGACAACATTAATTGGTGCCATTTTTGGGGAGATGAGGATAAGAATATTTTTCCCTGGGTTTTAATACTTTCCTCTGGTTGTTCAGTGAGGAGGAAATATTTGGCTGCATTGAACAAGAATTGCAACTCTAGCTCCAAAAATGCCTCATATGAGGTCAGATACCTCACAGCAGAAAGCTCAAGTCCTTTCAAATCTTGAGAGATTAGTTTCTAAGAGGGTTTGGAAACCAAAAACTCCATCTACACCAAGTACCAGACTTTTTGTAACTAGTAGCAGTTCTGCACATCTTTTTCCTGAAAACTTAGCAAAAAGATTATCATTTCTTGATCAAGAATCACGTTTTATACCCACCTCATTTCAAGAGCCTAAATTTCAAGAACAGAATTTAGATTCTATATTTCTCTTTTCAGTACTTGAAAATATATCTGCTATAGTTGTTCAACCTGAATCTATATCAACATTACCTCCTTTTATAATTCATTTACCTTTCAGGCAAGTTCCACATCTACTGGTACTCAAGGCTCAGTGAGTTTTGGTGCAAACATGGTAGCACCTTCATTCTTGCTAAATAGGTATGCACCTATTCAGTTGCCTCAACAATTAAATCAAATTCCTCAAGAATACTTAAAGATGCTTCCTCGTTTCACGGGGGAAGATGAACAAACAACAGAGAAGCGTATAGTGGTGTTCTGTAACTTTGCAGAAAATCTCAATGTTGAACACCTGGATGTTGTTTTAAGACTTTTTGTGCAATATTTAGATGGTGAAGCAAGAAAGTGGTTTAAGGGGCTCTCTAATAACTCTATTCCTACATGGGAGGAGATGGAATGCTAGTTTACTCAGAGATGGGGAGAGAAACGAGATCATGGATATTCACTTACAAAGTTTAATTCTATCAAGAGAAAATCTGACGAGAGTATTGTTGATTTCATCAGGAGGTTCAATAAGATTTACAATAGTATTCCAGTGGAGATCAAGCCCCCTCCTATTGGTGAAAAAGTGACTTTTGCAGGGGCATTTGAATTAGACTTTGGATTCATGTTAAGGGAGAGAAGGTCCTCAACCCTTGACCAGATTCAAAATGATGCTCTAGAAATAGAGGCAAATATGGTGGCTGCAGGAAAAGCACCAGAGACAAAGCCTACACAAGATAAGGGAAAGGCCAAAGAAGAATCATCTCAAAACCAGAGATTGGAGGATATGAACAAGGTGATAAAAAATTTGTCTAGCAAATTAATTAAATTGGAATTGGAGAATAAAAATTCTCCAAGGCAAGTACAACAGAACATAGGTTTTAATCCCCAATATAGAAGGTAGCCTTTGCAAATTTTGCAGAAGGAAAGAAAGGACCAATATCAAGTCCAAGCACCACTCTACTTAGAGGCAGATCCTGGTGAAGCATCAAAAGAACATTCTAAATATCATGATGATCATATTTCCACACTGCATGCAGGGGGCGAAGATGAAATAGGTGTTGAAGAAGAATATACCAAAATAGATGTCATCTTTGATGAAAATGAAATTGAAGAGTATTGGAACCAATTTACTAATTTTATGTAGGCATAATTGCACAAGAATTATGACTTGAGATCAAGAAAAAGATCTAGAGTTTAGGAAAATGAGGGTGAGCAGCAGGTTTCCGCTCCCTTACAAAAGGCGACTCCACAAGAGGTACATCCTGCAAAACAATTGAACAAAGGAAAATAGCAGCAGAGTGTAAATAACAAGACTCAGATGCAACAAGTTAAGTCTTCTCAAGATAAAACTGATGAAATTCCTTTAGAAAGAATTATTTCTATTCCTAAAGAAATTCCAATTATGAGAAGTGAAGAAGAAACATAAAGGAATACAAGAAAGCTCCATGCATTTAGTATCACTAAAGAATTGGAGAAAATAAAAATTCAAGTACCTCTTATAGAGTTGGTCAAGGCACCAGCTTACAAAAAGGAAATTGCTGAGTTTATCAACTTATCTAAAAAATGTAAATGTGAATGATATTGTGAATTTACAAGAAGATAAACCTGTAGTAGTTTTTGGTCCACATTTTGAAGAGGTAGATTATTCAACCCCCCTTTCTACATTTCTTTATCGATTCATGACTTCATCTTGCATAACTGCATGCTCGACTTTGGAGCTTCACATAATGCCATGCCACTGTTAGTAATGAAACAACTAAATTTACAAGTCACTAAGCCCTACAAAGACGTATATTCCTTTGATTCAAATAAGTTCAAGTTTCTTGGTGTCATCAAGGATATGGTGGTGTCATTAGCAAAGATCCCAACCAGAAGCTTAGTAATGGATGTAGTAGTTGTAGATATCCCGATTAGGTTTGGAATGTTGTTATCCAGGTCATGGGGAGCTAAATTGGGAGGACTTATGAAGTTGGATTTTACTTATGATATTATACCGGTTTTTGTTTGGGAAGAGAGAAGGTTGTATAGAGAAACAAGGTTTGTTAATACCATTGCAAAGAATGGAGCAATTAATTCACCTATGTACAGTCAAGAAAAAGATGATTTCTCTTGTTTTATGTTGCATGATAATGCAAAACTCGTTGAAGATAATAATAGGCAGCTCACTTTAGCATATGTAAATACTGAGCTACAAACATAAGGTGTATGGAAGTGCTTCTTTGATGGTGCTTACTCTAAGGAGGGCACAAGTGTTGGTTTCCTGTTGATTACTCCTAGAGGTAACATGATACCTTTTTCTTTTAAATTAGAGTTTGAAGCAACTAACAGTTTGGAAGAGTATGGATCCTTAATCATTGCTCTTTAGACATTGAAACAAATGGGGGTTCAGTCTATCTCTGTTTTTGGAGATTCAGAATTGATTATAAAGGAGATAAAAAATCACTGTCAAGCAAAGCACCCTAGAGTCAGGGCATATAGAAATGAAGTTTTGGATCTAGTTGAGAATTTCTTGAGGCTTTCAATATACAGTTTGTTCCAAGAGATGAGACCAGGTTGGCAAACTCATTGGCTATTGCAGCCAACACTTTTAGACCTCCTATAAATCCAAAATTGAGGTATGAGGTTGAAATGAAGTACAGACCATCTATTCCAAATAACATAAAGAACTGGCAGGTGTTTGAGGATGAACAAAAAATCAAGGAGTTATTAACGATGATTGATGACTTTGAAGGTGTTAGAGCCTAGACCAACCTCAGGTTGAAGGGAGGCAATCCTAGGATAATGACAAACCACGCTTAACCTGGTAGCTAGCCCTACCATGTCGAGAGAGGGCTCTCTCCTTGTCAAACTCAATTAAGATGATTGCAATTACAGCTTGAGATGACTAAATTGAAATTATATTTTAGGCTAGGTATAGTAGCTCAAGGGTTTTTGGTTGATTTTGATGATTGGTTGCCGGATCAAATGGAGCAGGTAGCTTGGGTCCGGGAAATCAAATCAGATTTATAGACATGTTCTGTGGAGCAAGATAGATAAGTGTTTATGCACTAGTAATCAAGCAAGATGGTTGATTTAAGACTGTTGAGGGGCTAAGGAGGGCATGCAGAGATCATGAATCCTCTTCAAACTATTGAAAACATTAAGAACTAAATGCATTCCCAAGGCAAAGCACTGTTATCAATGTATTTTGCCTATTTCTCTTGATTCATTTAGTTAAGAAGAATGGAAAAGGTTTTGAAACATATAACACATAAGAATAACTTATTACAAAAGAAGAAACAATACAAAAACATAGTATCACAAGAATCCCACAAAAATAGCTGCAAAACCTGGTTTTATTCCTTGCCAAACTGCTGTAGAGATATACAATAGAGCTCAGAGCTTCCACAAGAGTCCAACCTTTACAAATGACTAAGAAAGTACATAATATAGGCATAAAACCACCTATGCTAGCCATCAGGGGTCGAATCCATGAGAAAAGGAGTGGTTTCAACCATATCTAAACTAAGAACAGGAATATAGGCAGTGGAACAGCTTGCCTCTAAAACCATGGAAACTGATTCATTCCACCCCCAACCACCTCAAAATGATGAATTTACCCCCAAGAGTCATTTTGTAATTATATTTACATCCCATAGCATCAATTACATTCATATATTTACCTAAAAAGAGCCCAAAATTCAAATTACAAAAAATCTAGGCGAAATTTTGATTTTGGAGCCAAACTGGCAATTTCCATCCAATGCGTAGTGCCCCTGATCCAATGCACAACGCTTTTTCCAAGCCAATTTTGGGGACCTTCCCGGTGTCCCAATTAGGTGTAGGATAGCTCGTTGAAAAGCTTATTGAGTATACTTTCTGGAACAACTTGAATTTCTATATTTGGATGTCATTTTCCCACTCAAAAATGGAATCTCCCAAGGTTGCTTCCTATGTGTCAAAAACGTGGCAGAGAGGTCATTTTTTGATAGTTTTTTGGCCTTTAGGTGACCAAGATCGGCTCCAAAATTGATGAAACTTTTTGGGTTTGCTTGCTTTTTTATTTTGAATCCAAAACTGCAAACCAATCTTTCAAAAGATGCTCTAGTCAAAAGCGCAACGCCACCTATTGGGTTTTCTTGTGTTTCACATTTCAAAATTTGAAAATGACAAAAAAAATCTCAAAATTGCCCCAAATTTGGTACAAAGCACCCTCAAGCACTGCTATGATGAGCTAAGGAGGCATCAACAAGAATTTCTAATTTGTTTTTCTCCTTTTAGCTTCTCAAAATTTTCCTCAACCTTGCCTTTAACTTTCTCATTTTTATATTGCATATCTTGTTCCGGGTTAAATAGTGATAAGCCATGTGGCAAAGAATTTTCTTCTCTTTATTGGCCTTCTCAAGCAACTTCTCAAGGTGAATGTTCACCCTCTCTAACCAATCTTCTCGGTCATTCTCAATTTCTTGCTCAATGGAGGTCATCTTGCCCTTTTCTTTCTTTGCCTCTTGCCTTTCTTCCCTAATCATTTGCAATTCCATAATAGCTTGTTTATCAGTTAATTGCTTATTTTCCTACTCAAGGTATTTGATTATCCACTTTGCTCTTTCTAAATTGACTGATAGGGCTTGAATGTCAACCTCTTTTTCCTTGATGATCAAATCCTTGACACTCCTTGGATTTTGAGCATCCAAGTCCATGACATTCTCCTCTTGAGCCACCTCATGGTCCACCAAGATAGAATCTCTCTCTTGCCCCTCACTAGGATCATCCTCATGCACCTTTTTCTTTCCTTTATCTCTGCCCTTCTGTTTTTGACCAACCTGTACCTGCTTAGCTAGAGAAGAAGACAAAGCCCCTTCCACTCTAGGTGGAGGTGATCTGTAGATGAAGGCGAGACCCCTTCCACTCCTTGTGGAGATAGTACCCACTTGGCAGCTGCAAAAAGCCTCTTAGTGCCTCTCTCATAGGTGACAAACATTGGCACTTCCAAAGTTTCTGTTTCTTTGGCTTGTTCATGTCTTGAAGGTTCAACTTCCTCTTGATGCACTGATGAAAATATTTGAGGACCTTTGAAAACCTCATGAGAAATGATGGTTTCCCATGGTATATTCAGCTTATTCAATTGATGCAACAAAATGATCTTGATCAGAGAGAAGTGGTAAATGATATTCATTTGTTGGGGATAAGGCTTTTTCTTTACATAGTGTGCTATCTTTCAATATTCCGGAACATGAAGAAAGGAAGATCCATCATTCTTACTCTAGTAAAATGCATCAACAACCTAATGTGGTAGGCATACAACCTTGAAAACCTACCTTCACAAGTGAAATATTTAATGATGATTTTCATGAGTGGGGCAAATCTGTCCTACAAGAATTTGAATGGAAACACCCTTTTCAGCTTGCTGAGGCATGCAGCCTTTGAAGTAAGGCTCATAAAATTCCCTGTCAATGTATTGCCCTTTGTTCGAATTTTCACCTATGTTTGGGATGCCTGTAGCCTCTGAAATGATGGCAGGGGATAGAGTGAAAGTGAATCCAGCAATTGTACTTCATTATTGTCCAAGTGTGACACAAATAGCCTTGCTAACTCATGGTGATATTTGACCCTCTCCACCATTTCACAGAACTCATAACAAGACTGCTGCTGGAAACATGTGATGGCAAAGGGACAAGCAAGTAATTCTATGAGGCTAATGGGCTTTTCCCTAGTTATCTTTCCTCCTTTGTGAGGTCTCCTCTACTGCAAGTTTAGTTCCCTAGAACTTTCACTGAGGGTCTCTTCCCCAGTCTCATAATCTCTATCCATTGTCTTATTTGACTGTATATGTTTGTGGGGAAAGAAAGATAATGTAGATGAATGATGAGTATGAAGAGATTTTCAAAAGAAAGGGAATGAGTGAGAGGAAATAGGGATATGAGTGAGATTTGATAGAGTGTAGGGTTTGAGGGAATAGGGTATGAAGGGGATGACTAGGGTTTTAAAGCACAACCACCAATTATGAAAAGACAGCTATGTAAACAGTGAATTTTATGAATAAACTTTGCTTTAACAGCAGCTAGGGTTTAGCATTTTTTTACAAACTAATTCTAAGCACACAAATTAATATGGCAAGAGCAGTAACACTTACTTGTAAGGGAAGAAAACCTTGCAAATTGGAGGAGATTTAAGTGACTTTGGGTTTATTTGAGGGTTTCCAGCACTGATAGGCAGTTTCCAATAGATGCGCAACGCACTCCAACAGGTGCGTAGCGCACAACGAATGCGTAGTACCTGTGTTAATTAACACTGGCAGACAACATCCAATGCGCAACGCCAAATGAATGCACAGCGCCAGGAAATAGGTGCGTAACGCCTGTGTTTTTCTCCAGCAACACCTCAACTTGCTTCTTTTTGTCCAATGACACCTTAAAATTGCCTTTCGATCTCTCCTTAGCACTTTAGATTTCACAATGAGGTGATATGAAAGATGAAATGCTTTTTATACCTTTTCAAGCCCTTTGATTTTTCATTAAACATAACCCACTTTCTAATGTTTGTTTGCTCCCTTGAAATACTTTGTTTTAACTAATTTTTGACTTTTTGCATGTCCACAGGTGGAATGATGCTCTTTTCTTTGACTTTTTGCAATGGCAGGAGTTGACCAAGTTGGCAAGTGACCAAGAGCAGCATGTGAATAGTGTTACATATAGAAACCATAAAATTACATTGAATTACATGAAGTGAAATGATAAAATACAAATGCTCTGCTCTTTCAACTCAAAACTAGTTTTGAGTTTAAAGAGCTTTATTAAACTTACAAACCAAGAAATTATGATTTTTGAATAACCTCCTCATGTGCCTGCTGAAATTTATTTTTCATGTGAATGACCATGGAGAAAAACCCTAAGACCTAGTGAGACTAAAGTCTAATACTGATTTTTTATAAATGAAGTGAACTGGAATGACTATGAATGCCTTAAAAGATATGTGAAATAGATCAGCAGGTATATAGCATGAGGGACAAATGAAATAAAACCCTACCATTAGTTGATCCATGACCTAATGGAGTGCAGCTCATCAGAATGGGACACCTAATATGAAATGCAAAAGAGAAATTTGATCACTGATGATAGTGTGAAGACACTGACACTAACAGAAGGCACTAAAATTGATCAATATGGGGATGAAGCAATGAAAAATGCAGAAGTAAGTGATTATCAAAAGTCCATAGCTAATCAGAAGATCATTCAATTAAAGGATAATGGTTTTCCAAGATGACTTGTCCCTCTTGAAAGACTCTTTAGTTCTAATGATGTAGCAATTGGTTCAAAAAAAATTTCTCAGGATGAATAGGTCCAAGATTGCAACATAGGGACTCAGAAGGAGCCCAAGCTAGTCAAATTGTTTAAGGGAGTTCCATTTAATTATAAAGAAAGGTATATTGAACTTTTTAAGAAGTACACTGATGTTTTTGCTTGGTCATATGATGATCTCAAGACATATGATATGAACATAATTCAGCACAAGATTCCCCTGAAAGAAGGGATTAAACCCTTTAAACAAAAACTCAGGTAGATCAATCCTTTGCTTTTGCCATTAATTTAAAAACAAGTTAAGAAGCTTCTGGATGTGATCTAGGTGGATCTCCACACACCAGTGGCATGGAAAAGGCTCAAAATTCAAAGTGGTGGAAAGATGATTAACTTGACATCAGATGGAAGTGCTCATCACTCTAATTCCAATGGTGTGAATGTCACTCCAATCCGAGTCCGAATGAAGGAGATAGAGGCAGTCAAAGCTTGGTTGACTTTTGCTGACTTAGCAGGATTAATGAAGACACAATTTGGACTTTTTTCGGTGGACGAAATCCGACCAACTCCGACCAGATTCTGGACGAAATTGCCTGGTTAAAACAACTCCTTCAGTCAAAAAACCAAATTTTAAAAAATGGCTAGGTTGTTTTATTTCATATATATATATATATATATATATATATAGATATATATATTAGTGGAGGCAGGTGGCCATTACCTCGCCGCCCCCGGAACCACCTAACCATCAAGATCACGTGGGGTGGGCAGCCATGACCCCACCACCTCGGGAACCACGCAACGGAAGCCATATTTGTGGGGGGCGCGGGCTGTCAACCTCCCCCCCCCTCCACCTCACCTACATACAACAATGACTAGCGGGAGATGGGGGAAGCGGGCCACTGAGACCGACAGACCCGCCCCCAAATAAAAAAGGGGTTAATATATATGGTAAAAGAGGAGGGGTGGGATTTGATCCCTCGACCCCCCCTCAACAACTTCCCAATTTTAACCAACTGCGCCACAATAGAATTCTTGTGATTTCCGCCCACAATTTTTTATTTAAACGCACTTCGTCAATGTGCCTAGGGGAGGAGGAGAGCACACGTAGTTTGAGGCAAATTTTGCAGGTGGGGTAGATTTTCACTTTGTCAGATTTTGACAAATTTTATATGGTTTCAGCATTTCTCAACGCCAAAAACACAATGGCATTGTCTATTTCTCCATCAGAGTTCTGCACTTTAGTGTCATACCTTGAGTGTCATCATCATTATCGGTGATTCCTCTCGCGCCTGTTAATAGCTTACATCATTGGCTGGTAATCAGGCGATGTCTTTCCATGTTCGACTCCAAAATATTCTTCACATGGATTGACTTGTACATCGGGCGAATATTGGACGAGTTTGAAGACCTCGGATCTAGTTTTATCCATCCGGGCTGCGATATATTTAGGAAAATAAAGACATCAAATGTACATCATTGCTGCACAGATGATCATCTAAATCAAAGGATGATGGCTCTATCAAAATCATTAGTCTGCCACACAGACGGTTGTCTGTCCTATGTACATGAAAATGAATTTATAAAGTTGAGCATGGGAATGCCCACCTCAGCTAGATCATGAAAATGTTATGAAGATAATGTATTGTATTGTATCTTATTACAGGTCGCCTTCTAGTTCGAAAAACCTTGGATCCTCATGATAAAGCATTTCACCCGACATCAAAAGATTAATGACCTCATGCTTTAGGGGGCAACTGTTATCGACATTTTTGGGCCCTACAACCCCAATCATATATGTCCATAAACCAAGGGCTTCTGAGTCCCTAAAAGTGTTGTTTCATGCCCTAAAGGAACAAGGTCAGCTGATTACATCATCTCCCAGAAGTTCTCCACAGAAAACTGCTCAAAACTGGACCATACAGGTTGCTCAGTGCTAAGGGTGTGATGCATCTCACTTGCCCAATGTAAAAGGTGCAATGCATACTGGAAAGCCCTTCTGTAGGGTGCGATGGGCGAGTATGGACAAATGGCAGAGACAGTTTGCGAGGTGGATGATCATGGAATCTTCCAGAAACTTCTCCTATGACACTTGCCTCTCTGAATTTGCCCAGGGATGAGTAAGAGATCATCAATCTCCAAGTGGAATCAAGAACTATCAGAGAGAAGACACTAATCAAAATCCCAGAAGCTGACTCACCTCCCTGTAATCATCTATATATGGATCCCTCATCCCAGATATCCAGGGGTTGGAATTTTGCATCTTGTAATGAAGTGCTGTTGGTTTCTTGCTGGAATATCATAGTGTTGGGTGATCTAAGATTTTCATGAGGTGAAGAAGGGCTTTCATGCTGGGAGGATGGCGCTGGGTCAGATCAATGGGTTGTAATCCTCTCTTCTAGTCTTTATATCAATAAAGCTATTCAAGTTTTCCTCCACATTCTTGTATGTCTGATAATATATGCATCTGTGTGGTCAATATATATCTGGTCCTGTATTGCTTATGATTGTAGATCTCTGCACTTTGAAGGTATTATGCTGCTTTGACTTTACAGGTACTCTTTGAAGCGGAGTGGTCAAGGGAGAAGCGGCAAAGACCTATCGGTGAGGTGAAGGAACAAGCAAAGAACCGAGCACAAGATCGAGGTTGGTATTATTTGATCCTCTCCTATCTACTTCTCATAAAGGAAAACGAAAATAACTTTAATCTGTTTGTTTCTAAGATAGCTATCTATCTTAGTGGGACTAGCAGCTTTGCATAGACACTAGATTTCCCGATAACACCTGGAGAAACCCATGCCATGATAGAAAAGAACCACATGCAATACCATGCA
Source organism: Pinus tabuliformis (assembly GCA_031772625.1). Classification (NCBI taxonomy): domain Eukaryota; kingdom Viridiplantae; phylum Streptophyta; class Pinopsida; order Pinales; family Pinaceae; genus Pinus; species Pinus tabuliformis. The sequence goes on from CM062820.1 coordinate 339,403,653, forward strand.
TGCCAAATCTATCAAGGAAAACACACATGCACGTCGATACCTACAATGAACCTTGTTGTAATTACCTGATCCTACCTTTCCCTGCTTGATCTTTACTTCCTCTTGCCTTCTTTGCCTTTCTTGCTCCAAGTCCAAAGCACTCCATGAAACTCTAAGTGTCCAAGAGTGAGAGAGAGAGAGAGAATAATGTGAGAGCTCCAAAGCTAAAATGACAAAAAGTTACCAACTAATTCTCAGAAGCCTTTTTATGAATGAGGACTCTATTTTCTTCATTTTCCATTATTTTCCCTCATTTTCCTCCTCACATGCAACTTGTAACCTTTCACCTCCATTTTCTCCAAATTTCCATTATTTTCATAAATAATTGTGCTAAAAATGTCATTTTTCCTTTCCAAAAACTTATTCATGGCCTTTGCCATTTTCCTTAGCAATAAACAACCAAATGAACACCCCCTAGGATGTCTTACCAAACATTCATCTTGGAATAAGTGTCCCATCAATTGTGGTTATTGTTTTTAACTTTTATTACATGGAATTTTCACCAGGGTTGTTAAAAAACCATCCCTCTCATTGGACATCATCCTCAGGGTTCAATCACATATATACCTCAACAACCCACTAAAAGAAGACATACTACTCATGGATATTTATAACATAGCTTGATTTAGTATTTACAATGAAGGACTTGTTCAAAAGCAAAACATCATGACAACATACTACATACTGGAGCTGTGTAACATAGCTCATTACAATCTTTACAATGATCATGATCCAGGTGGATATTGGTGGCCACCCACCAATTCCACTTGGACCCCCACCATTGTTTCTTTCAGTTTTTCAGTTTCCTTAATTGTAGCACAATTTACTATTTTTAGCAGCTTTTTAGGCCCTAAACTTTTGGAGCCGTTTTGAGGCCCTAAATGATGTTTTTTGGGAAATCTGGGAGTAACATGGGTCCATGGAACAATATTACTCTTCCCAAAGTTGTCGTTCTCGGATAGATATTTCTAATGAGATATTGCGTGCGCCAACAGAGATCATATGCCAAAGTTATGACCCCTAGAAGTTGATGTACCAATTTACCCAAACAGATCCCACAGTTTGGCATTTCATCTTCTAGGGTTGGGTTTTTTGGATGTTTAGGGTTTTCCATTGTTTCTAAAAAATAAATAGGCCTTCAAGCCTCATTGTAACACAATTCAGATGCATGGAGCCGTCACATCTCTTCTTAGAGATAAGCCACCATTGCCCTAGATAGTTTATTTCCATTTCTGTTTATAAGCATATTTCAGTATTTTGCAGTAATGAAATGAAGTATTATTTCTGATACATCTCTATATGTATGGTATCTATAATTTGTTTCGTTCCTGTATAAATATGGATTAGTGGTATCAGATCCGTCTGCTCTTTCTCTGTCTTTCTTTGCATGTCCCCAACGAGGTTGGGATATAAGGAGTTAGGGCTTGAACTGGTCGAACCTTTGCAAGACCAGCCTCGCAAATCCCGACGACCTCCCATGGCGGATGAAAATAAAGGTGAGGGGACAAGAGATCCTATTAAAATCTTGCTCAAAGAGGCCCTCGAGCGACAAAGGAACGCAATGATGGATAACTTTTCCCAGATCCTTCAGCGGCTACCCAGGGGTGACACATCTACTTCCAGTGGTTACTCTGGAAGTGCCACACCCTTTAAGGTACAAGTTAACTTTGACATTTCCATATTTGAGGTTCAGATAGATGCAGATGCCATAGATAAATGGTTAAATCTACTAGAAGGGTATTTTTCTATTCATGATTTTTTCGACCGGGAAAATATTACTTTCTCTCTTCTCAAAATCACCCCCACGTCAAGGACTGGTGGGAAACCTATTGCGAGCAAAAGGATGAAAGTACGACCTAACTGTTTTTAGCCGCAACCACTTGGAATTCATTTTGGACTACCATCAAGGAGTAGTACTACCTTGTCAGAAGCTATCAGGATCAATACATAAAGTGGACCACGCTGCGGCAGGGAAGGGACCAAGACGTGCTAAAGTTTACCAATATTTTCCATACCCTTTGCACAAAGTTGGGTATCAAGGATTCGGAGCAACATTTGGTACTCAAATACCGCAGCTGCCTGCAAAGGTACATCCAGGAAGAAATAGAATTCCTGAACATCTCCTCGCTTGGCACATCATACTAATATGCCATTAAGATCGAGCAAAAGTTTAAACAGAAGAAGCGAGACTTTGGATCTGTGAATCTAAAGCAAGGGAAAGGTGCCCCCAAATTGCAGAGAAAAGGACAAAGTCAATGTGGGGTGCACCAAGACAACCCGCCAAAGCTACAAGCAAAGATCATCACCACGAAGATGAAAAAGGACACGAGAAAGTGGTGTGAATTCCATAAGAGCTCCACTCACAACACAAGTGAGTGTCGGACCAAGCAGTCACTGGTGTCCGAGCTAAAGGTTTCAAAATTAGATGCATGTTCCGACTCTGAGTTAGAACCTGACAAGGGGAATGACAAAGGGAAGCAAATTATCGATGTGGATCCCAACGCCACCGTTGCCACCACGAAGATCCAGAAGGAGGATCCCGCAAATCCAGAGGAGGAGGAGAGTCTCTTCCACTCCCATATGTGGGCAAAGGACTCCCCACTACAGTTCATTGTTGACAGCAGGAGCCAAAAGAACCTCATTTCAGCAGAGGTCATCAAGCAGCTGTGCTTATCGACCACAACACATCCACAACCATACACCATCGGGTGGCTTCACCAAGGACGAGATCTTCGCGTGAGCCAACAGTGTTGCCTTCCATACAACATCAAGCCCTTCATGGATGAGGTATTGTGTGATGTTGCTCCCCTTGATTTTTGTGATGTATTATTAGGACAACCATACTTTTGGAAGTGACATGATGTGTATGAATCAAGGCCCGTGCTATTATTATTACTTTTGGAAATAAGTTGTACAGGATACCAAAGGTAGCACTACCTACCGCCATCTCTTTGGTTATTGCAAAACAATGCAGTAAGCTAATTTCCAAAACTGGGAAATTTGTTTTCCTAATGTTATGCTCTCAAGGAAAGAAGAAGACTATGGCCACGACCTCCAGATAGGGCCCCTTCGCACGACAACTACAAATGGACAAGGTAGTGGAGGAGTATGAGGATGTCTTCACCTCCCCCGCAGGGGTTCCTCTGCATTGTCAGGTCAAGCATTCCATCAATCTAACCCCACGTGCGCCACTGCCCAATGGACCAATCTATCGGTGCTCTGTTCTGGAGAACGATGAAATTAAGAGGTAGATTCAGGAGCTACTGCAAAAAGGTCACATCTGTCCAAGTTCATCACCCTGTGGGAGCCCAATTGTGTTGGTACAGAAGAAGGATCAGACTTGGAGACTCTATATTGATTATCGGGCACTGAACAAGATCACTATTCATAATAGGTACCCGATCCCATAGATTGATGACCTCCTGGACCAACTGAAAGGGGAAAAATATTTTAGCAAGATCGATTTGAAGTAAGGATATCACCAAGTACCAATCGAAGCCTCCGATGTGTGGAAGACTGCCTTCAAAGCCAAGGAGGGCCTTTTTGAATGGTTGGTTGTGCCTTTCGGATTAATGAATGCTCGTGCAACCTTCATGAGGCTAATGGATGACATCTTGCATCCATTCAACAACTCATATGTAGTGGTATACTTGGATGACATCCTGATCTTCAGCCAGAGTTGGGAAGAGCACCTCCACCACATTTGACAGGTTCTCCAAACACTGCGGCAACACAAGTTATGTGCCAATTTGGAGAAATGCACTTTTGGCATGACCCAGGTTCAGTATCTGGAATATATTATTGACGAACGGGGGGTGCATGTGGATCCAGCCAAGATCTAAGTCATTCGATATTGGCCATATCCCACCACTCTGACAGAGCTCCGCAACTTTCTAGGTTTTTCCAACTTCTACCGTAGGTTCGTGCTGGGATTTTTTCATATCACTTGGCCCTTGAGTCAAGTCACCAAGGGAGGAGTGAAAGCAAAACTCTTTTGGTCTGAATCTCAACATAAGGCATACACAGAGTTGAAAGATCGCCTCTACCTGGCACCAGTGCTCGAATTACTATACTTGCAACAACCATTTGAGGTCGAGAAAGATGCCTCTAACTATGCTATTGGGGTAGTCCTTACTCAACATGAGCATCCAGTGGCATATCACAATGAGACACTTTCAGACATAGTCTAGAAGTATCTCACTTATGACAATGATCAGGAGCTCAGGACCAAGTGTCGTAAAATGATCAAAAATGAAAGTGCTCAAAACTGATTGGAACCTGAATGACCGGATAGATCTCATCCTCCCGATTCCGGTGCCGTGAACGGTTTGAAAAACGGTCGCCGTATGAGAAAGTTATGCCAAAAAGAAGAATTTCTCAGTAACATTAGAATTTTGAATTTTTGAAAAAAAAATTAAAAAAAGAATATTCCACGGAATATTCCTTGGAATATTCCTTTTGAACAGCGAATCAGAGGCTGCCACGTGGCAAGCCCGGAGGCCACCACGTGGCCTGGGTGACGTCAGCGAAACTCTGTGGAGCGCATGTTAAATCTTTTTTGGCATTGGCAAGTTTCGAACACAGGACCTCATATGTGCTAATGAACTAGCTTACCGTTGGGCCACACCAACGTATGTTGAACGGTTTGTGGACCAAATTCTATTTAAAATTTAAACTGGTTGATGGCGGGAAATGAAGGGGGCCAGCCCCCATACCATACGACCAGGTGCCGAAAACTGTGGGCTAAGCCCCTAACCGCCGGGCACAAAATCGGAGGTAAACCGCCAACGTCCATAAACATTTATTGTAACTGCAGTTAGCATGGTGGAGTTGTTGGTGGTGGCACCAAATTTGGCGGCCGCTCCAAATTTGGCGGGCTTATCTGGCCGTAACTAAAGTTAACTGGAGTTTTTTTAGGCCACGCTGGCAGTTGGGAGTAAATGGCCATAACTTTGGCTAGGAAAGTTCGTTTTGTACGATTTTTTTATTTATTTTGGGTATTTTGGACCTTCTGAAGCCATTGGCATAGGTTTCACAGCCATCTGAGGTCATTTGCAGGTGTTTTAGCTTCATGGAAGTTCGAGGAGCCACTAGGGCCAAATCAGTTTGGGAGCTGCATTGGGAATTGTGCAGCCATTGAATGTGGAACGAAGGTCATTCCTGAAGGTTTTTAGCATTTTGAATCCATTTCTACAGCTCGTTTTGACTTCTGAGGCATTCTTCTCACTGTTTAGCTTCAGGGAAGCTTTCAGGGCCACTAGGGCCATTTCAGGGATTGAGCTGTTTGGGGGCTCTGTTCATCCGTTTTTGGTGATTCAAAATCCTATGTCTGCTATTTTCGACCTCCTGAGTCTAATGGCAGAGGTTTCAGAACCAATTGAGGTCATCTTCTCCTTGAAATTCTCCATGCAAGTTTAAAGGGCCACCAGGGCCTATTGGGGAAAGTACTGTATAAGGTACAAATTTCACTGTTTAGTGTTTAGTGCAACACATATTCATCTTCTTGACAGCATGATTTGCATTGTTCAATGGAACTTTGGCATAAGCAAGGACATACTGTTGAAAGGTGTTGGGCTCTGAATCCAACAATGCTTCCACGAAAATTGAAGAAATGGGAGAAAGAGTATGGCAAGAATGGGAAGGAAGTTTCCATCATTGATATGTGTCAGGATGATACGCATGTTGATATCGATGTGCAGTTAAAGGAAGCGCCTTTGAAATGGATTGGTAAGAAATAGTTAGAATTTTTATCCAATTAAAGTTGCATGTCTTTGATTGAATGCATTTCTTTGTTAAGGGAATGCAAGTTGCAGGATGGAATAGCTGAGTATGAGACTCACTCTATTGCAGCGAAAGTTATATTCAGTTCAGCTTTGAAAGTACATGTACATGTGATTGAGGATCTTGTACTTATGATTGTACTTAAGAAAAAATTGAAGGATAAACTGCATGCATGAGAATGATATGCATGAGCACATGGATCATGATGATTTCCTTGTATTTTAAACATGTCTGTGTGATTAACTTGAAGGGTTGATTACTTTATTTTTAACCATGCATGCAATGTAATATTGACTTGGAAAAAGTTAATTTGATCTCCAAGATTGTAAAGAGGAGAAATGATGAGGTGTTTCATCTTTGTAAGAGCCTTCTCATTTGGGAGGCAGCTCTTCTTCTGGAATGGAGGTGCCATGGATGGGCATCGTGACAGCTAGCAAGCCCACATGTTCAGGAGAATATTTCAGCTCATATATCAGCAATTTTCATTACTGGTTTCTGCAAACTTTCAGTTTGTCTGGCAAACAAGCTTGGTCGGGATTCAACGAGTACTTGGTTTATGCAGCAACATTCGCCATGACGACAGTTGATAAGGCAGGACATTTTGACATCAGTATGCTCTTTTGGCTGAATGGAAGAGGATATTTCTGTTCCTCAAGTGCTATACAGTTCAGTTCAGAGATTCAATGAGCTTTGGGGGACCAAAAGCCTTCTCATTTGGGAGGTGTGATCAGGAGCTCAGGACCAAGTGTTGTAAAATGGTCAAAAATGAAAGTGCTCAGAACTAATTGGAACCTGAACGACCGGATAGAGCTCTTCCTCCCAATTTCGGCACCGTGAATGGTTCGAAAAACGATCGCCGTATGAGAAAGTTATACCAAAAGGAAGAATTTCTCAATAACATTAGAATTTTGAATTTTTGAAAAAATAAATTAAAAAAAGAATATTCCACAGAATATTCCTTAGAATATTTCGAGGAATATTCCTTTTGAAAAGTAAATCAGAGGCTGCCACGTGGCAGGCCCGGAGGCTACCACGTGGCCTGGGTGACGTCAGCGAAACTCTGTGGAGCGCATGTTAATTTTTTTTTGGCATTGGCAAGTTTCGAACACAGGACCTCATATGTGCTAATGAACTAGCTTACCGTTGGGCCACACCAACGTATGTTGAACGGTTTGCGGACCAAATTCTATTTAAAATTTAAACTGGTTGATGGCGGGAAATGAAGGGGGCTAGCCCCTAAGCGGCCAGCCCCCATACCATACGACTAGGTGCCGAAAACCGTGGCTAAGCCCCTAACCGCCGGGCACAAAATCCGAGGTAAACCGCCAACGTCCATAAACATTTATTGTAACTGCAGTTAGCATGGCGGAGCTGTTGGCGGTGGCGCCAAATTTGGCGGCCGCTCCACATTTGGCGGGCTTATCTAGCTGTAACTAAAGTTAACTGGAGTTTTTTTAGGCCAAGCTGGCAGTTGGGAGTAAATGGCCATAACTTTGGCTAGGAAAGTCCGTTTTGGACGAATTTGTTTTTGATTTTGGGTATTTTGGACCTTCTGAAGCCATTGGCACAGGTTTCACAGCCATCTGAGGTCATTTGCAGGTGTTTTAGCTTCGTGGAAGTTCCAGGAGCCACTAGGGCCAAATCAGTTTGGGAGCTGCATTGGGAATTGTGCAGCCATTGAATGTGGAACGAAGGTCATTCCTGAAGGTTTTCAGCATTCTGAATCCATTTCTACAGCTCGTTTTTCCTTCTGAGGCATTCTTCTCACTGTTTAGCTTCAGGGAAGCTTTCAGGGCCACCAGGGCCATTTCAGGGATTGAGCTGTTTGGGGGCTCTGTTCATCCGTTTTTGGTGATTCAAAAGCCTATGTCTACTATTTTCGACCTCCTGAGTCTAATGGAAGAGGTTTCAAAACCAATTGAGGTCATCTTCACCTCGAAATTCTCCATGCAAGTTTAAAGGGCCACCAAGGCCTATTGGGGAAAGTACTGTATAAGGTACAAATTTCACTATTTAGTGTTTGGGAAAGAGCATGTTTGGCTAATTCCTATCTTCTGATTTTGTATTTACAATCAGATCTGTCCTTTGAGACACCCATATTCTTGTATTAGCCTTTGTAGCAATTTTAATACAAGAGGACAAGCCTAGTTGGAGAGGCTTGGTCCAGCAGATGTAGCCCAGGAGGGGGTGAACTGCTTTATCATTTTCACGTCTTTATTTGATGAAGATGATATGCTAAACGAAACTGATATAAAGTATTAAACAGCAAATAAATCTAACTTGCATACACACATAATCACCTGTTCAGCTACAAAAAGTTACTTGTCTCATTCCGCAAGACCTTAAACTTCAAGTATGTGTATGTCAAAGACTTCTAAGTGTTTACTTTGTTATTTCTTTAGGCAGAGCCTGTAGAGGGCCAGGTAGCCTCTGGAACTCATCCTCTTTTTAGAGGTGACATGTCCGGTGAATGCCCCTGCAGTCTATCTCTGTGTAAGAAATAATAAGTTTATACATTTTTAGAGGTCATTTGGAGTGTCTAGCTCACAGTTGAAATTATTGGAAATGGATACCTTGCATCCTTAAACAAGTACATTCCATTTTCAGATCAGACAAAGAGATGTAATCCATTGTGCAGGCTTGCCGACAATGGAAGCATTATATTTTGGGGAAGGAAATGGTCATCCACACAGACCACCGCCCCTTGTAGTTCATACAGACCCAAGGGAAATTGTAGAATGATCACCATCAGAAGTGGTCCGCATACCTGCAATAGTTCCATTTGAATATCAAGTATAAGAAGGGAAACACCAATAATGTTGCAGATTGCCTCAGTCAACCACCGATCATGACATTAACCAACATGCTCAACTCTTGTGGACATGAGACTTTTGATTGGCCACTTCTCTACAAAAGCGACCCAGAATTCAGCCACACATACCAGACACTCTTGGAGGGTCAGCATGTGTTACACTAAAAAATGTCACCTTGACTACTTACAGTTAGTATGGCTCAAATCAACAGTCATGCTACCCTCTTAGGCAAGTCTCATGCCTCTGTTATCCATCTCAAACTCAAAGAAGAGAGAAAGTCTTGTAAAAACTATGTTTATCTCTGGGGTCGCAGGTTCTCTCTAGCCTTACCTGCGGGGACGCTGACCATGTTCACAAAATCTGCGTCCATGGACGCTCTGTATGTTAAGGGATAGGTGCGTCCCTCTGTAAAAGGCAAAATGCGCGAGTTTTATCTTGAAAAAGTTACTTGTGGTTACTTCTAGAACATTCTAGAGGTCGGTTTGATGAAATGGATGCGCCTCCAGTTGGTTCATGTATCTCTATTAAGGGGGAACTTATCCCATCAATAAGGGAGCTATCCCACCCATAGAGGGGGATGATCCCATTGATAGTGGACCTGAATAACCTCTTTACAGCACTATAAATAAAGGCATTGAGCCAGAAGGAGAAAGGGTTGAAGCTATACATTTTTCTTTGGTAAATGCTGCAGGATTTAGGTCTTCCATTAGAGCCTTTGTGAGGAGAGATTGTCTTCACTTGATTCTACTTGGGAGAGGGTGAGCTTTGTCAAAGTAGAGGAAAACCCTTGATGGACCCTGGGAGGAACTTGCACAACACCAAGGCCAGGTTGTAAGAGTTTCTTTGTTTCGTTATTAATACAAACTGGTTTATTTTTCTCAATAGCTTGTGTTAATGAGTTATTTCATGTGTTCCTTGGTCTGCATGTTGAATATATGTTTTATTATATGAAATGCAAGTGCTTGGTAATCGTTTGATTGTTTGTGGTTGCAGGAATTGACTTGAAGGAGGAGCTCATCTGGATCGTCAAGAACGGACTTCAACAACAGCGTTTTGGAATAAGGTAAGCCTAAACACTTGTAGTTTTCATGTTGTAAAAGGTGTATATTTAGAGAAAGATCATTCCATTTTGTCTTGTTTGTCATTAGAATGTCTTAGACTTCTAGGAAGGTCAGTCGTGTCCGCACCCTTGACAGATTCCGTGTGACAAATTGGCGACTCCACTGGGGAATCCATTAATGAGAGAGTCTTTTCCTTTATATGAACTTTGCTTTGAGAAAATCATTTTTATTTTCTGGTTTTTGATGTGAGAATTAGTATTTGGGTGGCTTAGCTTTAGATTTAGTTAGATTTGGTTTTTCTTCATTTTCCAGAAGGACGCCAGTCTGTGAGTACTGCACAGTGCGTCTTTGGAGCGCTGTTGCCGTCTGCACAGAGCGGGGCCGCACCTGTGACAAGGGTTGCCTGCGTCTTCCTGTAAAACTTAAGAAAATTCCATTTTTTGCTTAAATTGCTTTTAGATTATGTTTTTCCTTAGTGTTTTCTGCCAGCCAGATCCTTTAGTACCCTGTCAAGAATTTTCACCTAAACTTGTTTTGTGAGCTTTGAGTGTTTTAGTGGTTTTCAACGAAGTTTCGACCTAGGGTTTGATTTTTGGAAAGGCTTTGTAGTGACTTTGATAGTAGAAAGTTGTCCAGCCTTAGATCTCTCTGGTTAGTCAACCTTCTTAGAAGTCGGGCCTGTCGTAAAGTCTCCTTTTCTGAGCAACTTGCCATTTGAGTTGTTTTGGGTCAAATTTCGAATTACTTGTTTATAAAGTATTGATTTCCATTTTACAAAAAGAACAAAAAGATTAGAGTTTTGTTTTGGCTAGTTTTTGATTCTGCAATAAGCTAGTCCTTGATTTGATTGTGATCAAGTAAAACACCTTAGAAATAATCATTGTTAGTTTTGGCCTCGTTAAGATTGCTTAGAGTAAATTTGCCTTTAGTTTGCTTATGAGTGCATTTTCATAGATTGTAAGAGTTGTTAAGATTGATTTTTTGGTTACATTAGATTTACTTGTTTTATTAAAAGAAAAATACAAAAACATCTTCTTAAAAAGTCTTGTTTCAAGTAGCTTTTTGTTTTCAAAAGAAGAAAAGAGTTTTTTCGTGCATGTAAAGAGAAGTTATGTTTTTATGCTTGGAAAAGAAAAACGAATTGTTTCTTTGATTGTCTTCAATTAAGAAGTTGCTTTTACAAAGATTGCATTCTCTAACTTTTTAGTTAAGCAATCATCGAAAAGTAAAGTAGTGGATAAATCATTCTAGGTGCATTTTGTAGTGGTTTCGAGTCGAGTCAACACACCACTGGTTTCACTTCCATCACCTTTTGACTTAAGAAACAACCTTAAAGTAACGCTTAAATTAAAATCAATCTAGTAATCTTTATTTTTTAGGGCTCTGAAGCACCAACATAGCTTAGGCTAGGGTCTTGGAATAGGTGAGTACTTAACTCTCCAAGACTACAAAACCAAACAGATAGTCTATCTTGAGTAGAACAAATCCAATTGTTTCAGTTACATTCTGGGAAAGCTCCTCTTAAAGGAGAAGCACGAGCTCGTGTCCGAACCAGTGAGGGGATCATTCCTCCCTCGTTGGGAACGACGCCAGGCAGTACGTATTACAAACGGTAAACCTCGGATTAACCATTGTCGAGGAGCCAGGGGTCACTTATCGGTAAACCTTGGATTGTTGTCAAGGAGCCGGTAAGGGGATTGGAGCTTGCTACTCTGCCCTTGCGTGCTGTCGGAGTTTAGACTGTTCCCCAGGTGTAATTGTTGTGATTGGTAACCTTAGTGGCCATAATATCTAAGATTCTACCCAAGGTGACGGTGGAGGGAAGGTCCCACTGTACCTGGAGCAGACGTCGGTTATACTCACTTGGATTTTCTGGGGGGTTCGCTTCCTTCACTTCGAGACGGTTAAAGTGGAGGAACTTGGTCCAGTCTATTCATTAAGCAGGTTGCGGGGGTAACTGTTCCACCCCACCATTTCTGTACTGAATCCTGCGAGGTTGGGCCTAATCACCAACTAGCGCTTTTGGTCCGGAAGACTACTGTTTGTGTGTGGTTTGACGCTCTAGATTATTTAGGCGTGTGCTTCAAATTTGTTTGCTTCTTTAGAAGACTTTAGGTGGTTTGATTTGAAATTTTTTACTTTGTTTTCGTGTGTTGTAGTTAAAAATCTTTAATTGTGGCGGAATTACCGAGAAGGTCCGTCGAATTGCGGGCCAGTCTCCTGAAGTTGTTTCTGTGGCGAATTGTTGAGAAGATCCGTAGACTTAGGGGATCCCCTCCTCGAGACGACCAGGTAATTTAGAAGGGTTAAAGGTCCTTGTAACTCCTCCTAGTGGCAGTAGAGTAGGATCACCTGAAGAAGGAGAATTTTCCTTGGTAGTCCATCCAGATTACCAAAGTTTAGAAACAGGTTACAATCCCGAAGCTGTTACAGTTTCCGAGCTTGCTGGTAGTTTTTCATCTGCCAGTGAAACAGGCGAAGAACTGAAATTTCAGAACCTGTTACTCCAACTCCTAGTGTTCCTGATTCACCAAGAATAGAAAGAATTATCACCGAAAATCTTCCTGTTGGATTAATTGCTATAGAAGAACTTGTTCCAGAGGAAGAAATAGGCGTTTCTGATTCTGAAGATCTAATTACCCTTGATCTAAGGGAGCGTGAATCCATCTTTTACAGTCCTCCTAGGAGTGAATCTTGGTACCTTGCATTAACCAATTTTTTAGACAACTCAGTAGGTTTTTCTACACCTCGTACTCCGGTTCCACCTAGAGGAATTCATTCTCCTGTAAATATGTCTGGTCAGTCATCTGTGTTTTCACAAAGTCCTGAATCATTTTTACATGGCGGTCCTTCTGTTCCTACTGGGTATTAATCACTTTCTGGTACCTGCCATTGATGCATGCAGACTTCAAGGTACTGTCGATTCCTAAGTCATCTTTCTAGATAATGTGTCGATGTCGATAGAAAGCGACCCGTTGCAGGCAAGCCCGCAACACGAAATCATTGTTCAAGTTGAAGAAATGTTGCTGTAAGGACTGACTCAGGGATGGTCAAATGGATGACAAGTATTTTGCAGATGAAAGTTTTGCTTGCAGACCTCTTGAACACATAACGACACAACAGATGGCTTGGTGACGAATAACTCAAAGTTAATCCCCGAAACCCGGTTAAAGACTTTCAAAGTGATTTGGTCAACTGTGAGGTAAAAGATTTCCCAACCCAGGTGAATGAAAAGTGTCGTGTTCAAGAGCGGTAATAAAGTTTCTTCTGAGACAAAAAGGTGACAAACAGGTTCATTCTTCTCTCTTTCCCCCACCATTTCTGGCAAGTACCTCTTTATTTTTAACAAGCTTGAGGAGGATAACATATGCTTGATTATAAGCTCATCCTTCGGACGAGTCCAACCTAGTTTAAATTCGAACCCTAGGAAGGAGTGGTTCGTTCCTGTTTGTAATTGAACAGGTCCTCTACTGTAAAAGTTTAACGAGCCCAGTATAGGAGAAACTCGGCGTTTTTCATTTTTAGAGAGTCTGAAAAAACTAAAGGAGACTCACGTTGAACTTTTTCGTATATTTGTGTCCCTCAAGCCCGAAAAAGTATAAAAATAATACCTGGGGGAACCGCTTGATCTTGCGACCAAGGAGTACTTTCATAATTAGTGCCACTGACCTGAAAAGTAAAAAGTGGTCAAGGACACGTCGTTTTATTTCCGTATCGAGTTTGAAACGACAAAAAACCGGCAATCTTTTCCTGATTTTACGGTCAGAAAAGAGCTATAAGGGGACCGTCTTTTAATTCCGTTTTAAGAGTGTAAAAGAAACGCTCGGCAATCTTTCATGTTTTAGGAGTCTGAAAAAGGCTTAAAAGAGAACTCCAAGGTTTCACTTTTTCGTAAGTTTTAACGAGTTCGAAAAAGGGATAAAAATGTACTCATGGTTTTCACTTTTCGTAAGTTTTAACGAGTTCGAAAAAAATGATAAAAATGTACTCATATGGCCGACTTTCAATTTAATTTACGAGTAGGAAAAGACGGAAAGAACTCGGCATTTTCATTTGTTTTACGAGAATGAAAGATAGCAAAATAATCTCGGTATTTTCATGAGTTTAACGAGTCTTGAAAATAACTAAAATTGACTCGAGATAGGTTTCATTTTACAAAAGCTTGAAACAGATAAAAACTATGCTTTTGCCCCCTAAGCGAAATGCTAGAGCGCATGCCCCCCCAGCTTCATTTCATTCAACCGTAGGATGAAATGAAGGTTCAAGTACGAGTTCATTTGAAAGACTTGACCTAAAACTGTAAGAAAATTATGCAAAAAACTGAAATAACTAACCTAAACACTTAACATTTACGAGATTAGTCAATCTCTTGACTCAATTAGAGGAGGATTTGTTTCATTTTTAACGAGCTTGACACAGGAAAAGAACTATGCTCGGATTAGTTTCATGTTTATGCAAGCTTGAACGAAAAAACTATGCTTGTTATAAGTTCACATGCCCCCAGCATTAAAGATGCAAACCAAGGTACATGCCCCCCAAGCTTCATTGCATTCATTGAGGTGGATGGATTGAAGCTTTACTTTCAAGATCTTGGAAAGACTTGTGGGAGGGTTTCATTTTTTAGTGAGGTGACACGGAAAAGAACTTCCTCAAAACCTTGTTTCATTTTTTAAACGAGCTTGACACAGATAAGGACTATGCTTGTAACTACTCTACAATCTTACCTAACAAAAACCTACTCTAAAAACTTTGATTCATTTTTTAACGAGCTTGACACAAGACAAGGACTATGCTCTAAAATCCTTGATTCATGTTTTAATGAGCTTGCACAAGACAAGGAACTATGTCATAACTACGCTCTACAATCTACTATTTAACTACCTTGTTTCTTTTTAAGAGCTTGACACAAGACAGGAACTATGCTCATAACTTACTCTCTATAATCTAGCTGATTCATGCTAGCCTATTTCTTTTTTTAACGAGGTTGATACAGGTGAAAAAACTATCCTCTTACCTGATTATTTTTTAACGAGGTTGACTCAGGAAAAAACTATCCTCGTAACATTGATCATGGCTTCCACTGGAGGAAAGACATGTCAAGGACACACCTTGATATGGCTTCCAGAGGTTTCATCCGAAGGAAGAATACTTCTTGGGAAGGAACACATGTCAGGACTCAAAAGGAGATAAGAACATCGTGTTCAAGTAATCCATAGAGTTTTCCATGTCAATTACCGGAGCTAATCGGAAGATGAGCAAACAATGAGAGGCCACTTTACATCGGTAACTGAAATCATGGGACGGTTTGCCACATAATTAACCCGTGCAGGGTAGATACCACTTAGAATCAGGAACATTTAGGGGTGTCTATTATTGGTAGTTGAGAAAAAAAAACTAGGGAACGAGAAGAAAGTGGTTACAGTCACAATTACTGCCATTGTGAGGAAGACATCACGCGAAAGAGTGTCGATAAGACAGCTTTTTCTTGCATAAAACATAGTTCTCGCCCAAGGAGTAAATTGAAATCAAGGGATTTTGAACTACCATAAGATCAACACAACCAGTTTTACTTCCAAGGTAATAGAAAACTAAGGAAGGATCCTAAAAGGTTCACTAATTGTTCTGTTAAAAGCTTTCAGATTGCGTAATAGGCGCGCAAGCTGAGGGGAACCTAAGTTTCCAAAAGCTGAGGATAAAATACTAACAGAAGCACCTTCATTACTGAGTACGATGATATGTCCCTACCACCAGCCTTGACAATGATTTGGAAAGGGATGGAGGAAGGAAGACGAGGTTCTGTCAGGGTCTATTCCAGTCAAAGGAAAAGACCTCAGTACTTGGAGGGGGTTCTGAGAAACAGGTTGAAATGCCCCTGGGCATAGAAGAATCTGATTTGTAACAAGAAGAACCTGAGCGGTATGAAGTTCACTCTCTAAATGGAAAGTGGGACGACGAATGTGAAATTGAATCGACCATTGATAACTATTGGATCATCAACTGAGTGACATGAGTTTCACTCTCCAATGGGAGAGTGTGACGACTGTATTTGAATTTGAATCAATCACTCCGTCAGTTGACGGTAGGTTGGGAGAAAGTTTACGGTAACCAGTTGGAAATTCTTGCTGTGGAACAGTAAGGTTTTCCAATAATGTGAGCGCTTCATCCATGTGAGGGCAAATGTGAGTTTGATGCCACCTTTGCATTATTCAAGGGGAAACTAACTTTAACTTTTTTCCCAGGACTGACTATCACTGGTTGATGGATCAATGGAAAGTTGATGGGATTTTTTCTACCATTACTTCCAGATTGGAATACCAGGACAATTGACAAGGAAGTGGTCCCCTTACAAAGCCTGCAAGGGTATTTGGGTTTACGGTGCTGTCGGAAGTTTCCTCAACACCACTAACATTTACAGCCAGGTTGGTTTGGTTGACTTCTTTTCTTATCTTGCTTCTTCTTCTTCTTTTTCTTCTTCCTTTCTTTTCTCTTAGCCTCCTGGTTACTAGGATCAAGTCTTTTTACCAGGCGAAGAGGAAGAAATGGAGGAGGAAAAAAAATTAGGCGACGAAAGGTAGAAGGTAAAGGGTCAACAGAAGGTTGGTGATGTTGAGTGGTGAATCTCTTGAGGTGAAGCATCGGTTGAGATGGAACAATTGGAGTTCTTTGGGCCAACGAAGTGAAAATAACCATTATCGGTAAACCTATTGTAATCCAGGTAATGACAAAGTAGCCATAGAAGGAGGACCAACATTTCAAAGTAAGGATAAGTACTAGGATTCGCATTAGGAGGGTTCCTAGGTGGATAAATTCCGGAACAGTTGCTTATATTCAACTTCAGTGAATTTTTCTAACAATAATTTTAAAACTCAAATTAACAATTCACAAATCAACTTAAAAACTAAATTCACTTCATTCACACCTATGGTCTCTAATGGTAAAATCAATCAAATCTCAACCTGTTGATCATGGGTTATTAGTTGGAAACAGTGGTAATGTACCATTGAGTATAGGTGAAGTTTATATGATGTCAGGTTCAACTCCCATTAACCAACCTCAAGGTGGCCAATTACCGCCTGGGGGGCAACCTTCGTTAATGCCTGGGGGGCAACCTCAAGGTACTTCATTCGTGACTGGGGGGCAACCTCAAGGGTATCACCCCAAGGGTATCAACCCCAGCCTCAATATGTACCCCAAAGTCAACCTCAGTATCAGTATCAACCTCAAGGATGGCAACCTCAAGGATGGCAACCCCAAGGGTATCAACCCCAAGGGTATCAACCTCAAGGATACCAACCTCAAGGTCAAGGTCAACCCCAGTATTCGTATTTACCTCAAGGTTATCAACCTACGGGTCAATACCCTGGTCAAGGTTATCAACCACCTCAAGGGCAATCATATGGGACTGCACCTTACAGTTATCAACCCTATCCTCAATACGGCTATGGATCTCAGTATCCTCAACCTGTTACGAGTCAATACCCTGGAATGTTAACATGGGATCCGTCACAGGGTCAACAGATGTCGCAACCAAGTATACAGTCGGTACCTCAAGCAGGACAACCTGCAGTTCCTGGTCCACCCAGCAACCGCAACCTGTCCAGTCAAGTGTTCAGACCCCTGTAACTTCTGTAGTTACTCAGCCGCCAATTGCACCTGGTACTCCACCTCACACGGCTGCAGCAACTACCGCTTCATCTACCATGCTTACTTCTGGAGTATCGGCAGCTCCGGTTTCTACTGTCCCTGTAACCACTCCTCAGACATCTGTACCGTTGTCTGGACCCACGGTTCAAACCACAGTCCAGATGCCTGCAGGCCAACCTGGTACAAGTACGGTTGTTACTACTCAACCTCAATTTGTTCAACCTCCGTACCAGGGACAGTATCAACCTGGGCAAGCTGCCCAACAACCGGTTTACCAGTATCAACCGTATCCTGGGTACACTTATCAACCACCTCAGCAACCCCAGTACGGTCCGGTTAATCCTGGTTTTCCAGGAGGATATAATATCCCAATGCGACTCCTGTTCCTAGTTATCCTGGATATCCTCCTCCTGGGGCTGGTATTGTGACTCAGAGTTTTAGAGATCCTAACCGGCAGTTACCGTTTATTGCGACTTTAGATTTACCCGACTTGACGCGCCTAACGACGATCCAATTCAATATCTTCGTTCTGGCCGCCAATGCCAAATAAGTTGCCCAGCGATATACCCAAGTTCGAAGGTAAGTCTGGAGAGGATCCGTCTAATCACGTGATGACTTACCACCTCTGGTGTGCATCAAATTCCATCTCAGATGATTCCATCCGCTTACGTCTTTTCCAGCGTACACTCATTGGTCTCGCAGCCAAGTGGTACATTGAGTTACCACGGGCCTCTTTTTACAACTTTAGCCAGTTAGCTACCTCGTTCTTAACTCATTTTCAGTTACCAGTCAGATACGATAATGGTACAGAATTATTAACTTCGCTAAAACAATCGACATCCACGTACATTTCTGATCACATCCATGAGTGGAGACGTCGAAGAAGATTAGTGAAAGTTTTTATCCCGGACCAAATCTTAGCTGAATGGTTTGTCAAATCATTATTACCAAGAATTACTGAAGATGTAGCTAAGGCCGGAGTAGTTACTGAGGAGCAAGTCATTGCTCAGGCACAATACCTTGACTTAGTTTACACTCAGTCGGGTACGTTACACGAGAAAATTCCGGATCTTCCAAAGTCAAACCAAATCGCTGCTGCTCCTTCGGGATCTCATGCCGCTGATGGTATGATCGGTATCGTGACTACGAAGAGTAAGAAGAAGTCTTCCAAGGCCTCCAATACTCCAATTATCACTTTGCCTGATTCTCCGACAGGAGAGTCTTCTCCTCCTGAACTTACCGCCGACATTCACGCTGTAGAGTCATCTACGGCCAAATCCAAAAACGGTGGAAAGAAGAAAGGAAAGAAGAAGGCTAAAGCAGACAAGGCTCCAAAGGAGAAAACGGAAAAGTCGGAAACCAATGACGAAAAAGCGCAAACCTCGATATCCTTGTCTTATTTGTGAAGAAGATCATTTTACGAGAGACTGCCCTCATCGGGCCGAGGTAGTGAAAATAGTCAAAGGTTCTCCCACTCCTGCTGTGTTAAAAAATCCATTTCCAGAGCAGGAGAATAAGATGATAGGTTCTTCTTCGAATGCCAGTGAAGAACCCATTTTGATGATGTCTCATGTCAGGATTGCGACTCGATCGCAAGATTATGGTAGTAAGGCTCCTGTTGATGGTAAGGAAGCAGAATCTTCTCACTCTAACCCATCAACCTCAGCTCCTGGTTCCGATCCACTACAGATCGAAAAACCTAACCCAGACTTAGTGATTAAGCCGCCCGCCAAGGGTGTACTTCGAAGGTCTGCTTTCAATCCACATGCGAGAGCAGCCCAGAATTACAACATTGTTGAAGACTTAGCTGTTTCACCTTCAGCAATGTCGGCACTCGAAGTGCTGCAATCATGTCCAGCGCAACGAAAATTGCTTTTGTCGGCTATTGGAGCTGTCGATGTTCAGGACCCGAACCTAATGATCTTTGATCTAGAAAGTAGTACACCGCGTCTCCCCCATCAAATGGCTTTCCAAATTCCAGTGATAGTCAAAAACAGGCCTATTCATCGGACTGTGATTGATGAGGGAGCTTCTACGTGTATTATGTCGATTCAATGTTGGAGATCGCTTGGTTCTCCTTCGTTGAACCAATCCCCCACCATCCTTAAGGCCTTTGATGGCCGTGGGTTCCGTCCGTTTGGTATTCTACAAGAATTGCCTATAGGGGTCGAAGGTAAAACCGTTAGTCTGGATGTGGAAGTGGTTGATGCCCCTCTAGACTACAACCTTCTTTTGGGTCGAAGTTGGTCATATGCTATGACAGCGGTCGTTTCATCGGTCTTCAGAGTCATTAAGTTTCCACATAACGGTAAGATCGTGACTATTGATCAGCTGACATACTTTTCATCCGACCCAACCTCTTTAGAAACTATCCAGCATGTTGGTAAAACGACAATCCCTTATAGGGACATTGGTGTAGGTTTAGTTAAGGATTCCGGTTTACTGGGAACTTTTCCTCTCCCTCCACTCAATGCAGACCCTTCGTTCGCAACAATTCATATGATCACGTCAGAAAACATTATTTATGATGATCCTTGGTATGTTCCCTCTGACTCTGAGCTAGACTCACTCGGTGATGTTATGCCGTTGAGTCCGTATGAGATTGCTTATGAAGCTCTTATGTCTTTTACCGACTTTCATTCAACCGACCAAATGAATGGAATGTGGTCAGTGAAGAGTCACTTTTCACCTCACCCTTAGAACGGATAACGTTTCCCGAAGAAGTGTCATCTGACGAACAACTTCGCGAAATCCTAAGTGTAGATGATCTACCATGGGAAGATCTCCATCACAGATCTTCGTTTTTACCTAAGGATGATGCATTTGAAAATGATTTTTCATCTATCTTTACCGCTGAATATGTCAAAGACGCTCAGGATCCAACGAAACATTCTGATTCAGAGCTGAATTTAGGGAATATTTCTCGTACTATTCCCATTGATATTTCAGTGAAGCCCGGAATCGAGGAGAACATTCATATAGGTGCCGCATGTACTGAAGAAGAAATCCAAACTTACAAGGCCCTATTCCAAGAATTCCGCGACGTGTTTGCCTGGTCTTACGAGGAAATGCCGGGAATTGATCCTGCCATTGTTGTTCATGAAATCAAAACCTACCCGGATGCTAAACCCATTCGGCAACGGTTGCGTCAGATTCACCCTCGAAAAGCGGCTGCGATTAAAGCAGAAGTCGAAAAGCTGTTGAAAGCAGGTTTCATTTATCCGATCCCGTTAACGGATTGGGTATCGAATATTGTTCCCGTCAATAAAAAACAAGGAACAATAAGAATCTGTATCGACTATAGGGATATCAATCGAGCTTGTCCAAAAGACAACTATCCTACGCCTTATATCGATCAAATTATTGATGATTGTGCCGGAAGTGAGATGTTTTCCTTCATGGATGGTTTCTCAGGCTATAATCAAATCAATATTCTACCTGCCGATCAACCAAAAACGGCATTCATTTGTCCATGGGGGACATTTGCTTATTGCAAATTACCTTTTGGACTTAAGAATGCCGGGGCCACTTTTCAACGGGCGATGTCTTATGCATTTCATGACATCAAGCACATTGTGCAACCCTATCTCGATGATTTGCCTGCTCATTCTTTACAACGAGCTGATCACCTTGTCCACCTACGAGCAATCTTTATGAGGTGTAGGCATTATCGAATTCGGTTGAATCCCCACAAGTGTGTTTTCTGTATAGAAACAGGTCGATTGCTGGGATTTGTTGTTTCAAAAGCCGGCATTCGCGTCGATCCCTCGAAAGTCGAGGCTATCATCAAATTGCCTCCTCCTTCGAGTTTGCGCCAACTCCAAAGTTTGCAAGGGAAAGCGAACTTTTTACGCCGATTCATCCCAAACTACGCCGAGGTCACTAAAGGTTTTACACGGTTGTTGAAACAGAACGCACAATTCTTTTGGGACGAGATTGCCCAACAATCTTTTGATGCACTAAAACACGCGTTGACCCATGCACCGTTATTGCATCCTCCCAACTACAACCAGGACTACTTCTTATACCTCGCAGCTTCGCATTCCACCATTGGAATGGTGTTAGTTCAAGAAGATGAATTCAAAGCAGAGCATGTGATATATTATCTTAGTAGAACCTTAAATCCCACTGAGTTAAAATATTCGCATGTGGAGAAATTGGCCCTGGCAGCCGTTCAAGCTGTCCAGCGTTTTCGTCACTACATTCTTCTCCGCAAGACTACAGTTATTTCGGATTGCAACCCTATGATTTATATTTTGACAAAACAACTGCTAGGGGGCAAGTACTCTAAATGGATTGTTATCCTGCAAGAGTTCGACTTGGAGTTCGAGAAGTCCAAGTCTAAGAAATCTTTAGTTTTTGCGGAATTGATGTGTGATTTCCCGAGTGCTGACACAGAGACTGTGGCAGAGGAGTCCATTGTGGACGAATCTTTGTTTCTTATTAGCACTTTAGATCCGTGGTATGGGGATATAATCATCTATCTCCAAACCCAAACCTTTCGGCCTGAAGCTTCCAAGGAAGACCGTCGAAAAATTCGGTTTCGATCCCAGCAATACAGAATTATTGGAGATACACTTTATCGCCGGGGGGCAGACTTAGTTTTTCGACGTTGTTTAACTCACGAAGAGGCTGAGAGAGTTTTGAATGATTGTCACTCTGGAGCATGTGGCGGTCATATGTCTGGGTATGCCACAGCTCAGAAGGTGTTGCGCGCTGGCTATTTCTGGCCGTCTATGTTTAAAGATTGTATCCTTGCTGTCAGAACATGCCACAACTGTCAAGTGTTTGATCGAAAGATGCGCGCTCCACCTGCTCCTCTCCACCCTATAATTGCCGCTGGTCCATTCGCCAAATGGGGCATTGACTTTATTACTTGTAACCCTCACTCGGCCGGGGGGCATGCGTATATCATCCTCGCGGTTGATTATTTTACAAAATGGGCCGAGGCGATGCCTACATTCGACGCAAGCGGCAAGACAGCTGCAGTTTTCGTATTCAATCATATCATAACTAGGTTTGGTGTCCCACAAGCAATCATTACTGACCATGGGAGCCATTTTCGAAACGTCATGATGACTGAGCTTACAAGCCAGCTTGGTTTGCGCCACGATAGCTCTACTCCTTATTATCCGCAAGCCAACGGTTTGGTTGAGTCAATCAACAAAGTTCTAGTCATCATGATTCGACGGATCATTGGTATCCATCGAACGAATTGGCATAACATGTTATTTTCGGCGCTATGGGCATATCGAACTTCAGTGAAAAATTCAACAGGTTTCACCCCTTTCCAGCTAGTTTATGGCTTAGAAGCTGTGTTACCTATTGAATGCGAAATCCCATCACTTCAAATGGCTGTCGAATTACTTCCAGCTACTTCCGAAGAGGAGAAACGGTTATTATACTTGGCTAAATTAGATGAGACTCGACGTGACGCTACTTTAGCTATCGAGACTCACGCGAAACGAATGAAAGCTCAGTACGATAAAAATGTAACCCTCGAAGTTTTTCGGAAGGAGACCTAGTACTATTATATGATCAAGCTAACGATAAGCTAGGTGCCGGAAAATTCGTTCCCATGTGGCATGGGCCCTACATTGTAAAGCGAAAGCTAGCAAAAGGGGCTTATGAGTTAGTTGATTTTGATGGGGACTCTTTGGGTAAACCCAGAAATGGACTTTACCTAAAGAGGTATTATGCTTAAAATGATGGGTATGGAGAAATTTTTAGATAGGTTAGATTTTCTTTCTAGCTAGCAAGTGTGTTAGTTTAGTCAGTGTGCTTAGCTTAGCAAGTGTGGTTTTTCGTCATTATTCTGGCTTATCTTGGTTTTACTCTTGATATTGTAGATGTCGACGCCTCTCCAAACATACATTGGATTTGCTGATGGTGCTTGTCGTAGTACACGGAATATCTCTTCCGCAGCTTGGGTTATCTATTCGCCCTCTGACGAGTTAGTTTCTATGCATGGGGTAAGCCTCGGTCAAACAACGAATAACATTGCAGAATACAGTGCAGTGGTTGAATTATTATCCGAATCTATTTCATTTGGAATTCGACGTTTGATAGTGAGGTTAGATTCTGAACTTGTTGTATTACAGCTTAATAGAGTTTATGCCATTAGAAATCCTGTGTTATTAAGGTTGTTTTTGAGAGTGCGTCTCTTGGAACGTGAATTTGATTACATTGAATATCAACATATTCCAAGGTCTTTGAATACATTAGCAGATGCAATTGCTTCTCGAATGTTGGACAGACATTTACGATAATCATGCAAGTAAATTTAAAAACATTTCATCACATATGTTAAACAAGATAAGCCGGTAATAGTGATATATATAGATAGAAGTGTGTCAAAAAATATATACATCGTCTTCGATCATAGGTTTAAAACACCTTATGATCGGCAAAATGATAGTACAAAAAGTCAAAAATGTCACATGTGACTACAAAAGTGACTAGTCAATCACTGGTGGTGCTCTCTGTACGACACCACTGCGCGGGCTACCTTACGCAAAAATCTCCTAAACGGTCCAGGGACCGCGACTACGAAGCGCTGAAGCCTGATAGGAATGTCGTCCATAGTAGTCTCAGGTATATCTGCCGTGAGACGCTCTAGATCATGCTCCAACTCAGCTAGTACTTCTGCTGTCGCATCCTGTGGGGCGGTACCGGTGCAGCTGGATGTAGTCTATCATAAGGCCGGAGGTTGGCTGGACGCTGTGGACCAACATCTGCATTTTGAAAAAGTTTACTATTAGTTTTGAGACGATATATATAAAAAATACAAAAAATACATAACTAGAAAACTTGTGAAAATAAAAAGTACCTCTGTCGTCCCATTGTTCTCCCTGTGGAAGAACCATGTCCGGATCACCTCTGAAATCCATTCCGGCATACGGAAAGTCCTGTATCACAAAAAGCTGGCCCTCTAACCAGTCAAAATAACTATCTGAGAATCGAACTACTGTCGCGCCCTCGTCAGGATGCCGGGCCATCACCGCAACCCATCGTATCAGCTTTGGCTGCTGAGGACCCAAGATATCAACAGTGAGTTGCTGAGGGATCAGCATTGGAATTCTCTCCAAGGCAAAGCTCACGACTATAGGCCCATATCCAAAAGTCTTTAGTCGTCCGTTCTTTGCCTTGGTCAGTTGGCTCTTCATATGAGCCGACACAGCTTCACACCAGTTGAAAATGGTGCCTTGGTAACAGTCAATTGCCATCCGCATTTGGGATCCGGAAGCAATGTGTAAAGCGGCCGCGCCGCAAATTCTGGTAACCGTGAACGCTATGACTTTGAGTTCCGTAGAGTGATGTGTTTTATCTCTATGCCTTTTGAATGGTGAGCCCCAGTGTGCACCAATCCTCGCGGAGACTATCAAGGGATTGGCCACCCGGCCTAGTCCCCGCAAGACTGAGTTGCTCACCTCTGTTTGGCAAGCCAGTGAGAAAGTATACATCCGAGGGCTCTATCTCGAGCTGGTGCCCTCCTATGTAAAAGCATTGTTCTTGTACGTTCCATCGCTCAACCAGCCATTCCAAGAATCTTACCTGGCCCCTCATGCCCGGTATGGTCCAATATTTGTATAATCCGCATGCTCTTAGGGCATCCAGGGAAGGTTGATGATTTATTGCAGCTTCATCTTCCTCTACATGCTCTCTTTCTCTCCAGTCTAACATGATTAATGCCCTGCATATCAAAAATAGCAATTAGAAATTAATTTGGGAATTTTTGGTGGTTTTTTGAGAGAGTTGGGGTTTTGAAATGCGCGTTTCTCGGAGGACGCACCCCGGCTTTGTAGCACAGGGCGCCCGGACGCAGCTGGCCTGAAGGCGGGCTGCGTCTTCCGACCGTTTTCCCGTATGAGAAAAAGTCGGGGGACGCAGGTCACCCGAAGGGCACCTGCGTCCGCCGAGAGGCGCATTCCAAAACCAAAACCCCCCAAAAAATGAAACTAAAACCTAAAAATTGATTCTAAACGGATAGAAATGCAGAGTAGGATGTGTAAAATACCTGGATGAGACGGCGTTCGATTCCGACGGTCAGATTTTCCGCAGCGACCACGGGAAGTTTCTTGTCAAAAGCTCCTTTTTCAACCTCAACAGTGAAACGGTAAAAATGACATGGTAAAAGGTCTTTTTATAGGTTTTTTGGATGAATTAGTTCATTTTTTACCATGAAAAGATGTTTTTGAATGTATTTTTGCCTATTTTAAACAGGTATGAGTAATGTGTCGCTTTTGTGCAGGACAAAGGGATTTCGAGGGAAATTGTAATTTTTCACAAACAAAATTTCAGAGTCATCTTTTAAGCCCTTTTCTGACTCCTAAAACATGAAAAGATCGCCGAGTGTTTCTTTTTCACTCGTTAAAACGGAATTAAAAGACGGTCCCCTTTTAGCTCTTTTCTGACCGCAAAATCAGGAAAAGATTGCCGGGTTTTTGTCGTTTCGAACTCGATAAGGAAATAAAACGACGTGTCCTTGATCGCTTTTTACTTTTCAGGTTAACGACACTATTATGAAAGTACTCCTTGGTCGCAAGATCAAGCGGTTCCCCCAGGTATTATTTTATACTTTTTCGGGCTTGAGGGACACAAATATACGAAAAAGTTCAACGTGGAGTCTCCTTTAGTTTTTTCAGACTCTCTAAAATTGAAAAACGCCGAGTTTCAATTACAAACAGGAACGAACCACTCCTTCCTAGGGTTCGAATTTAAACTAGGTTGGACTCGTCCGAAGGATGAGCTTATAATCAAGCATATGTTATCCTCCTCAAGCTTGTTAAAAATAAAGAGGTACTTGCCAGAAATGGTGGGGGAAAAAGAGAGAAGAATGAACCTGTTTGTCACCTTTTGTCTCAGAAGAAACTTTATTACCACTCTTGAACACGACACTTTTCATTCACCTGGGTTGGGAAATCTTTTACCTCACAGTTGACCAAATCACTTTGAAAGTCTTTAACCGGGTTCCAGGGTTAACTTTGAGTTATTCGTCACCAAGCCATCTGTTGTGTCGTTATGTGTTCAAGAGGTCTGCAAGCAAAAACTTTCATCTGCAAAATACTTGTCATCCATTTGACCATCCCTGAGTCAGTCCTTACAGCAACATTTCTTCAACTTGAACAATGATTTCGTGTTGCGGGCTTGCCTGCAACGGGTCGCTTTCTATCGACATCGACACATTATCTAGAAAGATGACTTAGGAATCGACAGTACCTTGAAGTCTGCATGCATCAATGGCAGGTTTCTCGCCTTTGACGTCAGTTTACATCATTGACTTTCGATCAGAGGATTCCGTGAAGTGTTCGACATCAAAACATCTATTCACATTTCACGGGTTGTGCTTGGTACTTTGAGAACCATTGACATTACTGGTGGTTTCTCTCACGCTTGTTAACAGTTTACATCATTGACTGGTAATCAAGTGGTTTCTACATGTTCGACATCGAATCATTTAATCACATGGCTAGAATCGTACCAATTCGGGAAGTAGAAGTGAAGACCCTGGATCTAGTTTCTACCATCCAGGCTGCGAGGAGTTTTGTATTCATTATCTATGTAGACTAATCATAAACAGATGGCTGCGTCCATACTGTGTCTACAAAAGTCTATAAAAATGATGTACTGCAAGATCATTCCTGTATCAGAATAGTTAGTCCATTAGTTAAAGTTTTGAATCTGAGTATGGGAATGCCTACCTCAGTGATGATATAATCTTATCCATGTATTTTGTGTTGAAAATTGCAGGTTCCAACCAGGCCATCCACAAGGCAATCCTTGAAATGATAAAGCGCTTCACCCTTCCTAGAATTACAAAACCCTATTCTATTCCAGGCTTCGCACTTTAGGGGGCAATCTGTTACACTAAAAAATGTCACCTTGACTACTTACAGTTAGTATGGCTCAAATCAACAGTCATGCTACCCTCTTAGGCAAGTCTCATGCCTCTGTTATCCATCTCAAACTCAAAGAAGAGAGAAAGTCTTGTAAAAACTATGTTTATCTCTGGGGTCGCAGGTTCTCTCTAGCCTTACCTGCGGGGACGCTGACCATGTTCACAAAATCTGCGTCCATGGACGCTCTGTATGTTAAGGGACAGGTGCGTCCCTCTGTAAAAGGCAAAATGCGCGAGTTTTATCTTGAAAAAGTTACTTGTGGTTACTTCTAGAACATTCTAGAGGTCGGTTTGATGAAATGGATGCGCCTCCAGTTGGTTCATGTATCTCTATTAAGGGGGAACTTATCCCATCAATAAGGGAGCTATCCCACCCATAGAGGGGGATGATCCCATTGATAGTGGACCTGAATAACCTCTTTACAGCACTATAAATAAAGGCATTGAGCCAGAAGGAGAAAGGGTTGAAGCTATACATTTTCTTTGGGTAAATGCTGCAGGATTTAGGTCTTCCATTAGAGCCTTTGTGAGGAGAGATTGTCTTCACTTGATTCTACTTGGGAGAGGGTGAGCTTTGTCAAAGTAGAGGAAAACCCTTGATGGACCCTGGGAGGAACTTGCACAACACCAAGGCCAGGTTGTAAGAGTTTCTTTGTTTCGTTATTAATACAAACTGGTTTATTTTTCTCAATAGCTTGTGTTAATGAGTTATTTCATGTGTTCCTTGGTCTGCATGTTGAATATATGTTTTATTATATGAAATGCAAGTGCTTGGTAATCGTTTGATTGTTTGTGGTTGCAGGAATTGACTTGAAGGAGGAGCTCATCTGGATCGTCAAGAACGGACTTCAACAACAGCGTTTTGGAATAAGGTAAGCCTAAACACTTGTAGTTTTCATGTTGTAAAAGGTGTATTTAGAGAAAGATCACTCCATTTTGTCTTGTTTGTCATTAGAATGTCTTAGACTTCTAGGAAGGTCAGTCGTGTCCGCACCCTTGACAGATTCCGTGTGACAGCATGTTCCAGATTTTCACCTCCAGGATGCCCTGTTATGCCACCTAGGTCACCTATGTGTTCCTTCAAGCGAGCGTGCCAAGATGATTTGGGAAGCACACTATAGTCAGGCAGATAGGCATTTAGAGGTTGAGAAAATGGTGGCAGTACTGCAGAATTATTTCTATTGGCCAAACCTTCGACATGATGTCGAGAAGTACATCAGATCATGCACTGCCTGCGTCATTGCCAAATTGACCATCAAGAAGAAAGGCCTCTATACCCCGTGCCTACCCCTAGTCAACCTTGGGAATCCATCTCCATGGATTACATGTCGGGCCTTCCTTCTACTAAGCATGGAAACAATTTTGTTTTTGTGGCCATTGATAGGTTCTCGAAGATGGCCATTATGGTGGCCTGCAAGAAGAATATCACAGCAGAAGCCACTGCTAAACTCTTCTTTGAACGAGTGTGGGTACACTTTGGGATCCACATTCTATCATCTCAAAATGGGACAGCAAGTTCCTCAGTACATTTTGGTCCAGTGTCTGGTCGATGCTAGACACAAAACTCACTAAGTCCACAACCTTCCATCCTCAAACTGATGGCCAGACAGATGTTGTCAACAGGATGATCATACACATTCTGCACATGTACAACTCAAAGCTTCCACGCACATGGGATGAGAGCTTCCCCTAGCTCAGCATAACTACAACTAGGCTCTCCAACACTCAACTGGCCACAACCCTTTTTAGGTGGGCTTGGGATTCTAGCCACTATGTCCCATTGATGTGGCCATGCCATTCGCTACTACTCACACAGATTCAGCTCATGTCCAGTCCAAAACAGATAAGGCAAACAACTTCATTGAGCACATCCAACATATTCTCCAGTAATTCCACGACATTCTTGAGAAATCAAATGCCAAGTACAAGCAACGACATGATCAACATCGGGTGCCACACAAGTTTCAGGTGGGCAACAAAGTCTAGTTGCATTTCCAAAAGGAACACCTTACTGGAGCCTATTGAAAACTCATACCACTCTGATATGGTCCTTATACCATTACGAAGGTTGTGGTAGACAATGCATTTGAGCTCAGCATTCCCCCATTCCTTGTCCTACACCCAGTGTTCAATGTGGACCGCCTTTGGCCATACTTTCCACCATTACTAGACACATCTGACATTGCAGAACAACTCACACCCACAGAGTTAAATCCAAATTGCATGAAACAAGCTGCAATTGATCGGATCATGGGCACACAAATCAAACATAGTCGCTAGCAAAATATCCAATTGTATCGAGTTGTCAAAGCAGGCCAACTCCTTCACCAGGGACCAAGTTCAGCAGAAGTTTCCTCATCTCATGGAGGAACTCAATCCAATGGGGACCATTGCTTCCTAAGATTAGAGGAATGATCCAGGTGGATATTGGTTGCAACCCACCAAGTCCACTTGGACCCCCACCATTATTTCTTTCAGTTTTTCAGGTTCCTTAATTGTAGCACAATTTACTATTTGTAGCAGTTTTTCGGATCTTGAACTTCCGGAGCCGTTTTGAGGCCCTAAACGACATTTTTTGGGAAATATGGGAGCAACATGGATCCATGGTGTTATAGACATATTTGGGCACTACAACCCCAATCATATATTTCAGTAAACCAAGGGCTCTTTAACCCCTAAAAATATTGTTTCATACCCTACAGGATCATGGTCAACTGATTACATCATTTCCTAGAAGTTCCACCTGAAAAACCACTCAGAACTGGCCAAAACTGGACCATACTGACTGCTCCATGGTCAAGGTGCGATGCATACTGGCTTCTACACTAGCCAGGTGTGATGCATACTGAAAGAGCCATTTTTGTGGTGTGATGAGTGAGAAGAGACAAATGGCAGAGACAGTTTGTTAAGTGGATGCTCATGGAATCTTCTAGAAACTTCTCCTATGACACTTGCCTCTCTGAATTCACCCAGGGATGAGTAAGAGATCAAAGAAATCTCTAAGTGGAACCAAGAACTATCAGTGGAATGACACTAATAAAAAACCCAGAGCTGACTCACCCCCTTGCAAGACATCTATATATGGATCCCTCATCTGAGAGATCTGGAGGCTAGAATTTTGTAATTTGTAAGGAAGTGTTGTTGGTTTCTCTTTGAGAAGGAACATTGTATTGTTGGGTGATCTTTCTTTTCATGAGGTGAAGAGGGCTTTGATGCTGGGAGGATGATGCTGGATCAGACAGTTGGGTTGTAATCCTCTCTTCTATTTCTACTATTAATAAAGTTCTTTGGGTTTTCCTCCATTCAATCGTGTATTTGTGAATCTTGTTATTTGTAAATGCAATTGTATGGTCAATGTATTTCTGATTCTACATTGTTTATGATATTATAGATCGAGATGCTTTGATGGTGTTTTGTTACTTTGGTTCTACAGGTATTATATAAGCGGGACAAGTAGGAGAGGAGTGGCAAGCTCTATCAAGGGAGAGAGAAATCAAGCAAGGAGTCAAGCGGAAGATCCAGGTTGGTCTCCTTTGCTTCTCTCTTATCTATCATACATAAAGGAAATCACAAATTACTTTGATTGTTTGTTTCTAAGATAGCTACCCTTCTTAGTGGGACTAGTAGATCGAAAAGACACTAGTTTTTCGGGAAACAAAATGGTGACTCCCCTGTGGAATGAATATTTTGTTTATTTGTTATTGTTGTTTACTTTATAAACTACAGACGGAGCCTGAAGTTAGCCAGCTAGCCTTCGAACTGCTCTTGCTATGCAAGTGAAAAGTAGATGAATGCTGCTTCAGTCAATCTCCAAGTTGGTTTATGAACTGAACATCAACTTGCAAACATCCTAAGTGCCCTTGTGGTAGCTTAATAACCTCCTAGGATCATACCCCTATACTTTGTTTTCACTGCCTATCATAGCTTAGCCTAAATCACTAAACTTAGCTACAAATTTTGAGCAAAAACCAAACTTAGTTTCTTTCCTCGGCCCATCGCACTGTCTGTAACTGGCAGCCTGTATGCATCGCACCTCCCGTGTGTTGCAGGTGATATGCATCCCTGTTTCCCTTAAGGACAGGTGCGATGATTGAGTGATACTGTTTTCCTCTTTGGAACTTGGTTTTTTCTCCTTGTTTTAGGCTCTATTTAGTAGTTTTGCTGCATATGATCAGTATTGCATTGTTGAAGCCTTCTTCCTTTACATTATTTAGCCTCCATTGATCAGGATTTGTGAATGTTTTTTATGTATTTTTCATCATTTACAGTCCTCCTTTGTCAAAAGTAGCTTAATCAAACTGTCGTTTTTTTATTCAAAAGTTTCATAACTACCATTTTGAGTCAAGAAGAAGAGCGTCGTAAATTCTTCCTCCTCTAGATAGTCAATTGTATTTTTGTCATTGTATTTGATTTGAATGGTAAATATTTGAAGTGTCACTTTGAAGAAAATAGTTCAGATCTGTACTTAGTTTCCCTTTTTGGCATTCTCACATTAAGGAAACCGAAAAAACAAATACATGCATGTGCATTTGCATTTAGACTGCATGTGGAAAATGATTTAGGAAAAGTGCATTTAGTGTGTGCTCTTTGCTCTCTGTTGAAAGAATCGTACTCTTCTTTCCTTAGTAGCTAGGATTTTCATTGCTAAAAGAAAAAAAACAACTGTTTATCATTTTAGATTGCATATTTAGGAATTTTACATCTACATCACACGGGAACCTTGAAAGACAAACTTCTAAAAAAGATCAACTCTGAAATAAATCTCAATGAACATAAAAATGCTTTGGAACCTAATGCAACACATCTATAAGTCTAGGCTAGAGACGTGTTCTGGTGTCATTGGTAACTATCGTTTTCATTGAAGGCTGGGTGATTCCTCCTCTTTGATATGACAAGTGCTAGTACGGACTTGTGCTCCCCATACCGTCGAGTATATATTGGGAGACCACAATAGGCTGATATCCTTTATCCTTAGGAAGCCATGTCTGCCGCCCTATCGATTGCAATGCACTGAACAGAGCATTTGGGAAGATTGACTTTCATACATAAAGTCCTTGGTAATTTCTCTTTAATTTACCACCAAGGTGTATATTGCAGTTTTGCCATTGGTTTGGTAATCCCTCTATCTAGATTTCTAGAGCAGTCACTTTCGTTCCTTTTCAACTCCCTAAAAGAAAAGGTCCATCTGAGCACTTGTCACTTCAGGCTCATTAAAAATTGAAGGCGACTAGAGTCATCTTTAGCTTTTTCTCGACTCTTAAAAATTGAAAAAGCAAAGTTGTGTCAAAGCGTCATAAAATTTATTGAGTTCAGAATAACTTTTTCCCTTTAATTTTTTAGTTGATCAAGTAATCCGCAATCGTGGAAGAAATTTGATCAAAACCTCGTCGTTTACGGAGACTAGCGAGTCAACCGTCTTTGAATCTGGAAACGAAACCATTCTGGGAAAAACGGTCTCGTTTAACTGAGTCGAATTCCCCTGGTTTATTTGAAACTTGTGTTTCAACATCATTAGATGCTCCAGTTACTCCAATTATTTCTAGTACATCCACCTTTACAGAAGAAGTTCCGCAGTTACAAGAGGACATTAGAACTGATCCTAGTGTAACGGTAAACACTTCTATCCCTGAACCAACTCCATCTAGGGCTGATCCAGAAACTGAAGTTCACTTACCTGAACATCTGGAAGTTGAGTTCCAGAATTCAGAAGGTGTCACCCCTCCAGTGTCTGTTACTGCAAAAGCTATACCTTCTTCGGCTCCGGAAATATTTTACGAACCTGACAGTCTACCTCTTCCACCTAGACTGATTACTATAGAAGATATTGTAGAGGATCTTCCATCCAGTACCCCATTGCATTTTGGAACTGGGATCCACCTATATCCTTCTACTACAGAAGTTAGTTCTTTTAATCACCCTTCATCGCAAGTTCCTGTCGAATCGCTAGGAAATATTTTGGATAGACTAAATATGTCTGAACAACCATCAACATCTAGGACTATGTCATCTGATACAGCAACAACAGAGCCTCCTGCTGCTACTCCGACAATGTTTGCTGGTATACCATCTGTCCCAACTAGTTATCAACCGCTAGATGGAGTCCACCCAGGGACTGTTTCGACAGCATGGTCTATTCCTATTTGTTCATCCGGAATCTTATCTAGAATTTCTTATGTTGAAACTCAGCAAATTGATCCTTCACATCAGTATCAATTTGGGCAATCCAGTCTCCAAAGACTAGTCTATCCTTTGAACACTGGATTGCCACCATATGGGGGGCAGTATGCTTTTTCATTGTTCCCTCTGGGAGAACAACCATATGAGAGTTCACAACAAAATTTAGGTCAAACTGGAATTACATCCAATGGTTGGGTACCAATACTACCTCAACAGACAAGAGTTGTATATTCAATGCAACCAAATCAACCTATGTCGAACATTCCAACTACACCTGCTATTGTGACTGTGTCGCAAGTACAAGCGTTGCCTGTTGTATGTCAACCTCAAGTCTCTCAGGTCGTAATACAACAGCCTCTTGTCTCCATGGCTTAATCACAACCTCAGATTAGTGCCTCCTTAACTGGAACGACTCAGGCTCAAATAGGTACTATCACCCCACATCTTGGTCAAACATCCAGTATTAAACAATAGCAAATGGTCCAACAACCATGGCTGGTACAATATCGACAACTGCAATTCCAACAAGCTTACCAAGGACCTGAGCAGCAAAGCTTTGTAGGCAATGGGCAACTATATTTTCAAAACGGTTATCAACACTCACATGATAATGGTTATGCCCATCAACCTTATCAAAGTTATCAGCATCAGATACATCATGTTGGTATGCAAAGACCTCCTTCTCAGGCAATCCCATCTTATCCTAGGTATGCTTCACCAAACCTGAATCAACAGTTGCCTTTTGTAGCAACTTTAGAATTACCAGATCTGAACGGCTGACGAATGATCCAATTTCTTACACCCCTTGGTGGCCAGCGATTCCTCATAAACTTCCCTATGATATTCCTAAATTCAATGGAAATCTGGGTGAAGATCCATCGAATCACGTAATGACTTTTCATTTGTGGTGCTCATCTAACACCCTAAATGATGATTCGATTAGGCTTCACCTTTTTCAGTGAACGCTAACTGGTCCGACAGCAAAATGGTATATTGAATTTCCTAGAGCTTCATTTGATAACTTCAGCGCCCTTGCCACTACTTTTCTAACCCACTTTCAGTTACCCATAAGGTACGAAATGGGAACGAAACTCCTTACCAACTTTAAACAGACAACAGCCACTCACATATCTAATCATATTCATGAGTGGCGACGTCATCATCAAATGGTAAAGATGTATGTTCCTGATCAGCTTCTAGCTGAGTGGTTTATTAAGTCATTATTGCCTTCTATTACTGAGGATGTGGCGAAGGGAGGAGTTGTCAATGAAGAGTAAGTGATTTCTTGTGCACAATATTTAGACTTGATTTATACTCAGTTTGGCATGCTCTATGACAAAATCCATGATGCTCCTAGACCAGAATTTTCCATTCCTCCCCCTCTTAAATCAAACAAGGTCTCTCATGCCAGCGATGGTGTGATTGGAACCTCAAGTATGCAAATCGCAAAGGCTCCATCTGGTAAAGCCCTTGCAGTTTCTAGTAAAAAAGAAAATGACAAACTTCTTGCCTCAGAGGTTAATGCCGTGTCATCTGACAAGGGCAAGGAACCAAAGCAACCAGAGGGCAAGAAGAAAGGGAAAAACAAAAAGAAGAAACAGGAAGATTCGACTCCTGAGAAATCTTCTGGAAACCCTGCTGGGGGAAAGAAACCTAATCAGCCATGCTTCATATGTAATGAGGACCATTATATGAAAAATTATCCACATCGAGCTGAGGTCATGAAGTTCTTGAAGACCTCAAGTACCTCGAAAGTATTGAATGATCCGTTTCCAAACCCATAAACTAATCTGGTTGCTATCGATCATGCTTCCCCATCCCAAGTGCTTATGTTGTCCATTTCAAAACAACAAAATGATGCTTTGATATTGACAAGGAATAAAGATTATGGGAATCCATAGATGTCAAACAACAAAGCTATAGATCAACCCAGTAGTTCGACAACAACTTCATTAGAAGTTGTGCCACCCATCATTCCTGAATTAAATATAAATCCGCCAAAGGGAGTAGTACATAAATCGACATTTAATCCTCGTTCTCGAGCAGCACAGAATTATAATATAGTGGAGGATCTAGCTCAATCACCATCCGCTATGTCGACACTTGAAGTACTGCAGAATTGTCCCTCCCAAAAGCAGGCTTTGTTATCAGCAATAGGTGGGATTGACCCAGCGGATTCCAATCTTGTGGCCTTTAACCATAAAGGACATGAACCTCAATTACCGGCCCAACTCGCTTTCCTTATACAGGTAAAAACCCTCAACAAAACTGTTCATCGAACAATCGTTGATGAAGGGGCATCTACCTGTATTATGTCAATGAGTTTCTGGAAAACTTTAGGCTCACCACCCTTGTCACGATCATCAATGACATTAAAAGCATTCGATGGAAGAACATACACGCCGTATGGGATATTAAGTAACTTGCAAGTTGAACTGGGGGGCAAGACAATAGAAATTGAAGTCGAGGTAATCGATGGAAACCTTGACTACAATATTTTACTGGGAAGGCCCTGGATTTATGCTATGGCTGCTGTTGTGTCAACATATTTTAGAAATATTGTATTTCCCTTCCAAGGTGGAATTACAATCGTTAACCAACTAACCTTTTTCCCCAATAATTCACAAGCTACTGGAAGCATTCCGATTATCCATGGAAGCTCTCAATCGCTTCAAAATGTCATAGTAGGTCTCCTAAAAGACCTCGCCTTAATGGGTACTTTTGCCTTCCCGCCTCCGAGTAATCTGGCAGAAGTGGCCGAAGTGGAAACCTGTCATATGATATCTTCTACATCAACAAAGATTAAGAAGAACTCTAAACATTTTGATAATATGGATCATTGCCAGGTGTTACCCCCAAGCCCCATAGAAATTTTGTAGCAATCAATTTTCTGGGCCTGGGCAACAAACCCAAATCAACACTCATCAAGTGTTTGGATAGACATGTCTCTAGAGTATGGTACCCCTTCTGATCCTTGGTCTCGTATACATTCTACAGATGAAGGAATCATTCAATCGATGATGATAGGAGAGATTTCGTGGGAAGATTACCACCATCGTTCTCACCTTCAACATAACAATGAAGATTATTCAAGCGACCTTAATCATCCTTCAATTTTTTATTTTCTATCAAACACTGTAAAACGAGGACCCCTGAAGCAAAATTCCAAGTCGAGTCTTTGATTAGATCTCGTAAAATTCCAGTGGAGTCTTTCACTTGATCTCATAAAAGAACCTTCATTCCATCCACCTGATAACCATGAGTAGTCTAGTGAATGTAATGAA
The DNA here is from genome assembly GCA_031772625.1 of Pinus tabuliformis. Classification (NCBI taxonomy): domain Eukaryota; kingdom Viridiplantae; phylum Streptophyta; class Pinopsida; order Pinales; family Pinaceae; genus Pinus; species Pinus tabuliformis. Next base: position 339,440,350 of record CM062820.1, read on the forward strand.
GCTTGGGGGGCATGCACCTAGTTGTAAAGATAAGTTTCCTTGTAGGTTATGTGATTGGTCTATCACACCGGTCTGTCACACCATTCACCTTTGTCTATTTTGGACGAAGTCGTTCTGCTTCACCGCAATGATTTCCATCTAGTTACAAGAGAATATCCTTTTCATCATGCTGGGGGCATGCAAACCAGCTGAGCATATGTTGTCGCATGGTTCAAGATCATTAAAAAATAAACCAGGCTACGAGCAATGTTTTCGCAAAGTTCAAGCTCGTTAAAAAATAGACCTGCCACTGAGCACATGTTGGCACAAGGTTCAATCTCATTAAAAAATAAACCCGCCTTTAGTAAATGACCTTTTTGATTGCCTTACTATCAGCATTTTGAGCCTTGGTTGTGTTCTTCCATCACCTCCATTCTTTTGGCTGATCATACACTTCCACTTGATTGTTTACCCTTTTGAGGAACAGCTGCGACAAGTGATTCTGTTAGCCACCCTCTTCACACTGCCATGTTTTGAGAAGTTCCAAACTTACCTAGAACCAGCTGCTACCTGAAAGCATCACTTGTTCCTCAAAAACAAGTTTCTTTTAAGCTCTTTTTAGACTCGTTAAATATGAAAATATTACCGAGCTATTGGCCTTTCCAGCTCGTTAAAGTAAAGGGAAGCGCCATTCCTCCTGTACATTTTAATCTTTTGGAACCAAAAGGATCATCAAACAAAAGATCGAGCGCTTGTCTGTTTTGGCTTGCTAAAACGATTGAAAAGTCATCCCTTTTGTATTATTTTATACTTTTTTGGACTTAAGGGATCATGCTATGAAAAAGGACTGTTGGAGTTTCCTTTTCGTCCCTTTTTCAAACTCTCTAAACATGAAAAGGATCGAGTTATCTTTGTCTTTAAACTCATTAATAATAGCGACAAACTTGTCTGCCTAGACAAGAACGAGTTTCACTGTCGCTAGGCTCGCTAAAACATAGCGACAGGTTTGCCCGAAGGGCAAATTATAGAACAAGCATATGCTATCCTCCTCAAGCTTGACAAAAATAAAGAGGTATTGGTTAGCAATGACTAGGGAAAAAGGGAAGAAAACTTGAAGAACTTCATTGGTAGCAGGTCGCTCTTGAACATGACACTTTCACTCCATCACCATGATTGAGTCGGGTTGGGTTATTCCATTCACCGGTCATATCACCATTGGTCCTTCGTACCATCCATCTTTCGGGGTTAACGCTACCAATCCATTTCAGTGTCGCCGACATGTTCAAGAGAAGTCATTCAGATAATTCACCACCCAACTAACGCCTCATCCACTGCAATACCTTCACCCTTCATTTTTCGTGACCGTCATTCCTGAACCTTGTATCATCATATCATTTTCACCTCCAGAAAATCATTTGCTTCGTTTCGTGTCATAGATGTGGGATACATCAAGGCCCTCCTACGACGAGTCACTTTTTGTCGACATCAGCTCATTATCCAAGAAATTGACTTAGAAATAACCCTTTCAGTACTTTGAAGCTTGCATGCCTCAATGGCAAGTTTCTCACTTCCGACGACAGGTTTACATCAATGGCCTTTGACCGAAAGATTTTGCGTGGTGTTTGACATCGACTCATATATTCAAACCACACAAATTGTACTATAGTACCTTGAGGGTCATTATCATTATCAATGATTCCTCTCGTGCCTGTTAACAACTTACATCATTGGCTGGTAATCAGGCGATGTATTTCCATGTTCGACTCCAGAACATCTTTTCACATGGATCGACTTGTACATCGGGCGAAGATTGAACGAGTTTGAAGACCCCGGATCTAGTTTCATCCATCTGGGCTGCGATATATTCAGGAAAATAAAGACATCAAATGTACACAGAAGCTGCACAGATGATCATCCAAGCTAAGGGATGATGACTCTACATATGAAGAATCACCAGTCTGAAACTGCATACAGTTATCTGTTCCACGTACATGAAAATGGATTTATAAAGCTAAGCATGGGAATGCCCGCCTCAGCTAGATCATGAAAATAATATGATGATGATGTATTGTATTGTATCTTATACAGGTCACCTTCCAGTTCGAATACCTCAGATCCTTATGATAAAGCATTTCACCCAACATCAGAAGATTTACGACCTCATGCTTTAGGGGGAAGCTGTTATAGACATATTTGGGCACTACAACTCCAATCATATATGTTGATAAACCAAGGGCTCTTTAACCCCTAAAAGTGTTGTTTCATACCCTAAAGGATCATGGTCAACTGATTACATCATTTCCCAGAAGTTCCACCTGAAAAACCACTCAGAACTGGCCAAAACTGGACCATACTGACTGCTCCATGGTCAAGGTGCGATGCATACTAGCTGCTACACTAGCCAGGTGTGATGCATACTGAAAGAGCCTTCTGTGGGGTGCGATGAGCGAGAAGAGACAAATGGCAGAGATAGTTTGCTAAGTGGATGCTCATGGAATCTTCTAGAAACTTCTCCTATGACACTTGCCTCTCTGAATTTTCCCAGGGATGAGTAAGAGATCAAAGAAAGTGGAACCAAGAACTATCAGTGGAATGACACTAATAAAAAACCCAGAGCTGACTCACCCCCTTGCAAGACATCTATATATGGATCCCTCATTTGAGAGATCTGGAGGCTAGAATTTTGTAATTTGTAAGGAAGTGTTGTTGGTTTCTCTTTGACAAGGAGCATTGTATTGTTGGGTGATCTTGCTTTTCATGAGGTGAAGAGGGCTTTGATGCTGGGAGGATGATGCTAGATCAGACAGCTGGGTTGTAATCCTCTCTTCTATTTCTACTATTAATAAATTTCTTTGGTTTTTCCTCCGTTCAATCGTGTATTTGTGAATCTTGTTATTTGTAAATGCAATTGTATGGTCAATGTATTTCTGATTCTACATTTTTTATGATATTATAGATCGAGATGCTTTGATGGTGTTTTGTTACTTTGGTTCTACAAGTATTATCTAAGCGGGACAAGTAGGAGAGGAGTGGCAAGCTCTATCAAGGGAGAGAGAAATCGAGCAAAGAGTCAAGCGGAAGATCCAGATTGGTCTCCTTTGCCCCTCTCTTATCTATCATACATAAAGGAAATCGCAAATTACTTTGATTGTTTGTTTCTAAGATAGCTACCCTTCTTAGTGGGACTAGCAGATCGAAAAGACACTAGTTTTCCCGTAAACACATGGACTGATGTTTCTCATCCCAAAGTTGTAGTTCTCAAATAGATCTTTCTAATGAGATATTATGTATGTCAAACGGAGATCGTATGCCAAAGTTACAACCCCGGGAAGTTGATATACCAATTTACCCAAACGGGGCCCATAGTTTGGAATTTCATCTTCTAGGGTTAGGTTTCTTTGGATTCTTAGGGTTTTCCATTGTTTCTCAACAATAAATAGGCCTTCAAGCCTCATTGTAACACAGTTTAGAGGCATGTAGCCGCCATATCTCTTCTCAGATATAAGCTACCATTGTCCTAGCTAGTTTATTTCCATTTCTATTTGTAAGCATATTTCAGTATTTTACAGTAATGAAATGAAGTATTATTTCCGTTGCATATCTAGATGTATGGTTATATCTGTAATTTGTTGTGTTCTTGTTTAAATCTGGATCAGATCATCCTGCTAAGTGACAACCCGAATGACATCATAACATCATGATAACATAACCACATGATAGCATAGTAACATGGCAACATAATAATAATGACATGACTCCCATACCGCTTAGTGGAGATTTATAACATAGGTCATGGTGATATTTACATCCATATACATATGTAAATATAGGAATATCACCAAAATATATACTAAAACATGTACCAAAACATATACCATAGCATCATATCAAAACATATACCAAAACACCATATCAAAGCATATACTAAAACACCATATCAAAGCATATACCAAAAAACCATATCAAATATGCTTTGTCTCACTAGTACAAAATGACTAATTAGTTACTAAAAAAATGACTAAAATTTGCATATAAACGACAATTTTTCAGTCGGTGACCAATAGTAGTTAATTTACAGTATCTTATAACACGACCGAATTTTAGTCATTCTTAGCTTACTCATTAATTGGTTGTCTCAATTTTATCGTTTAGTAGTATATTTAGTCATAAATTTGGTCATTACTTTAGTCATTGATTTAGTCATTAATTGCCAAAATTAATGACCAAATTTACAACAAAATATATTACTATATGATCACCTTAGAAAACTAATTAATGACCAAAGAAATATGACCAAAATGTTGGTCGTGTTATAAGACACTGTAAATTAGCTACTAATAGTCATATATATGCAAATTTTATTCATCATTTGAAACCAATTAATGACCAAAGAAACGTGACTATTTTTTTGTCATGTTATAAGATACTATAAATTAGCTATTAATAGTCATATATATGAAAACTTTAGTCATCACTTGAAACTATTTAGTGACCAAAGAAATATTACTAAATTCGGTCACGTTATAAGAGACTGCAAATTAGCGACTAATAATCGTATATATGCAAAATTTAGTCATCATTTGTAATCACAAATTTATCATTTTCATTAGTCATTTATCTTTTCTTGGTAGTTTCATATTCATTATATAAATAACTAATTTAGTAGTTTATATTTATTTCATTTACTTTCGTTAATAATCATTATAAAAGACTAATTTAGTCGTATATTCATTTTAATTATGTTTCTCATTAATCAATATAAACTACTAATTTAGTAATTTTAGATTGATTTTATGTGTTCATTATTAATCAACATAAATTAATTAATATGAGTGTGACTAAATTAAAAAAAGTGTCATACACTTTCATACAAAGTTACATATGTTAATTACAATACTAAGCAATATCAAGTGCAATTGTAAATAATTCCAACCACAAAAATTATATTATATGAAATTTCAAGTATTACAATATAAGTTTCCAACTTGATATTGGTTGGACTACAATTTACACATGAAATATTGTTTCATCACTTCAAAACACTATCATTGTGTTGCCAAAGAATTGCAGGTGAATTCACCAACTCTAAAGACTTGACCATCAGTCTCTATGTGTGTGTCTTATGTGGGATATTGGCTCTAAGGGTATCACTAGCCCAATTATCTTCTCTCTCTCTTTTTGCATTTTTTGCTCTAGTGTTATTATTCTCTTCTTTCCTCAATTCCTACTTCTTACCATCAATTCTGAGTTCCTTTTCTGAAAAAAAATATGATACAATGTAGAGTATAAGACATGAAAGACGATGAACGCTATAATATAAATTAAAGTATACTATAAAGGATTTATACGACATATACCTCAACATCAACAATGTTAAAACCATTTTTTCCCCATAAAATCAAGAAAATCGAACAAGTTTTCTTTAGTTGGGTGATAATGGCCACTATGTGGCCAAATGACCTGGATAAAGATAGCAAATAAAACGTCATCGTAGAAAAGAACACCTTAGTAGCTTAGTATTCAAACTTCAAGGAAAGCTTAGGCACAATCATGTGAACTAAGTTACATGCTAAAAAGATCAAGTTGTAGATAACTTGTGAAAACAAATAGTCTGAGGTGTGATGTCTAATCCTTGTCATTTTATTCGCAACAACATTTCACTCTCTAACGTGTGAACTTGGTCATGTATATAAACAACATGTACTCAAATAAAAACATGAAATTAAACTTTTCTAATAGTCATCAAAATATTTTAACACTAAACAATTAAAATGATTTCAATCAATTAAGTGTAATACTAATTTCATCTTCAAGCTTTGGTTGTTGTTTAAATGGACATGATACCAAGTATTTTCAATTTCATAGTTAAAAGAAAACAAAATCAAAATAGACATTCAAAATACAATCAAACAATAAAGAGAGGATATCATGGAATAGACATTGCAATTATATAAAAAAATATTGTTTACGTGTTCACCGATGTCTTGTCTGGCATTCCTAGAATATTTTCCTGCCCAAAATAACCATGAGGTGAAATAATAATAACGTTAAAAACCATAGGAATCCCTACTAGAAACTCAAACAAGTTTTCCTTAGTTGGGAAATAGTGGCCACCATGTGGCTAGATGACCTGTATAAAGAAAGAAAATAAAACGTCACCATAGAAAATAACACCTTAGGAATTTAGTATTCAACCTTCAAGAAAAATATTAGGCATAATCATGCAAACTAAGTTACATGTTCTAAGGGCCAAGTGGCAAGTTAGCATACCATATTTCCATCTCTCCATTTTTTATTACACCAAACCAACTAATATCTAATCCAAAAAGCCAATAATTTTCATTATAGTGGATCAAGAAAGTTTCTACAAGCAACTTCTTAAGAAGCACCTTCTCCATTCTCCACTCAAGAGGAAAATTCAATGCCGGTAAAGATGAAGATCCCCTTTCTGGCTACTCTTAGGAATCATGTATATCTGCATATACAAAACAACAGCATAAGAGGAAAGTGTGCAGAAACAATATATATATAAAAGTGACATAGATGACAACGATGACATAATGAGAAAAATTAATGAAAATTAAGAAACTTGATTTATTTGCATAAGGAAAACATCAGGCAGAAATCAAAAGAAAATCTCAAAGTTTACACAAGAAAAATTCCACCCTTCTTACCATTTTGTTAATACTAGTGCTCCTAAGCATCATCAAGTTGTTGTTACTAAAAAGTGTTGTTATTTTAAAGTGTACCCTGAATAGGATGATAAAGGGAGAAATGCACATGATTTCAAATTGTCTCATTTATATTTGACAACATGAAGTTTGAAAAGCACAAATTGATTTTGATTTAGAGTTGGTGAGATTCAGAGAAGAAAATAATTACATGTTTGTTACGCACCCATGTTCTCATCGTGGATTATGAGGTTCACAGCAACCACTTTGAGAACTCTATATTGCAATCACCATGACCTTGGACTTTGCCATGGTCACAATGGGGAGGGTGGATACTAAAACCCCACTAGATGACCTATGCGTACCCTAAGGAGAGTAAAGGTCTTACCCATTTAGGTATTGGCTCTTTAAGTGTGTAAATATCAATAACATCGAAGAGAAAAAGCAGAAAAAGGTTGTAAGAAATTCATGTATTAATAAGAATCTTATACTTAAAGTGAGATCATAATCGTATAGAAGTTACCTTGATTTCAAGAAGTCGACTTTTAGTTCTAATTAAACAAGAACCACAATGAAACATCCTTCACTTCCAAAAATATGTTTATTAAATCACATTAATAAGATATATATTTCCTCATCTACCTATCATAGTCAAAATCATAAGGATAAGAAAGATGAAACTCTTCATCTAAAGTAATCCCTAAATGTTGCCAGTTGGCTCTTGATTAATGTACTTTTCCACACCAATGTCTCATGACATTGTGATAATATTCTTTGTGTCAAGGAATAGGTACAAAACATCTCCCATTACATCAACACCATATGAATCATTTTTATGTTGAATAATCAAACTGCCATATTAAGTAATTTGATTGAAAAAATTCAATCCTAGGCTAACTATCTAGAAACCATATAACAACTTGTTGTTTTAGTATTCTACCACAACTAGCCAAATAGACAAATAGAAAAGCATTGAAACATGGTCAACCATTATGACCCAATCCATTAAACTTCAAGAAATATAAAGAATAAATAGTTGGAACATTTTCACAAAGCATCAAAGTTTGATCCTACATATTGTATTGAGATGTGCTTCCATTTATTGAAGGTCTTATGTGAAAATGGAAAACTCAAAAAATAAGATGGCGGTTATTATAGCACCTAAGATACAATTTTCATATCCTTTATAACTTTGGAAAAATGAAGGTATGGGAACAACGAGACAAGTTTCAGACAACTTAAATGGAAAAGAATAGAAACATGGTCCACCGCTATCCGATCCATCAAAATCCAAGAAATATAAAGAATAAATAATTGGTTCGTTTTCACAAAGCCTCAAATTTTAATCCTACATATTGTATTGAGGTGTGCTTCCAATTATTTGAGGTCTTAAATGAAAATGGAAAACTCAAAAGATAAGATGGTAGCTTTAATAGAACCCGAGATACAATTCCATATCCCTTTTCTTATACTTTATAACTTTGAAAAAATGAATGAATGTAAAATAAATGGGTAAGGAAGATGTGAGGTAAATTAGTAACTAAAGCAATTTTGCATGGTGAATCCAAGGTGAAAATCAAGGGAGGAAAGTAAAATGATGTCAACTTTCAAATGATACGTGGGAAAAAGGGGAAAATCTCTAATTTTTGAAGAAATTAATACACTGCATACAAAATCCTACAACTTGTGCACAACATGGACTATTCTGCATGGTGTTTCAGGGGTAGGGGCGAGGGGAAGGGTTTCAAGGATGGCTAGAAATTAACCCCAAATCTCAATGGGACAACCAAAAATAATTTTAAAAAATAAAATTTTTAAGTAATATAAAATTTAAAAACAAAGATTTTAGAACATAGTGCTATAGTATAAGTCAATAAAAATAATCGCTATAGATAATAGATCTAATTTAACTCAATATAAGTAACAAGTCTTGTATAACAGATCTTAAATATCTTGTCTACATAGATATTATAACTCTCCCAAAAGAAAAAGTTGATATAGGATACACAAACCTACCAAACATGGGAGTGAAAATTGTGAATGAAATTAGCCCTCATTACGAAAACATACTACATAGTATTTAGGCATGCAATGCATAGATAACCTTTGTCTAGGTTTGAATGTAGAACAACTTGGTGAATACTTTTATTGTAGAATTGGAACCAAATGGGCACTAGTTTTGATAGTGGTTATTCAAATGTCCTCAAAACCATCCCAACAGATCTCCCAAAACTCATTGTTTTTGGAAAAAACCATCTAGCATCCCTACAATTGGAGGGCCTAAATTAAGGAAACAATGGAAAATAAAACTTATAATTGGATATATCTATTATAGTTCCAAAAAAATGCATGTAGATTGTGGATTACAAATTTACAACCATGATTACATAAGAAATACTTACAGGTTTCAGGGGACCCATACCCATGGGCTTTGGAGCAATAATGAAATGTTTTGAAATTCCCACTAATGGATTTGAGAGCATCCAAAACATTCTAGTTGCTCCATTCTCATATTCACACCACTCTTTCGGGTGCTTCTTGCACACTACCAACTTAGGGATAGTTTGGACACTTCTTACTTGCATATCCCCACATGTGACACCATTATTGGGCATTTAAATGCTACCTACAATTGTTGTCACTAAACCCTACAAGTAAATTTATAAATTTCCTACTGATAATCATAAAAGTAGGTCAATGGGACTGAAGAAGAGTGCAGTCAATATGACTACAAAGTAGGAGTGCAAGTGCATATCCTAGAAAAAATGCTAAAAGTAACATATAGAGAAAGAAATTAGTGGTAATTTTGTTGCAACACATATATAAGAGACCGTGGTATAATATAAAATACTCAATGGCATGTTAAAAAAGAAATTACTGAGCGAGATGGTAAGGTCTTACAATGGATATAAATATGTCAAGGGTTCCTGAGTCTAATGACTGATGGAAAGGAAGGTGAACTGGGTACAGGTGCACTACCAAAGTCCCCTGGGGCCAACAATGTATCCAATCGTATGATCTTGGGGGGGATGTATGAGCAAGGGATACACCTAGGATCTATGGTTAAAAGAAAGAAGCTCTGAATAAGTATTTGGCCACTCCTATGGGATTGGGATGTAGCGAGACATGTCACGAACACCTTGCTCTCGAATTGTATGGAGTTGGTCCCTCTGGTACTCTAAGAACCTATGAAACTGATCTATGGTTAAGCATCATTGAACTAGTCTCAATGGTATTGGTTAATCTCCCCAATGAAAAGGCTGAGAAGAGACCCAAGATCTCACCCTTTTAAGTATCTCGCTTTTCTACAAAGGACCACCATATTTATCTAAGGCAGCTGCAAGCAGTACATTAGTTTTAGAACTTGACAGGGGGAAAAAAATTACATTTTAAATTATCCAAAATCAAGAATACTTTCAAATATAAATGTTCAACAGAGGAGATGAGTATTCTAGTGTGCATGTGTCAACTTATGGTTGGGTAGCTATAAAAATTGATAGAAAAGTACAAAATGCCATATTTTTTTCCCTTTCCATTCAAAATCTCAGTATCTCTGGGGAAGGAAAACGATCTTTGGAGTTCCATCAATTCTGTTGAATTGGATTTTCTTCTATTTATATACTTGATCCTTGGTTAATCCCTCATATTATAGATATAGGGATCCATTTCCAATATGTCATTGGATTTTGGTGATTGCTTGGATAATTTTGCCTCTTTGCTCCATTTATGCTACCAATGATTCCATAAGTTAGATTCCATTTCAAAACTACATACTGCAATTTCTTCCTACTATTGAGTGGATTATGAATGGATATTTCAATATGGTAGAATGGAATAAATATAAAATTGGCACAAGACCAGACACTAAGGCCCTTCAATATTCATTAGCTTAATGTCATGGAATGCAAGGGATGCTTCTAAAGAAGGAAGTGCTGGCATTATGACATAGGTTTGGCACTATGACATAGGTGTTGTCCTTGATGGCAACTCACTCAGATGACAGATCACAGTTCAGGCTCTCAGAATACAAGAAAAAGAGATATACGCAATTTTCACTTAACCAAATTGCGTATACACGCGGGATCACCGATCAAAAGTCGCGTATACGTGTGCATGCACTTTCATGCACGGAAAAGCACGTACATGTGTAAAAACTTATTTTTAGTCCATGGTATTTTGGTCCTTGGTATTTGTACCTATGGTTTTGGACCATGGTATCTCGTCCGAAGTGTTGAACCCAGGTATTTGGACCCAGGTATTGGTTCTAAGTGGTTTTGGACCATGGTATTGAGTAAGGCCTAAGACTATAAAAGGGGAAGGAGATCATTAGGCAAATGCATTCACTCAAGCATTGAATATCTTATGAAGAGCAAGATCTAGAATACTGGTCATTGGGTTATGGTGCATAGTTGGATCTAAATCAAGGAGGAACCTGAGCGCTAGGAGAAGGATAAGTTCTATTGAGGGGTCAAGATCTTAAGGCTTGAATAGTAGTATCTTTGTGTGATTTTGATATTTTATATTTGGCACATGAATTGATCTATAAATCTGATAATCTGGGTATAACTGATGTCTGAATATTTGAAAAGGGAAAATTGTCTTTTATAGATCTGTACACAGGTTCGGCACAGCAATGGCGCCTATACACGCTGGTTTAGTAATTCAAAACAACGTATATGCTGGTTTTCCTTAATACAGAAGCGTATGCACGTAGGTTCTTCATCTTGAAGTAGCGTACGTCTCATAAAATATGTTTTAGCTACTTCTATTTATTGATGCAGTATTCTGGGTTTAGGATTGGTGTCTAGTTACTATTACTAGAAGTGATTGTTTGATTCAGTTTTGGTTGGTGCAAAGGGGATTAGTTGATGCAGATATATTTGATGTTTGATTGATGTTACGTATGGATCCAGTCTGAAAATTTATGAAACGTGGTCCCTGAAAGAAAAGAGAATGTTATAGCCTTCTATAGGTCAGCACCTACGTACTAGTACATCAGCTAGTACAAGATCTAAGGGGGTTGTAGCTCCCTTCCAGGAGAAGCTGGAGAATGAGAGAAGGTTGTAGCCTTCTGCAGATAGAAGCCCGCGTACTAGTTTAAGACTGCACCAGTACAGAAATATTGTAAAAGGAAGTTTCTTATTAACAAGAAGATAGAGAAGCATTGTAGAAGGTGGTTTTCACCCACATTGGGTTTCCACCTTATATCTTGTGTTCATATGTATGATGATCTGTTCTTTTTACTGCACCTGTTTACTATCCTTATGGTTAATGAAGTTCAGATGCACTGATTAAAGATCAAATAGATTAATTAAATCTTAAATTTACTGAATATACGCTAGTTGTTGTAGACACAGTTGCGTGTATACGCTGGTTTCCATATCTAAAGTAGCGTATATCTAAGTTTGAAAATGAAAAATTATTTGACTTGAAAATACTGATTCACTCCCCCCCTCTCAGTATTATTTCCAACAATTGGTATCAGAGCTAGTCCTTTAGAAGAAGCTTGATTGCTTGAAGGAAGATCTATCATCATGAGAAACTACGAAAAGGAAGCATCCATCAGGCCACCAATATTTGATGGGAGCAACTTCGTCTATTGGAAGGTAAGGACCACAACCTATCTTAAATCTCTTGGTGCAGAAGTTTGGGATATCGTGGAAGGAGGATACACATTCCCATTAGCAACTCCTACAGACACAACTGGTAAAAAGCAGTATGAAACAAATGCAAAGGCTATCAATACTCTATTGGGGAGTCTATCTCAATCAGAATTCATCAAGGTTATGCGGCTCAAAACCTCCAAAGAAATATGGGACAAGATCATTCTACGTTATGAAGGAGACGATCAAGTAAAACGTGCAAAACTACAATATCTCAAAATTCAATATGAAACTCTCAAAATGCACAATGATGAAAGTGTGGCTAATTATTTCTTACGTATAGATGAGATTGTTAATCGCATGAAAAGCTTGGGTGAACAAATAAAAGAAGTTACTTTAGTTGAAAAAGTTCTAAGATCTTTGTCTTCTAAGTTTGAATCAAAAGTTTCTGCCATAGAAGAAAAGCAGAATCTTCAGAGTATTACTATGTCACAGTTGCACGTAATCCTAACTGCTTTCGAAATGAGAAAAGGGGGACCACCAAACATGAGAGAAGCAACATTTAAAGCTTCAAGAAAAGGAGAATACAATGAGTCAGGGCATATATCAGAAGAAGAGGAAGAATCAAACTTTGTCAAGAACCTTCAACGAGGTTCTGGAAGATTCAGAGGTAAGCTACCTTTCAAATGTTTTTCTTGTGGGAGAGTCGGTCACTATGCAGCCAAATGTCCTCATAAAGATAAGCTTGATAAAGGTAAGGAACTAGTTAGATGGAACAGAAAACTGAATGTAAGTAGGAAGAGTTATTATACACATGAAGACAGTGATGGACTTTCAAATAGTGATGAAGATGAACATGGTAATGATTATAGACTTTTGATGGCTTTTGAAGATGATGATTTCTTGGATGCCATAGATGAAGATGATCTCTATGAAGAAATTTCTAAACTTAAAATTTGTTTAGAAGAAAATAATATGATCATAGATACTCTGACATTCCAACTTGCTAAAAGGGAAAAACACAATGAAAAGTTAGAATGTGAAATTGTGGGACTTAGAAAAGATATTGAGAAAACAAAAGCTCTTAATCTTAGATTTGCTAAAGGATATGAAACTTTAGATGAAATTATCAAAGTGCAACGTTCTCCTCTAATCAAGATAGGTCTTGGATATACTGAAGAAGCATCTCAAGCACAGAAGACATCCACCTCCAAAAGTTACCTTGATGCAGCAAGGAGAAGTGAACAGGTGGACAATCATTAGCAAAGGTATAAAATAGATCACCAAGTAAATCGGGGTCAATCTACTTCAAGGATAAACAGAAGCTACAACCAACCATAGGTAAGTCATTCTCAATTTTCCTCAAGAATGAATGGAAACTACAATCACCTGGACAATAGATTTGATAATCACAGGAATTTCTTTAATGGCCAATGTTTCCCATGTCATAACTTTGGACACAAAGCTGCTTAATGTGTTGCCTACAAGACCATCATGACTCGAGAAGCACAAAATCAAAGGAGCGTCACTGTGATCATGAAGAGGACCTATAATAACTTTTCTGTTGTTGAAAATGAAATAGAATGCTCTATTTGTAAGAACTTTGGTCATGAAGATTCTAAATGCAGGAGTAAGTTTTGTCAAACATCTCAGAAGGTGCAACCTTCATTGGGTCCCAAAACATGGAGAAAGAAAGAATCGCAACCAGAAAGATGTGGTATAGACTTATATGCGAAAGGAAAAGAAAATCAGTGGTACATCGACAGTGGATGTTCGAAACATATGACAGGTGATAAAGAAAAACTTCAGTCATATAGTGCTTTAGAAAAGGAAAGGAAGGTCTCATTCGGAAATGATACACCTGCACTCATAAAAGGTAAAGGTTCTGTTCTTTTGAAAGAAAAGGTCAAAGCTGGAAATGTTATGTATGTTGATTGCTTAAAGCATAATCTATTGAGTGTTAGCCAAATGTGTGATCAAGGAAATGAGGTAATATTTCGATCAAATGGATGTATTGTTGTTCGTGAGCTTGATACAGGAGAAACAGTGATCAAAGGCATAAGAACTCCGAATAATTTATACATACTCAAGGGAGGACAACAACAATGCTATCTAAGCAAGAATGATGAACACTGGCTATGGCACAGAAGATTGGGGCATCTAAGCTTCTCTCAAATAAGGAAAGCATGCAAATATCAGGCGGTTCATGATCTCCCTGACATCAGAATTCTAGACAATACAATATGCAAATCATGTTAGTTTGGTAAGAAAACCAAAACTAATTTCCCTGAGAAGGAAGGATCAGCTAGTAAGCCACTTGAACTTGTCCATACTAATTTATGTGGTCCATCAAGGAAAAAGTCACCTCGAGGAGAAGAATACTTTATATTGTTCATTGATGACTTTTCTAGGATGTGTTGGATAGGACTTCTAAAACATAAAGATGAAGCTTTCGAAAAGTTCAAAGCTTTGGTTGAAAATGAATCAGATTTCAGAATCAAATGCCTCAGGTCTAATCGAGGAGGGGAATTTACCTTGGATGAATTTTTTGAATTTTGTGAAGAACATGGAATAAGAAGGGAATTCTCTACTGCAAGGCCTCCTTAGCAAAATGGAGTAGTGGAAAGGATGAACAGAACAGTTCAACAAATGGCTCGTGCTATGCTTGATGAATATGGAACTCCTGCAACCTTCTGGGGTGAAGCTACATTTGTTGCCATTACTATTCGCAACAAAACAAACGTTCGGGTAAACAACACTCAAACTCCTCATGAACTTTGGAATGGTAAGACTCCTATGGTAAAATACTTCAAGGTTTTTGGAAGCAAATGTTACATCAAAAGGCCTGATGAAAACCTTGGCAAGTTTGAACCTAAAGTAGATGAAGGAATTCTCCTTGGTTACTCTTCCAGGAGTAAAGGATATAAGTGTTACAATAGAAGACTTGGAAAAATTGTTGAAAGTATTTATGTGGTGGTTGATGAAGAAGGCAACAATTCAAAATAGATAAAAACTGAAGATTTTGAAGATGAAGAGGACTATCCTTCAACATCAGATTAGACTAATGCTGAAGAAGAAACTTATGAGGCACCAGAAGAACAGATAAGAATAGAAGAAAAGACTCCATCCAGATATGTTCAGAAGAACCATCCAGAGACTCAAATTTTGGGGCAGAAAGAGGCAGGTGTTCAAACAAGAAGAACTATAACAGAAGCTTCAAGCTATCTAGCATTGCTCTCCTCCGTTGAACCACAAAATGTAAGTGAAGCATGCAAAGATGAATGTTGGGTCAAGGCCATGAATGAAGAACTTGAGCAGATTGAAAAGAATAACACTTGGGAATTGGTTCCTAGACCTAATGATAATAATATCATAAGGACCAAATGGATATTCAAAAACAAGCTAAACGAAAATGGAGATGTTATTAGAAACAAGACCAGACTTGTTTGTAAAGGGTATGCTCAACAAGAAGTTATAGACTTTGAAGAAACTTTTGCACCAGTTGCTAGACTTGAAGCCATAAGGATGTTCCTTGCTCTTTCTAGCTTTCAGAAGTTCAAAGTATATCAAATGGATGTGAGATTTGCCTTTTTAAATGGAGACTTAGAAGAAGAAGTGTATATTGAGCAACCAGATGGATTCATCCTTAGAAATGATCCAAAACTTGTATGCAAACTTAAGAAGGCATTATATGGTCTTAAACAGGCTCCAAGGGCTTGGTACTATCATCTGGACAAATACCTCCATCAACAAGGTTTTTCAAAAGGATCAGCAGATAGAAATCTATATATAAAAATTGATAATGATAAATTGCTAATACTTGTTGTGTATGTTGATGATATCATCTTTGGTAGCAATGAAGAAGCCATGAGTCAAAACTTTGCTTTGGTGATGAAGAAAGAATTTGAAATGTCCCTGCTTGGTGAGCTGACATATTTTCTTGGTTTGCAAGTTCAACAAAACAAAGACGATATCTTTCTATCACAAACCAAGTACCTCAAGCATATCTTGAATAAATATGGCATGGAAGATTCGAAACCAGTATGTACCCCTATGGTAACAGGATGCAGCCTCAGCGCAAATGATGAATCAACAGTAGTACATCAACCAACCTATCGATCCATGATTGGTAATCTGCTCTATCTGACAGGTACCCGACTAGACATCATGCATGCAATGGGAATAGTTGGAAGATTCCAGGCAAATCCAAAAGAAGCACACCTTCAGGCAGTTAAAAGGATTTTCAAATATCTTCAAGGAACACAAAACTATGGCTTATGGTATTCTAGAGATACAGATCTCACACTTCATGCATATACAAATGCAGATTGGGTAGGAAGCGTGGATGACAGAAAAAGCACTATTGGTGGTGCATTCTTTATGGGTTCCAGATTAGTATCTTGGTTCAGCAAGAAACAAAGTTCAATTGCATTATCTACAGCTAAAGAAGAATATGTGGTTGCTGCATCTTGCTGCACACAACTCCTTTGGATGATGCAAACTTTGCAAGACTTTCAAATCACTTGTTCTCCACCTATCTCTATTTTATGTGATAATACAAGTGCAATCAGTATTTCAAAGAATCCAGTCATGCGTTCAAAGACCAAGCACATACCTATCAAATATCATTTTTTCCGAGAACAAGTGCTTGAACAAAAGGTCAAATTGGAGTATATTCCCTCCAAGGAACAGGTTGCTGATATATTCACCAAACCACTGCCCAAGGAAGAATTTGAATACCTCAAACAGAAGCTAGGAATAATTGATGCATCATCATGCTGTTGAAACTTATCTGCTTCAGAGAAAAGTGGTTGTACGCGAGTTTCATGAGGAGCATCTGCGTACATACACCGGTTTCTGTGGATATAGTCGCGTATATGTTGATTTGCAGAATGTCAGTAGGCCAGATTCAGGATGCAAAGAGTCTGATGTGGGTCTGACAGAAACCATCTGGCACATGTTCAGGGGGAGCATTTACTTCTAATAATGAATTGTTGGCATTATCTTAGAAGATCTTGGTACTCCTTCACAATTGACTTTGATTCAGGAGGAATAAGTGCAAAAGGAGATCATGGTTGCTGATCTGGATGATGATTGACAGATGCTGCTGATGACTATCATAGTATTGTCTTAGATATTTAGTCTCTATGTCATGTATTTTTTTTATTATCAAGGTCATGTAACGACCTATTTTGGTTTCCCACTATGCCTGGGATGGATGATGTAATGTTCTTGTTTTTATCATGTGTAAACTTTTGGTTTATCCCCACTTGGTTGGATGGATTGGTCAATATTGGTATATTCCCACTTGGTTGGGAGATGGATGTATGTATCAATCTTTGGTGATAGGAAGGTCATTTATAGAGTCATGTTCCTTCTTGTAGAACATCTTTTTGCAGACCTTGCCTCCATTCAGGGGGAGCATGGACGACACAACAAAGCCGAAGATTTCAACATGTACTGAGGGGGAGCATCACCCTTTGCCCTTGATGACAAAGGGGGAGAGTGACTTGGAGTGACTTGGGGTTGCCATCAAGTCCAAAGGGGGAGATTGTTGGCATTATGACACAGGTTTGGCACTATGACACAGGTGTTTTCCTTGATGGAAACTCACTCAGATGACAGATCACAGTTCAGGCTCTCATAATACAAGAAAAAGAGATATACACAGTTTTCACTTAACCAAGTCGCGTATACATGCGAGATCGCTGATCAAAAGTTGCGTATATGTGTGCACGCACTTTCATGCACAGAAAAGCGCATACATGTGTAAAAACTTATTTTTAGTCCATGGTATTTTGGTCCTTGGTACTTGGACCTATGGTTTTGGACCATGGTATCTCATCCGAAGTGTTGAACCTAGGTATTTGGACCCAGGTATTGGTTCTAAGTGGTTTTGGACCATGGTATTGAGTAAGGCTTAAGACTATAAAAGGGGGAGGAGATCATTAGGCAAATGCATTCACTCAAGCATTGAATATCTTATGAAGAGCAATATCTAGAATATTGGTCATTGGGTTATGGTGCATAGCTGGATCTGAATCAAGGAGGAACCTGAGCGCTAGGAGAAGGATAAGTTCTATTGAGGGGTCAAGATCTTAAGGCTTGAATAGTAGTATCTTTGTGCGATTTTGATCTGTTATATTTGGTGCATTACTTGATCTATAAATCTGATAATCTGGGTATAACTGATGTCTGAATATTTGAAAAGGGAAAATTGTCTTTTATAGATCTGTACGCAGGTTTGGCACAGTAATGGCACATATACACGCTGGTTCAATAATTCAAAACAGCGTATACGGTGGTTTGCCTTAATACAGAAACATATGCATGCAGGTTCTTCATCTTGAAGTAGCGTACGTCTCATAAAATATGTTTTAGCTACTTCTGTTTATTGTTGCAGTATTTTGGGTTCAGATTGGTGTCTGGTTACTGTTACTGGAAGTGATTTTTTGATTCAGTTTTGGTTGGTGCAAAGGGGATTAGTTGATGCAGATATATTTGATGTTTGATTGATGTTACTTATGGATCCAGTTTGCAAATTTATGAAACGTGGTCCCTGGAGGAAAAGAGAAGGTTGTAACCTTCTGTAGGTCAGCACCTACGTACTAGTACATCAGCTAGGAGGTTGTAGCTCCCTTCCAGGAGAAGCTGGAGAACAAGAGAAGGTTGTATCCTTCTGCAGGTAGAAGCCTGCGTACTGGTATAAGACTGCACCAGTACAAAAATATTGTAAAAGGAAGTTTCTTATTAACAAGAAGATAGAGAAGCATTGCAGCAGGTGGTTTTCACCCACATTGGGATTCCACCTTATATCTTGTGTTCATATGTATGATGATCTATTCTGTTTACTGCACCTGTTTACTATCCTTATGGTTAATGAAGTTCAAATGCACTGATTAAAGATCAAATAGATTAATTAAATCTTAAATTTACTGAATATACGCTAGTTGTTGTAGACACAGTTGCGTGTATATGTTGGTTTCCTTATCTGAAGTAGCGTATATCTAAGTTTGAAAAAGAAAAATTATTTGACTTGATAATACTGATTCACCGTCCCCCTCTCAGTATTATTTCCAACAGGAAGGAAATATTTGATATGGGGTGCCACCCATCCTATTATGCAGGAGGTCAAGACAATTGATTTAGACCTCTCCCTAGATCAAAAGTTAAGATGGATGTACACTCCCTAATGAAGCAACACATGTTCAAGGTCAAATTGTAGGTTTTTCCCTTGATCAAAAGTTACGATGGATGTACACTTGTAATATTCCCAGTAGAAATTTTACAATGATAACAAAGACACACACAAATAAATAACACAAAAAATTTCAGAAATGCATACACATAAACCATAAATTTCTACAAACCCCCAAACTGGCCAAATTTTATTAATATTATATGTTGTGGTACAAATTAGTTGGACAAATTTCAACTCGGCTTGTACAGGGCACGCTACAAGCACCAGGTGATGAGTATGAGAAAGCCAAATGACTGCAATAATCATCACCTCCAAAAAACTTTACTGCTACTCCAAAACTACATTGCTGCCTAACGTCTCCCCCTGATTTTCCCACTCTAGAGTGCCCAAAAAATACTATAAAGTTAGGAGAGTGATCCTTGCCCAAAACCTAGAGAAACCTAGAAAGGGTTTCCCTTAGTTCCAACTTTCAAAATTTGACCCTTAACAGCTTGGCCCTCCACCAAATTTGAATTATGTTACTGTGGCTACTGCTATCAATTTCTTCTCTCCAAACCCTAGAAATCCTCTTCAAATTTCCCTCCCAATGATTTCCCTTCACCCCAGCTCCAAACTCCCCTAGATGATGTTGCCCCAAAAGAGTCTCATTCCAATGACAGCGCAGTCATGGAGGAGATGATGCAATCCTGTGTATGATAAAGTGAGAGTTGCTTGTAGGTTGGTCCTCTTGGTTGTAGCTACCCTCCACACTTACGAAAATGATAAAAGAACACTCCTGTAGCTTCTTCGGTCAATTCCCCAACAACCAGTGAATCCTCCCTCTGTATAATGGTGGCTCCCAGACTGCATGCTCTACTCTAGAAATGTGTGGGACCTGTAGCTGATGTCTCTTCTAGTCCCAGTGATGAAGAAAAGCCTTCTTAAGGTGGCACTCGAAGTCCATCGAAGAAAGGTTGATCTTCTCTCCTTCGGAATCTCTTGCGCTAAACAATAAAATATTAGCTCAGCTGAATAGCTAAGGAAAATTTGATTTTCAAATAGACAAAAGACCCCTTTCTCTCCCTCATTCCTTCCTTTTATAATTTTTGGCCATGCATTCCTTGTGGGTCCCTCCACCAATCAATTTTCCTCAAGGAATTCAAATTATTTCTTCCCCAAGTGTGTACTTTACATGGGCCCCATATTCCATTATCAATTTAATCTTTAATTTTCGCTAATGTTGGTGGCCTCCAGCTCTCCAAAATTTAAATGGGGAATCCCTCCACCCACTTTTCCTAAGTTTACATGAGAAAATATTTCCCAACACCCAATTAAAAAATAGAAATTCATCTTAGAAAAATTAATTTAATTGGGGACATTACAGTCCTCCCCACCAAAAATTGCTTGTCCTCAACCAATGCCTGAACAAGCACCCTGTCGATCAACTGACCCCAACAGACTCTGCACATAATACCGGGGTCCCAAATGTACCACTCAGCCATCCCTAATCTCTGACTCATCCTTCCAGGATCCCATGTCATCCTGATCAGCATGAGGCATCCCTTGCTCCACTTTTTGTCCAACTTATCATAGACGTCAGACGTCCTGTGCATACCACCACTAAGTAGAGCATCATGGTAGTATAAAACCCTGATCATCTCCTTGTGAAACTGCTCTATCGAATAGTCTCTCTTGTGCACTTTAGGAGTATACCCCTGAAGACATAATCCAATCCTTGTGGGATGGAATCCTCGCCTGCCTACGCTTCCCCTGATCTCCTCCTGTTGATCACCCTGACACACAGGTGAAGTCCACCACACCACCAAGAAGTCACTAAAACCCAATGGAAGATATGGATGACCTTCCCCTATAGAAACCTGCTCACCTCCACGGGTAGTTCAACTTCTAAGCCATGCCAGGCCAAAATCGCAAGCTACTCCAAAAGGGGTGCCACCATGATGTCGTTGTGCCACTTTGATCATGACGATTTTCCCATCACACGCAAGTTGTATCCCCATCTCCTTGGAACTGATGGAAAAATATCTATGGAGTCCCAATGCATATGGCCCAAGAATCCCCACGATGTCATGACCTACCCATCCAACGCTCACTCTTATTTGTAGCAGCAACAAGGAAAACCAAACTTGTCATGCGACAAAGACCTCGACACTCCCTCGCATGTCAAACCAAGTGGGAGTTGGGTCATATTCTGTCCTCCTCCCACTCATCATGAAAGAAAGTTTCCAATCAACCAACTAGATCCTTGGATCCCATAGCTAGAATGGTTGCGACACAGTCCTGACAGCTGCTAGCGCCAACCCGTACCACATCTCAAGCTCCTGCGTGCAATCGATATATGGCTTCCTTACATCACGAACCAATTTGGTGCATATGAACCTGCCATGTGTTGGCCATACCACACAGTGGGATCTATCATGTTGCCTCCTGAAAGTGCTCCCAAACACTGTCTAGAGTCTAAACATCCCCTTACATGCAAGGTCCACAAACTATTGTGGATTCTCCTGAGACACCTCAGAATGTCTCACCCAAAGGGGGTCATGCCTCTCCCTTAGTGTGGGCTCAAGTGTTGTGCAAGGTTTATCTCTACAGAAGATTGGACTACCCCTAAGATTTCATCCACCAACCTACACCTTGCCCATATGCCACAGCTGGAAATCCTCTCTCTTGATGCACCATGCCCTGTCCAACTGTCTCAGATGAACCTCCTAGGTTTTGTTGCTCGCAATGAGAGAATCAAGAAATGGTATCAAAGTCCCCGACATCAATGTGCAATGTTGGTAAGTGATAAAGGGAAGCTCACGGTCGACCTATTATCAACTCGCTTTCCAAATTTGAGTGTGCCAAACCCAATGGATTTATTGATGCCCTCGTCAGTAGATCTCTCTGGTGAAAACACCTCAATAAACTATTATGCATCATCATGCTCTGCTGCACACAAATACACACCCCAACACTCCACTACATAGCCCTGAACTCTGTGGCACAACTTCATGCACCACTGGATATCAATGCTCAGTGCCATGCCACCATGTACCATAGGCCATCCCATATGTGCCCATGCATCCGCCACTCTGCTAGTACACCCACCATGATGTGATCTACACCTCCTCATCTGCCCAGGTACACCTATGTGGCTCAACTCCTCACATGCAATCGGGACTAACGCTACCATGTCGAACCTCAGTAGCTCTAGTGCCCAATACATCAATGAGAAAGCATTGTCTCCATATGATGCCCTGTCTGATGGCCTGATGATGCCACCTCCTCCTACTAACTCTTGCCAGAGTATTCTAACCATCCTACGATCCCATGTCAACCCAACATGCCATGACAACTCATGAAATATGCCTGCTCCTCTGCCAATCCATCTTGTCACTAGTGTTGTCAGGAACTTTGAAGGGGATATGAAAAGGTGTGCGTAGCCAACCACTCAGTCCATCATGTAGCCGCTACCACGACCTACTGACTCAGTGATGTGATTGAGAATCCCACCTGGATCCTAACAAGAGTCTGGCCCTTGAGCTCCTCTAGTAATCCATAGCCTCCGCTGAGTTGTGGCCATGGATGCATCTAAACTCCTATCCATCTCCACTAGATATTAACTCAATATATCTCGCCATCCAACCCCAAGGGAAGGATTGAGAGCATAAACTCATGTACATGGAACTAACACTCTATCCTCCCAAGGATTTACCCTGCAACTCATGTCGTCTCATCTCACCATCCTATTCAACACATAAAAGATGTCGAGGTGACCCTGCCTCTCCCTCTCCAATGTGTAGTGGTAACCTACTAGTTCTACTAGCCTGTAAAGTCTGAGTAGGGTTGTCCCATCGTTCTAATATGCACTCTAACTGAACCATTAGGGAACCCAACTATTCCCCAACGCAAGTCAGTTTGGCCACTGACTCAGCACAAATTGCTCTCATGCCCTCGAACTCCTTGTTCTACTATAGAATGGCCTCTCACACTATCGTGGTTGTCTTTCTCAATGCTAGAAGGCTAGCCTGGAACTGATGAAATTGTGGAGGGTGATTATCCTCTTTAAAATCAGTCACTGCTCTAGACCCCTCCATCTCTTCTGGTACCTCCTCAGTGACAAGTGTGCCTCCAAGCACCTCATCAACCTATTGTGGGCAACCATCATCTAGAAACTAGGTCATAGCACTCGGTACCTCATCAACTATTGGCATATCATTAATGGATGGCCCTGCGAGTGTATGTTCTACTCCATGAACTGAGGTGTCAGCTGGAGCCACCTGTTAGTGTTAGTCTTGTCACATTGCCATTAGTGATCAAAATATGCTCTTTTTCATTTCATAGTAGGAGTCCCATACTAATGATTTTGCATTCCATTAGGTCATGGATTCGCTGATGGTAGGGTTTACTTCAATTTTCCCTCATGATCTGTACTTGCTGATCCTCTTCTATATATTTCAGTCATGCCTCATGTTCCCTTTGCAATTCATTTCATTAGGTCTAAGTTAGGGTTTGGTCTCATTAGGTTTTAGGGTCCCGCCATGGTCAAATCCAATAATTACATGCCAATAATGATCAGCAAGGACATGAGGAGGCCAATAATGATTAACAAAGCCATAATTTATCATTTTGAAAGCCTAGAAAATAGGGTATTTTGTTTTTATCTCCATTAATGATGTAATTTTATGTTTTCATATGTAATATTGGTTCCCAAATGCTCCTAAACATCTTTTGATGTTGCCAAGCACCTACCACTGCAAAAAATCAGGTTATCATGAGCACAAATCCACCTACAAAAGCAAAAGAGAACAAGCACCAAACCCTAATTTCCACTCCCACTAAGCTAGGATTAGCTATGGGATCAGAGATATCTGAGCAGAGGAGGCACAAGGGATATCAAAAGGTATGAGGCCATTTCATATCATCAAACATCAGGTCTCCATCATTTGTCGAGAAGTCATTCCAAGGAACAAGCCACTCACCACACATAAGGGATGATTTTTCTTCAAACTGTGTTTCTGAGCAATAAAAGATGAATTTGAAACAAGTGAGAGAGGTTTTTGTTCATCATAGATCTAAGAAGAAAAACCTCCTTTAGTTTGTACACAGGCCTCATGGTTTTAGGGAAATGTCAAAAATACAGTTGCTACAAGAGAGTTGATGCACTTCCGGAGTGACATTGGAGAAATCAGAATTTCTCATAGCTAAGGTGACCAAATGACTTGCTTGATGAGTAAAATGATAACCAGACAAACATATATTTCCAATGAGCTATCATGAGCTCAATTTGGAGTTTAGGAAGACCTACGAACATTGACTGAAACAACACTCTGCATTTTGGCAGCCTCATTCTGCACATTTTGAACAGTCTTGGGAGATTGGACTTTTGCTAGGGAAAATGAATTCCAAATTGAAAAGTTCAAGATTTTCTGGAAATTAGACTTGACAAGCTTTCCAACGAGCTATCCCACACCCAATTTGAACATTGGGAAGGCAATCAAAAGTTGTCCTAAAGTGGCGTTGCGCTTAGGGAAGGAGGTGCTGCGCTTAGGGCAAAGCACTTTGCATAGGGAGTTTTTGGCCAATGTATTTTTGAATGGGCACTGCACTTAGGGCACGGCGCTACGCATCTGGGTAGGAGCGCTAATCTTAGAGCAGACAACCATCCCATCACTCCAAACTTTAAATTTTCGCCCAAATTGCCTCAAATCTCGTATTTGCAAGTAAGTACATGCTCTTATACAGTGTTTAGATTGAAAACTTCATGTTGTAGACCACTCCTCCATTCTCATTATTAAAACCTAATCCTCTGCCATTAAAACCCTAATCACTTGGTCCATTTCACTGTCTAGCTTCATAACTAAACCCTTTCATTCATCACTCCCTCCATACTCATCTACTTTTCATCACCTATCTTTCATTTCCATAACCCTCCCTTCACTCTCATAGTCTATGCTCTATTTATAACTACATACATTCACTTACAAGCCCTAGAGCATACCAATCATCCCATTTACATTGTCCCATCTACACTGTCAACATTTGTGAAACTAAATAGCTAGTTCAATGGATAGAGGAAGTGATTTTGATTATGATGAGGAGACAGCAAGTGATAGTTCAGTGGAAAGACATAGGAAGCAGAGAAAGCCTCATAAGGGAGGCAAAATCATAAGAGAAGAGCCTAATAATTTAAGAGAATTGCAAGCCTGTCCACTAGCAGTTTCATGTTTTAGGCACCTTGGATGTTATGAATTTTGTGAACTAGTGGAAAGGGTCCAATTTCATCATGAGCTTGCTAAACTTTTTGCGGCTCACTTGCATAACTATGAAGTGACACTGGCTAGAGTAACTTTCACAATATCACCATCTATTATTTCAAAGGGCCAACAGAGATAACCAAATGATGAGGCACATGGTCTATCACTACCGGGCATGGAACAAGATTTGCAACATGAGAATGAAGAGGATGAAAGCTAGGTTGAGGAGAGCCTTAGAGGGCAAGAAAGAGAAAGATAGACTCAAAATGTTGGCTAAAGCCTCTTTGGCCAACCAAAGCACTTGATGGTGGTGCTCCATGCCAAATTTGGGCAAAATTTGAGAAATTTTTGTATTTTTGAAATTTTGAAATTCACAAAACAGAAAATTTGTCCAGAAGCGCAACGCCAACAGTGCTGCGCTTTTTCCTGTGGCATCCATTGGAGAAAAAGTTGACATTTTTGGATTCAGAATGATGAGGACATGCATCGTGGAAATTTTCATAAGCTTTGGAGCAGATCTGGTTCACCAAAAGGTCCAAAAACTACCAAAAAATGACCTTTCTACCTCTTTTTGGACACACAGAAGCAGTCTTGGGAGATTCAAGTTTTGAGGGGGAAAATGACCTCCAAATTCAAAAATTCCAGGTGTTCCAGAAACTAGACTTGAATACCTTTCCAATGAGCTATCATGGGCTCAAGTTTTCTAAGGGGAAGGCCTCTACAATCAGGTGGAAAGCGGCGATGTGCTTAGGACTAGTGGCGCTGCGCTTAGGGCCATTTTGCTCAGGGAACTAAAATTCACTTGTTTTGACTATGAATTTGATTTCTCTCTCCTCATGGATGATTTCACTGATGTAGTTGATGACATGGCATGTAAATGTAAAGGTAAAATAGTATTAGAGGCTATATTCATTAGTTAGAGGTGGTTTTGAGGCAAATGAATCATTTTCCCCTCTTTTAGAGGCAAGTTGTTTGACTGCCTATATTCTAGTTCTTTGTTGGGAAATGGTTGAAACAGCCCCTCTTCTCATGGATTTGATCCTTGAAGGTCAGGATGAGTAGTTTAGATGTCTATATTATGTGTTTTCTTGGTCATTTGGTGGGGTTGGACTCACTTGGATGCTCAGAGCTTGATTGTACACCATTGTAAGCAGTTTGGCAAGGAAATTAATAGGAATTGCAACTATTTTTATGGGATCCATGTGGTATGGTGCTTTTGCATAGTTTCTTCTTTTGTTATCAGTTGTTTACATGTGTTATGTATGCCATCATCTATTTCACTGCTTCTAATTGAATGATATCAAGATAGATAGGTAGAATCCATTGTTTGCAGTGCTCTACCTTGGGAAATCATTCAGTATTCTATGTTTTCTGCTATTTGAGAAGGACCCATGACTATCACATGCCCTCCTCAGCTCCTCACTGGTCTTAGACACCCCACCTCACTAAATTTCAAGTGCTAAAGCCGATACCAACCTTGCCCCATAGAACACTCTGCATTTTTGACCTAATTTCCCAGACCCTACTAGCAAGCTCTATCTGATCCAGCAAACATCATAAAATCAATCAAAACTTTCTGAGCTACTATACCTAGCCTAAAATCCCTATCTAATCCAATCATCTTGACTGAGATCCATAAGGAGAGAGCCCTCTCCCAACCTAGTAGGGCTAGCTACTAGGTTAAGCATGGTTTGTGGTTACCCTAGAATTGCCTTCCTTCAGCCTGAGGTCAATCTAGGTGATAACATAGTGGCGACCATACTGGGGAAAAGTAGTTTTATGTTCCTCAGCAAAATGTATCAAGTTTAAATCTGATTGTTGATGGTGGACAACGATCAGACACCGGAAGGCTGAAATCATTCACCTGGCGACTCTAAATCAGTTTTGAGATCAGATCCAAGGACTCCACTGGAGGATGAACCCGACCAGCAAAAACATGAAAGGTTAATATGGAAAGATCAAGTATTCAAGTTGGAATTTCATCCAAGACATTATGTTATTTGTTATAAATTATTTCTTCTCTTTTCTCTAGAATGTCAAGAAGGCTTTACAAAGTATATTGTATTTGAGAAAATATCCTAGACCTGCATTTGATTTTGTCCCTTTGAAGATTGTGAATACAAAATGTTTGCATGCCTTCGATCTTGATCAAGGCCTTTCTTCTGAATCTTGTGATGACCGTCTTCAAACTAATGAGCCTCAAGAGACCAAGACTGATTCTACACCTTTTGTACATATTCCTATACCTTGTAAAATTCCAGATAGATACAAGCCTCTAATTTTACCTCCTATATCCCATTCCTTCCCTGAAAATCATTACCTATATCTACCAATATTTGATGGTGAATGTGGCAACATCTCTGCTGAGAGACATGTGCTGAATTTTGAGTCTTTCCTTGACCTTTTTGAAGTTAATGAAGAGGATGTCAGTATTAGGCTTTTTTCTCTTTCTTTGCAAGGCAAAGTCAAGAGTTGGTTCAAAAACCTGCCTGATGCGAGCATCTCAGATTTCCAACAATTCATCAAAGTTTTCCTCGACAAGTGGGTGGTCAGACAGAACCCTTTCTTGATTCTAGAAGAATATAACCAATTGAAAAGACTGCCAGGGGAGATAGTACAATAGTTTTCTACCAGATTTAACTAAGTTTATTGTTCAATGCCTATTACTATAAGACCTCCTCCTGGATTTTCTCTCTTACACTACCTGGATGCCTTTGACCTGGAAATGGAGTTTCAGCTGAGAGAAAGGAACCTTACAACACTTGAAGAGATGCAGAATAGTGCAGTAGATGTAGAGGATAATTTTTTGATCATAAGGGCAAAGTTGAAGGAAGAAGTGATGAAGAACATAGATCCTGAGGAATTAACATCTTTAGAGGTAAAGCTCGACATTTTGGTAAGTGCAATGGAAGAGATGATGCAAAAGATCACCACAAGGAATGAGTATGATGTTCAAGACCATGGCTCGCTGATTGAAGAAGAACAAGTGGCTGATCCAAAACATTTTCTTTCTTATCCTAGTTGTCATAGATCTGATAATGATTGTTTTATAGATCATCTCGGAGAAGAGATATCTATTGATATGACATGTATGCTTGATGATGTGTTTTATATTGATTATTTGCCTAAGTTTTATTAGTATGATGGTGATTATGTTCTCCAAACAGAAGCTAGTCTTGCAGACAAATCAACAACTGGTTTATGGAAGGAGGAAGTTCACTTTCAGCAGTTTGAATACAGTGATCAGTTGTTGCATATCAGCTATGGAAGTGAGGAGGAAAGTGTAGCAAATTTTGAAGTAAGTGAAGGATATTTTCCTTTTTGTTTTAATTTGTTTCAGTTCATCAGAGACAACTTTTGTGCAATCAGAAATCAACTGTAGATAAGTTTTGATCTGGACCATCTAGAGGGCAATGAAATCCTTGTTCAATACTTCTCATATCTAGATTTGCAGCCCCCGAATGCCATTGATTGTCAAATTGCAAATGAAGACTTGGAAGCTGGAACATATGATCAAATGATGCAAGTTGATTCTGTACCATTATGTTTTGAATCATTTCAGTTTTTGAAGGGAATTTCGCATAGTATATCTTCAAATGAGCAGCCTGTAGAAAATCATGCAATCTCATTGGAACTAATAGAAAATGGGTTGCAATAGTCTTTTCAAGTTTTTAATGATCCAATAGCTGATGTGTTGGATGATGTCTGCAGTCAAATTCCTTCTCCATTAGCTAACTATGAGCTTGAAAAAAGTATTGATACAAACTTGATCCGACAGCCGGTTTCTTTGTCATTTTCAACAGGAGTCTCATCACAAAGCTTAGATGAAAGTTTGCATTCATGGTATGAGGAGAAGCAAAGTAATCCAATGGATGAGCTAAGTCCCAGTGCACATAAACTTCAAGATCCTTATGCAGTATTTTCGGAGTCAGATATAGAATCCATATTATTCAATCTGGGAAAATTTGGATCTATTTACAAGTTTTCATGGGAGTTGCATTTCAGTAGTTCTCTCTTCTTTCTCATAAACAAGCACTTGTGGAGAATTCAAATAGCAGCCAGAATTCTTACTTGGTTGCATTGGTTATTTCATTTCACTTGATCAGGTGATGAATGGAACAGTTAGAGTAGGTTTTATTGAATAAGCTCCATTATGAGAATATTTTCCAGTTTGTTAGTTGTGTATTAGTATTGAGTCAGTTTCAAGTCAGTTGGTGTCTTTGAGTCATCAATATTCAGTCATGTATTTTAGATTGAGTTTTTCTTACTCCATGCCCAATGGATAAGGCTACTAGGTCTACGGTGTTCTTGGCACCTCCAAGGAGCTACCATCCGCATTGGAGCCAATGTTAGTGTCAGTGTTGTCACACTGCCATCAGTGATCAAAATCTGTTCTTTTTCATTTCATAGTAGGAGTCCCATACTGATGAGTTTGCATTCCATTAGGTCATGGATTCACTTTTGGTAGGGTTTACTTCAATTTTCCCTCATGATCTGTACTTGCTGATCCTCTTCCATATATTTCAATCATGGCTCATGTTCCCTTTGCAATTCATTTCATTAGGTTTTAGGGTCCCACCATGGTCAAATCCAATAATTACATGCCAATAATGATCAGCAAGGACATGAGGAGGCCAATAATGATTGGCGAAGCCATAATTTATCATTTTGAAAGCCTAATGTAGTTCTCACCTCAAAACCTTTTTTAGATGAAAACAGGGTATTTTGTTTTTATCTCCATTAATGATGTAATTTTATGTTTTCATATGTAATATTGGTTCCCAGCTTCTCCTAAAAATCTTGTGATGTTGCCAAGCACCTGCCACTGCAACAAATTAGGTTATCATGAGCACAAATCCACTAGCAAAAGCAAAAGAGAACAAGCAAAAAAACCCTAATTTTCTCTCCCACTGAGCTACGTTTGGCTATGGGATCAGAGATATCTGAGCAGAGGAGGCATAAGGGATATTAGAAGGTATGAGGCCATTTCATATCATCAAACATCAGGTCTCCATCATTTTTCGAGAAGTCATTCCAAGGAACAAGCCATTCACCACACATAAGGGACGGTTTTTCTTCAAACTGTGTTTCTGAGAAAGAAAAGATGAATTTGACAAAAGTGAGAGAGGTTTTTGTTCATCATAAACCCAAGAAGAAAAACCTCCTTCAGTTTGTACACAGGTCTCATGGTTTTAGAGAAATGTCAGAAATACAGTTGCTACAAGAGAGTTGATTCACTTCTGGAGTGACTTTGGGGAAATCAAAATTTCTCCTAGCCAAAGTCACCAAATGACTTGGTTGATGAGTCCAATGATAACTAGACACAAAGAGATTTTCAATGAGCTATCATGAGCTCAATTTGGAGTTCAAGAAGATCTCCAAACATTGATTGAAACAACACTCTGCATTTTGGCAGCCTCATTCTACACATTTTGACTAGTCTTGGGAGATTGGACTTTTGACAGGGAAAATGAACTCCAAATTGAAAAATTCAAGATTTTCTGGAAATTAGACTCGACAAGCTTTTCAATGAGCTATCCCACACCCAATTTGAACATCGAGAAGGCAGTCAACAGTTGTCTTAAAGTGGTGTTGTGCTTAGGGAAGGAGGCGTTGCGCTTAAGGCAAGGCGCTGCGCGTAGGGAGTTTTTTGCCAGTGTATTTTTGAACGGGTGCTGTGCTTAGGGCACAGTGCTGCGCATCTGGGCAGGAGAGCTACTCTTAGAGCAGACAACCATCCCATCACTCCAGACTTCAAATTTTGCCCAAATTGCCTCCAATCTCGTATTTGCAAGTAAGTACCTGCTCTTATACAGTTTTTAGATTGCAAACTTCATGTTGTAGACCTCTCCTCCATTCTCATTATTAAACCCTAATCCTCTTCCATTAAAACCCTAATCACTTGGTCCATTTCACTGTCTAGCTTCATAACTAAACCCTTTCATTCATCATTCCCTCCATACTCATCTACTTTTCATCACCTATCTTTCATTTCCATAACCCTCCCTTCACTCTCATAGCCTATGCTCTATTTATAACTACATACATTCACTTACAAACCCTAGAGCATACCCATCATCCCATTTACATTGTCCCATCTACACTGTCAACATTTGTGCAACTAAATAGCTAGTTCAATGGATAGAGGAAGTGATTTTGATTATGATGAGGAGACAGCAAGTGATAGTTCAATAGAGAGACACAGGAAGCAGAGAAAGCCTCATAAGGGAGGCAAAATCATAAGAGAAGAGCCCAATAATTTAAGATATTTGTAAGCCTTTCCACTAGCAGTTTCATGTTTTAGGCACCTTGGATGTTATGAATTTTGTGAACTAGTGGAGAGGGTCCAGTTTCATCATGAGCTTGCTAGACGTTTTGCGGCTCACTTGCATAACTATGAAGTGACATTGGCTATAGTAACTTTCACAATATCACCATCTATTATTTCAAAGGGCCAACAGAGATAACCAAATGATCAACAGAGATAACCAAATGATGAGGCACATGGCCTATCACTACAGGACACAAAACAAAATTTGCAACATGAGAATGAAGAGGATGAAAGCTAGGTTGAGGAGAGCTTTAGAGGGCAAGAAAGAGAAAGATAGACTCAAAATGTTGGTTGAAGCCTCTTTGGCCAACCAAAGCACTTGATGGTGGTGCTCCATGCCAAATTTGGGCAAATTTTGAGAAGTTTTTGTATTTTTGAAATTTTGAAATTCACAACACAGAAAATTTGTCCAGACACTTTTTCCTGGGGCATCCATTGGAGAAAAAGTTGACATTTTTGGATTCAAAATGATGAGGCCATGCACCTTGGAAAATTTCAGAATTTTTTGAGTAGATGTGGTTCACCAAAAGGTCAAAAAAACTACCAAAAAATGACCTTTCTGCCTCTTTCTGGACACACAGAAGCAGTCTTGGGAGATTCAAGTTTTGAGGGGGAAAATGACCTCCAAATTCCAAAATTCTAGGTGTTACATAAACTAGACTTGAAGACCTTTCCAATGAGCTATCATGGGATCAATTTGGCTAAGGGGAAGGCCTCCCAAATCAGGTGGAAAGTGGTGCTGCGCTCAGGACCAGTGGTGCTGCGCTTAGGGCCATTTTGCTCAGGGAACTAAAATTCGCTTGTTTTGACTGTGAATTTGATTTCTCTCTCCTAATGGATGATTTCGCTGATGTAATTGATGACATGGCATGTAAATGTAATGGTAAAATAGTGTCAGAGGGTAGATTCAGTAGTTAGAGGTGTTTTTGAGGCAAATGAATTAGTTTCCCCTCTTTTAGAGGCAAGTTGTTTAACTGCCTATATTCTAGTTCTTTGTTGGGAAATGGTTGAAACAGCCCCTCTTCTCATGGATTCGACCAGTGAAGGTCACGATGAGTAGTTTAGATTTCTATATTATGTGTTTTCTTGGTCATTTGGTGGGGTTGGACTCACTTGGATGCTCAGAGCTTGATTGTACACCATTGTAAGCAATTTGGCAAAGAAATTAATAGGAATTGCAACGATTTTTATGGGATCGATGTGGTATGGTGCTTTTGCAAAGTTTCTTCTTTTTTTATCAGTTGTTTACATGTGTTATGTATGCCATCATCTATTTCACTATTTCTAATTGAATGATATCAAGATAGATAGGTAGAATCCATTGTCTACAGTGCTCTACCTTGGGAAATCATTCAGTATTCTATGTTTTCTACTGTTTGAGAAGGACCCATGACTGTCACATGCCCTCCTCAGCACCTCACTGGCCTTAGACACCCCACCTCACTAGATTTCAAGTGCTAAAGTCTATACCTAGCTTTCCCCATAGAACACCCTGCATTTCTGACCTAATTTCCTAGACCCTACTGCCAAGGTCCATCTGATCCAGCAAACATCATCAAATCAATCAAAACTTTCTGAGCTACTATACCTAGCCTAAAATCCCTATCTGATCCAGTCATCTTGACTGATATCCATAAGGAGAGAGCCCTCTCTTGACCTAGTAGGGCTAGCTACTAGGTTAAGCATGGTTTGTGGTTACCCTGGAATTTCCTTCCTTCAACCTGAGGTCAATCTAGGTGATAACACCACCAAAGAGGCCTCCAACAATGGTGATTCCTGTGCCACACTGGGTATATCGATGTGACCCTCACCATCCTGTGTGTCCTTGTGCTCAACCTCCTCCTCGAGCTTTTGACATCTAAAGCCCGATCTCCACCAGTAGAAAGGCGTCCTGGTCTCATCCTCTATCTTTCCTCATCCTATCCACTCCCTTTTAGGGGGTCTTGCGTCCTTTCGGTCAAATCTCTCCATGAGCCTTTGTGTGAACGCTTTATAGGATGTGATACGTACATTACCCAAAGGGATCAACCCTTAGTACCACCATTCCATAGCATCTCCATCCAAGTGCAAAGTGGCATGTCTAATAGTGTCTGCCTCCATCATGGGGTTTAGCCAGAAATATGTGTCCAATTCTTGTACCCATTTTCTGACAGAACTCCTAGTTGAACCATCAAAGTGGGTGAGGTTCATTTTTCCCTCAATGATACTCACTCTCCCTTGAGCCATGGGTTTGTCTATAGTTCACGCATCACAGTGCATACACGCCCAAATCTTCCATGATCTTGTCGGATACTCCACAACTGGCCAAGATCATGCTTTGATACCATTGTAATATTCTTAGTATAAATTTTACAATGATAACAAAGACATGCACACATAAATAACACATAAAATTTCAGAATTTCATACACAAACCATAAATTTCTACAAATCCCCTAACTGGTCAAATTTTATTAATAATATATGTTGTGGTACAAATTAGTTGGATAAATTGCACCTAGGCTTGCACAAGGCAAGCTACAAGCACCATGTGATGAGTACGAGAAAACCAAACGACTGCAATAATCAACACCTCCAGAAAATTGTGTTGTTGCTCCAAAATTGCATTGTTTCCGAACTTTTCCCCCTGATTTTCCCTCTTTATGGTGCCCAAAAAATTCTGTAAAATTAGGTGAATGCTCCTTGCCCAAAACCCAGAAAAACCCAGAAAGGGTTTTCCTTAGTTCCAACATTCAAAATTTGACCCTTCACAGCTTGGCCCTCCACCAAATTCGAATTTTGTTACTGGGGCTACTCCTGTCAATATCTTCTCTCCAAACTCGAGTAATCCTCCTCAAATTTTCCTCCCAATGATTTTCCTGCACCCCAACTCCCAACTCCCCTAGATGATGTTGCCCCAAAAGAGTCTCCCTCCAATGACAGTGTAGTCATAGAGGAGATGATGCAATCCTATGTATGATAAAGTAAGAGTTGCCTGTAGGTTGGTCCTCTTGGCTGTAGCTTCCCTCCACACTTATGAAAATTGTCAAAGAACACTCCTTTAGCTTCTTTGGTCAATTCCCCAACAACCCAGCTCCACAAACAATTAGTAAATCCTCCATCTGTGTAGTGGTGGCTTCCAGACTACGTGCTCTACTCCAGAAATGCATGGGACCTGTAGTTGATGTCTCTTCCAGTCTCCATGAGGAAGGAAAGCCTTCCTAGGGTGACACTCATATTCCACCAAAGAAAGGTCGAGCTTCTCTCCTTGGGAAGCTCTTGTGCTAAACATCACAATATTGGCTCAGTTGAACAACCAAGGAAAATTCGATTTTCAAATAGACAAAAGACCCCTATTTCTCCCTCATTCCTTCCTTTTATAATTGTTGGCCATGCATTCCTTGTGGGTCCCTCCACCAATTTTATTTTCCTCAAGTAATTCAAATTATTTCTTCCCCAAGTGTGTACTTTATGTGGGCCCCATATTCCAGTATTAATTTAATCTTTCATTTTCTCTAATGTTGGTGGCCTCCATCTCTCCAAAAATTAAGGGGGGACTCCCTCCACCCACTTTTCCTAAGTTTACATGCCAAAATATTTCCCAACACCCAATTGAAAAATATAAATTCATCTTAGCAAAATCAATTTAATTGGGGACATTACAACACTCCCTAATGGCACAACACACATTCAAGGTCAAAATAGGGAAATCCTCATGTTTAAAGAGCTAAATTCTTAATATGCCCTTTATTGGATCTGCACTTGGGCCAAAACTTACACAGGATTTAGTTGAAAGAACAATGAAGTGTCTTGACACTTTTTCTCTAGCAACAAGTATTGTTGTGGGTAAGACAAAAGTGCTCACAATTGGTCAAGATGGATTTCCAGATTGACTTCATATGATGTGTCGCTAGTTGATTAGTGGAGATGGATGCTATGTATATTTCAAAGTGAAATATATTAAATGTCCAATAGATATCTTTAAATAATTGGAAACTTAGCATAGTTAATAGAAGCCTGACAATAGAAGATGTAATTCTATTGTTCTTGCCTTTACCCCATCCATGGTTGGCTAAAGAAAACTAGATGATTTTTGGGGAGTTTCCATTAGGAAAACTTAGCATGGATGAAAGGGGTTCTTGATTATAAACTTGTAACTAATATTTGAGTTATGTAATAGTCCATGTAGTTTAAAAAATATATGATCCATTGTAGGGGATTGCCCTTGGCAGATTCTTATTTCATACCATATTAGAAATGTTGATCATGTGTGCAATATCAAAGGGCCTTTTAAGACCAATGATGAAATGGGAGGATCTAGAGATTTCAAGCACATAGGTTTAGTTATTCTCAAAATCATTTGGCGGGCATGAGGAAATTATCCAAGTCATATTGGGAATTCAATATGCCAATACATGACTTAGATTTTGGTAGGGATATTCATCTATACATTTCCCTTTACGAGTACCCAATCCATGGTCATCACCATGGTTCCATATGCCCTAGATGATCCCCCTTTATCATTCAGGAACCCATGATTTTCCAAACCCCTAGAGGGAAATGATCCGCCCTACCTAAAAGGGGGTAATCACTATTATATCTTACACATCATTCTCTTGTCCTTTGAGCCCTAAGCTATTAATTAAATAAAATTCACAAAAGGGAAAAGGCACATAAAGAAAGGTGGAAAAATAAAGGTCGGGGCACCTCATGTACCAATATTGCTCCCTCCTACACATTACATACCAAGGTGTGGGATTCCCATTATCTAGCTAACCCTATGCCCCAATATGTGGCCTAAGATTGCCCCTCTCATTCCCTACTCCATTCCACTTATTTATCACATGCCACCCCCATTTCAGGGATGTACCTTGGACATACTATCCCCTTTAAGGGATGAAACCACCGGTAAAGGTACTTGGTTAACCCCTTTGGAGCTTAGAGACACTATCACACACCAAAGACTGCTACAGAAGGGCATGCCATTATGAAGTGCCAACTTTGTTATCCATGGTTTGTAAACTCTTTTACACGATTATTAATGACTGGTTGTACTGGAAACCTAGGGGACACATTAAATCTTATACAGGATTACAGGTGGTTTCCATTTGGGTTTGGTCTCCCTATATGGGATCCTAACCCCCAAAGGTATACATTGGCACATAAAGGGTGTGCATAGAGAGCCATTGGCCTCCACAACAACAAACAAAACTCCACAGATCTTTATCAATGCCCAGAGACTACTAGTGATTAACTTTTGGGATGATGGTTATATGCTTGGTACATTATGCCCAACAGCCCCCACAAGAGCCCCACACTCTTGGCAAGTGTCCCAGGACTTGTACGATGTTCATTCCACCACTGGGACCCTTGCAAAGGATCTATAGGCATCTATGATTCATATGGAGACCCATGGGGTCATTTATGTGCCCTCAGACCCACTCAGAGCACCACAGGTCTACTACTTGGACAACAAGGGGCCACCCCCTTTTCCATCATATTTCGAGGAATTTATTCATTAGTATGGTACTTCAGAACATTATTAAGCCTTTGGAGGGCCCTAGAACATGTACATGTTATTATTTGGCTCCTTGTGAGGCTTATTTTTCCACTTGTGAGCTAGTTTGGTGGACTTGTCACCCATAGGGGTGTTATTTGCATATTATTTTATCATTAGGGGCTATTGTAAGCCCATAGGATAATTCGAACTCCTTAGGAGGCCATATATTGATGTTAGATACATTCATTTGGATCATCACTAGACTTGGGATCTCTCTAATCATAGAGATTTTCATATTTTTTCCTTGGAGGATATTTCTGGAGATGGATGAATTTTGATGTATGGATTTGGGCTATTTTTCTTGTCTTGGATCTTTGTCTTGCAAACAAAATGCTAGTTGGATATAATCTATAATCTTGTAAGTAAATTTTATCATTGTTATTCTTATTGTTGCATACTGCTAAAATTACGGCTAGTTGCTGCATAATTGAAATGTGGATTAAGCATGTTTTAGCTAATTTAATGTATGGGCCAATGTTATATGAATGAAATGTCCTAGAGATTATTTGTCTCAATAAGCTTGCATCATTTTATTTGAAGTATATATGCTTAAAGTTCACTTTTTTTTTTCTTTCTCTCAACATTGGATGAAGCTGACTTTACGGGCCTCTTTGATTAAGAAACCAATTTCTTACCCATAATCATCCTTGACTCCATATCCCCAAGTGAATTAGGCACTAATCCCTAAAAAGGGTGGTCATATCCTTCACCTTTTTCACCTTTTACCACTCTTTCCTAGGTCTAGCCCTCAAAGGCCACCTAGGGCATCAATTTCCTGGGAAGTGACCCAAGTAAAAACTTTGATCTCCTATAGGCTACTGCATTATTGGGTCTCCTCCCTCTCCTCCAAATTTGAGGCATTTCTAATAGTGGAATCTTCGGGAATCCCAAGCCCTAGCTCTAGGATAGAATTTTTCCTAGGCATCCACAAGGCTAGACCTCAACAGGATCAATTCAACCTTCTAAAGTAAATATTCTTGTTTGATCCTTTCCCTTCAGCTTGTCCAGTATAGGAACATCATTGGTTGTTGCATTCCATCCTCGAACCTAGGTTGGGTCCACTTGGCCTCGTGTGGTCCCACTTCTCAATAAAGATTATTTGTCAAGGACCATTTGGGAATCCAAGTTTCCCAAGGATTATAGGGATTGAGAAGCTCGTCTATAAACCTATTTCTTCTCCCTCAACCCTCCAATCCTCACCCCTTAATCATGGAGGACCAAGTTCCTTACTTAAAGAGCAAGCAAGTTCCATTATGCACTCCATCCTTGGGAAAGGGTTTCTAGGGTCGCTTTCCACCTTCCCATTAACATATACTTTACATGTGATCCCTAAACTATTGGAACTCCTCCCATCGATGAAATTCTGTAAAGAGAAGGGAGACTTAGTTGTGGTGATAGTGGGCTCAGCCTTCAACATTGCCCTTAACCTAGAATTTTCCCTCTTAGGAACCCCTTTTAGGTCCCCTGTTGGTTTGAGTGCTGACAAATACACAATTAAAAATTCCAACAAAGTAATACCTTAAAAATCCTAGAAGATCATTTGATCTAGTGACAAGACGAGTCACCTCTTAAATCATATCTAGAACCTTTGATAGCCTTTGATTAGTATTGTCACTATGTGCATCCCTAATGAAATGTAGAATCTCCTCAAGTAGAACTGGCAACACTCTAGTAAAAATATCTCTAGCATTAGATTATGTTTGGGATTCATAGAATTGCATTACAATAACCAATTCATTTGCATCTGAGTGAAGAAACATGAACGATAGAGACTTGTGACACCATTCTAGCAGCAAAACTAGAAAAAATGTATTTAACTATGTTTTCAATTCATGCAAAGTAGCTAATACATGGAAATTATACTATTGTAAAACTACAATATTTGGAATGACTACAAGGACCATCTCAAGAACAAGATCTACACTTAATATACCCAAAATGACCTCTCCAAATTCACTTCTCATAACTAGGCATGTGACAATCTTTGCTTTCAAGTATTCAAACGACTCATCTCTAATTCCACCAAACTTGAAAATGATTGATCTGATTCCTCCCTTTTGTTTAAAAGTAGCATATTTATGTATTATCCTAGTAGATGTTGCTCTTACCCAACTATTTCAATTGTTAAGCTGATCAATCAATAAAGGGGGGTTGTTTCTAGCTCAATACATCATTGCTTACAAATCAACAACCTATAGCAAATATTTGAGGATAGTTTGATGTGTTTTTACACACTTGAAGAGGCCAAGCCACTAGTGAATAACTAATAACTTCCAATAAACTATACTCAACATTTAGAACAAATATGGTAACATGAAATATAGTAGCAGTCGTACATGCATCTGAGTGTTGAGTGATCAATTTTTCTACCTAAGGGAAGAAGA
This sequence comes from Pinus tabuliformis, assembly GCA_031772625.1. Taxonomy (NCBI): domain Eukaryota; kingdom Viridiplantae; phylum Streptophyta; class Pinopsida; order Pinales; family Pinaceae; genus Pinus; species Pinus tabuliformis. Next base: position 339,480,294 of record CM062820.1, read on the forward strand.
TATGACTTTCTCTTTGATCTATTTCAGTGTTCAAGTCTCACTTGCATCTCCAGCAGGAATTCAAACACATTTTTAAGATCTATCCATAAAGGAAGACAATTGATATGTTGGCCAAACATATGATTATAAGGCACTCACAATTTCAACAAATATTTTGAGGGTCATTACCCCTTTTCAGAGTTTGTTAGTCAATGGAGAGGACACCTTATATGAGAGGAAGTCAACTTGCACACATTTCCAAGATATTATGATGAGGATGTCCACTCATTGATAATTTTACTTCATCTTATCCTTTGTAGATTGTACTTCTACCTTGGGATTTTCCAAATGGAGCCTTATGCATTGACTATTGATGGAAATTTCTATTTATGATGCCACAAGTGCCACCTTATAGGAGAAAAGGCTGAGATAACAAAGTTTTGCTCAAGGAGAGACCTATAGTATCTTGGAGATATTCCACAACACCAAACTAAGAGGGCACCTACCATCAGTAGATAGAATTAGAGGCTGGAAGATAAGCACGAATTATGATAAGGAACAGACAAAGGTTTCCAACAAAGATTTCTAGGCTGAAAAGATGGTCTAGTTGCACACTTTTCCAGACATTTAATCCTGGTCTAACAACCCATTTTTCAAAGAACAAAAGCAGTTCTGTCAGCATGAATTTCAAGGAGAAATTTGTAGGTCAGTGGCACAGATTTCAAGGAAGGAAATTCTGAGCAGTGGAATTAATTTCAAGGGACATTGGTTTGTCAGTGGCATGAAGTTCATGGTGATGGTTTCAAGGACAGTGATTATTTTTTGAGCAGAGAAAGTTTGTCAGTGGCACACATTCCAAAGTAGCGATTCTTGGACAGTGAACGAGTTTAAAGGACAATGGCACGATTTTCTAGACAACAACAGGGAGAGATAAGTACTTTATGTGATGTAATTAATTCTCTGAGAAAAGAAAAATAAAATCCTCCATCAAACTGGCTTTCCCGTTTGGGGTTTTTCCAATGTCTGAGCTTGACCAAAAATTAGAGTCCAAAAATTTGTATATAAGTGAAAGAGTAATGGTAGCCTAATAGTGTTTCTTTTGAATTTGATATTCATGTTATATCAGCAATTAACCATGGGATTTGGGCACTAAACATGATGTGTAAAACAATCTAAAACCAGGTGGCTAGTGGGTACCATGGCTCTGTTGCTCTAAGCCTTTGTCTACTAAGAACACCGAATAAAAGGATGTGGTTGTCCAAGTAATGCCCGATAAAGCAGTGGCCCGTGGAAGATGGGAGGACCATTGCCTTCCTCATGAAAAATGCTAAGAACTATTGATCCAGGTACCAAAAAAGATGGAGATAGGGTTCTGATATCCATTAAAAAGGCGACATAACTATCCCTATATCTCGTAGTATATAAGACAACAAAAAACAAAATGTTCCATCTCATTCTCTTCTATATCAATTAGAAAAGCCTATTCTCTTGAGGAATCTATTGCTTAGCCTCCACCAAAGCCTATGTAACCCCACTTAAAACTAGACTAAAGATATCTTAGAGTGCATGCATCTAATGTCACAACAAGGGGATCAAACAAAGAGGACATGTCTCTAAGAAATGCATGGAAAGTCATCTTAGGCTTCAATCATCCTAGTGGTTCAAGCCAAGAGACCTAAATATATTATTGGTATATGCCATCTATGATGAACGTGTTCATAACATGTTTATTCAAAAAAAGATGTCTAAAAATATCCAAAGTATACCTGAAAATAAGGAAATAATCCATCATCCAAATAACCATAACAAGACATGAAAACTTTGAAAACCAAAAACTATGATCCCACCCCATAGATATAAAGAAAATCATAAAAAATATGAAAGTCCTTTCAACTTTCAAATCCACAACTCACAACTCCATATATATATCATAAGAAATATGAAAGTCCCTCTCAACTTTCAAATCCTCAACTCCATATATTAAGATCTATAATATTAGATGTTGATAAGGATGCGCTCTTTTTCACCTTCTGAGTAACGAAGTACCCAGAAATAAGAAAACAATTCAAAACTATTTTCAAAGACTACAAAAACATGACTTTCCACTTGCATATAATGCAGTCAAAGATGGGAAACACGTGCGACATGAATAAGAGCACTTCAATGGATGGACGTGGCCATAAAAGTGAAAGAAATTGAAATATCAGCCAAAAATACCTTAATGATGACAGCAATAATTGACATCTTTTTGTCAACTAAATGTTTCTTTTTACAAGTAAATTAAATACTTAATTTTGTCATCATTATCACTTTTATTGCAAAAACGGAATTACCATATTCATATCCCACACTTTTAAATAACAACAACAGTGGGGTAATTACATTGTAATTATTTATTTATTTATTTATTTTTAATTAATTGGGTCTCGCTGTATTTTACAGTTTAATAAAAGAAATGTTAGTATAATGTTAACAACAATAATTTATTTAAAAATTTAATTGAAAATAAAATATAGTAAAAATAATAAATCTATTTCATTTAATTATAAACAATTAAATATTTTTTTTGAAAAAAAAATCCATAATATATATATTATATTAAAATAAATTTATAATAATTCATATTTTATAACATATAACTAATTAATATATATATATATATATATATATATATATATATATATATATATATTCACAATTATTATATTTCAAAATTTCATATTTGAATTTAATTAATAAACATACCAAAAAAAAAAAAAAAATTTATTTTTTTAAAGTTATCTATTTATATATTTGTATAGTGAATATCTCATTGAAACATTAAATTTTATATATATACTATCAAGATTTTAATAAAATTAAAAATAAGAATATTTCTATGTATAGAGATGTGAAATTTATATAAATATAAATAATATTATTAAGAACTAGGTCCATATTAACTTTAGTTCAAGAAGTATCTAGAGAAATCACCTCTTTCTAGTTGTAAACATTTGCTCAAGTTTTGTGAGGCTTGCTAAGATAACTTGTAAAGCATCTCTAGCATGTCAGTCTAGGTTTCTGTCAGGAATTTCGTATGAGAAGATGGTTTGAACAAAGCATTTTCCACATGGTTGAAATAGGACATCTCCAACCAATAACATAATACCAACTTCAACTGAAGGTATGCATGCATTTATCGAAACATGCCACCACACAAGAAACAAAAACTATCTATTTGAGGGAGCAACAAACACTAGCATTGAATCATCGCTTGCCTGTGACAAGAAACCAAACATCTATGTGAACTAATGAATTGGATAAGCAACAATTGCATATATTGTCACTATATATGAAAACAATCGCATTCAATCATAGATCATAGTAATCCAATGTCTATTGCAATGAAAATTGTAAATCCCATTTCAAGGACATTTTCCGTGGTTGAATTTTGTAAATGGGCTAATTTTCCATGTTTTTTCCAAAAAACAAAAGATTTCCTAATTCCCATTTTCACTTAAAATAATTCACCCAAATTTTATACCATATAAATATTTTACCTTAGAAATTGCCAAAATTGTATGGAGGCTATATAAAACCATTAGAAATTTGGATAATTTCTCAAAAATATCGCTAAACATTTTATAGTTTGTATATTAAAACTAATAAAATTCACTAAAAATTCACACTTTAAATCAATTCTCATCTTTAAAAATTTCTTTACCCAATTCAATGATTTCTATCACTCTATTTTTGAAACAAGCTAATACCCTACTTACCCTACTCATATAAATATGTAAAGACACCCTCGTCCTTATAAAGGACGACAAATTGTTTTGTATTTTTAGAGTAAATTACATTGTTCTTTTGCATAATTTATTATATTTTTGTTTATTTATATATAAAAACTTGTTTCTATGCATGTTTGTTGTTTAAACGAACTTTTGTTGTTTAAACGAACTTGGTGACTCTCTCGATAGTGCATAGGCCAATTCTTGAGGGGCTCACTTGAGGTAAGGAGTTAGACCTATTGTTTGCACTTCATTTTTATATTTTATACATGCGGGCATTATATGATCCCTATCCCTATATAGAGATATATTAATAGTACTATATATAGATATTTTAGGGATCTTTTACCAGGATACTTAATTATTTTTTTTCTACTTGGATTTATATGGATGAGATGTCTCATTTTGGTAGTTTGTGTGATTTTTTTATTGAATATTTTGTGTACACTTAATTTGATTGTAGATTGAGGAATATTTAAAAAATTTAATAGATATGAATTAGTAAATTATTTAAATCTATTCATATCAATAAATTTATTTTAAAATTTATAATGCTCAAATAAATAAAATGATAAAATTTCAATATTTTATCAAAAATTATATTTCTAACAAAAATTCTACTTTTAATATAAAAACAGGTTTAATATGGTAAAGAGATATATATATATATATATTATAGAACAAATCTTTGTGATTAGCTTCTTCTTTAGTTAGTTTTTTTGTTTCAACTAATTATTTTAGTGTACTTTTTTCCACCTTTTTAAAAAAAATAGGCGCTATTTATCAAGATGGTGTTAATTTGGCAATTTTTTCACCAATCATAAACAGTGGGCGAAAAATAGCGCAAACTATTACACCCAACTTAACCTCTTCCTTAGCTCTTAATGTAGCTTCATGTATAGCTTCTTCTGTAACGTCATATTTTGCTTCTAGTTATGACATTGTTTTTAGTGTCTATTTTCGCTTTTTTTTTAGCTTCCTCTATAACGTCCTATTTTACTCCTCATGATGGCATTATATGTGATTTTTTTTGTCGGACTTTTGTAATTAATTTGGGAGAGGAGTGTACAATATGTATCGTACAATACACTATGATTGTAGCTAAATTCGGTGATTACCATCTGGGAGATGCACAATACACTTATCCTAAATTAGTAATTACCAACTACTATCGTTACTCATGTTGTTATTTCACAGTCATTTGTGGTGCCATACCTTTCTATTGACTAGCTTGTGTGTTGTATAGTGTACTAGCCTCTGCTAGGAAGGAAGGGCCCTCTTTCTTAGTAGGGATCACTAGTTAGGAATGTACTATAGTTTTTATTTATTTATTTGCTCAATTATAATTCATGTGTGAGCGTTGCTAGGAAGGAACGACCCTCTTTCTTAGCAGGGATCACTAGTTAGGAAGGTACTATAGTTTTATTTATTTATTTGCTCAATTATAATTCATGTGTAAGTGTTGTTAGTGTTATTATTAGTTTTGTTCATGCTTTAATGATTGCATAATTCTAAACTTTGTGTTTTGTAACAACAAAGGTCATGGACTAGTCTCTTTGTTAGTGTTAAAGTAATTTAAATTCTATTATAGTTTGATGGTGTGTTCATTTCGAAGGTACTATAGTTTTATTTATTTATTTGCTCAATTATAATTCATGTGTAAGTGTTGTTAGTGTTATTATTAGTTTTGTTCATGCTTTAATGATTGCATAATTCTAAACTTTGTGTTTTGTAACAACAAAGGTCATGGACTAGTCTCTTTGTTAGTGTTAAAGTAATTTAAATTCTATTATAGTTTGATGGTGTGTTCATTTCATTTGAATGCGTGTTTCAATATTTGTTGAGAGAATGGTTTCCAGGAGTGCATTTATTTTCTGAATAAGAGTGACAATGTGATAGAGTGGCTTTATTTTGCAACAATGTGATAGAGTGGCTTTATTTTGCAACGTGTGTTCATTTCTTGAGAGTATGAACAAGGTTTGAGAGTGTAATAGCCAGAGCGTTGAGTTGGTTGTTGAGTTGCTGAGAGTGTGATTACAATGATTGAGTTTAACATTAGTTAGCAATAGTCATCATTTGCCCTTGCATATATTTTGTGTAATAACATTGCAATAACAAAACCTATCAAATTGAGAATTATGTGAAGAGTTGGAACTATTGCTCTGAATTAACAAGAAAATTGTTCTACTCAACCGGAAGTTGAAGCAAAACCTATACTCAACTTTGACATAATGAAGTAAACATATGAAACTTGAACCAAAATTATTTAAAGGTCAATGTAAACATATAATAACTCAAAAATGTGTTAGTAAAGTAAAAGAATTTTGACATCATAAAAATGCAGGCTCAACCTTCATTTCAAAAGCAAATTCAATAATTCAACTTGGAAAATATAATTTTACTCATAAACAATATTAATACAATTAAATATTTTATTCCAAAATTAAAATAATAAAAAATTCAAAATATCAAATTCATTTGTACCATTAAACATTTATTTTTTACCCGCACTAAATAAAAATAAATAAATAAATAATTCTAACATTTAGAATGGTTTAACTCTAAACGTTTAGATTAAAAATAATTGTTTATGGGACAGAAAGGCTGATTGCTGTAGCCATCGGGAAGTCGAGCTAAATTGCGTGAATACTGGCCAAAAAGGCTACATCAGGATACAAAACATTTATAAATTACCAGAAATCATTTATGAAGGACATTTGAGAGCAAACAATAAAACAGCGTGGAGGCTACTTGTATACTTGGAGTATGGAGAAGATGGTTTGCAACAGGGTCAGAGACAGTACAAGAATTGCCATCGCTAACATACCTACAATTTTCCAGGTCGGTGAGAAATGCTCCTCCACAAACTGGGCAATCAACACCTGCAACTTATTGCTGTAATGATCCATCACATCATCTTGCAGTTTCTCCAGGACACCTTTGCGGCACAGAGTGATTCCCCTGCACACACAATTGAAGATCTTGGCGACCTCTGCGTCACTTCCAAGGTAGTTTTTAAGGATTCCGCTATTTCTGAGCAGAGCCACGTCCTTTTCCGTGTGGATCAAGTTGTTCATCAAACTCGAGTAGCAGGTAACGTAATTGATTCCAGAGGCCTGACATAGCTCCAGAGCAATTAAGTTACGGAACAGTACCTCTGTGTGGTCCGTGACATTGATCGGAGGAAGATACATCGTGGCTTTCTTCTGATCAAAATAAATTTGCTTGATGCCTCCATTGCATCGCTGAAATTTGATACCAACATTACTTAATTCTACTGCACAAGGGATGCATCTGTCGTCCTTCCCTGATTGTTTCTTGCCGTTGCTGTCGATCGGAATTGCACGCTCATTATCATCATCGGAAGGTGGAGACACAATGAGGCTGTGCAACAATCCCAGAAAATGATGAGCTTTTCCATCTGGTAGCCGCCGGGACCATCTTTCCATATCTTTCTGATCATAATGAAAAGGGTAGAACCTCGTCCCTAGAACTCTTACCACCACATCCAAAAGAAATTTCTCCACGTTATTGACTGAACTGAACTCCAATTCGAGTAGATTTCGGAGAACTGTGAAGGGGACTTGATTTTCCAGCATCAAAATGTCATTCAGTATATCGAATCCGGTAAAATCAATCCTATTTCTATCGAAAATAGGTTCATACTTATCACTACCTTCCCAGATTAAGTCGTCTCCACCCAGAGTCCTCAATATTTCCAGAAGGAAGCAACCGTCCAAAGTAAGCATCACAGCCAGGCACTCTGGCTTGCACTCAATTCTTTCTTCGTAGCTGTTCTTGATATTTCCCACGTCCTGGAAGATCTTCTCGATTGCACGAAAGGAGAAGTCCAAATTATCTGTATCAGTGGCGCCCCTCATATTATTGAACCTCGTCATCATTCTACGCAGGGCTCTCTTTTTGTGATCGTCCATTCCAGAAAGATTTGCTCTGTTGGAATGATGGGGACCCAGCGAAACAGCTTGAGGGACATATGCTTTGATATTCAACTCTTTGAGGAAGTTAGGAACTGTAAATATGCATACAACGGACTGCAATTTGGGATCAGCATAGGATTCCTGTGGAATATGAAGAGCCAGTGCTCTGTTCCTTATCCATTTTGTTATTTCTGTACCGCCAGATATTTCTCCCGGTTGATCAGTCACGGCTCCGAGGGCCGTTTCTCTATTGTCACGTAATTCTCGCAATTGACCAGTCACGGCTCCAAGGGGAGTTCTCGATCGGGATTTAGATGCTCTCCATTGATATTTAAACGATCTCAATCGAAATTCAGATGATGGTATTTTGCCCATCTTCCCCTTTGAAGAGCCGAATGACCTCCGCAAAGCTAAATGTTTCAGAATTAGAGCACGCCACACAGACATGAACTATTTTTCTTTTCATACATTCTGTAGCTATAAAAGCCAGAATGTTCAAGTCAATCCCATCTCTAACTTCAATCTCGAATCTTCACGAAAACCTTTCATATCACCACTCGTTTTACTCACGACTTTATAACAACCGGCCGCAGTCTACAAAGGAGGCGTAGACAAACAAGCCACTTTTTCGGTTTCTTTCGAAATGAAAGACCATCTGATCAGAATTCATGGAAAAACCAAGCCCCAAGAAATAATTGAAAAAAACAAGTCCACAAGAAACAAGAAAAAAACAGTAAAGAGTAAAGTCGAAATCATCGACGACGGTTCGATTTATGTATCATGCCAGGATATGGTCAGAGGTGGAAAATGAACAAATTTAACCGAAGAGTAAAGAAAGTAGTTTTTTAGTTTGATTTTTTAGAGTTTTTTATTAGAATTTAGCTAAAAAAATTGTGGTTAAATTTTGGTTTGTATTATTTAAATTGGTTTTTTAATTATATATATAAATTTAATATCTTCCAAAATTTTTAGCCTAATAAATCTTCAAGACACTTAAATTATAAAAAATTCACTTATCAAACTTGGTATTTCAAATACCTCCCAAATTTTAAACAAATTAAATAAAAAAAATAAACCAAAATTTTTTCCAGAAAATTACATTTAAAAACTCTTCACTAAAATAAATAAACAATTTAAAACTATTTTCGAAATATCCACAGATGATTATCAAGACGATACAAAAAAAAAAAACATAACTTTCCACTTGCCTATAATGAAATCAAAGAAGGGAAACACGCTTTAGTTGAATCGAAAGCCCCGGATGGACGTGCACATAAAAGTGAAAGAAATTGAAATATCAGCCAAAGATGCCTTAATGATGAGACGAATAATTGATCTTGTTTTGGTTATCTAAATGTTTCTTTTTGACCTTTAATTAAATATTTAATATTATTTTTTTTTGCAATTACAAGATAGTATATTTAATTGTTTTTAAATGTTATTTCTTAAATGTTTCTTTTTGACCTTTAATTAAATATTTAATATTGTTTTTTTGCAATTACAAGATAGTATATTTAATTGTTTTTAAATGTTATTTTTTAAAAGTTTTTTTTTTTTTGTGTTTTTTTGTTTTTTGTTTCGAGTAAATTTGTCTAGAATTTTACAAGGATCTAATGAAAACATAATTTTGACTAGTGAATTTTGCACAATCAAAGTGTCTAGAGGTTTTTCAGGTTGGTGTTGGTGAATCCATATATGCAATAAAAAAAACTTTAAACAACACAAATCAAGATGTGACCACAAATGTTTTAGTCAGTTAGAAATCTGCCAGAAACTTCAAAAAATGTCACTTAAAAGCAAAGCCTATTCATATTCCACTCTTGTTAAAGGGTAACAAGAGTGGTAATTAGAGTGTAGTTAGTTATTTTATTTTTATTTTTATTTTTTGATAATTAATTGGGTCGAGAGGGGCCCTATAGTTCATAGGGGAGTTGTTGCAATATCTATAGAATGAAACATTAAATCCAATAATAATAACAAGGGGCCCACATTTTGTCATTATTTTAGAATGCTCTATTTCTGTAATCATTTCTACAAGTCATACCTACGTTTGCTTATGTTGCATTTCTATCTGCTTCCATGACTCAATAGCTATATTTGGTAAGTTTGATTCTGCAATTTCAGCTCGTTTGAAGGAATTTTAAATATCATTGTGCAAAGTGTGAAGGTGGCTTCACACTCTACACAATGAAAGCCACCTCTAAAACTAAACAATAATATAAAGTCGTAGTAATAGCAATATAAACTAGTATTGTTGCCAAAATATCAGGAACAATATAAAGAAAACAATGATCAATATGTTTAGCTTAAATCCCGATGAAACGATGTGCCATGTCTTTGTGTTTTTCATGCAAATCATTTAACTATAGAAATTTTGTTTTGGCTTCATTCTCTCCAAGAGGACTTTCCCTAATAGGGCTTTGATAAGCCAGTATAATTCAATAGTGTAGAAATATTTATTTTGTCTTCCTCTAGGATGGCTAGTGTCCAACAACCAATCGGTTACAAAAGACAATATATTTGCATTCATAAACTCATCTCTGCCTAAAATGACGTCATTCACTATTTGTTGGATTTCCTCTTGTATGTTTGCAAGGGTAGGAGGTGGAAGAGTGTGGCACCAAAGTGAGCTTGATTGCAATCACAACAACTCCCTTCCTCGTGGATGGTCACACCACACTTATTGTGTGCACGATGGCATCGCATGGTGGGACGATAGGTTGATCTGTTCCTAAGAGAAGGGTGGTTAGCTAACACACAAAAGGCTTGAATGAAAGAAAAAAGGCCCCTTACCGTGCTTCCCAACTGATCCAGGTTCTAATTGTTTCTAGTCACTAGAGTGGCATAATTGTTTATCTAAGATGATGGGATGAGGCTTGTCTAGGGAGAAGATATATGAAAATCAACCTGTGAGTGCCCTTGATTGACAAGGCAATCCACTACTTTTTTTCCAACTTGGTGAACATGGGAAGGGATCATAATAGGAAGCAGGGGGAGGAGGAGGCAAATTCTTTCTATGTAGTTTTCCAACCTCCAGTTTGAAGTGATAATTTTAGTAGAGGCCCCAATGAGTAATTTTTTAAGGATTGCAATGACTAGTCTAGAGTCTCCTTCCACCATGAGTTTGTAGATGCCTTGTTGAATGGAAAACTACAAAACTTTTTCCCAACGCAAAGAATTATGTTACATTATTGGCATTGTAGCCCATTGGCCTTACAAACACAAAAAGAGCTTGACCTGCATTATCTCGGAAAAGACCTTTATATCAGCCTATACATGGGTCTCTTTTGGAGGCTACATCGAGGTTAAGCTTAAAAAGACTTAGATATGGGGGAGACTAAAAACAGGGAGACAAAAGAGAGGGGGAAGAGAATTGGGGGTGTGTGAGAGACAAAGAAGATCATAGGTTGAGCTTAGCAAGAATGGGCATCTATGAAGGAGAGGAGAACCACGAAGAAAGTATGATAGTTTCATTGATTTGAAGAAAAATTATGGACCAAACATAATTCACCGAGGAGGAGGCATTTTGTAAAATTCAAAGATTCTACTCCTTCCAAGTGTGCCAAAGAAGGAATATGGGAGAAGCAACTAAGCTTGATTAACAATGGGATTAAGAAAGGAAAAACCTTGCCAATCTTTGATTGTTTTTAAGATGTCTGAGGAGTGTCAATCAGTTTGACCAAATAGTTGTCCCACCTTTTTCCAAAGAGCTTCCACAGAGTGGCATGAATTGAATAAGTGCTCCATTGTTTCCTTGTTTAAGTGGCATAGATAACATAGAGATGGTCCCTCAAATCCTTTACAAATGATTTAGTCCCAAGTAAGGGCTTAGTTCCTTTACAAAAACTAGATGAAATGGGATATCTTGGACTAGAGACTCTCTATCTATATATTTTTTCCTTATTGATTGGGAGGGAAAATGATGATGGTTGGAAACGAAATATTGGGCTGCCTTAACTGTAAATTCCCCAACTAGTTTATATCGTCATCTGATCAAGTCCCTCCCTTCCATGACTAGAATTCTTTTCTTTTGGAGTTCTTGTTTATTAAGATTATACCAATATGTTGGAGAAATATTGGGGTCCCAATTCCTCATGGTTTTCCAAATTTTCAAAGGCAAGTCCGCTTGCTATGGATATCACAAGTCAACAACCATGTTGAGATTTGATGATGGTTATTATCTTCTAATATTTCTCCCCTCCTACAAACTTAGGCAGTTTGTGCATGAGTTTTCCTAGAGGAAAGTTGATTTGGAAACCCTTGTGTCCCAAAATTAATGTTATTGTATAATAAATATGTTGTTGTTAGTGAAATTATAGATGGAGGCATCCAGGAACTACCTTTCGATGGTGATCCAACCTTTGGGTGACAAGGAACTATATATGATCACAAATGTCTATGGCCCTCAAAAACTTGAAAACAAACTCAAGCTTCTCATCTCACTGGAGGAGCTGAGAGAGAGACATCCTGTTATGCCCTGGATTCTGGGAGGGGACTTTAATATCATCAGATCTATCGTAGAAAAAAAAGGAGGGACCATAATACTAGGCAGGGACTCCATTGCCTTCCAAAACTTCCTAAACGACATGAGACTAGTGGATATGGAGACAATAAATGGTACCTTCACCTGGAACAATAAGAGGGGAGGGGCTTCTCAAGTTGCCTCTAAACTAGACAGATTCATAATCTTGGAGGACCTCATTCTCACTGGCCTTGACTTGACTGCATTAATCCTTCCTTTTGGAGGCTCAGATCACTGGCCAATCTAGCTTGAAGCTTCTTTTATAGGCACTCTGAGGAATAGACCTTTCAGGTTTGAAAATGTCTGGCTCACTCACCCTGACTTCATTAGTAACATGGGAAAATGGTGGGTGGAAGACATGCCTATTCAAGGCACAAAGATGTTCCTACTACAACAAAGACTGAAACACATCAAACGCAGGCTTAAAGAATGGAACAAAAATGAATTTGGCAATATTTTCAAAGCCAAAAGAGAAGTTGAACAAAAACTATAGGGAATTAATCAGATCCTTATCACAAATGGCTTTACTGAGGAAAGGAAAATGGAAGCTGACTCTCTTCAATAGGAATGGGAAAACAAATGCCACCAAGAGGAGATATTCTGGAGACAGAAATTGAAAGTTCAATGGATTAAAGAAGGGGAAAGAAATACAAAGTTTTTCACAAGTTTGCCATGGCTCACATGGCGCATAATAGGATTTCAAAACTCAGAGACACACAAGGGAAAGAGCTCAGCACCCACAAAGAAATGGAATTGGCTCTGGTACAACATTTCCAAAGCATAGCTGAGGAGCCTCTCTTAGACAGATCACTATTTATCAACAAATTCACAAAGTATATTCCAAAACTTGTAACCAAGAAAGACAATTACAATCTTAACAGGCCAGTGACTGAAGAGGAGGTCAATGAAGTTATTAAAGAGATGCAAAAAGGGGAGGCTCCAGGCCCAGATGGGTTCAATGTAGACTTCTTCAAAGCATGCTGGGAAATTTTCAAATAAGACATCCTTGATGTTGTGGAGGACTCAAGAGGTTCCAAAACAGTTTTGAGGGCGCTCAATGCATCTTTCATAGCTTTGATTTCAAAGCAGGAAAAAGCTATGACACTAGATAAATTCAGACCCATAACTTTATGCAATGTGGTGTACAAAATTATTTCTAATGTAATTGCAAACAGACTCAAGCCCCTTCTTCCCACTCTTGTGTCTAAGGAACAAACTAGATTTGTGGAAGGAAGACAAATTCTAAATAACATCATTCAAGCTCACGAGGCGGTTCATTCTCTTAAGAGCAATAAGCAAGCAGGTATGATCATATAGCTTGACCTAGCTAAAGCTTATGACAAGCTAAGCTGGTCGTACATCAGGGAAGTACTAAAAGCGTATGGCTTCGACCATAATTGGATAAGATGGGTAATGTCTCTCGTCACTATAGCTAGTTTTTCAATCCTATTTAATGGCTCCCCATCCAGAACCTTTAGGCCCTCGAGAGGCCTCAGACAAGGAGATCCGCTCTCTCCCTTCCTCTTTATTCTCATGATGGAAGGATTAGGCAAAGTGATCAAATCAGCCAATGCAGAAGGAAGAATCGAGGGTCTTAAACTAACCCTGAATGGGGACACCTTGATTCATCAACAATTTGTGGATGATACCATGTTGCAGGGTACACCTAGGTCAAGGAAGCTAAAGCTTTCAAACAAATCTTGAATGATTTTGCTATGGCTGCTGGTACAGAGGTAAGTCCTACCAAGTCAAAAAATTTCCTTTTTAATACTGATATGGCTATTCATAGAAACATCTCCAGAATCCTCGGCTTTCAAAGAGATCAACTTCCCTCTAAATATCTGGGAATACCTCTCACTGACAAACCCCTGAGCAAGGAAGTTTGGGAGCCAGTGACTAATAAACTGCAGGACAAGATCAGGAAATGGACAAGCAGATCTTTGAATTTAGTAGGAAGGCTAGTGCTTACAAAGGCTGTCCTACAAACCATTCCCATCTTTATGTTTTTAGCTCTTCCTGCTCCTAAAGGAGTTATACAACACATTAGGAACATCTAGAGAGATTTTCTTTGGGGCAAAGGGGAAGAGAAAAAGAAATGGGATTTGGTTGCTTGGGAAAAGCTTTGTAAACCCAAGACCCATGGAGGTTTGAGACTTCATGACTCGGAAACCCTAAGCAAAGTTTTGGGGGAAAAACTTTGGTGGATATGGCTAAAGGAAACGAGAACCCCTTGGGCCAAGCTCTGGAAACAGAAGTATGAAAATAATTGGCAGGAAAGGGATCTTATTCAGATGACGGGGTTCCTCAAGGGCTCCCACATTTGGAACAATGCTTGGGAGAATAGAGCCATAGTACAGAAGCATAGTTTCTGGGAGATCAGAGATGGAAACATAGCTTGGTTTTGGGAGGATAACTGGCAGCAGGAACCTAACCTGTGTAGAGAAGAACTAGCCATTCTCAAGAATGACACTAACAATAAAGGTTTATTCAGGGTAAGTGACTTCTGGGATCAGACAAGGAACAAGGGAAAATGGAGAACATGGAAGGACCTAATATATAGTGAAGAGACCCCTTTGAAGGCCTAGGCAGAAGCTCTTGCAATGATCTTGGAACAGAGAAAGATTTTGACTTCAACTTCGTCTGACCAACTAAGGTGGGGGAGAAACAATGAAGGCAACTTCAACCTCAAAGAAGCCAAAAGAATTGCCATTGGGCTTGACTTTCCAAACCCTGATAAGACATGGAAGGACATATGGCAGAACCCGCACTGGATGAAAATCAAACTGTTCATGTGGTTGGTGCAACATAAAAAAATTCTGACTTGGGAAAATCTTAGAAAAAGAGGTTTAGCTGGTCCATCTAGATGCTAGTTATGTGGTCTGCAAGAAGAAACGATGGATCACCTACTCAACCTTTGCCCATTCACCTCTACAATGTGGAATTGGGTAGGCTCAATTTTCAGGCAAACTAATAGGGATGAATACAATATCACTAGCACTTTGAAGAACTGGAGGAAAGACTTCTCAGAAAATGAAATAATCAACAAAGCATGGACTCTGATACTAGGTTTTTTGATCTGGGATGTCTGGAAAGAATGCAACAATAATATTTTCAAGAATAGAATTGGCTCAACCCAGAGCATCATAGCTCAGATTATAAGATAGCTCAAAGAAACTGTGAGCACCCTTCTAAATAAACCCCCCGAGAACCCTCCTCTAAAGCAAGAGGCTCAAATACTCTGTCAATTGGGTCTCCAGTTGCCTGCCCCATAGGGCATAAGCAGGATAGTAAGACACACAACAATGGGAAAGGACTTTTGGCAACCACCTCCTCATGGCTTTCTGAAATTTAATATAGATGGGGCCTCTAAAGGAAACCCTGGGGTGGCTGGTTATGGCAGAGTCATAAGAGATGAGCAGGGTTACATAAAAATCATCTTTCATAGTCATTTGGGGAAGGCCACTATGCATTTGTTAGCTCTGCTAACAAATGCATAGTGGCCTTCCCCAAATCATCTTTCATAGTGTTAGCTCTGCTATGCATTTGTGTGTTTGGAGGACCAAATGACTACCGTCGCTGTGTGTCCTTTCAAGGAGGGAGCTCTTAGCAGTTTATTTCATCCTTTCACCTTCGTTTGATGTATACCCTCGTAACCCCTTTATCTCTATTTTCTTCCAAAACCCCATTACCCTTGTTTTACACCTGAATTTAGTGTAAAAGTTGTTTTTCCTTAGCGCCCGAGTTCTTTAAGTTTTAACGTTATATAACCCACACAACCATATTCATATAGTTGCGCTCTGTCCTCATCACATTTGTTTAAAAGGAGCACGTGTTTATTACCTTGGCCATCCGATTGTCCGTCGTCGCAATCCAATGACATAAGCAGCCCCCGCTCCCGTAACTTGCACGCCTGTTAGGCAGCAAGAAAAGTGGTTTTCCCCGCCGTCCCATACGCCACGCGACACTTTTATACTCGATCGCTCCTCCGCATACGAAACCACCCAACCCCCATGAGCGGTGCGGGAAACCACTTACCGCCCTCTCTCGTACGTCCCCCACTTGTTAATCGTCGTGCAGCTCCTGCTTCCAATAGCCGTTCGATCATCCTCGCCCGAGATCCAAGGGCCTATATTCTTCCCATGCATATACCTTCCGATAGCCCACGTAACCCGATCTCTGCCGTCCAATCTGTCTAATCTGACGGCTTATAATCAATTGTGTCTCTGTGTCTTCCCATCACCTCCCACCATCAGATCTCAGCCGTCCGTCTGAGCCATCCAACGGCTAGCATTTGTTCTCAGCTCCTCATTCGTCTTCCACGCAATTTTCGTGTTTTTTTGGCCTACCCCACGCTTCCAAGGGATGAAGGTGATCATCCACCAGCACTCTTCACTTATTATCCTCAGCAACCACATTTAAAGAGTAGCATGGCCAAGGATGAGAAGGACAGCCTTGAGCAGATAAACACGACATTTCACCTATTCGTGAAGTACAACAGAACAGTAGAAGGGTCATTTTGTCCATTAAAATAATCAAATTGTATCAAAGACCATATCTAATTGTAAATGTCGTTGGTGGTCCATTATGACCCCTCCATGCATAGGATAGTAGATATTTTTTGTAATCAAACTCCATATATACCCAGAAACAAGAGGTTGATGGTTGATGAATGATATTGTTCTGATGTAAGGTTCAACTTCTGGAGACTATAACTACTGTGATACCTGCAGCATCTGGTCTTCATTTTCAGCTAATGCAAGCTTCTTTTGCTGTTAATTGCTCACTTTCCACTTCTTCTTTGTTCCGGGCTGTGTTTGTTATGCATTTTTCATGTGCTCTTGATGTTTAGCATTAGAGGAGCTGTCATCCCACCTCTGTGTTAGAATCTAGTATGTATCATTGAATGTGCTATGCAGGTTTCTATTTGCTTAGTGCCAGAGAGTTATCATCCTGTTTGTGCATTAGGAGATATATTTACAGACCTTTTACTGGTTGCAGCTAGCCATCACAGGGTCCTGTGCATCTGCTGGTGTGGTCAGTCTTATTCATGTTCACCTATTCCTTAAACTGTGAGTAATTGGTGGTCTAAAGCCTTGTAGTCTGGGGGTGTTCACCCATGTCTGGGGTTAAGCATAGTAGAAGTGGTTATTTAGCTTGAATATGCATCATTCTTTCCATTCATCCACCATTTTCCAACATTTTTGTTGAGTTTGTAATGTTCCTGAGTATCTCTGATATACACCCTAGGAGAGTTTCTTGGGGGATAACATTAATTGGTGCCATTCCCGAGGAGAGGAGATTGAAGCTCAACTTCCCTGGGAGAACGACACAGTTCCAGATTTTGATGATAGACAAGGTCTGGGCACATTTCTGGTTGTAATCATCTATCTGGCGACTCCACTGGAGGAAGACCATCCTTTGGTGACTCCACATTGAATTTCTGGCTCAGTTTGTGAGACATACTTGAAGAAATCCTCAGAAATCAGCTGCTGAACCAGTGCCTAACCCTGAGAGGACTGTCAAATCGAAGAAAGCATCATAAAAAGGGGCATCAGGATCAGGTAAGCCTAAAAAATCTCATGCATCTCTGAAAGATAAAGTTATAGCTGAGGATATACAGTTTGAAGATTTAGAGCCTAGCACTCTTAATATGGAAATTCCTTCAGAGATTAATACAGTCCCTTGTTCAGTTAGTTCCCCTTTGAATCTCAGTCCTAAGAAAGCTTCCCATACAGTCCATAACATCCCTTTGTCTCTATCATCCATTTCATTGTTTCACACTGCTCAATCTGCCAGTATTCTTCCACATACCCCAGTTATGGCAGGCCAGCAAGCACCCACGAAGATAGAAAGAATTGTTGCTGCTAGATATGGACCTTTGGTCTTGCCTGTTCCTTTGAATCCTATGCCTGTGGGAGAATATCATAAATATATGCCCAAGTTCACTGGTATAGAGGGAGTAACAGCAGAAGAACACCTTGAAGCTTTTTATAGTTATGCTGATAACTTAGATATAAGTGAAAATGATGTGTGGATGAGAGTTTTTGTTTAGAGCCTTGATGGAGAGGCCAGGAAGTGGTTCAGAGAATTACCCCAGAGATCTATAACATATATTGAAGCCTTAGATGATGCATTTTTGAAGAACTAAGGAGATAAAAAAGATTTGTTGTATTACCATACTGAGTTTGGTAACCTGAAGAGGGAAAATGGGGAATCATTGCCTGATTTTAATAAAAGATTTAATCGTATGTATAGTAAGATACCAGCTGAGGTAAAGCCTACCCCCACCTCTACCAAACTCACTTATGCCAATGCTTTTGACTCTGATTTCTGCCTATTGTTGAGAGAAAGGAGATGTGCCACTTTGGCAGACATGCAGGATGTAGCCCTAGAAGTAGAGTCTAATATCATGGCTGCAGGAAAGCTTAGAAGTCAAGCTGACAGAAGGAGGTAGAGAGGTCAGGCTTCTACTTCCTCTGCATCATCTTCCGATCCCAAATTTGATAAAATGACTAGAATGATAGAGTCATTGGCTGATAAGATATCTAAGCTGGACGTTGAGCAGAATGCATGAAAGACAAGGCAGCAGAACACATTTTCTCGTAGAAATCAGAATCCATTCAGAAGAGCAAATGAACAGTTGCAAATAATTCAGAAAAGAAAAGAACCAAATGAAGAACATAAAGTTAAAGCTCCTTTCCAAAATGTAGTCATGGAGGAGGAACAATTTGAAGATGAGGATGAAATTCACTGCATGGAAGATAAAGGCAGCGCTGCATTTTTGACATTGGCTGCTTATGAAGAATCTTTGCTGCAGGAACAAGACAGTCAAGAATGGGATAGAGAAGCTGTCCTACAAACTGGTGAACAGCAAAGATACAATCTGAGGTCGAATGCAAAAAATGTCAAAGAGAATCCTATCCAAAGAGCTACTGTCCAAACAGAGTCACAAAATATCATGCAGAAAAGACCAGCAACTGATCCAGTCATCCTCAAAGCTCCAGTTCAAGAGGTAAGAGGTTCTGATAAGTTACCATCCTCTTTCAACCTAAAGTCAGAAGTTCGGAAATTAAAAATATTCTTTCCTCTGGTAGAGTTGGTAAAGAGTGAAGTGTTTAGAAAGCCTATCCTTGAGGCCCTTGAGCTGGAAACCACACAAACCTCCACTGACTCTGTCAATTTGCAAGATGACAAGCCTACCATTGTGCTTAGCCCCATGATTGAACCTACTGATAATAATTCTCCATCTTTTTATGTCTCCTTGACCATTCATGATAAAATCCTCCACCACTGCCTGCTAGATACGGGGGCCAGCGACAATTTGATGCCTAAAGCTGTCATGGAAGAGTTAGGCCTTGATATCACTAGACCCTATCATGATTTATTTTCTTTTGATTCAAGGAAAGTGAAATGTCTAGGATTAATTAAAGATCTGGCCATTACCTTAACTTAGCTGCCCATGAAGAGTATGATGATGGATATTGTTGTAGCAGATGTCCCTCCTAAGTTTGGCATGCTGCTGTCTAGAGGATGGATTAAGAGACTAGGTGGGACTTTACAGAATGATCTATCTTATGCCACTGTCCCAGTTTTTGGAGGAGAAAGCAGGAGATTGTATAGAGAAGCACAATTGGCATATATCATTAGTGATGAAAAGAATCCTACTAATCATCCCATATATGCAGTGGACACTGATTTTGGAGTATGTATTCTCCAAATAGAAGAATCTCAGAAGGCCACAATGCAGATAATGAAACCAATTGTTCAGGCTGAAGAAGAGCAAGGAATTCAGGTTTGGGAGATGTTCTTTGATGGAGCATGTTCCAGGGAGACTGCAGGAGCAGGGGTGGTGCTAGTATCTCCTGAGAAAGAAAGCACACAGCTGTCTTTTAAACTTGCTTTTCAAGTCACAAACAATATAACAGAGTATGAGACTCTTTTGTTGGGCCTTAATGCAGCAAAAGACAGTGGAATTAGAAGCATAGAAGTGTTTGGAGATGCCGATCTGATCATTTAGCAAGTAAATAAAACATTTTAGGAAAAGAATCCAAGGCTAAGAGCATACAGAGATGAGGTATGGAGACTCAAAGATTCTTTTGATTATTTCTGTATTTCATATATCCCTAGAGCCCAAAATCAGCTTGCTGATTCCCTTGTTGTGTCTGCTAGCATGTTTGTCCCTCCCATGCCTCCCAGAGTAGTTTATGAAGTCCAAATGAAGTACAGACCATCATTACCTGATAATGTCTAGCATTGGAAGGTTTTTGAAGATGATGATGAGATAAATAGGTTTCTACAAGTCATTGATGAGTTTTCTAGAATGCAAATTGACCAAGAGAATGATGCCTTGGAATAAAGCCCTTAATCCCAACTTAGAAATAAAATTGGTAAAAACAACATTGTCTAGCTTCCTAGTAATCATATTCCTAAGGGTTTAATTCCTCTAGAGAGACTGTTTGACTAGAATGATGTGCCTTACAAGGTTGCCCAAAAAAAAGACCAATCTGTAGTCTATAAGCATGATATAGGAAGTCCAGATCAGCCTAGATATGTAAATCTGTCCACTCGTCTGTCTACTGATCAAAGTGCTGAATACTGCAATTTAATGAGACAGTTTGCTAATGTGTTTGCCTGGGAGTATAGTGATCTAAAAACGTATGATAAGAAGATTATTCAGCATAAAATCCTTTTAGAGAAAGACACTATTCCTTTCAAATAGAAGATGAGACCAATAAATATGATGCTTCTTCCTTTAATTGAAAAAGAAATTAAAAAATTGCTGGCTGCCAAGATTATAGTTCCTCTTAGATATTCCAAATGGGTAGCCAATCTAGTGGTAGTGAGGAAGAAAAGTGGAGAAATCAGACTGTGTGTTAATTTCAGATACTTGAACAAGTGCTCAAAGAAAGACAATTATCCCCTACCGAAGATGGAGCATTTGTTGCAAAAGGTCTTAGGAGCCAAAGTAATGTCTTTCTTAGATGGATTTTCAGGCTTTAATCAGATTGTTGTGCATCCAGATGATCAAGAGAAGACTGCATTTACCACTCCTTGGGGCACTTTTATGTATGCTAAGATGCCTTTTGGGTTGATGAATGCTGGAGCCACCTTTCAGAGAGCTATGGATATAGCATTTGTGGGAGAGAAGGATAAATTTGTTCTTATCTACCTTGATGATATAACAGTATACTCCAGCAGCCATCAAGATCATTTGCAACATTTGGAAAAAGTGTTTCTGAAATGCAAAAGGTTTGGGATTTCAGTCAATCCTAAAAAATCACAATTTGCTTTAGAAGAAGGCAGGTTGTTGGGACATATTGTTTCTGCTGAAGGTGTCCGCATTGATCCAGAAAGAGTAAAAGCAATACAGACTTTGTCTATCCCAATATCAAAGAAGGATATTCAGTCCTTTCTGGGCAAGATTAACTTTGTAAGGAGGTTTATACCAAATTTTGTAGAACTGGTGAAGCATGTTACCTCCATGTTGAAGAAAGGGTCAGAGGTTAGATGGATTGAAGTAGCAAGAATATCATTTGATTCTATTAAAAAATCTATTATGGAGGCTCCCACTTTAATAAGTCCAGATTACAGCAAGGAGTTCCATATATTTTCATTTGCCTCTGAAGATACCATTGCAGCAGTTCTTTTGCAAGCAGATGAAGAAGGTTCAGAGCATCCAGTAGCATTTTTCAGCAAGAACTTGAGGGATGTTGAATTGAGGTATGATATTATTGAAAAACAAGCATATGCCCTTGTCAGATCCTTGAAAGCTTTCAGAGTATATATATTGCATTCCAAGATAATTGCATATGTACCCTCTGTTGCAATAAAAGATGTCTTAACACAACCTGATGCTGATGGAAGAAGGGCTAAATGGATTGCAAAATTGATTGAATTTAATATAGAACTGAAGCCCACCAAGCTGGTCAGAGGTCAAGGTCTTGCCAGATTGTTAGCTGAGGAAAATTGCAGATCTTTGGATATTGATTTCCTATGCACAATT
Organism: Pinus tabuliformis; assembly: GCA_031772625.1. Classification (NCBI taxonomy): domain Eukaryota; kingdom Viridiplantae; phylum Streptophyta; class Pinopsida; order Pinales; family Pinaceae; genus Pinus; species Pinus tabuliformis. Next base: position 339,502,506 of record CM062820.1, read on the forward strand.
GTAGAAAATGGTCAGGAAGAAGAAGAAAAAATAGCTGAACCACAGAGAAAGCAGTCGGTGGCACAAAATCTAGCTTCATGTGATTGGTATTCTGCAATAATTAATTTCTTTTTGAAGCTATAAATCCCTTCAGAATTTACTCAAATTCAAGCCAAAACTATAAAGCTTAGGGCGGCTAAATATTGCATTAGTGAAAATCTGCTCTACTAGAGGGATTCATCTGGAGTGCTTTTGAGGTGTCTAGACAAAGAACAGTCAATAGAAGTCATGTAGTAGTTTCATTCCAGCATTTGTGGAGGGCACCATTATTGGAAAACCACTGCCCATAAAATTCTCAGAGCTGGGTATTACTAGCCCTCCTTATTTTCTGATGTGTTTTCTTTTGTTAAATCTTGTGACAGGTGCCAAAGATTTGAAGGAAAGCAGCAATTGAAGTCCCTACCCTTAAAACCAATACATGCAAAAGGACCTTTTCAATAGTGGGGCTTGGATTTTATTGGAGAAATCAATCCACATTCCAGTGGCTCGCACAGATGGATATTAGTAGCCACTGATTATTTTACCAAGTGGATTGAAGCAATCCCTACAATGAAGGCTGATCATAATGTGGTCATGAAGTTTTTAATTGAAAATATCTTCAGCAGATTTGATTGTCCACATAAATTAGTCACAGACAATGCAGCAGCCTTCAGGGCAAAAGAACTGGTGGAAATGTGTGATTCAATGGGGATTAAACTTGTTCATTCCACCTCATATTATCCTCAAGGAAATGGTCTGGCAGAATCCTCTAATAAAAGCCTGATAAGGATAATTAAGAAGCTGTTAGAGGACAATAAAAAGAATTGGGATTCTAAGCTCAAGTATGCACTGTGGGCTGACAGAGTGACCATTAAGAAATCCACAGGGAATTCTCCTTTCAAGCTGGTATATGGCACTGAGGCTGTATTTCCAATTCAGCTAACTCTCCCTGTGGCAAAATTCCTTCAAACAGAACAGAATGAGGAAGAAGAAATGGCAAAGAGGATCACTGATTTAGCAGAGGTGCATCAGATTAGAGAACAACTGTTTGAAAAGGCTGCAGCACATCAGAGAAAGATCAAGGAAGCCTTAAATGACAAGAAGGCAAAAATAGATGATTTTAAGGTTGGAGACTTGGTTTTGAAGTGGGATGCATTGGAGGAAAAGAAAGGCAATCATGGGAAGTTTGATGCTTTCTGGATGGGCCCTTTCATTATCTCACAGATTCAAGGGAACAACACCTTCATACTGAAAATTATGGGAGGAGAAGCAGTTTTTGATTGCCCAGTTAATGGACGTTTTCTGAAAAATTATGTGGTTTAAGGTCTTTGGCCTTAAAGGTTGTAAATATTTGATTTTTATCAGTTTGGTATAGGCAAAAAATACTCCATGCCCAATGGAACACTAGGAATTTTTGTTAATTTGTTTTCATCAGGAAGGCATTGATCTGCAGGTTCTTGAGACCTCACAAGGAGGATCTCATCCCCAGAAGGAGCCAGTGTTAGCTTTGCTATGCATTTGTGAGTTTGGAGGACCAAATGAGTACCATGGCCGTGTGTCCTTTCAAGGAGGGAGCTCTCAGCATTTGATTTCATCCTTTCACCTTCGTTTGTTGTATACCCTCGTAACCCCTTTATCTCTATTTTCTTCCAAAACCCCATTACCCTTGTTTTACACCTGAATTTAGTGTAAAAGTTGATTTTCCTTAGCGCCTGAGTTCTTTAAGTTTTAACGTTATATAACCCACACGACCATATTCATATAGCCGCGCTCTGTCCCTGTCACATCAGTTTTAAAGGAGCACGTTTTTATTACCTTGGTCGTCCGATTGTCCGTCACCACAATCCAACGACATACGCAACCCCCACTCCCATAACTTGCATGCCTGTTAGGCAGTGGGAAAAGTGGTTTCCCCCGTCGTCCCATCCGTCAAGCGGTGATTTTATAGTCGATCGCTCCTCCGCATACGAAAACCACCCAACCCCCATGGGCGGTGTGGGGAAACCGCTTACCGCCCTCTCTCGTACGTCCCCCCGCTTGTTAACCATTGCGCAACTCCCGCTTCTGATAGCCGTCCAATCATCCCCGCCCAAGATCCAATGGCCTATAATCTTCCTGTGCCTATACCTTCTGATAGCCCACGTAACCCAATCTCTGTTGTCCAATCTGATTGATCTGACGACTTATAATCAATTGTGTCTCTATGTCTTCTTATCGCCTCCTGCCATCAGATCTTGGCCCTTCGTCTAAGCCATCCAACAGCTAGCATTCATTCTCAGCTCCTTGTTCGTCTTCCATGCAATTTTCGTGTTTTTTTGGCCTGCCTCGTGCTTCCAAGGGATGAAGGTGATCGTCCACTAGCACTCTGCACTTATTATCCTCAGCAACCACATTTAAAGAGAAGCACAGCCAAGGACGAGAAGGACAACCTTGAGCAGATAAACACGGAATTTCACCTGTTCGTGAAGTACAGCAGAATAACAGAAGGGTCATTTTGTCCATTAAAATAATCAAATTGTATCAAAGACCATATCTAATTGTAAATGTGGTTGGTGGTCCATTATGACCCCTCCATGCATAGGATAGCAGATATTTTTTGTAATCAAACTCCATATATACCTAGAAACAAGAGGTTGATGGTTGATGAATGATATTGTTCTGATGTAAGGTTCAACTTCTGGAGATTGTAACTATTGTGATACCTGCAGCGTCTGGTCTTCATTTTTAGCTAATGCAAGCTTCTTTTGTTGTTAATTGCTCACTTTCCACTTCTTCTTTGTTCCAACCTATGCCTGTTATGCATTTTTCATGTGCTCTTGATGTTTAGTGTTAGAGGGGCTGTCATCCCACCTCTGTGTTAGAATCTAGTATGTATCATTGAATGTGCTATGCAGGTTTCTGTTTTCTTAGTGCCAGAGAGCTATCATCTTGTCTGTGCATTAGGAGATAGATTTACAGACCTTTTACTGGTTGCAGCTGGCCATCACAGGGTCCTGTGCATCTACTGGTGTGGTCAGTCTTCTTCATGTTCACCTATTCCTTAAACTGTGAGTAATTGGTGGTCTAAAGCCTTGTAGTCTGGGGTTGTTCACCCATGTCTGTGGTTAAGCATAGTAGAAGTGGTTATCTGGCTTGAATATGCATCATTCTTTCCATTCATCCACCATTTTTCAACATTTTTGTTGAGTTTGTAATGTTCCCTAGCATCTCTGATATACAACCTAGGAGAGTTTCTTGGGGTGATAACAGGGAAGGCCACTAATAATATGGCAGAAATCATGGCCTTAGAGCAATGCCTAGAAATCTTGATTAACTCCAATTTACACAATGCCATCATAGAAGCAGCTTTGAATTGATAATCAATTCGGTCAAGAAGATAGGCAATGGCACAACACTAGAAAAGGTATCAAATCACTGGCAGTTATTGCAGGTATATCAACGAATTCAATCCCATCTGAGAACACTTAGATTTGTTCATGTGTGCAGAACAACCAACAGGTTAGCAGATTGTCTGGAAAATGAAGGAGTGCTCTGCACTAGAAACAATAGAAGATATGCTTGGGAATCGACATCTGCAGGAAATTTGCGGGACGACTGTAATAGATAAGCGATCGAAGACAGGAAACATTATCAATCTATGAAAGATAAGCAGTAATTAGATCAATGGAAATAGAGGAAAGTGAACTAATCACAGGAAATAAGAAAGGGGTAAATAGTGGGCAGCTTGACAGGCAGCCGACCAATGATTGCAATGAACTCTAGCATCCTACGGATTTCAGGCGGATAAACGCTCGAAGGATAAACCTTCAAACAGAATCGAAAAACTTTAGAGTAGCAATTTATGCTACTCATCGAGTCCGAATGGAAAAATACCGAGTGGACATGTTACCGGCCCGAAATCGGCTCAGGATTGTCAGATCAGCGAAGGCTGGATTGCACGGTATTTGGGCCATAAAGATAATAGACATTTAACCCTAAACCGGACCCAAAATTGTATATAATGGCGGTTTTGGCTTCTCTTCGGGTCCGTAAAATTTTTTAAGGAACGGGCATGTTGGTGACCTGAAATCAATTCTTAACCATTGGATCTACGAGGGCCAAATTGCTCGGTTTACGGGCTGCTAAGTAAAACAAAGATTAAGGCTTTTCTTTAGTTACATATTGTTACACTATGGGCCGTAGGATCTATGGGCTCTCATCATCAAGGGCTTTCGGGTTCTTCGATGCTCGATACTTATGTCTTTCAGCAGACCCGAAAGGACTTTAGAACCCTTTAATTTTCTCTTTCAGGTTAAGAAGGCAGGGTTCTTAAGCGCTCGTTTCCGAGAGCATTGCTTTGAGCGCTGGTTAAGAGAGTCAATCCTTTTGTAGGTTTTCTTGAGTTAGGTAAGGGGTTGTGTTTGCCTAGCTGTCTGTTGAGTATGCACAGGGCTAGTGTTGTTGTTCTTGACCCCGTACATTATGTACATTATGTAATTTTCTCGATTAATGGAAGGTACCACTCATACTGGATCAAAAAAGAAATTACAGATGGAGGATCTTGCGATATTTCTTTTTATCCCTCGAGAGTCAAGACTTAATAACCACCTGCCATAGTCTACAAAGGCAACGTAGACAAACAAGCCACTTTTTGGGTTTCTTTCGAAATGAAACATCACCCGATCATAATTCATGGAAAAAACAAGCCCACAAGAAATAATTGAAAAAAACAAGTCCAGAAGAAATAAGAAAAAAAAGTAAAAGAGTAAAGTCAAAAGTCGACGATTGGTCGATTTTGACTTATAACTATGACATTTAAAAGAGTAAAGAATGGAGTATCAGTAATTTTTTGGAGTTTTTGGTGGATTTTTCGTTAAAATTCAGTAAGAAAAAGTGTGGCCAAATCTTGATTTGTGTTATTTAAACAGGTTTTTTGATTGCATATAGGTATTCAACGTTTTAAAAGCTCTTAAGGCATTTAGATTGTGAAGAGTTCAGTGGTCAAACTTGTGATTTCAATAAATCTCTATCAAATTTTAAACAAATGAAATAATAATAAAAAACTGAAAACTTTCCAAAAATTCACACTTAAAAACTCCTCCTTAAAAAACTACTCAGAAATAAACAAACATTTCAAAACTATTTTCAAAGTATCGACTGATGATTACATTTCAAAACTATTTTCAAAGTATTGATGGATGCAAGGCGATATAGAAAACATTAATTTCCACTTGCCTATAATGAAGTCAAAGAAGAGAAACATGTGTTAGGTGAATCAAAAGCCCCTAAATGGATGGAACCCGAAATACAAGTGAAAGAAATTGAAATACCAACCAAAGATGCCATAATGACGAGATGAATAATTGATATTTTTTTTGGTCATCTAAATGTTTCTCTTTTACTTTTAATTAAGTATTTAATAGTATCATTTTATTGCAAAAATGTAATTATTATATATGATATCTAGTTGTCTTTAAATGTGATTTTTGAAAAGTTTTTTGGTTTATTTTATAAGCTAATTTGTCTAGAATTTGATAGGGATTCAATGAAATCACAAGTTTGATGAGTGAATTCTGCACAATCGAAGTGCCCTGGGGTTTTTCAGGGTGTTGTGCCAAATATGTATATGCAATCAAAAAACCAATTTAAACAACAAAAATCTAGATATGACCATGACCAGAAATCTGCCAGAAACTTCAAAAATTGTCACTTAAAGGCAACTCCTATTCATATTCCACATTTTTTTATAAGGTAACAAGAGAGTGGTAATTAGAGTGTAATTAGTTTATTTTTTTTGTTTTTTATAATTAATTAGGTTGAGAGGTGCTCTATAGCTCATAGGGGAGATGTTGTAATATCTATAGAATGAAACATTAAATCCAATAATAATAACAAGGGGTCAGTGTTTTGTCATTATTTGAGAACGCTCTATTTCCGCGATCGTTTCTACAAGTTGCACCTATGTTTGCTTGTGTTGCATTTCTATTTTCTTCAGCGACTCAATTGCTATATTTGGTATGTTATGAATAAAAATATATATAAAATAATACAAATAATGTAAAACTATAATAATAATAAATAATGATTAATTAGTAACTAGTTAATGAAAATGTATGTCCCTAAGGACATAACCGTTGGTGAAGAGGTACCTACATAGAGCTAAAAGCAGACCCTCACCCTCATTGTAATCATGTCATCAATTCTTATATAATATTCAATATACAATTACTTGTCCTACTATGGATGTTTACATCTTCCAAGTGTTTTGAAGATTATTCCGCTACGTATATCAGCCTTGTTCGTTACGTTGGTATTAGAGCCACATTCTCTGATCTCGACAATTGACCATTAAAGTCTTTGTCAACGTAGTTGTCATTGTAATTAGGTGTTTTGTTACAAGAATTTGGAGCTTTTCCAATTTTTCAATTAGCCTTTGGCCATTACAAAAAAAACAATAAAAATAATAATTAAAAAAATAGAAAAAAATTAAAAAAAAATGTAAATCAAAAAAATTAATAAAAAAATACATGTTAATAATAATAATAAGTAAAAAAACAAAAGGGCACACAAACTTACCAGTCGCCTTGATGCCGCCGTCGATGGCCCAACTATAGCCAAAGTTGCTAATGACGAAGTCATTGGATAATTGACCCCCACAAAGCTCCCACCACTATAAACAACAACACCACAACCTGCACTAGTTGTCACCATTGTTGGACTGGGCACACAACCATCGTTGTTGCCAACTTCTCAACCAAGAACAATGCCACTAGCACCATCGATCTGAAGCTATTGCAGCCGCCATTGTATCCACCGCCACTTTACTCACCCGTTGCAAACTCTTTTGTCACACGCCATCCATATCCACCGCTGCCACCATTTCTTGATTGACCTTTGCAGCCGCCAACAACCACTAGCCGACCTCGTTCCTCTCATCGTCAGTTGTCTGTCGCGTTTAATGGTCGTCCTCTACCGCTGTCAAATCGCTCTCATGCTATGTCGTCCTCTACCACTAACAACCACTCTCACGCTACAAGAATGTTTTGTGGTTTCATTTTCATCGTCGATAGCCACAACATTTCTCCCAATTAACCCACAGTTAAAATATTCATGTACAGTGTTTATTTCACTGTGCCATTAAAGATTCGATTAAATATCAAGAGTGGAAAAAATTATAGAACTAAGGAGTCACGACCAACCACTCATAGAGTCAAGTCGACCACAATTGCAGTCCCTTGTCCAAAAGCCAATCATATAATTAATTCCCAAAATTCAATTCTTCAATTTTCTAGTGGAAGAGCAAAGGGTTGTGACTTTTTGATGAGAAAATTAAAAGAGACAATATTGTATTATAAAAATATAAGTGAATGAGTCATTTATAAGGATTTATTTGACTTTTAACATAAATTTATTAAAAAAATAAATATATGAAATTATAAAGAGATTAAAGATTAAGTGAAATAATACGAATTTTGGTGAACGTAATCAAATTATTGTTTGATGAAAAATTATTGACAAACAACATGGAGCACAAATCAAAACTGAAGGAAGGACGATTTTTCTTATAAGGGTATTTTAATCAAACATCAACTAATTACATTAAAAGGGACCGTCCAAGGGAAAAGAGTTAATATCATTATTAGTACAAGCAACGGTGAAAATTACATTAATATTAATCTGACGAATCGACTGTTAATTTTAATGCTAATGTAGATGAAGCAACATATTTTTTTAGAAAAAAAGATGAAATTAATGATTTACAAATAATAGTAGATCATTATGAGTACATATCCCAATTTCGTGTTGTAAAAATGTATCACATAGAGGTTGAAATAATTCTTGGTCAACCTTCATTTAGATATTTGGGTGTGTTCATGTTAAACATACAAAAAAAATGATGTTTTATTATAAGGGAAAGATGACCACATTTGGAGACATAACAATGAAGTCAAAATCGATAATGTCCTCATCAGAAGAATTTAAGGATATTACGAAGTTAATACCTCAAATAGACCAAAACTTAATATTGGAGAAGCAAAAAGAGTTTGAGGAGACCATATCCAATAAAAACAAAGAAAAATTTCTTTTAAAAGATCATATCCACAAACTACTTCACAAGTCAAAAAGTGTAAAATTAAGAAGCACAAGGTAAAACAAGAAAAAGAAAGTTTTGACAAGAAATTCAATGGAAGTCTATGAGAGAAAGAAGATGAAAATTTACACTTAAAGGACCTTAACAAAAAATTATTAGAACAAATCAAGTGTTTAAAACACTAGAAGCTTGAAAAACAAAATAAAGCTGACCTAGAAAATGAGGAACTCTTATGTCTCAAAAATCATAATCAAAGTCGACTCATTCAAATTAAGAAACTTAAAAAGGATAACAAATCATTGAACAACAAATTAGAAGAATTTATCATGAAAGAAGTGTCAAAGTCTTCAGTCCAGGTTGAAGAAAAAGATATGAAATTCGACTCAATCAACATGACAGCTCAAGAAGAAAAGAAACCTATAAAATTTAAAACCAATTCAGATATTGTAGTTAAAATAATGGAAATTCCAAGTGATGATTCAGTAACCAACTCAACAATGACAGTGCCTGAAGTAATGTAGATTTTTGTTGTAGATTCAAGCTTCTTATGTAATATGCTAGAATAAAAGACTCAAATCTACTCTACTCAGCAGCAGAAACAAAAATTGACTGATGAAATCATGAAGTAGAAAAGGAAGAATTCCAATCGCACATAACACAATATTTATCTAGGGAAAGCAACAACTAAAAACCTTTTTATTTGTATATTGCATTAACTAGAAGATCCGAGAAGAAAATACAATGCTTGTTGAACCCAAATAATCTTTGCATAAGTACAGGCTATCTCACTGCTTCACAAACTAGCTCAAGCCATTACTTAGCCAAAATTTGCTTGCTAAGCCCCTACTTCGTTGCACAGTTTCCAAGGGAATTAACCCATATTTAATTGTGAAATTCCTCACCCATAATTATATAATCCATCCATAGGTCTTCTATTAATTGCATGCATCACTTATTTAATTTAGATGAATTTACAACTGATACTACATGGTCCTTGAACTCTAATCTCAACTAGGTCTTCATCTGAATTGACATACATGAGCTATTTTGTGTGAATTATCAATGACCTGATTGATCACTGCATGTGAATTAAATCCAATTTAATTCACTTGACCACTCACTAGTTCCTCCAACAATTAGAACTAGTTTAACTGAATTTAACTGAGTTAAACTGAATTAAATAATTACAACTCAATAAGAACTCAACTTGGCTCCCTAAAATTGAGGGATCACTCTACATGACTCTAGATAAACTTCCAACTTGAATTTACTGAGCCAACTAAGTCAACTTAACTTAATTAATTGTTACAAGTTTCTATAAAAACAGAATTACAATTTAATTCCCAATTTAATCCAAGGACAAATTAAATTAGGATTTTCTTGTTGCTATTTTTAACACTCCCTCTAAAAAAAAGCGATTATCTGCTACCTCAATCCTGCCTTTGTGAAACTTGAATTTTGTTTGGTAGCGGAGGTCCCGCGTAATGGTTTTTGGTTTGATAGACTAGAAGTTAGGATAAAAATATTGTAAACCTCCAAAATATGCGGAGCGCAAAATGTAAAAAGTCGAGTCAAAGGGTTGTTCGCCCAAGAAATAATATAGAATAATAGGAAGTAAGTCGGTAGGAAGGTATAAATAGAGTGTGACTCTATGGGAGAAGGTAGTTCTTTTCTTAGGTAAGGTCTTGGATCTGAATTGTAATGGGTTTTTGAGGAGAAAAGTCTGAAAGCGTCTGTAAGTCCGAGTCGAGGGTATTGGGGAAGGGATAGAGGCTCTACAGCTATGTGCACAGAGGCCTAGAAGAGTCTGTAGTTGTGTGCGCGGACCCCTGCAACTGAGTGCGTAGGGTGAATCTGGATGTACTGGTGATTAAGTGGAAATAAAGATAAGTTACTTCTGTAATTCTGTGTTAAACCTGAATTATCACGGATCTGGCTTTTTCTATGGTTAAAATAACTATTTGATCTATGCGCATATGCTTATGTTACGAATGTATCCATTTTGAATACGCGAACTGGTTAAATCTGATAAATGTTTGCTTAAAGATCACAATTAATAGATTGAATACATAAACAACGCAATAATAAGTAGTAAGGATTCTTCTAAGTTCGGGTTGGCGCAAAGCAGAGTAGCGCGAAGCTGTAGAATGGTGCGCGAACCCTCCAGACCACATCTAGACACCCCAAGGGTGCAGAAACCTGGTTCTAGCACCCTCCCCTACTACCTTGGGTGAGACCTTAGTCCGCGCTCCATGGGCTATTGCCAAAAGGGCCAGTAGCTGTGGGATTTGTTTGTCTAAATAATTTTTCCGAACTTGGGTCAGGCCCATATAAGCAAACAAATGGTTTTGTTGCTGGGACCAGGATCTGCCTAAGGGGTGTCTGATGTGGAATGCGGGGACTCTGTAGAAAAAGAAGTGAAGGATAGAAGGGACCAGGAGCAATAGTGGTTCATAGTACGGTGGCAGAATTGGCAATGATGAGCGCGATCCAGCTTATTCAAAGGAGCAATAAGTGAAGACTCAGAACAATTTTGGTTCGTGTTGACCTCAATATGGAACACACATAAGATTGCAGATGATAATATCAAAAATGCTACCTTGGTTAGCACGCTACAAGATCGGGCGTTGACATGGTACATAAAGTACTCTAGTGATCACCCAACTGCGGGGACAACAGAAATCCAGACCAAAGTAAAGAAAGAGTTTAGCCGGCCAAAGTCAAAAACATAGTCGATCATAGGGTTCAAAGAGATCACGATGATGTTTGGTGAAACCCCGTGGGATTTGGACCAAAGACTGAAGAGTAATATTCACGAGGCTAACATGACATTGATAGATGCGCAGCACTACGCTTGGTTTATGGCATCCTTAACACCACATCTGAGGATAGCTTTGTCACAATAGAAGATCTCAACCCAAGCTGAAGCATTAGAAACAATGATGAGGTTGCACGAAACTTCGTTACAAGACCCGGGGTTGGGAGTTCAGCAAATCCAAGCGCAGATCCAAAATTTGTGTTTGGAAATGAAGAAGTTAAAACAAGAACAGGCACCGTGACTAGAAGTCCGGGAGGAAGTATGGTGTGTAAAGTGCAGGGGCCAGGGGCACGATAAAGATCACTGCCCGGTCTCAGTGAATTATGTGGCAGCAGGGGGACCAATACCATTGCGACCAGAGGCACAGGCAGGGCCAAGCACAACAACCCCACTCTGGTGCACAATCTATCAGGTAGGAGGAAAACACAACACTGATAATTGTCATCTACTGCCAAAATACAACCAGATCGCCCCAGCAGCTATTTTACAACTTTTGCAGATCGGTGGGCCACGAGGAAAGAGACTGTCATAGCTGCCAATTATTAATGGACCAGTCACCTGCTTACAAAATGCAGACTGAGGCATGAGGTCAAGATCCAGACACGACAATCGAGTGCGGTGGGTTCCAGGACCGTGGACGGGGACGGCATGGAATGGGGCCAGGAAGGGGTCACGGGTAGCTAATCTATTACAACTACGGTAGTCTAGGACATTACGCGCGGGAGTGTACCAATCCAACTAGAATTTCATGCAGTTATTGTTAGCAATTCGATCATGAGCTGATAGATTGCCCTATGCTGATAGTACAAATTCGTGAAAAAAGTGCAGCACAACCAACCGCGACCCAAAATGTGCAGATAATGAGGTCCGAACCCCGCGAGGAAGATCCCAAGGTAAGCATGGTACTGAGAAGTGGCATGACCACAGGAGCGGATAAAAAGAACTTAAGTGAGGAAGACATAGGGGTTGGTAAGGAGACATATCTCGAAGCTAAGGAGAGCTTCGCGGAGGTCTCTACCCCAGGTAGCAGGGATCAACATCAGCCAGATAGGGATACCTCGATGATAACTACCCTTTTAGAGACATGTATAAAATTTCTTCGTGACAATATGGCAGTTAAAGGCTTACAGGAATTGATAAATAGATGCGCAGAATGGAGTGAACACCACGTAGTTCGAAAGTTGGGGAGACATGCGTTGCAGATCGAGCAGGAAATGCGACTAACAACACAGATCGACGAGTATGAGATGGATCAGGTCATTGTGGATCTTGGCTCAGATGCCAACGTACTGCCTAAACAAACTTGGGAGCGCATGGGTAAGCCTACGCTACAATGGTCCCCTATCCAATTGCGGATGGAAAACCAACAAAAGGTCCTGCCCATGGTAACTGGCTGCAAGGAATTATTGTAGATATTGACGACACAAGTACTTGGACAGACTTTGAAGTAATTGAAATCATGGATGAAAGTACACCTTATCCTGTGTTATTAGGAATAGACTGGGCCACCGACACGAATGGGGTTATTAATTTAAAGAAGCAGACGATGATATTTGAAACAAAGTCACTCCACATAGTCATTCTGCTAGATCGGCTGAAGGACCGTGCTATATTGAACCCATGCACAATGAAGAGAACAACAACTAATCAGGCGGTATCTACAGAATGGCTGCATAAAGGCAAGAATGGGTCAAGACAACGGAGGATAGAAGAATATCACGAGGCTATGTAGAACCTTGCACTACCGACTCAGATGAAGAAGACAAGTAGTGGCATAACAGGTTGCGTGGAGTAACCACGCTACATTGCAATATGGTAACTAAATCTTTGTACCGCGTAAGGGTTCAGGATCGTGAATTACCAACATATGATGGGATGACAATAATAGATGAATTCCTGACCAAATTTGAAATCGCAATACCAGAGCGCCAACATTTTGATGCATTGAGGTGGGCGTTGCGCATGATGCCTGCGTGATGGTGGGGCACACATGAAGGGACTTTTAAAGATTGGCGCAGTTGCAGGCGCATGATGAAGATCAGATTTGGGAAGTAGGAACTACGCATGATGGAGAAATATGCTACATGTGATGACCCACACATGCACCTTACCAGATGGATCAAAGCCTACGGAGAGGAACCTCAACCAGAATGAGTGCACTTATTTTATCACACCCTGGACGTCATTTCCAGAAACTGGTATACTGAAGCAGAGCTCCAGCATGGCACAGGCAAATGGGATATCTTGCACGAAGGGTTTTTGTCGACATTCCTCTTTGAATATCAATGGATGGATCCCGTGGATGACGTGTTACAGCTGGTAAATGCTACCATTTTCAAGACACCACTGGAACCAGACGAAACTGGGCAACCCGACTGGTCGCGACAACTAAGCCAAGCTCTCGAATGCTATAATATCTGGGTAGAAGATGATGAGGACGATCCGTGAAACATCAATATTCCAGAATCAGAGGGGAGCTGTGTGGTGCGCGGGCGTGAAATCGAATATCTAGACATCATGGCACCGTTGAAAACAAAAGAAGTCAATATCGGAACAGAAGAAGAACCGAAGTAGGCAACGCTTGGGGACTATTGGGATGACACCACAGTGGAGAAGGTCATCGAATTGCTTCGGGAATATCGAGATTTATTCCCAACAAAAATCATGGAGCTCAAATGGATCCTCGGAGACCTAAGAGTGATGAAGATAACGTTGAAGCCAGACGCAAAAGAGTGATGAAGATAACGTTGAAGCCAGACGCAAAACTAGTTAAGCAGTGACCCTATCGATTGAATCCAAAATATAAAGCAAAGGTCCACAAAGAGCTAGACAAGATGCTGGCAGTCAGAATCATTGAACCAGTCGAGGAGACTGACTAGGTAAGTCCGATGGTTGTGTAGGAGAAGAAATAGAAGGGTGAGATTCGCATTTGCATGGATCTCAGGAAGCTCAATGATACCTGTGTTAACGATCTATTTCCAACACCGTTTATAGATGAGGTACTGGAAAATGTGGGGGGGTAGGAAGCCCATTCCTTCACGGATGGATTCTCAGGATACCACCAGATCAAGGTCGCGCCAGAAGATAGAAGCAAAACAACGTTCACCATTGAATGGGGTTGTTTTCAGTACACGGTGATGCCCTTTGGACTGAAGAACGCGCCGGCGATATTTTCACGAATAGTGGTAGCGGCTTTCAAGGAATTTATACACAAGTTATTAGAGGTCTATCTTGATGACTAGACAATGTTCGGACTAGTTAAGAAACACGTAGTGAGCTTACGGTTAATACTGGATACTTGTCGCCATCACCAGATTGCTCTAAACCTAAAGAAGTGTACTTTCCTTGTCCCATTCGGGAACCTGTCGGGCCATGTGGTCTGTAAGCAGGGCCTAATGGTGGATCCAGCAAAGATCACTGTCATACTCAATCTGCAAGCACCGCGAAGTGTCAAACAACTACGTGCCACACTAGGACACACAGGCTATTATAGGAAGTTCATCAAAAGCTACACCTAGATTATGGATCCAATGGAATAGTTGCTGAAGAAGGATGTTACTTATTGTTGGAATGAGGAATGCAACCAAAGTCTAGAGATGCTTAAGGAAAAGATGGCATCCACCCCTATATTGGTCTTTCCGAAATGGGATGTCGAATTTCATGTGCATGTCGATGCATCATGTATCGCGTTGGGGGCGGTACTTACTCAATCAGGAGTAAAGGGAATTGACCATCCAATTGCGTTCGCAAGCCGCCGGTTGTCAAAAGTTGAGAAGAATTACTCCACTATCGAGCGAGAGGGATTAGTGATGGTATACGCACTTCAAAAATTCCGCCACTATCTACTCGGAGGCCATTTTAAGATGTATATCGACCACTCTGAGTTAAAATACCTAGTGAATAAGCCTGTGTTGGGGGGGGCGCATTTGTAGATGGTTGTTGCTATTCTAGGAATATGACTTTGAGGTCGTCGTAAAGCTAGGATGTCTAAACGTAGGCCCAGATCACCTGTCCCGAATTGAGACCGGCGAAGAGCCCACAAATTTAGAAGACGAACTCCCAGATGCACAGTTATATGCAGTGCGCATAGCAGATGGCCATTTTGAGGATATAATCCATTTTTTAACTACAGGAACTACATCGTAGGGATATTCTATTCAGCAGAAGAAGGAATTGCTGATCCACGCAGTCGACTTCACCGTGATTGCAGGACACCTATACAAAATGGGCACCGATGAAATATTACGTAGGTATGTCTCAGAGTTCGAGCAAGGATAGATCCTAGCCGAAGCACATGGGGGGGTTGTTGGAGGACATTATACGGGTCACGCCACAGCCCAGAAGATTCTTCGCATAGGATTATGGTGGCCCACTTTGCATCAAGATTCGAAAGCATACTATCGTGCCTGTGACGTATGTCAATGGACGGGGAAACCATCGCGAAGAGATGAAATGTCGCTCCAGCCACAGATGACACTCCAGTCATTCGAGAAGTGGGCAATCGACTTTGTAGAACCTATTGAGCCACGAGGGAAGATGGGTGCATGCTACATCATCACCGCGACAGAATATTTGACCCGATGGGTAGAGGCACAGCCGGTTAAGGACTGCACAGCTGCAACTGCTGCGAAGTTTTTGTTTGAGAACGTACTGACAAGGTTTGGATGTCCCAAAATTCTCATGAGCGATTGGGGAACACATTTTCTGAATGAAACGATCAGCACACTCACTGAGGAATTCCAGATATATCACCAACAGAGTATGCCATACCACCCACAAGTGAATGGGACCATCGAGGCATTCAACAAAATCTTGGAGACTGCATTGACCAAGGTCTATAATGTGTAGCGAAATGACTGGGACTTGCGCATCCCTGCTATGCTATGGGCATACTGAACCACGTGCAAGAAGCTGATGGGCCAGACACCTTTTCAGTTAGTCTATGGCAAAGAGGTTGTTATGCCTATGGAATATATTGTGCCTAGTCTGCAGATCACGGCAATAACAGGAATGGCCGATTGTGGGGCTTTGGAGGAACGACTCGCACAGCTAGAAGAACTAGAGGAGGAACGGTTTTTGGCTGGATTTCATCAGCAAGTGCAGAAACAGTGTGAGAAAGTGTGGCATGATCACCATATCAAGGTGCACCCCTTCAAGGAGAATGATCTAGTATTGCTATACGACAGTAAGTTCGAGAAATTCCCTGGCAAACTCCGAATACATTCGTTGGGACCCTATGTCGTCAAAGAAGTTACCGATGGAGGCACGGTTCAGCTTGCCAAACTCAATGGAGACCCCTTCCCAGGCCGAGTAAATGGCAGTCGCCTAAAGCTCTACACGGACAAGCTGCCCATTTGAATAACCGACCGAGGGACAGTCTCACCGCTCCAGCCAGTTGAAAGAGAACACGGGATGATAAAGCAGTCTGGGGAAAAGAAGCACGATTTCCAAGATACGCGTAGATTTGGCCAACCACAAAGACCGCGGTCGCACAGCGAGGAGTGCACTGATGTGTTGCTAAGAGGAGGGGTGACCGTTCCTGTCACTATTCATGATAAGATGTCTGCATTATGGAAAAAGGGAGCGGGCGACGGGCAATTAAGAGAAGGAGTGCAAGCTAGCTATGGAACGAGCTACCACATATTTTACACGAGGATGTTAGACTGAGCATGAACTAGGGAATTTGAAATTCGAATCACTTATAAATCACCGAGTGGCAACAACCAGGCGACCTACACTTCTGGAAAACACATGCTGGGTATTGATATGGAACTTTTCGTTATCTCTACACAAGGAGTAAGCCCAGGGGTGGTGATATGGCCGAGGGGCAGGCAAGACTCTCTAAGGGCCATGGTGTTGATAGCTGAGGTCATCCCACAATGTGCAACATCAACAGTAGGGGATGTCCTAGAAAAGGGGAGACATGAAGAATAATTGGTCTGAATGTCATCACCTCGCTCGGGGGCAGGCTGACGAGCTACAACAAAACAGAGAAAGGATGGAACGTCGGAGACCACTGGCAGCAATGCAGTTTATACGTCATCTTTGAGGTACCTTGAGGATTGGGATTTCATCGACAGCAGCAAAGGTCTTGCAAAATTGCAACACAAGCTGCAGCAGACAGTACGAAGAACATATACGAAGGTCGGAACTAGCTATCGTGGTTTAAGGAGGTCCCGTATGCGGCTCCCCTGCTCGAGCTAAAATCCTATGAGGGGGTGTTCTGTGTTAACCGAGCAGAGTAGAATGAGCATTATCGGTCACCAGACTTAGAAGAAGCAAGGAAGCAGGAGCTGGACGAAGCGTTGTAGGAGACAATGAAGAAGCAGTAGGATGACGAGTGTCACTCAAAGGGTGGTGAACTGCGAAGTCAAGGCAGTGCGTCATGTCGCACCGACGAGTGACTCGAGACGTGTCATGATGATTGTGTTGGGGGACTGTTGATTAGCGGATGTCTCGCATAACAGTTTTAGGTCTGATAGCCTAGAAGTTAGGATAAAAATATTGTAAACCTCCGAAATATGCAGAGCGCGAAATGTAAAAAGTCGAGTCAAAGGGTTGTCTGCCCAAGAAATAATATAGAATAATAGGAAGTAAGTCAGTTTGTGGACCATAGGAAGGTATAAATAGAGTGTGGCTCTATGGGAGAAGGAAATTCTTTTCTTAGGTAAGGTCTTGGATTTGAATTGTAATGGGTTCTTGAGGAGAAAACTCTGAAAGTGTCTGTAAGTCCGAGTTGAGGGTATTGGGGAAGGGATAGAGGCTCTGTAGTTGTGTGCACAGAGGCCTAGAAGAGTTCGCAGCTGTGTGCGTGGACCCCTGCAGCTGAGTGAACAGGGCGGATCTGGATGTACTGGTGATTAAGTGGAAATAAAGATAAGTTACTTCTGCAATTCTGTGTTAAACCTAAATTATCACGGATCTGGCTTTTTGTATGGTTAAAATAACTATTTGATCTATGCGCATATGCTTATGTTATGAATGTATCCATTCTAAATACACAAATTGTTAAATCTGATAAATGTTTGCTTAAAGATCACAATTAATAGATTGAATACATAAATAGCACAATAATAAGTAGTAAGGATTCTTCTGAGTTTGGATCGGCGCGAAGCAGAGCAGCGCGAAGCTGTAGAACGACGCGTGAACCCTCCAGGCCACATCTAGACACCCCAAGGGTGCAGAAACCTAGTTCTAGCACCCTCCCCTGCTACCTCGGGTGAGACCTTAGTCTGCGCTCCGCGGGCTGTTACCGAAAGGGCTGGTAGCTGTGGGATTTGTTTGGCTAAATAATTTTTCCGAACCTGGGTTAGGCCCATATAAGCCAACAAATTTTCATCTTGAAAATGCCTTCATCAAAATATCTTCATCATGCTCCTCTATAGGAAAGTAGTTTAGCAACATGATTCTCCTCTGCACATAATATCGAAGATGATGATACCGGATGTCAATATGTTTGGACCGATCATGAAATATTGGATTTTCATAGAGTTTGATACAACTTTGATTGTCATAGTAAATAACAGTTTGATCCATTTGCTGACTAAACAAACCAGCAATAATATTCCTCATCAAGATAGCCTCACAAGTTGCTTGAATAGTAGCCATGTACTCTACCTGTGCTGAGCTGAGTGAAATTGATCTCTTCTTCTCTGCTTCCTGTTGTACTGAAGATTCCCCTTGATGTGATTTTCCTGTCAGATGGACTACCTACCCAATCTACATTTGTGAAGCCTTGAGGCTTCACTCCCTCTGTTTGTCTATACCAAAGACCAAAATGAGTGGTGCCTTTGAAGTATCTCAACACATGTTTAGCTACCTTCCATTACAATTTGGTTGGCTTAACAATGGCTTGACTAAGTTAGTTAACTACGTAACATGTCTGGTCCTATGTTCACCAAATACATAAGTGAACCCATAAGATGCCTATAAATAATAGCCTCCACTACGTCACTTGAAGTAGCATGCTCCTTCCTCCAGTTACCAGCTAGAGGAGTCTCCATGGGTTTACTATTCTCCATGTGGAACTTCTTCAGTATCTCGTTGTCATACTTTCCCTAAGAGACAAACAGTTTATCATCTCCTTGCCATACTTCCATACCAAGAAAGTAATGCATGAACCCCAAGTCCTTCATCTCAAAATCTCTTGCAAGATCCTCTGTGCAATACTTGATCAACTTCTCATCACCTGTCAAAATCAAATCGTCGGCATATAAAACAATAATAAAAAATTTACCTTCAACCACAATATGGTAAAGGTTCGCATCCGCTTCATTTTTGGTGAAGCCCAACCTAATGAAATAATTGTCAATCCAGGTGTACCAAGCATGGGGTGCTTGTTTTAGTCCATACAACACTCGTTTGAATCTGCACACATGCAACTCTCTGTTGAAGGTCTCAAATCCTTCACGATGCTCAATATACACGTCTTCCTCAATCATATCGTTGAGGAAAGTTGTCATTTAATCCATATGATCTATCTTCCATCCCATCTGCACTAACGGTGCTAGAATAGATCTGATTGATGAGTGCCTTGCTACAGGAGAAAAAGTCTCATCATAATCAATTCCCTCCACCTGATAGAATCCTCTAGCCACAAATTTGGTCTTGGGAGCACTTCCCAAACATTGTTTCTAAAAATGGAGTCATACTCAACCATGGCATCAACCCACACTAGTTGCTACACTTATTCCTTGAATTAGGATGGCTCAATCTCTACATTATCGCTCATTAGAACCATGTAGCCAGTGTACCTCTTTGCTGACCTCCTCTGCCTACACTGTGATGTGGATGCTCCCACATTCTCTCTAGCATCATGCAATAACCTATCAGCCTCTCGAGTGCACTTTATCCCATCTCTGGAAGTCTCTGCATGAGTGGGTGTTTCCACTCCTTTCTCCTCTGCATGTGGTTGCTCCACATCATCCTTAGGTTCCTCCTTTGGTGCTAAAATCTCCTCAACCGCATGTAGTTGAAGCTCCCTCTCAAGGGAATATATCATGGCCTTCTCTTCATCGAACTTCACATCTCTGCGAACCATTGTCATCCTGTTGGTTGGAAGGTACACCTAATAGTTGTGAGGTGTATCAGTGTACCCCACAAATATGCCAACTTAGCTGTTGGCTTTAGTTTTTTTTGTGCATCTTTGGTAACATGGTAGTAGACTGATGAACCAAAGATTTTGAAGTGTGCCACATGTGGTTTCTTCCCTGAAAAGGCCTCTTCTGGTGTACTCATCCCGAGAATTTGACGAGGGATTCTGTTTTGCAAATAAACAGTTGTGTTACATGATTCAACCCACAAGTGTAATAGTAGGCCTTGATCATGTAACATTGTCCATGTCACTCCCACAATAATTTTGTTCTTCCTTTTAGCCACCCTATTCTTTTGTGGGTTATGAGGTGTTATCAACTTCTGTTTAATGCCTTCTGATAAACAGAAGTTGTTGAATTCATTCAACACATATTCTCCACCGTTATCACTTATGAGAGCTTTAACTTTCCTACTAGTATATTTCTCGACAAGCGTTTAAATTCAAAAAACTTACTAAACGTATAATCTTTCTTCTGCATGAAGAAAATCCAACACTTACGAGAAAAATCACCAAAAAATATTGCATAATACTTGTGCTTGGCCATCGATGTTGTCAAGAATGGTCGACACACATTTGAGTGAACTCTATCAAGGATCGCTTGTGCTTGATTGTCTTTTTCATGAAAGGAAACTTTGGTGTACTTCCCCAATGTACACCCTTTGCATGTGTCTCTCTGCTCTAATGTACCTTTGGGAAGTCTTGTAGAAATTTTCCACATGATATTCAAATATACGTGGTGCAAGTGATCAAATCTTCTATGCCACAACTCACATATGTTTGGGCTCTGCACCTTTTCTACTTTAGTGCTCAATATAACATAGTCTTCTACCTCAAATTTGTAGAATTTCATAACTTGAACCCTGATCCGCTTCAATTTTCCTGTGGCTATGTGACGAAGAAAAGATTTTCCCTTACTAATTATCACATCATAGCCTCTATCCTCCAATATGGAAATAGAAACCAAGTTCTTTTTCAAACCTGAAACATAGATGACATCTCTTAATGTGAGGGTGTTATAGACATTTTTGTGCCTTACAGCATGAAGCATGAAATGTCGATAATCCGAGGGATCCAAAGTCCCTAAACATGTTGTTCCTACCCCTAGAGGAACAAGGTCAGCAAACCACAGCACTAAAAATCAGTTCTCCACCTGAAAACACTCAAAAACAAGCTAATTCTGGATCATGTCAGCTGCTCCACTGAGCATCTGCGCTGAATGTCAACTGCTCCACTCTGTACCTGCGCTGAATGTCAAAAGCAATGAAGGCTACCTGCACTGGGCGAGATTGGCCAAGTGGCACAGTCATTCTGCAAGGTGTCAAATGCCCAGGAAGCTTTCAAAATGACACTTGGATCAGGGAATTCGCCTTGTGATGAGTAAGAGGATCTAGATCTCCAAGTGGAAGCAAGAAACTCCAAGTGGACTCAAGAACTGAAGTATAACTGAAGTGGGAGAGGACACTAGTCAGCTTCATGCCAGCCTCAAGCTGACTCATCCTTTCTCCAAAACTCCTATATATAGAGCTCTCTCATGAGGTCTAGGGAGGCTGGAATCTCGTGAATGTAAGGAAGTGCTGTTGGTTTGAGTATAGAACTATTGGGTGATTTGCTTGAAGGAGGTGAAGAGGAGATTTCTTTCTGCTGGGAGGTGATGCTGGATTGGGCCTTTTATGGTTGTATTACTTCTTGAACTTTACTTCTTCCATTAATAAAGCATTTGAGGTTCTTCTATATGCATGTGTCTCAATGGTGTATTGTTATACTTGTGTATTTGATTTATTCTAATCCTTGAATCAATTATGAATGTATGCTTCTTGTAGTTTCCCTCTCTTGCCATTTTGCAGGATCTTGGTGTAGCTAGGCCAGTGAAAGAGCAAGGAGCTGGGAGCAAGCAGCAAAGAGAGAAGATTGGATCAATCATTAGCAGAAGACAATGGTTAGTGGATCTCTTTCTCCCCTCTCTTACATCTCATAAAGAAGTAATCTCGAATAGCTTTGCTTTGATTGTTGCTGAGGTACTATCACCCTTAGAGTGGGATAGGGTCATTCCGTATTGGATACTTTTCCCAACAACAAATTGGCGACTCCACTGGGGATCGTATCTTGTTGGTTGTTTGTGTTTTTGCTATTCATTTCATAAACACAGGGAGTACCGAATCGAACTGCATTTGGATCTTTCAAATGCAAAGCAGAGGGCAGCTACTCTAGCTCAGTTTCTGGGCATGTTTATGATTTGAAGAGCTGATCCAAAAGGACTCTGAACAGCTCTTAGTGATAGCTTTTCATCCTCCTTTTCATCCCTTAGTGTGTACTTGATTGATAGCTTCTGATTTGGCCAAAAACTGTGAATTTTTGAGCAATCTGTGACCTGGAAACTGAGAAAAACGAAAGTTTATCTCTTCAGTGCAGGCACTGTGAAGGCAGTCTGCATTTCAGCGCAGATCCCGAAGGGGCTACCTGCGCTGAATGTCAAACTGACAGTGTACCACCTGCGCTGAACCAGTTTTGCCTAGTGCTACTGGGGTTCCCTGCTGTTTATTGCCCTATTTTCATCCTTGTTTTTGCAACCTGTTGTCAGTCAATGTACCTATCTGAAACCAACTTTCCTTGCCACTATTCTGCCTCGGTTGTATAAAGAAACTGTATTTTTTCTTTGTGTATTTCTTACATCATTTGCAGTTTCCCTAAACAAAAAGTGAACTAGTCTTGCTGTGGCCTCTTAGATCTAGACCTGTGATAAGTGTCATTTTGATCTTAAGAGTTAGTTTGTTTGCTGTTCATAGCTGATTGAGTTTTTTTGCTTTCGTCATATGGTTTGAATTTATATGTTTCTAGTGTCGAAACAAGTAAATCTTAAGGTGTCTTTTGATTTTGGACAAGCTTGTTTGCTTTCACTTGAAATTGAATTTGAAATTATACAACAGCTTTCTTTTTGTATTACATCAACATTAAGAAAGAGAAAAGAAATACCTGCATTGTGCGTGAGCATTTTGACAGCTTGCATGTTGATTTAGGGAAAAAGTGCATTAGTGTGTGCTCTATGATCTGTGTGAAAAGATGATGTCTTTCTTTTCCCTCAGTAGTTAAGATTTTCAAAGTTGAAAGATTGAAAAGCTTGCTTATCATCTTAGACTGCATTTAGGAGTGTTACTATACATCTCGTGGTGATCCATAAAGGCAAACTGCTAAACAAGATCAACCTTAAAATAAATTGAATTTACATAACAACGCTTTGAATAACGCAAACACATAGAGGTCTAAGCTAGAGACGTGTTCCGGCGTCATTAAACGTAGTGACTGTCGATCTCGAAGAAGGTGGGTGATTCCTCCTGAGAGTCGGTGGCACTAATACGGACTTGTGCTCCCACGTACCGTCGCGTATATATTGGGATACCCCTATAGGCATATATCTTTTATCCTTAGGAAGCCGTGTCGGCCGCCCTATTGATCGCAATGCAGTGAACACAACATTCACGAAGATCGACCACCCGTACCGTAAAACGTATTCTGTGGTTTTGCGAAAGGTTTGGCACACCCTCTGCCTAGATCTCCAGAGCAGTTTCTTTTGGCCTTTTTCAAACTCTATAACTGAAAAAGTCCATCCGAGCATTTGTCACTTCGTGCTCGTTAAAACATCGAAGGGGACTAGAGTCATCTTTAGCTTTTTCTCGATTCTTTAAAACTGAAAAAGCAAGTTGTGTCTAAAGCGTCGTTAACAATTTATTTTAAACGGAACAATCACCCTTTATTCCTGCGTTGATCTTCGAAGTTAGTCTACCTTCATCACAAAGTTCTTGTCGAATCGCTAGAAAATCTTTTGGATAGACTAAATATGTCTGAACAACCGTCGACATCCAGGACCGTGTCATCCGACACAGCAGCGGCAGAGCCTCCTGCTGCTACTCCAACGATGTTCGCTGGTATACCATCTGTCCCGGCAAATTGTCAACAACAAGTTGGAGTCCAATCAGAGACTGTTTCGACGACATGGTTAGTTCCTATTTCTTCATCCGGATTATCATCTGGTATTTCTTGTGTTGAAACTCAACAACTTGATCCAATGTGTCTTCAAAGGCCAATCTACCCTTTAAGCACTGGATTGCCACCATATGGAGGGCAGTATGCCTTTTCATTGTTCCCCCCCCGGAGAACAACCATATGGGAGTTTACAACAAAGTTCAGGTCAAACTGGAATTACATCCAGCGGATGGGTACCAATACTGCCTCAACAACCAAGGGTTGCATATTCAATGCAACCAGTCCAGCCTGTGTCGAATGTCGCCACTATACCTGGTATGTTAATTGCGTCGCAAGTACAAGCGCTACCTGTTGTATGTCAACCCCAAGTTTCTCAGGTTGCCATACAATAGCCTCTTGTCTCAACAACTCAATCGCAACCTCCGGTTACTGCCTCCTTATCTGGAGCGACTCAGGTTCAAACAAGTACTATGACTCCTCATCTTGGTCAATCATCCAGTATTGGACAACAGCAAATAATCCAACAACCGGAGCTGGTTCGAACCCAACAACCGCAATTCCAGCAATCATATCAAGGACCCGAGCAACAAGTCTTTGTAAGTAATGGGCAACCGTATAATAACGGTTATGCCCATCAAACTTGTCAAAGTTGCCAGCATCAAATACATTATGCTGGTATGAAAAGACCCAATGCTCAGGCGATTCCATCTTATCCTGGGTATGCTCCGCCTAACCTGAATCAACAGTTGCCCTTTGTAGCAACTCTAGAATTTCCAGATCTAAACCGGCTGACGAATGATCCAATTGCTTATGCCCCTTGGTGGCCAGCGATTCCGCATAAACTTCCATCGGACATTCCTAAATTCAATGGAAATCCAGGTGAAGACCCGTCGAATCATGTGATGACATTCCATCTATGGTGTTCATCAAACACCCTGAATGATGATTCGATAAGACTTCGCCTCTTTCAGAGGACGTTAACGGGTCCAGCGGCAAAATGGTACATTGAATTGCCTAGAGCTTCGTTCGACAACTTCAGTACCTTAGCCACAACCTTTTTAACCCATTTTCAATTACCGATAAGGTATGAAACGGGAACAGAACTTCTTACCAACTTCAAACAGACGACCGCCACCCACATATCTGATCATATACATGAGTGGCGACGTCGTCGGAGGATGGTAAAAACGTACGTTCCTGATCAACTATTAGCTGAATGGTTTATCAAGTCGTTACTTCCCGCTATAACGGAAGATGTGGCAAAGGGAGGAGTCGTAACGGAAGAGCAAGTTATCGCTCGTGCGCAATATCTAGACTTGGTCTATACTCAGTCTGGCACACTCTACGACAAAATACCTGACGCCCCTAGACCGGAATTCTCAATTCCTCCTCCTCCTAAATCAAACAATGACACTCACGCCGGTGATGGCGTGATTGGAAAGCACAAAATTTCTAGTCAAAATGCAAATGAAGAACTTCTTGCCTCGGAAGTAAATGCCATGTCGACCGACAAGGGCAAACAACTGAAGCAACCAGGGGGCAAGAAGAAAAAGTCAGGGAGAAAAAGGAAACCCCCGGCAGGGTGTCATATATGCGATTAGGATCATTGGACGAAAGATTGTCCACATATAGCTGAAGTTAAGAAACTCTTTAAGAGTTCAAAAACCCCAGCAGTATTGACTGATCCGTTTCCTAATCCAGCTCAAAATCTGGTTGCTAATCAAAATGCTTACTGATCCCAAGTGCTTATGTTGTCTACCTCAAAGCAACAAATTGATGCTTTGACAAGGAATAAAGATTACGGGAATCCACAGCTGTCGAATAACAAGGCTAATGAACAACCTAATAATTCGACAACAACTTTGACCGAAGTTGTGCCACCCATCGTTCCTAAGCCAATGATAAAGTCGCCAAAGGGAGTAGTACACAAATCGACATTTAATCCTCGTGCAAAAATAGCACAGAATTATAATATAATAGAGGACATGGCTCAATCATCATCCGCTATGTCGACACTTGAGGTACCGCAAAATTGCCCCTCCCAAGAGCAAGCTTTATTATTAGCAATATGTGGGATTGGCCCAATGGATTCCAATCTTGTGGCCTTTGATCATAAAGGATATGACCCTCAGTTACCAGCTCAACTAGCTTTCCTTATTCAAGTGAAAGCCCTCAACAAAACTGTTCATCGAACAATTATTGATGAGGGGGCATCTACATGTCTTATGTCGATGAGTTGCTGGAAAAATTTAGGCTCACCACCCTTTTCGAAATCATCAACTACGTTAAAAGCATTTGATGGACGATCATACACTCCATACGGGATTTTAAGTAACTTGCAAGTTGAACTGGGGGGCAAAACAGTAGGAATTGATGTTGAAGTAATTGATGGAAACCTCGATTACAACATCCTACTGGGAAGGCCCTGGATATATGCCATGGCCGCAATTGTGTCGACCTACTTCAGGAAGATTGCATTTCCCTTTGAAGGAAGAATTACAGTCGTCGACCAACAAACTTTCCTCCCCGACAGTTCACAAGTTACGGGAAGCATTCCAATGATCCATGGAAGCGATCATTCGCTTCAAAATATTGGGGTAGGTCTCCTAAAAGACCCTGCCTTAATGGGTACTTTTGCCCTACCGCCTCCAAGTAACCGGGCGGAAGTGGCCACAATGGAAACCTACAAAACGAAATCTTCTATATCTAATGGATTCGGAAGATTCCTAAACATTTTGTCAGCATGGATCATCGCCCTAATGGAAATACTGTAAATACAGTGGGCTCCAAGGACGGTTCTTATCTCGTGTCAACCTCGTTAAAAAATGAAACAAGGAGTCATGAGGATAGTTCTTTTACTGTGTCAACCTCATTAAAAAATGAAACGAACCCCCTTTCCAAATCTCAAAGGTAAACCTTCATTCCAACCACCAAGTTGAATGCAATGAAGCTTGGGGGGCATGCACCTCGATTTGCGTTATTATGCTGGAGGCATGCAAACTTATCATCGAGCAGTTTTACCGCGAAATTTATGCTCGTTAAAAAATAGAAAAGCGAGATCCGAGCAGTTTTAACGCGGAATTCATGCTCGTTAAAAAATAAACATAAGCATTGAGCAGTGTTTTGGCGCATTCAAGCTCATTAAAAAATGAACCCAGTCTCGGTAAATAACCACTGTGATCGTAAATTTATTAGCCATAAAAAGCCTTGGTCGTGTTTACACCCGCCACCTCCATTTCATTTGGCCAATCGTTCACCTCCATATGATTGTTTACCCATTTTGAGGAACAGCTGCGAAGAGTGATTTCACTTAGCCATCCTTGTGACACTGCCGTGATTGGAAAATTCCAACCTGTACCTGGAATCTGCTGCTATCCCTGTTTATCACTCGTTCCTCAAAAGATGAGTCTTCTTTGAGCTCTTTTCATCTGACTCGTAAAATATGAAAAGTTTGCCGAGTTTTGGCCTTCCAGCTCGTTAAAATGACCGGAAGAGCTATCCCTCCTCTAGATTTTAATCTTTTTGGACCTGAGGGATTATTGCACAAAAAGGTCGAGTGCTTGTTTTATTCGGCTCGTTAAAGTTATCGAAAACTCATCCCTTATGTATTGTTTTATACTTTTTCGGACTCAAGGGATTAGATGACGAAAAAGGAATTTTGGAGTTAACTTTCTGTACCTTTTCAGACTCTCTAAAAATGAAAAGGACCGAGTTTTCCTTGTCGTTAGACTCGTTAAAATGATTAAATAGCGACAAACTTGTCTTTAGACGAGAACGAGTTTCCCTATCACTAAGCTCGTTAAAACATAGCGATGGGCTTGCCCGAAGGGCAAGTTATAGAACAAGCATATGTTATCGTCCTCAAGCTTGATAAAAATAAAGAGGTACTGGTCAGAAATGACTGGGGAAAAATTGGGAGAACCTCAAAAGCTTTAATGGTAGCAAGTCGCTCTTGAACATGACACTTTGTCCTCCGTATCACTTCGGGTTGGGTTGTTTCATTCACCGGTCTCATCACCATGGTCCTCGCCAAACCATCCACATTTGGGGTAATGCTACCGATCCATCACATCAGTGTCGTTATATGTTCAAGAGATGTTGTTCAGAAAGAGTCAACCGTGTCCCATCTACTGCCATACATTATCCTTCATCCACCCATGATCGCCATCCTGAATCATATTTCACAGATTGTTTTCACCTCCACTAAAATCATTAGCTCCGTTCCGTGTCACTGATGTGGGATTCATTAAGGCCCTCCTTTGACGGATCGCTTCTTGTCGACTTCAGCTCATTATCCAAGAAGTTGATCTAGGAACACCCCCCCCCAGTACTTTGAAGCTTGCATGCCTCAATGGCAAGTTTCTCACTTCCGGCGACAGGTATACATCAATGACCTTCGACCAGAAGATTTTGCGTGGTGTTCGACGCCAAGTCCTTTATTCACACCATGTGAATTGTACTGTAGTACCTTGAGGATCATTGTCATTATTGGTGATTCCTCTCGCGCTTGTTAACGGTTTACATTATTGACCGGTAATCAAGCGATGTCTTTCCATGTTCGACTTCAACGCAATTCTCACATGGATCGACTTGTACTTAGAGTGAAGATCGAACGAGTTTGAAGACCCCGGATCTAGTTTCATCCATCCGGGCTGCGATATATATTCAGGAAATATAAAGACATTTGATATGTACATCATTGCAGCAGATGATCATCCTACTCAAAGGATGATAATTTCAACAGAGAATTATCAGTCTACCATCAGACGATCGTCTGTTCTATGTACCAAAATGAATTTATAAAGCTGAGCATGGGAATGCCCGCCTCAGCTAGATCATGAAAGCAGAATGAAAAATAATGTATTGTATTGTATTTTATTACAGGGCACCTCTCAGCGATTGAATGAACTTCGGATCCTCCTGATAAAGCATTTCACCCGATAAACGACCTCATACTTTAGGGGGCAACTGTTATAGACATTTTTGTGCCTTACAGCATGAAGCATGAAATGTCGATAATCCGAGGGATCCAAAGTCCCTAAACATGTTGTTCCTACCCCTAGAGGAACAAGGTCAGCAAACCACAGCACTAAAAATCAGTTCTCCACCTGAAAACACTCAAAAACAAGCTAATTCTGGATCATGTCAGCTGCTCCACTGAGCATCTGCGCTGAATGTCAACTGCTCCACTCTGTACCTGCGCTGAATGTCAAAAGCAATGAAGGCTACCTGCGCTGGGCGAGATTGGCCAAGTGGCACAGTCATTCTGCAAGGTGTCAAATGCCCAGGAAGCTTCCAAAATGACACTTGGATCAGGGAATTCGCCTTATGATGAGTAAGAGGATCTAGATCTCCAAGTGGAAGCAAGAAACTCCAAGTGGACTCAAGAATTGAAGTATAACTGAAGTGGGAGAGGACACTAGTCAGCTTCATGCCAGCCTCAAGCTGGCTCATCCTTTCTCCAAAACTCCTATATATAGAGCTCTCTCATGAGGTCTAGGGAGGCTGGAATCTCGTGAATGTAAGGAAGTGCTGTTGGTTTGAGTATAGAACTATTGGGTGATTTTCTTGAAGGACATGAAGAGGAGATTTCTTTCTGCTGGGAGGTGATGCTGGATTGGGCCTTTTATGGTTGTATTACTTCCTGAACTTTACTTCTTCCATTAATAAAGCATTTGAGGTTCTTCTATATGCATGTGTCTCAATGGTGTATTGTTATACTTGTGTATTTGATTTATTCTAATCCTTGAATCAATTATGAATGTATGCTTCTTGTAGTTTCCCTCTCTTGCCATTTTGCAGGATCTTGGTGTAGCTAGGCCAGTGAAAGAGCAAGGAGCTGGGAGCAAGCAGCAAAGAGAGAAGATTGGATCAATCATTAGCGGAAGACAACGGTTAGTGGATCTCTTTCTCCCCTCTCTTACATCTCATAAAGAAGTAATCTCGAATAGCTTTGCTTTGATTGTTGCTGAGGTACTATCACCCTTAGAGTGGGATAGGGTCATTCCGTATTGGATACTCTTCCCAACAACAGAGGGGGGAACCAGAATCCCTCTAGAAGGTAACATTATTGATGTCAGTTTCGCTATACCTCACATCATCACCCATATCGATATGCTTATGAGATCCTTCTCCTCCAAGTTACTGAAGCGCTCTTTGTTGCAAGCCATATGGAATGAAACTCCATTGTCCAGGTACCACACACTACCCATCATCAATTACACCATGCAAATGATGAGGGTAAAATCCAGTTCGAATTATGAAACAAGAGTTTCACCTGTTGCTCCTACCGAGGGCTTCTTACTAGCCTTCTTGTTCGGACACTTTGTGGTATAGTGTCCCATCTCACAATAGTGAAAACACTTGATTTTTGACATGACCTTCTTATTGCCACCCTGACTGGAATCTGATTTGGAATGGGATGACTTCCCCTTCCCATCTAAGGCACATTTTTCCTCATCATCATGCTTTGATGAAGATCCGTCTCTGGTGTTCTGCCAAATCTCTTCCTGTACCAAGTTGGACCACAATGGATCCCACCATGGTAACTTCTCCATGCGATTCACTTAGTCCTATTAGCTATGCCAGCTCTTGGGAAGTCCTAGGCTCACCAGATCGTCTTCTGTAATAGTAACCCCCACACACCAAATATCATCCTAACATTGGGTGAACTTGGTCAAGTACTTTGGAATCGAGTTGCCCTTCTCCATCTTGATCTTTTTAAGCTTGTCCTTTAGTGCCAGCTTCCTGTGGTCACTACTATTTTGAAATAGGTTCATCAATGCCTTCCACGATGCAAATGGAGTTTCCTTACTATGGAGATTCGAGACAATATGATCTCGAACTCCTTCTAGGATAATCTTTTCACCTTTTCCACACACTTTCTCCATTCAGTGAGATATTTATCATCATATGTTGGAGGCTTCAAGATATCATGATCTATGAATTTCTTCAGCCCATTGTCTTCCAACACTGTCTCCATCCTGTCCTTCCAAGCTATGTAATTCGAGTTTCCCTCCAAGGCATACTCAAGTCTCAAACCGTAGAGCGACTTCCTGCTGACTCTGAAGTATGAAATTCCAAATTCTATTTCACCTGGCCAACAAACTTGTATTCTCCTCTTCTATAGTGACTTCATCTCTGATACCATGTAGATTTTTATTGAGATTCAAACTACTTATATAATATGCTAGAAAAAATACTTGAATCTACTCTACTCATTAGCAGAAAAAAAAAATTGATCGATGCAATCATGAAGCAGAAAAGAAACAATTTCAATTGCACATAACACAATATTTATCTAGGGAATGCAATAGCTAAAAACATCGTTTTACGTATATTGCATTAACTAGAAGATTTGAGAAGAAAATACAATTCTTTTTCAACCCAAACAATCTCTGCACAAGTACAAACTATCTCATTGTTTCACAAACCATCTTAAGGCAGTACTTAGCCAAATATGTTGCCTACCAAGCCCCTATTTCATTGCGGAGTTTCCAAGGGAATTAGCCCATATGTAATTGAGAAATTCCTCACTCATAATTGTGCATTTCATCCACAGGCCTTCTATTGATTGCATGCATCACCTGTTTAATTTTGATGAATTTACAATTGATACTACACTGTCCCTGAACTATAATCTCAACTGGGTCTTCATTTGAACTAATATGCATGAGTTATTTTGAGTGAATTATCGGTTATCTGATTGATCACTGTCATGTGAATTAAATCCAATTTAATTCACTTGACCACTTACTAGTTCCACCAACGGTTAGAACTAGTTTTTGTGAATTTAACTTAGTTAAATTGAATTAAATAATTACAACTCAATAAGAACTCAACTCGGGCCCCTAAAATTTAGGGATCACTCTACATGACTCTAGCTGACTTGCAACTCGAATTTACTGAGCCAACTAAGTCAATTTAACTTAGTTAACTGTTATAAGTTGCTACGAGAATAAAATTACAATTTAATTCCCAATTTAATCCAAGGACAAATTAAGTTAAGATTTTCTTCTTGTTATTTTTAACAAGTAAATCAGAAAATCACCACAAACAGATTACTAGGGGAAGATCAAATTGCAAGAGTTCCTTATCGACATCTAAATCAAAAGAGTAGACAACTAAGTCAATCTACAGATTTGAACCATTCAGAATGGAAGCAAGAGGTTTATGTTCCAAGGAATACTGCAGCTTGCACGATCCAGTCTTATGATAACAATTCATTACAAAATTCTAGTGATCCGAACATTCCACATATGGTTGATCTAGGATGGTCTGATCCATTCTCAATCTATTTTTTTTTATTGCTCAGAGCATCATATTGACTTGTATCAACGAAGATGAAAGTTCAGAGACAAAAACACATTTGGAACAGAAAAATAGATCAAGCCCTTTGATCAGTAAGCTTTGAGGACAAATCATTTTGAAGAGGAAGGAAATGTTATGAATAAAAATATATATAAAATAATACAAATAATGTAAAACTATAATAATAATATTAATAAATAATGATTAATTAGTAACTAGTTAATGAAATGGCATGTCCCTATGGACATAACCGTTGGTGAAGAGGTACCTACCTAGGGTATATAAGCATGCCCTCACCCTCATTGTAATAATCTCATTAATTCTTATGTAATATTCAATATACAATTACTTGTCCTACTATGGATGTTTATGTCTTCCAAGTATTTTGAAAATTAGAACATTGTGTATATGAACCTTGTTCGTTATATGGTAAGTTTGATTCTGCAATTTCAGCGCGTTTGAAGGAATTTTGAATATCATTGTGCAAAGTGCGAAGGTGGCTTCACACTCTACACAATGAAAGCCATCTTTGAAACTAAACAATAATAGAAATTCATAGTAATAGTAATAGAAACTAGTATTGTTGTGAAAAGAGCAAGACCAATATAAAGAAAACAATGATCAATATGTTTAGCTTAAATCCCAACGAAACGATGCACCCTGTCTATGTGTTTTGCATGCAAATCATTTAACTATGATATATATATATATATATATATATATATATATATCTATATATATATATATATATATTGGGAATAAAATCAAAGAACCAACCATGGCATCCCGAAGCTAAACCACCTCGCCCTCATCCCGTGCCGTATTCCAAGCATGAATGTGGGATTCTAACGAAAGAACGAACTAGGGCATCCTGAGGCTAAACCACCTCACCCTCATCAATAAAAACTAGGCTTTACCATAATCCATCCCGTATCAATAAGTCAACACAATAAACATGTTAATAGACTTTACCATGATCTCCACCCAATCACTAGGCCAAACAAGAATGGATGCCACCGGATTTCTCCACCTACACTGTGACAAATTTTCTTGTCTCCTAGTCTCTTAGTCTTTATCGCGATCCAAACCTAGATGACTAGGCCCTAAATCGAGACCCACTCAGGGTTTAGCTCATATCCCAAACCGAAGATTACTAAGCCCAATGGAGAGCAAACCACCTATTGGTTTTACCATATATCCTTCCATTCACCGACAAGGATTCCTATGCCCATGGAGGCAACACAATCCTATCTTTATCGCAACCCACAGTTTGGCTCAGGGGTCACTAACCTAGTGGTTTTACCATGATCCACAATCTAGTTCAAGGACTACTAGCCCACGTGCTCTATCATTCAGAGATCCACCTCATTCAGCTTTGAATCCCTCTGGCAATTCAACTCAACCAAAACATGAGAACCCCATCACACCATGGCTATCTAGAAATTGTAAAGCTAGGTTGAAAACACAGTTACACTTGGCAAAACCCATGCCATAACAGCAAAAGAACCAGATGCAATACCATACGCGCCAAATCTAATAAGGAAAATACACATACAAATAGATATATATATATATCTATATATATAGATTGAACACACAAATAGCCTCATCCGATATGAGTTAGATTTCAGTTCTTTCATCGGCAATATATCCGTATAAGAGAACACCATCGACTTCTTCAATAGAAACAACGAGAAGTGCCTTTGAAATTGTTTAGAGAAGGGAAATGAGGTGGGGCAGATTTATAGATATGAGTCTGGCCACTCTGTCAATTGAATGATGGTTTTTGTAGGCAATGGCACAAGGCAGATCCCAACCAGCAATGTAGCCATAAGGATCAGTGGTGATGAGTGATGTGAATGCCAACAACAATTGTTGCTATCTTGATATGACATAGCTACTATTTAAGCAAAGGGTGACTGGGTTAAATATTTTGTGTTTTTTGCATTTGTTTTTATCATTTTAAAATTCGATAGAACATGATTGGGCTTCTATCACTGTAAAAGATATCAAATGATATCAAAAACAAGGAAAAACTTGATATTTCAATGATGTAAACCGTACCTCATAAACCTTGAAAGAATAAATAATGTTATATATATCTATATATATATATATATATATAATTAAAAAATCAAAAACTCTGGTAACTATCTATTCTATAAACTTCTGCGATAATGAAAACAAATCTAGAATTAATATTTCTACATAAAAACTTACTCTAAAAAGGTAAAATAATTCCGGGCAATCTCTCGAAACACTATTCCTAAATATCCATCACTGTTGGATGAGGGAGAAGCCAATTACCTTGAGATACGCTAATATTTTAGCTATTGAAAAAACTATTTTATTAGATTGACATGCCTAAATATTTAGGCAGTTTTTGTACGGAAAAATTAATTGAAATATGTTGATATGCCTAAATATTTAAGCAGCTCTTTAAGGAAAAGTTAATCAAAAAGTCTACCACATTCGGTCATTCTTATTTTGATTACAGATATAAAAATATTTTAAAATTTTATTTAAAAAAAGTAATTCATTGTAATCCTACTGCTGGCTTTCCACCGACATATTGACAAAGTATTAATAACTCATAAGTGATCATTACCAACTTCTCATCATGTTTCTCTTCTTATTCAAAGGAGAAGGATAGGGATATAAATTACATAGATAAAACAAACTCCCACCCATAAACAATCAATTCATAAAATTAATTTCTCTAATTATAATATACTCAGAAATAAGCAAGCAATTCAAAACTATTTTCAAAATATCTACGGATGGTTATCAAGACGATACAGAAAACATGACTTTCCACTTCCAATAATTGACATCTTTTTGTCAACTAAATGTTTCTTTTTACAAGTAAATTAAATACTTAATATTATCATCATTATCACCAATAATTGACATCTTTTTGTCAACTTAATGTTTCTTTTTACGAGTAAATTAAATACTTAATATTATCATCATTATCACTTTTATTGCAAAAACGGAATTACCATATTCTTATTCCACACTTTTAAATAACAACAAACAACAATGTGGTAATTAGGGTGTAATTATTTATTTATTTTTGTTTTTTTTTTTATAATTAATTGAGTCCAGCTGCATTTTACAGCTTAAACTAGATGTTAGTATAATAATAATAACAATAATAACAATTTAGTTTAAAATGTATTTGAAAATATAATATAGTAAAAATAATAAATTTGTTTTATTCAATTTGTTGTATTGTAATTTTGTGTTTAATAATAAAATTGTAAACAATTTTTTTGAAAAAAAATCATAATATATATATCATATTAAATTAAATTTACATAAAATAAATTCATAATAATTTATATTTCATAACATATAATTAATAAATATATGAAAGCTAAAAACACACACACACACATATATATTTATGACAATATAATAATGATGCATATTCACAATTATTATATTTCAAAATTTCATGTTTGAATTTAATTAATAAAATATAAAAATTCAATATTTTCAATTTTTATTTTTTCAATTAAATTTAAAAAAGTATATAAAACATATAACTATATGTATTATCAATATCTTAATAAAATATAAAATAAGAATATTTCTATGTAAAGAGATGTGAAATTTATATAAATATAAATAATATTATTAAGAACTAGTATAGGCTCATCTTAACTCTAGATCTACCAAGCATCTAGAGAAATCAAATCTTTCAAGGTGTAAACCTTTGCTCAAGTTTTGCATTTATTAGTGACATTTTCATCTTGAGATATTTAAAAGTAAGATTTGCATTTTGAGATAGTTGATCCCTCTCAACACTTGGTAGATCCAGAATTAATATGGATCTATGTTGGTTTAGGAGGATTTATAGAAGTTCTTATGTTATTATGAATGAATTTCGATATATACATGTATATGTGATTTTAATAAGGCTTTCTATGATAACCTGTAAAGCGTATCTAGCATGCCAGTCTAGGTTTCTTTTGTCTGTCTAGGTTTCTGTTAGGGATTTTGTATGAGAAGATGGTTAGAACAGAGGATTTTCCACATGGTTGAAATAGGACATCTCCAACCAATAACATAATACCTGCTTCAACTGAACGTATACGTGCATTTATCGAAACAAACCACCACACAAGAAACAAAAACTATCTATTTGAGGGAGCAACAAACACTAGCATTGAATCATTCCTCTTTGGTGACAAGAAACCAAACATCTATGTGAACTAGTGAATTGGATAAGCAAAAATTGCATATATTGTCACTATATATGAAAACACTTGCATTCAATCATAGATCATGGTAATCCAACACCTATTGCAAATCCCAATCTAAGGAAAATTTTCGGGGCTGAATTTTGTAAATCTTCTAATTTTCTATTGTTTTTCCAAAAAAGAAAAGATTGGCTAATTTCCATTTTTTTTAAATAATTCGCCCAAAATTTATACAATACAAATATTTTACCTTAGAAATTGCCAAAATTGTATGGAGGCTATATAAAACCATTATAAATTTGGATAATTTTGCAAAAATATCACCAAGAATTTTATAGTTTGCATATTAGGGACTAGTAAGATTCACCAAAGTTTCACACTTTAAATCAATTCTCAAATTTAAATTTTTTCTTGCCCCAATTCAATGATTTCTATTGCTCTATTTTTTAAGAAGTTAGTACCCTACTCATATAAATATGTAGAGACACCCTCGTCCTCAAAAGGGACAAGATATTGTTTTTGTGGTTGTTGTATTTCTAAAGAGACATTGCTATTTTGCAATATTATATTTTTGTTTCATTTATATATAAAAGCTTGTTCCTATGCATGTTTGTTGTTTAAATAAAATTGGTGACTCTCTAGATAGTGCATAGGCCAATTCTTGAGGGGCTCACTTGATGATCTGAATTTGAAACTACTTGAAATTTGTTTGCAACGTATTCAATTCAGAATTAAACATGTTTAAAAGATTTCCATGTCTTGCAGAAAGAAAACACATGAAATTTTCAGCTGTTCATGACCCATTTAAGCATAGCAGAGTTATTTCCTTTTACTGTTTAACACATTAAAACGAATTGGTTCTACAAAATAAATCAACCACAAATGCAAAAGAAGTTGATAAAGCAGTTCACCCCCTCCAGGGCTACGTCTGCTGGGTCCAAAGCTCCCAACCGGACTTGTCCTTGTTTTTATTAAATGCTCAAATTGAAAATACAGCTGAATAGAAACATCTATAGGAGAAATAGATGGTAAAAATGGATTCATAACACTTGAATCCTTCAGGATTGACTATTGGATCACCTCCAATGGATACCTGCAACCCTATACAGTCTTCACAAAACTGGGCCCTAGTGGCTCCTAGAACTTTCACGGCTCCAAAACCTCTTCAAATGACCTCAGATGGCTGTAAGCCCTACACCAATGGCTTCAGAAGGTCGAAAATACCCAAAAAAAAAAAAAAAAATCGTCCAAAACCGACTTTCCTAGCCAAAGTTATGGCCATTTAAAGTTTCTCCAATTTGCCCCTAGAAAAACTCCAGCTAACTTTAGTTAACTCCAGTTAGCTCCGCCAATTATGGCTGGTCCGCCAAATTTGGCGATCCTGCCAAAATTCCGCCAACTTAACTGCAGTTACATTTAATGTTTGGTGGTTGCCTCGGATTTCGTGCCAGGCGAGATATTCCTTTTTTATTTTTATTTTTTTTGAAAAATTAAAATTTCTAATGTTATGGACAAATTCTTCTTTTTGCCATAACTTCCTCATACGACGACCGTTTTTCGAACCGTTTGCGGCGCCGGAATCGGAAAGACAAGCACTTTCTAGTCATTCAACTTTGAAATAGTTCTAAGCACTTTAAATTCTGAGCATTTTACGACACTTAGGACATGAGCACCTGATCACTTGAGGTAAGGTGTTGGACCTATTGTTTATACTTCATTTTTATATTTTGTAGATTCGTGCATTATATGAGGTTGAGGGATATTTTTTAGGATCCCTATCCCTATATATAGATATATTAATAGTACTATATCTAGGGATATCTTAGGGAAGCCACAAAGATCACTTATTAGGATACTTAAGAAGTATTCCTTCTCTACTTGGATTTGTATTGATCAGGTGTCTCAGTTTTGGAATCATTTTGGTAGTTTATGTGATTTTTCTATTGAATATTTTGTGTACCCTTAATTTGATTGTAGATTTAGGAATATTTTGAAAATTTAATAGATATGAGCTAAGCCAATTATTTAAATTTATTCATATCAATAAATTTATTTTAAAATCTATAATGCTCAAATGAGATAAAATGATAAAATTTCAATATTTCATCAAAAATTATACTTCCAATATAAAAACATGTTTAATATGTTAAAAATTTAAGAATATATATACACACTGCAATAAATCCCTGTGATTAGCTTCCTCTTTAACTCCCTTTTTTGCTTCCATTAACTGTTTAAGTGTACTTGTATCCACCTTTTTGAAAAAAATAGGTGCTATTTATTGGGATGGTGATAATTTTGGTGATTTTTTTGCCGATCACAAATAGTCGACGCTGAAGTCGACAAAAAATAGCACCAACTATTACACCCAACTTAATCTCTTCCTTAGCTCTTGATGTAGCTTCATTTATAACTTCTTGTGTAACGTCCTATTTTTCTCCTGGTTATGGCATTGTTTTTAGCGTCCATTTTTTCTTCCTTTTTAGCTTCCTCTATAACGTCCTATTATACTCCTCATTATGGCATTTAATATGACTTTTTTTTGTTGGACATTCTGAGGAGGGATTTTGTAATTAATTTGGGGGGAGGAGTGTATGGTATATATCATACAATACACTATGGTTGTAGTCAAATTCAGTGATTACCATTTGGTGGACGCACAATACACTTATCCTAAATTAGTAATTACCCACTACCATCGTTACTCATGTTATCATTTCACAATCATTTGTGGTGCCATACCTTTTTGTTGACTAGTTTGTGTGTTGTGTAGTGTACTAGGCCTTGCTAGGAAGGAAGGTCCCTCTTTCTTAGCAAGGATCACTAGTTAGAAAGGTACTATAGTTGTTTGATTTATTTCCTCAATCATAATTCATGTGTGACTGTTGTTATTAGTTGTATTCATGATTTAATGATTGCATAATTCTAACCTTTGTATTGTGTAACAACATAGGTCTTGGACCAGTCCCTTTGTTAGTGTGAAAGTTATTTAATTCCTATTACAATTTGATGGTGTGTTCATTTCATTTGAATGTGTGTTTCAACATTTGTTGAGAGAATGGTTTCCAAGAGTGCTCTTCTTTTCTAAATAAGAGTGACAATGTGATAAAGTGGTTTTAGTTTGCAACGTGTGTTTATTTCTTGAGAGTGTGAACAAGGTTTGAGAGCGTAATAGTCAGAGTGTTCACTTGTTGAGAGTGTGATTACAATGATTGAGTTTGACATTCATTAGCACTAGTCATCATTTTCCCTTGCATATATTTTGTGTAATAGCCTTGCAATAACAAAACCTACCCGGATTGACAATTAATGTGAAGAGTTGGAACTATTGCTTTGGTTTAAAAAGAAAATTGTTCTACTCAAGAGGAAGCTAAAGCAAAACCTATACACAACTTTGACATAATACAAGTTGAAGAAAAACTTGAAATGTTATATGAAATCTGAAGCATAATTATTTAAAGGCCAAAGTAAACATATAATAATTCAAAAGTGTGTAAAATAATTAAATAAACAAACTACAATTTGAATCATTTGAATCAATCAAATAGGTAATAAATGAAGCCCATATGTACATTTTAGTGAAGCAAAACAATTTTAACTTACTTCATTTCAAGACCAAATTCAATAATTCAACTTGAAGATTATATTTTTACTCATAAATAACATTAATAACATTAAATATTTTATTCTATTAAATAAAATAAAATTTTATAATTAAAAAAAAAATGTGAAATTCATTCTACAATTAAATGTTTATTTTAAGAAAATTGACAAAAATTCTAACATCTAAAAAGCTCGTTGTTTAACTCTAAACTTTTAGATTAAGAATAATTGTTTATCAAACTAGAAGCTTTTAGGTTACTGAAAAAAAATGATGGTAAACATTTATAAATGGCTAGAAATCTGCCTATCCCATACTCTTATAAAAACATTTGGTGGAAAAGATAAAACAACGTCTCCTTAGTGAATGTTAAGTCAATAATCCTTAGTTTATGAGATGAAAAATTCCATCTCTAACTTCAATCACGAATTAATAAACGCAATTACCTCATCGAATCTTCACGAAAGCCTTTCATATCACCACTCGTTTTACTCGAGAGTCGAGACTTTATAACCATCCGCCGCAGTCTACAAAGGCGGTGTAGTCAAACAAGCCACTTTTTGGGTTTCCTTCGAAATGAAAGATCATCCCATCAGAATTCATAGAAAAACCAAGTCCACCTGAAATAATTGAAAAAACCAAGCCCAGCAGAAATAACACAAAAAAAAAAAAAATATTATTAAGAACTAGGGTAGGTTTATTTTAATTCTAGATTTATCAAGTATTTAGAGAAATCAATTTTTTTTGTTTTTTTCAAATTTTACATTTATTAGTGACATTTTCCTCTTGAGATATTTAAAAATGAGATTTGCATTTTGAGACATTTGATCCCTCTAGACATTTGATAGATCCGAAATTTAGATGGATCTATATTGGTTTAGAAAAAGTTATAAAAGTACTTATGTTATTGGGAATAAATTAGTATATAAGGAATATAATGATCAGAAATACATTTGCCATAATGGAAAAACTGCATATGAGCTAAAACCGGACTGGTGGGCAATCCGTTACAGACTGAAATTGAGAAAGAGGATAGAAGTTAATCCCCAAAAAAACATAAATCGGGTGATTATCTAAATTGACAGCCATGTCTCTGTAATAGAAGTCGCAGAGATAATATTTTGAAACATACAAACATTGGATTGTTGAGATCCTCCATGGAGGAAGCAGCGCTGTATGGAAATACTAAAAAAGCACGAGACAAAATCATAATGAGGATAGCAAGGACAAAAAGAGACATAAACAAAATGTACCTGATATCCTCAAAATGCATCAGGTAAAGAAAATTCTGTGATAGAGAACACCTGCTTATCTAAAGATACCTTCATATGCCATATACCTTGAGTCATTAACAGGCCTTCCTTTGATAAACTATCTGCCTTCTTGTTTTTTAACTTGTAAATGTGTTGTATGGAACATCCTTCCATCCTTTCCCATAGAAATACAATCCTGTTCATCTAACCTGCAAGGTGAGGATTGCTAATATGGATTTTTCCCAGAACAAAATCAACCTTTACTTTGGAATCCCAAATATTGAGACAGATTGGATGTTAAAAAAAATACAGAAGGAGAGGAGCCCCGTAAGAGCCATCGCTTCCGCTTTGCAGCTGAATCCTTTTCCTCCATTCCATGAAATAAAATACTGAGTATTTTCATCCAAGATTATGTGGATTCCACAGCCACATGAGTAATTTTGTGCCACTCCATCAAAGAATGCTCTCGGGAACTTGTCGCAACATAGATCATCCATGTTGGGATTTGATCTCTTTTCCTTGGGAGGCTTTTCAGGTATGGATTCGAAAAGAGAAGATATGCTTAGGACGATTCCCATAAAAGGCTCCTTACATTCCTTAAAAATATTGTTGTTTCTCCATCTCCATATGCACCATAAGGTGATGATGAAAATCGGCCTCCAAGATTCCTTTTGCCTGCTCCACCAGAAAAAAGCCTCTTGAATAGATGTGAGAGAAGCATGAGGGAGACCATAATGAATTTCCAGAGCTTGCCATATCAGCTGCGTTTTCTGATAGAGAAGGAACATGTGACAGTTTGTTTCTTCCTCAGCTTTGCATATTGAGCAAAGACCTGGGCCTTGCCAGCCCCTCTTTTTTAAATTTGCCCAAGATGAGTTTTTATTGTGGAATACCAGCCACGAGAAAAAAAAAGATTTGGAAAGGCATCCTGATTTCCAGAAAGTTGATGGAAAAATAGAGCTGGGGATGACACTTCCTGAGGTTATCAGCTTCAGGTAAATATCCTTAACTCGTATCTGGGATATCCGTTTTATATCTTTCCATGTTAGGACATCGATATCTAATGAGCGATATATTCCACAGTTTCTCAGACAAACTTCTAAATTTCTCCACTGTCTTGCCACATTATCAGACATCCCCATTTTGCCATCTTCTTTCCAAATAGGGAGGGGTCCGTGCCATTTTGCAATGAGTTTGTCCCAAGTAAAATAACCTTTCCTGTGGAAAAAGTTAAGGAGTGTCTTAGGCAAGATGATTTCCTCCTGTCCGCTCAAGAAAGTATAAAGTCCGATGAGAATCTTGCTGCCAGATTGGAAATTCCAAATCAGATTCTTTAAGAATAACCCTTCTATCTTACAGAAGCTTAGCCATATTGCAGAACCATAGATGGATCCGATCCTTCCCATTCTGAACCAATATGAGATATCCTTACTGCCCATATACCTCTTTTTTATGGTATTGCTCCATGGACTCTCCCCGAAAATCCCTCTCCATAGGGATTTGCATAGAAGGGCCTTTCCGAAGCTCCTTAGGTCCAGCAGACCCCACCCTCCAAGATTTTTCGACAGTGAGATTGCTGATAACTTAGACAAATGATATTTTCTTTTCTCAGCCTGGCCACCCCAAATAAAATTTGCTGTTATCTTGTTCATTTTTTGGATAATGCTTGCTGGAAGAAAAAACAGATGCGCCCAATATACCGCGAGTTGAGTTAGGACTGATTGAGCCAGAATGACTCTTCCTGCCATTGAAAGGCATTTGAATTCCCATACTGAAATCTTTTTGTAGTATCTTTCTATTATCCACTGCCAATCCAATTTGGAGTATCCTTTTGCTTTTAACTGGAAACCCAAATATTTCATTCCCTGATTGATGGACCGTGCCTCAATCCCAAAAAGAGAGGATATCCACTCTATTAGTTCCGGATTGCCATCATTATGTAAGAGAGCAGACTTTGATTCATTTATTTGTAAGCCTGTGGCCCTTTGGAAATTTTTGAGGATCTCATATAGGCATGACCACGTGAGCCTGCACAACATTCTGAAAATAAGTATATCATCAACGAAGAGATTATACGATATGTAGTTGTTCCTGCAAATCCTCAGTGGTTGACACCTATTTTCACTAACATCCTTATTGATGTGTAGGCTTAAGGTGTTCATAGCCAGGATAAACAATAAAGGAGATAGCGGGCATCCTTGGCGTAGACCCCTGGTAGCTAGGAAAAAAGGAGATGGAATCCCATTTATTATAACAACATAGTTCACATTTTCCACACATGCCATTACCCAGTTTATCAAATTTTCTCTCAGTCCAATCTTTGCAAGAAGGCATCGCATGAAACCCCAATCAAGGCAATCATAAGCCTTTCGGAGGTCAATTTTGAAAATGGCAGCTTCAATTTTTTTTGTGTGCATGGAGAATAATACCTCCTGAGTGTTTGCAACAACGTCCAGGATATTTCTTCCTTTCAAAAAAGCATGTTGATCTTTTGTTAAATGCTTTGACAGAGTTCCCTTTATCCTTTCAGCAATAATTTTGGATATGATTTTGTATGATATGTTGCAAAGAGATATTGGCCTGTAGTCTTGAAAAGATTCTGCTTCCTTTTTCTTGGGTATGAGGGCGATATGAGTGGATGAGGTAAACTGGTGGATGCTACCTGAAATTCTTGAACCCTCAACCATCCTTAGAAGATCTTGTTTAATGAGATCAAAAAAATGGATGAGAAATTCTATCGTCCAGCCATCTGCACCAGGGCATTTATCCTTTTTAAAGGATTTCATGGTTTCTAGAAGCTCTTCCTCTGTTATTTTCTGAAAAATATAATCATTTTGTTCCCCGTCAAACATT
Organism: Pinus tabuliformis; assembly: GCA_031772625.1. NCBI lineage: Eukaryota > Viridiplantae > Streptophyta > Pinopsida > Pinales > Pinaceae > Pinus > Pinus tabuliformis. The sequence continues at coordinate 339,546,710 of CM062820.1, forward strand.
TGAGGAAAAAGATCTATTCCCCACATAATGTACTGTATCCTGCAGACATCAGATCTTTTGTATTGGTTTTCAAAATATCTCACAGCTTCACTTGAGATGTCTTGTTGTGAGTACAGAAAGTCTCCTTTTTCATCCTTGATTTTCCATATAGAATTCTTCTCTCTTCTTGAGCTTGCAAATCTGTGAAAAACTTTTGAGTTTCTGTCTCCTTCCTTTAGCCAAATTTCCATTCTCTTTAATCTCCATGATGCCTCTTCCTGTTCTAGGATTTTGCATTTTCTCCTTTGCAATTCCTTCATACAACATCTCATGTTGAAAGGGATACTGTGAGCAGCTAAATTACCAGAGATGCTATCCAGTTCCTTCTGAATTTCCCGAAGGGCTGATCTGTTTTGCTGTCTTTTCTTGTACTGCCAGTATTTTACAAATTTTCGAATGGACTCCATCTTATCTCTGAAAGTTAAAAAAGGAGGCATTTTTTCTCTTGATGATAATTCCTTCCATTGTCTAATTATGGCTTCATTGAAATCAGAATCTTCCAAGCATAATCTGTTAAATTTAAAAGGATACCCTTTTCTAAATCCTTTTTCTCTCCATCCTAGAAAAATCGGTCTATGATCTGATATATAGTCATTTCCAATTGAGGTAAAGGGCATACCTAGTCTATCAATTATACTTTCATGTAGAATGAAACGATCAAGTCTTTTTGCTATATATGCTCCTTCATTTCTTCCATTGTCCCATGTTGGCTTCATTTTGGGCGGATTTATGTCCACCAAATTCCTGTGCAGCAGCTCATATCTGATACGGTCAGCAAGGGGATCTTTTTTCCGACTGTTTCCCCAGATTTCATCAGTGCTTAACATGACATTTAGATCTCTTGCAATCATCAAGTACTCAATATCAACAATTTCTGATGCAAAAAATTTCTCCCAGAAATTTATCCTGTTTTTGTAAGGAGCATACATGTTTAAAATATTTATTGGCCAGTCTTTCCCCCTAATAGAGGCCAATATGAGAATACCAACAAAGCATTTGTATGCTTTTTCTCTGATCCATTCGGGGTCCCATAAGACTGTTGGGCCCCCAGACTGACCATTTGCTTCCATAGCGACCATGTGCCAAGTAGGTAACATTTTTCTGAAATATGAAATGGATACAGGAGTGTTGTGCATGGGTTCTTGGATTAGAATGATTTTGGGATGATTTGCAAAGAAAAGCTTCTTGAGAGCTAAAAAAAATTTGCCAGCCCCCAACCCCCTTATATTCATGGATAAAATGAAAGTTATTTCGAAGGCTTCACAGCCACACTTGCTCTAAGAGGCCCTTCTTCCGTCATATCAATGATAGGCACATCTACTAAAGAAAGATTTCGAACTCCTCTGCCAACACCATCCCCCCTTCCTCTGAAGTGCCTGCTACCCCTATTATTTTTCCTTCTCACTGTGATATTTTTTGTAGAGTTTGGACTAATTTGCGGGGAGGATGGCTTTTCTGGTTTATGAATGGTTAGGGGATTGAGCTCAAGGGATTTCTTGCTAAGGAGGTAGTCCAGGTCACTACCAATCGAATTTGATGGGGATGAGATAGGGGAATTTAGAGGGGTCGCCGAAACCATAGGCTCCTTACCTTTCAGAGATTGAGTTTGTCCCCTTTTCGAAGAGGGAGAGGAAGACAAGATTAAAGTAATTTGAGAGTCCACTTTGAAGGAGTTGATAGATTTAGGAACCGGAATAGGGACAGGGAGATCTTTGTCAGCAATAGGATTCGGGGGGAGTGCAATAAAGGGATGGATTCCCTTTTTCAGATGAACCGAGGGGTCTACTCAAGCTTTCAGGCATATTTCTTTGATTTTGAGTATTAGTAGAGGGAGAGATATGGAACTGAGGAGCAGATTTCTGACCAGGGGAGGCAAGATATTGGCAATCATCTTCAGGACTAAGAACCCCCTGTAGATTGCCAGAATCTGAAGGAGATGAACTAATAGCAGGGGAGGTTTTTTCCATTTCAGAAAAAGAAGGTCTCGTCCCCCTTTTATTTTTTGCCGATTGATGATTACCATGAAATATTCGGTTTTTTGACACAGGGCGATGAGGACAGTTTTTATGGAGATGTCCTGTCTTGTGGCATACTGAGCACCTGAAGGGGACTCCCCAAAAGTCCAATCTTTGATTTATCTTTAAATCCTTCCATGATATCTCGATGTGGTCGGGAAAACCACCTCTATAGGCTTTCTCAATGAGAACCCATGCAACACGTTTGTCTTTCTCCCCCAGACATCTAGAATCCACATAAACACATCTTCCTAAAGCATTTCCTATCTCATATAAAGATTCTTTTGACCACAACTCCAAGGGAAGACCCGGGAGTTTTACCCAAATTAAATTGTTTATGGGGGTATTCTTCAGCGGATTATAGCCCATGTACCATCTGTGAAGTGCCAGGAAACTCCTTCCATGCACCCATGGACGAGCCTGAACAGCTTCCCGGTCGCTGGCACTCAGAAAATGAAAGCAGTACCACTCCTTCATCAGTTTGGCTATGATGGGGATGTAGCCAATCAAAGGTTTCCATTGAGACTCTAACCATTTTCTCATCCTAGCATCGTCCATTTCAGGGAAATGCCACCAGCCAACCAAGGCAAACTCCTGCAAGCTTTCAATTCGTTCTGTAAGATAAATGTTGTCCAACCTAATCGCCGTCGGTGGCAGAATAGTTTTTACAGGTTTTATATTCTTTCTGAAGAAATATGAAGATTCATGTTCTACATGGCCTCTTTGGAGGTGGTCACTTCGGGTTCCTTCCCGGGATGTTTGTGGGTTTTGACAGCGATTTCCCGCCAGGTCATCTGTTTGCTGCGAGGGAATGACAATCATGTCAGCCAGCATGGACTGCCAATCTGTTGTCAACATGGCGGAACCCTTACAAGACTCGGCCAGCTCAGCTGCTTTGACCATGGCCTCCGTGGCCGATGCGTCAGACCCCCAATCCATAGAAACCCACCCCCAGAGCACTGTGCAAATCCTTAAAAAGGGATTTTCTGGATCAGGCAATATTTCATGCCATAAATAGACAGACCACTACATAATATAATACCCAAATCGAAAAATAAATTGGACAGGAAAAGTTTAGATTTTCCTGACAAAAGTACTGATAGCAAGGAGTCTCAGGATCTAAACAGGTTCCTTTCCCAGTCGATTATCAATGTGGCATGATACTTACAAGACTCAAAACTGCATAGATGTTTATGGCATGTCCCCCGTGGCCGATGCGACTGACCCCCATACCATAAAAAATCCACCTCCTTTGTACTTTGTTGTCCTTAAAAGGGATTTTGCAGATCTAGAAATAAAAACCTACCATTAATTGGCCTGACCATTATTCAATATAATCCCTAGAGCAGATATGAGTTCACGGGGGAAGGTAGATTTGCCTTACAAAAATATTGACAGCATGTGGATCGGGAATTTAAACTGCAGCCTTTTCAAAACAGGGATCATATACTGAAGTAGACTACCTTAACTCAAGATTTATGAGGGAATGATGTAATCTGAGTCAGCACTGGATTATAATACTACTTTTGATGTTCCACAAATTCCAAAGGCTTATCTACAAGTACCTTCCTTGTACTCCATAAACTTTAGAATTCAAAGCTTTGCCAGAAACCAAAACCTGAGGAGCGAGAAAAAGAGAACTGGGAAAGTGGAAACCGATTCAAAGGAAACGGAAAATCATCTCGGAAAAACCAGGAGATAGAAACCGTTCCAAAATGAGCATTTGGTCTCAGTCAAGGGATATCCAAAGTCTTCCTGGATGTAATCCAGGACTTGCATGAAAAAAACAAGGAAGTGGGTTATACGATAGAGGAAACCTTGTTCCTTCTTATTTCTCAGAACTTCGAAGAAGACAAAGATTTAAAAGGCTTTTGGAGATGTTTCAGAATTAAAAATTTGGACAAACTATGCAACAACAACAAAACTCATACACACACCACCAGGAGCCTATCTTGAAACGGATATCTGCACAGGGCTTTGATATGACAAAAATTCTTTTTAGAAGAGAACCCCATGACCTTAACGAATCTACAATTCCCGTCATATGGGGTCTTGGGAAAAGAAGGACTAAAGTAATCTTCCTTTTAAACGATAGATATCTTATAACTGAAACCTAGGATGGTATATACTTCAAAACTAAATGTAAGCAAATATAGACGTGAAACTAAGACTCCAGGGTGGTATATATTTCAGTATTAAACAGAAGACACACCGAAACATAGATCACACACTATAAATATCTTCTCACTCTGTATATCTATCACACTCCATAAATGGAAAAAGAAACAGTTCAGCTGAAAAAATCTAAATTTAACATAACAGAGAGACGGATTTACTAACCTTTCTGATAGCGCAACCACGAGGAGGCGAACACCGCCATTGCCCGAGCTAATCACTGCCAGCTTCCCAAATAACAGAGACTAGTTAAAAAAGAGACTCAGGAAAGCTACCCTGCAATTCGGAAGATAATCAGTGAAGGGAAGGGTACTGAAAAACCAGGCCTCCCCGCGCAGGGGCGCGTAGAGGAGAAAGGGTGTCGAAACTGAAAAGGAATGGAAAAAACAAAAGAAGTAGTGTAGGCTGCCACCAAGTTCGAGCAGAGAGAGTGGCTTGAGGAAACGACAAATGGAAAATCATGCAAAACGGGCTCTAGATGGTGACAGGTGGTCTCATGCATGACGCCTATGGCCACCCTGCAAGAAAAGCAAGAGCATATTACGAGAGAAGCCCATTTGTTGGGTGGCGGAGTGAAAAAAACTAGTTGGCCACCATGACGGTGCTCCCTCTCGCTGGTTGTGAGGTTCTTCATCAACCATACTAAAAAATCTATTCAAATTATAATAAGGCTTGCTAAAATAACTTATAAAACATCTCTAGCATGTCAGTTTATGTCGGGGCTTTTGTATGAGAAGATGATTGGAACATAGCATTTTCCACATAGTTGAAATAGGACATCTCCAACCAATAACAGAATACTAGCTTCAACTAAAGGTATATGTGTATTTATTGAAACATGCCACCACACAAGAAACTAAAACTATCTATTCGAGGGAGCAACAAATTCTAGCATTGAATCATCCCTCTCCTGTGATAAGAAACCAAACATCTTTATGCACTAGTGAATTGGATAAGGAACAATTGCATTTATTATTGCTATATATGAAAATGCTTGCATTCAACCATAGATCATAGTATTCCATTGCCTTGCAATGAAAATTGTAAATCTTAATTTAAGGAAATTTTTCTAGTCTAAATTTTGTAGATGGGTTAATTTTCCATGTTTTTTCCAAAAACGAAAAATTCACTAATTCTCATTTTTCTAAAAATAATTCGGCCAAATTTTATAAAATAAAATATTTTACCTTAAAATTTGCCAAAATTATATGGATACTATATAAAACCGCTATAAATTTAGATAATTTTTCAAACAAATCGTCAAACATCTGTAATTTGCATATTAAAAACTAATAACATTCACCAAAATTTTACGCTTTCAATCAATTCTTATCCTTAAATTTTCCCTACCCAATTCAATTGTTTCTATTGCTCTATTTTTTAAACAAGTTAGTACCCTACTCATATAAATATGTAAAGACACCCTCATCCTCAAAAGGAAGGAGAAATTGATAATTTTTTTTGTTATATTTTTAAAGTGACATTGAATCTTTTGTAATATTATCTTTTTGTTTAATTTATATATAAAAGCTCGTTCTTGTGCATGTTTGTTGTTTGATTCAACTTGGTGACTCTCTAGATACTGCATAGGCCAATTCTTGAGGGGCTTATTTAAGGTAAGGCATTGGACCTATTATTTATACTTAATTTTTATATTTGGTAGATGTATGCATTATATGAGGTTGAGGGATCTTTTTTTAAATCTTTATTTCTATATAGAGATATATTAATATTATTATATTTAGGGATATTCTAGAGAAGTTATAGGGATATTTTACTAGGATACTTAAGAAGTATTCTTTTTCTACTTGGATTTATGTTGATGGAGTGTCTCATTTTTTAATCATTTTGGTAGTTTGTGTGATTTATTTACTAAATATTTTATGTACATCTTTAAATGATGGTAGATTTAGGAATATTTTAAAGATTTGGGAATATTTTGAAAATTTAATATTTTAAGATTTAGAAATATTTTGAAAATTTAATAGCTATTCAATTATTTAAATTTATTCATATAAATAAATTTATTTAAAAATCTATAATGTTAAAATTAGATGAAGTGATAAAATTTCAATATTTTTAGTTTTTAATTCTAAAAATAGAAAAATATATATAAAAAAAAAACAAAATATTGTTTCATAGTATTGTGATCCATTTAATAATAATTGTTACTTATACAGTTTCACATCATTGATCTCATTATTTTAGTTATGGTGAATTGGTAACACATTGGAGTAATATAGGTGATTTATTACACATCGGAGGGGGCATCTATTACAATTGGTCAGACATATCGCTTGGAATTGAACCCAGGTGGAGCGGAGAAAAAACCATGCTCCCAACCACCCAAGCTACCAACCAAAATCACAAACAATTACCCTAAGACATGTCTTTTTGGGGATTACTCTCTATAAATGAGGTTAGAGTGACGGAACTCAATGTTATTGGTGATTCAAGCATAATAATTAATCATATGAATAATAAGGAAACTCCAACTAATAGCAAGCTAGCTTACCTCATTGCAAGAATAGAAAAGGAAACCCTTTTATTCAAGGATGTCACCTTTTTCTAAATTCAAAGGGCCCTAAATTGTCACACAAACACACTTTCAAATTAGGCATGAAAGTTAAACAAAGGAAGTCTAAGGGAAAATTAGGTTATTTTTTCCCAAGCCAACCTCTAGGTCTTACCCAGATTCATTTATGCATGGTGTAATCTAATCAATTAAGACATCTATGCATACAAGTTATCAAAATGTTCCGAAAAGAGGTCAAATGCAAAGAACATCATCCTCATGCCATCCTTGCACTTGTTCATCTTTATAATTGAAAAAAAAATTGAACCTTATGGAGAATTTATGTAGGGGATAGGTGGGATAATTGATCAAAATGCAGGGTCTTTGTCTATTGAGGGAAGTTGGTGGTGATTGGCTCTAGTTTGGTAGGAATATCTCATAACACTATGTTTCAAATTAGTTAGTGTTCCTTGGCATTTCGTCAGGGTGTTTGACTTAGCCCTTGGTGGTTTCTTCCTTGGCACGATGCCTTTTTCTTATGCTTATTTGGAATTCAATCTACAACAATAGTGTTTACTTAGATCCCCTACTTTGTGGCCTTGGAAACACAATTGTTGGGGTTCTTCTTTTTCTTGGTAGTCTCTTGTGGAAAAAAGTTTTGAATCCTACTTTTTGGGTTGTCATTGGTTTCAATAAAGGAAAGTTTGGATTGGTTTCCTATGACCAGCTTGTCATCTTACATGTGTTGTATCATATCTCAATTGTTATGTACTTTTTATTCAAATTTGGAATTTCAACTTGGTTTGTTGCGCCCTAATTAGGAAACATTGATTTGACTCTTTGGTATTGTGCTTCGGGTGCTTAGTATCTAACATATGTTTCGACAATTATGGAAGCTTATGGACATAGACTCTTAGGAAATATAGGAAATGCGTAGAGCATTGAAAATCCATAAGGAGTTTAGAAAAAATAAAAATATATCTAATTCTTAGTGACTAATAAGTTCCATGAGAATGAATACCAATGCAAATCTCAAAATGCCATAGTTATGGAAATCTTGTGCAACAAAATCAACAAATTCAAGTTTTGGAAATTAGATACTTAATGTTAGGGAATATGGTTTGTAACCTTAGTAACTACTCCTTGATCTAACTGGATATTGGTGGCCACCCACATATTCCACATGGACCCCCATCACCGTTTATTTCAATTTCCTTAATTGTAGAACAATTTACTATTTTTGGTTGTTTTTCGGGTCTTGAACTTCTGAAGTCATTTTGAGGCCCTAAACAATGTTTTTTTTGGAAAACGGGAAAACCCATAGCCTATAGTAAGAATTTGTAGTCAAAAGTTGGATTCCTCACATATATATTTCTAATAAGGTAGCTTCATCTCCTAAGTTTAGGTTTTTGGATGTTTAGGGTTTTCCATTGTTTTTAAATAATAAATAGGTCTGTGAGCCTCATTATAACACGGTTCAGAAGGCGTGTAGCCACCACATCGCTTCTCAGAGATAAGCTACCATCGCTTGAGCTAATTTATCTCCATTCTGCATGTAAATAGTTTAAAGTACTTTGTTATTAATGAATTGAAGTTAGGTTTTCATTATATCTCTGTGTTTCTATTTATATTTGTATTTCATTTTGTTCCTTCATAAATCTAGATCAATCATATTAGAGTGGTCTTCTCTTTCTCCATTTTTCTGTGCAAGTTCCTAGCGAGATCGAGGTATAAAGAGTTGGGACTTGAACTAGTTGAGCCTTTTCAAGACCATCCCTGTAGACACCAACGACCTCCCATGGTGGAACAAAAGAAATATGAGGGTGCAGGAGATCCTATCAAATTGTTTCTTGAAGAATCACTCTAGTGGCAAAGGAACAAGCTGATAGACAAATTTTCCCAAATCCTTTGGTGGCTGCCCACTGGTAATGCATCTTCATCCAGCAGTCACTTCGGAGGTGCATCCCCCTTCAAGGTACAAGTTAAATTCAATATCCCTATATTTGAAGGTCAAATAGATGTAAATGTTGTAGATAAATTGTTGAATATGTTGGAAGGTTATTTTTCGGTCTATTGTTTCTCCAATAGGGAGAAGATTACTTTTTCACTGCTTAAGGTTTCCACCCATGTCAAGGACATGTGGGAAACTTACTGTGAGAAAAGGTTCAAGGAACCCTCTTTTTATACAACTTCCCCCTCTTGGAACTCTTTCCAAGACACTATCAAGGAACAATATTACCCCGTGGGGAGCTATGAGGACAAGTACATACATTGAACCACACTATGGCAACAAAGGGACCAAAATGTGCATGAGTTCACAAATATTTCATACTCTATGCATAAAGTTGGGTATCAAGGACACTAAGTGACATCTGGTGCTCAAGTACCATGTATGTTTGCACAAATACATTCAAGAAGAAATGGAGTTCCTAGACATATCCTCGCTTGATGCAGCATACTAATATGCTACCAAGGTTGAACAAAAATTTAAACAAAAGAAGCATGAATTTGGATTTGCAAATAAAAAGAAGGGAAAGAGCACCCCCAAATCGCAAAACAAAGGACAGAGCCAAGGTGAAGTGACCAAGGACAACTCATTGAAGCCGCAAGTAAATAATGACACCATGAAGACAAAGAAGGACATAAGAAAGTGGTGTGAGTTCCACATGAGCCCCACTCACAACAAAAATGAGTGTTTTGCAAAGCATTCATTGGTGGCCAAGCTAAAACATTAAGAGTTAAATGCATGTTCTTATTATGAGCCAGAACCCGATAAGCGGAACGATAAAGGGAAGCATATTATTGACAAAGAACCTGGTGCCATTGTTCCCACCACTAAGGTCTAGAATATTGAGCTTGAATATCCAGAGTCTTATCACTCCATGATTCCTTTTAGGCTGAACGAAAAAAGGCCTTAGAGGTAACCACAAACCTCTTTTGGTTGATAGACTGGTCTTCTCCAACCAGAGGTGGCTCCCTCACTCGAAAAACTTAGAGATGAGAAACTTTGAAGAAAAAATTCTATGAGGGACCACATATTAAAAGTGTTTGATTTTTTGATTGGGGATTGGTGAAAAAATATGGAAAAACTAATGCATGTGATCATGACCTCCCTGGTTCATCATGCTTATGTATTTCCCAACCAGTTTCATATGCAAAGGCTTTACTAGTACACACTTCGAAATAGTAAAACACTTTGTAGTATAGTGGAATGTGAAAATCAAAACACTCATCTACAATAGCAGAAAAATGAAATTTTTGTTATTGCAATTTCAATGAATGAATATCAAGAGGAAGAAAAAAACATTCAAAGGCATAAAAATTTCGTTTGCAACTGAAATATTCGGTACAACTAAATAAGAGCATGCTAATTGAATTCTAATGAAGTTGTTCCATTACACCTTTAAAGCAGATTAGGAAGAAAACATGAATAAGATGACAGATAAACTAGAGAATGGCAATTTCAAAGCATCTACCACAATAATCTCTGTAATGATAACTGGATTAACTTTTGAATCAAGCATATTCATTAATAAATATCACAACCTGTGTTTACAATAGCTCAGAACAATGTTCAAACCAACAAAAACCCGTTATATCTATATTATTCAATTTAAATAGATTTGAGACGAAGAATAATAAGAGTCTACAGACATTGCATCATTGATCCAAACATTGGATCGAACTGAACCCCAAAAGAGGAAAGCTTATGTTGTTTTATTCCTTTTCCTAAAAAAACAAAATACATAAAGTATTCTTGAATTTATCTTAATATCAAAAACTAAATCCCTATAAAATGATGTCTATCTTCAAAGAATATCTTCATTAAATGAAGCAACAAAAATAAGGGCAGTTGGCTGTTGACTGTGCAATGATTGTGTAGCAACTGTGCAACAACTATGATGGAGCTGTTTGCTTCCAAAGATGGCACGTGGCTGAAAACTAATGGTATGAGTTAGCTACCACCTTTGCTCCATGTTCACACCTTTAAACTCTAACGGTTGGCTTCTTTCCAATGCTCGTTCAAGTTTGTAGGGAGGGTCTGTGTAGCAACTACGTAGCGCCTGCACAATGGTCCATTGTCTTGGGTATATATCCCAAACAATAATATATGTGTAAAACCTAAAGGATATTATTGTAGATGATATTTTTTTGAAGATAAAAAGCTCTTAGTTTCTCTAAATTATTCCCCATCTTCCCCGAAAATGCTTTGAAAAACAATGGCTTAAAACAAGAAATTTACGAATTACGGAAATGAGATTTGAAGATGCATTCGAAACTCTCAATCTGTTACACTTGTGAAAACACTAGAAGAGGTTATTGTTATTTGGTATGTCTTTGAAAAATCCTCTTTCAGTTTCCCAGAATTCTCCTCCATGTGGTCGGAAATCGTTCTGTAAAATGGTGACTAAAACAGAGTGTTTGTGCAGCAAATTCCCACAGTGAGTGTGACCTAGTTTCTTGCCAACTACTAATTGGAGATCAACCTATGGTTTCCTGTGTTTAACATTCTTATAATTCTTCTAAATATCTGAGGTACTCCTTCCATGGGTCAAAGTCTAGCCTATTTGGTGATTGGGCCACTTCCTTCATTTGTTGTACCCATCCCTGTTTCAACTTTGTTGCTCTTGTAGTAGGCCTGCTAGACTCCATCTCAAGCTTCTTGGGTTGTTCTTCAGCTACAACCTGCTTATCTTTGTCTTGTTGTGTGATGTCATACAACGCCTTATTTTGCAAAACATAATAACTTGGGCCTTATAATCATTAGGAGATTTGATTTATCATAGGATTTGGAGTGATGAGAGGATGATATGGGTAATGCCATTTTAAATGCGCAATCATAGCTCTTGAATATGAAAATGGAAAAGGGAGTTGTGATGATTTCTTGTTTAGGAGTGAAGAATGATTAGATATATAGGGGAGTAGGGTAGGGGATTTAAAACATAGGGAATGGGAAAAAGGGAATGTAGAATGTAGGTTATAATGCTTAGGGAAAAATAATAGAGTAGGGGAAGAAAAGAAAGGTGGAATTTCAACAACCATATTTCTTTGGAACAGTGATATTTTCAATTGTGTCATGTAAATCTCAGGACAAACCTACTATTTACACTCATGGCTTGGTTATCTCAGACTTTGACAATTTTTCCAATAACTCCAAAAAACTTCATGTTTTCGAACAGACCTCTTGATGACCACACCCATGGTGATATTTTTGATAATGACATTGAACTTATGACAACATATATGACATTAAGTTTGACTTTATTCAAAGTAACCATAAAGTAATTTGTATACACTCAAAAAATACAAACATATTGACCCTAACATTGGCTCCATTGGGGATGGCAGCCGAGTTGGAACAAATGCTTTGGAGCCCTAGAAGGCTTGGATTGACACCAATATGATGTCGGTTTGTGATATCTGACCGTGAGGTGGAATCACTACTTGATGGGTTGAGATGGATGGCCTCTAGAAGCCCTGGATGGTTTCAAATTGATGTGTTCTATGAGATCCCACATTCATGCTTGGAATATGGCATGGGGGTGAATGGCTAAAGAGAGATTTGGATCAACCATTTAATGGTTGGGTGGAAGTCCCATTCTGGGTTTGGATTTTGCATCATCAATATGAGGTTATTTCTCCTTGTAAATCTATGAGTATTATTATAACACCCTCCTCCCACACCTACCCAAGTAACTAGCCAACTGGGGTAAACATCTGACTAGAGGCTACTATGATTGGATTCGACCTCCTATGTGACCTTAAGGAAGTGGAATTGATGGAATTGTCACACACAATCATCCAGCGTCAGCTTCAAGACCCACATCAACCAATCCAACACTTCAAACATCTTGCCCTTGGGTCCTACTGAAGTTTTTACCATCTTAGGTCTCAATCACTCTCATGATATAGGCATTACAACATCTACAAATCCAAGGTCACTCTCACAGGCTTATGTGCCAACATCTAGGGACCCAATTTTCCAGTTTTGTGCTAGTGACCCCAGGAGTTAAGAAACTTTTTCAGGCCCAGAGCCCAGGTCACTACCCATAATGGAGTGATAGCTTAAGATCAGTAAAAGAATAGGAAAACAATGATGCCAAAACAATAAGTTGAAAAATACCTTAACCAAACCCCTACTAGCCATGACAGGCATTTCGTCAAACATGTCATCAACATGTAACCTACAAGTCTAAACAACATAATTAAGTGTAGGGATCTCATACTTATCTGAGAATCGCTATGAACCATTTTTCCCTCGTGTCATTTTCTGCATTATCATCTAATAGGCCATAGATACATTATCCATTAACACATATTTCATTAAAATTGGAAACATTTTATTACAAGGGCATCGTTAGATTTTAAGCTTCTGTGGAAGTTTTTTGTAGTTTCATGATCCGGATTATCCATAGTTTTCAGTTCATTCTGCCAACGTTTCAAACCCCAAAGGGGGTCCATCATCAGGACAAATCAGAAAGAATATGCCTGAAAAATTATTGAGAGAAGAGAGCCTTGCGACCTGGATATAAATAAACCAAGAACCCTAATTTTTATAAAGGCACATTGCTTCAGAAATTGCAGGTCTGCAATTATCCTCTCAATTTTTATCCTCAGGATTTCGAGAAGACATATCTCCTTCCATGTTTCCCCTCCGTACAGGGAAGTTATGTTAGATTTTAAGCTTCTGTGGAAGTTTTTTGTAGTTTCATGATCCGGATTATCCACAGTTTTTAGTTCATTCTGCCAACGTTTCAAACCCCAAAGGGGGTCCATCATCAGGACAAATCAGAAATTATTGAGAGAAGAGAGCCTTGCGACCTGGATATAAATAAACCAAGAACCCTAATTTTTATAAAGGCACATTGCTTCAGAAATTGCAGGTCTGCAATTATCCTCTCAATTTTTATCCTCAGGATTTCGAGAAGACATATCTCCTTCCATGTTTCCCCTCCGTACAGGGAAGTTATGTTAGATTTTAAGCTTCTGTGGAAGTTTTTTGTAGTTTCATGATCCGGATTATCCACAGTTTTTAGTTCATTCTGCCAACGTTTCAAACCCCAAAGGGGGTCCATCATCAGGACAAATAAGAAATTATTGAGAGAAGAGAGCCTTGCGACCTGGATATAAATAAATAAACCAAGAATCCTAATTTTTATAAAGGCACATTGCTTCAGAAATTGCAGGTCTGCAATCCTCCTCTCAATTTTTATCCTCAGGATTTCGAGAAGACAGATCTCCTTCCATGTTTCCCCTCCGTACAGGGAAGTTATCTTAGATTTTAAGCTTCTGTGGAAGATTTTTGTAGTTTCATGATCCGGATTATCCACAGTTTTCAGTTCATTCTGCCAACGTTTCAAACCCCAAAGGGGGTCCATCATCAGGGAAAATCAGAAAGAATATGCTTGAAAAATTATTGAGAGAAGAGAGCCTTGCGACCTGGATATAAATAAACCAAGAACCCTAATTTTTATAAAGGCACATTGCTTCAGAAATTGCAGGTCTGCAATTCTCCTCTCAATTTTTATCCTCGGGATTTCGAGAAGACAGATCTCCTTCCATGTTTCCCCTCCGTACAGGGAAGTTATGTTAGATTTTAAGCTTCTGTGGAAGTTTTTTGTAGTTTCATTATCCGGATTATCCACAGTTTTCAGTTCATTCTGCCAACATTTCAAACCCCAAAGGGGGTCCATCATCAGGAAAAATCAGAAATTATTGAGAGAAGAGAGCCTTGCGACCTGGATATAAATAAACCAAGAACCCTAATTTTTATAAAGGCACATTGCTTCAGAAATTGCAGGTCTTCAATTCTCCTCTCAATTTTTATCCTCAGGATTTCGAGAAGACAGATCTCCTTCCATGTTTCCCCTCCGTACAGGGAAGTTATGTTAGATTTTAAGCTTTTGTGGAAGTTTTTTGTAGTTTCATGATCCGGATTATCCATAGTTTTCAGTTCATTCTGCCAACGTTTCAAACCCCAAAGGGGGTCCATCATCAGGACAAATAAGAAATTATTGACTTTTTTTGGTTATTTTAAAATTCCAGATCCACTATTTAATTTCAAATTAATGAAATATGTGTTCATTCATTTACAAGTAAAATCATTCTAAGAGCCATACCTAGCTAATGTCATAAAACATACATATAACCAGCATAATAGGGACAAAAATATTGTAAACATATGAGCCTTAAAATCCACATATACATCAATACATTTATACATGAGAGTCAAAGGAATGAATTTCTCATTAATGAATGAAATAAACCAACTAGAGATGGGACTACCACGTTCCACCCAACCATAGATTGGCTGAGCCAAGTCTCTCTTCAACCAATCAACCTTGTGCCATATTCCAAGCATGAATGTGGGACTCATAGAACACACAAAAAAAGCCACCAACAAGCATGGATGCCATCAAAGTTCTCCACCTACACCATGACGAATTTGAGTGCCTCATATTCTCTCAAGCTTTACTATAATCCATAGTCTAATCGAGGGATCACTAGGCCCTACACCGAGACACACTTTCTAGGGTTTATTGTACATCCCATTCCGGGATTACTAGGCCCAACAAAGAGAAAGCCACCTCTTGGCTTTACCGTATATCCTACCATTCACCAGAAAGGATTTTTTGGCCCACCAAGGCACACAATCTTGCTTTACTATAACCCACTCTCTGATTCAGGGATTACTAGGCTAGTGGCTTCACTGTGATCCACAGTCTGGTTCAGGGACCACTAGACCATGTGTTTGTCAGTTCGGAGATCCACCTCACTTAGCTTCGAATCCATCCGGCCATCCCACATTAACCAAATATGAGAAATCCATCTCATCAAAGCTATCAGGAAATGGCAACGCTAAGCTGAAGAACACTGTCACACCTGGAGAAACCCATGCCATGATAGAAAAGAACCACATGCAATACCATGCATTCAAAATCTAGCAAGGAAAATACACATGCAAGTCGATACCTGCAATGAAAGCTATTGTAATTGCTTGATCCTACCTTTCCCTGCTTGATCTTTACTTCCTTTTCCCTTCTTTGCCTTTCTTTCTCCAATGCCAAAGTGCTCCATGAAACTCTAAGTGTCCAAGAGTGAGATAGAAAGAGAGAATAATGAGAGAGCTCCAAAGCTAAACTGACAAAAAGTTACCAATTGATTCTGAGAAGCCTTTTTATGAATGGGGACTCTATTTTCTTCATTTTCCATTATTTTCCTTCATTTTCCTCCTCACATGCAACCTATAACCTTTCACCTCCCTTTTCTCCTAATTTCCATTATTTTCATAAATCATTGTGCCAAAAATTTGATTTTTCCTTTCCAAAGCCTTATCCATGGCCCTTGCCAATTTACTTAGCAATAAACAACCAAATAAACACCCCCTAGGATGTCTTGCCCGACATTCATCTTGGAATAAGTGTCCCATCAATTGTGGTTATTATTTTTAACTTTTATTACATGGAATTTTCACCAGGGCTATTACAGAACCCTCCCTCTTGGTGGACACCGTCCTCAGCGTTGAATCACATATATACCTCAACAACATACTGAAACAAGACATACTACTCATGGATCTTTACAACATAGCTTGATTTAGTATGACCTGCTCAAAAGCAAAACATCATGACAACATATCGCCTACTGGAGCTTTATAACATAGCTCATTACGGTATTTACAATGATCAACCTGTTGAGTGCCAACCTAAATGACATCATAATATCATGATAACATAACCACATGATAGCATAGTAACATGGAAACATAATCATAATGACATGACACCCATACCGCTTAGTGGATCTTTATAACATAGCTCATGGTGATATTTACATCCATATACATATGTAAATATAGCAATATCACCAAAATATATACCAAAACATGTACTAAAACATATACTAGAACATCATATCAAAACATATACCAAAACACCATATCAAAGCATATACCAAAAAACCATATCAAAGCTGCTTTGCCTCACTAGTACAAAATGGCTAATTAGTTACTAAAAAAATGACTAAAATTTTCATATAAACGACCATTTTTCAGTCGGTGACCAATAGTAGCTAATTTACAGTATCTTATAATGCGACCAAGTTTTAGTCATTCTTAGCTTACTCATTAATTGGTTGTCTTAATTTTATTGTCTAGTAGTATATTTAGTCATAAATTTGGTTATTACTTTAGTCATTGATTTAGTCATTAATTGTCAAAATTAATGACCAAATTTACGAAAAAATATATTACTATATGATCACCTTAGAAAACCAATTAATGACCAAAGAAATATGACCGTAATGTTGGTCGTGTTATAAGATACTGTAAATTAGCTAGTAATAGTCATATATATGCAAATTTTAGTCATCGTTTGAAACCAATTAATGACCAAAGAAATATGACTAATTTTTTTTCGTGTTATAATATACTGTAAATTAGCTACTAATAGTCATGTATGTGCAAAATTTAGTCATCGATGAAACTAGTTAGTGACCAAAGAAATATTACTAAATTTCGTTCGTGTTATAAGATACTGCAAATTAGCGACTAATAGTCGTATATATACAAAATTTTGTCATCATTTGTAATCACAAATTTATCATTTGCATTAGTCATTTATCTTTTCTTGGTAGTTTCATATTCATTATATAAACAACTAATTTAGTAGTTTATATTCATTTCATTTACTTTCATTAATAATCATTATAAACGACTAATTTAGTCTTATCTTCATTTTAATTATGTTTATCATTAATCAGTGCAAACTACTAATTTAGTAATTTTAGATTGATTTTATGTGTTCATTATTAATCAACATAAATTAATTAATATGACATCTACTAAATTAAAAAATGTCATACGCTGTCATACAAAGTTACATATATTAACTACAATACGAAGCAATATCAAGTGCAACTATAAATAATTCCAACCACAAAAATTATATTATATGAAATGTCAAGTATTACAATATGAGTTTCCAACTTAGTATTGGTTGGACTGTTAGGATATTCCGACACATAGGATATAGTTAAGTTCAACTTGGTCTAGTGTAGAGTTAGGTATAGAGTTAGGTAAAGTGTGTTTCTTTACCGTTGTACATTTTGTAACTTACAATCCGACGGTCACGATATGTAATGATCCGACGGTTCACTCTCTCCTCGGTATTACCAACACTTGAGCCGTGGCTTGACACCCGATTGGTCCATGAGTTCTATTTAAAGCGCATGGAGGGTCATTGTTCGGGTAATCCGTGCATGAGAGAAGCTTATGTAAATTTTCATTCTTTGATTAATAAATTGCTTGTAGTAGCCACGTTGGCGCAGGCCGTGGACTGTTTCCCTCTTTGAGGGTTTTAACCACGTCAAAAATACTGGTGTATTGATCTGTGATCTGGTTGTGAGCGGTGTCCTTTTGGTGTTCTTTCTGAGGAACTTACCCTGTAAATTCCTACATGGTATCAGAGCTATTTGAGGGCCGCGTCCGTTGGTGATCCAAATCTGAAGCCGGTAGAACTGCATCCGACTGCTGTTTCCTAGATCTGCTGTTTCTGACTGCTTTCGGGCCGAGAGGACTGCTCTGTTGTGTTCGGAGCATCTGTTCCAGTGAGGAATCCCTTTCGTTTCACGCGAAAAGGTTTTCGGTAGCCCTAGCTGCGTCTTTTTTAAGATCTGGAGGTATACAATGTTTATTTGCAGTTCACTGTTATTTTCTCTCTGCTTATTTCGGTTTCGGTTTATTTACCTTTTCTTTAACCGGATTTATACCTTTCATTTCTGCGTATGCTCTTTGCCCTGCGACTCTGTGTGATCTGGGCAAATCAGAAACAGAAAGGAAGGATTTTTCTCATGTGTATGCTCTTTTCCCTGCACCTTAGTGTGATCTCGGAAAATCAGAAACATTGAGAAAAATATTTAGTTTTTCGGCTAAAGCTAACTTTGAGCCGCAAGGTTCATTTTTTAAAATATCTAGTTTTTTGGCTAAAGCTAACTTCGAGCCATAAGGTTCATTTTCTTTTCATGTTCATGTTGGGTTTTGTGTTTTGTGTTTTGTAGGGAAAAAGAGCTTTCTCAAGGCAAGCACGCAAACCAAGGCCCCCCCCCCTCTCTCTCTCTCTCTCTCTCTCTCTCTCAAATTTTTTGTATAGATCAATTGGTTCAAAGCTATTTTAAGAGAGTAGAGGTCTTGGGTTCAAGTCTCCATTTTGTGGGGGCGGATTTTTTCATTTCCGCACATTCGCGCACTTTGCCGGCAACTTCAACAATTTTTTTCAAAAAGCCATAACTTCTTCATTCGGAAGCCTTTTTCAGAGCCGTTTTTTTTTAAAACCGCCTAATTTTTCGATATCTATCCATTGGAACACTTACTTTCAGCATCTTCAGCTTCAGTTTTTTTTTTTTTTTAAATAGAAAGTCCATGCCAAGTCATTCTTGACAGCACTAACTACTTCCAATGGATATCCTACATGGAAGATTTACTTAGAAGTAAAGGTATCTACAGAATAGCCACAGACCAAGAGAAGAAACCAAAAGATGAAGACAAGGCTGCAAAATGGGAAAATAGACAAGATCAAGCACGTGGTTTGATAGGGATGTCTATTTCTCCTGATCTTAGATTCCATATTGCAGAACTTGAGACTCCTCATGAAGCATTGGAACAAATCACTAAAGTTTTTGGGATTAAAAATGAAATTAGAGCCCATCAACTTGAAAATGAGTTGCTTACATTGGATCCTAATAATTTTTCTTGCATTGAAGATTTCTTGTCCAAATTCAAGACCCTTAGATATCTCTTGGAAGGTGTTAAGGTTAAGAAAGAAGATAGTAACCTTATTTATTCCATCCTTACTAAGTTGGGACCAGCCTACTCTGTATTTGTTTCCACCTTCCATTCTACAAGGGAAGCTTTCATTTGTCAGGAAAAGACTACAAGGCCCCTTCCTTTGACTCTTTTTGTGATTCTTTAATAAGAGAACAAGAAAAACTCTTACACCTTGGTCTTCTTAATCTTGGAAACTCTTCCAAGAAAGCGTTAGCCGCCCAGCAGCAACCAAATTCAAAGAATCCTAAGAAGTCATATCCTAAAAAGAATGGTCCTAAACCAAACAAGGGTCCTAAGCAAACTCAGCCTCAAAATGAAAGATCATTTCAGCAAAATGATAGGACCAATAAAAACAAATGGAAGAAGACTGATAGACATTGTAACTTTTGTAATCGAGATGGCCACTTAGAATCTAAATGCTTTAAGAAGATGGAAGCCTTGGAAGCCGCAATGAAGAAACATAACATCCATGTGGAGCATTCTTCAACTTCAACTTCAACTTCATCTTCAGGAATGGCACTTTCTGCATGTCGTTGTCAATCATCTCAGTCTGGTTATGCATTAAATGTATCTTCTTCTTCTCATTCTCATGAGTGGCTCATTGATTCTGGAGCCTCTTATCACATGGCCAAAAACAAAGCCATGTTTTCTTCTTTAAATGATTGTAACACCAAAAATATATATGTTGGTGATGATAGATCTCTTAATGTTGTAGGGACTGGAACTGTTCATCTAGACAATGGTCAGTTTAATGATGTATTATGTGTTCCAACCTTATCCTGCAACCTTCTATCTGTATATCAGATAACTCATTCAGGTGAAGGTAAAATTGTTGAATTTTCACCTCATGATGTTGTAATCAAGGATCTAAGAGATCCTAAACAGATTCTAGCTACTGGTATTGCTGATGATTCCACAAGGTTGTATAAGTTTCACAACTTTGGGTCATCAAATCTTCCCTCAGTATTTGTTGCTCATAATGATGAAGTGAGCAAACTTTGGCATGAGCGATTTGGTCACTTAAACTATCGCTCCCTTCAGCATCTATGTAAAGAAAATATGGTGACAGGTCTTCCTATGGTATCTTGCAGAGATGGTGTTTGTTCCGGATGTGTACTCGGAAAACATCATCGGGACAGTTTTGAAAAACGTGCCTCTTGGCACGCCTCAGCCCCTTTACAGCTTGTGCACAGTGATTTATGTGGTCCACTTCCTGTTGCTTCATTCTCTGGCTGCAAGTATTTCTTAACTTTCATTGATGATTTCTCCAGACGCACTTGGGTATACTTCTTAAAACTCAAGAGCGAAGTATTTAACACTTTTTTGGCCTTCAAAGCCTTTGTTGAAAAACAATCTGGACATCAAATTCTTAAGCTAAGAACTGATAATGGTGGAGAATATGTTAAAAACACATTCATCAACTTTTGCACCGAAAATGGAATTCAAATGCAACATACTGTTCCATACACTCCACAACAAAATGGTGTAGCTGAAAGGAAAAATCGCACCTTAAAGGAAATGGCTAATTGTATGCTGCAATCTAAAGGACTCAGTCTTAGTTTTTGGGCCGAAGCAATTAATTGTGCAAATTATATAATAAATCGCACTCCTACTAAGGTTCTAAAGAATATCACTCCAGAAGAAGCTTGGAGTTCCATTAAACCAGATGTAAGTCACTTTCGTGTTTTTGGAAGTGAAGCATGGGCCCATATTCCAGATGAAAAGCATAAAGCTTTAGAACCTAAGAGTGAGAAATGTACTTTTGTTGGATATTCTGAAGATGTAAAAGGTTATAGACTTATTCCATTTAAGTCCAAAAATGTTATCATTAGAAGAGATGTAAAATTTGATGAAAATAAATCAGCCTGCAAGCCTAGTCCGGCGGATGTGCCACCTCTTCCTATCTCTTCTACTTTTGAAAACATTTCTTCTTCAGATGATGAAAGTGAGGATGACAATCCTCCCCCACCTTCTCAGGATCCTCAACTTCCAAGATGGGTCCGTGCTACTCGGGATGCAGCAGGTGATCTTGCCGGTGATCCTACAGATCAGCGACGTACACGTTCTCAGTTTGAAAGAGCCTCTTCTTTACTGGCTCAAGCTCCAGTAAATCATGATCCTGATACTTTTGCAGAAGCTTCAGGCCATCCACATTGGGAAGCAGCTATGAATGAAGAATATCATTCATTGTTGAAAAATGATACATGGGATCTTGTTCCTCTACCAAAGGGACGCAAACTTGTTAGATGTAAATGGGTTTACAGAACCAAGTATGGACCAGATGGGAAAGTTTATAAACATAAAGCTTGTCTTGTTGCTAAGGGCTTTTCACAGGTTGAAGGCATTGACTACACTGAAACCTTCTCCCCTGTTGCCAAAATGAACTCTATCCGCCTTGTTCTTTCCCTTGCTGCCTCTTTAAAATGGGAAGTCCATCAGATGGATGTTAAATCTGCCTTCTTGCATGGGGACTTGCATGAAGAAATCTATATGGAACAACCCATTGGCTTCATCCAAACAGACTCCAGCCTTGTATGTCGACTTAAGAAATCTCTTTATGGTCTCAAGCAAGCTCCTCGGGCTTGGTATGCCAAAATGGATAGCTTTCTTTTAGAATCTGGCTTTTCTAGGTGTTATTCTGACAATACTGTCTACACCAAGAAAGTGGGCAACTCTCTTATCATCCTTGTTCTTTATGTTGATGATCTTATTCTTACTGGTAGTGATCCCAACCTTATAAACCATGTGAAGTCCAGCCTTAAAAAGAAATTTGAAATGACAGACTTAGGACACTTACACTATTTTCTCGGTCTTCAAGTCTTGCAATCCAAGGAGGGTATTTCCTTTCCCAGTCCAAGTATGCTTGTGATATTCTTCGTCATTTTCACATGGAAGACTGTAAGCCAGCCCCTTCTCCCTTTCAGTCTGGAGTCAAACTTTCAGTCTCTTGTACTTCTCCTGAAGTTGATGCTACCTTATACCATCAACTTGTAGGAAAACTCTTGTATTTAACCCATACTCGTCCTGACCTTTCCTTTGTTGTTGGCCTTGTTGCTCGTTTTATGCAAAACCCCCGTGAAAGTCATTGGAAAGCAGCTAAAAGAATACTTCGTTATGTTCGAGGTACAGTACAGTTTGGGATTCATTACAGTGCCAAAGCAGCTCCTCTATTAGTTGGTTTCACTGATTCTGATTGGGCTGGTGACCTTGATGATCGGAAGTCTACTACCGGTTATGTCTTCACTCTTGGTTCAGGACCTATTACATGGGCTTGTAAGAAACAGGCTGCCATTTCTCTTTCGTCAGCAGAAGCAGAGTATGGTGGTGCCGTGGAAGCCAGTAAGGAAGCCTTGTGGCTTCGTCAGATCCTATCAGAGTTTGGCTTTGAGCAGCAGCATCCAACCACACTTTGGTGTGATAATCAAAGTGCCATTCAGCTATGCAAAGATCCAGTCCAGCATCAGCGCAGCAAACACATTGAACTACACATGCA
The DNA here is from genome assembly GCA_031772625.1 of Pinus tabuliformis. Lineage (NCBI taxonomy): Eukaryota > Viridiplantae > Streptophyta > Pinopsida > Pinales > Pinaceae > Pinus > Pinus tabuliformis. Next base: position 339,569,770 of record CM062820.1, read on the forward strand.
CTTCATCAGAAAGCTCATTCATGACCATGTTCTTGAAGTGCAATATTGTTCAACAGATGATCAGGTTGCAGACATCTTCACAAAGGCTCTCACAGAGGCGAAGTTCACTAAACTTCGATATATGCTTGGAGTTCAGGAAGTTGTCACTAAGGGGGGATAGGCTCTAGTGCCTCCTTCCTTCTCCTATTGTGTCATATTTGTAAATCCTTCAATCCTATCCCAAGTTGTTCTTAAGGGGGGATGTTAGGATATTCCGACACATAGGATATAGTTAAGTTCAACTTGGTCTAGTGTAGAGTTAGGTATAGAGTTAGGTAAAGTGTGTTTCTTTACCGTTGTACATTTTGTAACTTACAATCCGACGGTCACGATATGTAGTGATCCGACGGTTCACTCTCTCCTCGGTATTACCAACACTTGATCCGTGGCTTGACACCCGATTGGTCCATGAGTTCTATTTAAAGCGCATGGAGGGTCATTGTTCGGGTAATCCGTGCATGAGAGAAGCTTATGTAAATTTTCATTCTTTGATTAATAAATTGCCTGTAGTAGCCACGTTGGCGCAGGCCGTGGACTGTTTCCCTCTTTGAGGGTTTTAACCACGTCAAAAATACTGGTGTATTGATCTGTGATCTGGTTGTGAGCGGTGTCCTTTTGGTGTTCTTTCTGAGGAACTTACCCTGTAAATTCCTACATGGACTACAATTTACACATGAAATATTGTTTCATCACTTCAAAACATTATCATTGTGTTTCCAAGGCATTGCAGGTGAATTCACCAACTCTGAAGACTTGACCATCAGTCTCTATGTGTATGTCTTATGTGGGATATTGGCTCTAAGAGTATCACTAGACTAATTCTCTTCTCTCTCTCTTTTCTCATTTGTCACTCCAGTGTTATTGTTCTCCTCTTTCTTCAATTCCTGCTTCTTACCATCAATTCTGAGTTCCTTTTCTAAAAACAAAATAAGATACAATGTAGAGTATAAGACATGAAAGACGATGAACACTATAATATAAAGTAAAGTAGACTATAAAGGATTTATACAACATATACCTCAACATCAGCAATGTTAAAGCCATTTTTCCCCATAAAATCAAGAAAATCGAACAAGTTTTCTTCAGTTGGGTGATAATGGCCACTATGTGGGTAGATGACCTGTATAAATACAGAAAATAAAACACCATCATAGAAAAGAACACCTTAGTAACTTAGTATTCAACCTTCAGGGAAAGCTTAGGCACAATCATGTCAACTAAGTTACATGCTAAAAAGATCAAGTTGTACATAACTTGTGAAAACAAATAGTCTAAGGTGTGATGTCTAATCCTTGTCATTTTATTCGCAGCAACATTTCATTCTCTAATGTGTGAACTTGGTCGTGTATATAAACAACATGTGCTCAAATAACAACATGAAATTAAACTTTTCTAATATTCATGAAAATATTTTAACACTAAACAACTAAAAGGATTTCAATCAATTAAGTGCAATACTAATTTCATCTTCAAGCTTTGGTTCTTATTTAAATGGACATGATACCAAGTATTTTCAATTTCATAGTTAGAAGACAACAAAATCAAAATAAACATTCAAAATGAAATCAAACAATAAAGAAAGGATATCATGGAATAGACATTGCAATTATAAAAAATAAAAAAAATTGTTTCCCTGTTCACCAATGTCTTGTCTGGCATTCCTAAAATATTTGCTTGCCCAAAATAATCATGAGGTGAAATAATCACAACATTAAAAACCATAGGAATCCCTACTAGAAACTCGAACAAGTTTTCCTTAGTTGGGAAATAGTGGCCACCATGTGGCTAGATGACTTGTATAAAGAAAGAAAATAAAATGTCACCATAGAAAATAACACCTTAGGAATTTAGTATTCAACCTTCAAGAAAAATCTTAGGCATAATCATGCAAACTAAGCTGCACATTCTAAGGTCCAAGTGGTGAATTAGTGTACCATACTTCAAGCTCTCCATTTGTATTGCACCAAACCAACTAACATCTAATCCAAAAAGCCAATAATTTTTATTATAATGGATCAAGAAAGTTTCTACAAGCAACTTCTTAAGAAGCACCTTCTCCATTCTCCACTCAAGAGGAAAATTCAATGCCCGGTAAAGATGAAGATCCCCTTTCTGGCTATGCTCAGGAATCATGTATATCTGCATATACAAAACAACAGCGTAAGAGGAAAGTGTGCAGAAAAAATATCTATAAAATTGAAATAGATGACAACAATGACATAATGAGAAAAATGAATGAAAATTAAGAAACTTGATTTATTTGCACAAGGAAAACGTCAGGCAGAAATCAAAATCAAATCTCAAGGTTTACACAATAAAAATGCCACCCTTCTTACCATTTTGTTAATACTAGTGCTCCTAAGTATCATCAAGTTGTTGTTACTAAAAAGTGTTGTTATTTTAAAGTGTACCCTAAAGAGGATGATAAAGGGAAAAATGCACATGATTTCAAACTAACAAATTTAAAACAAGCAAACAAATAATGTTGATCTTTCTAGGTTCCTAAAACATTGTTTCAATATTAACAACCTTATTTACAAATCAAATATGCATTAACCAAAATCCCAAGGAATGCATTTGTTCTTTCACCGCATCACAATTTTTTGCTATAAAAGTTTACCAATTAATCCTAATGTCGCTCAAAATTTTCACAAAACCATTTACTAAACAAATTGTCTCATTTATATTTGACAACATGAAGTTTGAAAAGTGAAAATTGATTTTGATTTAGAGTTGGTGAGACTCGGAGCTTGAACATAATTTTGTGTTTATTATGCACCCATGTTCTCATCATGGATTATGAGGTTCACACCAACCACTTTGAGAACTCTATATTGCAATCACCATGACTTGGGACTTTGCCATGATCACAATGGGGAGGGTGAATGGTAAAACCCCATTAGCTGACCTATATGTACCCTAAGGAGAGTACAGGTCCTACCCATTTAGGTATTGGTTCATTGAGTGTGTAAATATCAATAACATCGAAGAGAAAATGCAGACAAAGGTTGTAAGAAATGCATGTATTAATAAGAATCTTATACTTAAAGTGAGATCATAATTGTATAGAAGTTACCTAGATTTCAAGAAGTCAACTTTTAGTTCTAATTAAACAATAACCACAATGAAACATCCTTCACTTCCAAACATATGTTTATGAAATCACATTAATAATATATATATATTTCCTCACCTACCTATCTAAGTCAAAATCATAAGGATAAGAAAGATGAAACTCTTCATCTAAAGTAATTCCTAAATGTTGCTAGTTGGCTCTTGATTAATGTTCTTTTCCACACCATTGTCTCATGACATTGTGATAGTATTCTTTGTCTCAAGGAATAGGTACAGAACATCTCCCATTACATCAACACCATATGAATAGTTTATGGTGAACAAGCTAACTACCATCTTAAGTAATTTGATTGAAAAAATTCAATCCTAAGCTAACTATCTAGAAACCATACAACAACTTGTAGTTTTAGTATTCTACCACAACTGGCCAAACAGACAACTAGACATGGTCCACCATTATGACCCAATCCATTAAACTTCAAGAAATATAAAGAATAAATAGTTGGAACATTTTCACAAAGCATCAAAGTTTGATCCTACATACTGTATTGAGATGTGCTTCCATTTATTGAAGGTCTTAAGTGAAAATGAAGAACTCAAAAAATAAGATGGCAGTTATAATAGCACCTAAGATACAATTTTCATATCCTTTACAACTTTGGAAAAATGAATGCATGGGAACAATGAGACAAATGTCAGAAAACTTAAATGGAAAAGCATAGAAACATGGTCCACCAGTGTCCTGATCCATCAAACTCCAAGAAATATAAAGAACAATAATTGGTTCATTTTCACAAAGCCTCAAATTTTGATCCTACATATTGTATTGAGGTGTGCATCCATTTATTGGAGGTCTTAAATGAAAATGTAAAACTCAAAAAATAAGATGGCAACTTTAATAGAACCCAAGATACAATTCCATATCCCTTTTCTTATACTTTATAACTGAAAAAATGAATGAATGGAAAATAAATGGGTAAGGAAGATGTAAGGTAAATTAGTAACTAAAGCAATTTTTCATGGTGAAACCAAGGAGAGAATCAAGGGAGGAAAGTAAAATGATGCCAACTTTCAAATGATACGTGGGAAAAAGGGGCAAATCTCTATTTTTTGAAGAAATTAATACTCTGCATACAAAATCCTACAACTTGTGAACAACTTGGGCTATTTTGCATGGTGTTTCAGGGATAGGGGCGAGGGGAAGGGTGTCAAGGATGGCTAGAAGTTAACCCCAAATCTCAATGGGACAGCCAAAAATAATTTAAAAATAATATAAAATTTAGAAACAAAGATTCTAGAACATAGTGCTATAATATAAGTCAATAAAAGTAATCGCCATAGATAATAGATCTAATGTAACTCAATAAAAGTAACAAGTCTTAGATAATAGATCTTAAATATCTTGTCTACATAGATATTATAACTCTCCCAAAAAAAAGAATTGGTATAGGATACACAACCCTACTAAACGTGGGAGTGAAAATTGCAAAGGAAATTAGCCCTCATTACAAAAACATACTACATAGTATTTAGGCATGCAATGCATAGATAACCTTTGTCCAAGTTTGAATGTAGAACAACTTGGTGAATACTTTTATTTTATAATTGGAACCAAATGGGCACTAGTTTTGATAGTGGATATTCAAATGTCCTCAAAACCATCCCAACAGTTCTCCAAAAACTCATTGTTTTTGGAAAGAACCATCTAGAGGATTTGGGATAAGTCCCCAAAACCATCATAAGACGTCTCCCAAACATCCCATTTTCTGAAAAGAAACATTTTAGACAATGTGGGAGAGGATCACACATCCTCAGAGATGTTTCGTTCAAAATAGGGGCTTTCCCCTTGCAATCCCCAAGGAGGGGAAAATCCAGAGGATGCATCCGAGAAGTAGAGATAAGTCCCCCTATGCAGCATCATCCTCAGTGCATAATCCACATGATACACTATAATTGATCTAAGAGACTGACACACTAGCATATGAACTCATGACCAATCGTAAAAATTGACCTATATATCCATAAGCATAATGTATGTAAGGAAATTATGAAATCATTCCATGCATGCATGGAAGAGAACATTTATCGTACCTAATTAAATTTTAATACTAGCATCCCTACAATTGGAGGGCCTAAATTGAGGAACCAATGGAAAATAAAACATATAACTGGATAATCTATTATAATTCCAACAAAATGCAAGTAGATTGTGGATTAAAAATTTACAACCATGATTACATAAGAACTACTTACAAGTTTTAGGGGACGACTTCGGAGCAATAATGAAATGTTTTGAAATTCCCACTAATGGCTTTGAGAGCATCCAAAACATTCCAGTTGCTCCATTGTCATATTCACACCACTCTTTGGGTGCTTCTTGCACACTACCAACCTTAGGGATAGTTTGGACAATGCTTACTTGCATATCCCTACATCTGACACCAATATTGGGCATTTAAATGCTACCTACAATTGTTGTCACTGAACTCTGCAAGTAAATTTATTAATTCCTACTAATAATCACAAAAGTAGGTCAATGGGACTGAAGAAGAGTGCAGTCAATATGACTACAAAGGAGGAGTGCAAGTGCATATCCTAGAAAAAACTCTAAAAGTAACATATAGAGAAAGAAATTAGTGGTGACTTTGTTGCAACATGTATATAAGAGACTGTGGTATAATACAAAATACTCAATGGTCTGCTAAAAAGAAACGAGTGAGTGAGATGGTAAGGTCTTGCAATGGAGCTAGATATGTCAGGGGATCCTAAGTCTAATGACTGATGGAAAGGAAGTTGAATTGGGTACAGATGCACTGCCAAAGTCCCCTGTGGCCAATGGTGGATCCAATCGTATGATCCCTCGGGGAAGAGTGTATGAGAAAGGGATACTCCTAGCATCTATGGTTAAAAGGAAGAAACTTTGAATAGGTATTTGGCCACTCCTATGGGAATGGGAGGTCACTAAACATGTCAGTAACACCTTGCTCTGGAACTGTATGGAGTTGGTCCCTCTGGTACTCTAAGAACCTGCGAAATTGATCTATGGTTAAGGATCATTCAACTAGTCTCAATGGTATTTGTTGATCTCCCCAACGAGAAGGCTAAGAAGAGTCTCAAGATATCACCCTTTTAAGTATCCCCCTTTTTTGCAAAGGACCACCATCTTTGTCTAAGGCAGCTGTAAGCAGTACATTAGTTTTAGAACTTGACAGGGAAAAAAAATTACATTTTAAATTATCCAAAATCAATAATACTTTCAAAGATACATAGGAGATGAGTATTCTAGTGTGCATGTGTCAACTTATGGTTAGGTATCTATAACAATTGACACAAAAGTACAAAAATTCCATATTTGTTTCCCTTTCCATTCAAAGTCTCAGTGTCTCTAGGGAAGGAAAATTTTCTTTGGAATTCCATCAATTTTGTTGGGTTGGATTTTCTTCTATTTATATACTTGGTCCTTGGTTAACCACTCATATTATAAATATAGGGACCCATTTCCAATATGTCGTTGGATTGTGGTGATTTCTTGGAAAATTTGGCCTCTTTGCTCAATTTATGCAACTAATGATTCCATAAATTAGATGCCATTTCAAAACTACATACTGAAATTTCTTCCTACTATTGACTGGATTATGAATGGAGATTTCAATATGGTGGAATGGAATAAAGATAAAATTGGCACAAGATCAGAGACTAAGGTCCTTCAATATTTATTAGCTTAATATCATGGAATGCATGGGATGCTTCTACAGAAGGAAGGAAATATTTGATATGGGGTGCCACCCATTCTATTATGCTAGAAATTCTTCTATTATACAAGAGTTCAAGACAATTGAGTTAGACCTCTCCCTAGATCAAAAGTTAAGATGGATGTACACTCCCTAATGAAGGGACACATATTCAAGGTCAAATTGTAGGTTTTTCCCTAGATCAAAAGTTACAATGGATGTACACTTGTAATATTCCTAGTAGAAATTTTACAATGATAACAAAGACACCCACAAATAAATAACACAAAAAAATTTAGAAATGCACACACATAAACTAGAAATTTCTACAAATCCTGAAGTTGGCCAAATTTGATTAATAATATATGTTTTGGTATAAATTAGTTGGATAAATTTCACTTAGGCTTGCACAAGGCAAGCTACAAGCACCAGGTGATGAGTACGAGAAAGCCAAATGACTGCAATAATCAACACCTCCAGAAAATTGTGTTGCTGCTCCAAAACTACACTGCTGCCTGACTTCGCCCCCTGATTTTCCCACTCTAGAGTGCCCAAAAAATTATATAAAATTAGGAGAGTTCTCCTTGCCCAAAACCCAAAAAAACCCAGAAAGGGTTTCCCTTAGTTCCAACTTTCGAAATTTGACCCTTCACAGCTTGGCCCTCCACCAAATTCAAATTCTGTTACTATGGCTACTCCTATCAATCTCTTCTCTCAAAACTCTAGAAATCCTCCTCAAATTTCCCTCCCAATGATTTCCCTACACCCCAGCTCCAAACTGCCCCAGATGATGTTTCCCCAAAAGAGTCTCACTCCAGTGACTGTGAAGGGTCATGGAGGAGATGATGCAATCCCGTGTATGATAAAGTGAGAGCTGCCTATAGGTTGGTCCTCTTGGTTGTAGCTGACCTCCACACTCATTAAAATTATCAAAGAACTCTCTTGTAGCTTCTTTGGTCAATTCCCCAACAACCCAGCTCCACAAACAACCTGTGAATCCTCCCTTTGTGCAGTGGTGGCTCCCAGACTGCTTACTCTACTCCAAAAATGTGTGGGACCTATAGTTGATTTCTCTTCTAGTCTCAGTGATGAAGGAAAGCCTTCCTAGGGTGGCACTCGAAGTCCATCAAAGAAAGGTTGAGCTTCTCTCCTTCGGAAGCTCTTGCGCTAAACAACACAATATTCGCTCAGCTGAACAGTTAAGGCAAATTCGATTTTCAAATAGACAAAAGAACCCTATTTCTCCCTCATTCCTTCCTTTTATAATTTTTGTCCATGCATTCCTTGTGGGTCCCTCCACTGATTCGATTTTTCTCAAGGAATTCAAATTCTTTCTTCCCCAAGTGTGTACTTTATGTGGGCCCCATATTCCACTATCAATTTAATCTTTCATTTTCTCTAATGTTGGTGGCCTCCATCTCTCCAAAATTAAGTGGGGACTCCCTCCACCCACTTTTCCTATTTTTACATGCCAAAATATTTCCCAACACCCAATTAAAAAATAAAAATTCATCTTAGCAAAATTAATTTAATTGGGGACATTACGATCCTCCCCACAAAAAATTGCTTGTCCTCAAGCAATCATTGAACACGCACTGTCTCGATCAACTGACCCCAATAGTCTCTGCACATAATATCGGGGTCCCAAATGTACCACTCACCCATCCATGATCTCTGACTCGTCCTGCTAGGATCCCAAGCCATCCTGATTAGCATGAGGCATCCCTTGCTCCACTTGTTGTCCAACTCATCATAGGCACCAGACGTCCCATGCATACCACCACTAAGTAGAGCATCATGGTAGTAGAAAATCCTGATTATCTCCTCGTGAAACTTCTCTACCAAATAGTATCTCTCGTGCACTTCAGGATTAGACCGCTAAAGATGCAATCCAATCCTTGTGGGATGGAATCCTCGCCTACCTGCGCTTCTCTTGATCTACTCTTGCTGATCACCCTTCCACACTGGTGAAGTCCACCACACCTTCAAAAAGTCACTAAAACCTAATGGAAGATATGGATGAACTTCCTCTATAGAAACCCGCTCACCTCCATAGGTAGTTGAACTCTTAATCCCTGCTAGGCCAAAATCCCAATCTACTCCAAAAAGGGTGCCACCATGATCTCATTGCATCGCTCTAATCAAGACATTTTGCTCATCATGCGCAAGTTGTATCCCCCTCTCTTGCGACCTGATGGAAAATATCATAGAAAATTTTAGGGGCGAATGTTCGCCCTTTGGCGAAATTAAGGGGTTTTAAATTTTTAGTGGGCGAATATTTTGTATCATAGTACATTTTTACAAATCACCTCAAATAGCCCACCTTATTCTAAGGGAGAGGGTAAAAAAGGTAAATTTAGCCCTTGAAATTAGGAGTTACAACCTTCCATTCGCCCATTTTCAAGAATAGGTTTTATTTAAGTGAATCCATTCGCCCATTTTCAAGAATAGGTTTTATTTAAGTGAATCCTATGGGCCAAATACCATATTTATAAAAGACGTATGGTAAATTAATAAGAATATAAATAAATGAGAGGAATGGTAAATAAATAAAACATTTTTTATATTTGCTCCATAAGTCACCTTATATACATGCAAGGGTGTAAACAAATAAAAATATAAGTAAAGTGGAGGTATGGTAAATAAATAAAACGTCCTTTTATACTTACTCAAAAGGTATGGTAAATAAATAAAAATATAAATAAACTAGACATATGGTAAATAAATAAAACCTCTTTTTATATTTAGTCCATAACCCGTTCTATTTATGAAGGCTCAAGAAAGAGGTTTTATTTAAGTGAATCCTATGGGCCAAATACCATATTTGTAAAAGAGGTATGGTAAATTAATAAAAATATAAATAAACAAGTGGTATGGTAAACAAATAAAACATTTTTTATATTTACTCCATAAATCACGTTATATTTACGAACACTCAAAAAATGCTTTATATTTAGGTGAAACCTATGGGCAAAATAATATGGGACAAATACCATGGACTAGATTGTTATTAATACCATGCAAAAAAAACATTATTAACCCTAATATTAGTATTAATAAAATAAAAATGGCACATGGTATTGACCCATGGTATTCACCAAAATGGCACATGGTATTGACCCATGGTATTCACCTGGAATGTAGCCTATTTAAATGGGGGAATTAAACCAGCATAGATCCATCTTTACTCTGGATCTACTAACCCCCGAGAGGTATCAAATATCGTGATATGCAAACTAGCATAGAGTGAAAAAATATTTGATCCCTCTCGGGGCTTGGTGGATCAAGAGTAAAGATGGATGTTGTAATTTAATGTATGTTAAACATTTTAGCTTGGTTAAAATAAAAAATAAAATAAAAATCAACTATTAATTTTATTAATTTTTATAAATTACTAATAGTAATTTTTAAGCTCCAGGTTTATGATAGCCCATGGTATTGACCCATGGTAATACCAAGATCTTACCAGATTTTATAATTGAGTAAAATATTCGCCATGCCTGGTGAGAGATTCGCCAAAAAATTATATATACATATTATATTATTGATAAATTCGCCTTCCATTTTTCCTATATACCATGGAGATTCGCCCATTTATTATACTTATAAATTTGGGGGGGTTCTTAAAATTTTCCCTGGAAAATATCTATGGATTCCCAATGCATCTGGCACAAGAATCCCCATGATGCCATGACCTACCCATCCAACTATTATAGATCCATTTGGGCACATCGACCCCAACTTACAAATCAATACTATTAGGGCTCATGAAACCCTAATTCAGTTGTTACATGCCCTAAATGAAGTCAACCATCAGAATTCCTCCTTCCCAAGAAATTCCATGATTGAAATCATTCAAAAACTACCTCTAAGAAGATCAGCGCAAGTAGGCCTTTATCAAGGTGCACTGCAGTGTAGTCCAGTACACTACCAAGGTGAATTGCAGTGCACTTGAGCCCTCTTTGGCCTGCGCTACACGAATTTGAGAAAAATTTCATTGGGGTTTGGGAATATTCTTATCCATTGGATGCATCTAGAAGCTTCCCATGTTTATCTACTCCTTTGGGCTCAAAATTTCATGAGAGAGGAGTTAAGGAACATCAATCCCTTTATCCCTTCCTCCATGGAACTAAATTCTAAGTTTGGGAGGGCATTCATTATCACCATTTATGGCATAACTTCCTTCATTCACCTATAAAAAGACCACTCATCTAAGTGATCAAGGGCTATAAATCATTGAATTATAGGGAGATGTTGTTAGTATCAGACTTGAGTTGGTTTGAAATATTGTAATGATGTCAAAATGTCTTTCTTGTTATGAGGAGAGGATGGGATTGAACTAGAGGAGTGACATTGAATCAAGCAAATTGGGTTGTAACTCTTACTTTTACTAATAAAGTGTTCAAAGATCTTTCCATATGTTTGTATTGTTCATTGATGCTTTCATATGTGTATTATGAACTTGATTCCATTCTATGTATAATCAATAGATCATTATCATATGCTTTGATCGGTTTTTATCTTCTGTCTCTGTGCAGGTACTTTTCAAGCGGATTAAGTACAGAAAGGAGCGATAGAATTGGTCAAGGGAGATAAGGAGTAAGCAAAAGCTACAGGTAGGCTTCTTACTATCTTATTTAATCTATTGGTTATAGAAAAGGTAGAGAATGCTTTCCACTGTTGTTCTAGACTTAGCTACTAGTCTAGGGTTTTAAGCATTTATCCGTATACACTAAAACATCCCAAAACAAATTGGCAACCATACTGGGGAGCGATCATCCATATTAGTAGCTCATCAGCCTCTTAATACATTTATACATACTATACTTGTGGTCGTTGATTGAATTTCAATCTTCTTTCATTGAAATTGTGTCAAAACTATGTCAAATTGCCTTCAAAATGGTGTACTGTCACCAGTGCAACCCAATGAAGGACATAGTGTGCTGCAATGCACTTCCTGCATAGAGCCAGTGCACTAAAGAGCATTGTCTCTCACTGCATCCTACGCTCATCCCTTGAGGGTCAGTTTCCCATCTAGGAGCTGAAGTTTTGTGGCAATTTTCTCCTGTTTGAATGATTTGCTGGATGTCAATGATGTCTTGTCTCTGAAAATAGTTTTCATCTCCTTACCTGGCCCTACTTAGACTAGGATTGATAAATGTTTCTTAGGTATTTACTTTGTCATCTTCAATCTATATTTGAAAGTTAGTTTTTGATCGGTTGGTATTTATTGAAAGAAAGTGTCGTCAAATCATCTTTTCCTTCGAAAGTTGAATTGTCGTAAAGTCCTCATTCCTGAAAGATCGATTGATTGATGTATGCATATGATTAGTCTTTTCACTGAAAGTATCGTAATTCCTCATTTCTTTGAAAACAAAAGTGTCGTAAAGTCTTCCTTTCCTTGAAAATAAATTGTCACAAAATCATCATTTTTATGAAAAGAGTTTATTGATCGATTGTGCATTAGTTTTCCTTTTTGTTCATTCACATTAAGGGAAATAAAAAATAAATACATGCATGTTGATTTGAAAAATTTTGTGTGTGCTGATAGGAATAGTGTAGGAAATTTGAATTTATATTGTGCTCTTTGCTCTTTGATCAAAAGAAATCTGATTGCTCTATCCCTAAGTAGCTAGGATTTTCATCGTTAAATTGAATGGAAAGAATGCTTATCATGATAGTTGCATTCCTAGGAATTTCATAATACATCACGTGGTGAACTTGAAAGCCAATTCCTAAGCAAGATCAACTTAAAATAAACATCAATTTACCTAATGGATCATTTTCATTAAAGAGAACATTTAGTGATTCTAGGCTAGAGACATGTTTTGACCTCGTAAAACAAAACAGCTGTCTCTAACTTGTTTGCAGTACATCCCGAATGTGATACCTCATTCCACATACATGAGTATATAGTAGCTCATCCATGTACCTTCAGGTATCTAGCACCCTCCCATACTACTTCGGGTGATACCTCAGTCCACGCTTTGCGGACTGTTGCCGAAAGGGCCAGTAGTACTGGGATTTGCTTTGCTAAATCACTTCCAAACCTAGGTCAGGCCCTAGTAAGCCAACAAATGGTTTCGTTGCCGAGACCAAGATCTGCATAAGGGATGTCTGATGTCGTGCCACTGGAACCCAACAAAGAAGGAAATTGAAGAGTGGTTGGATAAGAAGATTCATGAGTTCGCGACATATGAAAACACAACTCCACAAGTATCTGAGAAAAAGTGGTTGGAGCACTACATGTATAAGGAAATCTACGAGATTTTCTTTTCATCCTTTCCTTCGGAGCTGTATTAGTGGATCGTGAAGCTAGCAAATAGCCAAGGAAGATGTAGGCTCGATAAACCAATAGTGTGGACTCCAGAACTAGTGCGCAGACTAGAAACCTTAGACGATAAGATAGCGCGAGCTGTGGACCACTGGCTCCACCAAATCATTGGAGGATTTATCACTAAGTTTGCAGTGGACACGACCATCAGTTACAGCGAGGCAGAGTGACATTTTCTCAAGGGACCGCGAGGTAAGTTTATTAAATCTTTGAACACCTGGATTAAGATGCTATTATGTGAATAGCGGGTTATGCGAATAAATTAATGTTTGGGACTATGCAGAGCAGAAAGATCTACAGAAGCGGAAGTAGTGAAGAAGTAGAAAATAGTCCCTTAATTTCACCCTCATGAGAGAGTGAGGACGATCTCGTGCAGGTTTCTTCAAGAAGCATGGTCAGTTTGATAAGGCATCAGATTCCACGGTTACCACCTCCACCCACACCACCACCCGCTTCACCTCCCTCACCTCCATCTCCACCTACTCCACCTCCACCACCTCCATAGTTCAGTATGGCGAGCGCGATCAAACTACCAGTATTCAGAGGAGTAGGGAATGAGGATCCGGACCAATTCTAGTTCGTGGTAAGAGCAGTATGGGAAGCACAAGGTGTCACGGATGACAACATTAAGAAGGCTACATTGGTGAGCACGCTGCAGGATTGCGCATTAACATGGTATATCAAGCATTCTAACGACCACCCAAACACAGGGATAGCAGAGATCCAGAATGCACTGAACAGGGAATTTAGCAGACCAAAGTCAGAAACACAATCAATCATCGGGTTTAAAGAGATCACGATGCTCCTGGGTGAGACTCCCTAGGATCTGGATCAACGGCTGAAGAGTACGATCCGCGAAGCCAATATGACATTGACAGATGGACAACATCGTGCATGGTTTGTAGCATCTCTGGCACTGCACTTGAGGATAGCACTGTCACAACATAAACTTTCCACTCAGGCCGAAGCATTGGAAATGGCGATGAGATTACATGAGACCCTGATACAAGACCCTAGGTTGGGAGTTCAACAAATCCATGCGCAACTATAGAATCTGTGTTTGGAAATGCAAAGCTTGAAGCAGGATAGGGCACCACGGCCAGAGGCGCGTGAGGAGGTATGGTGCATAAAATGCAAAGGCCAAGACCATGACAAGGATCACTGTCCACTGTTTTTCAAACTACTTGGAAGGAGGAGGGCCAACGTTGTTGAGACCGGAGGCACAAGTAGGGCCGAGTGTGGCACTCACTTTATGGTGCACAATCTGTTAGATAGGAGGGAAACACACGATGAACAATTATCATTTGCTGCAGAAATATACAAAAACACCCCAGCAAATGTTTGGTAATTTTTGCAGGTTGGTAGGCCACGATGAGTGCACTTGCTACAGTTACAAGCTAATGATGGATCGGACCCCAGCCTATAGGATACAGATTGAAACGTGAGCCCTCGACCAAGATGCGGGGATGGTGCGCACTAGATTTCAGGGGCGAGGTCGGGGACGAGGTGGAATGGGACCAAGAAGGGGCCGTGGACAGTTAATTTGTTGCAATTGCGGAGGATTAGGGCAATATACCCGCGATTGTACTAACCCGATGAGGATATCCTATTCATATTGTGCTCAGTTTGATCATGAAACAATAGACTATCCTATGTTGATCATAAAGATGCATGAAAAATGGGTATTCCAGCCTCCCCCGACTCAGAATATACAAATGATGAGGTCTGAGCCGCACGAAGAAGACCCGAATGTAAACATGATGCTCAAAAGTAGTACAGCCATGGGAGAAGATATAGGGAAACAACCAGAGGAAAGTACATGGGTTTGCAAGTCTCCTGTGTAGGAACCTGAGTTTGACTTAGAACGTGCAAAGGATACATTCATGGAAGCTAAGAAGAGCTTCACGGAGGCCTCCACTTCAGGTAGTAAGAATCAACCAGAGCCAGGAATGGATCCTTCAATGCTCACTACCTTTCTGGAGACATGCATGAAACTGCTGCACGGCAACAAGGTAGTTAAAGGACTACAGGAACTGATCACCAGGTGAGTGGGGTTAGGGGAACTGCGCATCATCTGGAAACTGGGGAAGCATGCATTGCACACTAGAAGGGAAATGAGGTTGACTACACAGATTGGGGAATATGAAATGGATCAGGTGATCCTAGATCTGGGTTCGGACACGAATGTACTGCCGAAGCGGACATGGTAATGCATGGGTAGGCCCATGTTACAATGGTCCCCTATTCAATTATGAATGGCAAACCAATAGAATATTTTTCCCATGGGGAGATTGCAAGGGGTAACAGTTGATATTGAAGCCGTGAGCGCGCAGGCAGATTTTGAAGTAATAGAGATTTTCGATGACAACAATCCCTATCCCGTGTTGTTAGGAATAGACTGGGCCACCAATATGAATGGAGTCATCAATCTGAAGAAGCACAAAATGATCTTCAAGAGAAAGTCACTACGCATAGTAGTCTCACTGGACCTAGTTGAAGGAGCGCGCTACACTGAACTAGTGTGCGACGATGATCTCAATTGTATTTACAAGATAACTGCATGAGACCATGATTGGGTGAATCTGACTGTAGATGGGAGGATCTCGTGGGAGCGTGAAATATCATGCACTTCAGATTCAGATGAAGAATTAAAGCGCTGGCAGAAACGGTTGCACGAAGTGACAACGCTGAATTGCAACATGATGGTTAGATCACTGTGCTACATGACAATGGAAGCAAGAGAGCTACCGACATATGATGGATTGACAGTGGTGGATGAATTCCTGAGAAAATTTGAAAGCGCAGTACTGGAACAGCAGTGGTTCAATGTGATGAAATGGGCACTGCATGCAACACCCACACGATGGTGGGGTACACATCAATGAAATTTTGAGGACTGGTGCAGATGCAGAAGGATGATGCGCATACGATTTGGAAAAACAGAACTACGGCTAGAAGACAAATACGATGGACGATATGACCCATGCACACACCTCGCGAAATGGACCAAGGTCTATGGGGAAGAACCATAGCCTGAATGGGTACACTTATTATACCATACCTGGATGTAATACCCATGAACTGGTATACTGAGATAGAACTCCGACATGGTACGGGAAAATGGGATGTCTTATGCGACGGCTTTTTTTTAACATTCACATTTGAAGATTGATGGTCGGATACTATTGACGATGTGCTACAAGCAGTAAAAGCCGCCATCTTCAAAATACCACAAGAGCCATTGAAAATGCTGCAACCAGTATGGGCAATCCAGTTAAGCAGCACTCTAGAATTTTATAACGTGCAAGTGGAGGAGGATGATGGCGACCCCTGAAATATTGATATTCCAGAAACGGAAGGCTGTCGCGAGGTTCACGGACCATCAATTAAGAATCTCGACATCACTGCGCCGCTAAAAACAAAGCAGGTAAACATTGGCACAAAAGCGAAGCCGAAGTATGTGACGGTTGGGGACTATTAGGACGATGCTGCGGTAGATAAGATCGTTGAGTTACTCCGCGAATACCAAGACTTGTTCCCGACCAAAATCAGAGACTTAAAAGGGATCATTGGCGACTTAGGGATGATGAATATCACTATGAAACCGGACGCAAAGCTAGTTAAGCAGTGGATTTACTACTTGAACCCAAAGTATAAAGAAAAGGTCCACGACGAATTAGATAAAATGCTCGCAGACAGGATTATCGAACCAGTGTAAGAATCCGATTGGGTGAGTCCTATGTTAATGCAGGAGAAAAAATAGAAAGGAAAAATAATAATATGCGTGGACCTCAGGAAGCTCAAAGACACCTGTGTTCACAATCCATTCCCAACACCATTCACAAGTGAAGTATTGGAGAATGTTGGCGGTCAGGAAGCTTACTCATTTACGAATGGCTTCTCAGGGTACCATCAGATTAAGATTGCACTGGGAGATAGAAGCAAAACAACCTTCACAACAGAATGGGGCTGCTTTTAGTACACCATTATGCCCTTTGGACTGAAGAACGCACTAGCAATATTCTCGCGCATAGTGGTGGCGACATTCAAAGAATACATCCACAAGTTCTTGGAGGTCTATCTAGATGATTGGATTGTCTTTGGATTAGTTAAGCACCATGTATCGAGCTTACAGTTGACGTTGGATACTTGCTGCCGACACTAGATTGCATTGAACCTTAAAAGGTGCACCTTCCTCGTTCCCTTTGGCAACCTGCTAGGCCATGTGGTCTGCAAACAAGGCCTGATGGTGGACCCTATGAAGATTGTTGTTATTCTGAATCTGGAAGCATCGCATAGTGTCAAACAATTACGTGCTACTTTGGGGCACACTGGCTACTATAGGAAGTTTATCAAGAGTTATGCCCAAATAACTGCGCCAATGGAAAAGATATTGAAAAAAGATGTGACATATTGCTGGAATGATGATTGCATGAAGAGTTTGGATGTCCTAAAGGGGAAACTGGCCTCTGCACCAATTTTTGTCTTCCCGAAATGGGACATGGAATATCATGTACATGTTAATGCATCGTGTATCGCGTTGGGAGCTGTACTCACCCAAGAGGGTGCAGAGGGTGTTTATCCCCTAATTGCGTTTGCGAGTTGAAGATTGTCCAAAGCAGAAAAGAACTACTCTACCACCGAACACGAGGGGTTGGCAATGGTGTACATGCTCCAGAAATACCGACACTATTTACTTGGAGGACATTTCAAGATGTATACCAACCATTTCGTGTTGAAATACTTGGTGAACAAGCCTGTGTTGGGGGGGCACATATGCAGATGGCTCTTACTGTTTCAAGAATATGATTTTGAGGTCATAGTCAAGCCGGGACACTTAAACACAGGACCAGACCACTTGTCACGAATTGAGACAGATGAGGAACCAACAAATTTAGAGGAGGGACTCCCTGAGGCACAGCTCTTTATAGTACGCGTCACAAACAGACACTTTGAAGATATAATCCATTTTCTAACAACAGGGATTGCGTCGAAGGAGTACTCAATCCAACAAAAGAAGGAATTGGTGGTGCAAGCGACAGAATTTTCTATCATCGCAGGGCACCTCTACAAGATGGGCAACGATGAGATATTGCGAAGATATCTACCCGAATTTGAACGAGGCTAGATCCTCACGGAAGCACATGGGGGTCCTGCAGGAGGACACTATATAAGATGCGTGACCGCATAAAAGATTCTTCGCATGGGGTTATGGTGGCCGACCCTACACCAAGATTCGAAAGTGTAAGGCCTGTGATATATGTCAAAGGACAGGAAAACCATCACGAAGGGACGAGATGTCGTTAAATCCCCAAATGAAACTACAACCATTTGAGAAATGGGAAATTGACTTTGTGGGCCCAATCAAACCTCAGGGAAAGACGGGTGCGCGCTACATCATCATCGTGATGGAGTACTTGACATGATGGGCGAAAGCACAACCTGTCAAGGACTGCACAACTACCACGACTGCAAATTTTTTGTTCAAAAACATGTTGACATGATTTGGCTGCTCGAAAATCTTAATGAGCGGTCACGGAACACATTTCTTGAACGAAACCATTAGCACGCTCATAGAAGAGTTCCAAGTTTATCACCAGAAAAGTACACCATACCACCCGCTGGAGAATGGAATAGTAGAAGCATTTAATAAAATACTGGAGATTGCGTTGACCAAAATATGTAACGTGCAGCGGGACATCTGGGACCTGCGCATACCCGCTGTGTTATGGGCGTACAAGACAATGTGTAATAAAATGACACGAAAAACACCATTCCGGTTTGTCTATGGTATGGGAGTAGTCATGCCGATGGAATACGTCGTACCTAGTCTACGAATAGCAGCACTCATAGGCATGATGGACTGCAAAGCTCTGGAAGAAAGGCTCACACAATTAGAAGAACTCGAGGAAGAACGATTTCTAGTTGGATTTCACCAGCACATACAAAAGTAGCATGAAAAAGCCTGGCACGATTGCCATATCAAGTTGCGCACCTTCAAGGTAAACGATTTAGTGCTACTGTATGACAGCAAGTTCGAAAAATTTCCTGGAAAATTCAGAATGCATTAGTTGGGACCATATGTGGTAAAAGAGGTCACAGACGGAGGCATGGTCCAGCTAGTCAAACTTAATGGAGAACCCTTCCCAGGAAAAGTAAATGGCAGTCGCCTGAAGCCCTACACAGGTGGGTCAACTATCTAACTAACCGATCAAAGCATAGTCTTCATGACCCAAGGAGCCAGACAGGGGCACGGGACTATAAACACAAGCACTAGAAGCTGGTACCAAATAAGAGACTCGAGTCAGACACAGATGATTCAGAAGAAGAAAGAGTAGAGCAGATCCATTAGACGGTAGAACAGTGTGCTGCAGAACTTCGCGCAGCACAAGCGCAGTTAGAGGGGTTTCGTGCCAAGATCGTGGCACCAGTAGAGTGACTCAGGATGAGTCATGATGATTGTGCTAGTGGCTTGTTGGGCATGGGATCCCCCGCATCAGGTTTTGGGGCTCAAAGCCCAATTTTTGGGCAAAGATGGTGTAGAACTCCGCGAAGTACAGGCATGGAGAGCGAAGTGTACAATCAAGTCATAGGGTTGTCCACCCTAAAATATTGTAATTTAATGTAAATTTGTGTCAGCCTACCCATGG
The DNA here is from genome assembly GCA_031772625.1 of Pinus tabuliformis. Classification (NCBI taxonomy): domain Eukaryota; kingdom Viridiplantae; phylum Streptophyta; class Pinopsida; order Pinales; family Pinaceae; genus Pinus; species Pinus tabuliformis. The sequence continues at coordinate 339,589,599 of CM062820.1, forward strand.
TCTGCGAACCATGGGATTGTATAAATAGAGTGAGGCTCTAAGTGTAAAGACAGCTAAGCTTAGTAGGTAATAGATAGAGATGCGAAGGCATGGTTAGAGCATAAAGTGAAATCTAAAATGTACTAGGTCATAGTAGTAGGAAGATGCTCTGCAGCTGAGTGCGTAGAGGCCTAGTAGAGTCCGCATCTGAGTGCATGGACCCCTACAATTGAGTGCGCAAGGTAGAGTTGGGTCTGTACTTGGAATTGAAAGTTAATAAAGAGAAGTTTACTTTGTACATCTGTTCTTGGATCGGTGTTTTAATGTTATGTAATACTCGTATTCTGGTTATTTACTGCACACACTTGATGAATACTTGTATGAATGCTTATATATGAAAATAATCTAAGTAATCAGCTAATAGAGCCTAAATAAGGAATATTTGGGTAAATAACATGAGTCGCGCTGCAGCTAGAACTGCGTGAAGATAGTATCACAGGGCACGGAGTGCCCGTAGGTGTGCATAACACAATAAGTGTGAAGGTTGGACTGCATACCAATCACCTCATATCAGACATCACAAGGGTGCAAAAACCTGGTTCTAGCACCCTCCCATACTACTTCGGGTGAGGCCTCAGTTCGCGCTCTGTGGACTGTTGCCGAAAGGGCTAGTAGTACTGGGATTTGCTTAGCTAAATCACTTCCAAACCTGGGTCAGGCCCCACTAAGCCAACACATCCAATGGATAAGAATATTCCTAAACCCTAATGAAATTTCGCTCAAATTTGCCCAGCGCAGGCCAAAGAGAGCTGAAGTGAACCTGGGTCAGGCCCCATTAAACCAACACATCCAATGGATAAGAATATTCCTAAACCCCAATGAAATTTCGCTAAAATTCGCCTAGCGCAAGCCAAAGAGGGCTCAAGTGCGCTGCAATGCACCCTAGCAGTGTACTAGACTACACTGCAGTGCACCCTGATAAAGGCTTGCCTACCCTGATCTTCTTAGAGGCAGTTTTTTGACAATTTTAGTCATGGAATCTCTTGGGAAGGAGGAATTCTAATGGTTGACTTCATTTAGGGCATGTAACAACTGAATTAGTGTTTAATGGGCCCTAATAGTACTAATCTATAAGTTGGGGTTGATGTGCCCAAATGGATCTGTAACAGTTTCCCCTTAAAGCATGAAGTCGTAAATATGTATTTCGAGTGAAATGCTTTATCATGTGGAGAGGAGGTTTCGAAGAAGAAGGTGACTTGTATCAATTACAATACATATATCATGATAATTTGATTTTTTCAGGAGTACTAAATCAAATGTACAATGGCCTTACATTCATGGTCATCCATTCATGGGTCTATATCTGTAGACGACTATATTTGTACATGTAATGAAAGTTTATAAGCTAACCATGGAAATCCGTCATTGATCAGCTAGCCTTCTTTGCCAATAATTCACAGGCTACGGGAAGCATTTCGTTGGTACACAGACCCCCACTATCACTTCAAGGTGTTGGAGTAGATCTCTTTAAAGATCCTTCCCTAATGGGTGCTTTTACCCTCCAGTCACCACTTGATTTGGCAGAAGTGGCAAGAGTAGAGACTTGAAACATGATTTCCTCCACCTCATCTGATTTAAGGAGGATTACCAACCAAGTTGAAGATGATAGTAATATGGAGGTGTTGTTGTTAAGCCCCATTGAATCATCATAGCAATCAATCTTTCGGGCTTGTGCGACAAACCCAAACCCGCACTCAACAATTGTATGGGTAGATAGGTCGTTAGAATATGGTACCTCTTCGGATACTTTTTCACGTATACATTCTGTAGATGAAGGAATCATCCAATCAATGATGATAGGAGAGGAACTGTGGGAATATTATCATCGTCGTTCCGATATTCTAGATGACATCAAAGATTATTGAAATGAACTAAACCACCCATCAGTGGTTGAATTCTTATCAAATTCTGTTAGAGTCGATACTATAGATTCTGAGCGTAATTTGTCAAACATAGAAGAAATGATTTCTATAAACATTTCAACTAAGCTTAACATTGTATAAAACATTCATGTCGGGAAATCTTGTTCTCCATTGGAACTTGATAATTACCGTGCTCTTTTTCATGAATTTAGAGATATTTTTACATGGTCTTATGAGGAGATGCCAGGAATTGACTCAAGCATTGTTGAACATGAGATTAAAATGTACGGTGATGTCAAACCAATACGACAATGACTTCGACCTATTCATCCTAAGAAAGTCGTTGCCATTAAAGCAGAGGTTGAAAAATTTTGTGTGCTGGCTTCATTTTCCCTGTACCTCTTACCGATTGGGTATCTAACATTGTTCCAATTATGAAAAAACAAGGGACAATTCGAGTGTGCGTCGATTATAGGGATGTAAATCAAACATGTCCAAAAGACAATTATCCTACACCCTTTATCGACCAGATTATTGACGAATGTGCCAGATGTGAAATCTTCTTATTCATGGATGGATTTTCTGGTTATAATCAAATCAATATTCGCCCACATGATCAATCTAAAACAACTTTTATTTGTCCGTGGGGCACATTCACCTATCGAAAGTTACCTTTTGGTTGGGGGGATGCAGGGGCTACATTTTAGAGGGCAATGAATTATGCCTTCCATGACATCAAGCACATTGTTCAACCTTATCTTTATGATTTGACTGCTCATTCATGAAAGCAGACTGATCACCCGCAACATTTGAGGCGAATATTTTTACGGTGCCGACACTACAAGATATGACTCAATCCACACAAGTGTGTGTTTTGTGTCGGCTCTAGTCAATTGCTTGGATTCGTGGTCTCAAAATATGGAATTCGACTCGATCCAATTAAGGTTCAGGCAATCCTTGACTTGCCTCCACCTTTAAACTTGTTACAGTTACAGAGACTTCAAGGGAAGGCAAACTTTCTGAGGAGGTTCATTCCAAACTATGCTGAGTTGGCTAAAGGTTTTACTCGTCTATTGAAGAAAGGGGTACCCTTCCATTGGGATCAGGTTGCGCAAGCTTCCTTTGATGCTCTTAAATATTCCCTGATTAGAGCATCATTAATGTATGCCCCAAACTATCAAAAAGACTATTACCTGTATCTTGTCGTTGCAGATACAACCATTGGCATGATTGTAGTCCAAGAAGAAAGTGGAATTGAACATCCTATTTATTACTTGAGTCATAATCTCAACGATATAGAAGGTAAGTATTCCTATGTCGAAAAGTTATCTTTGGCCGCCGTTCAAGCTATGTAGAGATTTTGTCATTACATCCTCCTCCGTAAAACTACTATTATATCAGATTGCAGCCCTATGACATACATTTTGTCACGTCAATTGCTGGGAGGCAAATATTCCAAATGGATAGTTATTTGCAGGAGTTTGATTTGGAGTTCATCAAATCTAAATCAAAGAAATCTCTTATTTTCGTTGAGTTACTTTGTGGCCTTCCCTCATCCTCCAATGATTTGACATTAGAAGCATCAATCTTGGATGAGCCTCTATTTCTTATCTCGTCAAGTGATCCGTGGTATGGTGATATACTAGCCTATCTTCAAATCCAAGCTTTCCGACCTAATACCTCTCGCTTTGAACAACAACATACTCGATACCAAGCCAAAGATTATCTGATCATTGGTGATACACTTTATCGTCGTGGTGTCGATACAATTTTAAGTAGGTGCCTCACTCATGAGGAAGCCAAGAAAGCTTTGAATGAATTTCATTCAGGTGCTTGTGGTGGAAACTTATCTAGATATGCTACTGCGTAGAGAATTCTCCGTGCTAGTTACTTCTGGCCAACCATATTCAAAGATTGCATTATTTTTGTCAGAAGCTGTCATGCATGTCAGATATATGACTGAAAAACCAAACTACCACTTGCACCTTTGCATCCAGTTGTTGTTGTTGGCCCATTTTCCAAATGGGGCATTGACTTTATGACATGTAACCACACCTCGGTTAGGGGGCATGGGTATATTGTAGTCATCGTTGACTATTTTACCAAATGGGCTGAAGCGATGCCAACATTAAACAACAATGGCGAAACAATTGCTTTATTTTTCTTCAACCATGTGGTTGTCAGGTTTGGTGTACCACAAGCCATAGTTACAGATCATGGATCGCATTTTCACAATCACATGATGGTTGAGTTGACCACCAAGTTAGGACTATCACATGATAGTTCTACTCCATACTACCTGCAAGCTAATGGACAAGTTGAGGCCATCAACAAAGTCCTTAAGCGCATGTTGCAAAGAATGATTGGAGTTCATAAAAGAAATTGGCATTTAATCTTGTACTTGGCTCTATGGGCATATCGAACCTCAGTGAGAAATGCGACCAAATTCACACCCCTTCAGTTGGTTTATGGTTTGGAAGCAGTGTTACCAATTCAATGTGAAATCTCATCTCTCAAACTCGCAATTGACTTGCTACCCGACACTTCTGAAGAAGAAGCACGTTTCTTGGAGTTAATCCATCTAGATGAAACCCATCATGATGCTACATTGGCTAACGAAGCACATAAGAAACGTATTAAGGTACAATATGATAAAAATGTCAAGCCTCATGTCTTCTTAGAAGGTGACCTGGTCTTGCTTTATGATCAGGAGTCTGATAAACTTGGAGCAGGAAAATTTGAACTGCTATGGATGGGCCCTTATATTTTTAAGCGTGTTTTGACGAAAGGTACCTACGAGTTAGTGGACTATGATGGGATTCCATTTTTACAGCGTCGAAATGGGTTGTACCTTAAACGTTACTATGCTTAGTTAAGTGTAGTAAAAACTCACTATATATGCTTTGATTGCATGTGTGTGTGTGTTTCTTTTAGAGTTCTTATTTGGTTAAGTAATCCACTTTGCATTTATTGCAGATGTCAAACTTTTCGGAACCATTTGTTGGTTACGCCGATGGGCTGGTCGTAGTACACAGAACCTATCCTCTATAGCATGGGCCATTTTCACTCCAAGTGGCGAGTAAGTGAGTTTTAGAGGGATTTGTATTGGTGAATCAATGAACAATATCGCTGAGTATAGCACTTCGATTGAGCTTCTCTCTGATGCCATTTCACTTGGCATACGCCGAATCATCATTAAGCTAGACTCACAACTCATTGGACTACATCTTACTGGCGTTTATACCGTCCGAAATCCAGCAATTCATCATATGTTACTTAGAGTTCGTATTTTGGAAATGTATTTTGAGTTTATTCAATATCATCATATTTCCATAAATCTAAACACATTAACTGATTCTCTAGCGAATTATGTGTTAAATAGACATTTGCAACATATGTAAAGTAAATTCACATCATCATTTGAATAGGATTGTATCACATAACCATAATAAAACTCTGAAAGTAAAATAGATAGTCGTTTTAAAAAATTTTACAAACAGTTTGTGTCCAAAACAAAAATTGGTCATCTAACCCAAAAACTCAAAATGTATGCAAAAAACATCTAAGTAGATTAGTGTTGCGCATGATAATAGGTTATATCCTGTGCCATCATGCATAAAAGTCTCATCCAATGACTCGGCACACCAATGGTGTGGCGTTGTAGTCGCATAGGCAACTCCTCGATCCGGACATCAAGAATGCTTAGGGTTAAACCCTCTATGTGGTCCTGTAGTTTAGCCAGTGTCTCGGCTAAATCTAAGTCTCAGAGAACTGCTCTCCCAACAGGTCTCTTTGCTAGCCCACCTGCCACTCGTAGGTGCCCCATAGGTTGAACATGTCCAATGTTTGCATACATAAAAAATGATTTTGTTTAGTCTTGGAGATAATCAAAAAACACAGAAAAATGTAGAAACTTTAAAATCCAAAAACACTTTGGTCAAACAATTTACTTATAGCACCCCACTATGCTCCAACTGGTAACATCAAGTCTGGATCTATGCATAAATTCATCCCTAAATATGGATACCCTGTGATGGCCATATCCTATTGATCAACCCACTCAAAGAATGTAGGGGTAAATGTGATCAATGACCGACCAACATGCCTAGCCACAAGATCTACCCATCTCTGCATCCGTGGATACCTAGGTCTAGATACACCCAGTGAAACATGTTGTGGCTGCATAAGTGGAATTCTCTCCAAGGAGAAAGAAATTAGGATCGACCCATAGCCAAAGTTCTTTGTCTTTCTGCTTTTCACCTTGGTTAATTGTTCTTTCAAGGATGAAAGTACTGCCTCGCACCAGTTAAACACTTTTGGCTCTAAACACTCTAATGCATACTGCATGTATGATCTATTTGCCAAATGTAGTGTCACGCTGCCAGCCAATTTGGAAATGGTAAAGAGGATCATCCTCAATGGTAAATCACTAACATCCCTGATGTTAATATTTCCGTCCCTGCTAGGCTGTGCACCTGGCTGACAAAACTGTCGTATGTAATCTCTCACTGATTCACCCCCTTTGGAAAATCTAGAAAGTGAGATGGAATCACCTCACCTTGACAGTCCAGTAAGAAAGTATATGTCATCGATGGTAATTGAGACCACTTTGTCTCTAATGTGAAATGTCTGATCAGTAGGATCCCATGAACGAACAAGGAACTGTAAAAGCTCAATTTGCTGCCTCATACTAGGTAATCGGAAATGTTTGAGTAACCAAAAATTCCTTAGGGCCTCAACCGTGCCCTGGTTATTTAGGGAAATCATATCCTATTCTTCGTGCTCTCATTCTCTCCATGTAATCATCATTCTGATCCGATGAATACCTGAAAATACAACCATAAGACAAATTAGGATCCATTTCTTGCAAAAAACAGAAGAATTTTTGGGTGAAAACAGCTTAATGAAATTGGGTTTTGCACTCAGCGCAGCCCAGCCTTAGAGACAATGCACTGCAATATAGGAAGCCTTCTAGGTAAGTGCACTGCAGCGCACCTTTCGATGATGAAAGGGTGCGCTGATCCCAGATTGGAAAATTGAAACCCTAGGGGCCCCAAAAACTCAAAATTTTTGCTTGAAACTGAAAATGAATGATATGAAATGAAAGAGAATAGAGATAACTCCTACCTGGTTTGGATGACATGAGGAATGGTCCACTGAATCCTCCACAATCAGCTAGTGAACTTTAAGGTAAAAACTGCTCCAAAGCACCAAAATCAAAGGGTAAATGTGAAATGGTAAAAATGAATGGTAAAACTTGTTTTTATGTTTATTTCTTGCACATTAATCGAGTAAACATTAGTTTTTATTCATTTTATCCATGAAACAGGTATTTTTAATCTTTTTTGATGCTATTTTGAGCAAGATTGACAACTTACAGGTAGACTTTGACGTGCTTAAATGTAAATTGAACATCTTTGACCACAAAGCAAACTTTTATCTCTTTTTCGAGCTTTGTTAAAAATGAAAAAGGAGCCCCCTTGGAGTCCTCTTTAAGCTCTTTTTAGACTCTCCAAACATGAAAAGATTGCCGAGCGCTTGTCCTTTCCAACTCGTTAACGGATTGGAAAAGATATCTCTCTTGTATTATTTTATGCTTTTTCAAACTTGAGTGATTAATTTACGAAAAATAACCTGTGGATTTTTATTTTCGTCCATTTTCAAACTCTCTAAACATGAAAAGGACCAAGTTATCTTTTTCGTTAAACTCACCAAAAGCTTCAAATAGCGACAAACTTGTCCATCTAGACAAGATCGAGTTTCACCTTCTCTAGACTTGTTAAAACATCAAATAGTGATGGATTCACCCGAAGGGTGAAATTATACAACAAGCATATGTTATCCTTCTCAAGCTTGATAAAAAATAAAGAGGTACTGGTCAACAATGGCTGAGGAAAATTTGAAAAAGGGGAAAAAACTTTATGGTAGCAAGTCGCTCTTGAACATGACACTTTCACCTCATCACCGTAACTATGTGGGTTGGGTCATTAAGCTTGATGGTTATCACACCATTGGTCTATCATACCATCCATTACTTTGTTTTGAGTCAATGCTACCAATTCATCTTAGCGTCGCAGACATGTTTAAGAGAAGTCATTCAGTTCAAACTTCATCCTTTGTAATAACGCAAACCTTCATTTTCATGACCGTCATTCCTGAACCTTCTGTCATTAGTCGATTTTTCATCTCCAAAATCATTGACCTCGTTTTGTGTCTTTGATGTGGGATACATCAAGGCCCTCTTACGGCAAGTCACTTCTTGTCGACATCAGCACATTATCCAAGAAGTTGACTTAGAAACACCCCTTCAGTACCTTGAGGCTTGCATACATCAATGGAAGGTTTCTTACTTCCATCGATAGGTTGACATCACTTTCCTTCAACCGAAATACTTTGTATAGTGTTCGACATCAAATCATTTATTCACACCATGTAAAATGTATTTTAGTACCTTGAGGATCATTATCATTATCGATGATTCCTCTCACATCTGTTAACGGCTTACATCATTGGCTAGTAATCAGATGACATCTTCCCATGTTTGTTGGGTTGTGTTATATTATTTCCACTACTAGCCCACGTAGTTAACCAGGGGGGGTTAGAAGGGGGGTGAAGCCCCCCCTTTGTTGCGCCAATTGTGTAGCGGGCGGGTCACAGGGGTTTGAGGGGTGCAGGTAACCCCACTCTATGGGGTCCGAGGCAACACCCTAGAAAATTTTGTTTTTGGACCCTATATTAGGTTGGGTGGACCTACCTATGGTTTTGTGCATGATTTTTCGCACATGGTTTTGGACGCGATGGTTTTCAGTCCATGGTTTTGGATGCTTTGGCATGTATAAATATGTATTGTAACATTGAAAGGAACATAATGAAAAATCAAGCTGGTAGTCCTAGTTTTGGGATCCAGGGGAAAATCTCTATGTATATGTGTTTTATGTGTTATGCTCTCACATTTTTTATTTTCTATGTTTTAGAATTCATATGTAGGTAATTTCTGTACGGGGTTAAAACCTACATTTGGTATCAGAGTTGTTTTGGCTTCAAGGGGACGCCTTTGCTGCTAAGGGGTTTCGCTCGGGCCTGTGGTAGACCCCGTTCAGTGGGAATCTACGAGATCGATTCTGGTGGTGAAAAAATATGGCGAGCAATGGAAAGATAGAGATCGAGAAATTTAATGTTCATAGTTTTGAGTTATGAAAACTCAAGATGGAGGATCTGTTGGTAGATCTAGGTACTAAACCAACGGGAGAGTCCAATGAAGAATGGAAGAAGTTGGATTGGAAGGCTAAGAGCATAATACGATTGTGTGTCTCAGATTCAGTATTGCTGAATGTATCAGGGGAAGCTACGGCGAAGGCTTTGTGGGAAAAGTTAGGGACTTTGTACCAATCTAACTCTCTAGTGAATAAACTATTCCTACAGAAAAATTTGTATAACTTGAGCATGAAAGATGGAGACTCGGTGATAGAACATATGAACTCATTTAACACTGTGGTAAGTCAGTTATTATCTATTGATATTAAAATTTCAGATGAAGATAAGTGCATCAGTTTGTTGTGTTCTCTACCAAATTCGTGGGATAGTCTTGCTATTGCAATAGGTAGCAATGCAATTTCCTTGCAGTTTGATGATATAGTCTCATCCTTGCTGACAGAGATGAGACGGAAAAATATGGAGAGCCAGAATGGTGATGTCTTGTCTGTATGAGGACGGTCCCAGAAAATAAACAAAAATAAGTCATCAAGTGGGAGATCTAAATCTAGAGGGAGATCTAAATCTCCAGGAAAACCTGTAAAGGTGGTGTGCTGGAAATGCGAAAAGGAAGGGCACTACAAAACGGACTGTAAATCTAAAGCTCCTAACAAAGGAAAGGGATCTGATGATCCTACTTCTGCAGAGGCAAAAACCACCTCCGATGAAGGTGGGGATGTGTACTTGGCTTCTTCAAGTACACATGTAGATCATGAGGCCTGTTTGATTGACTCAGGTGCATCCTTTCAATTCACTCCCCATAGAGAGTGTTTTTGCGAGTATGAGAAATACGATGGTGGTGATGTCTTCTTCAGGGATGATAGGAAGGCCAGAATCATTGGTCGTGGAAAAGTAAAGTTGAAGTTGCAAGGTGGAAGGGTTAGAACACTTTCGGGTGTTCTGCATATTCCTGCGTTGGCCAGAAATCTGATTTATGTAAGCAAGCTAGATGATGAAAGTGTAAAAACAGTGTTTGAGAAGGATACCTGCAAGATGGTTTGGGGAGCACTGGTATTGATGCACGGAGTTCGGATTGGAACTCTGTACAAGCTGCAAGGTAGCACTTGTTGATGGTTGCAACAGTTCTGTGGTTCCTGAAAGTGGAGCAGAAAATCTAGTGGTCTTTGGAGAGAAGACCGTGTTGTGGCATCAAAGGCTTGGACATATTGGAGAGAAGGGCCTTCGAATACTTCATGGTAAAGGTATGGTAGAAGGTATGAGTAATAGCTCTTTGGATTTTGATTTCTATGAAAATTGTGTATATGGGAAGCATAATTGGGTGAGTTTCCCCTCTGATTGTAAGAGGGAAAAACAGATATTAGAGCTTGTGCACAGTGATGTGTTTGGACCTGTGAAGGTTCCATCACTGGGTAAGTCTGTGTACTATGTATCATTTATAGATGATTTCTCAAGGAATACATGGATATATTTCCTTAAGAAGAAATCTTAAGTCTTTGATAGGTTTAAAGAATTAAGGCTCAGGTGGAAAGTTAGACAGAGAAGAAGATAAAGGTGTTGAGGACAGATAACAGTGGAGACTTTTATAATAAGGAATTTGAAGAATTCTGTAAGAAGTGTGGTATAGCACGGGAGAAGACTACTCCATATACACCTCAGAAAAATGGAGTTGTAAAAAGAATGAACAAGACATTGATGGAAAGGGCAAGAAGCATGCTCAGTTGTGTTGGGTTAGGACAAGAATTCTGGGCAGAGGCGGTGGAGATTGCATATTACTTGGTCAACAGATCACCTTCATCAGCATTGGAAGATAAGACTCCACAAGAGGTATGGTCTAGTAAGAAACCTTCTCTTTCACATCTGAGGGTATTTGGATGTGATGCAAATGTACATATTCCAAAGGAGAAAAGAACCAAGTTGGATACTAAATTTGAAAAGTGCATCTTTATTGGGTATAAGGATGGTTTAGAGGGTTATAAGCTTTGGAACCCAGTAACAAGGAAGGTTGTGTATAGACGAGATGTGTTGTTCAGAGAGGTAAAATATGTTACTAAACATGAAGTCCAACCAAATCAACCTGAGAAGATAGAGTTTGAGCTTAAGGAGGAAGAATCAAACTCTACAACAGAGGAGGAATCAGAAGATGAAAAGCCACAAACTCCGGGTGTAAGAAGATTAGTTTGAGAAAGAAGGCAGCCAAAAAGGTATAGTCCATTTACTTTCTGTTCAAATTTTGCTTTATCTATTACTGACGATGATCCTAGAAATGTGAACGAAGCAGTAGATTCAGAGGATGGAAAACTCTAGGAAGAGGCCATGGTTGATGAAATGGCATCTTTGCACAAAAATGAGGCTTGGGATCTAGTGGAGTTGTTGGCTGGAAGGAAACCCATTGGCAGAAAATGAGTGTTCAAGAAGAAGACAAATGCAGAAGGAAAGGTGGAGAAATAAAAAGCTCGGTTGGTAGCAAAAGGTTATTCCCAGGTGTCGGGAATTGATTTTGGTGATATTTTCTTTTCCTGTTGCCAAGGTAACTTCTATTAGATTACTTTTATCTATTGCTGCTACTTTTGATTTTGAGGTAGAACAAATGGATGTGAAGACAACATTTCATCACGGGGATCTGGAAGAGGAGATCTACATGAAGCAACCTAAAGGTTTTGCATTGAAGGGTAAGCAATATCTGGTATGCAAGTTAAAGAAGTCTTTGTATGGGTTAAAACAGTCACCAAGGATGTGGTATCAGAAATTTGATACATTTATACAGGGACTTGGCTTCACCAGAAGCAAAGTAGATCACGATGTGTATTTTAAATTAATTGGTGACCGTGTTATTTATCTGGTCTTGTATGTGGATGATATGTTGCTGGTTGGAAATGACAAAGAAATTATCGAGAATTTGAAGACCCATTTGTCCTCCAAATTCGACATGAAAGATCTTGGTGCTGCAAACTATATTTTGGGCATGGAAATTAAAAGAGATCGAACAAAGAGGATGCTCTGGTTAATCCAGAGGAATTATGTCAAGACAATATTGCAGAGGTCTAATATGCAGGATAGTAAATCGATGAAGGTTCCTATTCCTGAAGGTTTAAAGTTATCTCTTGAACAGTGTCCCAAGACACAAGAAGAGGAAGAGTACATGTCTCGTGTTCCATATGCAAGTGCAGTTAGTAGCCTAATGTATGCGATGGTCTGTACTAGACCAGACATTGTACATGTAGTGGGAGTATTAAGCAGGTTTATGTCAAAACTAGGGAAGGAGCACTGGACAGCAGTGAAGCGGGTTTTCAAGTTTTTGTGTGGCACTAATGATTATGGTTTGTGCTACCAAGGAAGACCAGGATTAGAAAGAGTGTTGGATATTCATGGCTTTGTTGATGCGGACTAGGCTAGAGATATGGATCAAAGAAGATCTACAAGTGGGTATGTGTTTAGCCTATTTGGAGGTGTAGTGAGTTGGATGATTAAGAAACAATTTGTGGTGGCACTATCAAGTACAAAGGCAGAATACATGGTAGCCACTCATGCAAGGAAGGAAGCAATTTGGTTGCAGATATTGTGTTCAAGTATGGGGTTAGTACATGGAGCTATAAGGATAGACTGTGACAACCAAAGTGCAATTTTGTTGGCAAAGAACCCTGCTTACCATTCAAAGACAAAGCACATTGATGTTCAATATCACTTTGTGAGGGATATGATAGAAGACAAAAAGGTGTTGCTGGTAAAGGTGGACACTTTGAAGAATACTACGGATGCATTGACAAAATTTGTGAGCTCTGAGAAGTTCTCTTGGTGTAGAGAAACAATGGGCGTTGCAGGGCTGGATAAATGACTAAGCTCTCTTGTGGCCCCCTGTGGAAAGAAAACAACAAGTGGGAGAATGTTGAGTTGTGTTATATTCTTTCCACGAGTAGCCCACGTAGTTAACTGGGGGGTTAGAAGGGGGGCAGAGCCCCCCCTTTGTTGTGCCAATTACATAGCCGAGGGGGGGTCACAGGGGGTTTGAGGGGTGCAGGTAACCCCACTCTATGGACCCTATATTAGGTTCGGCGGACCTACCTATGGGTTCGTGCATGATTTTTCACACATGGTTTTGGACATGATGGTTTTCAGTCCATGGTTTTGGACACGATGGTTTTCAGTCCATGGTATTAGATGCTTCGGCATGTATAAATATGTGTTGTAACATTGAAAGGAACATAATGAAAAATCAAGTTGGTAGTCTTGGTTTTGGGATCTAGGGGAAAATATCTGTGCATATGTGTTTTATGTGTTATGCTCTCGCATTTCTTATTTTCTATGTTTTAGAATTCGTATGCAGGTAATTTCTGTACGGGGTTAAAACCTATAATGTTCGACTTCATATCATCTATTCACATGGTTAGACTTGTACTTGAGTGAAATATTGAACGAGATTGAAGGCCTCAGATCTAGTTTCATCCATTTGGATTGCGATATTTTTAGGAGTACTAAATCAAATGTACAATGGGCTTACATTCATGGTCATCCATTCATGGGTCTATATCTATAGACAACTATATTTGTACATGTAATGAAAGTTTATAAGCTAAGCATGGGTATGCCTTCCCTCAGCAAGTTCATGAGAAAAAATCAAATTATCATGATATATGTATTGTAATTGATGCAGGTCACCTTCCGCTTCGAAACCTCCTCTCCACATGATAAAGCATTTCACTCGACATACATATTTACAACTTCATGCTTTAGGGGGAAACTGTTACAGATCCATTTGGGCACATCAACCCCAACTTACAGATCAATACTATTAGGGCCCATCAAACCCTAATTCAGTTGTTACATGCCCTAAATGAAGTCAACCATCAGAATGCCTCCTTCCCAAGAGATTCCATGATTGAAATCATCCAAAAACTGCCTCTAAGAAGATCAACGTAGGCAGGCCTTTATCAGGGTGCACTACAGTGTAGTCCAGTACATTGCCAGGGTGCATTGCAGTGCACTTGAGCCCTCTTTATCCTGCACTGGGTGAATTTGAGCAACATTTCATTGGGGTCTGGGTATATTCTTATCCATTGGATGCATCTAGAAGCTTCCCAAGTTTATCTACTCCTTTGGGCTTGAAATTGGATGAGAGAGGAGTTAAGGAACGTCAATCCCTTTATCCCTTCCTCCATGGAACTAAATTCTAATTTTGGTAGGGCATTCATTATCAACATTTATGGCATAACTTCCTTCATTCACTTATAAAAAGACCACTCATCTAAGTGATCAGGGGCTAGAAATCATTGAATTATAGGGAGATGTTGTTAGTATGAGACTTGAGTTGGTTTCAAGTATTGTAGTGATGTCAAAATATCTTGCTTGTTATGAGGAGAGGATGGGATTGAACTGGAGGAGTGACACTGAATCAGGAAAATTGGGTTGTAGCTCTTCCTTTTACTAATAAAGTGTTCAAAGCTTTTTCCATATGTTTGTACTGTTCATTAATGCTTTCATATGTGTATTATGAACTTGATTCCATTCTATGTTTAATCAATAGATCATTATCATATGCTTTGATCGGTTTTTTTCTTCTGTCTATGTGCAGGTACTTTCAAGCGGATTAAGTACAGAAAGGAGCGACAAAATTGGTCAAGGGAGATAAGGAGTAAGCGAAAGCTACAGGTAGGATTCTTACTGTCTTATTTAATATATTGGTTATAGAAAAGGTAGAGAATGCTTTGCACTGTTGTTCTAGACTTAGCTACTAGTCTAGGGGTTTAAGTGTTTATCCATAGACACTAAAAATTCCCAAAACACCAACACTCACTCTGATTTGTAGTAGAAACAAGGAAAACTAGTCTTGACATGCGACAAAGGCCTCAACGCTCCCTTTGTTGGGTGTGGAGCATGATTATTTAGAGGTCTTTGTTTCAACCGGATGTATACCCCAAGAAGTTTGTACACCCCTCCATGCGGGGGGGTCTGGGGGGGACTTTTCCCTGTCGCGGGTGTTCGGGGGGGGAGGGGGGCGATCCCCCCCGGATGGGGGGTTCGGGGGCTAGCAGTCCCCTGGCGAGGGTTTCAGGGGCAGCACCCCTGAAGCTAAAAATAGATGTAAAATTGCCTTGTAAAAGTATAGTAATTTCTAGTCAATCTGGGTCGTTCATTAGGCGGATGATCTGACGGTAGAACTTATGTTTAGTTTAGGGCTTTTTTCCCTAGAAGGCAACCCCTCTCTTTGTATGAGGGCATTGTATTGAGGCTGTGTAATAGATGTGTATTCTTCGAGCGAGAAACAAAGAGGTGAGACTGTGAGAGAAAACAGAGGATATTACAGTGGATCTACTATAGGTTGTGTCTCTTCATTTTGCTGGATAATAGAAAGGAAGGACTAGCTGTTCGGGGTGGACATAGCCCAAACTAGATGAACCACGTATATCTGTGTCTCTCTGGTTTTATGCGTTTTTTGTGTTTATATTTATGCAATATTCTTTTTGTTCCATTGCTCTGTAATATATAATTTTCTAACAACTGGTATTAGAGCCGAAGGTATATTTGGCTGACAAACTCGCAGGAGAGAAGGGTTCCTGGTTTGAGTGGGAGTAATGGCGGAAGATGGTAAGTTTAGGGTTGAGAAATTTAATGGCCAAAACTTCTCGCTGTGGAAGATGCACATGGAATATTATCTGTATCAGAAAGATATGTACCTACCATTGGGCGGAAAAACAAAGATGCCGATGGGTATGACAGATGAAGAATGGAACCTTCTCGATAGAAAGACACTCGAAACAGTACGGTTGTGCCTCGCAGCGTCGGTCGCCTTCAACATTTCAAAGGAAACAACGACATAGGGTTTGATTAAGGAGTTGGAGAAACTATATGAAAAACCCTCGGCCTCAAACAAGGTATTTCTTATGAAACGGTTATTTAATATGAAGATGTCGAAAGGTGGATATGTTACAAACCATTTAAATGATTTTAATAATGTTAGAAGTCAGTTAAGTTCTGTAGGGGTAAACTTTGATGATGAAGTTAGAGCTCTGTTATTCTTGTGCTCATTGCCAGAAAGTTGAAATGGTTTAGTAATGGCCATTAGTAACTCTGTTTCTGGATCTAGTACTTTAAATTTTGATGTGTTTTCGGTGTTATCCTTAGTGAGGAAATGCGACAGAAAATCTCCGGTGAGACATCGGGTAATGATTTAAGTGCAGAGCCTAGGGGAAGAAAAATGGAAAGAGGAAAGAGCTCAAGATATCACAGTAAACCAAGGAAAGGCAGATCCAAGTCCAGATCAGGGATAGTGTGCTGGAAATGCGGAAAGAAAGGAAACCTAAAAGAAAGACTATAGATCTCAGAAGGGAAAAGAAGGAGATGCACAACAAGAAAAAAATCATGAAGCAAATGTGATAGGTGAGGTGTTACAAGATGCTTTGATTCTTTCTTTCGAAAATATTACTGATTACTGGGTGGTAGATTCAGGGGCCCCATTCCATGCCACACTTGATAAGAAATATTTTCATGACTATGTTCAAGGAGATTTTGGACAAGTCTATTTGGGTGATGATAAACCCTGTAAAATTGTTGGAATGGGTAAGGTTATTGTAAAACAACAGAATGGAAACTAATGGCTACTAAAGGAAGTAAGGCATGTTCCAGATCTGAAGAAAAATCTGATTTCAATAGAGCAGTTAGGTGGTGAAGGTTGTGTGACAACTTTCACAGATATATCTTGGAAGGTCACCAAAGGAGCCATGGTAATAACAAAAGGTGAAAAGGTTGGTACATTGTATTTATGCAATGGTATTTCTAACTCTATTAATGCTTTATCTTCCAAAGGAGCAGATGCAGCATTATGGCATCATAGGCTCAGACACATGAGTGAGAAGGGGATGAAGATTCTTCACTCAAGGAAATTTTTGCTGGGTTTGAAGAATGTTGATTTGGACTTCTGTGAGAATTGCATTTATGGAAAACAGAAGAGAGTCATATTTCTCAGAGTTGGGAAAGAAAAGAAGAGAGAAAAATTAGAGCTTGTGCATACAGATGTATGGGGACCTACTTAGGTATCATCTCTTGGTGGCTCTCGTTATTATGTTACTTTTATTGATGATGCAACTAGGAAAACTTGGATTTATTGTATTAAGAATAAATCTGATGTATTTGATACTTTCAAGAAATGGAAAGCTTTGGTTGAGATTGAGACAAGAAAGAATTGAAGTGTCTCAGATCAGACAATGGAGGTGAATATTGCAACAAAGAGTTTGATAGGTACTGTTCAGAGCATGGAATTCATAGAGAGAAGACAATTCCAAGAACACAACAAGAAAATGGTGTGTCAGAATTGATGAACAAAACAATCATGGAGCGTGCAAGGTGCATGATATTGCATGCATGATTGACTTTACAATTTTGGGTAGATGCTGTAGATATTGTTGTTTATCTAATAAACAGAGGGCCTTCAAGTTCCTTGGATGGTGGTGTTCCAGAGGAAGCATGGATAGGTAAAAAGGTAAACTACTCTTTTTAAAGCCTTTTGGTTGTGAGGCCTTTGTCCATATTAATAAAGAAAATAGAACAAAGCTTGAGGCAAAATCAAAGAAATGTACCTTTATTGGATATGGTATTAATGAATTTGGTTATCACTTATATGATTATGAAAATCACAAAATCATTAGGAACATAGATGTAATATTCAATGAAAAGGTCTTGTATAAGAATCAGTTGCAGGAAAAGAAAAAAGAAAAAGAAAACAAGAAATACATAGTTCTTGATGAGATCACTGAAAAAGTAAAGGTGCCTGAAAATAATAATAATCAACAACCACAACAACAACAACCACCACAACAACAACAGGCACCCCAAACACCTGAAAGTGGTGTTAGAAGATCTACCAGGATAAGTATACCCCCTGAGTGATACTCTCCTTCATTATATTATTTATTGTTGACCGATTCTAGTGAACCCGAATGTTATGAAGAAGCAATGCAGGTTGAAAATGGGAAGAAGTGGGAGGTAGCCATGGAAGAAGAGATGGACTCCTTAATGCATAACCAGACTTGGGACTTAGTCAGGTTGTCTGCAGGAAAAACTACATTGAAGAATAAATGGGTTTGCAGGCTGAAGGAAGAAGATGGAGGAAAACAGAGGTACAAAGCTAGACTTGTGGTGAAGGGGTTTGCACAGAAGAAAGGTATTGATTTTGATGAAATATTTTCTCCTGTTGTTAAAATGACTTCAATCAGAACTATTTTAAGTCTAGTAGCAGTTGAAGATTTGCATCTTGAGTAGTTAGATGTAAAGACAGCCTTTCTCCATAGGGATTTGGAGGAAGAGATATATATGCAGCAGCCATAAGGATATGAGGTGAAAGGGAAGGAGAAACTAGTGTGCAAGTTGAAGAAGAGCTTGTATGGCTTAAAACAGGCTCCAAGGCAGTGGTATCTAAAATTTGACAAATTTATGTCTGAACAAGGTTATACTAGATGTCACTCTGATCATTGTGTTTATCTGAAAAATCAAAATGATGGCAGCTATATTATATTGTTATTGTATGTAGATGACATGCTTGTTGTAGGGTCTAACATGTAGGAAATAAGTGTGCTCAAAAGAAAATTGGCAAATTCATTTGCAATGAAGGATTTGGGAGCTGCAAAACAAATCCTTGGTATGAGAATAACTAGAGACAGGAAAAATCACAAATTAACATTGTCTGAGAATGAGTACATACAAAAGGTGTTGAAGAGATTTAATATGCACAATGCAAAACCAATTAGTACACCTTTTGCCGGCCATTTAAAACTTAGTAAGGAAATGTGTCCAAAGACCCAAGAAGACATGGATTATATGTCTAAAGTTCCATATGCATCAACAGTTGGAAGCTTAATGTATAAAATGGTCTGCACAAGGCCTGATATTTCACATGCAGTGGGAGCTGTAAGCAAGTACATGAAAAATCCAGGAAAGGAACATTGGATGTCAATGAAATGGATTCTCAAATATTTGAAAGGTACCACAAATCAAGCATTATGCTTTGGTGGTTCAAACATTTCTCTACAGGGATATGTTGATACAGATATGGCAGGTGACAGAGATAATAGGAGGAGAACTACAGGATATGTATTTACTGTAGGTGGAACAGTTGTCAGTTGGGTTTCAAAAATCCAAAGTGTTGTTGCACTTTCAACAACAGAAGCAGAGTATGTTGCTGCTACAGAGGCCAGTAAAGAAATGATTTTGTTACAAAGGTTTATGGGTGAATTGGGTAAGAAGCATGATATGGGCACATTATACAGTGATAGCTAAAGTGCCATTCATCTTGCAAAGAACTAAACATTTCATTCCAGGACTAAACACATACAGCTCAACTACCATTTCATATGATCAGTGTTGGAAGACGGAGAGTTGAAGCTGGAAAAGATACACACTAGGCAGAATCCTGCAGATATGCTAGCAAAAGTTGTAACTAGGGAGAAACTGATAATATTCTCAGTTTCAATTGGTCTTCAAGGATGACAATCAAGATGAGAAACAACCAGGTCCAAAGAGGAGGCATTGTCTAGCAAATGAAGTAGCAGTGGAGTTGCTACAATCATTCTCCAAGTGGGAGATTGTTGGGTGTGGAGCATGATTATCTAGAGGTCTTTGTTTTAGCCGGATGTATACCCCAGGAAGTTTGTACACCCCTCCATGCGGGGGGTGCAGGGGGGCTTGTCCCCCCCATGGGGTTTGGGGGGGCCGATCCTCCCTGGCTGGGGGTTTGGGGGCTAGCAGTCCCTTGGTGGGGATTTCAGGGCTAGATGTAAAATTGCCTTGTAAAAGTATAGTAATTTCTATTCAATCTGGTCCGTTCATTAGGCAGATGATCTGACGGTAGAAATTATGTTTAGTTTAGGGTTTTTTGCCCTAGAAGGCAACCACTCTCTTTGTATGAGGGTATTGTATTGAGAATGTGTAATAGATGTGTATTCTCTGAGCGAGAAACAGAGAGGTGAGACTGTGAGAGAAAACAAAGGATATTACAGCGGATCTGCTGTAGGTTGTGTCTCTTCATTTTGCTGGATAATAGAATGGAAGGACTGGCTATTTGAGGTGGACATAGCCCAAACTAGGTGAACCACATATATCTGTGTCTCTCTGGTTTTACGCATTTTCTGTGTTTATATTTATGCAATATTCTATGTGCTCCATTGCTCTATAATATATAATTTTCTAACACCCTTGCATGTCAAACCAAGTGGGAGTTGGGTCATCTTCTGTCCTGCTCCCACTCATCATGAAACAAAGTGTCTAATCAACCAGTCAGATCCTTGGATACCACAGCTAGAATGGTTGTGGCACAGTCCTAACAGTTGTTGGCACTAACATGTACCACATCTCAAGCCCCTATGTGCAATCGATATATGGCCTCCTTACATCATGAACCAATATGGTGCATATGAACCTGCCCTGCGTCGGGCATACCACATAGTGGGATCTATCATCCTGCATCCTGAAAATGCTCCCCAACACCTCTTAGAGTCTAAAAAGCCGCCTGCATGTAACATCCACAAACTGTTGTGGATGCTCCTGAGACACCTCAGAATGTCTCACCCAAAGGGGGTCATGCCTCTCCCTGAGTGTGGGCTCAAGGGTTGTGAAAGTATTATCTCTACAGCAGATTGGACTAACCCCAAGCTTTCATCCACCAACCTGCACCTTACCCATATGCCACAGCTAGAAAGCCTCTCTCATGATGCACCGTGCCTTGTCCAACTGTCTCAGATGAACCTCTTGGGTTCTGTTGCTCGCAATGAGAGAATCAAGGAACAATATCAAAGTCCGTGACATCAGTGTGCAATTTAGATAGAGGAGGAATGACCTGTTATAGAGTTTTGTGAACCCAACGTTTTAGACTACCAAGTGAGTCCATCATCAGGGGACGCGTCATTAATATCTTGTTAAATCTATTAACGCATCCCATGATGATGGACTCACTTGGTAGTCTAACACGTTGGGTTCAAAAAACTCTATAACAAGTCATTCCTCCTCTATCTAAATTTCTCCTCACCTGTATGGGTTCATTATTTAATAATATTAGTGTGCAATGCTGGTGAGTGATAAAGGTAAGCTCACAGTCGACCTATGATCAACTCACTCTCCAAATTTGAGTGTACCAAACCTAATGAATTTACTGATTCCCTCATCAGGGGATCTCTTTGGTGAAAACACCTCAATAAACTGTTGTGAATCATCATGTTCTGTTGCACACAAATACACACCCCAACACTCCACTACATAACACTAAACTCCGTGGAAAAACTTCATGCACCAATGGATATCAATGCTCAGTGCCATGCCGCCATGTACCATAGGCCATCCCATATGTGCCCATGCATCCGCCACTCTACTAGTACACGCACCATGATGTGATCTATACCTCCTCATCTGCCCAGGTACACCTATGTGGCTCCACTCCTCACATGCAATCGGGACTAACGCCACCATGTCAAACCTAAGTAGCTTTAGTGCCCAATAAATCAATGAGAAAGAAATGTCTCCATATGATGCCCTATCAACTGGCCGGAAAATGCCACCTCCTCCTACCAAGTCTTGCCAAAGTAGTCTAACCATCTTATGATCCCATGTCAACCCAACATGCCATGAGAACTCATGAAATTTGCCTTCTCCTCTGCCAATCCATATTGTCACTAGTGTTGTCAAGAACTCTGAAGGGGATATGAAAAGGTGTTTGCACCCAACCATCGAGTTGATTACGTAGCTACTACCATGACCTACCGACTCCACGATGTGATCGAGAATCCCACTTGGATCCCAACAACAATCTGGCCCTCGAGCTCCTTTGGTAATCCACAACCTCTGATGAGCTGTGGAAATGGATGCATCTAACCTCCTAGCCAACTCCACCAAATACTAACTCAATATCTCTCGCCATCCAACCCTAAGGGAAGGATTGAGAGCTTAAACTCCCGTACATGGAACTAACCTTCCATCCTGCGAAGGATGTACCCTACACAACTCATGTCGCCTCATCTCACAATCTTGGTCAACACATAAAATATGTCAAGGTGAGTCTGCCCCTCCCTCTCCAATGTGTAGTTGTAACCTACTAGTTCTATTGGCCTATAAAGTCTGAGTAGGGTTGCCCCATCACTCCAACTGAACTATTAGGGAACCCAACCATTCCCCAACATGAGTTAGTTTGGCCGTTGACTCGGCACGAATCTCTCTTATGCCCTCCAACTCCCCATTTTGTAATAGAATGGCCTCTCAAACTGTCGTGGACGTCTTTCTCAACACTAGAAGGCTAGCCCGGAACTAATGAAACTGTGGAGGGCGGTTATCCTTTGTAAAATTGGTCATCTCTCTAGACCCCTTCGTCTCTTCTGGTACCTCCTCAATGACAAGTGTGCCTCTAGGCACCTCATCAACCTATTATGGGCGGCCATCATCTAGAAACTGGGTCATAGCACTCGATACCTCATCAACTGTTGGCAGCTCATCAATAGATGGCCCTTTGATTGCATGCTCTACTCCCTCAATAGAGGTGTCAGTTGGAGCCACCAAAGAGGCCTCCAACAATGGTGATTCATGCGCCACACTGGGTATATTGATGTGCCCCTCACCATCCCGTGTGTCCTCCTGCTCAACCTCCTCCTCGAGCTTATGACATCTAAAGCTCTATCTCCACTAGTAGAAATGCCTCCTGGTCTCATCCTCTATCTTTCCTCATCCTATCCACTCCCTTTCAGGGGGTGTAGCGTCCTTTCGGTCAAATCTCTCGACGAGCCTCTATGTGAACTCTTTGTAGGATGTGATACGTACATGACCCAAAGAGATCAGCCCTTGGTAGCACCATTCCATAGCATCTCTATCCAAGTGCAAAGTGGGATGTCTAATAGTGTATTCCTCCATCATGGGGTTTAGCCAGAAATATGTGTCCAATTCTTGTACCCATTTTCTTACAGAACTCCTAGCTGAACCATCAAAGTGGGTGAGGGTCATTTTTCCTTCAATGATACTCACTCTCCCTTGAGCCATGGGTTTATCTATAGTTCACCCATCACAGTGCATACATGCCCAAATTTTCAATGATTTTGTTGGATACTCTACAACTAGCCAAGATCATGCTTTGATACCACTATAATATTCCTTGTAGAAATTTTACAATGATAACAAAGACACACACAAATAAATAACACAAAAAATTTCAAAAATGCATACAGAAACCAAAAATTTCTACAAATCCCCAAACTGGCCAAATTTTATTAATAATATATGTTGTGGTACAAATTAGTTGGATAAATTGCACCTAGGCTTTCACAAGGCAAGCTACAAGCACCAAGTGATAAGTATGAAAAAACTAAATGATTGCAATAATCAACACCTCCAGAAAATTGTGCTATTGCTCCAAAATTGCACTGCTTCCTGATTTTGTCCACTGATTTTTCCCACTCTAGAGTGCCCAAAAAATTCTATAAAGTTAGGAGAGTGATCCTTGCCCAAAACCCAGAAAAACCCAAAAAGGGTTTTCCTTAGTTCAAACTTTCGAAATTTGACCCTTCACAGCTTGGCCCTCTACCAAATTCGAATTTTGTTACTGTGGTTACTCCTATCAATCTCTTCTCTCCAAACTCTAGAAATCCTCCTCAAATTTCCCTCCCAATTATTTCCTTGCACCCTAGCTCCAAAATCCGCCAGATGATGTTACCCCAAAAGAGTCTCCCTCTAATGACTGCGCAGTCATGGAGGAGATGATGCAATCTTGTGTATGATAAAGTGAGAGCTTCCAGTAGGTTGGTCCTACTAGCGATTCACTTTTGGGATGATGGTGATATGCTTGGTACATTATGCCCAGCGGGCCCCCACAGGAGCCCCACACTCTTTGCATGTGTCCTAGGACTTGTACAATGTTCATTCCACCACTGGGACCCTTGCAGAGGATCTATAGGCATCTATGATTCATATGGAGACCCATGGGGTCATTTATGTGCCTTCAGACCCATTGTGAGCACCACAGGTCTACTACTTAGAGAACAAGGGGCCACCCCCTTGTCCTTCATATTTCGAGGAATTTATTCCTTAGTATGGTACTTCAGGACATTATTAAGCCTTTGGAGGGCCCCACGACATTTACATGTTATTATTTGACCCCTTGTGAGGCTTAGTTTTCCACTTGTGAGCTAGTTTGGTGGGCTTATCACCCATAGGGGTTTATTTGCATATTATTTTATCATTAGGGGCTATTGTAGGCCCATAGGCCAATTTGAACTCCTTATAAGGCTATATATTGATGTTAGATACATTCATTTGGATCATCACTAGACTTGGGATCTCTCTAATCATGGAGAGCTTTGCATTTTTTCCTTGGAGGATATTTCTGGAGATAGATGAATTTTGATGTATGGATTTGGGCTATTTTTCTTGTCTTAGATCTTTGTCTTGCAAATGAATTGCTAGTTGGATATACTCTATAATGTTGTAAGTAAATTTTAACGTTGTTATTCTTGTTGTTTCATACTTCTAAATTGGGGCTAGTTGTTGCATAATTTAAATGTGGAATTAAGCATGTTTTAGCTAATTTAATGTATGGGCCAATGTTATACGAATGAAATGTCTTGGAGATTATTTGTCTCAATAAGCTTGCATCATATTTTTTGAAGTATAAATTATTGAAGGTCACTTTTCTTTTCTTTCTCTCAACATTGGATGTAGCTGACTTTCCATGCCTCCTTGATCAAGAAATAAAGTTCTTACTCATAATCATCCTTGACTCCATATCCCCAAGTGAATTAAGCACTGATCCCTAAAAAGGGTGGTCACCTCCTTCACCTTTTTCACCTTTGACCACTCTTTCTTAGGTCTAGCCCTCAAAGGCCACATAGGGCATCAATTTCCCAGGAATTGACCCAAGGAAAAACTTTGATCTCCTACAGGCTACTGCATTACAAGGTCCCCTCCTTGTCCTCCAAATTTGAGGCATTTCTAACAATGGAATATTCGGGAATCCCAAGCCCTAGCTATAGGATCAAATTTTTCCTGGGCATCCACATACCTCAATAGGATCAATTCAACCTTCTGAAGTAAATATTCTTGTTTGGTCCTTTCCCTTCACCTTGTCTAGGATAGGAACATCATTGGTTGTTTCATTCCATCCTCGAACCTGGGTTGTGTCCACCTGGCCTCGTGTGGTCCCACTTCTCAATAAAGATTATTTTTCAAGGACCATTTGGGAATCCAATATTCCCAAGGATTATATGGATTGAGAACCTCGTCTATAATCCTATTTATTCTCCCTCGACCCTCCAATCCTCACCCCTTAACCTTGGAGGACCAAGTCCCTTACTTAAAGAGAAATCAAGTTCCATCATGCACTCCATCCTTGGGAAAGGGTTTTGAGGGTCACTTTTCACCTATCCATTGACATACACTTTACACGTGATCCCTACACTACCGTAACTCCTCTGATCGATGAAAGTCTATAAAGACCTAGAAGACTTAGTTGTGGCAATAGTGGGCCAAGCCTCCACCATTGCCCTTAACCTAGCAGTTTCCCTCTTAAGAACCCCTTTCAGGCCCCCTGTTGGTTTGTGTGGTAACAAATACACAATTAAAAATTCAAACAAATTAATACCTTAAAAATCCTAGAAGATCATTTGATCTAGTGACAAGACGAGGCACCTCTTCAATCATATCTAGAACCTTTCATAGCCTTTCATTAGTATTGTCACTATGTGCAACCCTAAGGAAATGTACAAACTCCTCAAGTAGAACTGACAACACTCTAGTAAAAATATCTTTAGCATTAGATTCTGTCTGTCATTCATAGAATTGCATTACAATAACCAGTTCCTTTGCATCCGAGTGAAGAAACATAAATGATAGAGACTTGTGACACCATTCCAAAAGAAAAACTAGCAAAATTGTATTTAACTATGTTTCCAATTCATGCAAAGTAGCTAACACATGGCAATCCTACTGTTGTAAAACTACAATCTTTGGAAGAACTACAGGGGTCATCTCAAGAACAAGATCTACACTTAATATACCCAAAATGACCTCTACAAATTCACTTCTCATAACTAGGCTTGTGACAAGCTTTGCTTTCAAGTATTCAAATGACTCATCTCTAATTCTAGCAAACTTGAAAAGGATTGATTTGATTCCCCCCTTCTGTTTAAAAGTATCATATTTATGTATTAACCTAGTAGATGTTTCTCTTAACCAACTATTTCAATTGTCAAGTTGATCAATCAATAAGGGGGGTTGTTTCTAGATCAATACATCACTGCTTATAAATCAACAAATTTATACAAGCTGTAGCAAATATATGAGGACAGATTGATGTGTTTTTACACACTTGAAGAGGCCAAGCCACTACTGAATAACTAATAACTGCCAACAAACTATACTCAGCATTTAGAACAAATATGGTAACATGAAATATAGTAGCAATCGTACATGCATTCTGAGTGTTGAGTGGTCAATTTTTCTACCTATGGGAAGAAGATATGACTTTCTCTTCGATCTATTTCAGTGTTTAAGTCTCACTTGCATTTGCAATGGGAATTCAAACACCTTTTTAAGATCTGCTCATCAAGGAAAACAATTGATATGTTGGCCAAACATATGATTATAAGGCACTCACAATTTCAACAAATATTTTGAGGGTCATTAGCCCGTTCAGGAGTTTGTTAGTCAATGGAGAGGACACCTTATATGAGAGGTAGTCAACTTGCACACATTTCCAAGATATTATGATGAGGATGTCCACTCATTGATAATTTTACTTCATCTTCTCCTTTGTAGATTGTACTTCTACCTTGGGATTTTCCAAATGGAGCCTTTTGCATTGGCTATTGATGGAAATTTCCATTCATGATGCCACAAGCGCCACCTTATAGGAGAAGAGGCTCAGATAGCAAACTTTTTCTCAAGGAGAGACTTAGAGTAGCTTGGAGATATTCCACAGCACCAAACTGAGGATGCATAGGTCTACCATTAGTAGGTCAAATTATAGGATGGAGGAGAAGAATGAATTATGAGAAGGAACAGGAGAGGTTTCCAATACAAATTTCTAGGCTGAAACGATGGTCTGGTTGCACACATTTCCAAACATTTAATCGTGGTCTAACAACTCATTTTTCAAGGAACAAAAGTAGTTCTGTCAGCATGAATTTCAAGGAGAAATTTGTAGGTCAGTGGCACAGATTTCAAGGAAGGAAATTCTGAGTAGTGGAATTAATTTCAAGAGACATTGGTCTACTAGTGGCATGAAATTCATGGTGATGGTTTCAAGGAAAATGATGATTTTCTGAGTAGAGAAAGTTTGTCAGTGGCACACATTCCAAAGTAGCGATTATTGGACAGTGAATGAGTTTCAAGGACAATGGCATGATTTCCTAGACAACAACAGGGAGAGATAAGTACTCTATGTGATGTAATTAATGTTGTAATTAATTCTCTAAGAAAGAAAAATAAAATCCTCCATCAAACTGGCTTTCCCCTTTGGGGTTTTTCCATTGTTTGAGATTGACAAAAAACTAGAGTCCATAATTTTTTGTATAAGTGAAAGAGTATTGGTAGCCTAACAATGTTTCTTTTGAATTTTATATTCATATTATATCAGAAATTAACAATGGGATTTGGGCACTAAACATGATGTGTAAAACAAACTAAAACTAGGTGGGGCTATCAGACAAACAAGAATTTTCTACACTCGCTAGTGGGTACTGTGGTTCTATTGCTCGAAGCCTTTGTCTACTCAGAACACTGAATAAAAGGATGTGGTTGTCCAAGTAATGCCCGATAAAGCAATGGCCCATGGAAGATGGGAGGACCAATGCCTTCCTCATGAAAAATGCTAAGCACTATTGATCCAAGTACCAAAAAAAGATGGAGAGAGGGTTTTGATATTCACTAAAAAGGCGACATAACTATCCCTATATATCATAGTAAATAAGACAACAAAAAGAAAAATTTTCCATCTCAACCTCTTCTATATGACAATTAGAAAATCCTATTCTCTTGAAGAATCTATTGTTTAGACTCCACCAAAGCCTATGTAACCCCACTCAAAACTAGACCAGAGATATCTTAGAGTGCATGCATCTAGTGCCTCAAAAAGGGGATCAAACAAAGAGAACATGTCTCTAACAAATGCATAGAAACTCATCTTAGGCTTCAATCATCCTAGTGGTTCAAGCCAAGAGACCTAGATATATTACTTGTATATGTCATCTATGATGAATGTGTTCATAACATGTTTATTCAAAAAAAATGTCCAAGAATATCCAAAGTATACCTAAAAATAGGGAGGCAATCCACCATCCAAATGACCATAGCAAGACATGAGAACTTTGAAAACCAAAAACTGTGATCCTTCCCAATAAGTGTAGTCAAGGCCATAGCCTCAAAGGAGGTCATAAAAAATATGAAAGTCTCTCTCAACTGTCAAGTCCACAACTCCATATATTAGGATCTATAATATTAAATGCTAATAAGGTTGTGCTCTTTATCACCATATAACATGTGATATTGATCTAACAGACATATATGCAGTCTATCTCACCCACTAACATGAGTGGCATCTTAGAACTCACAATATTCTAAAACCTCCCAATCTCAGTTCTCAACTATCCATACTCTCTTTACTTGTACATATCGATAGGAAAAAAAACTATCCCAAACCATGTAGAATACATCCAAATCACTTTCAGCCTTGCCTGTGGTTTTCCCTTTACAGTGATTTGCACATTTTCCTTTAAGTCAATCCTTTGTGAATGAGATGAAAAATATCATCTCTCACTTCAATCATAAATTAATGAATGCAACTACCTAATAGAATCTTCACGAAAACCTTTAATATCACTTGTTTTACTCAAGAGTTGAGACTTAATAACCACCTGCCTCAGTCTACAAAGCCGGCGTACATGGATGGAATTTGATGGGCAAATTGCCCGTTATGGGGTGATTTGCCCGTCAAATACTGTTAGAAAATTGAAAAAACTATTGTTATCACTCTAAAATTTTCCTAGAGTTGTTATGAAAGAAATAATAAAGCTAATCGCAAACTTACTTTTGAGATCAGGATCTAGACTTCCTAATGCTTGGAGAGGGCTCTCTCTTTATGATTTAAATTTGTTTAGTTAATTGATTTTAGGCTATTTATTTAAGCTTTGTTTGGGTTTTGATTTTTATTTGGTGGTGGAATCATTGAATTAGATGGATAGAGAGATGTCTTTTACCATTGGGCTATGGGGTAAAGTGTCAAGAAAATAGGGCTGAATCAAATTCTAAAGATAGTGTTTACAGGGCAAGGTAGCAGAGTCAATTCAAATCTTTTAGGCTGGATGGTGAAGTGGTTTTCAATCAGGGTCAAGGAGAAATTAAGGGCTCCTCAAGCTGGATAATGAGGGAAATGGTAGGGGTAAATTAAAACTAGGGAGAAATGAAGGATTCCCTACTCTGGATATCAGATGAAAACATTAAAATTATTAATTGCTCAAGACAGAGTGTACTTAAACAAATTCTGTATTAAATTTCCAGTTATTTCATTCAATTTAGATAACATGCAAGTTTGTGAAACACTTAAGAAAATAACAATTTTACAAACAGAAAATACTCCACTGAAGTGTCCCAACACATGTATCTTGTAATGCAATGTCTTTATTACTCAGTCTAGCCTATTGACTTGAAAAATGGTACAATGAACCCTTAGATTTTTTATCAATACAACTATAGAAATGTCAAGAAATCCTACCTTCTATACTTCGAATTATGAAGTATTTATACACAAAATTATTTACAAAATATCCCAAACTGTTTTGGGAATTATTCTAGGAAAAATAAATATCTTCATGCAAGAAGATAGAGACAGATATTCAATTGCTACAAGCTGTCCCTATTTACTAGGCTCTGTTGTGATATCTTTTGTTGCCTTTTCTCATTTGGTGTTTGTCTTCCACGCTGAATGTTATTTTTACTTTTCCCTTTGAACTGATACTCTTTCAGCTGATACTCTTTGACTAAGCTGACCTGCTGCTTTTCTTTTACTGCTCTTTATTGACTTTAACCTTGCAATTTCACAGTAAATCATTTAACTTTTCCCAAGTCTCTATGTATGGTAATTTAATATTTACCATTCTTTTGTAGACTTCATCTGCTTCTGTGTATTTTGCAAAGGTGGGCTTGTTCACAAAAAGGTGTTTTACCTCATGCTGGAGGTAAAAAAGATTCTCAAATGTCTGGTACAGAACCTTTCTTGTAGGCATCCCTTTCATAGAGTAATTATTGGCTTGATCTCTTGCCACTTCTTTGATTTTCCTCTTATAGTCTTCATGTGGCATTAACCTGTCATTTATTACCAAGGGATTTGGCAAACCTTTCTGCCTCAAAGTATCAAATTCAACCATGAACCTACCTATAGCCAACTCCATTGTTTGGAATTTGTCCTCAAGCTGCATCATTAAGCTCCTCTTGGTGAGCACTTTCTTCACCTCTAGTATAGTGCCATTCTTGTCAGCTATGTCAAGCTCCTATAATTCATATTTATTTTTAGAGTTAAGGAATTGGATTATTCTTGAGGCTTCTTCTGGCATATCTCTCAGTTCATCCTAACTCTTTGAATTGCTTCAGTAGCCTGTTTGACTAAATCATTTTGTTTAAAGATGACTTGTATTGATGGCCAAATATCATTGACAGAGTCAATGATATTGGCCCATAGCTGTTCTTTTGCTTGGGAAAGTGGTTCCTTTAATGTCAATTCTTTTTCAAAGTTTTTAATTCTCTCAGTCAACCTATTTGACCTCTGTACTTCATTTTTGTGCATAATCTGAGCCAGTTTCTTCTCATCCTCCAGACTTGTTATCTGTTCTTTGAATTTATTTATCTCAATGGTCTAAATGGACATGTCTGCCATGAATTCGACAAGTTTACTTGCCTCATCACTTGGCTGAGCTGCTGCTAGTGTTGATCCTGTTGCCGATGTAGATGTTGTTGCAGCTGGAAGTGTTGTAGCTAGTGGAGCTGTTGGGGCCAATGAGGCTACCAAAGCTGATGGAACTGTTGTAGTGACTGTAGAGGTAGCAGTGGCAATGGCTGTCTCAAGGCTAGCTTGTTTCAACCGTATTAAACTGTCTGGTTCCTTCTCCATTTCTTTCAACTGATCATTTGATTGAAGAACAAGATCCATCATTTCCTCCTGTTGGGTTTGGATTTCTAGGACCTCCTTGGTTTGTGGATGTTCTGTATGAGGTAGCTTCAATTTCTTCTTCAAAGCAGCAATATCCTCATTTTTCTTTTTTATCAATTTTTTTGTAGCTTTTACATCATTGGGATTATACCCAATTTCAATCACCAAGTATTCCAGTGACTTGATTCTGTTGTCCTTGTCCTATGACGATGCCTTTTCTAGATTAAGTTGTGATGTGATGTTATCCAGTGAGCTTTGAAGTTTGTGCATAGTCATTGCTTAATTGGTCATTGTGGAGTAAATCATGTCACTTGCCTTCTTATGGAATTCAATTTACTCAATAGGGTGAACATCCCTAGCCAAAAATTCAAACTCTATTTTCCTATAGTCTGCGGATGATCTGGGCTGCTAGACTGTAGGTTGTATAAAAGTCATTTACATCTTACCAGTCTTAATGTCAAAGGATGACATTAACCTATTCTGATTTGCAGGTGTTTTTTTGAAGTACTGGGCATATGTTTCAACCTTTAATGCCTCATTCCTCTACTTAATTTCCTTGTACTTCTCTTTTATATCTTTCTCTTTATCCACTGGCTTGCTGGATGAAAATACTGCAATGCTAGGCAGTTTTTCAATAAGTTGAGTGTGTGAAGTAGAAGGCTGATGAGTTCCTCTAAATCTTCTAGGCCTTTACTCCTTCCAACCATTGTGTCAGTATCAGTGATTTCAACTGTCTCAATGGTGTCTTCTTGCTTAGTTATAGGATTAATCTTGGGCCTCTTCCTGTAACTGATCTCAAACCTGTCATCTGTGGTGTCCATCCCAGAGCTAGAACCTTCTTCCCTGGTTCTTTTCACATTTTTTCTTCATTGGCTGGAGTCTGTAGGATGGGAGCAATAGTCATATGTTCTTTTAGGGTTGAACCTGCAAAAAGGAACTAGTATCAATCTGCTTTTCCACATCTATTAAAGTATTTTCCAACCACTCTGACTGGTTGGCATATCTTTCAATATCTAGCCTAGGCTCATGTATGAAAGGGCTTAATTTGAAATTGAGCCTTAACTTGTTTATTACTCCAATAAGGTCATACTGCCACATAAAACTGCCCTTGAAGTTCATTTTCTATAAGATTTTCTATGCCTATTTTCCAGCTTCCCTATTATTACAAATAAAAGGACCCAATTGGTTTTTGATTTTAAGTTGGGTCTTATTCCTAGCTGACAGGAAATTAACCTCATCAGGGTTTATGATTTGCCTGAAATACTCTAATGCAAATATCCTCATGGGGAGGTATTTGGGCATCTTGTAGAGAGTTAGTTAGCATCCATATATCCTGATTTTTGTGTGGTCCTGGTATAGATACCAGTATCCCTTTCTAATCTTCTTAGCCAACTATAAAACGCTCTTAATCTCCTCATTTATCCTGGGCTAATAGCTACTGGATAGCATGTTTATAACTGGATTAACAAATGAATCAATTAACTCTTAATAAGAAAAAATAGTGGAATATATTTGGATCAATGGTGTCCAAAAGACAACAGATATTAGATTGCACATGGTGTCTAACTTTTGGATGCTGACTGGAAACTTGTCTGACTGAAAGTATAAGAACATGTGAAACAATACTAATGAATATTTGAACACTCTCTCATTTGGTAATCTGATAAACTATTCATGGATTCTGCCTGTTATGAACTGAGCAAAGTTGTAAACTATAGCACGAGGCTTGCCTAGGCAAAAGATAGAAAGGAAAGCAAGAACAACCTCATCCACATGCTCATCAGTGGTGTACCCTAGAATGCGAGAGAGCATTGTATAATTTTCCTGCCTCTCTCAGAGAAAATGGTGGCAGCATATGGAGGACTATCTGTTGGGGTATGAGACTCTTCAATGATGAAAGTCTGAAAGATATGAGCTTTCTTGGGAAGGTCTAGCTTGGTGTAGAGTTCAAGTAAGCCTTCAATGGGAAGTGGGGTCTCATTTGGGCCTGGCTGGATCTACAACATTTGATTGATTGACTCTATAGTAATGGTGAATAAAACCTGTTCGTCAGGGGAAACCATGGCTCTTTAACTGGGGACATAGAAAGCTTGGCAGAAGTGGATGATCTCTGGGAATATGTGTACCTATCGAAACAAGTATTTGGGAAAATTTGATTCCCATAGGTGGATGTCATCATTCTGGTTAAGGAATTTATCGTTAATCCAGTAATGGAGTTTCAGTGGGTGACTAGGGGAAGCAATATCTTTAATTTGAAATTCTTTGTCGGCTAATGGGAGGTGATTAATATCCAAGTGAGGGGTTTGCAGGGGTCTTACATCCAAAGAGCTTTGGGAAGCCATAATTTGGTTTATTCAACTGAATTTATTTTTCTGTGGATTTAGGAGTAAGGTCAAAAGGTTTAGAATAGCAGGGAGGGTAATTACAATCTATAGAAAGGGGTTTGGATGCACAACAAGTTTTTCTTCAGTTTAGGAAGGCTTTTAATTAATTTATTTAATTAAACTTTTTAATAATTACTGTGCATAACTCAAATTTACAGGGTCGTTCTAGTTCTTTCAAGAATACCTGGAAATTGGCGATTTGGTGCGCAGACAGGGTTCTGTGGTAGAAACAGAGGTTTCAGAGGCTTCAATTGTGTATTTGTTGCTTCAATTTGGTGTCTGCAACGTCATATGGTTGCAAAGGATGGTTAAAATGGTCGCGCAAAGGTTCAGGGTGTCAGAATTGGTTAACAGAGGTTTGCAGCAAAAATGAGCGAAAAGAGAAAAATGGGGCTTTTTTGGCCTTTTAACCAACAATGGTTACATTTTGGTGCAAGAATTTGCCAATGAATAGTGGGCAATTTTGGTTTACACGGGGAGTTGGTTTTAGGCCATATCGCACTGCTTTTGGGTGGGGGGTGGTATTTTTCGCGAGCACGCGACATAACCTAGCGCTACCACGTAGCAAAATAGTACTTGGCCAAAACCACGAATCTCGCGTGCCTTTGGACCGTTAACTTTCGGATTGTGAATCTGCGTGATATTGATATGTGTCGTTGGATCTGTGGGTGGGAGATTGGAGGGATATCGCGTGGTGAAGTTTCCCAGAGGGAGTTGGGATGTGGTTGGCAAGGCCTATGGTTTAATTACAATGAAATGTGATTAATTAACAAGTAATCATAGGATTTTGAATATAAGCAATGGGTTAATAAAGGTGGGGACCATGGGTTTATATGGCTGAGGGTTTTAACTATACATCAAGGTTTGGTGAGTTAAAGGGCATTGGGGATTTATAACGTGGGGAATTATAAAGCGGGACTTTTAAGAAATAACTTAGGATAAAGGGGTTTAGTGGGTTTTTAAGGGGGAAAAGGGAAATTAATAAGGGGGAAATGTATTATTTGTGATGGGAATGGGTTTCACACTAGGGAAAGGGGTTTTGGGAAGGGAGGATGTTTTTTAAAGGGTAATTGTCTAGGGAAATGTGCGAAACAAACAGATAAAAGGTAAAAATGAAGGCAAAGGGTTTTTACAAGTAATGAAGGGATATTGAAGGGAAATTAATAAACTAAGTATGTGGGTGGTCTAGTGAGATGAGGGGAAATTAGTAAATAATCATTTTAGTGAATGTCCTTTCTCTTTGAAAATTCCTCCTGCACATAAGAAATAGGATTAAGCATGATGAAAGTGTTTTTTGACTTAGCAACCTTGTGCACTTGCAAAACTTCTTCTGCCTACCCTTTATTTACCCTAGCATTTTCTCTTCATTCAATGGGTGCATTTGAGCTTAATGACCCTTCATTTCTTTTTATTTTGATAAAAAAATTGTCTAATTCTAACCTTATAACTTCCAATGGATCAGATTAAACTAATGAGCTCATTATTATTCTCTACCTAACTACTGATCTGCCAATATTTAATAGTTTTGCTAGATATTTATTCTCTATCTATCAACATCAAATTTAAATCATGAATTAATCAATATTAAACTATTTGACCATCATGGATTGTGGCATTTTTGACAAGCTGCGTACAATATTATTTTGCAAAATAAAGTAAAAGGTAGTGGCATTTGAATTTGCACACTTTCATGTTCTATTCTTATCTCTTTTTGGGGTTCATATTTTTTACTTTTTTGATCTTTTTCTTACTTTTTGTCCTTTTATTGTTCTTTTAGGACATACCCTCTTTACATTTTTTAATATGGGAAAACATTTGTAGAAAAGCAAAGGTATGTACAATATTACAAGACTTTACATAATCAATTAAAAATTATGAATCCTATTATTATAGGACCCTAACAGTGGCTCCACATGGGGATGGCATTTCCTAGTGAAATGTCAAGAACTTTAAGATTAGTAGCCTTTAAACTTTGACTGTGGTTTCCTTGTAACTGCTCCTCTGTGATCTACTTTATTCATACATATGATGGTACACTTTGCAAAGCTTAGGGCCTTTTCTTCGGGTTTCAACCTCAAAATATTACTATCTAATCCAATCTAAACTTTGCAATGTTATATACAATAAGCAAAGTAAACAAATGAACTAATGTTAATTTGTGGATAAGTAATGCTTCAGCATTCTACCATTGACTGGTCCTCCTAGTAGATCTGTTCCATCTAGTTGTCTCAAGAAAAATGCATTGTTACCTCTGTAACCATAAATGATATAAGGGCCTTGCCATAGGAAATAAAATTTACCATGTTTACCCTTCTCTTCTCTTCTAGAATCCCATTTGAGTACTTTGTCACCTATGTAAAAATCATCAGCTTTGGTCTTCTTGTCAAAAATCTTTTTGATTTTATCCTGGATCACTTGTGATTTGACATAGACTTCTTCTCTGGTTTGCTGCAAGTGTATTGTTTGATTTATCCTCCTTTGGATATCATTTGGTTCTACTTACAACTCTTGAATCATTTTCATCACTGGTACTCCTAAAGAGGATGGAAAAACAACATCCATTCCATATACTAGCTGATAGGGAGATGTACCAATGGATTTTTTGGTAGTTAGTATGTCTGCCCATAAGGTATTAACCAACTTTTTGTTCCAGGTCTTCTTGTTGTCTTCTAACAATTTCTTGATGATATTAACAAGGCTTTTGTTTGAGGATTCTGCAAGTCCATTACCTTGAGGGTAATAGGCAATGGAATGGCCAAGGGTAATGTGATATCTGTTACAAAAGTCTACCATTTTCTTGGATTTGAAAGCAGCTGCATTATTAGTAATGAGATTTTGTGGGAATCCAAACTTAGAAAGGATGTTGTTCTCAAGGAATGAGATGATGAAAAAATCAGTGGCTTGCCTAGAAGGGATGTCTTCTATCCATTTAGTAAAGTAATCAATGGCTATCAAAATCCATTTATGTTGGGCTGAGGAGGATGGGTGAATTTCCCCAATGAAATCCAAACCCCATTGTTGAAAAGGAATTTCTGTGGAGATGGGTTTGAGAGGTAATGGTAAGAGTTTCCTTTTGCCTTCATAAATTTGGCACTTGTGACAGAAGGTCACATATTTCTTGACATCTAGAAAAAGGGTGGGCCAATAAAAACTTGCCCTTAAAATCTTATCAACAGTTGTTTTCCAGTATAGGTGTCCTCTACAATCTCCTGCATGAAATTCTTGCGCAACTTTGTCAGCTTCATCTTTTAATAAATAATTCAATAAAATGGCACCATTATCTTTACAAAATAAAGCATTGTATATGATACTATATTTCATTGATTTAATTTTCAAAAATCTACCTTTAGCTCTAGGTAAACCAGGAGGATCTTGTAGGTTTAGTAAAACAAATATGATATCTGCGTACAAAGGTGAATCTATAAAAGGTTCACTGATCTGTGGAGTCGCCATCTCTTTCTGATCATCAAGGGCACCAATGAAATTTATATCTAAGGCCTGAAAGTTCGATTCAACCATGAGTTTAGCTAAACCTTGGCCTTTGATAAGTTTTGTAGGCTTTATTTCTATGTCATATTCCAAAATGGTGGCAATCCATTTGCCTCTCTTTCCTTCAGGCCCATTTTGTGTCAAAATGTCCTTTACTACTAAATTTGGAACATAAGTAATGATGTGTGAGTACAAGATGTACACTCTGAAATCTTTAATAGCTTTGACTAAAGCAAGTGCTTGTTTTTCCATTATGTTGTACTTTAGTGTAGCATCTCTCAAAGATTTTCTGAAAAATGCAATAGGTTGCTCATAACCTTGATCATTCTTTTGCAATAATACTGTTGCAATAGTATGCTTTGAAGCAAAAGAAAAAATTATAAAATATTTTTTGAAATCAGGACTTATGAGGACTAGTGTTTTAGTAAGGGCTTCTTTGATTGCCTCAAAAGACTGTTTAGCCTCTACTGTCCACTTAAGTGCTGAATCTTTCTTTAACATGTTATTTAATTCTCTGATTAATTATGCTAAGTTAGAAATGAATCTCCTAAGAAAATTTATTTTGCCTAAGAATGATTTAATTCATTGATGTTTTTAGGATGAGTGGTGTTTAGGATTGCCTCTATTCTAGCTGGATCTATTCTAATTCCATCTTTTGATATTATGTGTCCCAAGAGTTTACCTTCTTCTAGACCAAAGAGTGTCTTTTTGGGATTCAAGGAAATGCCAAATTTTCTACATTTAATAAAAACTATTCTTAAGTGATCTAGATGTTCATTATCTGATTTGGAAAACACTGTGATATCTTGGTAAACCACTAGAAAGTCGTGGGTTCCCTTTGCGAAAGCCATGTCAATTGCTCTTTGGAATGTTTCTTCAGCATTCATTAATCCAAAAGGCATTTTTAAATACATGAAAGTACCCCAGGGAGTGGTAAATGCATTCTTTGCGTCATCCTTTGGTTGAACTAAGATTTGGTTGTATCCAGAGAATCCATCAAGTAATGAAATTTTGGATGAGCCTACTACCCTCTGGAGAATGTGGTCCATTTTAGGGAGGGAATAGTTATCTTTCAATGATACTTTGTTCAAGTTTCTAAAATCAACACAGAGTCTGATTTCTCCTGTTCTTTCTAGTAGTGGCCAAATTAGAGACCCAATCTGAATATCTAATTGGTGCTATTATTTGTGCATCATACATCGTTTTTACTTCTTTTTCAATTAATGGCATAAGAACTTAATTAATTCTCCTAAGCTTTTTTTTGAAGGGTTTTTGATCTTCTTTAATGGGTATCTTATGTTGAATAATGTTGGTATCATAAGACTTAAGGTCTTCATAACTCCAGCCAAAAACATCTTGAAACTCTTTGAATAGACTTACGTATTTCAGCTTTTCATCTGGAGGTAATGCTTTGGATATTTTGATAAGCTTGGGTTTTTCTTCTGTTCCTATGTTACATTTTTCTATGTCTGCTCTTAAAGGATCCACTTTTGGTTTTCTATCTACATCATTTGAATCAAACAAATCTTCTAATGGGACTAATCTTTTAGGCAAAAAGTTATTTTTAAGGTTTAAAATCTCATAATCATCATTGATTATTTCTTCTATTTCTACTTTTTCTAAGTTATCTATTTCTACTTTAGTGAATTTATTGGGTTTATCTATATCTAAATCATTTATATATATCTCACTATTTAAGATCTTATCTACTATACAATCAGTGTCTATGTTACAGTTTTGAAACTCTCCCTCAGAATTCATGAAATCATAGATTTGTGAATCTTGTGAAAAAATCTGCCAATATTTCAGATTATTAGGTATAACAGGTTTGTGTCTTACTTCTGTAGTGTATTGGTGGTTAGGCTCAAAAGGTAATTTTCAAGTGCTAGAAAAAGTAGCCAAACTGTGATCTTGCATGTTCTATTTCCTAGGAATAGTAGCAAAATCAGTTTCAAGAAGTTCCTTAATCAGATCTAGAACAATTTCTCTGTATTGGCTAAGTCTATGATTATTCACAAAGTATTCTCCTTTAATTGGTTCTATGATCAATTCTGAGTCTCCCATGATAGAAACTCTCTTGGCCCCAAGTTTTCTTACAATTTGTAGTCCTAATATTAAAGCTTCATACGCTACCATGTTGTTTATGCATTTAAAGTTTAATCTAAAGGCTTGACCTTCAGGATGATTATTTTCCATGTTATGAATCCAAACTCCTGCACCTTCTCCTAATCTATTCACAGAGCCATCAAAATCCAAATGCCATAGAGACTCATGAAATATGTTTTCACTATCAGGTGCTTGATATTTTTCTTCTACAGTTGTGATCTCATTTTTTCCATTGTCTAAATTATACAAGATAAATGAGTCCATATTAGAATGCATGGAGTACATAGGGTAATTTTGTAGTTTTTCTGAACTACTTACCATGTATTTCAGTAAGGTTTCTCTGTAAAGCTTTCTTTGCTGTCCAAAAACATAGATGGTAGCATATCACATATGTAACTATAGATATCCCTGAAATTTTTCTCCCCATGAGTGAGATAATAGAATTCCAGACTTGGGTGGGATATCAAAAACTACTATGTCCATAACAATACTCTTTGCTGGATGCTGGACTATAGTTACACACAAATCTTTAATCAGGTCAAGGCATTTGACTTGGCTAGAATCAAAGGAAAAGAGGTCCTTATAGGGTCTGGTGATATCTAAGTTTAATCTTTCCATGATTGCTTTAGGCATTAGGTTATGGGATGCCCCTGAATCTCACATAGAATTATGTAAGATTTTATCATGAACATTTAAGCTAATTTAGAATGGAGCACTAGTAGAAAATGAGTAATTAGTGACTAGGTGACTAAAAAATTTAGTCACCACAACTTTTCCAAGTGAAATACTACCAAAAATGAGCAATCTTAAGTGATCGAACTAAAAACGATTAACATAAATCACTAATTTAGTCACGCATTAAAATATGTGACTAACTAATAAGTAATACAACTAAAAATGACTAACATGAATGACTAATTTAGTCTAAGAACAAAAATACGACTACCTAACAAGTACTACAATAGTATGAATTAGTTTTTTATGTTAGTCATCTTAATTCTGTCAAGCAATCTAAACTTACAAGTGATAGGGGATTGAAAGGTTGTTAAAGATTAGGTGAAAGGTTATCCTTCCTTAAACACTTCTTCACCCTTACATGTTGTATAGGTGAGACAACTTTGCACTATGTATCTCTAATAATTTGTAGTTTTAAAAATATACTTTTTAATAATAAAAGAAATATTTTATGTATTTTTTAAAAATCTATTCATTGAATCTAATTGGGTCTAGTTCTAATTTGAAATTAATTTAAAGGTAAATTTTAATTTTTAAGAGTATAATATCAAATAAAAACTACTTTAATTTCATATTAACCGACTTACATCCATCTTAACCCCAGATCTATTAAGCATTGAGAGGGGTCCAATCTCTCAAGGTGTAAACTTTTTTCTAGTGCAAAACTTGAGGAAATCTTTTCACCTCGAAAGATTGGATCCCTCTCGACACTTGATAGTTATAGGGTTAATATGGATCTAGGTTGGTTATATAATACTATATAATATCTATATTTGTATTTTTGTCTCTTTGTTATTCCTTCTCTCTATCTCACCCCCCAAACATACACACACATTGTCTCCCTCTCTTCCCTTTCTCTTTCTATCTCTGTCTTCCCCTTATCTCCCTCTCTATCTATATCCTTCTCTCTATCCCCTCCTACTCTCCTCTCTCCCTCACTCTCTCTTCATGACTCCCTTGTCACCCCCTCTCTCTCCACCTTTCTCCCTCTATGTTTTTCTTGTTCCCTTCCTCCCCTACCCCCTCCAATTATCTCTCTATCCTCATCTCTATCTTCCTTCCTCTCTATCCTTATCTCCCACCTCCCTCTATCCCCGACGCCCCCCCCCCCCCCCCCCCCCCCCCCAATCACTCTCCCTCTCTCTTTCTCTCTTCCTTCCAACTCTATCACTATCTCCCCCCTTCTTGTCCTTCTCCATCTCTATGTCTCCATCTCTCTCCCTTCCCCTTCTCTCCCTATCTCTATCCTCTCCTTCTTTTCTCTTCCCTCCTCTCCTCTCTCCCTCACTCTCTCTCCATCTCTCCCTTCTCACTCCTCTCTCTCTTCACCTCTATCTCTCTATGTCTTTGTTCTTTCCTCCCTCTCTCTCCCACTCCAACTCCATCTCTCTCTTTCTCTCCTCTCTCATCCTTCATCTCGCTCCCTCTCTCCCACCTCACTCTCCCTCCCCCACATCTCTCTCTCTTTGTCCTCCAACTTTTTCACCGTCTCGCTCCCTCTCTCGACCCCCTCCCCAACTCTCTCTTAAATTTGATCACATTTTATTGTGTTTAAGAAATTATCTAAATTAGAAAAACTTAATTGGTTGTAAATATTAAACCTATATTTTGGATCAATCATGTCAAAGAAAATAAAATAATGAAAAACTTTAAAAAATCATGCACTATATTTAATCTATTATAATTAGTTGTTATCGGGAAATCTAGTGTCTATGCAGAACTTCTAGTCCCACTAAGGCTAGTAGCTACCTTAGAAATAAACAAACTAAAACCACTTTCGTTTTCCTTTATGAGAAGTAGATAAGGGGGGAATAAAGGAGACCAACCTCTGTCTTGCGCTTGGTTCCTTGCTTGATTCCTCTCCCTTCTGATAGATCTTTGCCACTCGCTTCCTCGTCTACCCAGCTTCAAAGAAGACTGTGGAATCAAAGCAGCATAACACTATCCAAGAACAGAGATCTACTATCATAAATAATATAGGACCAGATATATATTAACCACACAAATGCATATATCATCAATCATACAAGAATGTGGAGGAAAACTTGAATAGCTTTATTAATAATCAAGAATAGCAAAGAGGATTACCACAAATTGTTCTGACCCAGCGTCATCCTCTCAGCAAGAAAGCCCTTCTTGACCTCATGAGAAGCTTTGATCACCCAACACTATGATGTTGCACCAAGAAACCAACAGCACTTCCTTACAAGATACAAAATTCCAGCCCCTGGATCTCTGGGATGAGGGATCCATATATAGATGTTTGTAAGGGGGGTGAGTCAGCTTTTGAGATTTGATTAGTGTCCTCTCTCTGATAGTTCTTGATTCCACTTGGATATTGATGATCTCTTACTCATCCCTGGGCGAATGCAGAGATGCAAGTGTCATAGGAGAAGTTTCTGGAAGATTCCATGATCCTCCACCTCACATATTGACCCTGCCATTTGTCCACTCTCGCCCATCGCACCCCATAGAAGGGATTTTCAATATGCATCGCACCTCCTGTGTGCATTTAGGTCGGATACAACGCACTTTGACCATGGAGCAGGTGAGATGGTCCAGTTTTGACCAGTTCTGAGTAGTTTTTCATGGAGAACTTCTGGGAGATGATGTAATCAGCTGACCTTGTTCTTTTAGGGGTTGGAACAACACTTTTAGGGACTTAAGAGCCCTTGGTTTATGGAAATTTATGATTGGGGTTGCAGTGCCCAAAAATGTCTATAACAGTTGCCCCCTAAAGCATGAGGTCGTTAATCTTTTGATGTCGGGTGAAATGCTTTATCATGAGGATCCGAAGTTTTTTCGAGCTGGAAGGCAACTTGTAATAAGATACAATACAACACATTATCTTCATAATATTTTCATGATCTAGCTGAGGCGGGAATTCCCATGCTCAGCTTTATAAATTCATTTTCATGTACATAAGACAGACAATCGTCTAAGTGCAGACTGATGATTATGGTAGAGCCATCATCCCTTGGATTGGATGATTATCTGTGCAGCAATGATATACATTTAATGACTTTATTTTCCTGAATATATATCGCAGCCCGGATGGATGAAACTAGATCCGGGGTCTTCAATATCGTTAGATCTTCACTCAAAGTACAAGTCGATCCATGTGAGAGATGTTCTGGAGTCGAACATGGAAAGACATCGCCTGATTGCCAGCCAATGATGTAAGCTATTAACAGGCGCGAGAGGAATCACCGATAATGATGATGACCCTCAAGGTACTATAGTACAATTCACGTGGTGTGAATAAGGGACTTGGCGTCAAACACCATGCAAAATCTTTCAGTTGAAGGCCATTGATGTAAACCTGTCGCCGGAAGTGAGAAACTTGCCATTGAGGCATGCAAGCTTCAAAGTACTGAAAGGGTTGTTCCTAGATCGACTTCCTGGATAGTGAGCTGATGTCGAAAAGAAGCGATCCGTCATAGGAGGGCCTTAGTGAATTCCACATCAATGACACGGAATGGAGCAAATGATTTTAATGGAGGTGAAAATGATCTGATGATATAAGGTTCAGGGTGGCGATCATGAAAGAATGGAGCGTAAAAGTATTGCAGTGGATGAGACACAGGTGAATTCTCTGAGCGACTTCTCTTGAACATATCGGCGACACTGACATGATGGATTGGTAGCGTTAACCCCAAATGTGGATGGTGTGGTGGACCAATGGTGATATGACCGATGAATGGAACAACCCAACCCGACTCAGATGCGGAGTGAAAGTGTCATGTTCAAGAGCGACTTGCTACCAACAAAATTTCTTCAAGTTTTCTTCCCAATTTTTCCCCAGTCATTGCTGACCAGTACCTCTTTATTTTTGTCAAGCTTGAGGAGGATAACATATGCTTGTTCTATAATTTGCCCTTCAGGCAAACCCATCGCTATGTTTTAACGAGCCTAGCGATAGTGAAACTCGTTCTTGTCTGTATGGACAAGTTTGTCGCTATTCGGTTTTAACGAGTTTAACGACAAAGATAACTCGGTCCTTTTCAATTTTAGAGAGTCTGAAAAGGGACGTAAAGAAAACTCCAATAATCATTTTTCGTCATATAATCCCTTGAGTTCGAAAAAGTATAAAACAATACAAAAGGGATGAATTTTCGGTAATTTTAACGAGCCAAACAAAACAAGCGCTCGATCTTTTCATGTAATAATCCCTCAAGTCCAAAAAGATTAAAATCTAAAGGAGGGATAGCACTTCCGGTCACTTTAACGAGCTGGAGAGGCCAATTACTCGGCAATCTTTTCATATTTTACGAGTCAGTTGAAAAGAGCTTAAAGGAGACTCGTTTTTTGAGGAACGAGTGATAAATTTGGGTAGCAGCTAATTCCAAGTAAGGTTTGGAATTTTCCAATCATGGCAGTGTCACAAGGATGGCTAACAGGATCACTCTTCGCAGTTGTTCCTCAAAAAGGGTAAACAATCAAATGGAGGTGAATGATTGGCCAAAATAGAGTGGAGGTGATGATGAGAACATGACCAAGGCTTCAAAGGCTAATGATAATACATTCACGATGGTTATTTACCGGAAATTGGTTCATTTTTTAATGAGCTTAAACTCTGGGGGAACGTTTGCTCATTGCTTATGTTTATTTTTTAATGAGCTTGAATTCTGCGTTAAAACTGCTCGATCTAGTCGTATAATAAGGATGTCTCATTTAAAATGGCATTTTTTCAAAGCTTTGCCCCGCATCCTTTCTTTATGCAAGTTAGGAAACGACCAATCCTACTAGTTTAAAGGGTTAGGGGACCTAAAAATTTAAAAAATAAATGGTCGCTCTTCGCTTG
This sequence comes from Pinus tabuliformis, assembly GCA_031772625.1. Lineage (NCBI taxonomy): Eukaryota > Viridiplantae > Streptophyta > Pinopsida > Pinales > Pinaceae > Pinus > Pinus tabuliformis. Next base: position 339,634,380 of record CM062820.1, read on the forward strand.
CACGCCAAAAGGTTTGCATGCCCCCGGGTATAGCAAAAAATTTCCAAGTTACCAAAGATTGTTCTATCCGTACTGTGGACAAAACACTTCCTCGGCGATGTCTACTGAAATAAACAAAGGTGAGTGACGCAACTGGCTCCACTCACATAACCATGACGAAGGAATCTTATTCCGGTCTAATATCATAAACCAGTCATATATCCTTCGCGGAAACCTACCCTATACCCAAGGTTTTCCTGTCGAAACAGACCAGGGTGCATGCCCCTGGGTTTCAGTCATGTCCTCCGAATCACTCGCGCTCATTAGGTGGACGGACTGGGGATTGATCAGACATTCCTTGCATGAAAATACCATTCAGGGATGGTATTTTACTATTTGCTATGTGTGAACCGGGGAATGAAAGCTGGTCTACGAGCTTGACCACTCTTCCTTCATGCGGAAAACACATTACTCTAAAGAGTGAGGAGACAATGGCTCCCATGCAATAAATATAGTCACGTCCAAGGAGTAGATTATAATCCAGGGGTTCTTGGACTACCATTACATTCATGTGAACAATTTTCCTTCTCAATGTTATCGGCGCATTGGGAAGGATCCCTAACGGTCGACTGGTTCCTTTGTCAAACCCTGTTAGATTTCCCATTTCAGGCAAAAGCGATGGCGAACCAAGCGCTTTCCAGGAAGTTGAGGAAAGGATACTCACAGAAGCCCCTTCATCTATGATGGTACCGGCCATGACCATTCTATATATTTGAGCAATGATTCGAAATGGTACACTGGCCGGTAAACGGGGTCTGCCTAGTAGATTCCAATCGAAGGAAACAACTAGGTTGCTTGGAGGTGGGACCGAATATACCGCCGGATATGACTCTGACGAACTTCCTTCCTGCGGTAAAGGAACGGGTAGACTGCCCCCATGTTCATTGGAGTTTGTGCTTACAAAGAGAATTTGGACAGTGTCGTTCTTGTTCTCTCCGGTGACTGTATCATCTGAAGATGGTCCTTCTGAAGGCAAGACCGGGTCAAATGCCGCCTCGACCTTTTGACTTTCGTCTAGTGTGGATTCAGATGGTTCATCTTCAATGATAGACGCTTCGGTCGACCACAATGGCGTGTCATCCGGATTTTCAACTAGTGATGGACTCGGCAAAAGTTTCTTATATCCAGGAGGAAGCCGTAACGGTGAAACCAGACGGTCGTCCAAAACTCTTTTAGCCTCATCTAAGAAGGGACAACGGTGGACGGCGTGATCGCCTTCACACAGTTTACAAGGAAATTTACATTTTCTTTTTTGTCCAGGGGATTCACTCTCACTAGTTGACGGTGTATTTTCAACATGATCGTCAGCGGTTGATGACACCGGATTGTGCAAACGAGGAGACCAGTCCCTTAAGATCCGAGGGATGCAAGGAAAATCTCGATGATAGTGCTCTCCCTTGCAAATGACACATGGCAATTTAGGCCTGGACGGTGCAGTGTGTGGATTTTCGCTAGACGATGCCTGGTTGCCCCTTTTCGCCTTTGGCTCCTTCTTCTTCTTCTCTTTCTTCTTCTTCTCCTTCTTCTTCTCAGTTACTTGATTTTTGGCTTTACCAGCTTCATCAAGCGAAGAGGAAGGAGGAGAGGGAGAATTGGACGAAGTAGAAGGTTGGGGGGTAACTCTGGTATCATTTAGTTGTTGACTTGATTGTTCAGGAATCACGGTGTTCTGAACGACAGAGGTCGAGAAGAGCCATACGGGTAAGCCGATTGTCAATCTTGGAAGCGACAATGTGGCCATATGGGGTGCACCAACATCTCCCCAAGAGGAGAAAGGACTAGGATTTCCTCCAAGGGGAAATCCTTGGTTGGTGGACTCCATTTTTCTCAACCTAAGACCAACGTAGGAAAGGTGATGTTTATTCCGATTAAAATAAATTTTAGACGCTTTGACACAACTTGTTTTTTCAATTTTTAAGAGTTGAGAAAAAAAAAAGATGACTCTAGTCGCCTTCGATTTTTAATGAGCTTGAAGTGACAAGTGCTCAGATGGACCTTTTCCTTCAAGGAGTCTGAAAAGGAACGAAAGAGACTACTCTGGAAATCTAGACAAAGGGATTACCAAACCAATCGCAAAACTGCAGAATACTTTTTAAGGTATGGTAGTCAATCTTCCCGAATGTTGTGTTCAGTGCATTGCGATCGATAGGGCGGCAGACACGGCTTCCTATGGATAAAGGATAAAGCCTATTGTGGTCTCCCAATATATACTCGACGGTACGTGGGAGCACAAGTCCGTACTGGTACTTATCGTCTCAAAGTGGAGGAATCACCCAACCAGCAATGAAAACAACAATTACCAGGCTTTACAACGCCGGAATACGTCTCTAGCCTAGACTTCTAAATGTTGTGTGTTAGGTTCCAAAGATTTTTTGGATTCATTAAATTTATTTTACAGTTGATCTTGCTTAAGAAATTTTCCTTTCAGGTTCACCGCGTGATGTAGATATACAATTCCTAAAATTCAATCTAAGATGATAAACAATCGTTTAATCTTCTTTTTGCAATGAAAATCCTAGCTACTAAGGAAAGAGAGACGATATTCTTTCAACATAGAGCAGAGAGCACACACTATATGCACTGTCCTAAATCAAACCAACAAACAGTCTAAATGCAAATGCACATGCAAGTATGTGTTTTTCAGCCTTATTAATGTGTGAATGATAAAAAGAAAGCTAAGCGCAAATCTGAATTATTTTTCAAAGCGACATTACTAACAAGCTTCTTTTCAAAACAAAAATGAAGACAATGATGAAACTTTGTTATTTGGAATTGAAAACTTGCTTTCGACACTTGAAAAATTACTAATCCAAATCAAATACAAGATTAACAGTGTAATCGACTATCAAGAACAATCGGATTCTCTTCTATGACTGAAAACGACAGTTCAATTACGCTACTTCTTTGTAAAATAGAACTGAAAATGGCTCACAATACATAAAAACATTTACAGTTCTTTGCACAATAGAGGCGGAATAATGGCAAGGAAGGGGGTTTCCAACAGAGGTATACTGACTACAGACAACAAAACTCCTGAATAGAGCTGAAAAGAGTGAAAAAACGAAAGTCTGGAGGCAAAATTAGCCCTTTCTGATCAGCGCACCTGTTACACAGGGATTCCAGTATGCATCCCACCTACAGCACACGGGAAGTGCGATGCATACTGATATCCTTGAAGAGAGGGTGCGATGGTACAATGCGAGACTTTTGATCCAGTTCTTGATCACAGTCTATAGCACAGTTCAGGGATTTAGGCCGAGAAAGTGGTAATCAGTAAATAAATCACAGGGGTAGATCTAAGGAGGTTACTAGAGCCACCACAAGGGCAATTAGAGAGCTTGTAAATCGATTGTTCAGTTTATAAACAAAACCCGGAGATAGACTGAAGCAGCATTGATCTACTTTGCACTTGCATAGAAAATGCAGTTCGAAGGCTAGCTGGCTTGACTTCAGGCTCTGTCTGTAAGTTTATAAAGCAAACAAATATAGACAAACAAACAATCTATTCGCTCCCCAGCGGAGTCGCCATTTTGTTATCGGGAAATCTAGTGTCTATGCAAAACTGTTAGTCCCACTAAGGCTGGTAGCTACCTTAGAAACAAACAAACTAAAACCACTTTCGTTTTCCTTTATGAGAAGTAGATAAGAGGGGAATAAAGGAGACCAACCTCTGTCTTGCGCTTGGTTCCTTGCTTGATTCCTCTCCCTTCTGATAGATCTTTGCCACTCGCTTCCTCGTCTACCCAGCTTCAAAGAACACCTGTGGAATCAAAGCAGCATAACACTATCCAAGAACAGAGATCTACTATCATAAACAATATAGGACCAGATATATATTGACCACACAAATGCATATATCATCAATCATACAAGAATGTGGAGGAAAACTTGAATAGCTTTATTAATAATCAAGAATAGCAAAGAGGATTACAACCACTTGTTCTGACCCAGCGTCATCCTCTCAGCAAGAAAGCCCTTCTTCACCTCATGAGAAGCTTAGATCACCCAACACTATGATGTTGCACCAAGAAACCAGCAGCACTTCCTTACAAGATACAAAATTCCAGCCCCTAGATCTCTGGGATGAGGGATCCATATATAGATGTTTGCAAGGGGGGTGAGTCAGCTTTTGAGATTTGATTAGTGTCCTCTCTCTGATAGTTCTTGATTCCACTTGGAGATTGATGATCTCTTACTCATCCCTGGGCGAATGCAGAGAGGCAAGTGTCACATGAGAAGTTTATGGAAGATTCCATGATCCTCCACCTCACAGATTGACCCTGCCATTTGTCCACTCTCGCCCATCACACCCCATAGAAGGGATTTTCAGTATGCATCGCACCTCCTATGTGCATTTAGGTGGGATGCAGCGCACTTTGACCATGGAGCAGGTGAGATGGTCCAGTTTTGACCAGTTCTGAGTAGTTTTTCATGGAGAACTTCTGGGAGATGATGTAATCAGCTGACCTTGTTCTTTTAGGGGTTGGAACAAAACTTTTAGGGACTTAAGAGCCCTTGGTTTATTGACATTTATGATTGGGGTTGCAGTGCCCAAAAATGTCTATAACATTAGTCAATTTTCTTGATCTCATCCCTCAGATCCTTAGCTATCATGGATCAATGTCGGTTCTATATATATATATATATATAAAGAACGGGCATAAATCCATCTTAGCTTAATTTTATTAAAATCTTATTATAATTTCTATGGGAATATTTTTAGTACTCGTGAGGATAGAGGGGTTTAGATATATCTCAAATTGTAACATTTTGCCTTTAAGATTCAATTAAAAAATGTTATAAAATTAAATTAAAATAAAATATTTTTACTATGAAATAAGTTATGGTTTTTTGGCATGTGGCACTGATAAGCGATGGTATTGGCCCATGGTATTGTAACAAAGTGGATTTACAAGTTAATATCCATGGTAAAGTGTGGGTGAATAGCCATGGTTAACAATCTTGTTATATTGTTATAAAATATTTGATTGTGAAATAATTTATGTTTTTGGGCATGTGGTATTGATAATCCATGGTATTGACCCATGGTATTGTAACGAAGGCTATTTTTTACAAGTGAATAATATCTACTGTAATGTGGGGGTGAATATCCACGGTTAAGAATCTTGTCATATTGTTGTAAAATATTTTAGCTGTGAAATAAGTTGGGTTTTTGGACTTGTAGTATTGATAAGTCATGGTATTGGTTGTAGAATATTAAACCTATATTTTGGATCAATCATGTCAAAAAAAATAAAAAAAATGAAAAACTTTAAAAAAGTCATGCACTATATTTCATTTATTACAATTAGTCAATTTACTTGCTCTCATCCCTTGGATCCTTAGCTAAGATGGATCTATGTCGATTATATATATATATATATATATATATATATATATATATATATATATATATATATTATATATATATAAAGAACCGACATAGATCCATCTTAGCTTAATTTTATTAAAACCTTAATTTAATTTCTACAGGAATATTTTTAGTAGCCGTGAGGATAGAGGGTTTAGATATATTTCAAATTGTATAATAAAAAAAATGTTATAAAATTAAATTAAAATAAAATATTTTTACTATGAAATAAGTTATGGCTTTTTGACATGTGGCATTGATAGGCCATGGTATTGGCCCATGGTATTGTAACAAAGCGGATTTACAATTTAATATCCATAGGCTGAATATCCATGGTTAACAATCTTGTCATATTGTTATAAAATATTTGATTGTGAAATAATTTATGTTTTTTGGGCATGTGGTATTGATAATCCATGATATTGACCCATGGTATTGTAACAAAGGCTATTTTTTACAAGTTAATAATATCTACCTTAATGTGGGGGTGAATATCCACGGTTATTTTGGTTGTGAAATAAGTTATGTTTTTGGACTTGCAATATTGATAAGCCATGGTATTGTAACAAAGCCTATTCACAAGTTACTAACAAAATCAAAATATAACAAATTAAATTTTATTTATTTTATTAATTTAACTTTTTATTATTAATTGAGGTCATATTTAAATTATGAGGAAAAATATTTCGGATAAATCACATGATAGTACATTTTTCATATTTAAATGTTTACACTCATCCCATTATCATTTTTAACTTCTTCTTCTTCTTTTTAATTTAGCGAAAAAATAACAAGTACTTATTAAAATAAATCATTTAACCCAATTGCAATTTATATATTTTATTTTATATGATAAATATTTCTTTTATTTTTTCATATTATAAATATTTCTTTTCTTTTTCATTTCTAGTTTAGCACTGGGTTCAAATAAAATATTTACAGATTACAACATCACATTGTAGATCTATATCTGCGTGGAAATTCCAGAAGAAGGAAGACCATCAACGTGATCTATAGATTTCATGGGATTCGAACCCTAGATGGAATTTTCATGGGAAACACCTTAGAAGAGAATCAACAATTAGATGGAGCAAGGGCATGGATATTTTGGTAATTTGTACATGGGTGTGAATTTGGACTTTGTTCTTCATTTTTACTAAAGAGGATTTTTGTTTGTATGGGTAAATAATTTCGAGGGTTTATATGATCAAAGCATAAATTTTATCTAGAGTTGAGGGTTTAATTATTATGATAAGGGCAAGCTCATTGGGCATGGATATTTTGGTAATTTGTACATGGGCATGAATTTGGACTCTGTTCTTCCTTTTTGCTAAAGAAGATTTCTGTTCTTATGGGTAAATAATTTCGAGGGTTTATATGATCAAAGCATAAATTTTATTTAGAGTTGAGGGTTTAATGATTATGATATTTTGGTAATTTTTACATGGGTATGAATTTGGACTCTGTTCTTCCTTTTTAATAAAGAGTATTTTTGTTCTTATGGGTAAATAATTTTGAGGGTTTATATGATCAAATCATAAGTTTTATCTAGAGTTGAGAGTTTAATGATTATGATAATGCAAATCTTGATTGTTGCCAACAATTCATCAAAAGATTAGGCATAAGTAAGAATTTTGCATGTCCTTATTGTACAAAGGGTTTAATGATTATGATAATGCATATCTTGATTGTGGCCAACAATTCATCAAAAGACAATGGACAAGTAAGCATTTTGCATGTCCTTATTGTATAGATCAGTTCGCTCCTCTCTAACTTTTCTAAGGTGAGAATGCATGAAATTTTATTTTTTATTTTGGCCTTTTTTTAGGTTTTGATTGTTTGTGTAATGGACTCTACCATGCCCAAATTAAAAGGTTCAAGTGATGCAAGAAAATTTTCTGGTAGGATGCAAATGCTAGACCTTCCTCAAACTTTGTTACATGAAATTAAAGTTTCTTGTAATCATGAACATAAAATCTTTTCTGTTTCGTCCTTAGATTTTGATCTCAATGCCTACAGTTTTAAACCATGTTACTATATTTTAAGTAGAATATACTTAAATCCATTAAACCTTACAACTCTCCAAAGCTTAGGTTAATTTTAGCTAAAAAGAAGGAACCTAAACGACTTTTGTAATTTAGATTCAATTCTTAAAGACAATGATTAAAAATGGAAGAAATCAATGGTCCGAAAACTTTTAACCACCCATCAATTTCGAAGACCTTTGGTATTATTTTGAACCTAAATAGAGAGAATAGAAGAAGAAGAGGAACCTAGATGAGGTGGACCCTAACCTGCTTGATACTTTTCAAAAGTTGGGCATGCCCTTGACTAGAAGAAGAGATTGACCAACGTTGTTGTAGATGTTGTTTTCGACAATGTTTTCATTGCTACCATGCATAGGTAGACTCTATAGGTAGTTGAGGTTATCTTTTGTTTGTTATAAGAGGTAATTCAGGAGTATCTTTATCTAGTTAGGAAGTAGCTTGGCAGGGTTGTTGCTCCTGCTGATAACTATTATGCTGCATTGTATTTTTATTTTTTTAGTGATAGCTCCTTCTATTAAATCTCCAAGCACACTTTTTCACCCATGGAAATATCCACTTATTTCAAGATGAATGAGATGGAGACTAGGCATTTTGAGAGGACTCTTATTTTTTTAGATGAGAGGAGTTTTGTGAGGTGAGAGGAGTTATGTGACATATATTGAAGGATGAACTATACCATTTTATGACACCAATCATCTCCATGCCACAATAGTGGATCTCTATTGCACCGAGGGAGCAATGATAAAGTATTCCACTTTAAAGAATTGGTATGTCAGGGACGAGGAATACAAATGTGGGATTTATAATTTTATTACGAAAAGAGGTTTTTTGCGATGGAGAGAAATCAAGGATTTCATGGACCTGAGTAGAGATTGGTTCAATAATCACCTGGAAATACTCAAGCATTGTTTTGAAAGGCAATGATGCAATTGGAGGGTTTTATTCTATTGCCTTGAAAAATAACTATCAATAGGGGGAGATAAGGTTTATCCATATAGGTAAGAATTGCAGGAGTAGGATTGTTTCTAAAATTATATCTATAGGCAAGTCAAGGGACTACTACAGAGGATTAGTGCAGGTGCAACCAAATTATCATAATGCAAGGAATTTTTCACAATGTGATTTGATGCTCATCGGTGAGCAGGAAGTTGCAAATACTTATCGTTACATTCAGGTACAATTGAGTTGTACCCTAAAGCCTCTAATTTCATTTATTGATAGTCCTTCTTGTGTCCTTGTCTCTCTTAATTTCATTGTGGTAGGATTGGAATGGGTTAAAAATTTAGGCATATCATTGAGTCAAATAGACACCCACATGTCACTACATGTCATTATGCATACTCTTTATTTTTTATACAATTAGAAGTGAGAAATATGATGTGTGCACACACAAAAAATCCTAGCATGCATGATGAATCCCCCTCCAATTACATTTTCTATGGTGACATTTTATTTTCTTTCTTTATACAGGTCATCTAGCCACATAGTGGCCACTATCGAATGTTGAGGTGTATTTCATATAAATCTTTTATAGTCTACTTTATTTCATATTCAAGTATTTATTGTCTTTCATGTCTTGTACTCTGCATTGTATATTCTTTCATTTTCAAGAGAGTAACTCAATATTGATGGTAAGAAGCAACAATTGAAGAAAGAGGATAACAATAACACTAGAGTGACAAATGCAAAATTAGAGAGAGAAGAGAATATGTCTAGTGATACCCTTAGAGTCAATATCTTGCATAAGACACACTCATAGACACTGATGGTCAAGCCTTCAGAGTTGGTGGATTCACTTGCAATGCTTTGCCAACACACTGATAAGGTTTTGAAATGATGAAACAATATTTCATGTTTATAGAGAAGTCTTCCGGATTAATCACATCGTAAGGATTGGGTCGACGTTTCGAACCAACTAATGTGGTTCATCCTCAGGACAAGGTGAGAAATCAATTGATCTGAGGGAATAAATAGCATGGATGCATCATTGTCCAGTGTTAGCCGTTTAGAATTAGTCATTGGTGAAATAAAATCAATTGGTTAAAAATCTAGTTGTTATGTAATAAATAATTATTTATTATTGAAATAGTCGCAACTTATTAATTAAATAATAATATAATCTAATAGAATAATATTGAAGGCAAGGGTTGACCTAGTCAATGGGACTTAGGAAGAAAACTAGTCGTTGAATAGTAATATTATGTAGAAAACTAGCCGTTATAGTAAACAATTAATTTATATAATAATAATATTAGGTAAAAACTTAGTGTGATGAATTAGATGTTAAGTGAAATATATTCAAGACTAATTTATAATATTCATAGTAAAAAACTATTGGTTATAATAAATAATTAATGTCTAAAGTAATAAAACTAGGTAGAGACTGGTTTTGTAATAAAATTAGTGGTGATAATATTACAATTAATTAATATATCAAATCACATAATAATATACAAGGATAATTTATAATATTAATATTCATTTCAAATAATAATATTCAAGAATGAATTATAATATGAGTAGTTAGAGACTAGTGGATATAAATAGGTCACTGATTTATTAATTCATATAGTAATATTAGGAAGTAATCAATTTTTAAAATATTATGACCTAAACTAACTATTTAAAATGATTAAAACCTATATTAGATCTAGATATATTTCATGACCTAAACTTTATCAAAACCACAAAGAGGGATATAAGCAAGAGGAAAGCTCCCTCATTGAAGGGAGGAAAGCAAAGAAGGAAAAAACCAATAGGAGGAGAGAGAACACCTGAAGCTAAGAAAGAAAAGGGGGAAGAGAGGGCAGAAGAGCTAAGAGGAGAGAGATGGAATCAAACTTCTACTTAATTTCCATCCATCATCCCTATTAAGGTTTTTGGCATGCCTCTCAATCTCAATTGGTTATCTAAGCTTCTTGTGGTGGAAATGACCAATTTTAGAGATGAACTTAGATTCTTCAATGCAGACATGGTGCTTTGATTTCTTAGCATGTTCTGCAAGGGTTGAAGTGCGGGAGCGGTTGTGTCTGATGTCAGCCGTGTGTTCACTGATCCTCTGCTTAATAGATCTTTCAGTTTCTCCAATGTAGGGAATACCACATGAGTATGGAACGAGGTAGACCCCTTTTGGCTCCTTGGGGTCAATAGGGTCCTCAGTTATAACGACAATTCATTTTTTAGGTTTAATAATAAGAATTATTATAACAATAATAACTCTAATAATAATAATAATGATATTTACTATAATGACAATAATAATAATAATAAGAATAATCATAATAATAATAATAATAATATAGGTTTTAAGAATGTCATTAATCTTTCGAGCAAGGATTTTGATTCCTCCATCTTCAGTCTCCTCAACAAAGGTCTTAATTTCACCTTGCCCCGAATAAGATTCCTACCGATGACATCATCTGTAGCATTGAATTCGGGATCAAGGACCTTCCTGACAATATCAAGGAGACTATCAGACAAGATTGCGCCGTTGTTCTTAGGAAGGCTAAACCTCCTAAGAAGAACCTTAGCAAGGCCGAGTTTCTTGCTCTTAAATCCCTAAGGGATGACCCCGACATTGTCGTCCTTAGGGCAGACAAAGGTGGAGTTGTTGTCATTCTTGACAAATCTGATTATGTCCACAAAATGGTGGATCATCTATCTAATAGTGGGTGTTACATCAAGCTCAAGAAAAATCCCCTTAAGTCCATTTCTAAAGAGGTTGCTTCTGTGATCAAAGCAGATCCATCTCTCAATCCCCTATCCCAAAAACTCATTGAGAGCAACCCCCTTACCCCCAGAATCTATGGCCTTCCGAAGATTCATAAATCTAGTGCTCCCTTGAGACCTATCGTGAATACCATAAGCAGTCCAACCTACCCTCTTGCCAAGTTCCTTGCATTGAAGCTCAAACCTCTCGTTGGTTGCACTAATTCTTTTGTGAAAGACTCTACCTCCTTTATTCAAGAGTGGAAATATATCAAGCTAGATACTGGTGATTTATTTTTGAGCTTTGATGTCATTTCTCTATACACCAAAATCCCCATCCAAGAATCCATTGATATCATTAATCAGGTCACTGATAAAGACACTACCAAGTTAGTTGGTATTTTCCTCACCTCCACTTTCTTTAGTTTCCAGGGTGAATTCTATGAACAAACCTGTGTCATTGCGATGGGCTCCCCTCTCTTCCCCATTGTCGCAAACTTATTTATGGAATATTTTGAGACCAAGGTCCTTGCCACTGCCAAATTCTGTCCTAAAAAATGGAAGATATTCGATGATGAAACTTGTGTCACCTGGCTTCATGGTCGAGAGAAACTTGATTTGTTTCTCAAGCACCTAATTTCTCAGTCAGATTCCATTAAATTCACCATGGAAGTTGAGGAGAATAGTCTCCTTCCCTTTCTTGACATCCTCCTTTCTAGGAGAGAGGATGGTTCCGTCTGTCACCAAGTTTTTTGAAAGAAGACTCACACGGAACAATACCTCCATGCCAATTCTCATCATTTCCCTGCTCAGAAATTCGGGGTTCTCAGCACTCTCGCTACCCATGCTCTAAGAATCTCTGATGTCGACCACCTTGATCAGGAGAAATCCCATCTTCTTCAGGTTTTTGAAAATAATGGGTATAGCAGATCCCATAGCCTTAAGGCCTTTCTCAGAGCTAGCAAAGAGCCTAGGTTTAAACCCGCCCTTTCTGATCCTATCTCTAAGGTTTATCTCCCGTATATCCAAGGAACTACTGATAGGATCGCTCATATTCTTAAGAAGACTAATGTCTCTTCTTCCTTCAAGCCTCTCAATACCATTAAAAATTCTCTTAGATCGGTTAAGGACCCTATTGACCCCAAGGACTCAAAAGGGGTCTACCTCGTTCCCTGCTCATGTGGTATTCCCTACATTGGAGAAACTGGAAGATCTATTAAGCAGAGGATCAGTGAGCACGCGGCTGACATCAGACACAACCACTCCCGCACATCAGCCCTTGCAGAACATGCTGAGAAATCAAAGCACCATGTCTGCATTGAAGAATCTAAGGTCATCGCTAAAATTGGTCATTTCCACCACAGGAAGCTCAGGGAAGCGATTGAGATTGAGAGGCATGCCAAAAACCTTAATAGGGATGATGGTTGGAAATTAAGTAGAAGCTGGATTCCAGCTCTCTCCTCTTAGCTCTTCCACCCTCTCTTCCCCTTTTCTTTCTTAGCTTCAGGTGTTCTCTCTCCTCCTGTTGTTGGTTTTTCCTCCTCTTCTTTCCTCCCTTTAATGAGGGAGCTTTCGTCTTGCTTATATCCCTCTTTGTGGTTTTGATAAAGTTTAGGTCATGAAATATATCTAGATCTAATATAGGTTTTAATCATTTTAAATAGTCAGTTTAGGTCATAATATTTTAAAAATTGATTACTACCTAATATTACTATATGAATTAATAAATCAGTGACCTATTTATATCCACTAGTCTCTAGCTACTCATATTATAATTCATTCTTGAATATTATTATCTGAAATGAATATTAATATTATAAATTATCCTTGTATATTATCATGTGATTTGATATATTAATTAATTGTAATATTATCACCACTAATTTTATTACACAACCAATCTCTACCTAGTTTTATTACTTTAGACATTAATTATTTATTGTAACCAATGGTTTTTTACTATGAATATTATAAATTAGCCTTAACTATATTTCACTTAACATCTAATTCATCACACTTAAGTTTTACCTAATATTATTATTATTATATAAATTAATTGTTTACTATAATGGCTAGTTTTCTACATAATATTACTATTCAACAGCTAGTTTTCTTCGTAAGTCCCATTGACTAGGTCAACTCTTGCCTTCAATATTATTCTATTAAATTATATTATTACTTAATTAATAAGTTGCGACTACTTCAATAATAAATAATTATGTATTACATAACAACTGGATTTTTAACCAATTGATTTTGTTTCACCAATGACTATTTCTAAACGGCTAACACTGGACAATGATGCATACATGCTATTTATTCCCTCAGATCGATTGATTTCTCACCTTGTTCTGAGGATGAACCTCATTAGTTGGTTCGAAACGTCGACCTAATCCTTACGATGTGATTAATTCAGAAGACTTCTCTATAAATTGATGGATCACAAAAGTCTTAAATCTAATAATATTTCATGTGTAAATTGTAGTCCAACCCATATTAAATTGGAAACTCATATTGTAATACTTGATATTTTATATAATAAAATTTATATGGTTGAAATTATTTTTATTTGCACTTGATATTACTTAGTCTTGTAATTAACATATGTAACTTTGTGTTATCATATTAGATAAATATGCACATTGTATAAAATTTTCTTAAAATTTAATCGCAAAATCATACTAATTAATTTATGGTGATTAATAATAAACACATAAAATCAATATAAAACTACTAGATTAGTAGTTTATATTAGTTAATGATGAACATGAATAAATGAAATGAATAGAAACTACTAAATCATTGTTTATATAATGAATATGAATATACCAAAAAAAGATAAATGACTATTGCAAATGATAAATTTTTTATTATTAAATGATGATTAAATTTTGCATATATACGACTATTAGTAGCTAATTTACATCATCTTATAACACGACTAAAATTTAGTCATATTTCTTTGGTAATTAATTGGTTTTAAATGATTACTAAAATTTGCATATATATGACTATTAGTAGTTAAATTACAATATCTTATAACACGACCAACATTTTGGTCATATTTCTTTGGTCATTAATTGGTTTTCTCGAGGATTTATATAGTAATATATTTTGTTATATATTTGGTCATTAATTGCGACAATTAATGACTAAACCAATGAAAAATTAATGACTAAATATACTACTAGATGGTAAAATTGAGGAAACCAATTAATGACTAAGCTAAAAATGACTAAAAGTTGGTCGCGTTATAAGATACTATAAATTAGCTACTATTGGTCACTGACTGAAAAATGGTTGTTTATATTCAAATTTTAGTTGTCTTTTTAGTAACTAATTAGTCATTTTGTACTAGTGGAGGGATAGACCCTTGTTGATACTTGCCATTTACTTTTGGACCAAATAATAGCTCAGGTTGATCATCATTAAGGTTTACAACATCTTTGCCTTCACTTATGTTTAGTGTTTCAGTGATTTGTGCTTTGTATGATTCATTTTTCACCAGATCTGTCAAAGGGACTGATACTTTCAATTTGGTTATCTCAGTCTTTATGTTGAATGGAAATTGAGTTTTTCCTGATTGTAGGAGATCTTCCTTAGCAATTGTGGTATGTGTACCTCTATCTTCTTTATCAGCACTTGGTAACTCAGTTTGTGTACTAGTAGTTTTATTTTGAATTGTCTTATTTGGAATACTTTGAGTAACAGTTGAAGTTTGAGTTTTAGCTGAAGTTATATCTACAATTTTTGGGCTATAAGTTTCCTGAGTTCCTCTAGGGAGAATTTGTAGAAATTTGGTCATAGGAGCTTCTTTTATTTTTTTAGTTTGGGTTTGGACTGATTTCTTAGTGGGAATTTCAGTATTCTTTTTGCTTCTAAAGCTATAATGTTTGTGAACTTCATAGATAACAGATTCATAGCCTTGTTTGTAATCAAAGGATTCTCCAGCTTGCAATTGTAATTGTTGTAACATGTACAATTCTTGTTCTTCCTCTATAAAAAAAAAACATCTTCATTTTTAATTCCTAATAGGTTTATCTGGGTGTCCTCCTCTTCTTCATGGTTTTGTGAACCTTCAGCATAATTTTCCTGGAAAGGTGGTCTAATCTGTTGATCTGGTATTGCATCTCTTGTTTTTCTAGTATTAGGATTTTTCCTGAAATTGGGGTTTCTAATTGGGGGTGTTTGTTGATTTTCCCACTGAGATTTCCTTTCCATATTTTCTAATCTATCCATTATCCTTTCTACACTTTTAGCTAAACTATCTATTTTACCATCTGAAGTGGATGGTTCCTCTTTAATGGTAACTCTTTTCTCATTTCTCATCCTAGCTTTCTTAGCTAATAAATTTTCTTCTACACTAACAACATTACTTTGCATCTGTTCCAATGTTTCAAGGTTTCTTTCTCTCAATTGGTAAGACATATCAGTGTCAAACCCATCAGGAAATTTTATTAGTGCTAAGTCTGGTGGAGGTTTAATATTTGTAGGGATTGCATTATAGATACTGTTGAACCTAGTACAATAATCCTAAACAGAGTCATTAGGAGCTCTTCTAATGTTTTCATATTCAGAAAGTATTTTTGAAGGGTTTTTCTTTCTTTCCCATCTATCAATAAACAATCTATGGAAAGTAGCTAAATCAACAATATGATTAGCAGGTAAACCTTTAAACCATTTTTTTACATCCCTTGTCAGTGTTTGGGAAAATAACCTCATTTTCACATCAGACTCATCAATCTCGTGTAATTCAAAGTAGTCAATCATTTTATTCACATGTTGTTGGGAAGTATACTGACCAGTAGCATCAAACAAAAAGATTTTACTTTAATAATATTGGGGCATGGCATGTAGTTGAGCTGGTAAGACGAAAGGTGCATATTTGTCTGCCATGGTTGAGGTTTTGGTTTGATTCGGGGGCAAAGTAGTGGTGCTTGAAGGAGGACTTGAAATGGCTATAGATGAGCTATATGAACTTGAGATGTTTGGTTGGAGAGGAAGCTAAGGTATGAATGGTTTAGGGGAATGAACTGTGGTGGATATTATAAGTGAGGTGGTAGTAAATGAAGCTGTATTTACAGTTTTTGAAGACTCTGTAGAAATTTCAGGGGTAGCAGTAGTTAAGGCAACTAATTCAACTGATTGTTGAAGATAGGCCTCGTCTATATGCCTTATCAAGGTTGAGGTTAAAGCTTCTAGTTTATCAAAAGTATCCAAAACATGTTGATCTAAATCAGGATGTATAGGCACCTTTTTTTACTCAATAAATTGAATAAAATTGGGGTCTATTACAGTATCATGAATTGAATTTTCAGATTTGGTTCTAAACAAAGAAAGCTCAAATGATAAATCAAACTGAATATCCTCTAAACTTGATAACTCCTTAGGGAGTGAATTTTCTTTAATTAACTGACTACTACTTCCTTGAGTTTCTACCTTTTTTGGTTTTCTTAAAATTCTGTCAGGATCATCAACTATTGTAGCAGGGTTTGGATCTGGATTTGCCTTGGTATAGTGTGTTCTTTTGGGAGCCAGAATTTTAATTTTTCAAGTGTTTAATGAAACTTTTTAACAACTCTAAAATGACCTTAAGGTGCAAAAGATGATATTTAAGATTTCCTTAAAGTTTTATTAAACTGAGCACTGGTTCCTAATATGGTCGCCAATATGTTATCACTCTAAAATTTCCCTAGAGTTGTTATGAAATAAATAATAAAGGTAACCACAAACCTACTTTTGAGATCAGGATCTAGCCTTCCTAATGCTCAGAGAGGGCTCTCTCTTTATAATTTAACTTTGTTTAGTTAATTGATTTTAGGCTAGTTATTTAAGCTTTGTTTGGGTTTTGATTTTGATTTCGTGGTGGAATCACTGACTTAGATGGATAGAGGGATGTCTTTTACCATTGGGCTATGGGGTCAAGTGTCAAGAAAACAGAGTTGAATCAAATTCTAAAGATAGTCTTTACAGGGCAAGGTAGCAGAGTGAATTCATATCTTTTAGGCTGGATGGTGAAGCAGTTTTCAATTGGGGTCAAGGATCAATTAAGGGTTCCTCAAGCCAAATAATGAGGGAAATGGTAGGGGTCAATCGAAACTAGGGAGCAATGAAGGATTCCATACTCTAGATATCAGAAGAAAACATTAAAATGATTAACTATTCAAGACAGAGTGTACTTAAACAAATTCTGTAATAAATTTTCAGTTATTTCATTCAATTTAGATAACATGCAAGTTTGTGAAACACTTAAGAAAATAACAATTTGACAAACAGAAAATACTTCACTGAAGTGGCGCAACACATGAATCCTGTAATGCAAAGTCTTTATTACTCATTCCAATCTACTGACTTGAAAAATGGTACAATAAACCCTTAGGTTTTTTATCAATACAACTATAGAAATGTCAAGAAATCCACCTTCTATACTTCGAATTATGATTTATTTGTACAAAAACTTATATACAAAATATCCCAAACTGTTTTGGGAATTATTCTAGGAAAAAGAAATATGTTCATGCAAGAAGATAGAGACATATATTCAACTTCTACAAGCTATCCCTATTTATTAGGCTCTGTTGTCAGATCTTTTGTTGCCTTTTCTCATCTGTTGTTTGTCTTCCACACTGATTGTTCTTTTTACTTTGCCCTTTGAACTGATACTCTTTCATATGATACTCTTTGTCTAATCTGATCTCATGCTTTTTTTTTATTGCTCTATATTCGCTTTAACCTTGCAATTTCACAGTAAATCATTTAACTTTTACCAAGTCTCTGTGTCTGATAATTTAATATTTACCATTCTTCTGTAGACTTCATCTGCTTCTGTGTATTTTGCAAAGGTAGGCTTGTTCACAAAAATGTATTTTACCTCATGCTGAAGGTAAAAAAGGTTCTCAAATGTATGGTACAAGACCTTTCCTATAGGCATCCCTTTCATAGAGGAATTATTGGCTTGATCTCTTGCCACTTCTCTAATTTTCCTATTATAGTCTTCATGTGGCATTAACCTGTCATTTATTACCAAGGGATTTGTCAGACCTTTCTGCTTCAAAGCATCAAATTTAACCATGAGCCTGCCTATAGCCAGCTCCATGGTTTGGCATTTGTCCTCAAGCTGCATCAGTAAGTTCCTCTTGGTGAGCACTTTCTTCACCTCTAGTATTGTGCCAGTCCTTTCAGCTATGTCAAGCTCCTACAATTCATATTTATTTTTAGAGTTAAGGAATTGGATTATTCTTGAGGCTTCTTCTGGCATATCTCCAAGTTCAACCTTAACTCTTTGAATTGCTTCAGTAGCCTCTTTGACTAAATCATTTTGTTCAAAGATGACTTGTATAGATGGCCAAATATCATTGACAAAGTCAATGATATTGGCCCATAGCTGTTCTTTTGCTTGGGCAAGTGGCTCCTTTAATGTCAATTATTTTTCCAAGTTTTTTATTCTCTCAGTCAACCTATTTGACTTCTGTACTTCATTTTTGTGCATAATCTGAGCCAGTTTCTTCTCATCCTCCAGACTTGTTATCTGTTCTTTGAGTTTATTTATTTTAGTGGTCTGAATGGGCATGTCCTCAATGGATTTGACGAGTTTACTTGCCTCATCATGTGCCTGAGCTGTGGCTATTGTTGATCCTGTTGCTGATGTATATGTTGTTGCAGCTGGAAGTGTTGTAGCTAGTGGAGCTGTTGGGGCCAATGAAGCTGCCAAAGTTGATGGAACTGTTATGGTGACTGTAGGGATAGCAGTGGACGTGGATGTCTCGAGGCTGCCCTGTTTCAACTATATTAAATTTTCCAATTTCTTCTCCATTTATTTCAATTGATCATTTAATTGAAGAATGAGATCCATCATTTCCTCCTGCTAGGTTTGGCTTTCTAGGACCTCCTTGATCTGTGGATGTTCTAAATGAGGTAGCTTCAATTGCTTCTTCAAAGCAAAAATATCCTCATTTTTCTTTTTTATCAGTTTTTCTGCAGCTTTGACATCATTGAAATTATACTGAATTTCAATCACCAAGTCTTCCAGTGACTTGATTTTGTTGTCCTTGGCCTGTGAGGATGCCTTTTCCAGCTTAAGTTGTGTTGTGATGTTATCTAGTGAGCTTTGAAGTTTGTGCACAGTCATTGCTTTATTGGTCATTGTGGAGTAAATCATCTCACCTTCCTACTTATGGAATTCAATTTGGTCAATAGGGTGAACATCCCTAGTCAAAATTTCAAACTCTGTTTTCTTGAAGTCTGCTGATGATCTAGGATGTTGGACTATAGGATGTATAAAATTCATTTGCATCTTACCAGTATTAATGTCAAAGGTTGACATTAACCTATTCTGATTTGTAGGTGTTTTTTTGAAGTACTGGGCATATGTTTCAGCCTTTAATGCCTCATTCCTCAACTTAATTTCCTTGTACTTCTCTTTTATATATTTCTCTTTATCCACTAGCTTGCTGGATGAAGAGACTTCAATGCTAAGTTGTTTTTCAATAAGTTGAGTGTTTGAGGTAGAAGGCTGATGAGTTTCCTCTGAAATTGTTGGGCCTTTACTCCTTCCAACCATTGTGTCAGTATCAGTGATTTCAACTGTCTCAATGGTGTCTTCTTGCTCAGTTACAGGATTAAGCTTGGGCCTCTTCCTGTAACTGATCTCAAACTTGTCATTTGTGGTGTCCATCCTAGAGCTAGAACCTTCTTCCCTCATTCTTTTCACATTTCTATCTTTATTGGCTAGAGTCTATAGGATGAGAGTAATAGTCATCTGTTCTTGTGGGGCTGGAACCTGCAGAAACGAACTAGTATCAATCTATTTTTCCACATCTATTAAAGTATTCTCCACATTTATTAAAGTATTTTCCAACCACTCTGACTGGTTGGTATATCTTTCAATATCTAGCCTAGGCTCATGTATGAAAAGGCTTAATTTGAATTTGAGCCTTAACTTGTTTATGACTCCATTAGGGTCATACTGCCACATAAAACTACTCTTGAAGTTCATTTGCTGTAATATTCTCTCTGCCTCTTGTCCAGCTTCCTTATTATTACAAATAAAAGGACCCAATTGGTTTTTGATTTTAAATTGGATCTTCTTCCTAGCTGATAGGAAATTAACCTCATCAGGGTTTATGATTTTCCTGAAATACTCTAATGCAAATATCCTCATGTGGTGGTATTTGGGAAACTTGTAGGGATATACTTGGCATCCATATATCCTTATTTCTGTGTGATCCTGGTATAGATCCCTATCTCCCACTCTACTCTTCTTAGCCAACTATAAAACTCTCTTAATATCTTCATTTATCATGGGCTGATAGCTATTGGTTAGCATGTTTATAACTGGATGAACAAATGAATCAATGAACTCTTTATAAACAAAAACAGTGGAATATCTTTGGATCAATGGTGTGCAAAAGATGATAGATCTTGGATTGCCCTTGGTGTCTAACTTTTGGATGCTGATTGGAAACTTGTTTGACTGAAAGTATAAGAACATGGGAAACAATACTGATGAATATTTGAACACTCCCTCATTTGGTAATCTGATAAATTATTCATGGATTTTGTCTGCTATGAACTGAGCAAAGTTGTAAACTATAGCAGGAGGCTTGCTTGGGCAAAAGATAGAAAGGAAAGCAAGAACAACCTCATCCACATGCTCATCAGTGGTGTACCCTAGAATGCAAGAGAGCATGGTTATAATTTTTCTGCCTCTCTCAGAGAAAATGGTGGCAGCATATGGAGGACTATCTGTTGGAGTATGAGACTCTTCAATGATGAAAGTCTGAAAGATCTGAGCTTTCTTGGGAAGGTCTAGCTTGGTGTAGAGTTCAAGTAAGCCTTCAATGGAAAGTGGGGTTTCATTTGGGCCTGGCTGGATCTGTAGCATTTGATTTATTGACTTTATAGTAATGGTGAATAAAACATGTTGGTAAGGGGAAACTATGGCTCTTTGACAGGGGACATAGCGAGCTTGGCCGATGTGGATGATCTCTAGGAATAGGTGTACTTGTGGGAACAAATATTTTGGCAAATTTAATTCCCATAAGTGGATGTCATCATTCTGGTTAAGGAATTTGTCTTTACTCTAGCTATGGAGTCTCAGTCGTTGACTAGGGAAAGCAATATCTTTAATTTGAAATTCTCTGTCGATTAATGAGAGGTGGCCAATATCCAGGTGAGGGGTTTGCAGGGGTTTTACATCCAGAGAGCTTTGGGAAGCCATAATTTGGTTTATTCAACTGAATTTCTTTTTCTGTGGCTTTAGGAGTAAGGTCAGAAGGTCTAGAACAGTGGGGAGGGTAATTACAATCTGTAGAAAAGGGTTTGGATGCACAGTAAGTTTTTCTTCAGTTTAGGAAGGTTTTTAATTAATTTAATTAATTAACATTTTTAATAAATACTGTGCATAAGTCAAATTTACACTGTCGTTCTGCTTCTTTCAAGAATACTTAGAAATTGGTGATTTGGTGTGCAGACAGGGTTCAGTGGTAGCAGCAGAGGTTTCAGAGGCTTCAATTGTGTATTTGTTGCTTCAATTTGGTGTCTACAGCATCTTCTAGTTGCAAAAGGTGGTTAAAATGGTTGCGTAGAGGTTCAGGGTGTCAGAATTGGTTAATAGAGGTTTGTAGCGAAAAAAGCAAAATGGAGCCTTTTCGGCCTTTTAACCAACAACGGTTACATTTTGGCGCGAGAATTCGCTAATGAACATTGGACAGTTTTGGTTTACGTGGGGAGGTGGTTTTAGGCCATATTCCACCGCTTTTGGGTGGGGGGCAATATTTTTCGCGAGCACACGATATAACCTAGTGCTACCATGTACCAAAACAGTGCCCAGCCAAAACCGCGAATCTCGCGTGCCTTTGGACCGTTAACTGTCAGATTGTGAATCTGCGTGATATTGATATGCATCGTTGGATCTGGGGGTGGGAGATCAGAGGGATATCACGTGGCGAAGTTGCCCGGACAGAGTTGGGATATGGTTGGCGGGGCTTGGGGTTTAATTACAATGAAATGTGATTAATTAACAAGTAATCACGAGATTTTGAATATAAGCAATGGGTTAATAAAGGTGGGGACCATGGATTTATATGGCAGAGGATTTTAACTATACACCAAGGTTTGGTGAGTTAAAGGGTGTTGAGGATTTATAACGTGGGGAATTATAAAGTGGGTTTTTAAGGGGAAAAAAGGAAATTAATAAGGGGGGAATGTATTATTTGTGATGGAAATGGGTTTCACATTAGGGAAAGGGGTTTTGTGAATGGGGGATGATTTTTAAAGGGTAATGTCTAGAGAAATGTGTGAAACAAAGGGATAAAAGGTCAAAATGAAGGGAAATGGTTTTTGCAAGTAATGAAGGGATATTGAAGGGAAATTAATAAATTAAGTATATGGGGGGTCTAGTGAGATGAGGAGAATAGTAAATAAGCTTTTTAGTGAATGTCATTTGTCTTTGACAATTCCTCCACCACATAAGAAATAGGATTAAGCATGATGAAAGTGCTTTGTGACTTAGCAACCTTGTGCACTTGCAATACTTCTTCTACCTACCCTTTATTTACCCTAGCATTTTTTCCTCATTTAGTGGGTGCATTTGAGCTTGCTGACCCTTCATTTCTTTTTCTTTTGATAAACAGACTATCTAATTTTAACCTTATAACTTCCAATGGCTCATATTACGTTGATGAGCTCATTATTATTTTCTACCTAACTACTAATCTTCCAAGATTAAACAATTTGGCCAGATCTTTATTCTCTATCTATTAACATGAAATTTAAAACATGAATGAATCAAGATTAAACTATTTGACCATGATGGATTGTGACATTTTTGACAAGCTGCACACAATCTTATTTTGAAAAATAAAGTAAAAAGTAGTGGCATTTGAATTTGCACATTTTCATGATCTATTCTTATCTCTTTTTGTGGTTCATATTTTTTACTTTTTTGATCTTTTTCTTTCTTTTTGTTCTTTGATTGTTTTTTTAGGACATACCCTCTTTACTTTTTTTAATATGGCAAAACATTTGCAGAAAAGCAAAGGTATGTACAATATTACAAGACTTAACATAGTTAATTCAAAATTATGAATCCTATTATTATAGGACTCTAACAACCGTCAAGATTCTTTGTTGAAAAGATGAAGACAGGTGGAGAGATGCAAAAATTGTCAAATTTAACGGGTAACTCTGTTTTGAAATTTCAACGTTGGCAGCGTAAACAAACTAACCACTTTTTGAATTTCTTTCAAAAGAAAAATTATCCAATCAGAATTCATGGAAAAAACAATGGCACCAGAAATAATTCAAAAAAACAAGTCAAAAAAATAAGAAAAAAAAGGAAAAGAATAAAGTAAAAAATCGACCTATCCTCGACTTTGACTTATAACTATGGCATTTATGGCATTGACTTATAACTATGGCATTTATGTATCACGCCAAAATCCAATCAGAAAAATGACTCATCAAATAGACATGGAAAATCATGGAAAATGAAAATTTTCCACAGAAGCACTCAGAAATAAGCAAACAATTCAAAACTATTTTCAAAATATGTAGGGATAGTTATCAAGACGATACAGAAAACATGACATTCCACTTCTATATTCTAAAGGGAGGGTCATCATTAACATATGGGAAACACTTGCTACATGAATGAAGAGCACCTCAATGGATGGACGTGGACATAAAAGTGAAAGAAATTGAAATATCAGCAAAGATGATGCCTTAATGATGACACCAATAATTAACATCTTTTTGTCAACTAAATGGTTCTCTAAACGAGTAAATTAAATACTTAATAACATCATCCTTATCACTTTTATTGCAAAAACGGAATTACCATATTCATATTCCACACTTTTAAATGACAACAAACAACAGTGTGGTAATGACTGTAATTATTTATTTGCTTTTCGTTTTTTTTCATAATTAATTGGGTCCAGCTGCATTTTACAGTTTAATAAAAGAGATGTTAGTATAATGATAATAACAACTTAATTTAAAAAGTAGTTGAGAATAAAACATAGTAAAAATAATAAATTTATTCCATTTAATTTGTTTTATTGTAATTTTATATTTAGTAATAAAATTATAAATATTTTTTTTTTAAAAAAAAGTGTTAATATATTATGTTAAAATAAATTCATAATGATATATATTTCATAATGATGATGATAATGCTGCATATTCACCATCATTATATTTTAAAATTTTATATTTGAATTTAATTAATAAACATATAAAATAAATAATTTTTTTTTTTTTTAAATTATATGTTTATATCATGAATATGTTATTAAAACATTAAATTAACATATATATATATATATATATATATATTATCAAGATTATAATAAAATTAAAAATAATAATATTTCTATGTATAGAGTTGTGAAATTTATATAAATATAAATCATATTATTAAGAACTAGTATAGGTCTATCTTAACTCTAGATATACAAAGCATTTAGAGAAATCACAGCTTTCTAGGTGTAAACATTTTGTCAAAGTTTTGTGAGGCTTGCTAAAATAACATGTAAAGCATCTCTAGCATGTCAGTATAGGTTTCCGTCAGGGATTTTGTATGAGAAGTTGGTTGGAACAGAGCATTTTCCACATGGTTGAAATATGACATCTCCAACCAATAACATAACACCGACTTCAACTGAAGGTATACATGCATTTATCGAAACATGCCACCACACAAGAAACCAAAACTATCTATTTAAGGGAGCAACAAACACTAGCATTGAATCATCCCTCGCCCGTGACAAGAAACCGACCATCTATGTGAACTAATGAATTGGATAAGAAACAATTACATATATTGTCACTATATGAAAACAATTGCATTCAATCATAGATCATAGTAATCCAATGTCTATTGCAATGAAAATTGTAAATCCCATTTCAAGGACATTTTTCGGGGCTAAATTTTGTAAATGGGCTAACTTTCCATGTTTTTTCCAAAAAATAAAATATTCTCTAATTCCCATTTTTCCTTAAAATAATTCACCCAAATTTTATACAATACAAATATTTTACTTTAGAAATTGCCAAAATTGTATGGAGACTATTTAAAACCACTAGAAATTTGGATAATTTTCAAAAATATCGCTAAACATTTTATAGTTTGCATATTATGGACTAATAAGATTCACTAAAGTTTCACACTTTAAATCAATTCTCATCTTTAAAATTTTCTTTGCCTAATTCAATGGTTTCTATTGCTCTATTTTTGAAACAAGCTAATACCCTACTCATATAAATATGCAAAGACACCCTCATCCTTATAAGGGACGAGACTTTTTTTTGTATTTTTAAAATAAAATACATTGCTATTTTGCATTATTATATTTTTGTTTCATTTATATATAAAAACTTGTTCCTATGCATGTTTGTTGTTTAAACCAACTTGGTGACTCTTTGGATAGTGCATAGGCCAATTCTTGAGGGGCTCACTTGAGGTAAGGAGTTAGACCTATTGTTTGTACTTCATTTTTATATTTTATAGATGCGTGCAATTCCTTTTTACGTTGTGGTTCACAGACATTGGGTGGTCGTTACATCCACAGGAAAATCTGGGCAGATCAACCTTGGAGGGAATCAAACACTGGGTGGCCGTTACATCCACGAGAAAATCTGGGCATATCAACCTTGGAGGGAATCTTTTAAATCCCGTCAGCCAGACTATCAGGGACTAAACCCAAGGGTGTCAAGGAGAATTGACCCTGTGACCTCCTGATCGGTGATGACTTAACAACAGGGACTCGACCAATTGAGCTAACCCTTGAGGTTATAGATGCATTCATTATATGAGGTTGAGGGATATCTTTTAGGATCCTTATCCCTATATAGAGATATATTAACAGTACTATATCTAAGGATATCCTAGGGATCCTTTACTAGGACACTTAAGTATTTTTTCTCTACTTGGATTTATATGGATGAGATGTATGGTTTTTGGAATCATTTTGATAGTTTGTGTGATTTTTCTATTGAAAATTGTGTACACTTAATTTGACTTTAGATTTAGGAATATTTAGAAAATTTAATAGATATAAGCTAAGTAAATTATTTAAATATATTTATATCAATCAATTTATTTTAAAATATATAATGCTAAAATAAATAAAATGATAAAATTTCAATATTTCATCAAAAAATATACTTCTAACACAAATTATACTTCTAA
Organism: Pinus tabuliformis; assembly: GCA_031772625.1. NCBI lineage: Eukaryota > Viridiplantae > Streptophyta > Pinopsida > Pinales > Pinaceae > Pinus > Pinus tabuliformis. Next base: position 339,660,739 of record CM062820.1, read on the forward strand.
AACACATTTAATATGTTAAAAAGTTAAGAATATATGTATATACATTACAACAAATCTTTGTGATTAGCTCGGTTTTTTGCTTCAACTAACTATTTTAGTGTACTTTTCTCCACCTTTTTGAAAAAAATAGGCGTTATTTATCAGGATGGTACTAATTTGACAATTTTTTCGCTAATCACAAACAGTCGACGAAAAATAGCGCCAACTATTACACCCAAGTTAACCTCTTCCTTAGCTCCTAATGTAGCTTCATGTATAGCTTCTTGTTTAACGTCATATTTTGCTCCTCGTTATGGCATTGTTTTTAGCATCTATTTTCGCTTCCTTTTTAGCTTCCTCTGTAACATCCTATTTTACTCCTCATTATGGCATTGGATGTGTTTTTTTTTGTCGGAAATGCCGCGAAGGGATTTTGTAATTAATTTGGGGGAGGAGTGTATGGTATGTATTGTACAATACACTATGATTGTAGCTAAATTCAGTAATTACCATCTACCAAATGCATAATACACTTATCCTAAATTAGTAATTACCAACTACCATCATTACTTATGATGTTATTTCGCAATCATTTGTGGTGTCATACCTTTCTGTTGACTAGCTTGTGTGTTGTATAGTGTACTAGCCTCTGCTAGGAAGGAAGGGCCCTCTTTCTTAGTATGGATCACTAGTTAGGAAGGTACTATAGTTTTTTTATTTATTTCCTCAGTTATAATTCATGTGTGACTGCACTTATTTTCTGAATAAGAGTGACAATGTGATAGAGTGGTTTCATTTTGCAACGTGTGTTTATTTCTTGAGAGTGTGAACAAATTTTGAGAGTGTAATAGCCAAAGTGTTGAGTTGGTGAGAATGTGATTACAATGATTGAATTTAACATTCATTAGCAATTGTCATCATTTGCCCTTGCATATTTTTTGTGTAATAGCGTTGCAATAACAAAACCTATAGAATTGAAAACTATGTGAAGAGTTGGAACTATTGCTTTGAATTAAAAGGAAAATTGTTCTACTCAACACGAACCTGAAGCAAAACCTATACACAACTTTGACATAATGCAAGTAAAACATATATGAAACTTGAAGCAAAATTATTTAAAGGTCAAAGTAAACATATAATAATTCAAAAGTGTGTAAAATAATTGAATAAACAGTCTACAATTTGAATCAATCAGATTGGGCAATAAATGAATGAAGCAAAATTATTTAAAGATCAAAGTAAACATATAATAATTCAAAAGTGTGTAAAATAATTAATTAAACAGTGCACAATTTGAATCAATCAGACTGAACAATAAATGAAGTGGAGATGTGCACTTTATTGAGGTAAAAAACCTTTAACATACTTCACAAAAATACAAGCTTAACATTCATTTCAATTTCAATACCAAATTTAATGATTCAACTTGGAAAATATAGTTTTACTCATAAACAATATTAATACAATTAAATATTTTATTCCAGAATTAAAATAATAAAAATTACAAAAGGTCAAATTCATTTGTACAATTAAATGTTTAATTTTGAAAAAAAAAGTCTAACTTTTAAAATTGCTGGTTGTTTAACTCTAAATGTTTAGATTAAAAATAATTGTTTATCGAACTAGAAGCTTTTAGGTTACTTGAAAAAAATGATTGTTGGTCACATTGGAAGCTTTTAGGTTAATAAAACTAGATATCAAACCAATATTTTGAAATAAAACTTATTCACCAAATTTAATGATTCAACCTGGAAAATATAGTTTTACTCATAAACAATATTAATACAATTAAATATTTTATTCCAGAATTAAAATAATAAAAATTACAAAAAGTCAAATTCATTTGTACAATTAAATGTTTAATTTTGAAAAAAAAAGTCTAACTTTTAAAATTGCTGGTTGTTTAACTCTAAATGTTTAGATTAAAAATAATTGTTTATCGAACTAGAAGCTTTTAGGTTACTTGAAAAAAATGATTGTTGGTCACATTAGAAGCTTTTAGGTTAATAAAACTAGATATCAAACCAATATTTTGAAATAAAACTTATTCTAAAATGATTTAGCAGGGAAACATCTATGGCTTAGTTTGACGAGTAAAATAATTATAGAAAATCTCTGGGAAAACTACTCTAAATGTTTAGATTAAAAATAATTGTTTATCGAACTAGAAGCTTTTAGGTTACTTGAAAAAAATGATTGTTGGTCACATTAGAAGCTTTTAGGTTAATAAAACTAGATATCAAACCAATATTTTGAAATAAAACTTATTCTAAAATGATTTAGCAGGGAAACATCTATGGCTTAGTTTGACGAGTAAAATAATTATAGAAAATCTCTGGGAAAACTATTCCTCAGATTAGATTATTGGCGAAAGAGGGAGAAAGCACTATAGTGAAACATTTTAGATAATTTTAATATAAAAAATTATTTAATTATTTAATATTAAAATAGTTTATATAAAAAGATTAATGGAAAAAATTATACTTAATCATTTCTATTTTAATTATAAATTTTTAGAAATATAAAATAGAAATATTTTAAACTTTTAATGCAATTAAATAAAATTAATGGTTTAACCTCAATTCTGTCAACTGAATTTTAAAATAATGATACATTTGCAATTGAATTCAAAAGAAATGACAACGCTTCCACCCCACCGATTGACCACTATTAATAATTCAAACAAGTTATTACCCAAGTTCTCTGACTGTTTCTCTCCTTACTCAAAGATCACCATAGAAATTACATATAAGATGAAACGAACTTCCACCAATAAACAATTCATAGAATTCATTAACTTAATTTTCATATACTCCAACCGAAGTGCCATTTAGATAGTTTTGAATAGTGCAACAGAATTTCAAGCTAGATAAAAATGAAGGCTACATCAAGCTATAAAACATTTGTTAATATGCCTATCCTATACTCTTATAAATGACCAGAAATATGCCTAACCCGTACTCTTATATACTTGGAGACTACCCGTATACTTGGAGTATGGAGAAGATGGTTTGCAACAAGGTGAGAAACAGTACAAGAATTGCTATCGCTAACATACCTACAACTTTCCAGGTCGGTGATAAATGCTCCTCCACAAACTGGTCAATCAACACCCGCAACTTATTGCTGTAGTCATCCATCACATCATCTTGCAGTTTCTCCAAGACACCTTTAGGGCACAGAGTGATTCCCCTGCACAGACAATTGAAGAGCCTTGCGACCTCTGCGTCACTCCCAAGGTAGTTTTTAAGGATTCCGCTATTTCTGAGCAGAGCAACGTCTTCTTCCGTGTGGATCAAGTTGTTCATTAAACTCAAGTAGCAGGTAACGTAATTGATTCCAGAGGCCTGGCATACCTCAAGAGCAATTAAGTTACGGAACAGTACCTCTGTGTGGTCTGTGACATTGATTGGAGGAAGAAAGATTGTAGCCTTCTTCCGATCAAAATAAATTTGCTTGATGCCTCCATTGCATCGCTGAAATTTGATACAAACATTACTTAATTCTACTGCACAAGGGATGCATCTGTCGTCCTTCCCTGATTTTTCCTTGCCGTTGCTGTCGATCGGAATTGCACGCTCATTATCATCATCGGAAGGTGGAGACACAATGAGGCTGTGCAGCAATCCCAGAAAATGATGAGCTTTTCCATCTGGTAGCCGCCGGGACCATCTTTCCATATCTTTCCGATCATAATCAAAAGGGTAGAACCTCGTCCCTGGAACTCTTACCACCACATCCAAAAGAAATTCCTCCACATTATTGACCGAATTGAACTCCAATTCGAGTAGATTTCGGAGAACTGTGAAGGGGACTTGATTTTCCAGCATCAAAATGTCATTCAGTATATCGAATCCGGTAAAATCAATCCTATTTCTATCAAAAATAGGTTCATACTTATCACTACCTTCCCAGATTAAGTCGTCTCCTCCCAGAGTCCTCAATATTTCGAGAAGGAAGCAACCGTCCAAAGTAAGCATCACAGCCAGGCACTCTGGCTTGCACTCAATTTTTTCTTCGTAGCTGTTCTTGATATTTCCCACGTCCTGGAAGATCTTCTCGATTGCACGAAAGGAGAAGTCCAAATTATCTGGATCAGTGGCGCCCCTCATATTATTGAACCTCGTCATCATTCTACGCAGGGCTCTCTTTTTGTGATCGTCCATTCCAGAAAGATTTGCTCTGTTGGAATGATAGGGACCCAGCGAAACAGCTTGAGGGACATATGCTTTGATATTCAACTCTTTGAGGAAGTTAGGAACTGTAAATATGCATACAACGGACTGCAATTTGGGATCAGCATAGGATTCCTGTGGAATATGAAGAGCCAGTGCTCTGTTCCTTATCCATTTTGTTATTTCTATACCGCCAGATATTTCTCCCGGTTGATCAGTCACGGCTCCGAGGGCCGTTTCTCTATTGTCACGTAATTCTCGCAATTGACCAGTCACGGCTCCAAGGGGAGTTCTCGATCGGGATTTAGATGCTCTCCACTGATATTTAAACGATCTCAATCGAAATTCAGATGATGGTATTTTGCCCATCTTCCCCCTTTGAAGAGCCGAATGACCTCCGCAAAGCTAAATGTTTCAGAGTTAGAGCACGCCACACAGACATGAACTATTTTTCTTTTCACACATTCTGTAGCTATAAAAGCCAGAATGTTCAAGTCAATCCCATCTCTAACTTCAATCACGAATTAATAAACGCAATTACCTGATCGAATCTTCACGAAAACCTTTCATATCACCACTCGTTTTACTCACGATTTTATAACAACCGGCCGCAGTCTACAAAGGAGGCGTAGACAAACAAGCCACTTTTTGGGTTTCCATCGGATCAGAATTCATGGAAAAACCAAGTCCACAAAAAATAATTGAAATAAACAAGTCCACAAGAAACAAGAAAAAAAAAGTAAAGAGTAAAGTCGAAATCATCGACGACGGGTCGATTTATGTATCATGCCAGGATCTGGTCAGAGGTGGAAAATGAACAAATCTAACCGAAGAGTAAAGAAAGTAGTTTTTAGTTTGATTTTTTTGTGAGTTTTTAATTAGAATTTAGCCAAAAAAAAATTTGTCGTTAAATTTTGCTTTGTATTATTTAAATTGGTTTTTTAATTATATATATAAATTTAGTATTCTCAAAAACTTTTAGCCTAATAAATCTCGAAGACACTTAAACTATAAAAAATTCACTTATTAAATTTGGTATTTCAATAAATCCCTCCCAAATTTTAAACAAATTAAATCAAAAAATAAACAAAAAAATCCAAAAAATTACATTTAAAAACTCTTCATTAAAATAAATAAACAATTTAAAACTATTTTCAAAATATCCACATATGATTATCAAGACGATACAAAAAAAAACATAACTTTCCACTTGCCTATAATGAAATCAAAGAAGGGAAACAGGCTTTAGTTGAATCAAAAGCCCCTAAAGGGATGGACGTGCACATAAAAGTGAAAGAAATTGAAATATCAGCCAAAGATGCCTTAAAGATGAGAAGAATAATTGATTTTGTTTGGTTATATAAACCTTTGTTTTTGACCTTTAATTAAATAATATATATATATATATATATATATATATATATATATTTTGCAATTACAAGATAGGATATTTAATTGTTTTTAAATGTTATTTTTTGGTTGGTTGGTTTGTTTGTTTTTGAGTAAATTTGTCTAGAATTTCACAGGATTTAATGAAATCATAATTTTGACGAGTGAACTCTGCACTCAAAGTGTCGAGGGCTTTTTCAGGCTAGTGTTGGTGAATCCATATATGCAATAAAAAAACTAGTTTAAACAACACAAATCAAGATGTGACCACAAATGTTTTAGTTGGTTAGAAATCTGCCAAAAACTTAAAAAAATATCACTTAAAAGCAAAGCCTATTGGTATTCCACTCTTATTAAAGGGTAACAAGAGTGGAAATTAGAGTGTAGTTAATTATTTTATTTTTATTTTTAATTTTTGATAGTTAATTGGGTCGAGAGGGACCCTATAGCTCATAGGGGAGTTGTTGTCGTACCTATGTTTGCTTATGTTGCATTTCTATCTGCTTCCGCGACTCACTTGCTATATTTGGTAAGTTTGATTCTGCAATTTCAGCGCATTTGAAGGAATTTTAAATATCATTGTGCAAAGTGTGAAGGTGGCTTCACACTCTGCACAATGAAAGCCACCTCTGAAACTAAATAATAATATAAAGTCATAATAATAGAAATATAAACTAGTAGTGTTGCCAAAATATCAGAAACAATATAAAGAAAACAATGATCAATATGTTTAGCTTAAATCCTGATGAAACGATGTGCCATGTCTCTTTGTTTTGCATGCAAATCATTTAACTATAGAATTTTTTTTTTTGGCTTCATTCTCTCCAAGAGGACTTTCCCTAATAGGGCTTTGATAAGCCAGTATAATTCAGTAGTGTAGAAATATTTATTTTGTCTTCCTCTAGGATAGCTATCGTCCAACACCAATCAGTGACAAAAGCCAATATCTTTGCATTCGTAAACTCATCTCTGCCTAAAATGACGTCATTCACTATTTGTTGGATTTCCTCTTATATATTTGCAAGGGTAGGAGGTGGAAGAGTATGGCACCAAAGTGGGCTTGATTGCAATCACAACAACTCCCTTCCTCGCGGATGGTTGCACCACACTTATTGTGTGCATGATGGCATGGCATGGTGCAACAATAGGTTGATCTATTCCTAAGAGAAGGGTGGTTAGATAACACACAAAAGGCATGAATGAAAGAACAAAGGCCCCTTACCATGCTTCCCAATTGATCCAGGTTCTAATTATTTCTAGTCACTAGAGTGGCATAATTGTTTAGCTAAGATGATGGGGTGAGGCTTGTCTAGGGAGAAGATATATGAAAATCAACCTGTGAGTGCCCTTGATTGGCAAGGCAATCCACTACCTTTTTTCCAACTTGGTGAACATGGGAAGGGATCATAATAGGAAGCAGGGGGAGGAGGAGGCAAATTCTTTCTATGTAGTTTTCCAACCTCCAATTTGAAGTGAATATTTTAGTAGAGGCCCCAGTGAATAATTTTTTAAGGATTGCAATGACTGGTCTAGAGTCTCCTTCCACCATGAGTTTGTAGATGCCTTGTTGAATGGAAAACTACAAAAAAATTTCCAACGCAAAGAATTATGTTACATTATTGGTGTTGTAGCTTATTGGCCCTACAAACACAAAAAGAGCTTGACCTGTGTCATCTCGGAAGAGACCTTTATATCAACCTATACATGGGTCTCTTTTGGAGGCTACATCGAAATTAAGCTTAAAAAGACCTAGATATGGGGGAGACTACAAACAGGGAGACAAAAGAGAGGGGGAGGAGAATTGGGGGGGTATGAGAGAGGAAGAAGATCACAAGTTGAGCTTGGCAAGAATGGGCATATATGAAGGAGAGGAGGACCAGTCATACAAGGACCACGAAGAAAGTATGATAGTTTCATTGATTTGAAGCAAAATTATGGACCAAACATAATTCACCGAGGAGGAGGCATTTTGAAAATTCAAAGATTTTTCTCCTTCCAAGTGTGCCAAAGAAGGAATATGGGGAGAAGCAACTAAGCTTGATGAACAATGGGATTAAGAAAGGAAAAATCTTGCCAATATTTGATTGCTTTTAAGACGTCTGAGAAGTGTCAATTAGATTGACCAAATAGTTGTCCTACCTTTTTCCAAAGAGCTTCCACAGAGTGGCATGAATTGAATAAGTGCTCCATTGTTTCCTTGTTTAAGTGGCATAGATAACATAGAGATGGTCCCTCAAATCCCTTGCAAATGATTTAGTCCCAAGTAAGGGCTTAGTTCCTTTACAACAACTAGATGAAATGGGATATCTTGGACCAAAGACTCTCTATATTTTTTCCATGTTGATTGGGAGGGAAAATGATGATGGTTGGAAACCAAATATTGGGCCGCCTTAACTGTAAATTCCCCAATTGGTTTATATCCTCATCTGATCAAGTCCCTCCCTTCCATGACTAGAATTTTTTTCTTTTGGAGTTCTTCTTTATTAATATTATACCAATATATTGGAGAAATATTGGGGTCCCAATTCCTCATGGTTTTCCAAATCCTCAAAGGCAAGTCTACTTGCTATGGATATCACAAGTCAGCAACCATGTTGAGGTTTTTGGATTTGACGATGGTTATTATCTCCTAATATCTCTCCCCTCCTACCAACTTAGGGAGTTTGTGCATGAGTCTTCATAGAAGAAAGTTGATTTGGAAACCCTTGTCTCCCAAAATCAATGTTATTGTATAATAAATATGTTGTTGTTAGTGAAATTATAGATGGAGGATCTTGCGATATTTCTTTTTATCCCTCGAGAGTCGAGACTTAATAACCACCCGCTGCAGTCTACAAAGGAAACATACACAAACAAGCCACTTTTTGGGTTTCTTTCGAAATGAAACATCACCGGACAGAATTCATGGAAAAACCAAGCTCGCAAGAAATAATTAAAAAAAACAAGTCCAGAAGAAATAAGAAAAAAAAGTAAAAGAGTAAAGTCAAAAGTTGACGATTGGTTGATTTTGAATTATAACTATGACATTTAAAAGAGTAAAGAATTGAGTATTCTGTAATTTTTTGGAGTTTTTGGTGGTTTTTTCGTTAAAATTCAATAAAAAAAAAGTGTGGCCAAATCTTGATTTGTGTTATTTAAACTGGTTTTTTTATTGCATATAGGTATTCAACATTTTAAAAACTCTTAAGGCACTTAGATTGTGAAGAGTTCACTGGTCAAACTTGTAATTTCAATAAATCTCTATCAAATTTTAAACAAATTAAATAATAATAAAAAACTGAAAACTTTCCAAAAATTCACACTTAAAAACTCCTCCATAAAAAACTACTCAGAAATAAACAAACACTTCAAAACTATTTTCAAAGTCTCGACGAATGATTACATTTCAAAAATATTTTCAAAGTATCTATGGATGCAATACGATACAGAAAACATTAATTTCCACTTGCCTATAATGAAGTCAAAGAAGCGAAACATGTGTTAGGTGAACCAAAAGCCCCTAAATGGATGGAACCCGAAATAAAAGTGAAAGAAATTGAAATACCAACCAAATATGCCATACTGACGAGACCAGTAATTGATATTTTTTTTGGTCATATAAATGTTTCTCTTTTACTTTTAATTAAGTATTTAATAGTATCATTTTATTGCAAAAATGTAATTATTATATAATATGATATCTAGTTGTCTTTAAATGTGATTTTTTAAGATTTTTCTGGTTTATTTTATGAGCTAATTTGTCTAGAATTTGATAGGGATTCAATGAAATCACAATTTTGACGAGTGAATTCTGCGCAATCGAAGTGCCCTGGGGTTTTTCAGGGTGTTGTGTAGAATCCGTATATGCAATCAAAAAACAACACAAATCAAGATATGACCATGGCCAGAAATCTGCCAGAAACTTCAAAAAGTGTCACTTAAAGGCAACTCCTATTCATATTCCACATTTTTTTATAAGGTAACAAGAGAATGATAATTAGAGTGTAATAAGTTAATTTTTTTTTGTTTTTTATAATTAATTAGGTATAGAGGTTCTTTATAGCTCATAGGGAAGATGTTGTAATATCTATAGAATGAAACATTAAATCCATTAATAATAACAAGGGGTCAGTGTTTTGCCATTATTTGAGAATGCTCTATTTCCACGATTGTTTCTACAAGTTGCACCTATGTTTGCTTGTGTTGCATTTATATTTGCTTCAGCAACTCAATTGCTATATTCGGTATGTTATGAATATAAATATATATAAAATAATACAAATAATCTAAAACTATAATAATAATAAATAATGATTAATTAGTAACTAGTTAATGAAAATGTATGTCCCTAAGGACATAACCGTTTGTGAAGAGGTACATACATAGAGCATATAAACATACCCTCACCCTCATTGTAATCATGTCATCAATTCTTATATAATATTCAATATACAATTACTTGTTCTACTATGGATGTTTACATCTTCCAAGTGTTTTGAAGATTATTCCATTGCGTATACCAACCTTGTTTGTTAGATTGGTATTAGAGCCACGTTCTCTGATCTCGACAATTGACCATTAAAGTCTTTGTCAACGTAATTGTCGTCATAATCAGGCGTTTTGTTACAAGAATTTGGAGCTTCTCCAATTCATCAATTGGCCTTCGGCCATTACAAAAAATAACAATAAAAATAATAATTAAAAACATAGAAAAAATTAAAAAAAAATGCGAATAAAAAAAAATTAATAAAAAATTACGTGTTAAAATTAATAATAATAATAGGTAAAAAAAACAAAAGGGCACACAAACTTACCAGTCGCCTTGATGCCATTGTCAATGGCCCAACTATAGCCAAAGTTGCTAACGACGAAGTCGTTGGATAGCCGACCCCCACAAAGCTCCCGCCGCTATAAACAACAACACCACAACCCGCACTATTTGTCACCATTGCTGGACTGGGCACACAGCCACTGCTGCTGCCACTTCTCAACCAGGAACAATTCTGCTAGCACCATCGATCTGAAGCTACTGCAACCGCCATTGTAGCCACCGCCACTTTACTCACTCGTTGCAAATTCTTTTGTCGCACGCCGTCCATATCCACCACTGCCACCATTTCCCGGTTAACCTTTGCAGCCGCCAACAACCACCATCTGACCTCATTCCTCTCATCGTCAGTTGTCTGTCACGTTCAATGGTCGTCCTCTGTCGTTGTCAAACCGCTCTCACGCTATGTCATCCTTTGCCCCTAAGAACCACTCTCATGCTACAAGCACGTTTTGTGGTTGCATTTTTATCGTCGATATCCACAACATTTCTCCCAATCAACACACAGTTAAAATATCCGTGTACAATGGTTATTTCACCATGCCATTAAAGATTCGATTAAATATCAAGAGTGGAAAAAATAATAGAACTAAGGAGTCATGACCATCAACTCATAGAGTTAAGTCAACCATAATTGCAGTCCCTTGTCCGAAAGTCAATCATATAATTAATTCTCGAAATTCAATTCTTCAATTTTCCAGTGGAAGAGCAAAGGTTTGTGACTTTTCAATGAAACTTTTGATGAGAAAATTAAAAGAGACAATCTTGTATTATAAAAATATAAGTGAATAAGTCATTTATAAGGATTTATTTGACTCTTAATATAAAGTTATTAAAAAAATAAATATCTGAAATTATATAGAGATTAAAGATTAAGTGAAATAATACGAATTTTGGTGAACGTAGTCAAAGTATTGTTTGACGAAAAATTATTGACAAACAACATGGAGTCCAAATCAAAGCTAAAGGAAGGACGATTTTTCTTATAAGGGTATTTTAATCAAACATCATGAGTTAATTACATTAAGAGGGACTGTTCAAGGGAAAAGAGTTAATATCGTTATTAGTACAAGCAACGATGAAAATTACATAAATATTAATCTTATGAATTGACTGTTAATTTTAATGCCAATGTAGATGAAACAACATATTTTTTAGAAAAAAGATGAAATTAATGATTTACAAATAATAGTAGATCACTATGAGTACATATCGCAATTTCATGTTGTAAAAATGTATCACAGAGAGGTTGACATAGTTCTTGGTCAACCTTCGTTTAGATATTTGGGTGCGTTCATGTTAAACATACGAAAACAAAATGATGTTTTCTTATAAGGGAAAGATGACCACGTTTGGAGACATAACAATGAAGTCAAAATCGATAATGTCATCATCAGAAGAATTTAAGGATATTACGAAATCAATACTTTAAATAAAACAAAACTTAATATTGGAGAAGCAAAAAGAGTTTGAGGAAACCATATCCGACAAAAACAAAGAAAATTTTCTTTTAAAAGACCATATCCAAAAACTATTTGCATAAGTCAAAAAGTGTAAAATTAAGAAGCACATGGTAGAACAAGAAAAAAAAGTTTTAACAAGAAATTCAACGGAAGTCTATGAGAGAAAGAAGAGGAAAATTTACACTTAAAGGACCTTAGCAAAAAATTATTAGAAAAAATCAAGTGTTTAAAAGACTAGAAGCTTGAAAAAAAAAATAAAGCTGACTCGGAAAATAAGGAACTCTTATGTCTCAAAAATCATAATCAAAGTCTACTCATTGAAATTAAGAAACTTAAAAAGGATGACAAATCAATGAACAACAAATTAGAAGAATTTATCACGAAATAAGTGTTGAAGTCTTCAGTCCAAGTTGAAGAAAAAGATATGAACTTTGACTCAATCAATATCACAACTCAAGAAGAAAAGAAACCTATAAAATTTAAAACCAATTCAGATATTACAATTAAAATAATGGAAATTCCAAGTGATGATTCAGTAACCAACTCAACAATGACAATACCTAAAGTAATTTAGATTTTTGTTGTAGATTCAAGCTGCTTATGTAATATGCTAGAATAAAAGACTTGAATCTACTCTACTCATCAATAGAAACAAAAATTGATCGATGAAATCATGAAGCAGAAAAGGAAGAATTCCAATCACACATAACACAATATTTATCTAGGGAAAGCAACAACTAAAAACCCTATTATCTATATATTGCATTAACTAGAAGATCCGAGAAGAAAATACAATGCTTGTTGAGCCCAAACAATCTTTGCATAAGTAAAAGCTATCTCACTGCTTCACAAACCAGCTCAAGCCATTACTTAGCCAAATATTTTGCTCGCTAAGCCCCTACTTCATTGCACAGTTTCCAAGGGAATTAACTGATATTTAATTGGGAAAGTCCTCACTCATAACGACATAATCCATCCATAGGTCTCTATTAATTGCATGCATCACTTATTTAATTTAGATGAATTTACAACTGATACTACACGGTCCTTGAACTCTAATATCAACTAGGTCTTCATCTGAACTGACATGCACGAGATATTTTGAGTGAATTATCAGTGACCTGATTGATCACTACATGTGAATTAAATCCAATTTAATTCACTTGACCACTCACTAGTTCCTCCAACAATTAGAACTAATTTAATTGAATTTAACTGAGTTAAGATGAACTAAATAATTACAACTCAATAAGAACTCAACCTGGCTCCCTAAAATTTAGGGATCACTCTACATGGCTCTAGATAAACTTCCAACTTGAATTTATTGAGCCATCTAAGTCAACTTAACTTAATTAATTGTTACAAGTTTCTAGAAGAATAGAATTACAATTTAATTCCCAATTTAATCCAAGGAAAAATTAAATTAAGATTTTCTTGTTGTTATTTTTAACACTCCCTCTAAAAAAAAAGCGATTATCTTCTACCTCGATCCTGCCTCTGTGAAACTTGAATTTTCATCTTGAAAATGCCTTCGTCAAAATATATGCATCCTACTCCTCTACAGGAAAGTACTCTAGCAACCTGATTCTCCTCTGCACATAATATCGAAGATGGTGATATCAGATGTTAATATGTTTGGACCAATCATGAAATAATAGATTTTCATAGATTTTGATACAACTCTGATTGTCATAGTAAATCACAGTTGGATCCATTTGCTAACCAAACAAACCAACAAGAATATTCCTCATCAAGATAGCCTCACAAGTTGCTTGACTAGTAGCCACGTACTCTACCTGTGCTGAGCTGAGTGAAATTGATCTCTGCTTCTCTGCTTCCTGTTGTACTGAAGATTCCCCTTGATGTGATTTTCTTGTCGGATGGACTCCCTACCCAATCTGCATTTGTGAAGCCTTGAGGCTTCACTCCCTCTGCATGTTTGTACCAAAGACCAAAATGAGTGGTGCCTTTGAGGTATCTCAACACATGTTTAGCTACCTTCCATTACAGTTTGGTTGGCTTAACAATGGCTTGAGTAAGTTGGTTCACTGCGTAACATGTTCGGTCGTGTGTTCACCAAATACATAAGTGAACCCACAAGATGCCTATAAATAATAGCCTCCACTACATCACCTGAAGTAGCATCCTCCTTCCTCTAATTACCAGCTAGAGGAGTCTCCATGGGTTTACTATTCTCCATGTGGAACTTCTTTAGTATCTCGTTGTCATACTTTCCCTAAGAGACAAACAGTTCATCATCTCCTTGCCATACTTCCATACCAAGAAAGTAATGCATGAACCCCAAGTCCTTCATCTCAAACTCTCTTGCAAGATCCTCTGTGCAATACTTGATCAACTTCTCATCACCTGTCAAAATCAAATCATCGACATATAAAACAATAATCAACAATTTACCTTCAACCACAATATGGTAAAGGTTCGCATCCGCTTCATTTTTGGTGAAGCCCAACCCAATGAAATAACTGTCAATCCAGGTGTACCAAGCATAGGGTGCTTGTTTTAGTCCATACAACACTCGCCTGTGTCTGCACACATGCGACTTTATGTTGAAGGTCTCAAATCCTTCAAGATGCTCAATATACACCTCTTCCTCAATCATATTGTTGAGGAAAGTTGTCATTTAATCCATATGATCTATCTTCTGTCCCATCTGCACTAACGGTGCTAGCATATATATGATTGATGAGTGCCTTGCTACAGGAGAAAAAGTCTCATCGTAATCAATTTCCTCCACCTGATAAAATCCTCTAGCCACAAATTTGGTCTTGTGTTTCTCCATACTCCCATCTATTATTTGTTTTACCTTATAAATCTATCTGGAACTCACCACTTACTTGTATGTTGGTCTTGGGACCACTTCCCAAACATTGTTTCTAAAAATGGAGTCACACTCAACCATGGCATCAACCTAAACTAGTTGCTACACTTATTCCTTGAATGAGGATGGCTCAATCTCTACACTATCGCTCATTAGAGCCATGTAACTAGTGTACCTCTCTGGTGACCTCCTCTGCCTGCACTGTGATGTGGGTGCTCCCACATTCTCTCTGGCATCATGCAATAACCTATCAGCCTCTCTAGTGCACTTTATCCCATCTCTGGAAGTCTCTGCATGTGTGTGTGTTTCCACTCCTTTCTCCTCTACATGTGGCTGCTCCACATCATCCATAGGTTCCTCCTTTGGCGCTAAAATCTCCTCAACCGCATGTAGTTGAAGCTCCCTCTCAAGGGAATATATCATGGTCTTCTCTTCATCGAACTTCACATCTCTGCGAACCATTGTCATCCTGTTGGTTGGAAGGTACACCTAATAGTTGTGAGGTGTATCAGTGTACCCCACAAATATGCCCAACTCGGCTGTTGGTTCTAGTTTATTTTGTGCATCTTTGGTAACATGGTAGTAGAATGATGAACCAAAGATCTTGAAGTATACCACATCTGGTTTCTTCCCTAAAAAAGCCTCTTCTGGTGTACTCATCCCAAGAATTCGACGAGGGATTCTATTTTGAAAATAAACAGTTGTGTTACATGATTCAACCCACAAGTGTAGTAGTAGGCCTTGATCATGTAACATTGTCCATGTTGCTCCCACAATAATTTTGTTCTTCCTTTTAGCCACCCTATTCTTCTGTGGGAAATGAGGTGCTATCAACTTCCGTTTAATGCCTTCTAATAAACAGAAGTTGTTGAATTCATTCGACACATATTCTCCACCATTATCGCTTATGAGAGCTTTAACTTTCCTACTAGTATATTTCTCGACAAGTGCTCTAAATTCAAAAAACTTACCGAACATCTGATCTTTCTTCTACATGAAGAAAATCCAACACTTACAAGAAAAATCACCAACAAATATTACATAATATTTGTGCTTGGCCATCGATGTTGTCGAGAATGGTCCACACACATCTGAGTGAACTCTATCAAGGATCGCTTATGCTTGATTGTCTTTTTCATGAAAGGAAAGTTTGGTGTACTTCTCCAATGTACACCCTTTGCATGTGTCTCTCTGCTCTAGTGTACCTTTGGGAAGTCCTGTAGAAATTTTCTACATGATATTCAAATATACGTGGTGCAAGTGACCAAATCTTTTATGCCACAACTCACAGATGTCTCAGATCTGCACCTTTTCTACTTTAGTGCTCAATATAGCGTAGTATTCTACCTCAAATTTGTAGAATTTCATTACTCAAACCCTGATCCGCTTCAATTTTCCTGTGGCTATGTGACGAAGGAAAGATTTTCCCTTACTAAATATCACATCATAGCCTCTATCCTCTAATATGGCAATAGAAACCAAGTTCTTCTTCAAACCCGAAACATACATGACATCTCTCAATGTGAGGGGGGAAACCAGACTCCCTCTAGAAGGTAACATTATTGATGTCAGTTGCGCTATACCTCTCATCATCACCCATATCGATATGCTTATGCAGATCCTTCTCCCCCAAGTTACTGAAGCGCTTTTTGTTGCAAGCCATATGGAATGAAACTCCATTGTCCATGTACCACACACTACCCATCATCAATGACACCATGCAAATGATGAGGGTAAAATCTAGTTCGAATTATGAAACAAGAGCTTCACCTACTCCTCCTCCTGAGGGCTTCTTATTAGCCTTCTTGCGCAGACACTTTGTGGCATAATGTCCCATCTCACGATAGTGAAAACACTTGATTTTCGACATGTCCTTCTTATTGCCACCCTGACTGAAATCTTATTTGGAATGGGATGACTTCCCCTGCCCATCTAAGGCACATTTTTCCTCATCATCATGCTTTGATGAAGATTAGTCTCTGGGGTTCTGCCAAATCTCTTCCTGTACCAAGTCGGACCACAATGGATCCCACCATGGTAACTTCTCCTTGCCATTCACTGAGTCCTATTAGCTATGCTAGTTCTTGGGAAGTCCTAAGCTCATCAGATCGTCTTCTGCAACAGTAACCCCCACACATCAAATCTCATCCTGACATTGGGTGAACTTGGTCAAGTACTTCGGAATTGAGTTGCCCTTCTCCATCTTGATCTTTCTAAGCTTGTCCTTCAATGCCAGCTTCCTGTGGTCACTGCTATTTTGAAACAGGTTCATCAATGCCTTCCACATTGCAAATGGAGTTTCCTTACCATGGAGATTCGAGACAATATGATCTCGAACTCCTTCTAGGATAATCCTTTTTGCCTTTTCCACACACTTTCTCATTCAGTGAGATATTTAGCATCAGATGTTGGAGGCTTCAGGATATCATGATCTATGAATTCCTTTAGCCTGTTGTCTTCTAACACTGCCTCCATCCTATCCTTCCAAGCTATGTAATTTGAGTTGCCCTCCAGGGCATACTCAAGTCTCAAACCGTAGAACAACTTCCTGCTGAATCTGAAGTATGAAATTCCAAATTCCATTTCACCTGCACAAAAAACTCATATTCTCCTCTTCTATAGTGACTTCATCTCTGATACCATGTAGATTTTTATTGAGATTCAAACTAGTTATATAATATGCTAGAAAAAAATACTTGAATCTACTCTACTCATCAGTGGAAAAAAATATTGATTGATGCAATCACGAAGCAGAAAAGAAACTATTTCAATCGCATATAACACAATATTTATCTAGGGAGCGCAACAGCTAAAAACCCCATTTTATGTATATTGCATTAACTAGAAGATCTGAGAAGAAAATACAATTCTTTTTTAACCCAAACAATCTCTACATACGTACAAACTATCTCATTGTTTCACAAACCGTCTCAAGCCAATACTTAGCCAAATATGTTGCTAACCAAGCCCCTATTTCATTGCGGAGTTTCCAAGGGAATTAGCCCATATGTAATTGAGAAATTCCTCACTCAAATTTGTGCATTCCATCCATAGGCCTTCTATTGATTGCATGCATCACTTGTTTAATTTAGATGAATTTACAACTGATACTACACTGTCCCTGAACTATAATCTCGACTAGATCTTCATCTGAACTAATATGCATGAGTTATTTTGAGTGAATTATCGGTTATCTGATTGATCACTGTCATGTGAATTAAATCCAATTTAATTCACTTGACCACTTACTAGTTCCACCAACGGTTAGAACTAGTTTAACTGAATTTAACTCGGTTAGAACTAGTTTAACTGAATTTAACTCAGTTAAACTAAATTAAATAATTACAACTCAATAAAAACTCAACTCAGGCCCCTAAAATTTAGGGAGCACTCTACATGACTCTAGCTGACTTGCAACTCGAATTTACTGAGCCAACTAAGTCAACTTAATATAGTTAACTGTTACAAGTTGCTATGAGAATAGAATTACAATTTAATTCCCAATTTAATCCAAGGACAAATTAGATTAAGATTTTCTTCTTGTTATTTTTAACAAGTAAATCAGAAAATCACCACAAACAGATTAGGGAAAGATCAAATTGCAAGAGTTCCTTATCGACATCTAAATCAAAAGAGTAGACAACTAAGTCAATCTACAGATTTGAACCATTCAGAATGGAAGCAAGAGGTTTATGTTCCAAGGAATACTACAGTTTGTAGGATCCAGTCTTATGATAAAATTCATTACAAAATTCTAGTGATCAGAACATTCCACATATAGTTAATCTAGGATGGTCTGATCCATTCTCAGTCTATTCTTTTTTTTTATCACTCAGAGCATCATATTGACTTGTATCAACGAAGATGAAAGTTCAGAGACAAAAACACATTTGAAACAGGAAAATAGATCAAGTCCTTTAATCAGTAAGCTTTGAGGACAAATCTTTTTGAAGAGGAAGGAAATGCTATGAATAAAAATATATATAAAATAATACAAATAATGTAAATGATAATAATAATAATAAATAATGATTAATTAGTAAGTAGTTAATGAAAAGTTATGTCCCTATGGACATAACCGTTGGTGAAGAGGTACCTACCTAGGGTATATAAGCAGGCCCTCACCCTCATTGTAATAATCTCATTAATTCTTATGTAATATTCAATATACAATTACTTGTCCTACTATGGATGTTTATGTCTTCCAAGTATTTTGAAAATTACCGCTTTGTGTATACGAACCTTGTTCGTTATATGGTAAGTTTGATTATGCAATTTCAGCTTGTTTGAAGGAATTTTGAATATCATTGTGCAAAGTGTGAAGGTGGCTTCACACTCTACACAATGAAAGCCACCTTTGAAACTAAAAAATAATAGAAATCCATAGTAATAGTAATAGAAACTAGCATTGTTGTGAAAAGAGCAAGACCAATATAAAGAAAACAATGATCAATATGTTTAGCTTAAATCCCAACAAAACAATGCACCCGATCTATGTGTTTTGCATGCAAATCATTTAACTATCATATATATATATATATATATTGGGAATCAAATCAAAGAATCAACCATGGCATCTCAAAGCTAAACCACCTCACCCTCATCCCATGCCATATTCCAAGCATGAATGTGGGATTCTAACCAAAGAATGAACTAGGGCATCGCGAGGCTAAACCACCTCACTCTCATCAATAGAAACTAGGTTTTACCATAATCCATCCCGGATCAATAATTCAACACAATAAATATGTCAACAGACTTTACCATGATCTCCACTCAATCACTAGGCCAAACAAGAATGGATGCCACCGGATTTCTCCACCTACACTGTGAGGAATTTTCTTGTCTCCTGGTCTCTTAGTCTTTATCGCGATCCAAACCCAGATGAATATGCCCTAAAGCAAGACCCACTCTCCAGGGTTTACCTCATATCCCAAATCTGGGATTACTAAGCCCAACGGAGAACAAACTACCTCTTGGTTTTAGCATATATCTTGCCATTCACCGACAAGGATTTTTATGCCCACGGAGGCAACACAATCATATCTTTATCGCAACCCATAGTCTGGCTTAGGGGTCACTAACCCAGTGAATTTACCATGATCCATAATCTAGTTCGAGGACTACTAGTCCATGTGTTCTATTATTCAGAGATCCATCTCACTCAGCTTTGAATCCTTCCGGCAATCTAAGTCAACCAAAACATGAGAACACTATCACACCATGGCCATCTAGAAATTGTAAAACTAAGCTGAAAACATGGTTACACTTGGCAAAACCCATATTATAACAACAAAAGAATCACATGCAATACCATACATGCCAAATCTAACAAAGAAAATACACATACAAATTAATATATATATTAAAAACACAAATATTATATATATATGTTTATATATATAAATAACACACAAATATCCTCATCCGATATGAGTTGGATTTCAATCCTTTCATTGGCAATATATCCATAGAAGAGAACACCATCGACTTCTTCAATAGAAACAACGAGAAGTGCCTCTGAAATTGTTTAAAGAAGGGAAACGTGGTGGGTTTAAAGAAGGGAAACGGGGTGGGGCAGATTTATAGATATGAGTCTGGCCACTCTCTCAATTGAATGATGGCTTTTGTAGGCAATGACACAGGGCAGATCCCAACCAGCGATGTAGCCATAAGGATCAGTGGTGATGGGGGACTTGAACGCCAATAACGGTTGTTTCTATCCTGATATGACAGAGCTACTATTAAAGCAAAGGGTGACTGGGTTAAATATTTGGTGTGTTTTTGCATTTGCTTTTATGATTTTAAATTTCTGGAGAACATGATTGGGTTTCTATCACTGTAAACGATATCAAGAACCAGAAAAAACTTGGTATTTCAATAATGTAAACCGTACTTCATAAACCTTGAAAAAATAAATAATGTTATATTTATATATATATATATATCAAAAATAAAAAACTCTGGTAACTATCTACTCTAAACTTCTGCGATAATTAAAAAAATACTCTAAAAATTTGGTCTAGTTGGGAAATATCCATGGCCTAGTTCGATATAGGTAAAATAATTCCGGGCAATCTTTCGAAGCACTATTCCTAAATATCCATCACTGGTGGATGAGGGAGAAGCCAATTACCTTAAGATACGCTAATATTTTAGCTATTGAAAAACTATTTCATTAGATTGACATGCCTAAATATTTAGGCAGTTTTTGTATGGAAAAATTAATTGAAAAATGTTGATATGCCTAAATATTTAAGCAGCTCTACAGATATAAAAATATTTTAAAATTTTATTTAAAAAAAATAATTCATTGTAATCCTACTATTCAAAATCACAGCGCTTTCCACCCACATATGGACAACTATTAATAACTCAAAAGTGATCATTACCCAAGTTCCCATCATGTTTCTCTTCTTATTCAAAGGAGAGGAATATAAATTTGATGTAATATAAAACAAACTCCCACCCATAAACAATCAATTCATAGAATTCATTTCCGTAATTATAATATCTAGGGATGGTTATCAAGACGACAAAGAAAACATGACTTTCCACTTCCATATAATGAAGTAAAGATGGGAAACACGTGGTAGGCCTCTATAGGGATGGACATCATTTGATGAGAGCAATAATTGACATTTTTACGTTAATTAAAGTATTTAATATTATTATCATTATCATTTTTATAGCAAAAATAATAAATTTATTTTATTCAATTTGTTTGTTGTATTGTAATTTTGTGTTCAATTATAAAATTATAAATAATTTTTTTGAAAAAAAACTCATAATATATATATCATATTAAATTAAATTTACATAAAATAAATTCATAATATTTCATATTTTATAACATATAATTAATAAATATATGAAAGTTTAACATATATATTTATATTTATATCTATTTTTATTTGACAATATGATAATGATGCATATTCACAATTATTATATTTCAAAATTTTATATTTGAATTTAATTAATAAACATATAAAAATTCAATATTTTCAAATTTTACTTTTTTCAATTAAATTTAAAAAATATATAAAACATATAACTATATGTATTATTAATATCTTAATAAAATAAAAAATAAGAATATCTCTATGTAAAGAGATGTGAAATTTATATAAATATAAATAATATTATTAAGAACTAGTATAGGCTTATCTTAACTCTAGATCTACCAAGCATCTAGAGAAATCAAATCTTTCAAGGTATAAACCTTTGCTCAAGTTTTGCATTCATTAGTGACATTTTCATCTTGAGATATTTAAAAGTAAATTTTCATTTTGAGATAGTTGATCTCTCTCGGCACTTGGTAGATCCAGAATTAAGATGGATCTATGTTGGTTTAGGAGAGTTTATAGAAGTTCTTATGTTGTTATGAATGAATTACAATATATACATGTATATGTGATTTTAATAAGGCTTTCTATGATAACCTGTAAAGCATATCTAGCATGCCAGTCTAGGTTTCTTTTGTCTGCCTAGGTTTCCGTTAGGGATTTTGCATGAGAAGATGGTTGGAACAGAGCATCTTCCACATGGTTGAAATAGGACATCTCCAACCAATAACATAATACCGGCTTCAACTGAACGTATACATGCATTTATCGAAACAATTCACTGCACAAGAAACAAAAACTATCTATTTGAGGGAGCAACAAACACTAGCATTGAATCATTCCTCTCTTGTGACAAAAAACCAAACATCTATGTGAACTAGTGAATTGGATAAGCAACAATTGCATATATTGTCACTATATATGAAAACACTTGCATTCAATCATAGATCATAGTAATCCAACGTCTATTGCAATGAGAATTGCAAATCCCAATCTAATGAAATTTTTAGGGGCTGAATTTTGTAGATGGGCCAATTTTCTATTGTTTTTCCAAAATAGAAAAGATCGGCTAATTTCCATTTTTTTTAAATAATTCACCCAAATTTTCTACAATACAAATATTTTACCTTAGAAATTGTCAAAATTGTATGGAGGCTATATAAAACCATTAGAAATTTGGATAATTTTGCAAAAATATCGCCAAGAATTTTATAGTTTGCATATTAGGGACTAGTAAGATTCACCAAAGTTTCACACTTTAAATCAATTCTCATCTTTAAAATTTTCTTGCCCCAATTCAGTGATTTCTATCGCTCTATTTTTTAAACAAGTTAGTACCCTACTCATATAAATATGTAGAGACACCCTCGTCCTCAAAAGGGACAAGAAATTGTTTTTGTTGTTGTTGTTGTATTTTTAAAGAGACATTTCTATTTTGCAATATTATATTTTTGTTTCATTTATATTAAAAGCTTGTTCCTATGCATGTTTGTTGTTTAAACCAAATTGGTGACTCTCTGGATAGTGCATAGGCCAATTCTTGAGGGGCTCACTTGAGGTAAGGTGTTGGACCTATTGTTTATACTTCATTTTTATATTTTGTAGATGCGTGCATTATATGAGGTTGAGGGATATTTCTTAGGATCCCTATCCCTATATATAGATATATTAATAGTACTATATCTAGGGATATCTTAGGGAAGCCACAAAGATCACTTACTAGGATACTTAAGAAGTATTCCTTCTCTACTTGGATTTGTATTGATCAGGTGTCTCAGTTTTGGAATCATTTTGGTAGTTTATGTGATTTTTCTATTGAATATTTCTTGTACCCTTAATTTGATTGTAGATTTAGGAATATTTTGAAAATTTAATAGATATGAGCTAAGCCAATTATTTAAATTTATTCATATCAATCAATTTATTTTAAAATCTATAATGCTCAAATGAGATAAAATGATAAAATTTCAATATTTGATAAAAAATTATACTTCCAATATAAAAACATGTTTAATATGCTAAATATTTAAGAATATATATAATCACTGCAATAAATCCCTGTGATTAGCTTCCTCTTTAACTCCCTTTTTTTGTTCCATTAACTGTTTAAGTGTACTTTTCTCCACCTTTTTGAAAAAAATTGGTGATATTTATCGGGATGGTGCTAATTTTGGCGATGTTATCACCCCAAGAAACTCTCCTAGGTTGCATATCGGAGATGCTCGAGAACATTACAAACTCAACAAAATGTTGGATAAATTGGTGGATGAATGAAAGAAATGTTGCATTATTCAAGCCAGATAACCACTCCTACTATGCTTAACCCCAGACATGGGTGAACACCCCCAGACTACAAGGCTTTTAACCACCAATTACTCACAATTTAAAGAAAATGTGATGATGGAGAAGACTGACCACACCAACAGATTCATAGGACCCTGTGATGGCCGGATGCAACTAGTTAAAAGGTCTGTAAATCTATTTCCTGATGCACAGACAGGATGACAACTCTCTGGCATTAAAACAACAAAAACCTGTATACAAATTTAATGATACATGCTAAATCCAAACACAGAGGTGGGATGACAGCCCCTCTAATGCCAAATATCAACAACACATGAATAAATGTATAACAAGCTCAACCTAGAACAAAGAAGAAGTGGAAAGTGAGCAATTAACAGAAAAAGAAGCTTGCATTAGCTGAAAATGAAGACCAGACACTGCAGGTATCACAGTAGTTACAGTCTCTAGAAGTTGAAGCTTACAACAAAATAACAGTCATCCATCAACCCCCTTTCATCCTGTTTCTGGGTATATATGGAGGTTGATTATAAAATTGCTCTGCTAAGCTATGCGTGGAGGTGTCTTAATGGACCACCAACCGCATTTACAATTAGATATGGATCTCTGATACAATCTGTTGATTTTAATGGACAAAATCGGCCTTTTTAGATAGTCTGATGTCCTTCTCTGACAGCTGGAGTGAATTATGGATGAAATTCCATGCCTGGTAAATGCCTTCAACTGCTCGAGGCAATCCCTTTTTGTCCTTCGGTCATTTTGTCGATTAATTGTAGTTGCAGAGATATTAACTGTGCAGGTACAAGGTGGCTGATCATTACTGTCCATCGGGAGCTCCAGACAGTCAAAGGAGTTAAAAATCATGGCGGAAGCACGAGTAGAAGGCAAATAAACATTAGTTGTTAGATTAAACAATTGGACGGCGGAGATCATTGGCGGGAGGAATCGGGAGGCAGACAGGTGAAGACAATCATTAGCCATCGGATCGCGGGCGGGCAGATCCGACGGCGATCACGAGCGGAAGATATACGAGGTTTAAACGGCGGGGGAAAGCGGTTTCGGGTGGCAGGCGGTTTCCCCGCACCGCCTATCGGGAGAGGGTGGTTTCCGTATTGACCCGCGCAATCAAATACAATTGCGACGTGTGGTGGAGGAAAACCACCATTCCTGCGGGTTAACGAGTGGGTGGATTGCGCGATGGGGGGAAGCATCAATTGTTGGATCTGCGATGGACGGCGAGATTAAGAGGAAGGAGCGTGAAGTTTAATGCGCGGGCTGGGGCGACGGGGACCATTGGATCGGGATGATCAACGATTGCGATTTCGAAAGCGACAGAGGGTTAAAATGGCGTGGGTCATATGATTGAGTTATATGGGTTCAACACTAAAAGCGCCCGGGGCTAAACTGAAACGAGGGCTCCGATGGAATTCGGGGTTTCGTAGGAACATGGAGGAAAGCAGTGAATGAAGGTTTTCATAGAAGAAACAGAGACAGGGATTATGGGAGTGTAAAAGAAATGAAGGAGGAAGGAAGAAAAGACCGCTGCCAGCATCTTTCTCAGCACAAACCAACCACCAGTCCTGAATTCGACCCTTTAAGCAGTGAAGTTTATAGCAGAGCTAACATTGGATCCTTCTGGGGATGAGATCCTCCCTGTGAGGTCTCAAGAACTGCAGACCAATGCCTTCATAGAAAACAACTTTAAAAACATTTTCCTAGTATCCATTGGGCATGGAGTCAAGCTAAGCCTATACCGAAACCTGAAAAAAAAAACATGATTACAAACACTAAGGCCTGAAAGCCTTAGAACTTCAAAACTGCCCATTCACTGGGCCACCAAAATTTATTGTCCTGCTCTCAGCCCCTTCATCATAGATCAGCAGGACTGGATTGATTTGATCCTCTAACTCAAACAATTTAGAACATCTGAGTGCAAGAGGCAGATACATATCAAACTTCATTTCTCCTCTGTGTGTATTCCTCCTTGGAGACTCTTTATGGGAGCCTGTGTACACCTGCTGAATAACCACTGTTGCTATGTACTTCTCTGTGTCATTTGTAGTCTGCACAGTTAATATGAAAGATGCATCATTGTATTCTTGTGCAGGGGACACAGAGACATTTTTTGCTCCTGAATCTTTGTTTAAACAATCCTCAACCAAGGAGGAGTTCCAAGACTGCACATTCTCTTCCTCTGTCATCTGATAAGCTGCCCTTTTATTCTGTGTGGAGGCCATCTGAGCAGGTATTTGAATATCAAGACTAAGGTGATCAGTCTCAGCCTTGGGCTTTGAATTATGTTCTGCTTCAGCGTTTAAGTGGCAACTTTGAGGGATTTTTACTTGAGCAGACAGAGGGACCAAGGATGATGGGGAGCTTTCTTCTCCCTTCTTGATTACTGGGCTGGGGATGATAACAGGCTGGCAAATTGGCAGATCTACATAATCAATGGAAGTTGCGCTCACTTCGGGCACAGACTCGTGGAGGGAGGTAGGATCTACTACTGGCTGTTTCTACTGATAAGCTTGTTGTTCTGCAGGTACAACAAACTGATAAGCAGTGCCCTTGGATACTGCTTCTTCGTATGCAACTCTAGTTAGGAAAGGGGCACCTTCCAAACCATGGACCTCCTCCTCTTCTTCGTATTTCTCTTCTTCCATGACTACATTTTGACAAAGGGTCTTCACCCTTTGATCTTTGTTTGCATCTCTGTTTCTTTGCAAAATCTGCAACTGCTCCTGTGCTCCTTTATATGGATTTCTAGTTGGAAAAGAAAAGGAACAAGGAGCTCCCGCTTATTCAGAAAACTGCTCAATCTTTAGTTTGGAAACTTCAGAGGTCAAAAACTCTATCATCCTAGCTAATTCATCGATCTCAGGCTCTGAGGATGATGAGGACTCACCTCCCTGTCTTCTACTTTCATGCTCTCCTTCGAGTCTTTCTACAGCTATGATGTTTGCTTCTACTTCAAAGGCTACATCTTGCATATCAACCAAAGAAGCACATCCTCTTTCTCTTAACAGCAGGCAGAACTTAAAATCGAAAGCACTAACATAAGTAAGCATAGTAGAAGCAGGGGTGGGCTTTATTTCATCTGGTATTCTGCTGTACAAATGATTGAATCTGATGTTGAAATCAGACAACAGCTCACTATCTTCTCTCTGCAAGTTCCCAAATTCAGTATGATAATAGAGCAGATCTTTATTATGCCCCCAATGGTTTAAGAACACATCATCTAAGGCCTCAATGTTTGCAATAGACCTAGGGGGTAATTTTCTAAACCATTTTCTAGCTTCCCCATCTAGGCTTTGAACAAAAACCCTCATCCAGACATCCTCTTCATTGATATCCAGATTACCAGCATATCTATAAAAAGATTCAAGGTGCTCTTCTGCTGATAGTCCTTCTGTACCAATAAACTTAGGCATAAGTTCTTGATAATCTCCTATAGGCATGACATTCAAAGGTGTAGGCAAGACTAAGGGTCCATACCTAGCAGCAACTATTCTTTCTATCTTTGTAAGAGCTTGTTGGCTTGCCATGACTGAGGTAAGGTAAAAGGATACTGGTAAACTGAGTAATATGAATCAATAAAAAGGATAATAGAGACAAATGAATATGATGGACAACATGGATGCTTCTTTGAACTGAGGTCTGAGAGGGAAATGAATGGAGAAGGAGTTGAATGAATCTTTGAAGGAAATGCTTCACTAGCAGAGATACATGGGACTTTTTTGGCTTACCTGATCCTGATGCTCCTTCTACAATGTTTTCTTCTGCTTACGATCTTCTCAGGGTTAGGCACTGGTTCAGCTAGTGATTTCTGAAGATTTGTTCGAGCATGCCTCACAGACTGCGCCAGAACTTTAATGTGGAGTCGCCAAAGGATGGCATTCCTCCAATGGAGTCGCCAGATAGATGATTACAACCAAAAACTGTGTTCAAACCTTGTCTATCATCAAAGCTTGAAACTGTGTCGTTCTCCCAGGGAAGCTGAGCTTCAATCTCCTCTCCCTGGCAACGGCGCCAATTAATGTTATCACCCCAAGAAACTCTCCTAGGTTGTATATCGGAGATGCTTGGGAACATTACAAACTCAACAAAATGTTGGATAAATTGCTGGATGAATGAAAGAAATGCTGCATTATTCAAGCCAGATAACCACTCCTACTATGCTTAACCCCAGACATGGGTGAACACCCCCAGACTACAAGGCTTTTAACCACCAATTACTCACAGTTTAAAGAAAATGTGATGATGGAGAAGACTGACCACACCAGCAGATGCACAGGACCCTGTGATGCTGTGATGGCCGGTTGCAACCAGTTAAAAGGTCTGTAAATCTATTTCCTAATGCACAGGCATGATGACAACTCTCTGGCATTAAAACAACAAAAACCTGCATACAAATTCAATGATACATGCTAAATCCAAACACAGAGGTGGGATGACAGCCCCTCTAATGCCAAATATCAACAACACATGAATAAATGTATAACAGGCTCAGCTTAGAACAAAGAAGAAGTGGAGAGTGAGCAATTAACAACAAAAGAAGCTTGCATTAGCTGAAAATGAAGACCAGACGCTGCAGGTATCACAGTAGTTACAGTCTCCAGAAGTTGAAGCTTACAACAAAATAACAGTCATCCATCAACCCCCTTTCATCCTGTTTCTGGGTATATATGGAGGTTGATTACAAAATTGCTCTACTAAGCTATGCGTGGAGGTGTCTTAATGGACCACCAACCGCATTTACAATTAGATATGGATCTCTGATACAATCTGTTGATTTTAATGGACGAAATCAGCCTTTTTAGATAGTCTGATGTCCTTCTCTGGCAGCTGGAGTGAATTATGGATGAAATTCCATGCTTGGTAAATGCCTTCAATTGCTCGTGGCAGTCCCTTTTTTTCCTTCGGCCATTCTGTCGATTAATTGTAGTTGCAGAGATATTAACTGTGTAGGTACAA
This sequence comes from Pinus tabuliformis, assembly GCA_031772625.1. Taxonomy (NCBI): domain Eukaryota; kingdom Viridiplantae; phylum Streptophyta; class Pinopsida; order Pinales; family Pinaceae; genus Pinus; species Pinus tabuliformis. The sequence goes on from CM062820.1 coordinate 339,689,511, forward strand.
GGTGGCTGATCGTTGCTGTCCATCGGGAGCTCCAGATAGTCAAAGGAGTTAAAAATCATGGCAGAAGCATGAGCAGAAGGCGAATAAACATTAGCCATTAGATTAAACAATCGGACAGCGGAGATCATTGGCGGGAGGAATCGGGAGGTAGACAGGCGAAGACAATCATCAGTCGTCAGATCGCGGGCGGGCAGATCCGACGGCGATCAGGAGCGGAAGATATGCGAGGTTTAAACGGTGGGGGAAAGCGGTTTCGGGCAGCAGGCGGTTTCCCCGCACCACCTATCGGGAGAGGGTGGTTTCCGTATTGACCCGCGCGATCAAATACAATTGCAACGCGTGGCGGAGGAAAACCACCATTCCCGCGGGTTAACGAGTGGGCGTATTGGACGATGGGGGGAAGCGCCAATCGTTGGATCTGCGATGTACGACCAGATTAAGAGGAAGGAGCGTGAAGTTTAATGCGCGGGCTGGGGCGATGGGGATCGTTGGATCGGGACGATCAACGGTCGCGATTTCGAAAGCGATAGAGGGTTAAAATGGCACGGGTCATATGATTGAGTTATATGGGTTCAACACTAAAAGCGCTCGGGGCTAAACTGAAACGGGGGCTCCGATGGAATTCGGGGTTTCGTAGGAACATGGAGGAAAGCGGTGAATGAAGGTTTTCATAGAAGAAACAGAGACAGGGATTATGGGAGTGTAAAAGAAATGAAGGAGGAAGGAAGAAAAGATCGCTGCCAGCATCTTTCTCAGCACAAACCAACCACCAGTCCTGAATTCGACCCTTTAAGCAGTGAAGTTTATAGCAGAGCTAACAGGCGATTTTTTTGCCTATCACAAATAGTCGACGCTAAAGTCGGCGAAAAATAGCACCAACTATTACACCCAACTTAACCTCTTCCTTAGCTCTTGATGTAGCTTCATATATAACTTCTTGTGTAACGTCCTATTTTTCTCTTGGTTATGGCATTGTTTTTAGTGTCCATTTTTGTTTCATTTTTAGCTTCCTCTATAACGTCCTATTATACTCCTCATTATGGCATTTAATATGACTTTTTTTGTCGGACATTTCGAGGAGGGATTTTGTAATTAATTTGGGGGGAGGAGTGTATGGTATGTATCATACAATACACTATGGTTGTAGTCAAATTTAGTAATTACCATCTGGTGGACGCACAATACACTTATCCTAAATTAGTAATTACCCACTACCATCGTTACTCATGTTATCATTTCACAATCATTTGTGGTGCCATACCTTTTTGTTGACTAGTTTGTGTGTTGTGTAGTGTACTAGGCCCTGCTAGGAAGGAAGGTCCCTCTTTCTTAGCAAGGATCACTAGTTAGAAAGGTACTATAGTTGTCTGATTTATTTCCTCAATCATAATTCATGTGTGACTGTTGTTATTGTTATTATTAGTTGTATTCATAATTTAATGATTGCATAATTCTAACCTTTGTATTGTGTAACAACATAGGTCTTGGACTGGTCCCTTTGTTAGTGTGAAAGTTATTTAATTCCTATTACAGTTTGATGGTGTGTTCATTTCATTTGAATGTGTGTTTCAACATTTGTTGAGAGAATGGTTTCCAGGAGTGCTCTTCTTTTCTGAATAAGAGTGACAATGTGATAGAGTGGTTTTATTTTGCATTGTGTGTTTATTTCTTGAGAGTGTGAATAAGGTTTGAGAGTGTAATAGCTAGAGTGTTGAGTTGTTGAGAGTGTGATTATAATGATTGAGTTTAACATTCATTAGCACTAGTCATCATTTTCCCTTGCATATATTTTGTGTAATAGCCTTGCAATAACAAAACCTATCTGGATTGACAATTAATGTGAAGAGTTGGAACTATTGCTTTGGTTTAAAAAGAAAATTGTTCTACTCAAGAGGAAGTTGAAGCAAAACCTATACACAACTTTGACATATTGCAAGCTGAAGAAAAACTTGAAATGTTATATGAAATTTGAAGCATAATTATTTGAAGGTCAAAGTAAAGCTATAATAATTCAAAAGTGTGTAAAATAATTAAATAAACAAACTACAATTTGAATCATTTGAATCAATCAAACAGGTAATAAATGAAGCCCATACGTACATTTTAGTGAAGCAAAACAATTTTAACTTCATTTCAAGACCAAATTCAATAATTCAACTTAAAGATTATATTTTTACTCATAAATAACATTAATAACATAAATTTTTTATTCTAAATTTTTTTATTTTATTTTATTATTTATAATTAAATATTTTATTCTATTAAATAAAATAAAATTTTATAATTAAAATAATTAAAAAAAATGTCAAATTCATTTCTACAATTAAATGTTTATTTTAAAAAAATTGACAAAAATTCTAACATCTAAAATGCTGGTTGTTTAACTCTAAACTTTTAGATTAAAAATAATTGTTTATCAAACTAGAAGCTTTTAGGTTACTGAAAAAATGATGGTAAACATTTATAAATGACCAGAAATATGCCTATCCCATACTCTTATAAAAACATTTGGTGGGGAAAGATAAAACAACATCTCCTTAGTGAATGTTAAGTCAATAATCCTTAGTTTATGAGATGAAAAATCCATCTCTAACTTCAGTCACGAATTAATAAACGCATCTTCACGAAAACCTTTCATGTCACCGCTCGTTTTACTCGAGAGTCGAGACTTGATAACCATCCGCCGCAGTCTCCAAAGGCGGTGTAGTCCAACAAGCCACTTTTAGGGTTTCTTTCGAAATGAAAGATCATCCCATCAGAATTCATGGAAAAACCAAGTCCACCCGAAATAATTGAAAAAACCAAGCCCAGCAGAAATAACACAGGAAAAAAATATTATTAAGAACTAGTGTAGGTTTTATTTTAATTCTGGATTTACTAAGTATTTAAGTATTTAGAGAAATCAAATTTTTACTTTTATTTTTTTCAAATTTTGCAATTATTAGTGACATTTTTCTCTTGAGATATTTAAAAATGAGATTTGGATTTTGAGACATTTAATCCTTCTAAATATTTGATAGATCCGAAATTTAGATGGATCTATATTGGTTTAGAAAAAGTTATAGAAGTACTTATGTTATTGGGAATAAATTAGAATATATACATATATATGTGATTTTAATAAGCCTTGCTAAAATAACTTATAAAACGTCTCTAGCATGTCAGTTTAAGTTTCCGTTGGGGCTTTTGTATGAGAAGATGATTGGAACATAGCATTTTCCACATAGTTGAAATAGAACATCTCCAACCAATAATAGAATACTAGCTTCAACTAAAGGTATATGTGTATTTATTGAAACATGCCACCACACAAGAAACTAAAATTATCTATTTGAGGGAGCAACAAATTCTAGCATTGAATCATCCCTCTCCTGTGACAAGAAACCAAACATCTTTATGCACTAGTGAATTGGATAAGCAACAATTGCATTTATTATCGCTATATATGAAAATGCTTGCATTCAACCATAGATCATAGTATTCCAATGCCTTGCAATGAAAATTGTAAATCTTAATTTAAGGAAATTTTTCTAGTCTAAATTTTGTAGATGGGTTAATTTTCCATATTTTTTCCAAAAACGAAAAATTCACTAATTCTCATTTCTCTAAAAATAATTCAGCCAAATTTTCTACAATAAAATATTTTACCTTAAAAATTGCCAAAATTGTATAGATATTATATAAAACCTTAGATAATTTTTCAAACAAATCGTCAAACATTTGTAATTTGCATATTAAAAACTAATAACATTCACCAAAATTTTAGGCTTTCAATCAATTCTTATCCTTAAATTTTACCTACCCAATTCAATTGTTTCTATTGCTCTATTTTTTAAACAAGTTAGTACCCTACTCATATAAATATGTAGAGACACCCTCATCCTCAAAAGGAAGGAGAAATTGATTATTTTTTGTTATATTTTTAAAGTGACATTGTATCTTTTGTAATATTATCTTTTGTTTTCATTTATATACAAAAGCTCGTTCTTGTGCATGTTTGTTGTTTGATTCAACTTGGTGACTCTCTAGATATTGCATAGGCCAATTCTTGAGGGGCTTATTAGTCCCTGCCTGGGACTCTTAGCGATCGATTGTGCGTTGACCGCGTATTAATCTCTTGTTTGACCCAAAAATATCATTGTGCATCACAACTTTAACCAAAGTTTTCATAGTAGAAAATAATATAAAATTTATTATGTAATTTTTGATTGGACAACAAAGTTGGGGGTCTTATTGCGGGCTTCGCAGCTTTCAAGACATTATGTTCGGCGTAAAAATAAGATATCCAAAGTTTTCGGAGATGAAAAGTTTTTGTTATCCAAAGTTTCCTCATATTGCCGAGCTGAACATTTTATCAAAAGCACAACTTAGTTTGTCCTAAGTTTTTGGTACCTGTTCTCCGTGTCCTGCATGCAGTGTCGTGCATCCTGCAAGTGCCAGCTGTTTGCATATGCAGAGGCGTCCACGGTGGTCTACAAATGCCTTGTCCGGAGTCCGGAGTAAGTTCAGAGCAGAGAGTGTCGAGCAGCTAATTCTCCGGAGTAACAGCAACCCAAGGAGCAAGTAGAAATGCAGAAAATTTATCTCTGGCTACAGTCCCATTTACATATGCATCGAATGCAACCGCAGAGCTAGTAATGGAAAGAATTTTATCACAATCTGTAAGTTTCTCTTGATCTTTTGTACTGTTGCTTATGGTCTGTACATTAAGCTTTGTTTTTCTTCAACGTTTGTATAACTCTGGTGCAAGATCCGTCATTGTCCTTGTAATTTAGATTGTTTTTAGTCAAAGAACGAGTATTTGGTAAGAGCATTTATTTACGCTCAGTCAGCGGAAATAGAAACCCCTCTATGTCAAACAAACTAATCAGTTTAATACCAGACTACAAGCCAATACTCTTAGCAAATGCTAGCTTCAAGCAGTAATGTGGATCTAGGCAGGTTGCTTCTGTTTTTCTGTGGCAATCGGATTTGTCTATTCATTAGCACAGCCAGATGTTTCAGATGTTTGCTTGTTTGATGCATAACGAACTGTATAAGCTCCTTCTGATGTAATGTTTTAGTGATTCTCGATATACACAATTTATCAATCGAAAATGTTAAGGTATATATGTAGTGAAACTACCTGGTAAGGTATGCTGTCTGCTGGTGGTCTAATGTTTATTGTTGTGTCAAACGAGGTTCTGATAGAATGCTCCATGTGGTGGTTGCATTACGGAGTGATTGGTATAGATTATAAATATTGGCAGTTGTAGATTGAAATTGCTTTCGATTGAATGAAAATTATTAGAACTACGACCTTTTTGGTTTCCACCCACTAATCCTGTTACTTAGCTGTGGAATCTGAACCATTAATTGTCTTTTTATTCACACAAGTGTATTCTAGACCCTTTTTCCTTAAAACCTGAAGATAAATAAGTAATTTAGCCATTGTTGGTATTCCGTGCTGGTTCTGTCAAAAAAATTAAGGCAATGTCTCGAAACTATAATGAGGACAAAATAACACTATAATGGCCACAGGGTGCCAAGCATGTATGCTAATTACTGCTCAAGTAACTGTTCCGTGTCAGCAGGCACTTGTTGCATTATCTGTCTATCCTGCCACTTCCGCAGCGCAACACCCCTGTAGAGTGCACGGATATCTGCAGTCTTTCTCAAAGCTCTTTACTGCTTGCATAAGGTTATACTGTCTTTAAGGGGTTTTTCATTATTTCTGACATAACATGTGTCTTTATTCTTTTTAGAGGATATAATAGTGTAAATCAGAAGATGCAAGGGCATCTTCACACCCTTAAGAATAAGTGGGAAAGTTGAATAGAAATATATAATTTATTTGAATGATGGTAAAAAATCATAAAAGGGAGTAACATATTTACAGTTGTGTGGGGATAGTAATTTGGATCCAAGTAGGCTTCCATTGTATCCTTACTTTGCAGTCAGATTTCTTGTATTTGATGGGCTTAATGACATTTTCTATGGATTAATTTGTCTGACTGATATGTACCTTGCATGCTTCAGCTGCTTTGATGTTTGAAATGATATCAATGTAGATTTAGGGTTAAATTGACTTTAAATACAACTAACCTTACAAGTCTGATCTACATTTTTACTCGACTATGGAGTTTGAAGTATTAATTGTTGCCTTTATTTTTGCGTTTAGATTCCAGAGATCCTTTCTAGGTTTCTGTCAGAGCCTTTGATGTCAAGATTGTCATTATCTTTTGTATAGCTGTTTGTTGGAATCTCATGAATTAATTTCCTTCACAGGAACAATGCCATCTGACATCAAGAAAGAGTCTGCATAGCAGTGGTCCACTGAGTATCCGAAGTGCTGGCTCATTTAATGGGAGTCCTCCAGTTTCACCAAGGGGATCTGATGATTTCAAGGTATGTTATTTTACAATGTTTTCTGGAGCAGATCATGAAACCTAATAAATCATGTTTCTTGAATGTATTCAACAATGAGTTTATCACCTCTGTGTTGCCACACCTAGACAGCAATTGTGCAAGAGAATTTTAGACATGTTATGTGGTTGACATTATCTTCTTCAAGCCTGGTTTACTGCAACAAGCTTTCAATTCTGATGTGTAGGTTTAGGTTCGTTATATGGTTATTTGTTTCAATTTTTGTATTCTTCTACTGCGTACAATTATGGTATTTACATTCAGCTTCCTTTACAATCGTTCTGGTTCTTATACATTTGAATGAAAAGTATAATAAATTTACAACGAAGAGCCTTACCTCTATCATTGCTTCAATCTTGGAACGCATTGGTGTTTTCATCTGTGCACAATGAAGATATTTTACCCTTTTTATGAATGTTTGATCTCTTTATAAAAATAGCTGGAAGATAAAAATATAAGCTTTTGATTCAAAGACTAGCAGGCGTTAGATATTCGACATTCCAATGAAAGCCATGAAGGTTCTGCGTGTTGAATGGAGTAGCTGTTATCCACCACAATAGGTCAACTTTGCCATTAAACATAAGAACAACTTTGCTATTGGGATTCTTGAATGTCTTAATATTATTTTCACTATATGGGTCACATTCCAGCTTCATTCTGGGAGTTTAAAATTTATATAAAATTTCTTTGAAACAGCTAATGTCAAGAATTTTTATCTGGAGTGGCGGAGGGATTATTACAGCCCCCTTCTCTTTTTCCAGTCATGCCACCTGTTGGGTAGCTCATCTAGAGAGTGCTATGGTACTAGGATACCTAGTGTTTGCTTGAAGACTCTAACCCTGCAAATTTTAATTTATTGGCAGTTCTGTAAGACTGTCAACTCAACAAAAACACATTTTGGGGGAAAAACAGTAGGACGGTGGCTAAAAGATATAAAAGAGAAGAAAAAAGAAGAGACCCGGGTTCATAATGCACAAGTTCATGCTGCTATTTCAGTTGCTGGTGTAGCTTCTGCGGTTGCTGCAGTTGCAGCAGCAACTGCTACATCTTCTGGTAGTGGTGAGAGTAGTCAATCAAAGACAAGTATGGCAGTTGCATCCATACTTACCCAAAATTAAAATTTTAAAGTATTTCCCTGGCAGAATTAAGTATTAAGTAAGAAAGATGAAGGAGTATGTCAATTTTAACTGGCAGAGAGTGTCGAGCAGCTAATTCTCGGGAGTAAGTTCAGAGCAGAGAGTGTGGAGCAGCTAGTTTGAGGAGCAGAGGAGCAGAGAGCGTCCAGGGGAGGTTCACCTTTACAACTTGTAAGTTCCATTTTACAATGACTTAATATTACTTTCCACGATTACAGCAGTTCCACCATTACAGTAGTTGTTTTTGTTCATGCCATTTCTTCGTCCAGTCTAAGTTCAGCCACTCGTCTTCCATAGTTAGTTCCTTAAGTTGAATATATTAGTTCCATTTCCATTTTAATTTTGGGATTTGTAGATGGTGTTTAAGGGATTTTTTAATTGTGAAAAACTCTATTTGTTAGGATCATCCATAACTCACATTCGCAGAATTTACAGCAATAGGCTCTTACAGTGACTTATATATTGTGTTTCGTACCTTTATTAGAACATCTTTTTATCATAGAACCCAACACAAGGGAAGGCGGGGTCACAAGTTGAGATCTTCCCTATGATATGTTGTTTTGCAGGTTCTTTGTAGTGGCGAATGCAATTGCCTGTGGGTACACACTGTTTTCATTCATCTTCTCCGTAACCGGCAAATTTTCCTCCTCTACACTGTCAGCCTTTCTTCTCTCTGTCACCGATTTGGTAATGCCTTTTTCTTCTTCTTTGCTATGAAGGTGTGAAAGCTGCGTTATAAATGTTGTTCAAATCTCGAATTGAATTTCATAATTGTGTGCAGGTGATGGTGGCGCTGGTATCGGCGGGGGTCTCTGCAGCGGCTGCCATTGCTTACGTCGGGTACAAAGGAAATTCTCATACTCACTGGGGAAAACTCTGCGGCATATATGATCGCTTCTGCCACTCCATTAAAATTCAATATGCTGTAAGATATATCCGAAGGGTTGTTATACATGAATATCAAGCGGGAGACGGTAGCAAAATAGGCAACCAGAAGCAAAGTAGAAATAATAAGGGTGATAATTGAGAAGCTCATTCTCTCCAACCCAATCTAACAGACAGAAGATAAACAAAGAAGTGAGTTTATGAGAGAAAATAGAGATTCATTTCTATATATCTGTTTAAATAATTTTTTATAAAAGGTTGTTGATTCAGCATCTCTTAGATTTTTTTTTTTAATTATTTGAATATTCATAGTGGTATTTGAAACGTGGACAACGTTAGCAAACGTGACGTCAGAGCACTAGTGTTTTAGAATATAAAATCGCATGGTGTGTTTTAGAATATAAATTCGCGTGTAGCGCATGAAGCTTTCTCATCAAATAGCTAATGACTAATGTTGGTTCTGCGTGGCGCAACATTTGTTTAATTGTTTTAATTCTTTTATTATAAATTATGACGAGTATATAAATTTAGTTGTTAAATAAAGTTAAGAAAATTACATTTTTTAAAATTAATATTATTAATTATAAAAGCAATAGTTAGATATCTACATTTAAAGGAATTTGTTAGAAATTTTTTAATAGTGGAGATTATTCATCATTTTATTATATTTATTTTATAAATAAAATTATTTCAAGTATTATTCGTAAATATTATATTTTATTAATATTATTTTTAATTTATAAATAAGCTTGCTTAAAATATTATGAGTCAATATCATACTTTATTAATATTAGGTGAGAAAAAATTATGATTCATTTCACATTTAATATATTGTAGATAAATGTCCTAACATATGACTAATATTAGCAAGGAACTAATATTTCGATATTTATGGTTCTTATGCTGCATTTTACTATTTATAGTTCCCTATCTCTTTATTACTATTTAAAATTTTCCTATATTATGATTTATTTTGTTTAACATAATTATTATAAATATACTCTTAACATTTTCTTTTTCTTTTTACATAAATCATATTTTATAACAATTTCTTAATTCTTAATCTTTATTCATTTTTTTGCAATATTATAAATTTATTTAAAATTATTAAATACACTCTTAACTACTTTATAAATATATAATATCTTTATAGCAATTCTTAACCCTATCCTTTATAAATCTATTAAAATTTTGTTATTATAATTAATTTATTTAATATAATGAAAACCTCCAACAACTACTTTATATTAAATATACTAATTCTTATTTTTTAGAGTTTTTTTTAATTAATTATATAATTTTTTTAATTAAACTCAAAAGTAAAAAACTTTTAAATTACTAAAATATTTTATCAATATTTTGTAAAATTTAGCTCTTTATTATTTATCTATAATTATAATTATTGATAATTAATTAAAATTTAAAAAATTATATTTTAATTTTTTTTTTATATATTAAAATATTTGAAAAATAATTTTATATTAAATTATTTATCAAATAAATTATATATATATATATATATATATATATATATATATATATATATATAATAATTTATAGTTAAAAATTTATTTAAATAAAAATAATAAAGAAAAATATAATAAATTTATTAATTTTTAATTAATGAAAGTAAACTATTCCCATATACTTATTTGAACATACCTACAATATTTTTTTACTCGTAACATTTCACATGCTCTTACGTGAAAACCATGTTCTAGGGATTTCGAAAAATTTAAGTTATTGAGTAATAGGCCTAAACTACAAGGAAATATTATAACAATAAAATCACATTCGTATGTTAGTTTTTTTATTATCATAAAACCATCTATTTTTATGTCTTTCATTATGAACATCCAGTTCAACATCTTATATCATGTATTCCAGAATGAACGAGTTATGAATAACAAGTTCAACGTCTTATATCATGTATTTTAGAATGAACAAATTATGAATAACAACTTCAGTGTCTTATATCATGTATTTGAGAATGAACAATTAATTCAGTGATTACATCGTGTATTTCATAATGACCAACAAAGTTCAATGTCTTATATAGTGTATTGTATTTCAGAATGAACAATTAATTCAATAACTATATTGGATTTCCCATTCATGGTTACACCACCATTGCTTTGCCAACAATAGATAAGACATATTTATTAAAAAATAAAAAAATTTACTTCCCTTACCATTTCAGCATTGTACTCTGACCAATACAATTCGTTTAAAAACAAATCTGCAAAAATAATTTGAAAACAATTTCGACCGACATCTTTTTATTACAAAATAAAAAATTACTCTTACGATTTCAGTATTGTACTATGAATAATACAAATCATTTAAAAATAATTTCGAAAAAATTTCGGCGGGTATGCCATCTGCAACGTAGACCTTCTGGCAGACCCCGGCAGGGACTACCAGCTGCATGCAGCACTTGTTTAAAGTAAGGCATTGGACCTATTATTTATACTTAATTTTTATATTTGGTAGATGTATGCATTATATGAGGTTGAGGGATATTTTTTAAAATCTTTATTTCTATATAGAGATATATTAATATTATTATATTTATGGATATTCTAGAGAAGCTATAGGGATCTCTTACTAGGATACCTAAGAAGTACTCTTTTTCTACTTGGATTTATGTTGATGGGGTGTCTCATTTTTTTAATATTTTGGTAGTTTGTGTGATTTATCTACTAAATATTTTATGTACACTTTTAAATGATGGTAGATTTAGGAATATTTTTAAGATTGGGGAATATTTTGAAAATTTAATAGGTATTCAATTATTTAAATTTATCCATATAAATAAACTTATTTAAAAATCTATAATGCTAAAATTAGATGAAATGATAAAATTTCAATATTTTTAGTTTTTAATTTTAAAAATAGAAAAATTTAAAAAAACAAAATATTGTTTCATAGTATTGTCATCCATTCATTATTTACTAATAATTGTCACTTATATAGTTTCACATCATTGATCTCATTATTTTAGTTATGGTGAATTGGTAACACATTGGAGTAGTATAGGTGATTTATTACACATCGGAGGGGGCATTTATTACAATTGGTCAAACATATCCCTTGGAATTGAACCCAGGTGGAGCGGAGAAAAAACCATGCTCCCAACCACCCAAGCTACCAACCAAAATCACAAGCAATTACCCTAAGACATATATTTTTGGGGATTACTATCTATAAATGAGGTTAGAGTGATGGAACTCAATGTTATTGGTGATTCAAGCATAATAATTAATCATATGAATAATAAGGAAACTCCAAATAATAGCAAGCTAGCTTGCCTCATTGCAAGAATAGAAAAGGAAACCCTTTTATTCAAGGATGTCACCTTTTTCTAAATTCAAAGGGCCCTAAATTGTCACGCAAACACACTTGCAAATTAGGCATGAAAGTTAAACAAAGGAAGTCTAAGGGAAAATTAGGTTATTTTTTCCCAAGCCATCCTCTGGGTCTTACCCAAATTCATTTATGCATGGTGTAAGCTAATCAATTAAGACATCTATGCATACAAATAACTTATCAAAATGTTTCGAAAAGAGGTAAAATGCAAAGAACATCATCCTCACACTTGTTCATCTTTATAATTGAAAAACAGTTTGAACCTTGTGGAGAATTTATGTAGGGGATAGGTGGGATAATTGATCAAAATGTAGGGTCTTTTTCTATTGAGGGAAGTTGGTGGTGATTGGCTCTAGTTTGGTAGGAATCTCTCATAACACTATGTTTCAAATTAGTTAGTGTTCCTTGGCATTTCGTCAGGGTGTTTGACTTAGCCCTTGGTGGTTTCTTCCTTGGCACGATGCCTTTTTCTTATGCTTATTTGGAATTCAATCTACAACAATAGTGTTTACATAGATCCCCTACTTTGTGGACTTGGAAAAAAAATTGTTGGGGTTCTTCTTTTTCTTGGTAGTCTCTTGTGGACAAAAGTTTTGAATCCTACTTTTTGGGTTGTCATTGGTTTCAATAAAGGAAAGGTTTGATTGGTTTCCTATGACCACCTTGTCATCTTACATGTGTTGTATCGTATCTCAAGTGTTATGTATTTTTTATTCAAAGTTGGAATTTCAACTTGGTTTGTTGCGCCTTCTAATTAAGAAACATTGATTTGACTCCTTGGTATTGTGCTTTGGGTGCTTAGTATCTAACATATGTTTCGACAATTATGGAAGCTAATGGACATAGACTCTTAGCAAATATAGGAAATGCGTAGAGAATTGCAAATCCATAAGGAGCTTAGCAAAAATAAAAATATATCTAATTCTTAGTGACTAATAAGGTCCATGAGAATGAATACCAATGCATATCTCAAAATGCCATAGTTATGGAAATCTTGTGCAACAAAATCAACAAATGCAAGTTTTGGAAACTAGATACTTAGGGAATATGGTTTGTAACCTTAGTAACTACTCCTTGATCCAACTGGATATTGGTGGCCATCCACATATTCCACTTGGACCCCCATCACTATTTCTTTCAATTTCCTTAATTGTAGAACAATTTACTATTTTTGGTAGTTTTTCGGGTCTTGAACTTCTGAAGTCATTTTGAGGACCTAAACAATGTTTTTTTGGAAAATGGGCAAACCCATAGCCTATAGTAAGAATTTGTAGTCAAAAGATGGATTCCTCATATATATATTTCTAATAAGGTATAGTATGTGTCAAACAAAGATTGTATGGAAAAGTTACAACCCTGGGATGTTGGCGTACCAATTTACCCCAACGAGGCCCACGGACTTTTGGTGCTTCATCTCCTAAGTTTAGGTTTTCGGATGTTTAGGGTTTTCCATTGTTTTTAAATAATAAATAGGTTTGTGAGCCTCATTATAACACGATTCAGAAGGCATGTAGCCAACACATCTCTTCTGAGAGATAAGCTACCATCGCTTGAGCTAATTTATCTCCATTCTGCATGTAAATAGTTTAAAGTACTTTGTTATTAATGAATTGAAGTTATGTTTTCATTATATCTCTGTGTTTCTGTTTATATTTGTATTTCATTTTGTTCCTTCATAAATATAGATCAGTCGTATTAGAGCGGTCTTCTCTTTCTCCATTTTTCTGTGAAAGTTCCCAGTGAGATCGAGGTATAAAGAGTTGGGACTTGAACTAGTTGAGCCTTTTCAAGATCGTCCCTGTAGACACCAACAACCTCCCATGGTGGAACAAAAGAAATATGAGGGAGTAGGAGATCCTATCAAATTGTTTCTTGAAGAATCACTCTAGTGACAAAGGAACAAGCTGATAGACAAATTTTCCCAAATCCTTTGGTGGCTGCCCACTGGTAATGCATCTTCATCCAATAGTCACTTCAGAGATGCCTCCCCCGTCAAGGTACAAGTTAAATTCGATATCCCTATATTTGAAGGTCAAATAGATGTAAATGTTGTAGATACATTGTTGAATATGTTGGAAGGTTATTTTTCAGTCTATTGTTTCTCCAATAGGGAGAAGATTACTTTTTCACTACTTAAGGTTTCCCCCCATGTCAAGGACACCTGGGAAACTTACTGTGAGAAAAGGTTTAAGGAACCCTCTTTTTATACAACTTCCCCCTCTTGGAACTCTTTACGAGACACTGTCAAGGAACAATATTACCCCATGGGGAGCTATGAGGACAAGTACATGCATTGAACCACACTATGGCAACAAAGGGACCAAAATGTGCATGAGTTCACAAATATTTCATACTCTATGCAAAAAGTTGGGTATCAAAGACACTAAGTGACATCTAGTGCTCAAGCACCATGGATGTCTTCACAAATACATTCAAGAAGAAATGGAGTTCCTAGACATATCCTCACTTGATGCATCATACCGATATGCTGCCAAGATTGAAAAAAAAATTAAACAAAAGAAGCGTGAATTTGGATTTACAAATCAAAAGAAGGAAAAGAGCACCCCAAAACCGCAAAACAAAGGACAGAGCCAAGGTGGAGTGACCAAGGACAACTCATTGAAGCCACAAGTAAATAACGACACCACGAAGACAAAGAAGGACATAAGAAAGTGGTGTGAGTTCCACAAGAGCCCCACTCACAACACAAATGAGTGTTGTGCAAAGAATTCATTGGTGGCCGAGCTAAAAGATTAAGAGTTAAATGCATGTTCTTATTATGAGCTAGAACCTGATAAGTGGAACGATAAAGGGAAGCATATTATTGACAAAGAACCTGGTGCCATTGTTCCCACCACCAAGGTCTAGAGTATTGAGCCCAAATATCCAGAGTCTTATCACTCCATGATTCCTGTTAGGTCGAACGAAAAAAGGCCATAGAGGTAACCACAAATATCTTTTGGTTGATAGAATAGTCTTCTCCAACCAGAGGGGGCTCCCTCACTCGAAAAACTCAGAGATGAGAAACTTTGAAGAAAAAATTCTATGAGGGACTAGATATTAAAAATGTTTGATTTTTTGATTGGGGATTGGTGAAAAATCTAGAAAAACTAATGCATGTGATCATGACCTCCCTGGTTCATCATGCCTATGCATTTCCCAACCAGTTTCATATTCAAAGGCTTTACTAGTACACACTTTGAAATAGTAAAACACTTTGTAGTATAGTGGAATGTGAAAATCAAAACACTCATCTACAATAGCAGAAAAATGAAATTTTCGTTATTGCAATTTCAATGAATGAATATCAAGAGGAAGAAATAAACATTCAAAGGAATAAACATTTCATTTGCAACTGAAATATTCAGTACAACTAAATAAGAGCATACTAATTGAATTCTAATGAAGTTGTTCCATTACACCTTTAAAGCAGATTAGGAAGAAAACATGAATAAGATGATAGATAAACTGGAGAATGGCATTTTCAAAGCATCTACCACAATAATCTCTGTAATGATAACTGGATTAACTTCATAATCAAGCATATTCATTAATAAATATCACAAACTGTGTTTACAATAGCTCAGAACAATGTTCAAACCAACAAAAACACGTTCTACCTATATTATTCAGTTTAAATAGATATGAGACGAGGAGTAATAAGAATCTAGATACATTGCGTCATTGATCCAAACATTGGATCGAACTGAACCCAAAAAGAGGAAAGCTTATGTTGTTTTAGTCCTTTTCCTAAAAAAGAAAAAACATAAAGTATTCTTGACTTTATCTTAATATAAAAAACTAAATCCCTATAAAATCATGTCTATCTTCAAAGAATATCTGCATTAAATGAAGCAACAAAAATAAGGGTTGTTGGTTGTTGGCTGTGCAATGATTGTGTAGCAACTGCGCAATAACTATGATGGAACTGTTTTCTTCCAAAGATGGCACGTGGTTGAAAACTAATCGTATGAGTTAGCTACCAACTCTACTCCATGTTCACACCTTTAAACTCTAACAGCTGGCTTCTTTCTAATGCTCGTTCAAGTTTGTAGGGAGGGCCTGTGCAGCAACTACGTAGCGCCTGTACAATGGTCCATTGTCTTGGGTATATCTCCCAAACAGTAATAGATGTGTAAAACCTAAAGGATATAATTGTAGATGATATTTTTTTGAAGATAAAAAGCTCTCAGTTTCTCTAAATTCTTCCCCATCTTCCCCGAAAATGATTTGCAAAACAATGACTTAAAATAGGAAATTTACGAATTGCGGAAATGAGATTTGAAGATGCATTCGAAACTCTCAATCTGTTACACTTGTGAAAACACTAGAAGAGGTTATTTTTATTTGGTATGTCTTTGAAAAAATCCTCTTTCAATTTCCCAAAATTCTCCCCCATGTGGTTGGAAATCGTTCTGTAAAATGGTGACTAAAACAGAGTGTTTGTGCAACAAATTCCCACAGTGAGTGTGACCTAGTTTCTTGCCAACTGCTAATTAGAGATCAACCTACAGTTGCCTGTGTTTAACATTCTTCTAATTCTTCTAAATTTCTTAGTTACTCCTTTCATGGCTCAAAGTCTAACCTATTTGGTGATTGGGCCACTTTGCTCATTTGTTGTAGCCATCCCCGTTTCAACTTTGTTGCTGTTGTAGTAGGCCTGCTAGACTCCATCTCAAGCTTCTTGGGTCGTTCTTCAGCTACAACCTTCTTACCTTTGTCTTGTTGTGTGATGTCATACAATGGATTTTTTTCAAAACTTAATAACTTGGGCCTTATAATCATTAGGAGATTTGATTTATCATAGGATTTGGAGTGATGAGAG
Organism: Pinus tabuliformis; assembly: GCA_031772625.1. Lineage (NCBI taxonomy): Eukaryota > Viridiplantae > Streptophyta > Pinopsida > Pinales > Pinaceae > Pinus > Pinus tabuliformis. The sequence goes on from CM062820.1 coordinate 339,706,131, forward strand.
GATGATATGGGTAATGTCATTTTAAATGCGCAATCATAGCTCTTGAATATGAAAATGGAAAAGGGAGTTGTGATGATTTCTTGTTTAGGAGTGAAGAATGATTAGATATATAGGGGAGTAGGGTAGGGGATTTAAAACATAGGGAATGGGAAAAAGGGAATGTAGAATGTAGGTTATAATGTTTAGGGAAAAATAATAGAGTAGGGGAAGAAAAGAAAGGTGGAATTTCAACAACCATATTTCTTTGGAACAGTGATATTTTCAATTGTGTCATGTAAATCTCACAACAAACCCGCTATTTACACTCATGACTTGGTTATCTCTGACTTTGACAATTTTTCCAATAACTCAAAAAAACTTCATGTTTTCGACCAGACCTCTTGATGACCACACCCATGGTGATATTTTGGATAATGACATTGAACATATGAAAACATCTATGACATTATGTTCGACTTTATTCAAAGTAACCATTAAGTAATTTGTATACACTCAACAAATACAAACATACTGACCCTAACATTGGCTCCATTGGGGATGGCAGCCTCCTAGCGAGGTGCCAAGAAAAAAATGCATACTAGTGACCTGTCCATTGGGTGACGGAGTCAAAAGATAAATTGAAAATATAATTTACAAACTAAAAAATGACTACTGACTAACTGAACCTAATTAACCGCCCGACTTATTTATGGTAGAAAATCACTGGAATCTCAGGGCCTTCTCCTCGGGCTTCAAATTCCAATGATAACTGCCCACACCTACTGAAGATTTACATACATTCATGTGAAATGATCCCACCAATGTAATTAATCAAGAAAATGGCTACTCACTTAAATTTTTCCCACACTTCCCTTGATCAGGTGGAAAAATTAAGAGAATGACAACTCAAACTCCCCACTGAAAATATTTTCATGATCCATGAATTCCAAAATGTTCTTCTACTCTAATGACTGTAAAATACTAGCCACGTGATCTTGAAAAACATGGAAGATTCCCTTAAGATATCCTTCTTATTGACTTAGAGAAAACAAAATATATCCTTCCCTTGAATATTCCAATTGAACAAAAAAATATTCTTTAAAAGAAAGACAATTACCTTTACTTGATGACTAGAAAGAGGACAAAAGAAAACTTTTAGGAATTTAGGACTATATTTGAAAGGAATGGAAGCAATTTGTTCATCAGTATTGCGATGTATGTCAGAGAAAGGAAAAGTTTATTCTTGAAGATCTTCAATTAAGGTAGCCACATCAACAAAAATGTCCACATCGTGTCTTCAATAACCTAATTTTCATGATTTTCTTCGTTGGTTGTAAATAGAGATAAGGAATGACATGAAGAATAAATTTCTTCCTTCGCCTAAACATTATAGCAACTATCCTCTACCATTTCCTCCTGTTGTTGGAAAGGATTCTCATACTCTTGATCATGAAAAGACGGACAAGACTGTTGTAAATTATCATCAAACTCAGAGGATGGAACATGACTGTCATAATTAAAATCCTGTTGGGTTTCATTTTCATCCAAGAGAGAGGCTACCATTTCTTCTTGGTGATGAAAGGGATTGTCATGAAGGGCCTCTAAAATTTCCTCATCCATGAACTCATTATCTTCATACAAGTTTTCCAAATTTTCAATGAAACTCTCAAAATGTCCACAAAAATTTTGAACCAGCAATAAAGATGGATAAGATTCTTTAAAATTTTCAAAGAATACTGTATGAAAATGCTTTAAAGAACATAAACTAGCTGTTGGTAATTGTTCATACCATGACCTTGCCTTTCCTTCCAGAGTAGCCATGAATGTCCACAAAAATTTTGAACCAGCAATAAAGATGGATAAGATTCTTTAAAATTTTCAAAGAATACTGTATGAAAATGCTTTAAAGAACATACACTAGCTGTTGGTAATTGTTCATACCATGACCTTGCCTTTCCTTCCAAAGTAGCCATGAACATCTTCATGAGACAAACTTCATGCCATTTAGCTTTAAGCCTCTGTGAATGCATATGAAATTTAATGAGATGTAAAAACAACATCATCACCCTTTTCATCTTTGAAATTTGGCAAATACGATTGCCAATCTATACAATGCATGTGATTTGGAAATCCTGGAATGTGATCTCGATTCATGGGGGCACACCTCGCAGCTGAATTCATTATGAAAATGTGGAGACACCAGTGGAACTTTAAAATCTGAGTTCTTCTTGATTGGAGTCACCAGGTGAATGGTTCAACCTTCCTAAGTTTGGCTACTATCCACCATCAACAACTAACTCTCAAACTTTGGAAATCTTTCCCGGGGAATATGAAATTGTTCGGTCCATGGCAATGGTGCCACTATGTTAACACTCCATGATTCCTTTTAGTTTGAAGGAAAAGGGTCATAGAGGTAACCAAATACCTCTTTTGGTTGATAGATTGGTCTTCTCCAACCGGAGGGGGCTCCCTCACTCGGAAAACTCAGAGATGAGAAACTTTGAAGAACAAATTCTATCAGAGACCAGATCTGAAAAGTGTTTGATTTTTTGATTGGGGATTGGTGAAGGATTCTAGAAAAAATAATGCATGTGATCATGACCTCCCTAGTTCATCATGCCTATGCATTTCCCAACCAGTTTCATATACAAAGGCTTGACTAGTACACACTCCGAAATAGGAAAACAGTTTGTAGTATAGTGGAACGTGAAAATCAAAACACTCATCTACAATAGCAGAACAAATGAAATTTTTGTTACTGCAATTTCAATGAATGAATATCAAGAGGAAGAAACAAACATTCAAAGGCATAAACATTTCATTTGCAACTGAAATATTCGGTACAACTAAATAAGAGCATACAAAATGAATTCTAATGAAGTTGTTCCATTACACCTTTAAAGCAGATTAGGAAGAAAACGTGAATAAGATGAAAAATAAACTAGAGAATGACAATTTCGAAGCATCATACCACAATAATCTTTGTAATGCTAACTGGAATAACTTCAACATCAAGCATATTCATTAATAAAGATCACAACATGTGTCTACAATAGCTCAGAACAATGTTCAAACCAACAACAACTTGTTCTATCTGTATTGTTCAGTTTAAATAGATCTAAGACAAGGAATAATAAGAGTCTAGATACATTGCATCATTGATCCAAACATTGGATTGAACTGAACCAAATAAGTTCGCTTATGTTGTTTTAGTCATTTTCCTAAAAAAAAAAACATAAAGTATTCTTGAATTTATCTTAATATAAAAAAATAAATCCCTATAAAAGAAAGTCTATCTTCGAAGAATATCTTCATGAAATGAAACAACAAAAAGAAGTACAGTTGGATGTTGACTGTGCAATGATTTCATAGCAACTGCGAAACAACTATGATGGCACTTTTTGCTTCAAAATATGGCACGTGGATGACAACTGATGTTGTGAGCTGGATTCCACCTCTTCTCCTTGTTCACACCTTTAAACTCTGATAGTTGGCTTCTTTCCAATGCTTGTGCAAGTCTGTAGGTAGGGCCTACGCAACAGCTGCGTAGCGCCTGTACAATGGGCCAATGTCTTGGGTCTATCTCCCAAAGAATAATACCAGTGTAAAAACTAAATGAGGTTATTATAGATGTTATTATTTTGAAGATAAAACTCTCTCAGTTTCTCTAAATTCTTCGAAAGATTCCCAAAAATTTCTCTGCAAAACAATAACTTAAAACTGGAAATTTACGAATTGCGAAAAATGAGCTTTGAAGATGCATTCGAAACTCTTGATTTGTTACGTATGTGAAAAAAATGGAAGAGGTTATTGTTATTTGGCCTGTACTTGAGGAAAACCTCTTTCTGTTTCCCAAAATTCTCCTCCATGTGGTCAAAAACCATTCTGTAAAATGGTGGCTAAAACAGAGTGTTTGTGCAACTAATTCCCACAGTGAGTGTGACCTGGTTTCTTGTCAACTGCTAACTGGAGATCGACCTGTGGTTGCCTATGTCTAACATTCTCCTAATTCTTCTAAATATTTAGGTACTCCTTCCATGGCCCAGAGTTTGGCCTATTTGGTGATTGGGCGAATTCCTTCATTTGTTGTAGCCATCCTTGTTTCAACTTTGTTGCTCTTGTAGCAGGCCTGTTATACTCCATCTCAAGCTTCTTGGGCTATTCTTCAACTACAACCTGCTTACCTTTGTATTTTTGTGTGATGTCATACATTACCTTCTTTTTCAAAACATAATAACTTGGGCCTTATAATCATTTGGAGATTTGATTTATCATAGGATTCAGAGTGATGAGAGGGTGATATGGGTAATGCCATTTTAAATGCGCAATAATAGCTCTTGAATAGGAAAATGGAAAAGGGACTTGTGATCATTTCTTGTTTAGGAGTGAAGAATTATTAGAGATATAGGGGAGTAGGGTAGGGGATTTAAAACATAAGGATTGGGGAAAAGGGAATGTAGAATGTAGGTTATAATGTTTAGGGAAAAAGAATAGAGTAGGGGAAGAAAAGAAAGGTGGAATTTCAACAACCATCTTACTTTGGAACAATGATATTTTCAATTGTCTCATGTAAATCTCATGACATACCCACTATTTATACTCATGACTTGGTTATCTTAGACTTTGACAATTTTTCCAATAACTCAAAACAACTTCATGTTTTCGACCAAACCTCTTGATGACCACACCCATGGTGATATTATGGATAATGACACTCGAAGTTATGACAACATCTATGACATTAAGTTCAAATTTATTCAAACTAACCATTAAGTAGTTTGTAGACACTCAACAAATACAAACCTATTGACCCTAACATAGAGGAGGGGGAGTGTCTCTTCCACCCATAAATGTGGGTGAAGGGTTCTCCACTATAGTTCATTGTCGACAGCGGGAGCCAAAAGAAATTCATTTCAGTAGAGGTCATGAAGCGGTTGGTCTTGCCGACCACACCACACTCACAACTATACACCATCGGGTGGCTTTACCAAGGACGAGATCTCTGCGTCAGCCAGTAGTGTCGCCTTCCTTGCAACATCAAGCCCTTCTGTTGACACCTAATCCTTGTGATTGGGTAAATATATGTAAATAGATAAATAAGAAATATGAACAGTCATCAGGATATGAACTGAACAGTCCTCCCTCATGTATATAATGAAGACCTACCTGATGGAATAGTACATACGAGTCATTTTTTGCCTTATGGAGTTATTGCCTGGCCTGACATGGTATTAGAGCCAGCTCCTTTTTTTAGCCTTTATGTCCTTTGTAACTCCCTAGTCTACTCCTCTGCTCTCCATATAATTCAGTGCCTGACATTTTCGCTGTCCATAAAATTTGTTGTCCATATAATTCAGTGCCTGTACGCCTGTCTGCTACACTGCCTGTGCTCTCTGGCTCTCTGGACTGTCCATAAACGTTGTGACTGTTCCCTCATAACCAGTGGTCAGACCCGCGACTGTTCCCTCAAACCGGTGGTCAGACCCACGTGGTTGTTGGTGCGCATCCAACATTAGCCAAAAAGTTATCACAAATCCTGTTCCCTCGTTTTCGTATGCGTGTAGTTTAACCACAACAGCAGATGAACTGGGCTGAAGAAGGCGCGCATCCGGGAATGGTTTTGAAAGCCTCCGCATTGGTAACTCTTGAACCTGTACCGTAGAAATCTCAGGTCTGCAAGTGTGTTCTCAGAGTGAGTTGTTGAAATTATACGTTGTTTTATATACACTGTTTCATATACATTGCTCCAATTATACGTTGTTTTATATACACTATTTTGAACGCTGTCACATATACACTGTTTTGAACGTTGTCACATATATGCTGTTTTGGAAGCTATCACATATACACTGTTTTGAACGCTGTGAGTGTGGAGTATCTCTATAAAAACCCCGCCAACAGTTGTTGATGTTGCGTTGACTATGAAATGCATTGGTTTCTATGGTGAGTACCATGCATTGGGTTTTTCTCTTGAAGCCATTACATGTGTTGGTAAATTGACTATGCACTATCCAATTTTATGAGGACCAAATAGTGTTTTTAAATTGTGAAAAATCCCTTTTATGAAGACCGAATGGCATTTTTAAATGGTGAAAAAATTACATCAATGGTATGGTATATACATATACAAAGGGATGTATGGTAATTGAGTTTTTTTATGTAAAGAGGACGTATGGCATATACATATATAATGGTGGATTTATATGAGGTTTAAAGCAAAACACTTATATGGGTCACATGGTATTGGCGTCCATATTGGTATATAAGGAAGAGATTTGAAATCTTTTGAGAATGCCCTTTTGAGTACAATTTTACTGTATATTGGCAGAAGTATTTTTCTATCAGCAGAAATAATTTTTTTACAGAATGCATTCAATCATATCCATGGTGGGAATAGTTCTCACTGGCAAGGAGAACTATCCTGAATGGTCCTGGATGATAAAACACACCCTCATTTTCAATGAGTTGTGGAAAGGAGTGTGTGTCGGAGATGGAGACAATGAACCAGTATAGCCTACCTTAGACAAAGAGCTCATCATTTGGGAAAACAAGAACAGCAAAGCTTATGCATTAATCGCAGCATCTGTAAATGAAGAGGTGAGTCGCCATATTTCGTCATATTCAACTGCCTTTGAAGCCTTACAAAAACTGAAAGAACTCTATGACTCACATTCTGCACTTGAAGTTGTTCAACTCATGATTAAACTCTTCACTCTTGAACTGCAAAATAATGATCCTCTTGCTCTTGCATCTGAAGTAAAGTCTATAATGCATGATATCAAATCCACTAAGGTTGAATTGGATATTCCTCTTATCGCTTTTCTCAAGGCACTTTATCCTACTTACTACAATTATCTTGAGTCATTGCAAGCAAATGGAAATCTCAAAGATATAACCTTTGACTCTCTTGTGAAAAAGTTCGCTGAAAGAGAGAAAGCTTTTGGAAAGAAGACAGCCCGTGAATCTTCTGAAGAGGCTGCGTGCCTTTCTCATAAAGAAAAGCATCCTTCTCAAGATTCTACAAGAGGAAGAGGTGGTCGAAGAGGAAGAGGAAGATATTTCAGAGGCAGGGGGGGCAGACATTCTCAAGGAGAAAAGGTAGATTTGCACTGCATACACTGCAAAATAAATGGATCACATGATGCCTCTACATGAAAGTTACCATGGGACAAAATTGAGCAGAAAAGAAACCAACAGAAAGGTGAAATTGATGATACAAACAAAGGTAAAGCACCTGAATCCACTCACTATGTTGTGGCACAATGTAATGTTGGAGTAAATGAAGATTTATTTAATGCTTCACTTGCTTCTTGGAAAAATGATTGGTTGCTTGATTTAGGAGCAACCTGCCACATGACTCATAGAAAATATTTTTTTGAAGAATTTACTAACAATTTTGATGGAGAAGTATACTTGGCAGACCAATCAAAAATCAAGCCATCAGGGCTTTGGCACAGTCAGGCTTAAACTGATTGGTCTTCTAGACTTTCTTCTACATCATGTTCTATATCTCCCACAGCTCAAGAGAAACTTGCTATCCTTGGTCCACATCCGCCAGCAAGGTCACTCCATTCATATGTTTGATGGCAAGCTTGAGGTAAGGAAAGCATCTGACCACTCACTTGTCATGAGGGGAATAGAAGAAGAAAGGCTTCTCAAGCTCCAAGGAACCTATGCTCGTGCACAACATTTCTCATATAATTCTCATCATGAAGAAGGTACACTTCCATCAAGTTTATTATGGCATGCTAGATTTGGACATTTGAACTATGACAGTCTCCACTTGTTGAAGAAAAATGGTGTTGCTGGTTTGCCTACAATTCCTAGGAAACTTAAACAATGTGATGCTTTCATCCTAGGAAAGCATAGCAAACAATGTTTTCATGATTCACATTCAAGAGCACATAGAAAACTTGAACTCATTCATTCAGATTTATGTGGTCCAATGCCTGTTCCTTCTGCAAATGGAAACAAATATATAATGACATTTATTGATGACTACACCAGAATGTGTTGGGTTTATTTATTGAAGAACAAATCTAATGCTTTTCAAACATTCAAGAACTTTCATAAATGGATTGAAAATGATGCACAATCTCATATTTGGTCTATTCGCACTGATAATGGAAAATAATACACATCAAATGAATTTGAAAACTATCTTCTCCAACATGAGATCAAACATCAAACAATTGTGCCTTATAATCCCCAACAGAATGGTGTAGCTGAAAGAATGAATAGGACAATCTTAAATATGGTACAATCCATGCTCTTCTTCAAAAATGTAAAGATAATTTTTTGGGTTGATGCTATTCTATGCGCTGCATATATAAAGAATAGATGTCCATCTAATGCTATTAGAAACAAGACTCCATATGAAATGTGGTATGGACATGTTCCTTCGGTAAAGCATCTCAGGGTCTTTGCTTCCACCTGTTATGCCTTGATACCAAAGGTACATAGAAACAAACTTGGTGCTATAAGTCGTAAGTGTATCTTTCTGGGGTATTCAAACAATTCCAAAGCATACTGCCTCTATGATGAAGTAAATAAGAAGTTTGTTGTATAGAGATGTAATTTTCCTTGAATAATCCAAAACTGACAATGTTGTTGAGCGGCAACTTGATCGCTTGGATAGATTCACAAAAGCAAAATCATTTCAAGAATTTGATAATCAGATTCCACATCTTGAAGGGGGGATTCCTATACTAGATCAACATGTGGAATCTTGTTTTGAAGAACACTCTCCCCCGCATGAAACTCCAACAACAGATGATGCTTTAAGTGATGTGATTGATAGAATTGGGAGACTCAATCTTGATTCAGTCCCAACTCAATCAACAGAGCAGCCTGGACCATCTGAAAAAGGTCCCCCAAAGTGGCTGACAAAGACACTTGAAAATGTTCATCCTGATGAGGTTGGAAAGACAGGAACTAGAAATTCAAATCGGCAAAATGGAGGTGATGTGGATGACTCTAATTCACCTGTTGATATGGATGTTTCTTATGATTGTGAATTGAACTTGTCTATAGATTTTGAACCAAATTCCTTCAAAGAAGCTGCTTCTCATGATGAATGGAAAGAAGCAATGCAAAAGGAGTATGATGCCCTCATAAAGAACGACACTTGGAAGTTGGTTGATCCTCCATCAGGAACCAAACCAATTGGCTGCAAGTGGGTCTACAAGAACAAGTATAAAGTTGATGGCTCACTTGACAAGCACAAAGCTAGGCTTGTGGCAAAAGGTTTTTCACAGAAGGAAGGGGTCGATTATGAGGAGACTTTTTCCCCCACAGCAAAATGGGCTACCATCCGGACACTCTTTGCACTAGCAGCTCAGAACGGTTGGAAAGTCCACCAAATGGATGTAAAAACTGCTTTCTTAAATGGAGATCTAAAAGAGAATGTTTTTATGTCCCAGCCTGAAGGATTTGCTGTGAAAGGACATGAACATAAAGTATGCAAACTGGTGAAGTCCTTGTATGGCCTCAAACAAGCACTGCGAGCCTGGTATGAAAAACTAACTGAGCATCTTCTGAAACTCAATTTCAAACATTATGATCTTGATGATGCAACTTTATTTGTCAAGAAAGTTGGAAAAATAGTTGTATATCTTGTGGTATATGTAGATGATCTTTTGATGACAGGGAACAATGAAAGCTACATTGCATCCATAAAGAAGGAATTGGGGAAAAGTTTTGAAATAACTGATTTGGGCTATGTTCATTACTATCTTGGCATTGAAGTAACCCAACATCCGAAGTCCATATTTCTTTCTCAAAAGAAATAAATTGGAGATATGTTGAACAAGTTTGACATGACAGAGTGCAATCCTCTTACTACTCCAATGGAACAAAACTTAAAGCTCACATCTATTGAAGGAAAAGAATTTGAGGATGCAACAAAGTATAGACAGCTTGTAAGAAGTCTCAACTACCTAACTACTACCAGACCAGACATTTCGTTTGCTGTTGGAATCCTCTCCAGGTTTATTCAAAATCCTTGTGAGGGACATTGGTCTGCTGCAAAAAGAGTTCTAAGGTACTTGAAGGGAACTCAAGACTTTGGAATCAAGTATACACAGGTGGACGACTTCAGCTTGATTGGATACTCTGATTCAGACTTCGATGGAGACAAAGAAACAGGGGTATCTACTTCAGGATATGTTATGAGTCTTGGATCAGGAGCTGTCTCTCGGAGATCATGCAAACAATCAGTTCCAGCAGATTCCACAACAGAAGCAGAATACGTGGTAGCAGCTGAAGCAACAAAAGAAATTGTGTGGCTCAGGAAAATTATTGAAGATTTGCAGGTAAAACAAGTACAATCAACTCCACTCATGATTGACAATACCTCTGCAATAAAGTTGGCCAAGAACCCAAAGTTCCATGATCGAACGAAGCACATCAATACTAAATATCATCTGATTCGACATCATGTTGAGGCCAAAACAATCCATCTCCATCATTGTTCCACAAATGAGCAAATTGCAGACATCTTCACCAAAGCACTTGGAAGAGAAAAGCTTGAATGATTCAGAATGATGCTTGGACTCACCAACATCCCTTCAGATTAAGGGGGGAATGTTGACACCTAATCCTTGTGATTGGGTAAATATATGTAAATAGATAAATAAGAAATATGAACAGTCATCGAGAGATGAACTGAACAGTCCTCCCTCATGTATATAATGAAGATCTACCTGATGGAATAGTACATACAAGTCATTTTTTGCCTTATGGAGTTACTGCCTGGCCTGACACCTTCAAGGATGAGGTATTGTGTGATGTGTTATTAGGCCAACCATACTTGTGGAAGCGTCAGGTTGTGTATGAGTCTAGGCCTTGCACTGTTATTATTACTTTGGGAAATAAGTTATATAGGATACCAAAGGTAGCCTTGCCTATCACCATCTATTTGATTTATGCTAAGCAATGCAGTAAGATCATCTCCCATATCGGAAAAATTATTTTCTTCTTGATTTTCTCTCAAAGCAAGGGGAAGATAGTGGCCACATCCATGATCCCTAGGAAGGGTTCCCCACGCAGCAAAAGTAGGCGGATAAGGCCATGGAAGAATACATGGACATATTCTCCTCATCCACATGGGTACCATTACACTATCAAGTCAAGCATTCGATTGATATGACTCTAGGGAACCTCTACCCAATGGGCCAATATACTGTCACTCCATTATGGAAAATGAAGAAATCAAATGGTAGATCTAGGAGTTTCTGCAAAATGGGCACATCCAACCAAGTTCCTCACCTTGTGGGAGCTCGATTGTACTTGTACATAAGAATTATGGAGCCTAAAGGCTCTGCATTGATTATCAAGCACTAATCAAAATCATTGTCATGAACAGGTATCCAATCCCATGGATTGATGACTTTCTTGACCAACTCAATGGGGCCAAGTATTTAAGCAAGCTCATTATCACCATCAGAAGGTGGAGACACAATGAGGTTGTGCAACAATCCCTAAAAATGATGAGATTTTCCATCTAGTAGCCGTTGGGACCATCTTTCCATATATTTTTGATACTCAAAAGGGTAGAACCCCATCCCAGGAACCATCGCCAACACATTGAAAAGAAATTCCTCAACATTATCCACCGAGTTGAACTCTAATTCTAGTAGATTTTAGAGAATTGTGAAGGGGATTTGATTTTCCGGCATCAAAATGTCATTCAGTATATCAAATCTATTATTTTCAATCTTTCTCCTCTCAAAAATAGGTTCATAGGTATCAATACCTTCGTTGTTTAAGTCATCTCCACCCAGAGTCCTCAATATTTCCAGAATAAAGAAATCATCATAAGTAAGCATCACAACGAGGCACTTTGGCTTGCAGTCAATTTTTTCCTCGTAGTTGTTCTTGATATTGTCCACTTCCTGGAAGATTTTCTTGATTCCATGAAAGGAGAACTCCATATTATCTGGATCACTGGCACCCCTCATATTATTGAAACACGTCATCATTCTAAGAAAGGGTCTGTTTTTGTGATCATCCATTCCAGAAATATTTTCTCTACTGGAATGATATGGACCCAATGAAACAACGTGCAGGAGATAAGATCTCTCATTTTTTGAGTCTTTTAGGAAGTTAGGAATTCTAAATATGGACACAACTGACTGCAATATGGAATCAACATAGCATTCCCATGGAATATGAAGAGCCAACACTCTGACCCTTATCCATGTTGCCACTTCTCTACATCCAAGTATTTCTCCCGGTTGATCAATGATGGTTCTGAGGGTCGTTTCTCTATTGTGCAAATTTTTACCATATTCATATATAGTTTTTTTAAGTGCGCTTCTTGAAAAGTTTTCCAGTTTATTTTCTGAGCTAATTTGTCTAGAATGTGTTAAGGATTCATTGAAATGACAATTTTTATGAGTGAACTCTACACAATCGGAGTGCGTCAGAGGTTTTCAGGGTGTTGAATATGTATATGCAATCAAAAAACTAGTTTAAACAACACAAATAAAGATATGACCACAAATGTTTTTGCTACATTCCAGCTAGAAATCTGCTGGAAACACCAAAAAGGCTCACTTCAAAGAAACTCCTATTCATATTCCACACTTGTTAAAAGGTAATAAGAGTGTAATTAGTTTTTATTTTTATTTTTTTTAATTAATTGGGTTGAGAGGCGCTCTATAGCTCATAGAGGAAATGTTGCAATATCTATATAACGAAACATTAAATCCAATAATAATAACAAGGGATCTGTTTTTTGTCATTATTTGAGAATTCTCTATTTCCACAATCATTTCTACAAGTTGCACCTCAGTTTTCTTATGTTGCGTTTCTATCAAGTTCTGCGACTCAATTTCTATATTTGGTAAGTTTGATTCTACAATTTCAACTTGTTTGAATGAATTTTAAAGATCATTATGCAAAGTGTGAAGGTGGCTTTGCGCTCTGTACAATGAAAGCCACATCTGAAACTAAACAGTAATAGAAATTCATAGTAATAGTAACAGAAATAGTATTCCTTTGAAAAGAGAAAAAACAATATAAAGAAAACAATGATCAATATTTTTAGCTTAAATCCCGACGAAATGATGAACCATGTCTTTGTGTTTTGAATGAAAATAATTTAACTATAGAAAAAATATTTTTTGGATTCATTCCTATCCAAGAGGATTTCCCTAATAGGGCTTTGATAAGCCTCTATAATTCAATAGTGTAGATATATTCATTCTATCTTACTCTAGTATCGTTGTTGTCCAGCACCTAGACAGTGACAGAAGCCAATGTCTTTGCATTCGTAAACTCATCTCTGTCTAAAATGATGTCATTCACTATTCAATGGATTTCCTCTTGTATTTTCATAGGGGTAGGAGGTGGAAGAGTATGACATCAAAATGGGCTTGAGTGTGGTCACAACAACTCCCTTCCTTGCGATTATTCGCACCACACCTATTGTGTGCACACTGGCATGACATGGTGGGGCGACATGTTGATCTGTTCCTAAGAGAAGGGTGGTTAGCTAACACACAAAAGGCACGAATGAAAGAATAGTGACCCCTAACCGTGCTTCCCACCTGATCCGGGTTCTAATTGTTTCCAGCCATTAGATTGGAATAATAATTTAGCTAGGATGATGGGGTGAGGCTTGCCCAGGGATGAGACATATGAAAATCAACCTGGGAGGGCCCGTGATTGGCAAGGAAATCGACTACTTTATTTCCAACTTGGTGAACATGGGAAGGGATCATAATAGGAAGCAGAGGGGAGAGGAGGCCAATTATTGCTATCTAGTTTTCCAAACTCCAATTTGAAGTGAGTATTTTATTAGAGGCCCCAATGATTAATTTTTTAAGCATTGCAATGACTAGTCTATAGTGTCCTTCCACCATGATTTTGTAAAGGTATTGTTGACTAGAAAAATACAAAAAAAAAATTGAAAAAAAATGATTTTGTTCCATTATTGGTGTTGTATCCCATTGGCCCCACAAACACCAAAGAGGTTTACTTGTGTGATCTCGGAAGAGACCTTTATATCTACCTATACATGGGTCTATTTTGGAAGCTCCATTGAAGTTAAGCTTAAAAAGACCTAGATATGGGGGAGACTACAAATAGGGAGACAAAAGAGAGGGGGAGGAGAAGGGAGGGGGGAGTGAGAGAGGAAGAAGATCACATATTGAGCTTAGCAAGAATGGGAATATCTAAAGGAGAGGAGGACCAGTCATACAAGGACTAAGGAGAAAGTAGGATAGTTTCATACATATGAAGCAAAATTATGGACCAAACACAATCCACTGAGGTGGAGGCATTTTGGAAAATTCAAATATTTTTCTCCTTCAAAGTGAGCCAAACAAGGAATATGGGGAGAAGAAACTAAGCTTGATTAACAATGGGACTAAGAAAGGAAAAATATTGCCAATCTTTGGTTGTTTTTAAGATGTCTGAGTAGTGTCAATCAAATTAACCAAATAGTCATGTGCCATCTTTTTCCATAGAGATTCCACAAAGGGGAATGAATTGAATAAGTGCTACATTGTTTCCTTGTTTAAGTGGCATAGATAACATACAAATGGTCCCTCAAATCCTTTGTGAATGATGCAATCACAAGTAATGGCTTGGTTCCTTTCCAATAACTAAATGAAATGGGATATCTTGGACCAGAGACTCTCTATCTATATTTTCCCCATATTGATTGGGAGGTAAAATGATGATGGATGGAAACCAAATAGTCAGTTTCCTTAAATATAAACTCCCCAGTTGGTTTATATCCTCATATGACCCTATCCCTCCCTTCAATGACCAGAAATTTTTGCTTTTGGAGTTCTTGTTTAAGATTAGACCACTATGTTGGAGAAATATTGGGGTCCCAATTCCTCATGGTTTTCCAAATTCACCAAGGCAAGTCTTACCTATTATGGAGACCACAAGTCAGTGACCATGTTGAGGTTTTGTGATTTGGTGAGGGTTTATCTCCTAATATTTCTCCCAACGTACCAACTTGGGGAGTTTTTGCATGAGTCTTCCTAGAAGAAAGTTGATTTGGCATCTCTTGTTTCCCAAAAGAAATGTTATTGTATAATAAATATGTTTTTGTTAGTGAAATTCCATATGGAGGATCTTGCAATATTCTTTTTCTCCCTCAAGTGTTGTTGAAGGGATAAACTAGGACTATATTTCTTATTTTAGAGTTGTTTCCATAGATCATCCCCTCCTTAAATCAATCTCCACCACAACTTGGCTCTTAACACTTGATTGAGGGTTTCAGGATCCCTTAGCCTTAATCCCCCTTTTACATTTTGGAAGACATGGTTTGTCCTAAGCCACTAAGGACCATTTCCTTTCTTTGATTTTCCCCCACCTAAGAAGGATTGTAAAGATGTTGAAGGGAATGGAGAATGCTCTTATGGGAAGCGAACATAGTGATGCGATAATATTATACTAAAACAGGGGTTGTAGCAAATCTAAAACCAATTACAAAGAGATATCTATATTTCCAAGAATGAGACTATGAAATCCTCTGCTGTTGCAAAAATAAGTTCAAAGCAAACTACAAAGAAAGCATTCCAAATATTCTTGTTTGCTTGACCAAAATTCTTAAGACCCTAATGGATTTTGGAATACATGAAGATCAATGAAAGACCTTGTTATTATTTACTTCATATTACGCACAACAGATGGAAGGGAGCTTTGATATTCCAAGTTCATTGACTCTTTAAGTTGATGGACAATGTCTTGTTCCTTAATCTTTGCTTGTACAAATGATTAAAGGTTCAATTATTAGAGGCAAAGGACTAAGACTCTTTATGAATATTTAGAGAAAAAGTCCTCACCATGGTACACTTAGATTTGAGGATGTTAATCCCTTTCTTATATGAATTAGCACATTCATTATGTTGTGATGTTGTGAAATGTAATGATACTCTATGTAGTTGATCTTTGTAATGATTGACAACAAGGTTTTTCTTGTTAAATTGTATACCCCCTTTGTTCCTTCTCGTGATTCTTTGGAATTACAAGAGATATTTGTTTTCCTTCCCATGCTCCTAAACTAATTAGAAGGCTTTAAGGGTTTTTGATATAAGGGAAATTTTCAACCCCATATGAGGAAGGTTGTCCGTTCCTTAGATTTTGAAAGCTAAACTTAAAGTAAATGAAAAGTTAAACATGAAAAAAATAATTCCATGCACCAAAAAAGTCTATGACATATAGTATAATTCCTCACATTCATGATTGCAAGACTTCCAATGAAACTTGGAAATCACTTAAGGACTTGTATGAGACTAAAAATACAAATTGTGTGCCTTTTATGAAAAGTAAGCTCCTCTCTATTAAAATGGAATAAAATGATACTATCAATAATTTCATTTTAAGAATTAAATATTTGAAAGATAAGTTAGGAGACATAGGAGGACCAGTATCTAGTATTGATCTTCTTACAATTACTTTAAATGGAATGTCATAGGACTATCAAATGTTCATTATAGGTTTTGCATCAAGGGAGAAAGCTCCCACTTTTGATAAATTAACATGTATATTGATGCAGGAAGAAGAGAGCTGCAAGAATTTGAAGCCTCAGAATCCAAACTTAGCACTTTTGGTGAAGAAGAAATCCTTCAAAGTAAAATAAAGGTGGAAGTCCATCTCAAATAAGGACATCTCCAAAGCCAAATCAAGGTATGTCACTTGCTAGAAATTATTCTAGAATGAAATTTTTTTATTGTGCTAATATTGGGCATCTTGCCATAGATTGCTATAAGAAGAAAAGTGATTAAGGAATGCATAAACACAAAATACATTTAGGACATTTTTCAGGAGAAGCTATGAATTCTCATTTTAAGAATATTAAGTTGTTTATGTCTAATGTTGCATTTTCTGCTGAAACTAATGATGTTAATGCATAGTTTGTGGATTTTGGAGCCTTAACCCCCATGACATGCAATAAGAACTGGTATGATAAATTCAAGGAAATGAGCAATGGTTCCAAAATTTACCTTGGAGATGATCGTGCACATCAGATCAAGGGATATGAATAAATTCTAGTAACATTGCCAAATGGTAGTGTTAGGCACATTCATAATGTTATGTATGTGCCTGGGATCAAGAAAAATATTATCTTTGTGTCCACAATCATATATCATAATCTGAAGGTTGAAGTTTTCAAAAAACACCACATAGTGAAGGATTTACTGGATCACTACAAACTTGTTGCTTCGAGAGTCAGAGTTGGAGGCATATACAAGTTTGATGTCACCAGCAAAAGTCATCAAGCACTGAATTCTACAGTTATGTAAATAGAAAATATTTGACACCAGAGGTATGACCATATTAATTATCATGATTTTTTGTTGTTGCAGAAACAAAGAATGGTTGAAGGACTCCCTATGTTAAAGAATGAGTATGTTTCTTGTGAGGGATGTGCATTAGGAAAAATGCACAGAGATGAATTCCCCTCCAACTACGATAGGAGAAGAAGAGATGTATTAGAACTTGTGCATACTGATGTTTGTGGAGCAATGAAAACAAGATCCCTAGGAGGAGGTTACTATTTTCTATTTCTTATTAATGAATGCACAAGGTATACTTGGGTTTACTTCCTTAGGAAAAAGAGTGATGTTTTTGAGTATTTCAAAGAATTCAAAAACATGGTAGAGAAATAGACAGGGAAGTTTATAAAAATACTCCATTTAGATCAAGGGGGAGACTACATGATGGGGGACTTCATCAAGTATTGCAAAGATCATGGAATAATGCAATGATTTACAGTACCCCACACTCCACAGTAGAATTGTGTTGCATAAAGGAAAAACAAAACGTTGGTGGAGTGTGCACGGAGTATGATTAAAGGATTTGTTGAGGCCATTAGCATTTTTTTATTATTAAAGAACAAAATTCCAATAAGGTATCATGATCTTAAAACGAAATTTGAAGCCTTATATGGTTTTAAACAAATAGTTCATCATTTGAGGGTAAATAGATCTAAGGGCTTTACACATATTTCAAAGGAGAATAAAAAGAAACTTGATGCTAAAGACATAAAATGCATTTTTGTAGGGTATTGTTCAAAATTTAAAGATTATGAAATGTTTAATCCCTCTACTCACAAAGTATTTTCAGGTAGAGATGTAATTTTCCATGAGAAGGTAGACAAAGCCAACAAGGAAAATAACTATGAAAGGTGGCATATACTTCCTGATGTTGAAGACACCAAAGAAGAAGCCAAAGACAAAGAGAAGCAAAAGTTTTAGGAAGAATCCAATGATATGGAAATTACCAGAAGTCAGAGCTCACCCAAAGGTGAAGAAGTATTTTCACATAGTAGGGATGAATATAGTGAATTTCCAAGGAGATCTATATGCCAGATTCATCTACCTATAAGGTATAATGACTATTCCCTGATGAGTGGTGTTTTAAATGTCATAGAATCCATGATTTTTAATGAAGCTAATGAAAATGAAGAGTAGATAAAAGAAATGAAGCAATAATATGAATCTATAATGAAAAAGAAATCTGGGAGTTAACTAAATTGCATAAAGATAAAGATCCCATAGGATGTAAATGGTTGTACAAACCCAAACTTAAAGCAGATGGTAGTATAGATAAATACAAAGCTAGGTTGGTGACAAAAGGGTACTCACAAAAATAAGGCATTAACTATGAAGAAACATTTGCACCTGTAGCTAAGATGAACATTATTAGACTTTTAATTGCATTAGATACAGATTAAAATTGGAATCTTCGACAATTAGATGCAAAATATGCATTTCTGAATGATAAGTTAAAGGAGGATTTTTATTGTACTCGACCAGAAGGGTTTATAAAAAGGGTCAAGAACATCTAGTCTAAAAATTAAAGAAATCTTTGTATGGGCTGAAGGAAGCACCCAGGTCGTGGTATGAGAAGATAGATTCCTTCTTTCTTCAACAATGTTTTATGAGGAGTCAAAGTGACCCAAATATGTATACCAAATTTGATTCAAATGGGCACATTGTTCTGATTTCCTTGTATGTTTATTATTTAATTATTTCATGGATTTATGGTAAACTAATTGATGGAGTTAAGGTGCATATATCACAAGTGTTTGAGATGAAAGATCTTGGAGAGTTACATTACTATCTAGGTATTGAAGTTTGGAGAGATGTTAGTCAAACTTTTGTTTCTTAGAGAAAGTATGTTAGATAATTGCTTAATAAGTTTAAAATGGATTAGTGCAAAGTTTCTTTTGTTCCAGTGCAACAGAATGTGAAATTTCACAATGATGATGGCTCAAAGGGGGTAGATGGTACAATGTATAGATAGTTGGTGGGAAGCTTAAATTATCTTACTACAACCAGATCTAATATAGTATACTTTGTTAGTGTATTAATTCAATTTATGGTGAGACCTATAGAATTCCATTAGCAAGCAACGAAAGGTGTACTAGGTATCTTAAAGGAACATATTGTAGCGGTTACAACCACCCTCCAAAATTTTTCCTTAGCCTCGTTTTGGAGCCTCCCTACCAACCTTTCACAACACCTTGTCTTGTTTTTTCAAGTACACAATCTTTAGTGTTTTGCTTGCACAAAGGCAGCCTGTCGATCGCAACTTAATGCATTCCCCTCATAGGATGTTCAGTCGGACTTGGTCTAGCTGTAGGCTGAGTAGCTTCCCCAAGAAATTGCTCATTTCTAGAGGACAACCAGCCTTCCCTCCAAAAATTGCACATTCCTGTCTGGTAGCCTGTTGGGCTCCAGTATTGTGCAATTCTGCGAGTCAACACTCCTAGTGAAAATTGCGCAATTTTACCTGCTCAGCCCAGAATTTGCACAAATATGGGCAATAGTCAGCTGCTCTTCCTAGAAATTGCGCAAATCTCTTGGAAACCAGCCCATCTCCCAGCTAAAAATGTGCATTTTCTCCTAGCAGTCGAGCAGCCTCTTCCATATGAAACTGAGTTGAATGGTTCCCTCTGGGATCGATTAAAACAAAATTACATGCATGGGTTATTTCTCCCAAGGTAGCATACAAAGGCATCACTTGTTTCAGGGATCTATGTTTAGCAGTTGGAGGTTACATGCAAGGATCATTTCACAAACCTCTCACCAAGTGTCGCTTTCCCTAGATTTGTGGCATGCGCGTCACAACCTCGATGTCATTGGAACTCATCAACCGGACATTGCAGATATCATTCCTCACATCAACCTTGCATCTCTGACATCCCACATCACATCTAGGAGTTGTCGACACATTCAACTTTGTTGTCTTGGGGCAAGCCCGCATTCCATGACTTTTGTTGCATTTCTGGTGCTTTTTGTGTTTCACTTCATATGAATGCTATCTTCTTGATTTCAGTGAGTGCTTACTGTCATTTTGATACATATTAGCTTTTAATAGCACTTTTTTAGTTTTTGTTTCTATCTCATTGGTGTTGCATGCATGAAAATGTTTTTCACGAACGTTTGCCGATTCGACAACTCACCTCATCCACATGCATGTTGTTCCGTTTTCTAAATCTGTCATTCACCATTTGCATGCATGATCATTAACTTATGCTTACACTCAGTATCACCATACATTCACACTCACATTCCCATTCAGTTTCTCGTCAGCGAGTCTGGGCAACCTCGACCCAGACTCTGCCTTCACTGAGACAACATTGCGCAATCCGGGGAAGGAAGGATCTGTCTTCCTCTCTAGAAATGTGCATTTTTTCCTAGGCTTTGTCCTCCAAGACTTTTTGCACATTTTTGAGGGAAAGTGACTTCTGGCCTAGAAAATTGCACAATGAAGTCACTGAGCCTGCAGCCATTGCTAGATGAGATTGTGCATTATGCAATTACAACAGTCAGTAGCCGGACTAGATTGTGCATTATGTAGTTCCAGTAGTCAGTCAATCTCCCAACACCCCAGACTATGCCTTGCACAGTCTTGGTAGTCAGTTTCCCAATCTCTTGGCCCAAATTGCATAACCTTCATGATTAGTCACACAAGTATGTTGCAAGTTAGTTCTCGAGTTCATTTTAGTTTTCGACTGACAGATTGCTTGCCATGAGTGTTACCATGTATCCAGGTATTGCAGGTGTGCATCTGCCTCTCAAAAGTGTAGGTACAATGGTTTCCAAGAGAGAAAAGTCGAATACACTGTTCAGAGCACACCTGGAGATGCAGTTAATCAAATTTCTATGACCTTGCCTACTCACGAAGATATCAAGTTGTTTGTAGACAAGGAAATCAAGAGATGATAGTAGCAACATCATGAATAACAACTGAAGGCAACATACTGGATGCAACAAATGCAACGAATGCAACGAATGCAACGAATGTAAGAGGAAGTTTGTTGACAACATAGAGGCAGAACAAAGTTGCAAGCTCAAGCAGATCCACTGATGATGAATGCAACTTTGGAGACTTAGGCTATGAGGTGAGAGCGTGACATGAAGATCACGTGAAGATAGAGAATGGAACAAAGAAGGAGTTGCATGTGCTCAAGCAGAAACTCAGGGAAGAACATGAATCTTCACGGACAGATGAATGAGTTGCAGTAGGAACAGGAACAATAGTGGGCGCAACATGCACTCACATATGAAACTATGCGCGTATGAGTTATAGATCTATCCCAACAGCTGGCACATAGCAGACATGGTGAGAGGTGTTGTTGATCACATGCAAGGGATTCATCAGCATGCATGTCATTGTGCACATGCATGTGATCCAACTCATTCAACATACTCACCAAGGTGAAGACAAGAAGCAAGTCCAACTGGAGCTAAACATATACTTCAGAAAGTTGATGCACATGACCACCAACACACACTTGAAGATCAACATGAACACTATGCATCAGTGTGTTTCCGGTTCAGTTGCACCCAAGAAGACCATGTACATGTTAGCAGATGAGTTGGATGAAGTGGCTGAAACAATGCACTGGTTGCAACGGAGGAAAAAGTTTGCTTCGACAAGATGTCACCATGGGGTACATGCACACCATCACGGACAACCAAGCTTGGCATCAGCTCACCACCTTCACCATCACAAGCATGTCAAAGAGTTGGTCTCACCACAACAAACCGAGTGTTAGTGATGTCTTGCATGACTTGCTCAAGCCATTTTGTCTCACATGAGCACATGTGCATTGTAATGTAATGCCATGTCAAGTGGAAGTTCAAGTGTCAATAGTTGGATGTAACAGTCATAGAGTAGATGAAGAGTCATGAGGGTAGATGAACTATCACAAAGGGGAATGTTAAGGGTCACCCCACCTTTTCTATAAATAGAACCTCATAACTCATTGTAAAGGCTTTTGCTCAGCCAAGCTTCCGATAAGACTATCTTGGAGAGAGCTTGGACAGTATTGTAATGCGCCTTGGCTTCTCCACTGCATGCAACTAGTACATCTCTTTGGAGGAGCAGGAAAATGTGGCTGTAACATTCCACTGTTGGAGTTAGCAGGTTTACATGGATGTATTGTATGACTGGAACTTACACTTCTTTATATAATAAGAGCCAACACGTTTCATGCATATGTTGTATTGTATTCCAGTTGTCTTATTACTCTAAATAGCATATGTATTTACTTTCTTACGCATGCATGTATGGATTGCTTCATATGACCATGTATGAATCTTTTTGAAATGTGTTGATTGGTTTAACCATCACTATGGATTTCCAGCTGACTTGCTTTCCAGCTTGTGATGCATCTTCGCTCGTGTGTTTCCTTCCCATTCAAGTATTGTTTAAGGCTGCCAAGGGGCGCACTCATCTCAACCCATTTGTGGTACAATCTCTCATGCATCTTCCTTGACTCACTGCAGTAGTCACACCCTTGCTACTAATAGAGTTATCTTACTTGCCTCTGTGCGAAATCGCAGTCAAGGCATTGCTATATGACCCACTGTTGGGACTCCTACACCAAACAATCTGAGGTCTAATTGGGACTTCTTATCGGGGAGATCTTGTTGACATTTTGTTGGGTCCAACACCATCAACATTTATGGCACTAGAAGGAGGGTCTGATGACAAGCTGTGTCCTCTCATCCAATTTTGAACCTTTTCTTACCTTTCATGGATTCTTGCACTCTTCTCCCTCCGTGATGTTTCTCGAATCGTGAAGATGCCTCCATCACGGGGAGTTTTTTGGTCTCTTGTCCACTTACATGTATGATGGTGAAGGCAAAGTGGCCTGGCCTAAGTACTTACATGCCTTTCTTTCCATGCTTCATGAGGAAGACAGGTGTTCTGACGAACATGCTAGTTTGTTGCTTGCACACACACTTTGCGAATCTCCACATCGATGGCTGCTCAACCTATAGGTTGATAGCATGCACTCACTGGAGCACTTTTGTGATCTCATTGAAGACACTTTCTATCATTTTGATCTAGAACATCTTGACTGAAAACTGTTATAGCAATGGAAGGCTTTGCATGAATTGGTTATCGATTTTTGGCAGCATTTCCGTGACTTGCAGTTTCAAGCTCCGAGGAGCCAGATGAAATTTTGCTATCTTTGGGACTAGTTTGAGTATTGCCTTAGGAAATCTACCCATCCCAAGAAGAAAATTGAGATCAAACCTTGCTGAACATTCTTCACTAATGGAGCTGCGTAATCTCAAGTGGATGCGGTCAATGTCTTAACTGACTATTCGCCTTCCCCTCATTCAACAGCTCCACCACTGTTGAGTGATGTTGAGGATCATTCTCACACACTTTTTTCAGCTTTCACATACTCCCAACATCACTTCACTCAATTTTCGCACAGATTTGGTTGTGAGTCCTTTGAGTTCTCATATGCATTCTATTCTACAACCTTCGTCTTCTCACTCGAGTGTTCCTCCGGATGATACTGTCTTGTGTTCGTCCATTCCGGACTCTTCATTTGTTGTGAATGAAGAACAAGCCACTAACTGAGTTGGTGTTGCACAACCAACATGCCCTGTCATTCACGAAGAGTATGAGTGGGAGCTTGAGCATCAACACTTGGTGAAGGATGACTCCCTTTTGTCCAATCCCCCTCCATTCTTTCCTAACATCTTTGGTGAACCTGCCATCCATGATTTCGCATGTATGTCTTCATCCACGGATGCACCCATTATTCATCACTCACAGGACTCGTCGGATGTTGGTCCATTGTTCGATAATGGAGAGGATAAGTTATTCGTTGAAAATCCACTTGATATTTCATCTGTCTTTTTTGGAAACAAAGAGGATGAGTTTGTTCACTTTTCATCTACCCCTTTGTTTGATTCATCTGATCATGAGGATGTCGATGCAATCATTTATTTTTTTGATCGTGGCGGTCATGATCCATTTGTTTCCATATTTGATCACGATCATGGATCTATCGCAGTTGATCTTTCGAAGCCATCGGTTTATGACGATCTATCTAATGAAGAAGTTGAAACACCTAAGACTGTTGAGGCACTTCAGCGCAAGCTAATGGTTATGTCAGACCCTCACTCTCTTGGGGTTAGTCTTACTTTCGATCATGAAACTGTTCAATCACCTCAGGCTCCTCATCACTCATATGTATGCATTGAATATTAATCTCACACACAAATCATATTTCCTCCACTTGAACTGCACGATCCCATCTCTCATGCATTGGAGGAATCTTACATTACAAGCACTCGTTCGCGACACAAGTTATCTTTGTTTCTTTAGTTTGCTTGCATGAGACAATCAAGAGTGTGCTTATGCTTCAAAGTTGCACGTAGTGTCACACAACACAATGATAAGTCCATAGACTGCTCTTCATGTACTTGCACCCACTTATGTCTTGTGGGCACTGTCAAACATGAAGTGTGGTTGTCTTCATTGTTTTATATTTCTTGCTTGATGGTTCACACAACTAGGTTTCTCGCGGACCAAGCTTTCACCAACATGGGTCAAACAATCCACCGATGGCTGCATTGGAAATATCACTTCACGTGATCACGCCCACACACCGTTAGTTTAGGAGTAGGAGTAGTGTTTTCTTTCAGTTGTTTGCTTGCATGCTTGCTTTCTTACTCACTTTGTTTGTTTTTTTATTTTCTTGCTTGTTTACTTACTTGCTTTGATTTTGCTTTTGCTTCTGCTTTTTCTTTGCTTTGTTGTTTGTTAGTTCACTTGTTTTGTTCGTAGGTTAGTTTTGCATGAAACCATGTATGATTCTTGAAATGAGTTGGGTGAAGTACAAGAGGGCTTGTACAGCTATAACTACTTGGTTATCTGTCATCTTGCCTCTGTATGAAGATCTTGTTACTTTTAGTCCATGATATGTCGAAGGAAAATACATATTGTTCGAAGTGAACCTTGGTGAAAACACAACGCTTGCGCGCTAAGTAGTGTCACCTTCTCTAGTCGTTGTTTTTGGGTTAACCCTTGTTAGCTCAGTCAAGTAGAGTAAGGTGAGGGGGGAAACCTTAACAGGCATGTCAGAGATATAATAAACTACTTCTCTGCTGGAACAACCTATTCTTCTCTCAATAAGTTGGGATTCCTCTTCCACCTCTGAAATGGATAAGTGCTATGCACAGTTGAAAAAATGAAAAATAAAAAGATGAAAAAGTCAAAAAAATTCAAAATGAGAAATGAATAAGGCAAAAGAAGAGAAAGGTTTCCTACGCAGGGAGGTGATGCAAGTAACTCTGTCGGGGTACTGACCAGGCTCACTGGTAGCGAAGCCATGCTTGTTTTCCTATGTGACTCCGCTGGGGTACTGTATAGGCCTGCTGGCAGCGGAGCAACACCAGAGAAGAAAATAAGACTCTGACGACTATACTGCTTATGCACCAATATACCCCTCAACCCCAATCAAAACAAATGTGTTTTGCTTGGCTTGGAATGTGTGGCAATCGACTAAGAGCTTGGTAGATGCTACATCTTACAATCAATCTAGTGTGAAGCCAAGATAACCTGAGAGTTGAACAATACTTCCGTAGGTGTTAGACTTGATTTTTCATGAACAAAGTCCATTCAGAGAGCTAGAGTTCTACCAGTGTGTCGCCAAGTGTTGTAGCGGCTACAACCACCGTCCAAAATGTTTCCTTAGCCTCGTTTTGGAGCCTCACTACCAATATTTCACAACACCTTGTCTTGTTTTCTCAAGTACACAAGCTTCAGTGTTTTGCTTGCATAAAGGAACCCTGTCGATCGCAGCTTGATGCATTCCCCCATAGGCTGTTCGCCCGAACTTGGTCCAGTTGCAAGTTGAGCAGCTTCCCCAGAAATTGTGCATTTATGGAGGAAAACCAGCCTTCCATCCAGAAATTGCGTAATCCTGTCTAACAACCCATTGGGCTCTATAATTGCACAATTCTGCCAGTCAACACTCCTAGTGATAATTGCGCAATTGTCACCAGCAGGGCTACTCAACCCAGAATTTGTGTAAAATTGGTAGCAGTCAGCTGCTCTGCCTAGAAATTGCGCAAATCTCCTAGGAAACTAGCCCAACTCCCAGCCAGAAATGTGCATTTTCTCCCAACAGTTGAGCAGCCTCTTGCATATGCAACTGAGTTGACTGATCCCTCCGGGACCTAGCAAAACATACTTGCATGCATGGGCTCTTTCTCCAAAGGTAGCATGCAAAGGCATCCCTTGTTTCAGGGATCTATGTTTAGCAGTTGGAGGTTACATGCAAGGATCATTTCACAAACCTCTCACCAAGTGTCGCTTTCCCTAGATTTGTGGATGCGCATCACAAACTCGTTGTCATTGAACTCATCAATCGGACGCTGCAAAGCTCATTCCTCACATCAACCTTGTAGCTTTGACATTTCACATCACATCTAGGAGCTTTCGACACATTCAGCTCAACTATTTTGGGGTAAGCCCGCGTTCCATGACTTGTGTTGCATTTATGGCGCTTTTTGTGTTTCGCTTCATATGAACATTGTCTGCTTGATTTTAGTGAGTGCTTGTTGTCGTTTTGATACGTATTAGCATGTACTAGCATCATTTTAGTTTTCGTTGCTACCTCACTGGTGTCACATGCATGAAAGTGTTTTTCACGAGCGGTCGCCGATTCGGCGACTCGCCTCACCCACATGCATGTTGTTTTGTTTTCTAAATCTGTCATTCACTAGTTTCATGCATGATCATTCACTTATTCTTACACTCAGTATCACCATGCATTTGCACTGACATTTGCATTCAGTTTCTCGTCGGTGAGTCTGGGAAACCTTAACATGGACTCTGCCTTCACTCAGACAACATTGCATAATCCGGGGAAGGAAGGCTCTATCTTCCTCTCCAGAAATGTGCATTTCTTCCCAGGAACTATCCTCTAGGACTAATTTGAGCATTTTTGAGGGAGAGTGACTGTTGGCCCAGAAAATTGCGCAATCCAGTCACTGAGCCTACAACCGTTGCCCACTGAGATTGCACATTGCGAAATTCCAACAGTCAGTAGCCAGACTGGACTGTGCATTTCACAGTTCCAGTAGTCAGTTAGTCTCCGAGAAGCCCATACTATGCCTTGCGCAGTCTTGGTAGTCATTCCTGACCTCCTGACTGAAATTGCACAACCTTCATGATAAGTCACACAGGTATGTTGCAAGTTAGTTCTCGAGTTCATTTTTGGTTTTCGACTGACAGATTGCTTGCCATGAGTTTTGACCTGTCTCCGGGTGTTGCAAGTGTTCATCTGCCTCTCAGCAATGTAGGTACAATGGTTTCTAAGAGAGCAGAGTCAAGGATAACATTCAGAACACACCTAGAGATGCAGTTAATCAAATGTCTATGACCTTGCCAACTCATGAATATATCAAGTTGTTTGTAGACAAGGAAATCAAGATATTATAGTAGCAGCATCATGAACAATAACTGAAGCAAGCACACCAAATGCAAAAAATGCAACGAATGCAAGAGGAAGTTTGTTGACAACATAGAGTTGGAACAAAGTTGCAAGCTCAAGCAGATTCACTAATGATGAAAGCAACTTTGGAGACTCAGGCTATGAGGTGAGAGCGCGACATGAAGATCACACGAAGATAGAGAATGGAATAAAGAAGGAGTTTCATGTGCTCAAGCAACAACTCAAGGAAGAACATGAAGTTGCACGAATAGACGAATGAGTTGCAGTAGGAGCAGGAACAATTGTGGGTGCAACATGCACTCACAGATGAAACTATGCCTATATAAGTTATAGATCTATCCCAACAGCTGGCACGGAGTAGACATGGTGAGAAGTGTTGTTGATCGCATGCAAGGGATTCAGCAGCATGCATGTCATTGTGCGCATGCATGCGATCCAACTCATTCAACACACTCACCAAGGCAAAGACAAGAAACAAGTCCAACTGGAGCTGAACATGTACTTCATCAAGTTGATGCACATGACCACCAGCACACACTTGAAGATCAACATGGACATTATTCATTAGTGTGTTGCCAGTTCAGCCGCACCCAAGAAGACCATGTGCATGTTAGCAGGTGATTTGGATGAAGGGGCTGAACCAATGCACCAGTTGCAATAGAAGAAATAGTTTGCTTCGACAAGATGTCACCATGGTGTACATGCACACCATCACGGATGGCTAAGCTTGGAATCAGCTCACCACCTTCACCATCACAAGCATGTCAAAGAGTTGGTCTCACCACAATGGACCGAGTGTCAGTGATGTCTTGCATGGCTTTCTCAAGGCATTTTGTCTCACATGAGCACATGTGCATTGTAATGTAACGTCATGTCAAGTGGAAGTTCAAGTGTCAATAGTTGGATGTAACATGTAGGTTTTAACCCTGTACAGAAATTACCTGCATACGAATTCTAAAACACAGAAAATAAAACAATAGCGAGAGCATAACACATAAACAAATATACACAGAGATTTTCCTTGGATCCAAAACCGGACTACCAGATTGATGTTTATTATGTTCCTTTCAATGTTGCAATACATAATATACATGCAAGGAATCCAATACCTGTACCGAAAACCATCACGCTGAACCACATATATTATTTATATTAGGAGGAAGCCCTGTGGGGCCATGACACATAGGTTAGTTACCATCATTGGTTACTCTTAGGAAGGGACAACAATGGGTACGTCCTCACCCCCACCCTAGCCTCTCGGATATGGATTCTTAGATTAGGTTTTCTCTCTTAGTTTAGAAGAAATGAATTATTTTATTGCATTAGGGGGAAGTGTCGTGGCGGAAAAAGTCGTTTGTGCGGACACAACTGACCTCCCTAGGAGTCTAAACTCTCTAGCGACAAACAAGACAAAATGGAGTGATCTTTCTCTAAATATACCTTTTAAAACATGAAAACTACAAGTGTTTAGGCTTACCTTATTCCAAAACGCGGTTGTTGTAGTCCGTCCTTGCCGATCCGAATGAGCTCCTCCTTCAAGTCAATTCCTGCAACCACAAACAATCAAACAATTACCAAGCACTTGCATTTCATATAATAAAACATATATTCAACATGCAGACCAAGGAACACATGAAATAACTCATTAACACAAGCTATTGAGAAAAATAAACCAGTTTATTATTATAACGAAACAAAGAAACTCTTACAACCTGACCTTGGTGTTGTGCAAGTTCCTCCCAGGGTCCATCAAGGGTTTTCCTCTACTTTGACAAAGCTCACCCACTTCCAAGTAGAATCAAGCAAAGACAATCTCTCCTCACAAGGTTCTAAATGGGAGTCCTAATTCCTGCAGCATTTACCCAAAGAAAATGTATAGCTCCAACCTCCCTCCTCTGGCTCAATGTCTTTATTTTTAGTGCTGTAAAGAGGTTATTCAGGTCCACCATCAATGGGATAATCCCCCTCTTTGGGTGGGATAGCTCCCTTATTGATGGGATAAGTTCCTCCTTAATAGAGATACATGAACCAACTGGAGGCGCATCCATTCATCAAACCGACCTCTAGAAAGTTCTAGAAGTAACCACAAGTAACTTTTTTAAGATGAAACTCGCGCATTTGCCTTTTACAGAAGGACGCACCTGTCCCTTAACATACAGAGCATCCAAGGACGCACCTTTTGTGAACATTGTGGAGCGTTCCCGCAGGTAAGGCTAGAGAGAACCTGCGACCCCAGAGATAAACATATTTTTGACAAGACTTTCTCTCTTTTTGAGTTTGAGATGGATAGCAGAGGCATAAGACTTGCCTAAGAGGGTAGCATGGCTGTTGATTTGAGCCATACTAACTGTAAGTGGTCATGGTGACATTTTTTAGTGTAACAGATGCCCCCTAAAGTGCGAAGCCTGGAATAGATTAGGGTTTTGTAATTCTAGGAAGGGTGAAGCACTTTATCATTTCAAGGATTGTCTTGTGGATGACTGGTTGGAACCTGCAATTTTCAACACAAAATACATGTATAAGATTATATCATCACTAAGGCAGGCATTCCCATACTCAGATTCAAAACTTTAACTAATGGACTAACTATTCTGATATAGGAATGATCTTGCAGTACATCATTTTTATAGACTTTTGTAGACACAGTATGGACGCAGCCATCTGTTTATGATTAGTCTACATAGATAATGAATACAAAACTCCTCGCAGCCTGGATGGTAGAAACTAGATCCAGGGTCTTCACTTCTACTTCCCGAATTGGTACGATTCTAGCCATGTGATTAAATGATTCGATGTCGAACATGTTAGAAACCACTTGATTACCAGTCGATGATGCAAACTGTTAACAAGTGTGAGAGAAACCACCAGTAATGTCAATGGTTCTCAAAGTACCAAGCACAACCCGTGAAATGTGAATAAATGTTTTGATGTCGAACACTTCACGGAATCCTTTGATCGAAAGTCAATGATGTAAACTGACGTCAAAGGCGAGAAACCTGCCATGATGCATGCAGACTTCAAGGTGCTGTTGATTCCTAAGTCATCTTCTAGATAATGTGTCGATGTCGATAGAAAGCGACCCGTTGCAGGCAAGCCCGCAACACGAAATCATTGTTCAAGTTGAAGAAATGTTGCTGTAAGGACTGACTCAGGGATGGTCAAATGGATGACAAGTATTTAGCAGATGAAAGTTTTGCTTGCAGACCTCTTGAACACATACGACACGACAGATAGCTTGGTGACGAATAACTCAAAGTTAATCCCGGAACCCGGTTAAAGACTTTCAAAGTGTTTGGTCAATGTGAGGTAAAAGATTTCCCAACCCAGGTGAATGAAAAGTGTCGTGTTCAAGAGTGGTAATAAAGTTTCTTTTGAGACAAAAGGTAACAAACAGGTTCATTCTTCTCTCTTTTCCCCCACCATTTCTGGCAAGTTCTTTTATTTTTAACAAGCTTGAGGAGGATAACATATGCTTGATTATAAGCTCATCCTTCGGACAAGTCCAACCTAGTTTAAATTCGAACCCTAGGAAGGAGTGGTTCGTTCCTGTTTGTAATTGAACAGGTCCTTTACTGTAAAAGTTTAACGAGCCCAGTATAGGAGAAACTCGGCGTTTTTCATTTTAGAGAGTCTGAAAAACAAAAGGAGACTCCACGTTGAACTTTTTCGTATATTTGTGTCCCTCAAGCCGAAAAAGTATAAAATAATACCTGGGGGAACCGCTTGATCTTGCGACCAAGGAGTACTTTCATAATAGTGTCGTTGACCTGAAAAGTAAAAAGCGATCAAGGACACGTCGTTTTATTTCCTTATCGAGTTCGAAACGACAAAAACCCGGCAATCTTTTCCTGATTTTGCGGTCAGAAAAGAGCTAAAAGGGGGACCGTCTTTTAAATTCCGTTTTAACGAGTGTAAAAGAAACGCTCGGCGATTTTTCATGTTTTAGGAGTCAGAAAAGGGCTTAAAAGATGACTCTGATATTTTTGTTTGTGAAAAATTACAATTTCCCTCGAAACCCCTTTGTCCTGCACAAAAGCAACACATTACTCATACCTGTTTAAAATAGGCAAAAATACATCGAAAAACATATTTTCATGGTAAAAAATGAACTAATTCATCCAAAAAACCTATAAAAATACCTTTTACCATGTCATTTTTACCGTTTCACTGTTGAGGTTGAAAAAGGAGCTTTTGACAAGAAACTTCCGTGGTCGCTGCGGAAAATACGACTGTCGAAATCGAACGCCGTCTTATCCAGGTATTTTACACATCCTACTCTGCATTTCTATCCGTTTAGAATCAATTTTTAGGTCTTAGTTTCATTTTTTGGGGGGGTTTTGGTTTTGGAATGCGCCTCTCGGCGGACGCGGGTGCCCTTCGGGTGACCCGCGTCCCCCGACTTTTTCTCATACGGGAAAATGGTCGGAAGACGCGGCCCGCCTTCAGGCCAGCCGCGTCCGGGCGCCCTGTGCTACAAAGCCGGGGTGCGTCTTCCGAGAAGTGCGCATTTCAAAACCCCAACTCCCTCAAAAAACCACCAAAAATTCCCAAATCAATTTCTAATTGCTATTTTTGATGTGCAGGGCATTAACCATGTTAGATTGGAGAGAAAGAGAGCATGTAGAGGATGATGAAGCTGCAATAAATCATCAACCTTCCCTGGATGCCCTAAGAGCATGCGGATTATACAAATATTGGACCATACCGGGCATGAGGGGCCAGGTAAGATTCTTGGAATGGCTGGTTGAGCGATGGAACGTTCAAGAACAATGCTTTTACATAGGAGGGCACCAGCTCGAGATAGAGCCCTCGGATGTATACTTTCTCACTGGCTTGCCGAACAGAGGTGAGCAACTCAGTCTTGCGGGGACTAGGCCGGGTGGCCAATCCCTTGATAGTCTCCGCGACGAGTGGTGCACACCTGGGGCTCACCATTCAAAAGGCATAGAGATAAAACACATCACTCTGCCGAACTCAAAGTCATAGCGTTCACGGTTACCAGAATTTGCGGCGCGGCCGCTTTACACATTGCTTCCGGATCCCAAATGCGGATGGCAATTGACTGTTACCAAGGCACCATTTTCAACTGGTGTGAAGCTGTGTCGGCTCATATGAAGAGCCAACTGACCAAGGCAAAGAACGGACGACTAAAGACTTTTGGATATGGGCCTCTAGTCGTGAGCTTTGCCTTGGAGAGAGTTCCAATGCTGATCCCTCAGCAACTCACTGTTGATATCTTGGGTCCTCGGGAGCCAAAGCTGATACGATGGGTTGCGGTGATGGCCCGGCATCCTGACGAGGGTGCGACAGTGGTTCGATTCTCAGATAGTTACTTTCACTGGTTAGAGGACCAGGTTTTTTCGATACAGGACTTTCCGTATGCCGGAGTGGATTTTAGAGGTGATCCGGACATGGTTCTTCCACAGGGAGAACAATGGGATGACAGAGGTACTTTTATTTTCACAAGTTTTCTAATTATGTATTTTTTTTTTTCATATATATCGTCTCAAAACTAACAGTAAAATTTTCAAAATGCAGATGTTGGTCCACAGCGTCCAGCCAACCTCCGGCCTTTTGATAGACTACATCCAGCTGCACCGGTACCGGCCCCACAGGACGCGGCTGCAGAAGTACTAGCTGAGTTGGAGCATGATCTAGAGCGTCTCACGGCAGATATACCTGAGACTACTATGGATGACATTCCTACCAGGCTTCAGCGCTTCGTAGTCGCGGTCCCTGGACCGTTTAGGAGATTTTTGCGTAAGGTAGCCCGCGCAGTGGTGTCATACAGAGAGCACCACCAGTGATTGACTAGTCACTTTTGTAGTCACATGTGACATTTTGACTTTTTGTACTATCATTTTGCCGATCATAAGGTGTTTTCAACCTATGATCGAAGACGATGTATATATTTTTTGACACACTTCTATCTATATATATCACTATTACCGGCTTATCTTGTTTAACATATGTGATGAAATGTTTTTAAATTTACTTGCATGATTATCGTAAATGTCTGTCCAACATTCGAGAAGCAATTGCATCTGCTAATGTATTCAAAGACCTTGGAATATGTTGATATTCAATGTAATCAAATTCACGTTCCAAGAGACGCACTCTCAAAAACAACCTTAATAACACAGGATTCCTAATGGCATAAACTCTATTAAGCTGTAATACAACAAGTTCAGAATCTAACCTCACTATCAAACGTCGAATTCCAAATGAAATAGATTCGGATAATAATTCAATCACTGCACTGTATTCTGCAATGTTGTTCGTTGTTTGACCGAGGCTTACCCCATGCATAGAAACTAACTCGTCAGAGGGCGAATAGATAACCCAAGCTGCGGAAGAGATGTTCCGTGTACTACGACAAGCACCATCAGCAAATCCAATGTATGTTTGGAGAGGCGTCGACATCTGCAATATCAAGAGTAAAACCAAGATAAGCCAGAATAACGACGAAAAAACCACACTCTCTAAGCTAAGCACACTGACTAAACTAACACACTTGCTAGCTAGAAAGAAAATCTAACCTATCTAAAAATTTCTCCATTCCCATCATTTAAGCATAATACCTCTTTAGGTAAAGTCCATTTCTGGGTTTACCCAAAGAGTCCCCATCAAAGTCAACTAGCTCATAAGCCCCTTTTGCTAGCTTTCGCTTTACAATGTAGGGCCCATGCCACATGGGAACGAATTTTCCGGCACCTAGCTTATCGTTAGCTTGATCATATAATAGTACTAGGTCTCCTTCCGAAAAACTTCGAGGGTTACATTTCTATCATACTGAGCTTTCATTCGTTTCGCGTGAGTCTCGATTGCCAATGTAGCGTCACGTCGAGTCTCATCTAATTTAGCCAAGTAAAAAACGTTTCTCCTCTTCGGAAGTAGCTGGAAGTAATTCGACAGCCATTTGAAGTGATGGGATTTCGCATTCAATGGGTAACACAGCTTCTAAGCCATAAACTAGCTGGAAAGGAGTGAACCCTGTTGAATTTTTCACTGAGGTTCGGTATGCCCATAGCGCTAAAATAACATGTTGTGCCAATTCGACCGATGAACACCAATGGTTCGTCGGATCATGTAACTAGAACTTTGTTGATAGACTCAACCAAACCGTTGGCTTGCGGATAATAAGGAGTAGAGCTATCGTGGCGCAAACCAAGCTGGCTTGTAAGCTCAGTCATCATGACATTTCGAAAATGGCTCCCATGGTCAGTAATGATTGCTTGTGGGACACCAAACCTAGTTATGATATGATTGAATACGAAAACTGCAGCTGTTTTGCCGCTTGCGTCGAATGTAGGCATCGCCTCGGCCCACTTAGTAAAATAATCAACCGCAAGGATGATATACGCATGCCCCCCGCCGAGTGAGGGTTACAAGTAATAAAGTCGATACCCCATTTGGCGAATGGACCAACGGCAATTATAGGGTGGAGAGGAGCAGGTGGAGCGCGCATCTTGCGATCAAACACTTGACAGTTGTGGCACTTCCTGACTGCAATGATACAATCTTTAAACATAGACGGCCAGAAATAACCAGCGCGCAACACCTTCTGAGCTGTGGCATACCCAGACATATGACCGCCACATGCTCCAGAGTGACAATCATTCAAAACCCTCTCAGCCTCTTCGTGAGTTAAACAACGTCGAAAAACTAAGTCTGCCCCCCGGCGATAAAGTGTATCTCCAATAATTTTGTATGGCTGGGATTGAAACCGAATTTTTCGACGTTCCGCTTTGGAAGCTTCAGGCCGAAAGGTTTGGGTTTGGAGATAAATGATTATATCCCCGTACCACGGATCTAAAGTACTGATAAGAAACAAAGATTCGTCCGCAATGGACTCCTCTGCCACAGTCTCTGTGTCAGCACTCGGGAAATCACACATCAATTCCGCAAAAACTAAGGATTTCTTCTCGAACTCCAAGTCGAACTCTTGCAGGATAACAATCCATTTAGAGTACTTGCCCCCTAGCAGTTGTTTTGTCAAAATATAAATCATAGGGTTGCAATCCGAAATAACTGTAGTTTTGCGGAGAAGAATGTAGTGACGGAAACGCTGGACAGCTTGAACGGCTGCCAGGGCCAATTTCTCCACATGCGAATATTTTAGCTCAGTTGGATTCAAGGTCCTACTAAGATAATATATCACATGCTCCGCTCCGAATTCATCTTCTTGAACTAACACCATTCCAATGGTGGAATGCGAAGCTGCGAGGTATAAGAAGTAGTCTTGGTTGTAGTTGGGAGGATGCAATAACGGTGCATGGGTCAACGCGTGTTTAAGTGCATCAAAAGATTGTTGGGCAATCTCGTCCCAAAAGAATTGTGCGTTCTGTTTCAACAACCGTGTAAAACCTTTAGTGACCTCGGCGTAGTTTGGGATGAATCGGCGTAAAAAGTTCGCTTTCCCTTGCAAACTTTGGAGTTGGCGCAAACTCGAAGGAGGAGGCAATTTGATGATAGCCTCGACTTTCGAGGGATCGACGCGAATGCCGGCTTTTGAAACAACAAATCCCAGCAATCGACCTGTTTCTATACAGAAAACACACTTGTGGGGATTCAACCGAATTCGATAATGCCTACACCTCATAAAGATTGCTCGTAGGTGGACAAGGTGATCAGCTCGATGTAAAGAATGAGCAGGCAAATCATCGAGATAGGGTTGCACAATGTGCTTGATGTCATGAAATGCATAAGACATCGCCCGTTGAAAAGTGGCCCCGGCATTCTTAAGCCCAAAAGGTAACTTGCAATAAGCAAATGTCCCCCATGGACAAATGAATGCCGTTTTTGGTTGGTCGGCAGGTAGAATATTGATTTGATTATAGCCCGAAAAACCATCCATGAAGGAAAACATTTCACTTCCGGCACAATCATCAATAATTTGATCGATATAAGGCGTAGGATAGTTGTCTTTTGGACAAGCTCGATTTATATCCCTATAGTCGATACAGATTCTTATTGTTCCTTGTTTCTTGTTGACCGGAACAATATTCGATACCCAATCCGTTAACGGGATCGGATAAATGAAACCTGCTTTCAACAGCTTTTCGACTTCTGCTTTAATCGCAGCCGCTTTTCGAGGGTGAATTTGACGCAACCGTTGCCGGACGGGTTTAGCATCCGGGTAGGTCTTTATTTCATGAACAACAATGGCAGGATCAATTCCCGGCATTTCCTCGTAAGACCAGGCAAACACGTCGCGGAATTCTTGGAATAGGGCCTTGTAAGTTTGGATTTCTTCTTCAGTACATGCGGCACCTATATGAATGTTTTCCTCGATTCCGGGCTTCACTGAAATATCAATGGGAATAGTACGAGAAATATTCCCTAAATTCAACTCTGAATCAGAATGTTTCGTTGGATCCTGAGCGTCTTTGACATATTCAGCGGTAAAGATAGATGAAAAATCATTTTCAAATGCATCATCCTTAGGTAAAAACGAAGATCTGTGATGGAGATCTTCCCATGGTAGATCGTCTACACTTAGGATTTCGCGAAGTTGTTCGTCAGATGACACGACTTCGGGAAACGTTATCCGTTCTAAGGGTGAGGTGAAAAGTGACTCTTCACTGACCACATTCATTTGGTCGACTTCGGTTGAATGAAAGTCAGTAAAAGACATGAGAGCTTCATAAGCAATTTCATATGGACTCAAAGGCATAACATCACCGAGTGAGTCTATCTCAGAGTCAGATGGGACGAACCAAGGATCATCATAAATAATGTTTTCTGATGTAATCATATGAATGGTTGCAAACGAAGGATCTGCGCTGAGTGGAGGGAGAGGAAAAGTTCCCAGTAAACCGGAATCCTTAACTAAACCTACACCAACGTCCCTATAAGGGATTGTCGTTTTACCAACATGCTGGATACTCTCTGAAGAGGCTGGGTCGGATGAAAAGTATGTCAGCTGATCAATAGTCACGATCTTACCGTTATGTGGAAACTTAATTACTCTGAAGACCGATGAAACGACCGCTGTCATAGCATATGACCAACTTCGACCCAAAAGAAGGTTGTAGTCTAGAGGGGCATCAACCACTTCCACATCCAGACTAACGGTTTTACCTTCAACCCCTATAGGCAATTCTTGTAGAATACCAAACGGACGGAACCCACGGCCATCAAAGGCCTTAAGGATGGTGGGGGATTGGTTCAACGAAGGAGAACCAAGCGATCTCCAACATTGAATCGACATAATACACGTAGAAGCTCCCTCATCAATCACAGTCCGATGAATAGGCCTGTTTTTGACTATCACTGGAATTTGGAAAGCCATTTGATGGGGGAGACGTGGTGTACTATTTTCTAGATCAAAGATCATTAGGTTCGGGTCCTGAACATCGACAGCTCCGATAGCCGACAAAAGCAATTTCCGTTGTGCTGGGCATGATTGCAGCACTTCGAGTGCCGACATTGCTGAAGGTGAAACAGCTAAGTCCTCAACAATGTTGTAATTCTGGGCTGCTCTCGCATGTGGATTGAAAGCAGACCTTCGAAGTACACCCTTGGCGGGCGGCTTAATCACTAAGTCTGGGTTAGGTTTTTCGATCTGTAGTGGATCGGAACCAGGAGCTGAGGTTGATGGGTTAGAGTGAGAAGATTCTGCTTCCTTGCCATCAACAGGAGCCTTACTACCATAATCTTGCGATCGAGTCGCAATCCTCACATGAGACATCATCAAAATGGGTTCTTCACTGGCATTCGAAGAAGAACCTATCATCTTATTCTCCTGCTCTGGAAATGGATTCTTTAACACAGCAGGAGTGGGAGAACCTTTGACTATTTTTACAACCTCGGCCCGATGAGGGCAATCTCTCGTAAAATGATCCTCTTCACAAATAAGACAAGGATATCGAGGTTTGCTTTTTCGTCATTGGTTTCCGACTTTTCAGTTTTCTCCTTTGGAGCCTTGTCTGCTTTAGCCTTCTTCTTTCCTTTCTTCTTCCACCGTTTTTTGGTTTGGCCGTAGATGACTCTACAGCGTGAATGTCGGCGGTGAGTTCAGGAGAAGACTCTCCTGTCGGAGAATCAGGCAAAAGTGATAATTGGAGTAGTTGAAGCCTTGGAAGACTTCTTCTTGCTCTTCGTAGTCACGATACCAATCATACCATCAGCGGCATGAGATCCCGAAGGAGCAGCAGCGATTTGATTCGACTTTGGAAGATCCGGAATCTTCTCGTGTAACGTACCCGACTGAGTGTAAACTAAGTCAAGGTATTGTGCCTGAGCAATGACTTGCTCCTCAGTAACTACTCCGGCCTTAGCTACATCTTCAGTAATCTTCGGTAATAATGATTTGACAAACCATTCAGCTAAGATTTGGTCCGGGATAAAAACTTTCACTAATCTCCTTCGACGTCTCCACTCATGAATGTGATCAGAAATATACGTGGACGTCGATTGTTTTAGTGAAGTTAATAACTCCGTGCCGTTATCGTATCTGACCGGCAACTGAAAGTGAGTTAAGAACGAGGTAGCTAACTGGCTAAAGTTGTAAAAAGAGGCCCGTGGTAACTCAATGTACCACTTGGCCGCGAGACCAATGAGTGTACGCTGGAAAAGACGTAAGCGGATGGAATCATCTGAGATAGAATTCGAAGCACACCAGAGGTGGTAAGTCATCACATGATTGGACGGATCCTCTCCAGACTTACCTTCGAACTTGGGTATATCACTGGGCAACTTATTTGGCATTGGCGGCCAGAACTGAAGATATTGAATTGGATCGTTCGTTAGGCGCGTCAAGTCGGGTAAATCCAAAGTTGCAATAAACGGTAACTGCCGGTTAGGATCTCTAAAACTCTGGGTCACAATACCAGCCCCAGGAGGAGGATATCCAGGATAACTAGGAACAGGAGTCGCATTTGGGATATTATATCCTCCTGGAAAACCAGGATTAACCGGACCGTACTGGGGTTGTTGAGGTTGTTGATAAGTGTACCCAGGATACGGTTGATACTGGTAAACCGGTTGTTGGACAGCTTGCCCAGGTTGGTACTGTCCCTGGTACGGAGGTTGAACAAATTGAGGTTGAGTAGTCACAACCGTACTTATACCAGGCTGACCTACAGGCATCTGGACCGTGGTTTGAATCGTAGATCCAGACAACGGTAAAGATGTCTGAGGTGTGGTAACAGGGACAGTAGAAACTGGAGCCGTCGATACTCCAGAAGTAAGTATGGTAGATGTAGCGGTAGTTGCAGCAGCCGTTTGAGATGGAGTACTAGGTGCAATTGACGGCTGAGTAACTACCGAAGCTACAGAAGTTTGAACATTTGGCTGGACAGGTTGCGGTTGCTGGGTTGGACCAGAAACTACGGGTTGTCCAGCTTGAGGAAGCATCTGTACACTTGGCTGCAACACCTGTTGACCCTGTGAGGGATCCCACACTAACATTCCAGGGTACTGACCCGTAACAGGTTGAGGGTACTGAGATCCATAACCAGATTGAGGGTAGGATTGATAATTGTAAGGTGCAGTTCCCATACTTGGAACATATGACTGACCTTGAGGCGGTTGATAACCTTGACTTGAGTATTGACCTTGAGGTTGATAACCTTGAGGTAAATACTGATACTGGGGTTGACCTTGACCTTGAGGTTGGTACCCTTGAGGTTGATAACTTTGGGGTTGATACCCTTGAGGTTGCCATCCTTGAGGTTGCCATCCTTGAGGTTGATATTGATACTGAGGTTGACCTTGGGGTACATATTGAGGCTGAGGTTGACCTTGAGGCAAGTATTGCACCATAGGTACATACTGACTTTGAGGTTGCCCCCCAGACACGATTTGTGTACCTTGAGGTTGCCCCCCAGGCGTTAACTGCGGTTGCCCCCCAGGCGGTAATTGGCCACCTTGAGGTTGGGAAACGGGAACTGAACCTGACATCATGTAAATGTCTCCTACACCCAATGGTATATTACCACTGTTTCCAGCAAATAACCCATGATCAATGGGTTGAGGAGATGCCCCCGCAAAGGTACCAGAAAGTGACTGATACCCAGTGGGAACAGAAGGACCGCCGTGTAAAAAAGATTCAGGACTTTGTGTAAACACGGACGACTGACCAGACATATTTACAGGAGTATGAATACCTCCAGGTGGAAAAGGAGTACGAGGTGTGGAAAAACCTACTGAGTTGTCTAAAAAATTGGTTAACGCAAGGTACCAAGAAGTACTTCTAGGAGGACTGTAAAAGATGGATTCACGCTCCCTTAGATCAATAGTAAGTTGACCTTCAAGGTGAGAGACACCTATATCTTCTTCTGGAGCAAGTTCTTCTATAGCAATCAAACCAGAAGGTAGATTTTCGGTGATAATTCTTTCTATTCTCGGTGAATCAGGGACACTAGAAGTTGGAGTAACAGGTTCGGAAATTTCAGGTTCTTCGCCTGTTTCACTGGCAGATGAAAAACTACCAGCAAGCTCGGAAACTGTAACAGTTTCGGGATTGTAACCTGTTTCTAAACTTTGGTAATCTGGATGGACTACCAAGGAAGATTCTCCTTCTTCAGGTGAACCTACTCTACTGTCACTAGGAGGAGTTACAAGGACCTTTAACCCTTCTAAATTACCCGGGTCGTCTCGAGGAGGGATCCCCTAAGTCTACGGGATCTTCTCAACAATTCGGCCACAGAAACAACTTCAGGAGACTGGCCCCGAAGTCTACGGGACTGTCTCGGTAATTCCGCCACAATTAAAGATTTTTAACTACAACACACGAAAACAAAGTAAAAATTTCAAATCAAACCACCTAAAGTCTTCTAAAGAAGCAAACAAATTTGAAGCACACGCCTAAATAATCTAGAGCGTCAAACCACACACAAACAGTAGTCTTCCGGACCAAAAGCGCTAGTTGGTGATTAGGCCCAACCTCGCAGGATTCAGTACAGAAATGGCGGGTGGAACAGTTACCCCGACAACCTGCTTAATGAATAGACCGGCACAAGTTCCTCCACTTTAACCGTCTCGAAGTGAAGTGAACCCCCAAAATCCAAGTGAGTATAACCGACGTCTGCTCCAGGTACAGTGGGACCTTCCCTCCACCGTCACCTCGGTAGAACCCTAAAGATTATGGTCACTAAAGTTACCAATCACAACAATTACACCTGGGGGAACAGTCTAAACTCCGACAGCACGCAAGGGCAGAGTAACAAGCTCAATCCCCTTACCGGCTCCTTGACAATAATCCAAGGTTTACCGATAAGTGACCCCTGGCTCCTCGACAATGGTTAATCCGAGGTTTACCGTTTGTAATACGTACTGTCTGGCGTCGTTCCCAACGAGGGAGGAATGATCCCCTCACTGGTTCGGACACGAGCTCGTGCTTCTCCTTTAAGAGGAGCTTTCCCAGAGTATAACTGAAACAATTGGATTTAATCTACTCAAGATAAACTATCTGTTTGGTTTTGTAGTCTTGGAGAGTTAAGTACTCACCTACTCCAAGACCCTAGCCTAAGCTATGTTGGTGTTTCAGAGCCCTAGAAAAATAAAAATTACTAGATTGATTTTAATTTAAGCGTTACTTTTAAGGTTGTTTCTTAAGTCAAAAGGTGATGGAAGTGAAACCAGTGGTGTGTTGACTCGACTCGAAACCACTACAAAATGCACCTAGGATGATTTACCCACTACTTTACTTTTTCGATGAATTGCTTAACTAAAAAGTTGAGAGAATGCAATC
Organism: Pinus tabuliformis; assembly: GCA_031772625.1. Lineage (NCBI taxonomy): Eukaryota > Viridiplantae > Streptophyta > Pinopsida > Pinales > Pinaceae > Pinus > Pinus tabuliformis. The sequence continues at coordinate 339,748,559 of CM062820.1, forward strand.
TTTATAAAAGCAACTTCTTAATTGAAGACAATCAAAGAAACAATTCGTTTGTCTTTTCCAAGCATAAAAAACATGACCGCTCTTTACATGCACGAAAAAACTCTTTTTCTCTTTCAAAAACAAAAAGCTACTTGAAACAAGACTTTTAAAGAAGATGTTTTTGTATTTTTCTTTTAATAAAGCAAATAAATCTAATATAACCAAAAATCAATCTTAACAACTATTAAAATCTATGAAAATGCACTCATAAGCAAACTAAAAGGTAAATTTACTCTAAGCAATCTTAACGAGGCCAAAACCAACAATGATTATTCTAAGGTGTTTTACTTGATCACAATCAAATCAAGGACTAGCTTATTGCAGAACCAAAAACTAGTCAAAACAAAACTCTAATCTTTTTGTTCTTTTGTAAAATGGAAATCAACACTTTATAAACAAGTAATTCGAAATTTGACCCAAAACAACTTAAATGGCAAGCTGCTCACACAAGGAGACTTTACGACAGGCCCGACTTCTAAGAAGGCTGACTAACCAGAGAGATCTAAGGCTGGACAACTTTCTACCGTCAAAGTCACTACAGGACCTATTGAAAAATCAAACCCTAGGCCTAAACTTCGTTGAAATCCACTAAAACACTCAAAGCTCACAAAACAAGTTCAGGTGAAAATTCTTGACAGGGTACTAAAGGATCTGGGTAGAAAACACTAAGAAAAATCAAAATTAAAAGCAATTAAAGCAAAAAATGGAATTTTCTTAAATTTTACAGGAAGACGCAGGCAACCCGTTATAACAGGTGCGGGCCCGCTCTGTGCAAACGGCAACAGCGCGTCCAAAGACGCACTGTGCAGTACTCAGAGGGTGCGTCCTTCTGGAAAAGTTGAGAAAAACCAAATCTAACTAAATCTAAAGCTAAGCCACCCAAATACTAATTCTCACAGTCAAAAACCAGAAAATAAAAGTGATTTTCACAGAGCAAAGTTCACACAAAGGAAAAGACTCTCTCATTAATGGATTCCCCAGCGGAGTCGCCAATTTGTCGTGGCGGAAAAAGTCGTTTGTGCGGACACAACTGACCTCCCTAGGAGTCTAAACTCTCTAGCGACAAACAAGACAAAATGGAGTGATCTTTCTCTAAATATACCTTTTAAAACATGAAAACTACAAGTGTTTAGGCTTACCTTATTCCAAAACGCGGTTGTTGTAGTCCGTCCTTGCCGATCCGGATGAGCTCCTCCTTCAAGTCAATTCCTGCAACCACAAACAATCAAACAATTACCAAGCACTTGCATTTCATATAATAAAACATATATTCAACATGCAGACCAAGGAACACATGAAATAACTCATTAACACAAGCTATTGAGAAAAATAAACCAGTTTGTATTAATAACGAAACAAAGAAACTCTTACAACCTGGCCTTGGTGTTGTGCAAGTTCCTCCCAGGGTCCATCAAGGGTTTTCCTCTACTTTGACAAAGCTCACCCACTTCCAAGTAGAATCAAGCAAAGACAATCTCTCCTCACAAGGTTCTAAATGGGAGTCCTAATTCCTGCAGCATTTACCCAAAGAAAATGTATAGCTCCAACCTCCCCTCCCTCTGGCTCAATGTCTTTATTTATAGTGCTGTAAAGAGGTTATTCAGGTCCACCATCAATGGGATAATCCCCCTCTTTGGGTGGGATAGCTCCCTTATTGATGGGATAAGTTCCTCCTTAATAGAGATACATGAACCAACTGGAGGCGCATCCAATTCATCAAACCGACCTCTAGAAAGTTCTAGAAGTAACCACAAGTAACTTTTTTAAGATGAAACTCGCGCATTTTTCCTTTTACAGAAGGACGCACCTGTCCCTTAACATACAGAGCGTCCAAGGACGCACCTTTTGTGAACATTGTGAGCGTCCCCGCAGGTAAGGCTAGAGAGAACCTGCGACCCCAGAGATAAACATTATTTTTGACAAGACTTTCTCTCTTCTTTGAGTTTGAGATGGATAGCAGAGGCATAAGACTTGCCTAAGAGGGTAGCATGACTGTTGATTTGAGCCATACTAACTGTAAGTGGTCATGGTGACATTTTTTAGTGTAACAGGAAGCCAACTGTGAATCTCTAGGTCTTATTCCTTTTAGTCATAAGGAAGGATGGAAGGGAGAGAAAATATAAATAAGTAGAGTTTAGATTGGAAGTATTTCAATGTGTTTTTTATTAATAACTCAAGGTATGATTATTCAACATTGGTTTCACATGCAAAAAAATGTTACTATATAATGCTAATAAGAAAACACATGTTATGGGCATTTCCAAATTCTCATTTTGCACCAAATGAAATATGTAACCAAGAAATGAGTTGTAGTTTGACAGTTACATGATCCCTATCTTTACATTATCAATGCTTCTTTTCATAGCCCCTATGGGCCCCATCATCTATATCGAAACCTTTCAAGAAGTTGTCGTTTTATTTTTCCCCTTTCCCAATTAGGAGAGCACCAGCGCCACTCCACTCCATTCACTGAGATTGAAGAGAACCCCTCCACGTAATAAAAACAGCCGAGAGGGCTGAACAGTTAACCCACATAACTGGAAGGACAGATAGCCAGCTCAGAACAACATAAACTCCCCCAAGGAAAAGAAAATATGTTTGCCCAATCCGATGTGGGAGAGCCAGAATAGGAATCGCGGCAGAGAAAGAGTCTGAAAATCTAGACACTGGCAATAGGTCTCAGATTGGCGGGGGCCTCTTGGGCACTCCTACTCTTATCGCGTGGTCGCGGAAATGCTGGGGTTTTTACCACGTCCATTTCATTTGGTAAACTCAATCGACAGATTCGTATGCTTCACTGATATACGATAGCAGTGGATCAAGGTAAGTAACTGAATGAATCTTCAATTGATGGAACTGTATCTGCTCGATCTCGTTTTCGAATTGCTACATCTGGATCTGAATTTGGATCTGAAATTGCTTTGCGATTGGATTTGTATCTCGATCTACAATTGGATAATATGCAATGAACGGATTTGGACAAGCATCCGCCTCTTGTGAGGGGGTTCCTGTTGGTGGTTTTGGGTCATAAAGGTAAATTGAATTGACTGGGGTAGGAAGGGGTGCTACTTCCACTGGAGCTAGATCCCTAATGAATGGGATTGAATCTGCATCCACATTTGGATCCTAATACTATAGAACTGAAAGTGCTATTGATGGTGGAAAAAATCTTGCTAGCTTTGGCTTTTCCTCTACACCTGAAGGATATGAAATTGGCACCACTTGCGCTGAGGGTGCGTCTTTATCTCGATTTGGTGAAACCCCTTCTTCTATTTCAAATGCTGGTGGTGAATCAACAAACTATGTTACAATAGATCATGCCTTTTTCGGGAGAGAAGAGCGACGCCGGACACTCCATATGGTCTGTGAATTTCGAGGTCATGAAAGATGAAGTCCAGTGACTGGGTCATAAAGGGAAGATACTAAGTAAGCAGTTCGTAGGAATAGAAGAGTACCAGTAGCACGTGTATGACCTGCCTATGCTCTCGCTCAAGAAAGTGGATATCGGAGTGGACAAACAAATAGGGTAGGAATTCCCTAAGCTCTAGGTTAGCCAATCAATTTAGGTAGTGAGGTAGGTTAGCCGGTAAGCTTAGTCGTGTCCTGTGTTTCTATTGTTAGGTAAGCTAGCCACTGTTGTCTCTTAGGTAGTTTAGATGGAAACCAACCTCTGTTAGGAGGTGCGGAGGAACCTTGAGGGTCTAACCATGGGTGTGCCTATGATGAGGGTCAAGGAGGTCCCTTAGAGACTGCATCGTCATGTGGTCAGTGTACCATGTCCTTTTGTCCAGCTACTGAGGTGGGCGGTGAATGCTATAGTCTATTATCATGAGATTCATGCACCTCGAGATGACTAGATGATAGTCTCCTCCCTTTTTGTACCAGCTATGAATATATAGATCTATTCCTTCAGATGTATAGACTATGTATCATGATGGCCATGCAGCCTTATTTTGGACACTACATCTTTTTTGAACATGATGTACCAACTATCTATTTTATATACATATGGTTTGGCTCTTACTTATGCTTCAAATGGTCTGAATTCAATTCCATGTTTATGTACATGCATGCTTGTATTAATGCTTAATTAATGTGACAAATGCTAATATAACACTTAGTTAGCTAATGAACTAGCCAATGTGTTGGAACTCCCTGGAACATGACCATAAAAAAGAGAATAAAACTGGAAGAATTCGCACCTTTCAACACTTTTGAAGCAGAGTAGGATTTCTAACCAGATAGAGATTATTCAGCTATTATACCACTAACTGTGAATCCAAATGTGCAACTAACCTACAAATACCAAGAGTAATGGCTTCGGATAGAAGTTCAATGGCTGCACTATATTCCACAATGTTGTTGGTTGCAAGATCGAGGCATATGCCCCTTGAACTCACCAGTTGGTCTGTGGGTGAAAAGATCAGTGGTGGAAGCAATATCCCGGGTACTATGACTGCAAATCCTACATCAAATTCAAATGAAACATATAAAAATTTAGCACCAATCATGAGAAGCATCAAACCGAATCAGCTACACGCCAAAAGAAAAAGCACTACCAACACACAACGACTAAAAAGACACTATGTACAAAGCACTATGCAGCCTTACGGCTTAGGCTGAAGACTTCTTTAGGTAGAGCCCATTACGAGGCTCAGGGCAAGGATTCTTATTGTAATCGATGAACTCATGGGTCTTTGATGGAATCATATGTAACACCATGATGGGGTCATGCCACATAGGTTCGAATTTCCACATTCCTAAACTATCATGATTCCAGTCATGAACTAGAACCAAGTAGACTTAGCTAAAGAATGCTAAGAGAGACCAATTCTTGACCATCTCTCAAAGGAAGGGAAGGGACACATAAGAAAGGAAGGATAAGTAGCTTGCTAACTCACTCATTTATATAGGTTGGAAAATGTCCTTGCTTATAGGGACATTATACAAGAGGGAGGGTAAATGTAGACCTATCAAAGACCTCTCTCAGGTAGGTGACATTCTATAAGAAGGTATAGGAAGAAAGAGTCTCTAGTAAGGTCCATTCTTAAAGCATACAGATAGTGTATGATCTAAGTAGTCATTGTCAGTTCTTAGGAAGGTGAGTGAACGAGAAGGGATTCGATCCAGCCATAGAGTAGATTTCCCTATGGCTACCTTTTTATGTCAATACGGCTACCTACCTTGGGAAATGCATAGATTTGAACTACAGGACCTTGCCTTCAGTAGGGTTCAGTCCAACCTAGAATCATTTCCTTTTGTTAAGTCGGTTCGATGGGGGGTACCCACCTACATCGCTGGTACTAAAGGTAGTGCCTCATCCATTAGGTGAGTGTCAGTCAGTCCCAAAGGGGTAAGAGCCCAATCCTTATCAGAGGCGACTATGTGCGTAGCGTCACCGGAGCGGCGTAGGTCTCTTAGACTGGAGCCGTCCCATCGTCTACAATTTCTTCAAGCTCTGGATCGAAGTTCTAATCGGACCTTTCTGAATTCTTTTGTCGGGCCTTTCATCTTTGAAGTCGGACCTTGAATGTCGATGCATCAAATCAGTGAAATCTTACCAATCATACCACTATCTCTATCGCTCCCCCTCCCTGTGGTCCCTGCAACTGCAATGGTTGGTGCAATGTGAGCCATTAGGTTAGGCCTATTCCAAGCGTACCTATAATATCTATGCTTCTAAATGGTACGCAACGGGTGAATCGAGCTTTGTGTCCTAGTAGGGGTACCTTGATAGGTAGAGGTGCAAATAGAAGTCAATGCCCAAGTGTAAATGTTACGTGCCTACGTATCTGTACAGGTAGAATGCTAAGTGAGGATACTACTGACCAAGGAGGTAGCTGCCTGGGGGTTCCTAGTACCCATAGAAGGGGCGGGGGTGAGAAGTGGAGTTCCTGTGGGTGCTTGTGAGGGTAGGACCAATAGATCTAGTGTGATTGGGTAGATAAGGCTTGGCTTGGATGATTTGCATCTGATTGGTTGTTGCGGTTCCTATGGTTTCTGCCTGTCCCTATGCTGGAAGGGGAAATGATGTGGGTAAGAGTTAGGGTCTAGTGACGAGTTGAAATCATTGTATATGGCATCATTCGATGGTCCTGACTCCTACCAATGGGTTGTCCCACCAATCATATTTGATCCTGCCTTTCCCAAGTGACGGAGTAGCCGCGATGATCCGTGCCGCGGGGGTTGGCCTATCTAGCTTCCCTACCCTAGAAGCATGGTTTGGATCCATACAGGACCCTCACCAATTTCATGATCAGCGATGATGTACTGATCCAACAATTGGAAAGCGCCATTTCTCTTTTCCTTCTGTGCTTCAGTATGCCGCGGTGGGTTCACCGACTCTTTCGATGTGCAAGCTATTGATACTTGAATGTATCAAGGAAACCAATCATTCATTATATATGTAATTATGCATTTTTGATGGTGAAATTACATATATAATGAATGTCTCCAAAATCACATACCAATGCGTTACTCTTTATAGTCGTGCAAAATAACAGAAGAGTTGAAGAACGAAGTGAGGGAGGGAGGCTTGTATTAATTCTAGTTGCGAAGCGATGGCCCCAACTAGATTATTGTGGAGGAACACGAGGGTTATTAATTATAGTGCACCAATTCCTATTTCATAGTGCATGCGACCTGAGCGAAGGCAAGGAACACAGGCCTGGCAGTCTCTTGTGAGTGCAACACGCACCCAAACACACGTGTCATCCATCGTATATCTGCCTTGCTTGAGCTAGAAGGCCCCCCATATATTAGGCAGGCAGGCAGGATGTTTAGGGATAAGGTTCAACCGACATAAGGCAGGAGGTTTAGGGTCAATTTTGGACCCCTTGCTGGTATATAATAGGGTAGGGGCCTTACTATTGAATTAATAAGCGATTCTATGATATCTCTATCTTTATACATATTCATTAGATAGATATTCTCTCCGATGCTTCACAACCCGGACTTATCCGAGAACAAGAGAGTCAGTCAAGCCCTTATTATATGCTCATCTCATCCCCACTATTATATATATAGGCTCCCGATAACTGCTACACAGATCGGTCAATCTCCTTGCTTAGCGGGCGGGACCCCTTCCACTAGGGGAAGGAAGGAGGTAAGACCTGTTACAGGGAAAAGTGTCTATTTAGAACTGCTCTATCCCACTAAGGTGTGACAGCTGCCTTAGAAACAAACAGAGAAAAACTACTTTTGTATTTCCTTTATGAACTATAGATAGAGAGGAATAGAAAGAACCAACCTATGTCTTGCGCTAATCCTTTGATCCAATCCCTCTCTTCTTTGACAGTCTCCATCTACCTGCTCCCTTACTTGCCCAGCTTCACCAAGTACCTGTAAGATCACAGAAGAAGAACACTATACAAAGACATGGATCTATATTCATAAACAACTTAGGATCATATTTAAGTTAACCATACAAATGTAACAAGCATCAATGATACAGAAGCATGGAGGAAAAACTCAAATAGTTTTTTATTGATAAACAAGAAAAGATCCAGGAGGAGTTACAACCGATGGTTCCTGACCCAGCATCAACCTCCCAGCAAAGAAGCCCTTCTTCACCTCCAAAAAAGCATAGATCAACCAATACTCTGATGTTTGTCTCAAAACCAACAGCAATTCCTTATAATATGCAAAATTCCAGCCTCTGGATCTCTGAGATGAGGGATCCATATATAGATATGTGTAAGGAGGATGAGTCAGCTTGTGATTTGATTAGTGTCTTCTCTTTGTCAGTTCTTGCTTCCTCTTGGAGACTGAAGGCCTCTTACTCATCCTTGGTCGAATTCAGTGAGGCAAGTGTCACAGGAGAAGATTCTGGAAGCTTCCATTGTCTCTCCACATCGCGGAATGACACTGCCATTTGTCATTTCTCGCTCATCGCACCCCACAGAAGGGAATTTTGCAATGGAACGCACCCTCACAGTGTATTTAGGTGCAATGCAATGCACCTAGCTAGTGGAGCAGCTGAAATGATCCTGTTTTGACTTATTCTGAGCAGTTTCTAGTGGAGAACTTCTGGGAGAAGCTATAATCTGTTGACCTTTTTCCTTTAGGGGTTAGAACAACACTTTTAGGGACTTAGGAGCCCTTGGTTTATGGACATTTCATGCTTAGAGTTGTAAGGCACAAAAATGTCTATAACAGTTGCCCCCTAAAGTATGAGGCCGTTAACCTTTTGGTGTCGGGTGAAATGCTTTGTTATGAGGATCCGAAGTTCTTTCAATGCTGGGAGGGGACCTGTAATAAGATACAATACAATACATTATCTTCATATTGTTTTCATGATCTAGCTGAGGCGGGCATTCCCATGCTCAGCTTTATAAATTCATTTTCATGTACATAGGACAGACAATCGTCTGAGTGTAGACTGATGATTCTGATAGAGCCATCATCCTTTTGGTAGGATGATTATCTGTGCTGCAATGTTGTACATTTAATGTCTTTATTTCCCTGGATATATATCGCAGCCCGGATGGATGAAACTAGATCCGGGGTCTTCAATCTCGTCCGATCTTCACTCGAAGTACAAGTCGATCCATGTGAGAAATGTTCTGAAGTCGAACATGGAAATACATCGCTTGATTACCAGTGAATGATGTAAACTGTTAACAAGCGCGAGAGGAATCACCGATAATGCTAATGATCCTCAAGGTACTGCAGTACAATTCACGTGGTGTGAATAAAGGACTTGGCGTCGAACACCACGCAAAATCTTTCGGTCGAAGTTCATTGATGTAAACCTGTCGCTGGAAGTGAGAAACTTGCCATTGAGGCATGCAAGCTTCAAAGTACTGAATGGGGTGTTCCTAGACCAACTTCTTGGATAATGAGATGATGTCGACAAGAAGTGATCCGTCAAAGGAGGGCCTTAATGAATCCCACATCAATGACACGGAACAGAGCAAATGATTTTGATGGAGGTGAAAACGATCTGATGATATACGGTTCAGAGTGGCGGTCATGAAAGAATGGAGTATAATGTATGGTAGTGGGTGAGACACAGGTGGCTTCTCTGGATGACTTCTCTTGAACATGTCGGCGACACTGATGTGATGGATTGGTAGCATTAACCCCAAATGTGGATGGTATGGCGTGACCATGGTGATGTGACCGGTGAATGAAACAACCCAACCCGAGGAGGATAACATATGCTTGTTCTATAATTTTCCCTTTGGGCAAACCCATCGCTATGTTTTAACGAGCCTAGCGATAGTGAAACTCGTTCTCGTCTAAAGACAAGTTTGTCGCTATTAATCTTTTTAACGAGTTTAACGACAAAGATAACTCGGTCCTTTTCATTTTTAGAGAGTCTGAAAAGGTACGTAAAGGTAACTCCAAAATTCCTTTTTCGTCATCTAATCCCTTAAGTCCGAAAAAGTATAAAACAATACAGAAGGGATGAATTTTCGATAGTTTTAACGAGCCGAACAAAACAAGCGCTCGATCTTTTTGTGCAATAATCCCTCAGGTCCAAAAAGATTAAAATCTAGATGAAGGATAGCACTTCCTGTCCCTTTAACGAGCTGGAACGCCAAGGACTCGGCAATCTTTTCATATTTTACGAGTCAGTTGAAAAGAGCTTAAAGAAGACTCGTCTTTTGAGGAACGAGTGATAAAACGGGCAGCAGCTGATTCCAGGTAAGGTTTGGAATTTTCCAATCACGGCAGTGTCACAAGGATGGCTAGTGAAATCACTCTTAGCAGCTGTTCCTCAAAATGGGTAAACAATCAAATGGAGGTGAATGATCGGCCAATGAAAAAGTGGAGGTGACGGTGCAAACACGACCAAGGCTTTAATGGCTGAAGTACTACATTCACGGTGGTTATTTACCGAGGAATAGTTCATTTTTTAACGAGCTTAAACGCGGGTGGAAACATTTGCTCATGTCTTATGTTTTTTTTTTAACGAGCTTGAACTATGTGCTAAAACTGCTCGATGCGGGTTTATTTTTTAACAAGCTTGAACCTTGCGGTAACACTGCTCGATTAATCTAGTCGTATGATAAGAATGTCTCATATAAAAACAACAAATTTTAGAGTTTTGCCCCACATCCTTTCTTTATGCAAGTTAGGAGACGACCAATCCTACGAGTTTAAAGGGTTAGAGGTCCTAAAAATTTAAAAAATAAATAGTCGCTCTTTGCTTGCACTCCAAAAGGTTTGCATGCCCCCAGGTATAAAAAAGAGTTTCAAGGTCACCCTCTATTCGAGCTGACAAAACATTTGTTTTATCAGGAAGGGTATACCTCTTACAGGTTACCCAAAGATCGTTCTATTCACAGCGCAAACAAAACACTTCTTCGGCAATGTCTACCGAGATAAACAAAGGTGAGTGAAGGAGGCTACTCCACTCACATAACTTTGACAAGAGAATCTTGTTCTAGTCCAACCCCCTCTTCCAATTACGGACGGGAGTATAGACTAGTCATATTCTCTCACGGAAACCTACCCTATACCCGGAGTTTTCCTACCGAAGCAGACCAGGGTGCATGCCCCCTGGGTTTCAGTCATATCCCTCCGAATTACTCGCGCTCATCGGGAGGACGGACTAGAGATTGAGACATTTCTTGCGTGAAAAGACCATTCAGGGATGGTATATGACTATTTGCTCTGTATGATCCGGGAAATGAAAGCTGGTCCACGAGCTTGACCACTCTTCCTTCGTGCGGAAAACAAATTACTCTAAAGAGTGAGGAGACAATTGCTCCCATGCAATAAATATAGTCTCGTCCTAGGAGTAGATTGTAATCCAGGGGTCCTTGAACTACCATTACGTTCATGTGAACTGTTTTCCTTCTCAATGTTATGGGCACATCGGGAAGGATCCCTAACGGTCGACTGGTTCCTTTATCAAAGCCTGTCAGATTTCTCATCTCAGGAAAAAGCGATGGTGAACCAAGCGCTTTCCAAGCAGTTGAGGAAAGGATACTCACAGAAGCCCCTTCATCTATGATGGTACCAGCCATAACCATTCTATATATTTGAACGATAATTCGGAATGGTACGCTTGCTGGTAAACGGGGTCTGCCTAGTTGATTCCAGTCGAAGGAGACAACTAGGTTGCTTAGAGGTGGGACCAAATAGACGGCCGGGTACGGCTCTGACGAAATTCCTTCCTGCGGTAAAGGAACGGGTAAATTGCCCCCTTGTTCATCGGACTCTGTGTTTATGAAGAGAATTTGGATGGTGTCATCCTTGTTCTCTTCAGTTACTGCATCATCTGAAGATGAAACCTCTGAAGGCAAGACCGAGTCAACTGCCGCCTCGACCTTTTGACTTTCGTCTGGTATGGATCCATATGGTTTATCTTCAATGATAGGTGCTTCAGCCGACCACCTGAGCGGGCCAGCCGGATTTTCAACTAGTGACGGACTCGGCAAGAGTTTTTTATATCCAGGAGGAAGTTGTAACAGTGAAACCGGACGATCATCCAAAACTCTTTTAGCTTCGTCTAAGAAGGGACAACGGTGGACGGCATGATCGCCTTCGCACAGTTTACAAGGAAACCTACATTTCCATTTTTTTCCTGGGGCTTCACTTTCACTAGTTGATGGTGTGCTTTCAACATGATCATCAAAGGTTGACGACACCGGGTTGTGCAAACGAGGAGACCAGTCCCTTAAGATCCGAGGGATGCAAGGACAATCTCTGTGAAAGTGGTCTCCTTTGCAAATGACACATGGCGATTTAGGCCTGGTCGGTGCAGTGTGTGGATTTTCGTTAGACGACACTCGTTTTCCCCCATTCGCCTTTGGCTCCTTCTTCTTCTTCTCTTTCTTCTTCTTTTCCTTCTTCTCCTTAGGAACTTAACTTTTGGCTTTACCAGCCCCATCAAGCGAAGAGGAAGGAGGAGAGGAAGAATTAGAGGAAGTAGAAGGTTGGTGGGCAACTCTGGACTCGTCTAATTGTTGATTCGATTGTTTAGGAATAGTGGTGTTCTGAACGACAGAGGTTGAGAAGAGCCATACAGGCAAACCAATTTTCAGCCCTAGAAGCGACAATGTGGCCATATGGGGCGCACCAACATCTCCCCAAGAGGAGAAAGGACTAGGATTTACTCCAAGGGGAATTCCTTGGTTGGTAGACTCCATTTTCTCAACCCAAGATCAACGTAGGAAAGGGTAATGAATATTCCGTTTAAAATAAATTTTTATACGCTTTGACACAACTTGTTTTTTCAGTTTTTAAGAGTCGAGAAAAAACAAAAGATGACTCTAGTCTCCTTCAATTTTTAATGAGCCTGAAGTGACAAGTGCTCAGATGGACCTTTTCCATTAAGGAGTCTGAAAAGGAACGAAAGGGACTGCTCTGGAGGTCTAGGTAGAGGGAGTACCAAACCAATCGCAAAACTGCAGAATAATTTTTACGGTACGGCAGTCAATCTTCCCGAATGTTGTGTTCAGTGCATTGCGATCGATAGGGCGACAGACACGGCTTCCTATGGATAAAGGATTTAAGCCTATAGGGGTCTCCCAAAATATACTCGACGGTACGTGGGAGCACAAATCCGTACTGGCACTTATCGTATCAAAGTGGAGGAATCACCCAACCATCAGTGAGGACAACAGTTACCAGGCTTTACGACGCCGGAATACGTCTCTAGCCTAGACCTCTAAATGTTGCGCGTTAAGTTCCAAAGCGTTGTTAGATTCATTGAATTTATTTTAAGTTGATCTTGCTTATGAAGTTTTCCTTTTGGGTTCACCACGAGATGTAGATGTAATTCCTAAAATGCAATCTAAAGATGATAAACAAACTTTTATCTCTTTTGTGCAATGAAAATCCTAGCTACTAGAGGAAAAGAAAGACACAATCTTTTCACAAAGAGCAAAGAGCACACTGTAAATGCACTTTCCTAAATCAAGGCAAACAGACTGTCTATATGCAAATGCACATGCATGTATTTGTTTTCGACTTTCTTAGTATTGATGCTAAAAAAGAAAGTTGATGTACAAATCTGAATTTCTTTTCAAGTGACAAATATAAACAAGTTCTTTTTCGAAATCAAAACAGAGATGATTACGACACTTTGCGATTTTGAAATGAATACTCATTTTGACACTAGAAAATCACAAATTCAGACCAAAGGCAATAGTAACAGTATAATCGACCATCAACAGCAATCAAACTTTCTCCTATGATCGAAATCGACACTTGCGACAGATCCAAATCAAAGGACGACAGTACGACTATTCTACTTTTGTAATGGAAAACTGTAAACGACTCAACAAACACACAAAAACATCTACAGTTCTTTTGTACAAATGAGGTGAAATAACAGCAAGGAAAAGGGGTTTTAAACAGACATATACTGATCACAGGCAGCAAAATTCAGAGATAGAGCTGGAGAGAATGAAGCACAAGAACCACAGCTGCACAGGGCTAGTTTGATCAGCGCACCTGTAACACAGAGAAACTGCAATGCAGCGCAGGTTGCCCTTTCGGGAAGTGCGCTGAAATTCAGGATCTCTTAACAGTACCTGCGCTGGGCCAGAAATGAGAATCTGTCCGGGTTTTGGGTCACAGTTTGCAGTTCAGTCTTTGGTTTTTGGCCGAGTAAAAGCAATCAGTAATGCACAATTAGGGGTAGATCTAAGGAGGGTCTAAGAGCTATCACAAGGGCAATCAGATAGTTCGTGAATCAGCTGTTCAAATCATAAATAGATCCAGTGAATGGATTGAAGCAGCAGATGTCTACTTTGCATTTGTCATGGCAAATGCAGTTCGAATGCTACTTATAAGTTTATGAAACAAACAACAAAGAGATACACAAACAAACTAATTAGACATGCCCCAGCGGAGTTGCCATTTTGTTACCGGGAAAAGTGTCTATTTAGAACTGCTCTATCCCACTAAGGTGTGACAGCTGCCTTAGAAACAAACAGAGAAAAACTACTTTTGTATTTCCTTTATGAACTATAGATAGAGAGGAATAGAAAGAACCAACCTGTGTGCGCTAATCCTTTGATCCAATCCCTCTCTTCTTTGACAGTCTCCAGCTACCTGCTCCCTTACTTGCCCAGCTTCACCAAGTACCTGTAAGATCACAGAAGAAGAACACTATAAAAAGACATGGATCTATATTCATAAACAACTTAGGATCAGATTTAAGTTAACCATACAAATGTAACAAGCATCAATGATACAGAAGCATGTAGGAAAAACTCAAATAGTTTTTTATTGATAAACAAGAAAAGATCCAGGAGGAGTTACAACCGATGGTTCCTGACCCAGCATCAACCTCCCAGCAAAGAAGCCCCTCTTCACCTCCAACAAAGCATAGATCACCCAATACTCTGATGTTTGTCTCAAAACCAACAACAATTCCTTACAATATGCAAAATTCCAGCCTCTGGATCTCTGAGATGAGGGATCCATATATAGATATGTGTAAGGAGGATGAGTCAGCTTGTGATTTAATTAGTGTCTTCTCTCTGTCAGTTCTTTCTTCCACTTGGAGACTGAAGGCCTCTTACTCATCCTTGGTCGAATTCAGTGAGGCAAGTGTCACAGGAGAAGATTCTGGAAGCTTCCATTGTCTCTCCACCTCGCGGAATGACACTGCCATTTGTCATTTCTCGCTCATCGCACCCCAAAGAAGGGACTTTTGCAATGCAACGCACCCTCACAGTGTATTTAGGTGCAATGCAACGCACCTAGCCAGTGGAGCAGCTGAAATGATCCTGTTTTGACTTATTCTGAGCAGTTTCTGGTGGAGAACTTCTGGGAGAAGCTGTAATCTGTTGACCTTGTTCCTTTAGGGGTTAGAACAAAATTTTTAGGGACTTAGGAGCCCTTGGTTTATGGACATTTCATGCTTAGAGTTGTAAGGCACAAAAATGTCTATAACAAGACCCGTATCAGACCATTCAGAGGAGGGGAATTGAATTACCTTGATGCAAGCCGAACTTCACTTATATCAGGGGAGGGGCCGCCCTTGCTATAAGCCCTTGGGAGGACCCACTGCCAGATACACCTACCTATTGGTTGGTTGGGGTACTTTTCCTTCTGCTCTTCCATTTACTCATTCGACAATGAGATCACATTCTTCATCGAAACAATGAGTTGACTGTGGGGGGGGGGGGGGGGGTGTCTCCTAAACTCCTAATATGGGGGGTCAGGGGCGGAAGGGGTACAGACGAGCAAGTAGATGAACACAAGAAATAATATAAAAAATGGGTAGGAAAGAAAAAATAACTATGTCTGATAAGCCTTTACTTCAATCTTCTTGGCCTTGGGATTACAACGAGGAAGGAGCGACCGGCCGAAAAGAAAATGATTGAAGTGTCTCTTCTACGGAAGACAACCCTTTCTTTTCTACAAAATATACCAACTATGTATACAAGGCCTCACCTGCAACTGCCTGTAGCCAACTAGAACGTCAAACGGTGGAGCCAACAGGAGTTGTGGTAGGTGTAGTTCTAGTGCTTGGCTTCGTGGACACAGGCGGCTTAGGTGGAATGGAAGGCACCGCAACACTAAGTGGCTACACAATATTAGGTTTATTCTATGAACTATCACGTTGCAAGAAGCTCTAAAAAGCTCCCAAGCACTACTTTAAATATTGGTCGGAGAAAGCAGCATCATCTGGGATTTGGTTGCCCAATACTGGAGGTAGGGAACTCCAAGTATATTCACACACCTCTAAAGCATTACTAGTAGAACCTTGCACTGTGGCCTCAGGGACCAAATTAGTACCAGACTCTGCCCCTTTCTATTTGCAATGTACCCTTGGGACTATTTCTTTCTATTTTGATTTGCCCGCACCAACACCTCTAGTCAAATCAAGACTGTACTGATGGTTGACCTAGACCTGTGAACATCCAGCCTGGAGAAAACTTCCTTTTCCAACACCTACTCACCAATAGAAGAAAGTTTATATAAGCTGCTTGCTAGTGGCATTGGCATAGAACATACACATATGGAAATGTGCAGGTCATTCTTAAAGTGCCCTCCGTACGGAAGGAGGATCACCTACACGGCTCACTAACTCTGCTGCTTCATTGGTTCGGGTAGCATGCCACTATGGTACCCATTGGAACACATTCTATAACACTTTTTGGCATTCTTCTTCGAAATCGGTTGGTTCAATGTCACTCACTGCACTCTGTTCATTCACTTAACCGAACTATAGAGGACAGCGCACTTGACGGGTTAGTTCGTTATTACTTACTTACGTAATAAGACCCGTATGTAATAACTGAGTCTGTTTATTATATTTCACAATGAACTAGGTATTTATACACTCAACTTGTACGATAGAGAGGGAGAGGTGCAACCGATCAATAGGTACTCGACTGAAAGAGAGATATCAGGAGGTCGAGTGATCTTAAATGTGATCTTAAATAAATACTACGGTATTACAGACTTATGTGCAGGAAAATCCAATATTACTTAGTGCAATGGATCGATAATATTGCGAATAATATAGAAAATCAATAGTTAAAAGACACAATAAAACACATATCAACACAGCCAAATGATAAAGGAGTTCACCAGACTTCCTGGCTATGTCTCCTAGTCCAAGCTTTCAATGCAACCTCTATATTATGTCTTCAAAATAGAGATTACAATTGTGAGCTCAAACACTGAGTCTCAACACAACAGTCAGTGGCAATTACACAGAGTTACACGACCACCAGACCCCCTGGATGGTTCTCCAAACCCTTCTGGTTCTGCTCTGCTCTGCTTTCTCCACCTTTGTACTGTCAACTCCCTCTGGCTCTCTGGCTCTCGAGCTCTGTCAACCTCTTTATTCCCTTATGTGTTTAACTTTTCTACGTTCATCGTGTTTTATAACACGTTTTTGTTACAAAAACGCTTAAAGTGTGGAAACTAATTTGTTTATATTAGAAATAGTTTGAACGAAAGGACTAACGGGCGTGGGTGGTCCCGACCATCCGGCCTTTCTCTGGCGCTAATCCCAAACAGATGAATCGGACGGCTATCATGCCTCGTCCACCAATAGCCCCTTTGACCGTTGATCTACGCTCCGTTAATCCAACGGCTGACGACCATTTCAGGCGGCCCACTTGCACGGGGATTACCCACTCGAAAAAGTGGTTTCCTCTCTCCTGCACCGTGCTACGTGTCAGCCAATGTATGGAATCGGGCGGAGCCCATCCAATACCGCTTACTACTTGAAGCCTGTCTGAAATACCGTTTACCACGGAATTCAAATTTCTGCTGTTTTGGTTCATAATTCCTTCAGGTTTGTTGAAATCCTTTGCGCTTGTGTAAAGTCCTCCTCTTTGATTATTTGCAATGTGATAAAGAAAAAATCGCATATTGCATAGACTTTGGGCCTGTGGGTAAGTTCTACCTTTGGTAACATTTGCGATGTGATTATGTGATCTCCACCGTTGGATCTACACGCCTGATCTGACAGCTCTCATTAAATCGTTGGATCACTGATCGCACTTCCCAATGGGCTACCTCCGATACATTCCGCTGGCTACCTCCGATGTGATATTGCCGATTCAATCCCAACCATTGATCTAGCGGATCCAACGGCTCTGATTCAACGATACCTCATTTCCCACTTCTCTTGGATTTCCACCATTCCTTGGTGTTTTTCTTTGCGTTCTCTGTTTCTGATATTTGAAGACTTAGAGGTTTAAGATCCATTTTGGATCACGCCTCCCCACTGAAAAGCTTTTGGACCACCAAAAGTTGGTTTTAAGCATCGATCAAGTGAGGATATTGTTCCTTCACTTGTCCAATTTCTATCCATCGTGCCTTGCTTGGATTTGAACCCTTGAGTCCTACTCTCAGGTACTCAACATCCCCTCAATGCATAGTTCTCACCTTCCTGTCCAGAACTATGTCCTCCTACAACTCATTGAGATACTCAGGCAACAAATCCTCAATAGAAGGCAACTGACCTTGCTCTTCAGGATCTTCAATCATTGAAGGTTCATACAATCTCAAGTTTTCAACATTAACGACTGAATAGATCTGCATATAAGCTAGTAAATCAAGGCAAAAAGCATTTTCACCAATTTTTTCAAGTATCTTGAAAGGTCCATACCTTATTGGTTTAAGCTTCTTACCTTCACCCTGCATTCTGTCTTTGCTGATATACAGCTAGACTTGATCACCAACTTGGAAACTATGCTCAACTCGATGCTTATCATGTCTTGCCTTGTACTTGGCTTGAATTCTTTCTAGCTATTCTTGTATTGGCTGGTGAATTTCCTCGATTTGTTCAATGAACTTAGTTTCTTTGTCCACATCACTGTGTCCATCAACTGCTATGTCTTTACCAAAGACAAAATCCAAGGGAGACTTTGGTATAAAACCAAAACAAGTCTCAAAAGGAGATCTCTGAGTAGAAGAGTGTTTGGCACGGTGTAAGCATGTTGCACATAACACAAATGCTCATCCCAAAGCTTGGGATGCTTGCTACAATAACGTTTGAGCAACTACATCACTGTCTTGTTGACCACTTCTATCTGACCATCTGTCTGTGGATGAAATGGTGTGCTTTTCTTCAATCTAGTGTCCATTAACTCCCATAGACTTGACCAAAACTTCCCAACAAATCGAGAATCTCGATCAGATACAATAGAAGTGGGTAACCCAAAATGAAGCCATACATTCTGAAAGAACAACTTTATTGTTTGTTCCCGTTGTAACCTGCTTATTACATGGTATCAAAATACACATTTTACTGAACCTGTCCACAACTACATACAAATAATCATGACCTTTCCTAGACTTTGGCAATCCCCCAACAAAATCCATGGAAACACTTTCCCAAGGACGAGAAGGAATTGGAAGTGGAGTGTACAAGCCTAATTTTCTATTACTGGGCTTGCTTGTAGCACACATAGTACACCCTTTGATATATCTAGAAATTGTCTCATGCATTCTTGGCCAATAACAAAACCTTTTCAATTGTGCAATTGTTTTACTTACACCAAAATGACCTGATATGAGAGAAGTATGTGCTTCTTGAATTATGTTAACTCTTTCAGTTTGTGGAATACATAGCTTTCCCAAATGATATAAGAGTTGGTCCTTTACATAATAATCCAATTCTTCTACTTGTTTGCCATGACTTAAAGTTGCATATACATCTTTAAAATCTACATCTTGAGCATATTGTTCAATGTAACTTTCATGAATTACTGAGTTATGCTTAAGTATGGTATATGCATTTATGATGGTCTTGATAAAATATCTGCAACCTTATTGTGTATGCCTTTCTTATATTTGATGACAAGATGAAATTGTTGTAGAAAACCCATCCACCTATAATGTCTTGATTGCTGCAATTTAGTTTGTGAGTGCAAATATTGAAGTGGTTGATGATCTGTATGTATGATTGTTTCTTTACCCATTATGTAATGTTTCCACTTTTTCACACTTTGTACTAATGCATACAATTCTTTATCATATGTAGGATAATTAACTACTGCAGAAGTAAATGTCTCAGAATGATAGCATATGGGTTTCTGTGTTGCATCAACACTGCTCCCATGGCATAGTCACTGGCATCTGTCTCAATCTCAAATGGATGCTGAAGATCTGGCAGTGCTAGTACTGGTGCTGTACTAATTTTCTCTTTCAAGGTGTCGAAGGCTTTCTACTGTTTGCCTCCCCACTGAAACACCTGTTTCAAACTTGTTAAAGCATGTAAAGGAGCTGCAATCAATGAAAAGTTAGCAATAAAATTTCTCCAGTATTGTGTTTCCCTAGGAAGCTCCTAACTTCTGAAGCAGATTTGGGTTTAGGCCAATTCACAACGACTTCAACCTTAGAGGGATCTATCTTCAATTCACCACCACCTAAAATATAACCCAAATAATTTAAAGATGTTCTTCCAAATTCACATTTCGGCAGTTTTACATAGATATTTTCTCTTTTTAAAACATCTAAAGTCTGCTTCACATGCTTTACATGTTCATCCCATGTCTTACTAAAAACAAGAATTTCATCTAAATAAAATATTACAAAATCATCAATAAATGGTCTAAATACATCATTCATAACTTGCATAAGTGTAGCAAGAGCATTAGTTAAGCCAAAAGGCATAACTAGACATTCATAAAGTCCTTGCTTTGTCTTGAAAGAAGTCTTCCAGGCATCCTGTTCTGTGACTCTGATATGATGATAGCCACTTCTTAAATCTAACTTAGAAAAGTAAACTGCTTCTTTCAATTGATCTAACAAATCATCTATTCGAGGAAGAGGATAACGATTCTTGATCATTATTTTATTTAGTGCTCTAAAATCAATACACATTCTCCACGAACCATCTTTCTTTCTCACCAGCACGATTGGCGATCCACATGGTGATGTGCTTGGCCGTATAAACCCCTTGTCGAGCAACTCCTGTACCTGCTTCTTTATCTCTACATTCTTTAAAGCTGATAAACTGTACATTCCAATGTTAGGTAGTGGAGCATCTTGCTGTAAATGGATATCATGTAATATTTCCCATTTGGGTGGCAGACCTTTAGGTTCTTGAAATAACATATCATACTTTGAAACAACTTTAACTAAATCAACTTTCTGTCTAAGATCACAACCTTCAAATGCATTTGGATTTTTCAGGATCCTTTGCCTTTACGACCATTAGTAAAAATTGCTTACTTGAATTCACAATTCTTTTCATCTACCCTGAGTTTATGAGAGAGTAGTTATCTTTAAGTTTATGAGCCCTTATATTGTATTCTATTCCGTCTTTAGTGAGTTGATACTTATTCTCAGCTCTATAGAAAATATCTTTTCTATCATACAAGTATGGACTTCCTAAAGCAATACCACATATATCCAATGGGACTATATCTAACTCAACCTCATCTACAAATGTTGATCCAATAGCAAACCTAAGTTTACATTGTCTTGTGACTTGTAGTTTTGTTTTATCACACACCCAACCTAATGGATATGGCTTCTTATGAGGCTTTGTTTCTAATCCCAACTTCTTTACAATTGTTTCAGAAATCAAGTTTACTTGTGATCCACTATCAAATAAAGTATCAATCTTATTATGCTTGGAAATTACTCTAATATGAAATAGCTCATTTCTTTTCCTCTCATTACTTTCATTATCAATAGATTGTGAAGAATTACTTGTGGATGCTTCAGAATATTTACCTTTAATACCTGTGGTTGTAACTATTGTTTCATCACCTGAGTCTGACCCCAAGTCCTTCTAAATAGCAGCAACATTCTTTCTCTCCTTACCCCCAAACTTCTTAGGCTTCAGTTCTAGATGCAAAGACCAGCAGTGTGCCTCATCGTGTCCTTCTTTCTTACAATGAGTGCATGAAGGTTTATCCTTCTTTACAGTGTTTGCTTTCCTCTCCTTCCATTTCAGTTTCTTCTTTTCCTTATTCTTGTTTATAGAATATTTAGATGATTTCCCAACCTCTGGGTTTACATTCTTACCTCTAGCCTCTAGGTGTGTTGCTTGAACTGATACATCATCTAAGCTAGTGGGATTAAACATAAGTATACTATGCTTTAAATAACTATGAAGACCACCTATATACTTCAATAAATTATCAGGTGAGTCCAATGAAATACCTAGAGTTAAAGCTCTTTTCCTGAATTCCTGAGTATAACTTTGTACACTCTGTCCCTTCAACTGCCGAAGAGTTTGCCAACTCATCATTGCCTGTTGCATGTAAGCCAAAGGATAGAATTGCTTTTTGATAGCAAAAACAAATTCATTCTAGGTAGAAATGATTTTACCATGTTTTTGAAGATCAGCTTGTGTCTTTCCTTCCCACCATACCAGTGCAGTTCCTCCAAGTCGAAGGCTAGCAAGCTAGATCTTCTTTCTTTCTGATTCAACGTTCTGCACCCTGCAATATACATCAATTTGCCTTATCCAATTATCTAGCTTCTTTGCATTAAGTTCTCCATCATAAATTGACAAATCAAACTTGACATCTAATTTGATTAAAGAAGTTTTCTTATTCTTCTTAGAAGAGCTAGTTTTATGTGAAGAGGATGACTCTGAGGACGATGATGATGGTGGAGGAGGCATTCCTCCTTTTCCTTTGTCTTCTGGAGGTGAAAATAGAAAAGGTTCCTCTACTCCTTTGTCTTGTGTTGGTGTTGAAGTGCCTTCACCTCGACCCTTTTTGAACTCTAGATACATCTCTTCCACCATAGCTCTTATGGTCATAGAACTGTCTAGAAACTGAGATTCTGATCCCAATGGAGTTTCTTCTGCCATTCTTCTCTGAGAAAAGACTCTTTCGATCTCTAGATTAGCCTCAACAAGTTCTCCTTCTCCTCTTCGGAGCTTTAATCTAGTTAGCATTCAAATTCCTACACAAGCTTGTCTAACCTTAACAAATACCTTAAGCTCTGATACCACTTGATCTGAAATGCGATCTTAAATAAATACTAAGGTATTATAGACTTATGTGCAGGAAAAGCCTATATTACTTAGTGCAATGGATCAATAAGATTGCGAATAATATAGACAATCAACAGTTAAAAGACAATAAAACACATATCAACACAGCCAAATGATAAAGGAGTTCACCAGACTTCCTGGCTACATCTCCTGGTCCAAGATTTCAGTGCGACCTCTATATTATGTCTTCAAAATAGAGATTACAATTGTGAGCTCAAACACTGAGTCTCAACACAACAGTCAATGGTAATTACATAGAGTTATACGACCACCAGACCCCCTGGTTGGTTCTCCAAACCCTTCTGGTTCT
The DNA here is from genome assembly GCA_031772625.1 of Pinus tabuliformis. Taxonomy (NCBI): domain Eukaryota; kingdom Viridiplantae; phylum Streptophyta; class Pinopsida; order Pinales; family Pinaceae; genus Pinus; species Pinus tabuliformis. The sequence continues at coordinate 339,771,304 of CM062820.1, forward strand.
GTTCTTCTCTGCTTTCTCCACCTTTGTATTGTCAACTCCCTCTCGCTTTTTGGCTCTCGGGCTCTCTCAACCTCTTTGTTCCCTTGTGTGTTTAACTTTTCTACGTTCATCATGTTTTATAACACGTTTTTGTTACAAAAACTCTTAAAGCGTGGAAACTAATTTGTTTATATTAGAAATAGTTTGAACGAAACGACTAGCGGGCGCGGGTGGTCCCGATTGTTCGGCCTTTCTCTAGCGCTAATCCTGAAACAGATGAATCGAACGGCTGTCATGTCTCATCCACCAATAGCCCCTTTGACCGTTGATCTACACTCCGTTAATCCAATGGCTGACGGCCATTTCGGGCGGCCCACTTGCACGGGGATTACCCGCCTGAAAATGTGGTTTCATCTCTCCTCCGCCATGCTACATGTCAGCTAATGTATGGAATCGGGTGGATCCCATCCAATATCGCTTACTACTTGAAGTCCGTCCGAAATACCATTTACCACGGAATTCAAATTTCTGCTGATTTTGGTTCATAGTTCCTTCAAGTCTGTTGAAACCCTTTACGCCTGTGTAAAGTCCTCCTCTTTGATTATTTGCGATGCGATAAAGCAAAAATCACATATCGCATAGACTTTGGGCTTGCGGGTAAGTTCTGCCTTTGGTAACATTTTCGATGTGATTATGTGATCTCCACCATTGGATCTGCGTGCTCGATCCGACGACTCTCATTAAATTGTTGGATCATTGATCGCACTTCCCAATGGGCTGCCTTCGATATGTTCTGCTGGCTACCTCTGATGTGATATTGCAGATTCAATCCTGACTGTTGATCTGGCGGATTCAATGGCTCTGATTCAACGATACCTCATTTCCCGCTTCTCTTGGATTTTCTCCATTCCTTGGTGTTTTTCTCTGCATTCTCTGTTTCCGATATTTGAATACTTAGAGGCTTAAGATTCGTTTTGGATCATTGAGTGCATAAATGAATGACCTATAAATAGATAGATAGTTGGGTCGTCCTACCCATGGATATTGTAGTCGGCTGCCCATGCATAGATAGTTTGCATTGACAGTGGAGACATATTGTTATAGATATTTTAGTCAGGGGCGTACCATGGACAGTGGAGACATACTTTCATAGAGAGAGATAGTAGTAGGGGGCCTACCTTTGATAGTTTAGTCGCCCTATTATACTGATTGTAGTAGGGGGCATCCTGCCCATGCTTACCCACCTTATTCCTCCCCATGCATGGAGTCATCCTGCCCATGGATAGTCAAGTTAATAACCATTCTTTCTAGTTACCCATAAGAGCTAGACATATAAGCCCAGACAAATAAGTTGATAGCTTATGGATATTCTATGTACCACCACTCAAACTATACGGGACCTTCGGTACCTCACCTACAGACAGGGGCAGGGAAAGAGAGTATCTATACCAATAAGTGGGTGGGGGAATAGGGATAGCTAGAACGATAAGTGGGGAGGGATAGCTAGAACGATAAGCCCGCCCAGAGAAACAAGGAGATAGATAGGGAGGGAGAGTGAATCTAGGGACCAAAGGTACCTACCTAACGAGAATAGAAGTGGGGAAGAATAAGAGATATACTAATAAGTGGAAGTGGGGAGGGATACCTATACCGATAAGTGGGGAGGGATCATAACCCATTCTTGCAGGATAAAGAAAAAGACCCTTTTTGACAGACATGGAATTGACAGACATGGAAAGCCATGTAATGGTAAGGCGTAACGTATTGAAAGCCAGTAAGTAAGTATTGAGGGAAGAAGAAAATAGGACGTAACGTATTGAAAGCCGGGGAATAAATAGGACTCAAGAACCTACTGAAACCCATTTGATTTGATGCCGAAAATCAAAGCGTAATGACATATATAATGAGATCTCTATTTCTTTTTAGACTATATTCTAAAAAAACGTATTGACTCGTATCATGTGGCTAGAGATAGCATAAAGAGGGTGGGTCGTGTGGGTCGCGGGTTAAGGCTAAGTCGTTAGGGGTCGTTAGCGCCTTATCTCCCGCCTTATCTCTTATCTCCCGCCTTATCTCCCTGGCGTTAGCTAAGGTTAAGGGTCTTTCTTTGAATAAACACTCGACTGCAAAGGGGGCGGGGAGCTGGAAGCTTAGGAACGAAGAAGTAGAGGGTCGAACACGAATGATTCTTCCATCCGAGCGAGGTTGGGAACCTCACTGGTGGTGATCGCCGCTTGGTCTTCGATTGACCCTGCATGCAATGGAAGAAGGGGATCTCAAGCCCGCCCGTGAATCTGCATCTATAGCGCACTGGGACGTCCAGAAGAGAGGAGCCTGCGGCCAAGCTAGGTTTTATGACCTAGGCATGCATTCATTAAGGGCACTAAGGCAATTACAAAGTGGTTAACCTCGTAGATGTATATATAGAACGTGAAAAAAGGAATCAAGAAAGGGGGAGCTTGGTCGTGGTAATGAAAAGCTTTGCGAAACGGGTCCTCCAGTTTTGTGGTTGGCCAATCATAGGGGAGTGAGAAAGAACTATATAGAACATTGATAAACTATATACCCATCAAGTGTGATCATTGAACCGGGTGTGTGTAATTGCCATGGTTCTTCGAAAATAGAGGGAGTTTAAGGTGACGTAACAGCATTTTGAGAAGCACTATCCCTCCTGGTTTATGACTTAATTGGCTCGTTAACCGAACGTTCTGTTTTCCGCTTCGTATCCTCTCGCAACAGTAGAACCAACCGTTGGGAAGCGAATCATTACGTAGAGAAAGCAGGAGAAGTGGAACGAGTTTCGAAACCTCACCCATATGAATGAGTGAGTGACTCCATCCCTTGCTTTAGATCCTTTCTTGATTTTGGAACTGGTGTTAGTAGCTTAGCTAATTTGATATGTTGCTAGTGGTACTGAAGCCTTTGTTGCCACCCACCGTAGTATCTGTCTAAGGGGAATAGCCCCGTCTATACTATATCAATCAGGCTCTCCCTCTCGATCTAGTTCCATCTCTATAATAAATAAGTTCCTATCCGTGTTTCGGCATGATCCTACTCTCCCCGCACCCACTGGGTGTTCCCTACCAAGTGATCCAATCAACAGATACCATTATGATATCCCTCTCCTTAGCTCATCAGGTACCCTTTCTTTCTTCTTTGGTCGGATGTCGAGTGCACTATCACTTTCCTATATATGCTACGGGGCAACCCCCTTACGTATGGATGCATTCATGGGCATGGAAATAGATTTCTTGGCTTGGCCTTCCCTATTTCTTTCTTGGTGGGCATTAGTGCAAGCAAGCAGCCAGCGTAGGCGTAACCTATTCACTCACCTACTATATCTAGGCAAGGCCCATCCGAAATATTCATTGTCCATATGGCCCGATAAAGCGAGAGAAAGAATATCACATGCAAGTGACACTTGAGATTCTTCCTTTCGTTACGCGCCCCCATTTCACGAGCACAACCATCATGCATGAAGAAGGTTTTCTAAGAGAATAACGAACGACAAGAGAGATAGATAGCCAGTTAGGTGGTGCCGCCCAAATAGATATAGGGGCTACCCCTATCACCTTCCAGCCATCCATCTTTGATCCTTCGAACTACCGGGCGGTAAAAGGGAGAGGTGAAATCGCGGGCTCGGGAACCTGGTTATTGGAACACACTCACTCACATGGTAGCGCGCATCCATGGGAGGGGGAATTCGAACCAACCAACACCTGCCAATAAGAACCAAATAAATACATAAATACATATTTACATACATACATATTTGGTCAGAAAATAACCACAAAAGAGACCAGCGAAGAAATAATCGGAGAAGGGGCAAATGGAGAAGAAGCTACCGATCGAACAGGGATGCAGCAGCTCCGTGACTCATCGCACCTATTAGTTAGTTTTCGTCAAATCCCTCACCATATGAATAGTGAGTGACTCCGTCCCTTCGGTGTTCAGTCAGGTTCAATGCCTACCTATTGTGTGTGTGAAATCGGGCAGAACGACTTCTCGCTGTCGCTCAGGTTTTGAGTCAAACTTGACCATTCATTCATTAGATTCTAGTGGACTTGCTATTTTTAGCCCCATGGATAGAGAAGGAGATGGTGCAGTGAGCAATAGCGATTTTGAGCTTTCCCATCTATCCCAATGAATCGAACTAACTAAACTAAAGAATAGCCTGGATTATCGCTCGTTACTCTCGGCTTGGTCAGCCTTTACCAACCAAATACTCATGTCAGCATGGAAATAGCGATAAAGATGCATTTCTAAAAATCATAATGCACTCTCGGATGGTGCAATCACAAGCACCTTGATCTGCATGGATAATAGGTAGTCTGGCTGGCTGATCTGGCTGGGTATCCCCGAGCTACGATGTTTTCCAGCTCCAATAAACCCTCACCATATGAATAGTGAGTGACCCCTAAATAATATAGTGCCCTTGTTCGGATTTATTTACTAGTGACCGAACTGGGCAATTCATCATCCAACACCGGACGGAATCATTGTCATGCGTCCCGGCCCCGCTCCATTCTTCTCCCCAGCCCGGTTGGAAGGAAGCAGCTACAATTGGTTTAGCGAGCGCGGCTTCTGTCTGGTATGGGAGGAAAATGCATGCAATGGATAGAGAAATGCGCTTCCCCTCTCCCTATCAATTCAATAGGCAGAGTGGGTGCCTAATCTGTTCTGTAGGCCCTACTTTCTTTCGTGGGTCGAGTTAATGCTCTCTCCCTTGGGCTGGGCGTTCGTTCTTACTTACAGATATACTTATAGTTTCATACTGTCATAACCGAGAGATATTCAAGGTCGAGCTTTCTCCCTCAACCGACATCCATCCATCTATGGTTGGTCGATCGATTCAATATATCGATCGATAGGCGGTGTTGCGCGTCCCTCCCTCCCCTACTATTAGATAGATGATCCAAAGGCGAAGGCTGCTCTCTGGCTGGGTCCTTACGCTGGGAGTGGGTGGGGACATGATGCTTTGCCGGTCCGTCCTTCCGGCCCCTAATCCTATATATAAGGAAGGGGCTGCCACACTGGGGCTGATACAGCGAACTGACTGAGATCGAGTTCGGGCTTTCTTTCTATACGTAATATGCATATGAAATGACGTATAAAGAATCTCCCTTAGCTTTCTAATTGAAGGGTAAGGAATATTGATGTCTTTGTCCCACTCCCTACTATACTTGGATCCAATTTTCTTGTTCTCCTCCCCCACTAGTCCTTTCCTTCTCCTCTGTGAGTGAGTGAACTAGCAGGCCACTATATAATCTAACTGGGGGCTCAATCCGCCCGTTGTCACTCACTCGCTATTCATTACGGGTTCACCCTTGAAAAGAAAGGTGGTTAATAAATTTCGGTGAACTCACCTCGCTATTGATCGTTCGCTGTCGCTCACTTGCTATTCCTGACGGGTTAATTGGAATTCTAAGAACTCCTTCCCGGTTCCTAGTTGAGCATGCTCCCGATAGAGCGAGTCTTACCGATACAATAGGGAGGGATAGGGAGAGCGATAGATAGGGGCCTTTGCTCTTGTAGGCTAAGATCGAGCCTGCCTTGCTTACCGATCAAGAGGGAGAAGGAGCATTGATACACTAGTGGGAACGAGACCAAAGCCAAAAACCCTTAGAAATAGGCAGGTGGGACCAGAGGATTGATCCACAGCCAATTGGAGACCAAAGGTTCAATTCCATAACCCAGGTCATCCCCCACCCACCAACTTAGTAGAAGCCCACATAAACTAGTCGAGGGAGAAGCAAGCCCCCTTTAACCCAAGTAAATCATCTACTTGAGAGAGACACCTCCCCAACCAATTGGTTGAGCTCAAACAACAAGAGAAAATGCCCTTGACCTAACAAAGTATTGCTTTAATGTATTTACTTGTCTCATTTCAATAACTAATATCCCAATCCAAGGAGATAAGTAAGTAAGCTTGAGAGAAGTGAGTGCCTAAAGAGAAGACACAACTCCAAATCTAGTCTTGAGGATTCCTAGGGGAGATGTGCACTGGGGATATCAGAATGTGTGCAATGTAACTGAGAGTTTTAGTTATTTCATAGCAATGGGTACGAAATGAGTAATGATCCTTCCTCGGGCTATGTAAGGTTGCGACTTCCACTACTATTTATGGATGAACGTATACATTCAGTGATAGCCCCTCGATGTATGAATGGCCCTCAATGTATGGATGGATGTATGGATTCAATGCGCATTGGTCAGAAAGCAGGCTTGAAATATGATTGTAAACTGGCTTGAAATAGGGAATAAAATGACTGTAGAGTAGAAATGACTATTTAATGGACCTTACAAAATGACCATAAACTCCTTGCTCTCTCTTTGGTCGAGGAAGCGGCTTCGCACCTTGCCTGATGCGGACAAGCGGGTAAACCTCCTTAAATTTCTTCAAAAGAAAGACCCGACCTTTTTCCCATCGAGGTTATAAATGCGCTTTTCTTTGTAGAGAGATTGAGGATGGCGATAATCAATATTTCCAACGTGAAAACCAAAAACTCGACCTCTACTAGGTTTTGTTGGGATCATCTCATGATTGGCCCTAGCCCACGAAGTGGGTTGTCAGCACCACTGACCTCATGGGGGAAGAGACCGAAGGAAGCAAGAATGGCGGGGTTTATAAGGTAGAAACGTTCAGTGCAAAGACTTCTCGATTCCTGCTGTTTAGGACATTAGACACCTTCATATCTATGTAAGGAGACAATCCCGAGCAGGTCGAGTGCCTTTCTTGTAGGCACCCACCTAGGTCTTTCAGATAACATTCGGAGCTAAATGACGTTCCACTGGATGTCGAGTCTCGGCCTTGGTATCAGTTTGGTAGAAATTAGCACCAAAGTGTACGAGTATTGAGTGAGAGAGGGAGGGTACCTCGGCCATCCACAAGGTCAAACCAACATCGAACACATTAGATGTCAACTCACGCAATCGCTTTCTATAGGAGAGAAAATCTTATGCTACAAGTCCGGCGGAAGCTGCAAGCTCGACCTAATCCTAGGGTGTAAGCATCAGGCCCCTCTTTGGCAGGCAGGTGGACAAAAGAGTACTTCAACTCATTCACTAAGGGGACGGGGCTAATCAAACTAGCAACTCTAAAGAAGGCATCACTTTACCTTCCACGCTTACGAGGTCAAGGCACTGACCATTCTCAAGCACTTCACTTTGGAATAGGCTTAATATCATCTCTCCCATAGATTTTGTCTTTCACCTAGCACTTTCACCTCTTGCTGCTTATTAATTTGACCTACTTTTCTTTATTATAGTATTATTATTTTGCTCTCCTTAAGTACACACCCCCATACAAATAGCACTCCTTATGCACTTGAATTGACATTTCTTATAGTTGATGTACCCCTCTTTATCACCCCTTTTATAAGAGGATTTATAGGAGATTTACTTCCTATTTATGCTTTCAATTTTTGCTTCTATCTTGATTGCCAATAGCCAAGGGAAGTTGATTCACTCTAGACACATCCCCACCTAACGAAGTTTTTGACCTTTTTCTACATTGAACACAATTATAACACACTTAACCACAAGAGATTTCATGTAAATGATTAATATGACTTTCCAACATCTTTCCCTACCGACACACCTACCCTTCCAACTATAAGGCCCCACCACCACAGAGATGATCAACCCAATAGCCAATTTGAAAAGTTCAAAGTTTCGAAGGTACAAAAGGGCAGTTATCTGAGGTATCGTCCCATTTTTCTGAGCTGGAACCGATTCCAGCCTATTCATCTGCCTAAGATATTGAAGCCTAAAAGCCAAATCATTGGCAGGGGGGTTTCCAAAAATGACTTTTTATAAACTTGACCGATCTTGGTCGGATGTTATTGTTGATTTCAGTCAGCTTGTTGATGTTTTTCGGTACCATATGTAGGTTTGTTGGAACCGTGATTGCTACCCGAACTGGTTTATCAAAGAGATGATCAGACAAGTGGTTCAGTCTGCTGATATTCAGAAATGTGGGTTCAAATCCCGCTCATCTCAGCATGTATCGTCTAGGGACAGATCATGCACTGTAACAGATCACGCAGCATATAATAATAGATACATGTATTTATCACCCGCAAATAGTGATCACTCCAATCCATTCAAGTGCAGTCATCGAGATAGAACACCATCACATCACACCTTCATCCCGACTACGGTCACTTTATTCAAGGTGTATCCTGATGGTTAGTAATCTTGTGATCTCGTTCAGTGGATTGGGGCAGAAAATCTTAGAGTGGAGTATCAGTTATGCCTTAGCAATGATTGCAGGCCTTCCCCACTCACTTGTACCTTACCAATACTCATTTGTAAAAGATCATGTGCTACCGATCCCAGTTGACCTTGTGTTGACATTTGACGAGACTAAACACTTGATTAGACCCATCATACTCCCGAGGAGGTTGGTAACCCTGTGAGGATACCGGATATTAACCACGTACCCAACAACATATGTGGTCTAATTGAGTCAAAGTATCTCTGTGTCCCATCTTAGGAACAACCTGATCCTCTCTGATCTTTCCACCAAAATGCGGTGAGCTCATTACTTTTGTGGACATTTGATGATACTAAGCACCTGAAAGCACCCATTTCAGGGCTGCGTCTGGGATTCTTTGCTGTCGGATTTTGATAAATACCCTTACTTCTCTACACAGTTCCTTTTTTAATGGGGTACTAGGTAAACCACCAGATTCTTCCCCAGTACGTAGGTTCATCCATGTCTTTCCAGTATCAACCGCATCGTATAATAAAAGATATGCATAATTCTCCTCGCAAGCAGTGATGTTAACCCAATCCATTTGAACGCATAATTGAGAAGAAATTTGTCAGATCATGCCTTCACACACCTAGGCCTACGGGTCAAGATTTATTTACAGGCATATACTGAGAACAAGTAAGTTCATGCATTTGATCAGTGGTTTGGGGAAACAAATTGCACAGTGGTGAGATGGTTATGCCTTAGCAATTATTGCAGACCTTTCACGCTTTTCCCAGATATGCATATCTATCTCTTCCTTTCTCTGATCTTTCAGTGATTCAACTCATTCAAATGCTTAGATCAATACATTGTCAATACTAAGCACCATTGATATTATAGTACTACTTATATGTGCCTAATTGTTCTAGTACCAGCTTATAGGTTGTGTGTTTCAACTTGTTGATACAAAGGTAATACAAACATATAGATGGATACGTAACAATGGCATGGTGAAATCATATTATGTAAACACAATGGTATAGATAAGATTATAGATACGAGTAAGCTAAATCAATGGGTTTTTATTGTATAAACATGATATCAATACTAGTTACTAAGAGCTTAGATGATAGAGTAGAAGTAACTCCATGGATAAGCTATGACCACTCTCTATACATGACCAGTAAGCTGTGTGATTACGATTACAACACTGTAAGTTATACTATTCATTGATTATGTCATACTCGTCATAGTTAATAAAATCAATGGGAACCAATGAAGATAGTGATATGTTAAGAACTCATATTGAAACGTTACCCTTAACTCCATATTAGTACAATATTATCATGTTGATTATGTAAACATAATGAGAGATGAACCTCTATACTAATAGAGCTTTTATTACACTAATAAAAGAGATAGGTAGTACTGAGGCCATTAAGAGGATAAAGTAACCACTATTCCATGAACATGAGCTTGTATCCTTATTGTTATATGAGATGGTGGTACTCATTCAAATCAAAGCTTAGAGAATAGGTAACACTATTGAGAAAACCCATTGTACTAGTAATATGATACAAGCTTATACTACTAATCAAAGTAATGGGAATATCGTAATCAAGCATTCTCATAATCAGTACTAGTAGTTAATGTGATAAGCTAACTGCAATCCCGCATAGTTATAACACTAGTTAAGTAATCATGTATCCATAATGTTGAACAAGCTGGTAATTGATCATGTTTAAGCATGGTGAATCAATAGGGATAGTAAGCACAGTGTTGATTGGGCGAATATTATTAATAAAGTACAAGTGTAATTCAAGTAATGTGATACATAGAACAAACCAGGTTACTAATACAGCTTATAAGCTTAGATAAGCTAAACTACAGAGAAAGAGTGATATCTCAATAGTAAGCATTCACCTAATTCACTCTATTCACTCAGATTAGTATGAGTAAGTTATGCAATAAGCTTGAAATCACCTATACCACTTAGATATGGCACTCTAACCTATTCACTATACTATACGTACACTTGTATATCCATAATGAACACTAGCACATACCATATCGATAGAGATAAGCTCTTGGTTCCTATTATGGTGTACTCATTGGAAACAAGCTCATACGTATTAAGAGTAATCACTTAGTATTGAGATAAGCTTAGTACAAGCTATTATGGAAACTACGCTAATACAGATGATACAAGCTAGTTATGATACAACACCTAAGCAGATAGCTTTTAACAATCATACATATTGTAATCAATGATGTTACTCTTTCTTATCACAATGGTACTAATACTGGGATATCACTAGTGAAGCTATTCGTGTTATTCAACAATACCAGTAGTGTAATAGTGTTCAAGCAATCTAGAATCAATGGTAATCATTCTAACTGGTAACTAGTGACTAAACGTATAACCTGTCATGAATAGGAAGCTATTATAGGTTGATGAGTGTTATATAACCATGGTTCTTATATGTTACTAAGCTTATACCAAAAAGAGTTAGACTAATAAGCTTACTTCTACCATTAGTAGTGTAATGATTAGTGATATATACAACTTTCAATAGTGTTACTAATCTTAGAGAGGTTATGAGCTTGTTATGGAATTACTAGTACTTATAAGTTTGTATTGTGTTATCATTACAACTTTGATATCAGTATAAACTTCATTACTGTTATTACACCTTACATTCTACTTGATTTTCTCTATGTTACCTATTACGTGTACGAACTAGACATGTCACATATCGTAATCATTCTACTTTATCTGCTCTTGTTACATAGTACGTGATCAACTCTATTACATATATTGCATAATGATTATACTCTACTATATACCTTATAAGGTTCAATAGGTCTTAGATTAGCACTAATTCCATAATGATGATTACACGAGTATCACTAGCTCAGATAAGAGTGACAATACTAGAATAGGTTGCAGTGCTCATACCAGTTCTATTAATCATATGTTCTTTACCTAATCATTATCCTGTGAATATACAACAGATTCCATGTATTCAAGTAAACAGAAGAGTAACACCATATTAGCTTAGAAGAGTAATTGTTCTAGCTTATTGATCTAAGTAAGCTATGATCTTGTGACTATTCATAGTTATTACCATATCTTACCACTAGTTTACAAGCAATGGGAATAATTAGTCACGAAGCTGATCTTGGAGGTATATGTAATCTTCATAATAAATGAACATTCCTATTCCAACCAAATAAGGCTAGTTTCTCTTATGTAAGCTTAGTGGAAACACAATGGTAACCAAAGAGTGATACATACGCTAAAGGTTTCATATTGCTTACTTGTTATTGATAAGAGAACTAATCACCAGTATTGAATACACTTGAATTGGAGATTATTGCTTGTTCCTTAGAGCTTATTGATGATCTCTTAACAACCTCATAAAGCTGAACACAAGTACAAGTGAATCCATACTATGATATCAATGAGCAATGGAATTAGATCTCACCATTATACAAACTCAAACACTTAGAGTAATAGTACTAACGTATATGTAGAAGCCCATAGGTAAGCAGAGTAAGCATCACTGATCAGATTGGTTCACAGTAATAAAACAGGTGAAATAAGGGGTATGTCATTCCCATAATAGATGCACTGATAAGAGTACTGTGCTTGCTCGGCATGATAGTATTCATAGTTGGTGAACCTTTATTCCTATAAACATGATAGTTGATTAGGCTTATACTCATATCGAACCAAGCTTAATGAGCTCTATAACTAGTATCGTAATTACAATCAACTCTATTTGATCATTACTAGCTAGCTTGTAAGCTCATTTCGAATTAGCTTCTATCCTATAAAGTATTGGGAATTAGACTTATCTTATTAATAGCATGGGGTATTAGCTTGACTATGACAAGTAATAGATATTAAGTTTACCCAGCTAAAGTGGTGAATATGGATACTAGCTTAAACCTAGAACTAGAATCAGCTAATCACAACAAGTATAAGCATAACATGTGAAGTATGATTACAAGCTTCTCCTTATACTGGTCTTTAACACCACTCATAAGCTAATAAAAGCATGTGATAGATTAGAACTATTCCCATAGATGAAAGTGGATATCATAGCTTAAGTAGTAGGAATTATTGGTCTCTTTGTTCACATGAGATTTCAGGTTACAGGGTTGAATCATTGCTTAGTGAAATAGGGATAATCCATATGTTCAATGATATGGAACCAATCTCTATCACATTACAGCTTAAGCTTAGATGGTCTTAGTATTAAGCTCACTTGGCATGTTTAATACTAGTGTAAGATGTACTATCACCATTGTCATCACCGTATAAGCTCAAATATTCAGTAAGTTACAAGGTTATTCCATAATAACAAGCACTTACCTTATTTGGTGTAAGTATTACTAGTAACATGATAGTACTATGTAGAAGCTTTGATATGATGTGTTACCAATATAGTTCTAATATATGGAAGCTAATAGATATAAGTTAATATGGTATAATGATTATGGATTACTAGTAATCAATGGTCATACTCTTTGTTAGAGCTCTTGACCAGTATTAGCCTAGTATATTGTAATGATCTATACATGTGGAATACAACTAGTTATGAATTACTAGTAATTAATTGCAGTTGTACTTGATCTATACATGATACGGATAACTATTCCCATTCAATGGAGATGATACTAGCTTAATCTCTTACATGTAGAACACTTTGTTGTTTCTATTAGATAAGTTGTTTCACCATAGTTAAGTAGGTAGAACATGTTACAAGCTAAGCTCTTAGTACTATTACACTTATTATGGTTGTTATTTACATTGTAGTTAAGCAGATCCATAAACAAGAAGGTTTTATTCCACTTAGATTACAAAGCTATGAAGATTGATTACGAAATATTATAACAGTACTATCCAGCTTAGCATCACTCTGATCAATAGATAGAAGTAATCCCATATTGTTATCCTGTTATATCACTATACTATGAATACTGATGTACGAGCTTATATGCCCTTTCATAGTAATCGAATAGAGTAGAACAAGCTCCATGTTTACACGGTAACTAGAGTCTATACTAATCAAATAGGTGGGATAAGCTTATCCATAGTGAATAGAGTGAATTAGGTAATAATGGTGATACTAGTGCTTAATACCTTCAACCTGATCTTGTATAATAGTTATATCGATATGCTTACATGGCTCTTGTTAATAAACCTTATCTGCATATCTAATACAAAAGCAACAGGTCATCCATTTACCAGTACTGTTGACGTATCCATCATAACTATGGGAATTGAAGTAATGAAGCTTAGTAATCATGTTGCCCATCTTGGATTCATCAGTAGGTGTAATTATGGGAATAACTAGAGTCATATAGGCTTGTAGTTAAGCTAGCTTTGATACTTGACACTATTAGAGTGAAGTAATGTATATTATGTAAATACCATAACATCACCATACTCTAAGCTTAGGGAAACACTGGAACAATCCAACTTCATTAGCTCTTATCATACTTACACTATCAAGAGCTTGTTCCATTATGGTTATACTTATGATCATTGCTTCTATATCAATACAGGTGTAATAGGCTCTACTCACCTTATACCGGCATTCATGTATATGTAATCATACTAGTATCCTTAGTGTTATCATGTACTAAGTAGAGAGATAGAACAAACGCAATCATACTTGTAGTTATAATGAAGCCCCTTATTCATAAGAGTGATATCAGCTTTTATCCCGGTCAGTACCCCTATAGAGCTTGTACATGATGTACAAGATGGAAGTCAAGTAATGGTAGTTGATCTATAAGGGTAATCAGACTAGTAGATCAGAGATTACTAATAGAACATGATATAAGGATAAGCAGGGTCATATTACTCAATAAGATTGAATAATGGTGAAGTAAGCATCATATTAGTAGTAGTCTTTAGCACCAACTAGCTATCACGTGTAAACACTGCTTGTATACTGCATGTGTAATGAGTATCTATTACGTATCATATATTATGTCAAATACTGTGACGGTACAAGCTGTACTGAGTACTGTTGTATTCATATGTTACTTATAAGCATATTCATATTGGTTACTGTGTTGTATAAACTAAGCATGATTACTTGCATTACCCTTGCTTGTACTTAGATTAAGGTATTGGTTTGTATAAGCTTGAAGCTATAATGGTGTTGAAATTCATCATATAGGGAATCATTGGTTATTTCTAATTGTTTAAGCTAAGTTGTACTAGTGTCCATATATTAAGTATCAATGATTACGACTAGCTCGTTATAAGATGATGTTAAGCATGAAAATGAATTTTCTTTTGACTGAAACATGCCTTACCTGAGGAAGGGATTCATCGCTTTCTATTGCGAGAGCAAGGACAAGCGGCTTCGCACCTTTTCTGAACGTTTCTCTATGTTTGGCTTGATGGGCATCATTTGCTTTTAGGTTATGCACCTTTATGCTTGTTCGTTGGTCAATGAATCGAATGAAAGAGAAAAAAGGACCCCATCGTTAACACTAGAATGGATTGAAACAAGTTGTTACCTTACGAACATATTGATGTTACCCAAGTTTGTGCCAGAAGAGATAGTGATTGAGTTCAAGTTGACACCAGAAGAGATTGAGACAAGCTATTAACATACGTTATTTCAGTTATGTTAACCCTGTTGACATTAGACGAGATAGATTTTGATTTAGCCAAGTTTACACGATAACAAGATCTATTTTGTACCCCTGTATTCCCCTTAAGCCCAGTCCCACCTACCTGCTTCTATTCTTGTTGCTTGCCCATTTAGATATTAATTACTTACTCCAAACAGACCTAGGGATGTGAACACCGAAAGGACACAGTCATGCCTACCCACCTCTTGCTATCCGCTTGCTGGCTTTACAAATGAATTGCCGAATGAGATAGATGGATTATGTTACCCCATTTGACCAGTCAACCTAGTGTTACCTACCAATCGAAATGAGCAGGGTATGGCACAGAAAACTAGGCACAGGATTTGAAACCTATTTGACTAACAGCGAAAGAAAGATGTTCCCACGGAATGAGATTGATTCATTTTATCAATTGATAGAACACATGTTCCCAACTACCAACACATCAAATCCACCAAGTCTACCTACAACAAACCACCAACAGGGAAGGGAGGGCCTACAACAACCTGTCTACCAATACCTAGGGACCTAGACCCACCATTCAAACAATACAAGACTGCCAAACACACCACCAGGGGCCTAGCCAACAAACAAACACGGGCTACTATGGAACCACCTCATGATAATAGGACAATACTCCAACCTACCTGCTAGTCGCTGATATCACAGAACATTATATACGTTCATATACCGTGTTACCTATTGATTTCATTTCTGGATTTCTTAGATCAATATATGTTACCAACAATGAATGAATCACTGGGAACCATTAGACCCATTTACCTTTAAGTCTAGTTCTCACTACCTGCCCGTGATCGATCTATCGATTGTGCCTGTTGATGATTATATTACTTACGCTAAACAGGATGCCTAGGGAGGTAGGTTAGAGCTGATAGGCCACAGTCCCAATGTCGATCAATTGATGGTTGGTCGATGAACCGGGGATTGTTTCTCACTTGCTAGATGTGGATGGATGCTTGGGGGAAGTCACCGGACAAGAGAGAGATTATGTTGTGTTCCCATTCAGCCCAGTGGAGCCTACCCGCCTGGGGAGGGAATAGACGATAAAAGTTGAGCACTACTGAAGCAACAATCTTTCGATTTGACCTACCTCTGCTTACCCTTAACGCGTAGGAACAATATTTTGATTTAACCTACCTGCTGCAACAACTAGACAGAGCCACGAGAGAGAGAGACATGAATGGTTGGTTCATATACGTTGATGTGCAACCTCTTGATTTGATTGCAGGCAGAATAGTCTAGGGCAGGATCTTTTGAAATAAGTGACACATCAATATTATTTACGATACACCCAGAACTGCTATTTGCTTTTGATTTACATATTGAGTTTTTAGGATGCTGCCAAACAAAGACACCAAGAGAAATAGATCACCCTAGATTTTTTGGGAATACAATCCCTTGAAGCACTACTATACGGGGTTATACCCCACCTTGAGAAAGGAACAATTAGAACCGGCGAAAACCCTGGAATGGGTGCACCAAATGAACCTAGATGGGGTGGGCACTTCGCGGGATGCTTTGAATGGATTTTTTGAATGCCTCACTTATTTACGCTACCCAGATAAAATGTGCTTTTTGATTTCAACATTCGAGTTAGGAGGATCCACCAAAGCATTAGTGAACGAATTTAGTTATCTGATCTTGTAGTCAAATAACCTAGGCCACTTCAAGCGGGTGGGGAATTTTGATCACATCAGCAGACGCAACAAGCCAAGCATACAAAGCCTTAAGCCTGAACACACCAGCCAAGCATATCTCCACACTTATCACTTATCACCTCACACTTTTCACTTTAAGCATATGCTTATTTACGTTCTACAGTTACCTCTTTGATTTTTTTTGGGCTTACTACAGTGATTTAGTTACATTGATTGAACTTATTTATTTGATCTATTTACTTTCTTTATTTGTTTTCTAAGAGAGGCTAACAAACTTTCTTCTTAGAGAGGCTAAATGAATGGATTCTTAAAGAGGCTTATTGTTTGATAAAGCCAGTATGATGCGAGGGCTAACTGATAGGATTATGCTAGGGGGTTGACAAAGCTCTTCTTCAATGGATAACTTATTTAGTTATTATTTCATCTATTTCATTGATTTATTTATTAGTTTTCAGAAAGAGAGAGGCTTTCTAAGGCTTCCTATTGAGGATTTCTCTTCATGATTCTTCCATTTGAGATTTCATTGAGTAGTCTTCCTATTGAGGATTTCTCTTTATGATTTTTCCAATTGAGAATTGATTGAGTTTTCTGAATGAGGATTTCTTAATGAATTGAGGGATGAATGAATGGATTATATGAGGGAGGGGTTTGACTAAGACAATCTTCTTAGATTGAGTAACTAAATAGTCTTTTGCGAGAAGGGGATTTCTTTAGTTTTCCGAGAGAGGCTAATTGATTGGATTATACGAGGGAGGGGTTTCAAAAAGCCAGTCTTCTTGGAGAGGTGAGAGCCATAAGCCAGAAGCTGATAGCTAGGAGGTGGGTTATGCTTACCCAGAAAGTGATTGATTGATGCATCTCACACTTCTTTAGAGATAGGTGGTCCGGAGGACGAATGAGGCAGCCCACATATTCGAGAGGGGTGGGACTAGGTATTCAAGATGGGCGGTCCAACGGACGGACCAATGACAGCCCGCATCACCAATGGACGAGAGGATTGGGCCTCCCATATTCTCACATACCGGATTCCCCTCTACAACATGACACATACACCCAACATGCACGGTATGGTACGGGGCCAAGTGATTGAGGCACAGACATAGGGTCATTGTCAATAGCTGGTAGTCGATCCAAGAGTCGATGCACTCAATACTAGTCATAGCTGGGCTGGGCTACTTGGAAAGGTTGGGCTTAAGTGAATGGTTTCTGTGAACGGCTTATGCAGTGAGTGAATGGCTTCTATGCGCAGTGAAATAACACGGGGCTAGGCTAGGTGCATGCTCTTTTTCAGCTTCTATTTGCAGTTTGCGAACGGATGGCTCCCTGTTAACGGCTTCTTTGAATGGATTCTATGTCTGGGCTGGGCTCCTGGGCTGCTCGGTTGGGCTTATAGGTTCGGCTTATAGGTTGAGCTCATGGGATCCTGGGCTGGGCTACTTGGCTTGGCTCCCGGGCTGCTCGGTTGGGCTACTCGGTTGGGCTGGCATTGCCGTAGAGCATAGGATATCATAGCCGATTGATCATTGCCGATAGATAGCCCCAGTATTGGAAGGTCAGTTCCAGTCAGCCGAATATATCTCTAAATCTCAATATCGATAGAAAGATATACATCTAAATACCGATACTCTAGATATATCTCTTTAGATAGATCTAGCGGGCATAGGATGTATGGATGGAGGTGAAGGAAGAGGGCAGAGGGCTAAAGGTGAAGTCTGTAGGGATATGAGGGAAGAGGTGATAGTTCGAGTTCGAGGTATATGTTGGCATCGTCCGTTGGACCGCCCTACCACTCTAATAGGACTGGCTTTGATGCTTTCACTCGATCAAATCTTATGGTTAGTAAGCTCTTCTATTCATATCAAGATCCTCCTGCGACTGGCCCTGTCTCTATGCCTCTTCTAGTGGCTTTGTATGTGCTACTTATGCAGAGCTTTGCAATGATATTCCCTACCTCTGCTGCTTTCCCAGGCTAAATCCAAAATAGAAACTCGCCTTTCCCGTGCACCCAACCCCTATGGCTTTTATGGGGCCGTACCCTTCTGCCTGCCTCATGGATGGGTTTCCCTCCCTTCCCCGGAGCGCTGAAATGAATGAATAATCGGACAGAACGACACTTTACCTTTTCTCTGAGGGTTAGGCTTTAGAGTGAGGATTTAGGACCTATCATCTTTGATCCAGGTGGATATTGGTGTCTACCTTGCAAGTCCACTTGGACCCCCACCATTGTTTCTTTTAGCTTTTCAGTTTCCTTAATTGTAGCACAGTTTAGTATTTTAGCAGTTTTTTCGGGTCTTAAACTTTCGGAGCTGTTTTGAGGCCATAAATGACGTTTTTTGGGAAAATTGGGAGCAACATGGTCTATGGGTTTGTGGACCATGTTTCTCTTCCCAAATTTTTAGTTCTCGGATAGATCTTTCTAACGAGATACTGTGCACATCAAACAGAGATCGTATGCCAAAGTTACGACCCCGGGAAGTTGATGTACCAATTTACCCAAATGGGGCCCACAGTTTGGTGTTTCATCTTCTAGGGTTAGGTTTTTGGATGTTTAGGGTTTTCCATTGTTTCTCAACAATAAATAGGCCTTCGAGCCTCATTGTAACATAGTTCAGAGGCATGTAGCCGCCACATCTCTTCTCAAAGAGAAGCTACCATCGCCCTAGTTAATTTATTTCCACTGTTGTTTGTAAGCATATTTCAGTATTTTAAATTAATGAAATGAAGTATTATTTCCACTGCATCTTTGTGTTTATGGTTGTCTCTGTAATTTTTTGTGTTCCTATTTAAATCTGGATCAATGATATCAGAGTGGTCTGCTTTTTCTATGTTTTTTTCTTTGCATGTCCCCAACGAGGTCGGGATATAAGGAGTTAAGACTTGAACTGGTCGAACCTTTGAAAGACCATCCTCGCAAATCCCGATGGCCTCCCATGGCGGATGAAAAGAAAGATGAGGGGGCAGGAGATCCTATCAAAATCTTGCTCGAAGAAGCCCTCGAGCGATAAAGGAACCCGATGATGGACAACTTTGCCTAGATTCTTTAGCGACTACCCAGGGGCGACGCATCAGCTTCCAACAACTACTCTGGAAATGCCACACTATTTAAGGTACAAGTTAATTTTGAAATCCGCGTATTCGAGGGTCAGAGACACAGATGTTGTTGATAAATGGTTAAATCTACTAGAGGGTTATTTTTCTGTTCATGATATTTCCAGTCGGGAAAAGATTATTTTCGCTATTCTCAAAGTAGCCCCCCACGTCAAGGACTAGTGGGAAACCTACTGCGAGTAGAAGGATGAAAGTACAGGCTCACTACTTTCAGCCGCACCCACTTGGGATTCATTTCGCGATTGCATCAAGGAGCAGTACTACCCTATCGAAAGCTATGAGGATCAATACATAAAGTGGACCACGCTGCGACAGGGAAGGGACCAAGATGTGCCGGAGTTTACCAATATTTTCCATACCCTTCGCACAAAGTTGGGTATCAAGGATTCAGAGCAGCATTTGGTACTTAAATACCATGATTGCCTGCACAAGTACGTCTAGGAAGAAATATAATTCCTTAGCATCCCCTTGCTTGAGAAAAAGTTTAAACAAAAGAAGTGAGACTTTGGATCTGCGAATCCGAAGCAAGGGAAAGGTGCCCCCAAACCACAAAACAAAGGACAAAGCCAAGGCGGGGTGGCCCAAGACAACCCGCCAAAGCTGCAAGCAAAGAAAAGCGCTGTGAAGCTCAAAAAGGACACAAGAAAGTGGTGTGAGTTCCATAAGAGCTCCACTCACAACACAAGTGAGTGTCAGGCCAAGTAGTCAGTGGTGGCCGAGCTAAAGGTTTCAGAATTAGATGCATGTTCCGACTCTGAGTCAGAACCCAATCAGGGGAATGACAAAGGGTAGCAGATTATCGATGCGGAGCCCAATGCCACCGTTGCCACCACGAAGATTCAGAAGGAGGAACCCGAAAATCCAGAGGAGGAGGAGCGTCTCTTCCACTCCTAAATGTGGGTAAAGGGCTCCCCACTACAGTTCATTATAAAGGTTGTGAAGCAGCTGGGCTTAATGACCACAACACATCCACAACCATACACCGTCGGGTGGCTTCACCAAGGACGATATCTTCGCATGAGCCAATAGTGTCGCCTTCCATACAACATCAAGCCCTTCACGAATGAGGTGTTGTGTGACATTGCTCCTCTTGAAGTTTGTGATGTATTATTAGGACAACCATACTTGTGGAAGTGACATGCTGTGTATAAATCAAGACCCCGTGTTGTTATTGTTACATTGGGAAATAAGTTGTACAGGACACTGGAGGTAGCACCACATACCGCCATCTCTTTGATTACTGCAAAACAATGCAGTAAGCTCGTTTCCAAAACCGGGAAATTTGTTTTCCTAATGATATGCCCTCAAGGAAAGAAGAAGATAGTGGCCACAAACTCTAGACAAGGTCCCTCCGCATGACAACTACAGATGGACAAGGTCATGGAGGAGTACGAGGACATCTTCACCTCCCTCGCAGTGGTTACTCTGCACTGTCAGGTCAAGTACTCCATTGATCTGACCCCAGGTGTTCCACTGCCCAATGGACCAATCTATCGGTGCTTCGTTCTAGAGAATGATGAAATCAAGAGGCAGATTCAAGAGTTGTTGCAGAAAGGTCACATCCATCCAATTTCATCACCTTGTGGGAGCCCGATCGTGTTGGTACAGAAGAAGGATGGGACTTGGAGACTCTGTATTGACTATCGGGTGCTGAACAAGATCATTGTCTGTAATAGGTACCCGATCCCATGGATTGATGACCTCTTGAACCAACTAAAGGGGGCAAAATATTTTAGCAAGATCGATTTGAAGTTACGATATCACCAGGTACCAATCAAACCCTTCGATGTGTGGAAGACTACCTTCAAAGCCAAGGAGGGCCCTTTCGAATGGTTGGTTATGCCTTTAGGATTAACGAATGCTCTTGCAACTTTCATGAGGCTAATGGATGACATATTACGGCCATTCACCAACTCATTTGTCGTGGTATACTTGGATGACATCCTGATCTTCAGCAAGAGTTGGGAAGAGCACCTCCACCACATCCTACAGGTTCTCCAAACACTGCGACAACACAAGTTATGTGCCAATTTGGAGAAATAAACTTTTGGCATGACCCAGGTTCAGTATCTGGGATACATTATTTATGAACAAGGGGTGCATGTGGATCCATCCAAGATCCAAGTCATTTGAGATTGGCCATATCCAACCACTCCGATAGAGCTCCACAGCTTTCTAGGTCTTGCCAACTTCTACCGCAGGTTCGTGCTGGGATTTTTTCATATCACTTGGCCCTTGAGTCAATTCACCAAGGGAGGAGCAAAAGAAAAATTCTTTTGGTCTAAATCTCAACACAAGTCATTCACAGAGTTAAAAGATCACCTTTGCACGACATCAGTGCTCTCATTACTAGACTTGCAACAACCATTTGAGGTCGAGATAGATGCGTCTGACTATGCTGTTGGGGTAGTCCTTACTCAACACGGACATCCAGTCGCATATCATAGTGAGACACTTTTAGACACAGTCTGAAAGTATCCCACTTCTGATAAAGAGATGTATTCCATTGTGCAGGCCTGCGGACAATGGAAGCATTACATTTTGGGGAAGGAAACGATCATCCACACAGACCACCAACCCTTGCAGTTCATACAGACCCAAGGGAAATTGCAAAATGATCGCATTAGAAGTGGTCCACATACCTGCAATAGTTCCTTTTGAATATCAAGTATAAGAAGGGTAGCACCAATAATGTTGCAGATTGCCTCAGTCGACCATCTATCATGGCGTTAACCACTGTGCTTGTGGGCACGAGACTTCTGCTTGGCCAATTCTCTACAAAAGTGACCCAAAATCTGACCACACATACCAGACACTCTTGGAGGGTTAGCATGTTCCAGATTTTTACCTCCAGGATGCCCTGTTATGCCACCTGGGTCACCTTTGTGTTCCTTCAAGCGAGCGTGCCAAGATGATTTGGGAAGCACACTACAGTTGGGCTATTGGACATTTCGGGGTCGAGAAAATGGTGGCAGTACTGCAAAAGTATTTCTATTGGCTGAATCTTCAATATGATATCGGGAAGTACATCAGATCATGCACTGGTTGCGCCATTGCCAAACCGACCATCAAGAAGCAAGGCCTCTATACCCCGCTACCTACCCCTAGTTTACATTGGGAATCCATCTCCATGAATTACATGTTAGGCCTTCCTTCCACTAAGCATGGAAATGACTGTGTTTTTGTGGTCGTCGACAAGTTCTCGAAGATGGCCATTATGGTTGCTTACAAGAAGAATATCATAGCAGAAGCCACTGCTAAACTCTTCTTTGAATGAGTGTGGGTACACTTTGGGATCCCACAGTCTATCATGTTAGATCAGGACAACAAGTTCCTAAGTACATTTTGGTCCAGTCTCTAGTCAATGCTTGACAACAAACTCACTAAGTCCACAGCCTTCCATCCTCAAACTGATGGCCAGACAAAGGTTGTCAACAGGATGGTCGTACACATTCTGCGCATGTAAAACTCAAAGCATCCACGCACATGGGACAAGAGACTCCCCTGTGTTCAACATAGCTACAATTGGGCTCTCCACAGCTCGACTGGCCATAACCATTTTTAGGTGGGCTTGGGATTCCAACCACTATGTCTCATTGATGTGGCCATGCCATTTGCAGCTACTCACGTAGATTCGGCTCATGTCTAGTCCGAAACAGATAAGGCAAACAACTTCATTGAACAAATCCAACATATTTGCTAGCAGGTCCATGACATTCTGGAGAAATCAAATGCCAAGTACAAGCAGCGACATGATCAACATCGAGTGCCACACAAGTTTTAGGTGGGCAACAAAGTCTGGTTGCATTTGCAAAAGGAACGCCTTACTGAAGCCTATTGGAAAGCCAGACCACTCTGATATGGTCCTTACACAATTACCAAGGCTATGGAAGACAATGCATTTGAGCTAAGCATTCCCCCATTCCTTGGCCTGCACCTAGTGTTCAATGTGGACCACCTGCGGCCATACTTTCCACCATTACTAGACACATCTGACATTGAAAAACAGATCACACCCACAGAGTTAAATCCAGATTGCATGGAACAAGCTGAAACTGATTGGATCATGGACACACGGATCAAGCACACTTTCCAGCAAATATTCAATTGTATCGAGTTGTCAAAGCAGGCCAACTCCTTCACCAGGGCAAGTGGCTCACTAGGGACAAAGTTCAGCAGAAGTTTCCTCATCTCATTGAGGAACTCAACGCAATGGGGACCATTGCTTTGTAAGGGGGGAGGAATGATCCAGGTGGATATTGGTGGCCACCTGGAAAATCCACTTGGACCCCCACCATTGTTTCTTTCAGCTTTTTAGTTTCCTTAATTGTAGCACAATTTACTATTTTTAGCAGTTTTTTCAGGTCCTAAACTTCCGGAGCTATTTTGAGGCCCTAAATGATGTTTTCACGGAAAACTAGGAGCAATACGGGTCCATGAGCCAGTGTTTCTCTTCCCAAAGTTGTAGTTCTCAGATAGATCTTTCTAACAAGATATTGTGCGGATCAAACGGAGATCGTATGCCAAAGTTATGACCTCGGGAAGTTGATGTACCAATCTACCCAAATGGGGCCCATAGTTTAGTGTTTCATCTTCTAGGGTTAGGTTTTTGGATGTTTAGGGTTTTCCGTTGTTTCTCAACAATAAATAGGCTTTCGAGTCTCATTGTAACACAGTTCAGAGGCATGTAGCCGCCACATCTCTTCTTAGAGATAAGCTACCATCGCCCTAGCTGGTTTATTTCCATTGCTGTTTGTAAGCATATTTCAGTATTTTAAATTAATGAAATGAAGTGTGATTTCCATTGCATCTCTGTGTTTATGGTTATCTCTATAATTTGTTGTGTTCCTGTTTAAATCTGGATCAATCTTACCTGTCCTCCCTCCAAACTTGTCTTCTTAGGCTTAAGGTTTATGAGATGAGCGAATGACATCTCTGTAATCTGCAGAGTTCTTGCGGAGTCCCTGGTAGGGTAAATGCTCCACAAAGTTGACCCCAAAAGGCCGGCACAGGACACTTCTATTTATTCCCCTCGCGGGAGAACCTTACGGATACATCTGAGAATGAATATCCAGATGCCAATCCTATTCATTATCGGACTTACTTTGAGGCTTGTTCACTGGCATGGCGATAAGGAGGCGAAAGGATAGCCCGAGCGAAGCGGGCGGGGAACTTCGATTACTGGATCTAAAAACAGGATCACGATAGCAGGCAGAACGAGCGAGTTTGCCCCGACAACACTGGAACCTACGGGCGGGCATTTTCGGGGAGTAGCCCGCTTCTTCAGACACTTTCCTTTCATTAAGGGAGCCTTTGAAAGGTTACTGGAACACCAGAAACAGAGAATACCTAAGCTAATGATAGAGGCAAGAAGACCTTCCGACTAGGTCCCATTAATTGATCATGACGATATTGTGGAAATGCTGCATGGACCCATATATATAAGAACAGGGAGAGAATCACCTTTATTCTAAACCAGATCGAGCCAGGGATCTTCTTGGAAATGGAAAGATCTAGGATAGGCGACCGACCTCTTGGAAGGAGCAATGTACATAGACTGGGTGAGTGGGGATGCAACTCCGTGCACCACTCTTCGAGCCTGATAGGTGGTGGTATCACACCCTTCTCAAAGGAACCATACGTGACACTCTTACATCATATGGCTCCGTCAAAGGAATATTGAGTATCCCTTCGACATAACATCTAGGTCCTCGAACTAGTCCTCGCACGGACGAAAGGTACTTACCTTCTAACTCAGGTAAGTAATAACCTTGCGTCGGATGCGTGCGTACCCTCATTTATGGACAGCTCCTTCCTCTAGGTGGGGTTACTGAAGGAATCCAAGAGGCCAACATGGCGCATCTGCATGCTCTATCTAAGGGTGGGTGGGGCGGCCCTCCTCCCCACCCCCTGCAACAACAATTCAGACCAACGGATCACACTTCATACATCTCGTACATACACTTGATATGAGGTCTTGTATGCATGCTCCTTGTTGTTCAAATCTTGAATTGTAAGGAATGACTCTGGTCCAAGCTTCCTAAGCTCTATGCTGTTGGGGAACTCGGCAAGGGTCTTACCACCTTCTTGATTTACTATGTGTGAGTCTTTGGAGTACTTTGGGATTATCTTCCGCGCCGAGGATTTGTGCTTGTGGGCAGGGGTGGATATAGCGGACCGGCGGATCTGGTAGTCGACAATCGTTCGGACTTGATAGAGGTTGTCGCAGCACCTATGGTGGGATAGGGGACTTATCGCAACGACCGCGAACTGATTTATGATGTCTTCATCACTGAAGTTCGTCAAGCAGGCCACGTGGGTCGGCCAGGGTCTTCTCCGGCTAATGATACCTCGATCCCGAAGCCTTTGGAGTATCTTTCTCACAGGCGCTTTTATCTGTATGGGTAATTTGCTGCTAAAAGATCCCGTCTGTTTCCAGTGTCCCCCTCCTTCCCCCGCCTCCCGACCCCCCAGCGCTTCTCTGGGAGTATACAATGACAACTCCCAGACGCTCAACGATTTGCCTGATCGTGAGACTGCCTGTTGAACGTCTGATGGCACGTTGCTCCGGCACGAGATTTCCCCTAATCTTCGCCGGATGTGCTTGACGGTCTCCCATAATACGCCCACGCTCACTCGGGGACTTATTACTCCAGCTGTTCCAAGAGTCTCCGCTAGTTGAACCGCGTCCTGTAGACTCCCTGTTTCCATCCCCTTCGTCAGCTGTTGGATCGGGATACTCCTCCCTAGGTCCTCCAACTTGGAATGGATGGCGGAGCGTAGGTGGGAAGCTGTGATATGGATACGGTGCTTTGCTCTCCGGCGCTTCTCCAGCTCTCGCAAGAATTGTATGGGAGTCGCCCTCGAAGGGACTTCCCGAATGACCGTACCGGGGGATTCTACCGTACTCCGTGCAGCTATGTAAGTTGATCCTGCAGAGCCTACCTCAAGGTTCGGGCCGGATTGTAGGAAGTGGGTGATACGTTTCTGGATTCCTCTTATGAGCTCTACGGTACCCACGATTCCCAGTGGTAAGTCGTCGGCATATCGCGCGTGACAAATCCTAATTAAGTATAGGTCATCGAAGTGAACAGGGGATAGCCCCTGCTTACGGGCTAGGCGTCTTTCCAACCCGACGATAACTAGCTCCCCGCCCAGCTCTATCAGCAGGCCCCTTCTTCTGCAACACCTAATAGGGTTTTTCATGGAGAACGCTACCCCATTATTCTTCTTATTATAGAAGGGGCGTTCTCCACCTTCCTTTATTCGTTTCGGGGTCAACCCGGCGGCTCCTTCACGAATGAGGAAGGCGGCGCAAAGGGGGCTCGAGGGCTTGTTAAAGAAGGCGGCAAGGGAAGGGGGGGAAACTAAAGGCGTTTTCTGGTCCCCCCTTCGTCGGGGGGTGCTTGTGGGGGGGGTGTGCCACGAAAAAACAAGGGAATAAAACGCCGCTTCGCGTTGGATGCTTCTTACCCCCCCCACAACGATGGCTCTGTTGTCTCCTCCCACTGGCACTGGGGGAGAGTTGAAGCTTGCCTCTTCCCCAGAGTTTTCTTGGTCATCAATACGACCTGTCTCTAATAGAA
Source organism: Pinus tabuliformis (assembly GCA_031772625.1). Classification (NCBI taxonomy): domain Eukaryota; kingdom Viridiplantae; phylum Streptophyta; class Pinopsida; order Pinales; family Pinaceae; genus Pinus; species Pinus tabuliformis. The sequence continues at coordinate 339,798,519 of CM062820.1, forward strand.
CCAATTTGATTATCTGAACAATCTGTGTCTCTCTTGTTTTATGTGTTTTCTGTGTTTATATTTCTGCAATATTTTATGTGTTCCATTTCTCTGTAATATATAATTTTCTAACAACATTCTAATCTTGCCAAATTGAATAAAACACTTCAGAGGCTCACACTTGATATTACATTTTATCCCTATCCAAATGAGCTATGTAAGAAACAATTAGAAGGTTCTCAATCACCCTCCTAGCCTGTCAATCTGTCAGTAACTGAATCAATCCCTGCCTATCTGTCAGTGGTATATACCAACTGTAAGTGTTAATCTGTCTGCCTTCCAATGGGTCTATCCCTCCCATCCTAGTGTTACCAATCGTGAAAGAAACTCTACCCATCGGTATGTGTACTGATGCCCTTCAATAGGTAGAAGATACTATTCCCATGGGTATTTCAACTTAAGTCCTTCGGTAGGTGGAAGTCCACTGCTAGTAGGTATTAGATCTGCTACGTATAGGTAGTATTAGTTTCCCCCTTTCCCTTCGGTTTGCTCCTTATATGTCAGTTTTATACATAATAAGGTAGGCAAAACTTACTAGTAGGCAGGCAGTACGATACTGATAGGTGTGAAAAGTAAAGAACATCCAAAGAGAAAGCCATCGAGAAAGACACATCTAAAGAAAGAAACAAAGCTATAGACCTATGCTACCCGCATGCTTTGGGAACCATCAATTGAGGTTAGACGAACCAACAAGGGATCGGGGGAGGTGGTGGGATAGCGGGGGATTAGATGATGTTGTTGAACATCTACATAGAGTGTCTTGGTGAAGGATGGGATTCTGTTGAGTGAAGCGAGCCTGGACGAGCCGAGCCTAGCAGTGCGGGTAGGGATTTCCTCTTGACCATCTTCATGTGGACAACCACAGATCATTTGACATCTTTTGAACCTGCTTCCCATCTTTCCTGACTGCCAACATGCCTCAGAACATTTATGATCAACCATAGACAGTACGTCTTCCCGATTTCCCTTTTCTAACTCCCTTATTCGACCCTACGTGTTCACATAGAAAGTGGGTCACGGGTGTATGATTTATTTAATATGGGATTCGGGGTCTCCGGGAAATAGTTAGAGTCACTAGATAGATTTATTCTCTAGGCTGGTGGAAAAGACTCGAATACAAGGGCCCGCCGGAAAGAATAAAATACGAAGGCTGGGGGCAATAGTTAAAGGGACTAGATAGATAGATTGTGAATCGAGGGTTGAAGGAAAGGATCAAGGAAAAAATATATATTCATTCATAGAGGCTTGGCAATTCCAACCTAGCTTATCGACCTAATTTTCTTCCTTATTTGCTTTCTTCCCTAATCTATATCTCTAGCCTAGCTATCCCTGCTCCACTTAGGTACTGGTGCTTTAATGGCGGAAGTGATGCGGAAGTGCTAATCCCTACTTCTCTTTCGCCTACCAAACCTACCCTCCCTTCCAAGTAAGTCAAAGAAGGGATCTAAATCTTACAAGCTATATTTCCTATCTATATCGTATATAGAGTGTTGGAAATAATACTGAGAGGGGGGGTGAATCAGTATTATACAATTCTTTTAATAGATCTTCTTTGTTTGTTCTTTGAATTATTTTTGCATGTCAGTACCATAAAATAATGAGCATGAACAAAAGAAAACAGATAGTCACACCAAAGAACACAAGATGTAAGGTGGAAACCCAATGTGGGAGAAAACCACCTGCTGCAATATGTCTCTATCTTCTTTCAAATTAGAAACTCATTTTACAATGGTTTTGTACTGGTGCAGTCCTTTACCAGTACGCAGGCTGCAACCTGCAGAGAGCTACAACTCTCTCTCGTTTTCCAGTCTTTCCTGGAAGGGAGCTACAACCCCCTACTTCTTTTCATAAAGCATCAAATGATCATCAAGTACATAAAGGTTACAGTCCACTACAGTTATCAGATCAGAAATAACAGAACTAACCCAGAACACCTTATCAACAGAAAGATTCAATCAACAGAACATTTTAAGACAGGGACGCAGTTTTCCCTTCTGTGGCCTGCGTGCCCACGCACTGTTCCTTTAACCGCACTGCGTACTATTACTGCAGGGACGCACCCAAATATACTATCGCGCCGCGTACTTTTACTATGCGGATGCACCTGAACCTTAGTCGCTCTGCGTACCGACGCAGCTCTCCTTCTTCTGCTCTGCGTACCGACGCAAGTCTCCTGTGTCTGCTCTGCGTACCGACGCAGATCTCCTGTTTTTGCACTGCGTACCCCCGGGCATAGATGATTTCAAGACTTCAGAAGTAACCCAGACAGTCAGATCTACAGATCTGAACATGCGCCGAAGAGATCTCGGTCCATCAGTAGATTCGCCTTGTTTAGATCTAGACCAGATCTAGCCCTCATGAGATATTCAACCCAAAAACATACTCAAGCCAAATGATCTCCTTTGCTTTATATAGGCAAGCTCCTCCTAAAATCATGGAACAATACCACGAGCCGACATCATAGTAACCCAATACCGTCGGCTAAATACCAAGAGTAACACATAAGAAAACCCCACATGTGAATTTCTTTGCTTTGCAATGTGTGCACTGGGGGGACGCACCTCCTGAACGGCTGGCCTGCGTGCCTGGACGCGGTCCCTGCATGGTGTACCTGCGGGTATGCACCTTCTGAACTGATTACCTGCGTACTTCTTAATTTTCAACAAATTGAGAGCCTTGCCACGGGAGTTTCCATCAAGTACAACATCTATAACATATAGCCATACCAGAAACATAATGCCAACAATCTCCCCCTTTGGACTTGATGGCAACCTCACAAACTTCAGCTTCATTCTCCCCCTTTGACATCAAGGGCAAAGGGGTATGCTCCCCCTAAGATCATGCACCCCCTGAAAATGAACCAGATCTGCAGCAAAGAACCATAATCCACCATGAAAGAGATAGAGACATATTGCAGCTATTTCCAAGATCTCCTTCTGACCATCCTCCATAATGCCAACAATGCATTATATGCTCCCCCTGAACCTGTACCATCAAAAAGGTTCAACAATAAGATGATGCATCAACAACCCCCAGCTTTTGCCTGAGGTATTCAAAAGTGTCCCTGGGCAATGGTTTGGTGAAAATATCAGCAACTTGTTCCTTAGAAGGAACATACTCCAACTTGACCTTCTGTTCAAGTACTTGTTCCCGGAGAAAATGGTACTTGATTGGTATGTGCTTGGTTTTTGAATGCATAACCGGATTCTTTGAGATGCTGATTGCACTTGTGTTATCACATAAGATGGGGATAGGTGGTGTACAAGTGATTTGAAAATCCTGCAAAGTCTGCATCATCCAAAGGAGTTGAGTGCAACAAGATGCAGCAGCAACATATTCCGCTTCAGCTGTAGACAAGGCGATCGAACTCTGTTTCTTGCTGAACCAAGATACCAGTCTGGAACCCATAAAGAACGCACCACCACTTGTGCTTTTCCTATCATCCACGCTTCCGGCCCAATCTGCATCTGTATAAGCATGAAGTGTAAGATCTGTATCTCTAGGATACCATAAGCCATAATTTTGAGTCCCTTGAAGATATTTGAAAATTCTCTTCACTGCCTGAAGATGAGTCTCCTTCGGATTTGCCTGAAATCTTCCAACTATTCCAACTGCATGCATGATGTCCGGTCGGGTACCTGTCAAATAAAGTAAACTTCCAATCATAGATCTGTAGGTTGGTTGATGTACTGCTGCAGATTCATCATTTGCACTGAGGCTACATCCTGTGACCATGGGTGTACATACTGGTTTTGCATCTTCCATACCATATTTCTTCAAAATCTGTTTGAGATATTTGGTTTGAGATAAAAAGATTCCTCCTTCTTTTTGTTGGATTTGCAAACCAAGGAAATATGTCAATTCTCCTAGCAAAGACATTTCAAATTCTTTCTGCATGACCGAGGCAAAGCTTTGACTCATAGCTTCTTCATTGCTCCCAAAAATAATGTCATCTACATACACAACAAGTATTAGCAATTTGTCATTTTCAACTTTTATATAAAGATTGCTATCTGCTGATCCTTTTGAGAAACCTTGTTGATGAAGATATTTGTCCAAACGGTAGTACCAAGCCCTTGGAGCTTGTTTGAGACCATAGAGAGCCTTTTTCAATCTGCATACAAGATTTGGATCATTTCCAAGAATGAACCCATCTGGCTGTTCAATGTATACTTCTTCTTCCAAGTCTCCATTCAGAAAGGCTGATTTCACGTCCATTTGAAATACTTTGAAGTTTTGAAAACTTGAGAGAGCAAGGAACATTCGGATGGCCTCAAGTCTTGCAACAGGAGCAAAGGTTTCTTCAAAGTCTATTGCTTCTTGCTGCGCATACCCTTTACAAACAAGTCTGGCTTTGTTTCTAATTACTTCCCCGTTTTCATTCAATTTGTTTTTGAAGGCCCATTTTGTTCCGATAACATTCTTATCCTTTGGTCTAGGAACCAGCTCCCAAGTGTTGTTCTTTTCGATTTGCTCAAGTTCTTCATCCATTGCTTTCACCCAACATTCATCTTTGCATGCCTCTTTCACATTTTGTGGTTCAGTGGAGGAGAGTAATGCCAAATAGCTTGAGGCTTCTGCAACTGTTCTTCTTGTTTGTACACCTGCTTCTTTCTTCCCCACAATCTGAGATTCTGGATGATTCTTCTGAACATATCTGGATGGGTTTTCTCTTCTATTCTTGTCTTCTCCTCTGGTTCTTCTTGAGGTTCTTCTTCTTCATCATTCTGTCTTTGAGGGTAGCCTTCATCTTCTTCGATGTCTTCATGATGTACTTGCCTAGGAATGTATCCCTTCTCATCAACCACTACATCAATGCTGTCAACAATTCTGCCAAGTCTTTTATTGTAGCATTTGTATGCTTTGCTATGTGGAGAGTAACCAAGAAGAATGCCTTCATCTGCTCTAGGTTCAAGTTTGCCAAGCTGCTCATCAGTATTCTTGATATAGCATTTGCTCCCAAAGATTTTGAAGTGCTTTACCGAAGGAGTCTTACCATTCCAGAGTTCATGAGGAGTTTGAGTGCTGTTCACCCGGACATTTGTTTTGTTGAGAATAACAACCGCAGCATGTGCAACTTCACCCCAGAAAGTTGCGGGAGTTCCTGATTCATCAAGCATAGCATGAGCCATTTGTTGGACTGTTCTGTTCATTCTTTCCACAACTCCATTTTGCTGAGGAGTTCTAGCTGTAGAGAATTCTCTTCTTATCCCATGTTCTTCACAGAAATCGAAAAATTCATTTGAAGTAAACTCCCCACCTCTGTCGGATCTGAGGCACTTAATTTTGCGACCTGATTCATTTTCAACCAAGGCTTTGAAGGATTTGAATTTTTCGAATGCTTCATCTTTGTGCTTCATAAGTCCTAGCCAGACAAACCTGGAGAAATCGTCAATGAATAATATCAAGTATTCTTCTCCTCTAGGTGTTCTTTTCCTGAATGGACCGCATGTATCTGTATGTACTAGCTCAAGAGGCATGCTAGCTGATCCTTCCTTCTCTGGAAAGTTAGTTCTGGTTTGTTTTCCAAACTGACATGATTTGCATATGGTGTTGTCAGGAATTTTGATATCTGGAAGATCGCGAACTGCCTGATATTTGCATGCTTTCCTTATTTGTGAAAAGCTTAGATGCCCCAGCCTCCGATGCCATAACCAGTGCTCATCATCCTTGCTCAGATAACATTGTTGTTGTCCTTCTTCAAATATGTACAGATTATTTGGAGTTCTTTTGCCTTTGATCACTGTTTTACCTGTATCAAGATCACGAACAAGACATCCATTTGATCTGAATATAACCTCGGTTCTTTGATTACACATCTGGCTGACACTTAGAAGATTATGCTTCAATCCATCAACATACAAAACATTTCCAGCCTTGACTTTTTCTTTTAACTGAGCAATGCCTTTTCCTTTTATAGTTGCAGGAGTATCATTTCCAAAAGAGACTTTCTTTCCCTTTTCTAGAGCAGAATAAGACTCAAGTTTTTCTTTATCACCTGTCATATGCTTCGAACATCCACTGTCAATGTACCATAGATTTTCCTATCCCTCTGCATAGAATGCTATCCCACATCTTTCTGTTTGAGGTTCCTTTATTCTCCATGTTTTGGTGCCTGAGGCTTGTTCCTTTTTCTGCTGAAACCTGCTCCTGCATTCAGAGTCTTCATGACCAAAGTTATTGCAAATAGAGCATTCAACTTCATTTTCAAGAACTGAAAAGTTGTTATAGGTCCTTTTTGTAATCCCTGTCATACTTCTTTGTTTTTGAGCTTCCCTAGTCATGATCGTTTTATATGCAACACATTGAGCTGCTTTGTGACCAAAGTTGTGGCAAGAAAAGCATTGTCCATTGAAAAAACTTCTGCGGTTATTGAATCTACCAGCCAACTGATTGTAATTTTCATCTATTCTTGAACCAAATTGAGAAGATTTTACCTGTTGTTGGTTGTAGCTTTTGTTCACCCTTAAGATGGATTGCCCTTGATAGTTTCTGTTTGTAATTCGTCCCTGCTTTACCTGTTGATCTTCATTGTTCTTTTGCTCATTTCTTCTTGCTGCATCGAGATAACTTTTTGAGGTGGATGCTTGAGAAGTTTCTCCATTATAGCCCAGACCTGTCTTGTTTAGTGGAGACCACTGCACATTGATAATCTCATCCAAAGTTTCAGATCCTTTGACAAACTTGAGATTAATAGCTTTTGTTTTCTCAATCTCTTTTCTAAGACCAACAATTTCACCTTCTAGTTTTTCAAGATGTTTTTCCTTTTCATCAATTTGAAATTGTAGAGTATCAATGATCATGTTCTTTTCTTCTATACATCTCTTGAGTCTAGTAATTTCATCATACAGGTTATCCACATCTACAGCATCCATATAATCATCATCTTCAAATGCCATTAATAACTTATATTCATTACCTTGTTCATCTTCATCACTGTTTGATAGACCATCACTATCTTCATGAGTGTAGTAGCTTTTCTTATTTGCGTTCTGTTTCTTGTTCCATCTAGCAGGTTCCTTTCCTTTATCCTTATGAGGACATTTTGCAGCATAATGACCTACTCTTCCACAAGCAAAGCATTTAAAAGGTAACTTACCTCTGAACCTTCCAGAACCCCTTTGAAGATTTCTGACAAAATTTGATTCTTCTTCCTCTTCTTCTGGGATGTGGCTTGCTTCATAATAATCTCCTTTGCCTGATGCCTTGAAAGCAGCTTCTCTTCTGTCTGATGGACCTCCCTTTCTCATTTCATAAGCAGTTAGAATTCCATGTAGCTGAGACATAGTAAGAATTCGTAGATTTTCCTTTTCTTCTATTGCAAATACTTTAGATTCAAACTTGGGGGACAATGATCTTAGGACCTTTTCAACCACAATAGCCTCTTTTATTTCTTCACCCAAATTTTTCATACAATTAACAACCTCATCTACCCGAAGAAAATAGTTAGCCACACTTTCATCATTATACATTTTGAGAGTCTCATACTGAATTCTGAGAGTTTGAAGTTTAGCACGCTTTACCTGTTCGTCTCCTTCATAGCTCGTGACAATTTTGTCCCATATCTCTTTTGCGGATTTATAGTGCATTACCTTCATGAATTCTGATTGAGATATACATCCTAATAGAGTACTGACTGCTTTCGCATTTGTTTCATACTTCTTTTTCTCGGCTGCATCTGTAGGAGTAGCTGAAGGAAAAGCATAGCCTGTCTCTACAATGTCCCAAACTTCTGTACCAAGAGATTGAAGATAGGCAGTAACTCTTACCTTCCAATAGTTGAAGTTTGTCCCATCAAAAACCGGTGGCCTGATTGATGCTTCTCTCTCGTAGTTGCTCATGATGAACGATCTACCTTCAAGCGATCAAGCTTCTCTGAAGGACCTGCTCTAATACCAATTGTTGGAAATAATACTGAGAGGGGGGGTGAATCAGTATTATACAATTCTTTTAATAGATCTTCTTTGTTTGTTCTTTGAATTATTTTTGCATGTCAGTACCATAAAATAATGAGCATGAACAAAAGAAAACAGATAGTCACACCAAAGAACACAAGATGTAAGGTGGAAACCCAATGTGGGAGAAAACCACCTGCTGCAATATGTCTCTATCTTCTTTCAAATTAGAAACTCCTTTTACAATGGTTTTGTACTGGTGCAGTCCTTTACCAGTACGCAGGCTGCAACCTGCAGAGAGCTACAACTCTCTCTCGTTTTCCAGTCTTTCCTGGAAGGGAGCTACAACCCCCTACTTCTTTTCATAAAGCATCAAATGATCATCAAGTACATAAAGGTTACAGTCCACTACAGTTATCAGATCAGAAATAACAGAACTAACCCAGAACACCTTATCAACAAAAAGATTCAATCAACAGAACATTTTAAGACAGGGACGCAGTTTTCCCTTCTGTGGCCTGCGTGCCCACGCACTGTTCCTTTAACCGCACTGCGTACTATTACTGCAGGGACGCACCCAAATATACTATCGCGCCGCGTACTTTTACTATGCGGACGCACCTGAACCTTAGTCGCTCTGCGTACCGACGCAGCTCTCCTTCTTCTGCTCTGCGTACCGACGCAAGTCTCCTGTGTCTGCTCTGCGTACCGACGCAGATCTCCTGTTTCTGCACTGCGTACCCCCGGGCATAGATGATTTCAAGACTTCAGAAGTAACCCAGACAGTCAGATCTACAGATCTGAACATGCGCCGAAGAGATCTCGGTCCATCAGTAGATTCGCCTTGTTTAGATCTAGACCAGATCTAGCCCTCATGAGATATTCAACTCAAAAACATACTTAAGCCAAATGATCTCCTTTGCTTTATATAGGCAAGCTCCTCCTAAAATCATGGAACAATACCACGAGCCGACACCATAGTAACCCAATACCGTCGGCTAAATACCAAGAGTAACACATAAGAAAACCCCACATGTGAATTTCTTTGCCTTGAAATGTGTGCACTGGGGGGACGCACCTCCTGAACGGCTGGCCTGCGTGCCTGGACGCGGTCCCTGCATGGTGTACCTGCGGGTACGCACCTTCTGAACTGATTACCTGCGTACTTCTTAATTTTCAACAAATTGAGAGCCTTGCCACGGGAGTTGCCATCAAGTACAACATCTGTAACATATAGCCATACCAGAAACATAATGCCAACATAGAGAGCCTACCAAAAATAGCCCATCAACCCTAAATTATCCTCCCTTCCAAGTAAGTCAAAGAAGAAATCTTCTCTTTCCAGGCTTCCTTCTCCATCCATCTATTTTGTCCATCTATCTCTCGTCTATCTCCCCTTGTTGTCTTCACCATCTATATCATCTGCCTAGATATCCTCCCCATCTATATCGCCTACACCAAATTGACTAGCTACCAAATATAACAAACCCGGTGCCCGAACCTACACCCATTAAAATGTTCTCATTCATCTAGTTAGTTTCTTTAGAAACCATCCTAATAGCCTAGTTTTATTCCCATGTTCTCCTGGACAGCCTACCAAAAATGGCACATATTAGAATATGTTACATGCCTTCTCCTTTTGTTCGTAAGGAAGGTGATCCCAACCTCACTGTCCAACCACTGTGATGGATGGGCCCGGCTTGGGATGCATAAAAGACATTCTTATCGAGAACCAGAGTCTCTCGGTCAAAGGAAGGCTATTCTTTATCGGGTAGGGAGTCAATCCACTTCTCGAATCACGACAACTATAGATAATTGTCGATCAGTTTCCTTAACAACTGAAGTGGGAGAGGCTATACTAGAAAGTCATAGCCAGGTAAGGGCAATCCAACCACAACTATAGATAGTTGAATCCCATTCCAACCAATACCAATCATAGGGTCGACGCTCCCCACCACTGAGAGGGAAATCATTTTATCAGCTACTATCAATTTGTAAATTTGGATTAATGGATTGAAATCCAAATGCCACCCCCTCAAATTTGGAGATCTATCATCTCCCTAAATGTAATCTCCTCTTATATATGAGATTTTGCATTTTGTTTCCCATGTCTGTCGTTCCTTATTTAAAAATCTATGTATGAAGTTCTAACAGTTCATAATCCATTCCCTATTATTGAAAGAGAGGATAATATTACTAGTATAGATCATTGCAAATATAGCGTTACATATCCCCATATTACATTGAAATGAGAGCTATATGGGTCTAATCCAGTTCTAAGTGAGTGTAAGGTAGATCATTCCCTCTATCATTCATTCTTTGTTGATAGTTTTCATCCTATTAGGCTCATAAATAATCCGCTCACTATGGTTTGGTTTCAATCCAATCTCTTATTATCTTTCCACGAGCACTATGTATTCTCTTCACTCATTGTATTAGTTGCTCTGCCTGGTACGCTCTCCTCTTATTGGTGACACACTCCTTTTAGGTCGTTAATGGGAAATGTATTAAGATAGAAAGCATAAAGGATTCATATGGTATGGATTCTCTGTCGATAAAATGATATAATGGGAGTGTAGCGACCTCTCTTAAATAATAAATGAGAAGGGTAGAGAGAAGAAGTGTAGAAATAATAAGTGTATAGATAGAGTAGGAGAGAAGGAAGAGGGAGTAGGGATATATAATAGAGGTAAGAGAGAAGGCCAAGCAGCAGCAGCATTGGAACCGTCATTATTCCCATCATTCCCAAGATCATTCCTAGCATCACTCGAACACGGGATTCCCATCAGCATCATTCTAACCGGCAGCAATCCCAGAGCACTATGGCTATTCCCCTCCCCAAAGGCGATCAGTCAAAATATAAGCGTAAGAGAACCAAGGTTCCGTTAAGGTATAAGTGTATGAGAAACAATGTTCCACTAGTCGTCCCAGTCCCAGTCCTAGGGAAGGGGTGGGTTTGGAACCGATTTCACTTCTGCTTCACCAGGGTTGGTCGAAGGCCAATCACTCACTCACTGTGTTCGGCCTTTGGAGGAGATCAAGGTGAAAAAGCAAAGGCCCTTTTTTAGACTCCCATTGTTTTGACTAACCTAAGCGGCCCCGTACTGGATCCTGAACTTTTCACCAATGCACGTATATAAAGCTAACTGTGAATAAGCCGAAACAACAAAAAAAACTGAAGTAACAGAACCAATTGCTTAATCTATTGTGTCATCGGCTGTTGCTTGCTTGGATGCTCAGAATGTGGCTACCTTCATTGTAGATTTACTGCAACCAGATATGCTCGAAATGGATCTACCTATGATGAATCCAATGCTCTCTTTCAGCCAAGAATGTGCTATGCCCTCTGAACTCTCCTATTGGTGATTCAATGGGGGGTACTGGCTCTCAAACTAGAATGCTTGGATGTTTTCTTAGTAACCCTCTATCTGATTCATGATGATCATCATCTTAACCTGGTAAACAGCTTTCACCTATAGACCAGGGCTTAGGGCGGGTTGTGCTTTATAGTCAAATGAAAATATCCAAGAAAGATGGATGATTGTAACCTTAAAGCTAATCAGGGTGCATGAAAACACTAGGGATAGACAGAGCCAGCGCTGAGCCAAACTAAGCAGGAATGATTGGATAGGGTGAATAGGAGTATATAGGATGCCTGTACTCATAAGGTAGGTAAAGAAAAATAAGAAAATACTCGATCCAATAAATCACCACCCTTTCACAAGTACTACGAGTCATTCCTGTTCCCCTGATCACCCCAATTACTTATATGTCGCTCAAGGCTGCTTTTGGTCAAAAGTGCTTTGTAAATGAATCCGAGCAGTTAGAAGCCCTTACGAATGGATTGATACAAGAGGACGAAAACCGCCCCTGACCTCGAAATATTCATAATCATTCAGGACTGCCTTGCTCTTGTTGCTTTTAGGTAAACTTCAATTGGTTAAAATCCATCGACTAATATTCTTAGGATGGTTATAGACTAGAGGTGGTCTGCTACCAATGCAGATTTGTTTGGGTCCTCCAATTCACTCAAAGTGATGATGACGAATCCTTTACCTCAAGAATCTAAGATCGTATCCCGAGAATGTGATCTCTCGAGCATGATCATCGAGACCATAGTGGATTCTTGTGCTCAACTAGGAACACAAGGATAGTTGAGTCGATTCGAAAGAGGTATCAATCAATCAAACGAGTATACGCTTTTCACTTTGTAGAGTAGTAACTTCTATAAAATACGATGAGAGGATCAGGCTCGGATGGATTGGGCTCTTCAATGCTCTCACAGAGGAAGGGGGTGGGTGGGGCCAAGCGATAAGATCTTTTCTTTCAAGCGGTTCTCCAAGCAGTATCATTCAGGCATGCCCGATAAGGTCAACCAGGCAGGCGAGGGGGGTAGTGGGTGGTACGGCTGGCTGGCATGAAAGAAAGACAGGCTTACGATAAGTTTTGAACTTCGACTCGAATGAGTACTTTAACTATGATATTATCATAAGTTCTCTCCTTGATGTTCTCTGATGCTCTCTCCTTGATGTTCTCTTTACTCCTATCCCTGTATTTCCCGACGCTATTATTGCCTTTGCCACTTTTTCTCTATGCTGTTGTAACCCCCGCTGGTTCATATGCTTGGTCTCGATATGGAATCAGAACAACGGGCTATGATGCGTACTTTGCAATGAATGAGAGTAATGACTATAGCGTAAACCACTTACTACTTTGCTCGTTCAGAATCAATGGGTTCGGGGTTAATGGAACGAATAACAACCAAAAACCCCTGCCCATGCCCTTGTTACAGGGTAAGATTCTTTCTCCTTTGCCTCTGTAGGCTATGGTTATGGAATTGGAAGGAATGCTACGGGCTATGAGTAATAAACGAGGTCCCCTAGCCCTTACTTTTGTAATCCTCCCGACGTAATCTACATAGTTTCATAGAGCCCTAGTGTAAATCACCCTTTGATATTTCAGAATATATATGGTTGAAAAGATCAGTTGGTATGTCAGACCCAGTAGAAGGCATCTAGCCCCAACCACTTTTTTCTCCCTACGGTCCCTTAAGATTGGTGATTGACAGGAAATAGGAAATGCTTTTGTGTGGTTTTGTTGGTCTTCCTGAGGGAGATATACGAACAAAGAGAATCAATAGAGCACCCCACTGATGGCATCATCAATAGATAGCAGCTTGACAACAATGCGATCGACCTCGACGAAAATATGTATGTTTCTCGTCGGGTAACCTTGTCTATTAAGTATGAAACACCATATCGTTATTGTGAATCTGGTTCTGAGCAAGCAACAAGAACTGAGATGGATTTCAGATGCAAGCTGTGTTTCAACTTCGGCTATCCAAGCCTCCTCTCTATGGTGATGTTGCATCTATCGACACGTTCGTTCTACAGATAGCTGGTAAACAAAATCAACAAAAAAAAAGAGTTATTCCCAGCCCAATATATAAGTGCTTCCTTTTGTTACTAAGCTTAGTCATCATGGGAGGCAGGTGTATTGCCATTCCTCTGCCTGCAACACCACCCCAAGATGCCATAGCTCAATTTTATTATCTTTTCAACTTCATTCCTTCGTATGCCCTTTACGAGGGTTTGGGGGGTCGGCTAGTCCCCTACCCAACTGAAGCCCAACCATTCTAGCCCAGGAATTATATGCCCTCACTTTCATGTAGTTCAAAAGTCCTGATTCAATACGTTATGCCTAAACATTATTGCCACTTCCTTGTCTTCTTGGACTTACTTCTTTGGTTTGGCTTCCTTAGCTTGGCCTTGGCCTTGGCCTTGGGCGTAATAAAGGACTAGGGAAAATGCGGAAGTCTAGGTTCTTGCCAAATGGGTCCTTCAACAATGTTGTTGGTCATTCTCCCTGCTGGCTGGTTGTTCTCCCTCGCCCTTAGGAAGGTTTATTAATCCAACTTCCTCACTTTATTGATGCAATTTGATCCCCAACTTATGGGATAAGGAGAGCAAAAATACACTTTGGATAGTCGGCTGAACGGTCCCCTCACCTATCATATTCACCCAAGCTTGAGGGATATACAAGGGGTCCTCAAGGGTCTCGTCATTAACATAACGAACCATTAGGAATATTAGTTTCTAACAAATGTTTCATGGCCTAACTCATATGCGCCTTAACTGTGAAGAAGAGATAAAATAAAGAAGGAGGGCTGCAAAAAATACCCTCAATTTTTTGCACATCGGAGGTAATGACAAATAATGGCAAAGTGGAAAGTTATGGAAGGGAGGTTAAGAAGCCATCCTTTCAATTTAGTCTTTTGCGGCTATTTAAGGCGTTTTATGGCCACTTTCCACCCCTTAATAATAAGGTAGGGATACGTCGCTTGCCGGTTCGAGTGCTTGCCGAAAGGATAGATTTCGAGTACTTGATTGAGTTCGAATGCTTGTTGGCGGCGTTCAAAAGTTACCCACAACTTTGGTTGATATTTACCCAAGAAAGTTCACCTTAGGGCATCAGTCTCAAGGAACGTTTAGTGGCTCGATAGAGTTGTGGGTCTAGGGAGAGGACCTTATCATATGGAGGGAGTGGTTAGTTGTAACGGGAGGGAGTGATGAAATTCACCGTAGGGGCATATCTACTTCTCTAATGAAATGTGCAAACGTCTCTTAAATACCAAACAATCTACTTCGAATGCATTAAGTGATTAAGCCTAATTAATGTGCTTCTCACAAGGAGGGAATAATCTTAGATATTGTTCTATTATGAAAATAGGGATTAATGCTTTTATGGAGGGCAAGAGTGGTCATCCCTTGTCTTCTCCCCTAGTGCATGAAGGAATAACCCTCATGTGCCTCTCATTAAGCATGTGAGGAGATGAAGAAAGTTGTCAAAATCTCAACTTATATAAAAAAGAGACACTTCTACCAAAAATATCAACTTCTATCCTTACTTCCATGCATGCGAAGTATCAACTTATATCCTCGTCTTGTCACTTATCTGAAGCTGGATTATAGTTTTTTCAATCAATTCTTTTTCTATTATTTCGAAATGCCTTATTCTATCTGAATTCATTTAACCAAATTATGCAATTACGCTTGATCAAATAATTGATTTCATGGACGAGTGCCCTAAGGAAGGCCCTCTTTTTTTCGCCATTCCATTCTAATTTCATGTATACGACTTTTTTCGAGTAGTTTCTTCATGATTCACTTGGGATATCTTAGTTTCAGTCCTGATCTAGAATGAAATGGCTAATTTAGTGATTTTCTCAATGGTGAGAACAATATTTCTGGTGATAAATAACCCATTTTTCCGACTACCACCTCATTGTATTATAATAAATTGATCAATTGGAGCATAATTACTACACGATTGATCAGTGCGGTTCATAGATGGTTTCTTAGGCAAATAACATGATGGCATAGAAAGATCCATAGCCCACGTTGTTAGTTCATCATTCATAGTT
Source organism: Pinus tabuliformis (assembly GCA_031772625.1). Taxonomy (NCBI): domain Eukaryota; kingdom Viridiplantae; phylum Streptophyta; class Pinopsida; order Pinales; family Pinaceae; genus Pinus; species Pinus tabuliformis. The sequence goes on from CM062820.1 coordinate 339,813,876, forward strand.
GTTAGTTGATTGTTCATAGGGAGAACCAGTTGCAGCATGGTCAATTCCTCTCGGTCAACCTGGACAGTCACCAGCAGCAAAGGAAGCATCTGAGCTGGCACTACTACATGTAGGGGGGTTTTAAGACAATATTTAAGACAATATTTGAGTCAATTGTCTTAACTTAAGACAAAAAGAAACTCAAATATTGTCTCTAAGCGGGTGTCTCAAAATATAATGTCTCAAAAATTTGTCTCTGTAAAGACAATATAGAACACATATTATTATTGTCTCTATAAGACAATTTGATTTGTCTCTCTAGAGACAATTTCATTTGTGTCTCTTTAGAGACAATTACATTTTTTTTCTTTTTAGAGACAATTCCATAATTCAAACTATTGTCTCTCTAGAGACAATATAAAAAATTATTTTAAAAAAATAAATGTCCATAATTCAAACTATTGTCTCTCTAGAGACAATATAAAAAATTATTTAAAAAAAAATAAATGTCCATAATTCAAACTATTGTCTCTCTAGAGACAATATAAAAAATTATTTAAAAAAAATAAATGTCCATAATTCAAACTATTGTCTCTCTAGAGACAATATAAAAAATTATTTAAAAATAAATAAATAAAATCATTTTGAATGTCTGCTGGCCCATATCGTTCTCACCTGGAACAGATTCGTAAGATAATAAGCAGGAATCTTCCACACAATACATACATATAATTTCAGTTCCCCATTAATGATCTTTAAAGGGGAAGTATAAAACAAGGGTGAGAATATTTGCAAATCTATTCCAAACATTAAAATTCAGGCTAGAGTTGGGACTTACATTTATAATACATTTTTGCAATTTCCAAAGACTTAAATTTTAGTAAACAAAGAATGTGTGCTAAAAAAAAATTAAATTAGAATTTAAAAATATTATGCTAAATTTGAACTTAGGTTGATTATAAATTTTAACAAGAAACAAAGTTATCAGTTAATTTTGATCTATAACGATTAAATACAAAGCAATTGTTAAAATTAACCGAAGAAAAGATCTTTATGACGGGAATATGCTTTTATATAATGATCGACATACTTACCCAATGACTATTCGCAATATGACCGTATAAAGCCTATCGTGGAAACAGGAGTTTAAGCCAAATTGCCACTGCAATCATCATTGTGATCCTATTGTTAACTGTGCAGATTCAAAGTCTCAGCTGATATTATAATTTATTATAATTAAAAATAAAAGTGGCTTACGCATGTCCACGAAAGGAAAGCAAGCTGGAAAGCATTCTGCAGGAACCATCAAGCCTTTATGTCATTGTCATAAATATAATAGACACAATTAAGGAAATAAAATTTACAACGCAATTATTTCGATACCTGGAACAGAGTGAAATGGATCAAGAATATAATAAGTTCAGGGTGATCGAACCAAAACAACTTATCGGTTGGCTGCACCACTGGAATTCCTTTAACTACAGAATGTCTCCCTTGAATTGCTAAGGCCATTTCTAATATTATAAGTTGCAGCTTCACTCCAACTATCAAAACTATCTGCACAAGTAATGCAGCAATAAACACGCAGAAGTCAATAGTTGACAACTTTTCTATATCATTAACTTATATCATTAGTAATTCTACTTCCGAACATTTACAGGGACTTACAGCTAAGGGAACGAAGGAGAACCAAAAGTATGAATGCCAGTCTGCTCACCCAGTAATGCAGCCAGTGAAAGAGACAACGTCAGATTCGCTAGTAACAGAAACAAAACTAAACATTGGAGTAAGACAGAGAGTTGTGAAGTCTTACTATGCAAGTGGATAAGCAAAAAGCCCATGGAAAAAGTCCACAGGGGAACACTGCAGATAACACAATAAATGTTGTAGTGTTAGGTAAAAAGCAAGGGGAGGTTTCCCAGAGAAACAAAACAAAAGGAGGACTGAGAAGCGTTGCAGGAGGAAAATCAATTATTATTGCTAGAGACCAAAGTTTTTACGCACAAAAAGTTAATAGAACCTGATTCCAATCACCCTCTTGAAGTCGTCATCCAATGATCTCTTTATATATTTATGAAAATCAAACTTCTTGTTATTTGCAGAGAGATGGGCCTATACAGTACCAAGGAAGAAAATTCACAAGGCAAATCAGATAAATCACGTGAATGAAATGGTTGTTTACATAACCAAGTTGAAATCTAAACGAAGGTTTCAAGTTATGGAGACATACAATGATGAAGCCATGCCGCAAGGTTAGGTAATCAACTTTCCTTATTGACCAAAAGAATTGTCTGAAGAAGCAAACCTGCAATGAATATTAATATTACATGTAAAATGGATTCAAGCAAGATAAATCCCTTGAAAATTTGGAGTATGAATTACTTACCACCCATTTAATAATGGGTGTTCTGCTCCAGAAATTCATATGACGCGTTACAAATGTAGTTTGTTGGGTTAACCTGAACCTTGAAGGATCTGCATGAAACAAATAGCAAGCACGTAGCTGCTTGTTCTTGAGAACAATCTTTCTAAAATTCCTCAAAACGTTATCCAATCGTAAATATTCTTGATGTTTGAACCTAAAATCATTTCACAGGTGTCCCTGTTGAAATTTCCAGATTCGTAACCTAGGTTAGGTGCCATTTTTCAAACATGACAGACTGCAAGACGAGGCCATTTAGAGAAGAAAATTGAAAAGAACTCACCATGTGAACATGGATAATCCATTGTTACTATCTCCTTTTCCCATGCTTTCCAACGCCTCATCTATGACCGAAAATGACTTGTATTTTGAGTTAAAGATGTTTCGAACGCATGAAGATATGAAAGCAAATTCAAACCGAGAAAAAATTTAAATTGAATGACATGGGAGAAGATCAGTTATTTCCCATGGCACTTACTTTTGCTCTTGCTAGGGCGATTGTTAGGACACTATATAACGCATGGACAGTTGCCAACATAAAGATGAAGTAGTGGAGCTGGTTCATGCCAGTGAGGGAGACCAGAGGATACTTACCCTTGAATCAAGAGGGAATGAATAATTATCAAACTATCATAAATATCTTGAATCATATCAAATGGACTAACACGATCTAAGTAACATCTAATAGCATTGGGAAATTCGAATACGCAACATAGAGTTTGGTGTCCACCTCAGAACAATGATCGATAGCAGGAGCCATTGATTATTCCTTTTGACATGGAAGCATACTATAAGCCATTCCTTTCAGTATACAAATCTTAGAAATGGGCTTCTCTCCAATGGTCAGTAGAAACGAGATGAATCCCATAAGCATCAGTTCTGCAATCCAAAAAAGACCATTTAAAATGTATTATGTCAGCCAATGTCATGTGATGCAATCTCATTCTGAAATTCTGAGAGTTGCTAAAAGATAGACTTGCTACAACGATTTGAATACTTCTTATGAACAACTCTCAGCTTATTTCCTCTCGTATTTAGGTGAAATACGCACATTCCCTGGAACAATGCACATAAATGTTATTACCTCAATGTACAGAGTTAAAAAAATGTGCGTACGCCTCCAGACGCTTAGTATGCGCATTAGTATTAGATAAAGATTCAATTCAGATAGGGTGTTAGTAGCTGAGTTCCAACATATAGTTGATCAAGACACAATGTTCTGGCCGTAGCTGATCAACAATGCCTGCCTGTAATTGATGAAGAAATCTAAAATGTCTAGGAGTAGGATTTCTTTAGAAGGGTAAAATCACTAAAAGCATGATGCTTTAAAAATTTTAAGGCTTACTTCAGGTCTGCTTCATAGTAGCTTGTATGAAGGGCAAGTGTTTTGTTCCAACATGGATCCTTCCTCAAAGTGCATCGAGCAGTGTAGACAGCAGCAGCAGCAAGCATTGATGGACTGTAGATAGTCCATGCGCTTTATGGACATATCTTGCCATGCCAAGAACTTAATGTCCAAGAGGCTTATAAAGGGATAAGAGGCAAAAAGAGGAAACAGGCATATTCAACAATAAAATAATAGAACTAACGAGAAGTGAAACACAGCCAAACCACATAGCCTCCAATTCAAATATAAGTAGACAATACTGGCATCCATTGTATGATTGCAAACAACATAAATGTTTTCATGTCATTGTCAATAAAATTGAATGTAGGCTAAGAGCATCATGCTTTGAATTCCCTGAGACTCTAACCAAATATTTTTGTTGAATTTACAATTTCTTTCATCCAATTTACAATTTCTTTCATCCATTAGGACATCAGAACATGTTGGAATAAGAACACAGGGCATACTATTCATGTTCTTGAATATAACTTTAACACCATGTATAATCATAATTCCACAAGGCTTGGTAAGCAATAAGAAGCACTATTTCTATACAGTTAAAAAGTGGCCATCAAAAAATTTGACACAAGTCAACAAGACTAATGGTCCCAATGCACAATTATTTTGGCAAATCAGAAAATACACATCTTTGGGGATGCACACTATTGCAAATCTAGAAATATTTACATTAATCTAGGTGAAGAGAGCAATTCTCCTAGTTAAGCAGATAACTAACTCTCGAAATTCTTCTCTGGCATCTCCGTCACTGTCTTTAAAATTTGAGAATTGTCATCAGTAATACTTCCTTGTGTCCAGCATTTTAACATCTCCAACGCTGCTTTTGGCTGATCCATTGGGACCATATGACTGGCATCATGAACTTGGTGCAGAAAAATAGAAGATTCCGTAAGGAAGAAATTATCTACTTGTACAACGAAATCAAAGATGATCATCGAGTGCCTTTTACCTTGAGAAAACTAAGTGGTCCATAACTGGTTATTAAACCTGATTCCTTATCGTCTACAAGGAAATATTTTGTAGGTGCCTTCTTGAAATTCTCACTTCCAGACCAATCCATGGAATTCACCCATCTTGAATTGCCTGAAAGACACATAATTTGAACAATTAACTTTTCAATTTTGAAGATTAGACTGACAAGCCTGAAAAACACTACTGCAAATAAGTTAATAACAGACTTAACACCTAAATCATAAAGTCATTCTCCAAAACAAAAACAATATGTTATATGTATATAGTATCATTACCTAACCAATTGCAAATGAGATCATATTCTCCTGCATAAACTAGCAACTTAACACCATCCTCCAAGAGTGTTGGAATGCCAACTTCCATATTCTGCATCCAGTCAGTAAGCATAGCTTCATAAACCAAGGGGCTACAGGAGACAAATTTTCAGCTGCCAACCCCCAGGGCATCCCTAACGGAACCCTGGTTTAAGTAATTCTCCATATTTGAAAAATCATAGCACAGGCCACCATTGCACTCCTTCCGAACATCATAGTACTGCAAAATATAAAACAAAATAATGAAAACTAATATAGTAAGATATATAAAACAACGATGACAAACTACATTTTAAGATACAAAATGTTGATAAAATAAACATAATGTCTGGCTGTCCAGTATTTAGAATTTAAGTCTTACATTGATATTCCCAGCTAATGCCATAATGGAATTGAAAATTGAGGTGCACACCAAGTATGATGCAAAGCATGTGATAGTCCCTTCGGTACCTGGCAAGTTATCACACCGGCTATAATCAGAACGTACATTAAGAACCTTCGATAAAGGATCCAGCATAACATCAGCCGTAACCAGTTACTTAAAACACTTCACAAATGGTAACTAAGGATCATAAAGCAAACAACATTTAGCCATCAAGCGTCTCGCAATTTAAAACATAGTAACAAGATTTCAATATGAACACATATAAATCTAGTTCAGTAAACAAAGTATACATCTCATAAATATGAAAATATGCATTTTGTTCCAAATTTTAATAGGATTTTAGCCCCATGAAAAAATATTCCTTGAAATTTGATGACTAGTTTATATTTATAGGTGTCTATTTCTGAGATTTTTGGGCTGCTTTTTATGGATTAAAGGTCTACAAGTATCAAATACATGAGATATATTATCAAAAACGATAAAAAGTGGACCATACTGCAAAATGTTTGTAAAAACACACAATAAACAAGAAAGAACTAACTAGAGGAGGGAAAAGCATCACCTATGCACAATATTTTGAGATCCAGATAAGCCTTCACTACTGTTATGGAAAACGCTTGCACCAACAACTTAAAAAATACATTGAATATTTCAAAAACCACATCAACAAACAAGCCTTCCATAGCGGATAAGTGTTCAAAGCCCTTAACACAAATTTTATGGATTGTACTTGCTCATTATGTACTGAAGCAAACACAGTTCAACCAAGAAGAATGCTAGATTTTCCATCTGAATAATAGATAGTACGACTTGTCAGTACAGCAGGGTATTATTAGGAATACAATAAAGAAAAGTAATTTAAAACATGAATGCTAGATGTTATGAGGCATTTTCGAAAGTAGATTTGATCAATGCCACACAGGCTGCTTTCAACAATATAAAAAGTGGTGTCATTCAAAACTTTACCACTTTGTTGGAATTAGCTACCTTTAGAAACCTGAGGAGGAATACATATGGCCGAGTGGGAACTATAAGCTTGAATTTCAATTGCTTTAAACTCCTGCGAAGAGTTATTATCAATTGATCAGTCAATCTAAATGTTTGGAGACTATGTTGCAATCAATGACAAAGAATTATCAGTTAGAGCTAATTACCATGGCCACTATCTGTTCTGACGTGCATTCATTTGGGAAGATGCGGATGAAGTCATTGACCTGTAGCCAAGTATAAACCAACTCTTATCAATATTGTGTTACCTATTATAATATAATTTTTGTGCTGATTCCAGCATAAAGCGTAATCTTCTGTAGGAGTAGATATTGCTGGTGTATGTACTTTTATACAGCCAACAAAGTGTTCTTTTAATTAGATATATACACATCCTTTCTTACAGATGTCATCAAGTCATCCTACCTATGGAGGACAGACTTCTTCATATTTGCTAGCTATAAACATTGCAGCGATAGCAAGTAATGACAAATTCTTCCTTGCAATACTCTGAATAGAAAGGTATCTGTCAATGATGTTCACAGTGAGATACAACGTCTCTGGCATTAATTCCAATTCCAAATGCACCTGAAAATTTTAAGATTTTGATGTCAGGCCTAAGAGATAGACCATATAAATCTCTTTTCAATCTAAGTTTGACAGCAAATGGAAGTTGGAACTAGCATAGGAACAAAGTTGTACCTCCACCAACCAATCAATCACGACTGCCCTCATCTTTGCGTTGATTTTAACCTGGTTTCTCATATAATCTGGAGGTACGCAACTCACATCCTGGGCATACATGAATGCCAAATTTTAGTTAAGGAAAATAAAACTTTACCTTCACCCTAACAAGAAACTGCAATCATTGACAGAGAAACATACCTCAATTATCCTATATAATTTGTATATATCTTCAACGTATTCAACAACTGCCAATTGGTTTTCAATGTTTCCATCATCAATGCTAGGAAGCACCTGATGGGAATCCCTGAATGCATCCTGAAATACATTCATCAAGATTATTAATCATTTTCAGCCAACTTACATCATAAATAAACACAACACTAACTTGAGGCTATCAAGATAACTAATCATTTTCATCCAACTTACAACATGACTAAAGACAAAGCTATCTTAAGGTTATAAAACTTGCTAGTAATTTGGAGTGGACATGGATACTCTTTGGTTTGTGTATATTTGTTGAACAAGAACAAGAAAAGTATAGGAGAGTGACACAGACCTCACTTTGAGATGTTAGCATTGCAGTCTTTGGTTTGTGTATATTTGTTGAACAAGAACAAGAAAAGTATAAGAGAGTGACACAGACCTCACTTTGAGATGTTAGCATTGTAATCAATGATGGTGTAGTGTGTTTCCTGGCTTTCAGTTGGCTAGGTCTTTCTAATCCCCCTTCTTGTGCACTTGAGTCGATGTTATCACTAATACAAATGACAACGTCATTGCTGGTGGTGCAACTGTCATCATTGGGTAAGTTGGCAAGGCATAGAAAAGCAACATAGCCATGACATGGATCGGAATAATTCTCATGAACATATCTCAGCTCATTTCTTCCTGCACTTAAGTGGAAGTCAACCATGAAGTTTGCACATTCCCTGGAACAAGTAAATCAAATGTTATTCCTTAACAACACACAGGGTTAACTAAATGTGCACACACCCCAGACAGTTTGATGTGCCCATTTTTCAATCTTTCCCATATGTAGAATTATATACAATTTCAGACAGGTTGCCAGTAAATTAGTGTTGTAGCAGGTCCACTAGGTTTTGGATATATAATCTACAGATTGCGTAATTCATGGAAATTCCTAAGATATTTAGGAGTAAGTATCCTTTGGAAGGTTAAACTCATTAAAAGCATGGTGCCTTGAGAACTAGAAGACTTACTTGAGATCTTCTTTTGAGTAGCCTATGTGATAAAGTTGTGGTAGCTGAATAGATGCGGTGGATCTAGATTGGGGCACTCTACATATTTTAACCCCTTCTCTATTGACATTACAAGTTTATACTTGTGCGATTTTCCTCCCGTCCAGTGCTATTGGCCACAATATTCTTGGCATGATTTATGTTTTTTGAGTGCTACAGGTCCAGAATAGTGGAAATTGAGGCACCTCTTAACCAATATTACAGGACTGTATCTTTTGAGACCTAATGATTCAACACCAGAAACTATTCCATAGTAAACCTACTTTCACAATCCTCGATCCAGAACTGGTGTGATTTACACATGAATTGGAGTTTAGCTACAATGTGATCAAAGCAGTTTCTTTTTGGCATCATATTTATCCAAATTCTAATCTATTGCCAGGAAATTCATCCAAATTGTTGACTATCACCCAAAGAATCAGTGATGTGAATCAAAACAATCAGGAGATTGTCGTGGAGTTAGCTTCCTCAATAGTAATAGCACCATAATATTTTCTTCATGAAAGGTGTGCGTAAGCTTCTGCAAATAGTAATGCAGTGACTATGAATGCAAGAATGCTCGCATTCAAGGTTCAGAATATGAAGCTAGATAAGGTTGCATATTAACATGAACAATAGAAGGTAAAGGATATGCCATTGTTTTTCCAGAGCCTGTATCAACAATACTAAACAAATTTCGTTCTTTGAAAGCCATGGGCTGCAAATACTGTTCCATTGTAAGGGTATCAACACCCACAGCACATGTGTCGTTCATTGTTTGCTTTATCTCTTTATCAGATTCTTCAAGACCCAACATTATGGAAGATTTGGTCACCATTTCTCCCTTGAATCCCTTCACATGCTTCAATATAAGTAAGCTTTGGTCATACCCTCATCAACATATCTACATTGATGAATTTGAGCAACAATGGCCCTCCAACCTTACGGTTGTCAACATCTTGATGTCGGATTAGCTAAACACTTGCACACCTTTTAGGATCATGATGAATAAGCTGGGCTATTTTTGGTTGACCACATGGATTTACAACTTCCTGTCCTCCTTGAGTTGTAACAACGGTATGTTGAAACCACAAGCTGTTAGCGGAGGGGAGTACTGGCTGTAAGTGGTTTTTATGAAGGGGCCTCTGTTGTTTACCATGTAGTGTTGTTTACTAAATATAATCAGTACAGATAGGTGTCCATGAGGTATGTATAATAATTTTTTTTTAAAGGATCCATCATAAGATGTAGTAGGGTTGAATTTATGGGTTTATATTTTAAGAAATACCCTAGTATTTAGAAACCTTAATCTTAAGTATTTGTTCCCTATGATTTGATTTCTAGGGCATGGGATAAACTCTAGAATGACATAAAGGGAAAAGAGTATGATCTAAGGTTTGAATTTAAGAAACCCTAAAAAGGCCTCTTGATTACATAAAAACCCTAGAAAAGTAACTTGACATCATGTTTTGGAATAATATATTGCTTGGGTTACTTGTTAAAATAGTATTGTATTTCCAAGAAGAAAAAAACGGATGGGGTGATCCATTTGAAGGCATGATGTAGCTCTTCATAACACCTCATAAATCATGGAGTCGTTGTGAAAAGGCTTTATTAAATATATGCCCTAGATTTCTCAACAAATAACATAATCAAACTCACACAAATAAATGGTTGAATCTTACATTTTGCATAACATTAGATGTATATGGGGGCATTAATGATCCCTGCATGCCAACATTGGTTTTATTGAGGGGCATAAATGAATCCTGCATGCCAACAAAATACACGCTTAGTAAAAACACAAATATTAATAAATATATATAGTGAAATAGGTTAACTAAATGCACAAAAATATTGATCAAGTTTTACCACTATCATTACCTTAGATGTATTATAGGTGTTATAGGGGTTGGAATGACTTTAGCGATTGCCTGCATTCCAAAAACATAAATTAGATAATACAATAAGGAATATAAGATAATTGAACATATAAAAGACAATATTCAAGCTTACCTCATGCATCATCATAGCAGCATCCTGCCCTCGTGCATTTGTTAACATTTCCATAAAAGTAGTGAATATCATTGAATCCCCCATAGTAGCATCAGTAACACCCATGGGTACATTCTTAAGAAAACACATAATAACATAAAAATAAGAAACCTTGATCAAAAAACCGATAAGAAAATAGAATCGTAACACCAAATATATATGTCTTTCAAGTAAAACCTTAAACATTCAAATTACTTGATGTTCATTACAATTAAAAACTCAATACTTAACTTGTAAAGAAAAATTATATTGCAGTGAATCCTTATAACCATCTTAAAGTAAACATAGTGATCGAAAAATGTCATCCTCACAAGTAAAACATTAAACATTCAAATTACTTAATGTTCATTACAATTAAAAACTCATATGTCTAACTTGTAAAGAAAAATTATATTGTAGTGAATCCTTAAAACTATCTTAAATTATACATAGTGATCATAAAATGTCATTCTCAGATGAAATCTCCTCATCTGATGGCATATATACCCCATCATTAATAGACCCTAAATCCACAAATAAATTAATACCATCATTTTCATAGTCTTCATCACCTTCAACTACAGGTAAATTAAAATAAATGAATTCATCATCTTCATGGATTTGATGCCCATGTGGTTGCTCATGTCCTTCAAAAACTTCAATAAACTCGTCTTGGTCTTCATCTTGGTGATATGCATCATTGACAATAAATTCTTCATCATCTCCATCTTGGCCATCTATGTCTTCAGGGGAACTTCTGCATCTTCAAGTAAATCATGGTCCTCTACATATTGAACAAATGTTACTCTTCGTCCTCTTGGATCATAATCAATCACAAATGACCAACCAGGTTGTTCTAAATTTGGAATGAGAAAATTTTGGTCACACTGACTTGGAAACACATAAGGTTCAGAAGTGGCTTCAAACCTAGATGTATTGATCATGTGGAATCCATTATCATGGAGCAAGATAGTTTTTTCTTCTCCCACTTCAATAAGCTTGTACCATTCAACATGAAAAATAACTTTCTTGAAAGACATAAAATCAAGCTCGATAATGTCCTCCAACACTCCATAGTAGCGAAGTATTCTTGTGATTGGTTGTCTATCATTTGCACGTGAACGACATTCCACCTCAAATGATGCTGAAACTCCACAATCATAAGTTTTTCTCTTTTCATCAACTTTTTTGATGCGAAAATGATGACCAAAATTCCACATTCCTTTGTAATATCTTACCCAAATTCATATAAATATCAACTAATTAGATTCAAGGATATGAAATCTAACAAAAAATCTATTCAATATATGCAATATATTAATATATATCACCTCCCCATTTATGGATCCTTTAATGAAATTCAATTGTTGTTGTGTTACTCTATTATTCCATTTTGTTGCCTCATGTTCAATATTGGCCTTTAGCCAATTCCACGAGCATCTCTCTGGCCACTTTCTTTTATGGCTTGCAGGAAATGCTCGAGTAGTGTTTTGACCATGTCTATTATATATATTGGCCCATGCATTTTCATCTTCTAATTTCTTTTTTTCAGCGTACTTCTCCATCCATTCCAACATAAAGTCAGAATTGTATGCAACATACAAATGTAATGCCTCCTACTCCTTCGCATCTACAATGAAAAAAATTTCGTTCAATGAATTAATAATTATTTAAAGCCATGTAATATAAAACTTAAGATACAAATAACTCCTAACATTTTTTATACCTTTTATCCTATTTGAAGTCCCTTCTCCCTCTAATTTTTCTCCTTCAAATGATTGATATTGGTTATAATTCCATAATCGCGGAGCTTCAAGATGCAATTGAGGTAAGTACTCACTCAAATGAACCATGGCCTGGAAAACCATGTACCCCTCAACTCTGGACCCTTCTGGTCGAGCCTTTTGCCTCACAAATTGTTTCAAGACCTTCATATATCTCTCCACAAGCCACATTGTTCGAATATAAATAGGACCACACTGTTCAATCTCTTCTACTAGGTGTAAAAGGTAGTGCTCTTGAGAATTAAAGAAGCTTGGAGGGAAGCACATTTGATATATCAACATCAAAAGTGAAACATTCCTCTTCCAATACTTCAAGTCATCCTGATGTATCTCTTTAGATGAGACCCACCTACAAGTATTACAATAAAGACTTGTTATTTCTTGTAAACCAAAAGTAGAAACTCATATAAAGGCATAATCAATGTTGCACTTCAAATGATAAGAGTAATGGAAGAGTATGCGTGATGGATTGAAAAATACCTCAGATATTTACATAATTTGTAAATAGTCAAAGTGACATTGTGGTCAAAAGTACTTGGTATTGCTGCAGGCAACACATACTGCATGACCATTAACAAATAACCATGTTCAAATATGCATGAACTGATATTATCACTAGGATATACAATTTTATAATTAAGTTTCCAACAAATATAACATGTGACAACGTTACCTTTATCCAATTGTGCCAATCATGTGTTTTTTAGGCCTGAGAACTCTGATCCATCTCTTGTGAATAAGTTTTTTAATGTGGCACCAAAGCCAGAAGGAAATCTTATGCTTTTCATAGTAGAAATGATGTTTTCTTTCTCATTTGATGTAAATGTCCATGGAGCATGAACATATGAGTTGTCTTCTTGCAACCACATGTTCGGCATGATATTGGCAACTCGAAGGTCCTTTCTTAACTTTATTTGTGCTTCAATGTTATTTCCATTTAGATGTTTCCACAAGCACTCTGCCACATTTTTCCGATGTGCATAGTATCAAATAGGTGGGCTATTGGCAAGCTCTCATAATATTCTAATTTGTAGAAAATAGAGAGTCTTTTCATTCCTAGGGGAAAGCCTGTCCCTTCTTTTTTGTCATACATCGCTTTCCACCTAGCAGGGTTCATCTTTATTGGCTTCCTCATTTCCACTTCCTTTCCATTGAACATATGTTTATCACGCACTCGATAGCGATGATTTTGTGGTAAGAATTGTCGATACTCATCATAGACAGTGTTATTGAGATCCCTTGACTGCCTATGCAACAATTTTGGCCCTCATGATGGACAGCCATGTTTCCCCTTTGTTTGTAGTCCTAAAATAAGATTGGAACCCATATTTAGTAAATGCTAAAATGAACATAATAATTATAAATGTAATTTATATCATATTACCACAACAAATAGAGAGCCCTCGGGGCATCATGAATTGTCTAGATAAGAATCGCATGAAATAGGAAGTTTCTATCATTGATAGGTCTTGATACATCAAACATATTTACACCATCCCATAATTCACGAAGCTCATCAATGAGGGGCTCCATGTATACATCCATATCCTTTACCTGATATTTCCCAAGTGAACAAAGAGTTATTTATTAGGATTAACTGAATTAAAATATTTTATATAATCTTCAAGAAAACATTACATTCACATGTTCTAGTACCTGGTATGATAAGAGTTAACATTGCATGTTCCTTTTTCATTGCCATCCAAGGGGGGAGATTGTTGTTTATAATTAACACTGGCCAAACAGAATATGTTGTTCTAGATCTCCAAAAGGATTTACGCCATCCATTGCTAGAGAAATTCTTGCATTCCTTGGCTCATTTTTGAAATGTGGCCATTTTACCTATATCTTTCAACATTTACTATCTGCAACCATACGCATGACACCATCTTGGCTCCTCCCTTGTGCATGATGATCCATATATTTTGCCAACTCCTTGCATTGAACATTTCTCTCAAACCTTGGATTAGTGGAATGTGTCGTAATACTTTATAAGGAACCTTCTGGATAATTGATCTGGACGATACCTATTTGTGTGACACTTTGGGCATTGTTGTAAATTTGCATTATTTCCATAGTACAATATATGGTCATTTGGACATGCATCATATGTCTTGTACTCCATTCCAATGTCTTTCATTATTGAAGATACTTATCTATGAGAATGAGGCAACTTATTGTCCTTTGGAAGTATTTTGTTTGCCAAAAGTCTGCATAGTGCAACAAATGATTTTTATAAGTATACATAATATTCAAACTTTTAAGACATCTAGGAGAATTAATCTATAGGAATATCAATCCAACCTTAATATATCAGTAAAGCATTGTGTTTTTCAGTCCATGTGTAACCTTCAGTTCAACAACAACATAAGTGTCGCCAATATAGAAGATTCAACATTTGCATAAAGAGGTGTCCTAGCAAATGAGGTAGGGGTGAATCAACAACTTCTTCAAAAGATGTGTAGAAGTCTTGGATAATTCATTGACACCAGCCTCATTTATCTGCGAAGTGGCTTCTTCCATAAATGTGTCTTGTCCTTCATCTTGAGAGTCGCTAATATCAATATCATCCATTGGTTTCTACACGAATTTGGGAACTAGAAGCGGCTTTCATAAATAAAAAAATCAAATGAAATGATCAATAATAATGTATTAAATAATGTGCATATTTATTATTATAAGAATAACAATTTGTTACTTATAATGTACCTCTTCTATATAAACTCCATGTTCCAATCTATGGATACCAGCAAGCCTTCGCTTCTTTAGTTCCTATTTTGGCACATTTTGCAACTGCAATATATCATTTCATTGAAGTATTCATCTGTATGGAGTAGTCTCTTATTTCCTGTTCATCTGAATATTTGGATGACGATGTGCTATTTCCCTAAATGCACCACGTTTTTAAAAAATAAGACTGCAATTTTTAACTTGAGTATTACTTATTTTTTCAAGAGAACATGATCAATGATAAACATAGGAGTGGAATATATGAATATGTAGTTTTTCAATGCATTTTTGGCTCTTTGATCACTTGATTGTTTGTACTTTTGTTTTTTTTTGTTGTTTCAAGGTAGTGTTTAGTGCTTATGTAGGAATTAAGACATGAAAAAATTGAGAACTAGGTTCAAACCCTGAACAAAACTCTACCAATGTGTTGAGTGAGCATTGAAGACTATCCAACACTTTGAGCAAGCTTATCAGAGTGTTCCAACAAGCATTTAACTAGTCACAAACAAACTTTTGAAGTATCATTTTAAAGTTATTTCTAAAACAAAATCCAACCTCTAACTAAATCAACAACATAAATAATACAAATACCAAAAGCAACATAAATAACTGGTTTGCCATTTTGTATAGAATAATGTAATAGAAATCTGCAAAGAAAAGTTTGTGGACACTAGTTAGGATCATTGCTTATGCTATACGAATAAATTGCTGCATTCATGGACATCTGAATTGGATTGTTTTGTGATCTTGGTGGATCTTAACTGCAAACAAAAAACATCAAACGAAGACCATCTCGAAGCCAAAGGATTTTATTTTCAATGGAATTTGTATTAGGTGTTTCAATTTGTATTTTTCAATTCATTTGGACAGGACGATTACACAATGGATAAATGTACCACAGAAACAAATGGAAAGGTTGTTAGTTATAGCAAATTTTTCAAAGACCCTAGTCATCGTTTATGGTGAGATAGTCCATACTTTTTAAGTACACTCTCCATTTTGCAGGTAGAGCCTACTATCAAATAATTGTGAGACAACATGATCATTTTCTTTTAAAAACCATTACCATTAAATGGGAAAAACATTGTAATTGTTTAACAAGTAAGAAAGTTAAGGTCAACAAGATTGTAAAGTTCATTCCTGTGTTATGGTTTTGGAGGATGGAACCTGAAGAAATTAAGTTCTCTTCTACTATTTATAATTTCACTTGACAATGGTGATAATAGATTTTTGTTATGCATGTCACTCAAAACCGAGAACAAACTGAAAGTTGATGTTACTGCAATTCAAGAGCATGTCCACAACATGGAATTATTAATAGTAAACTACTTGTGTTGAATTTAACCTAAATTCATTGAAGGTAATAATTATGGAGTTTGATTTAAGTGGGAAGTCAAAAGGAGTAACCCATCTAGCTCAGTAGTTAAAGCCCAAGGTTCCTAATCTTGTAGTCATGGGTTCGAACCCTACGTTTGGCGTGTTGTGTTCGTTTAATGCATATTTTGAAATGAAATATTTCTGTCTCTGTATTTCTTATTCTCTGAGCTCCTGTTTGTTAGAACCGTCGGGATTTATTATTCTCAAGCCCCTGTTTTGGAAAAATACTAAACAACCATCGCTAAGTTTAACAGACAACAATCATCTCGCGTAGTGGGTTCAAACCCCACGCTAGGCGGGTGTCGTTGTCTATCAATCAATTTCCAGTTTGGGAAAAATTCAAAAAAAGCATCGTAGGGTGTGGATTCGAATCCCATGGTATGCGGGTGTTCGTTGATCATTTAGATTTATCCTCATCCAAGATCCCTGATTCGAACCCTAGGTAGGCGGGTGGTGTTAACTATCAAGCTTCTGTTTTGGAAAAATACAAAACGAGCACAAAACAAACATCGGCTAAAGCCAAATCAAAGGCGTTAATAATGCTCTACAGGATATAAACATTATTCTCCAAAATTACCACCAAAACCATAAACCCTCACTAAAAACCCTAGAGCTTGTAAAATTACATTCACAATCAGCTGGACAAAATCATGTCGATCATGAAAAGAAATAAACTTTCACAATACAAGCATAAATTCTTTAAAATTTCTTCTTTGAACAACTTCCAGCAACATTATTTTTTTTTTCAGAACGAAAAAGCATAATTGTATTATATTGAGGCAATATCAAGAGAAACAGATAGTACATCCAAGAGCTTTTGAAAGCTGTAGCAAAGACAGGGAAAACCTGGATACCCTATGCATACTGGGAAGCAGTAGGGACTGACACACCAAATACAGGATTTACTTGAACAAAATGCCTAGGATATAAAACAGATTGGCAAAGAAGGTCACCGATTTATACACCAAACCTATACAGGGACATATATCAAAATATCAAAAAAACAGAGCACACCTGTAAATTTTCAGAGCATTAAAACCCAGGCCGGAAGGAGAAATAGAATCAAGCTCCGACAAGGAAGTGGAGGATAATTTTGATTCAAAGAATTCTTACCTTGAACTGAGGTAATGGGATTCGATCCCTCTGAAGTCTGCGCGCTATTGGAGTGTGGTAATGGGATTCGATCCCTCCGAAGTCTGCTCACTATTGGAATGCGCGGAATGCTCCGGAAGAAAGAGATTTGTTCTTGAAACTGAAAAGGCAGGGTAGGATGGGAGGCATAAGACCCCCTCCGCGGAATGTGGCTCACTATTGGAATGCGCAATGCTCGGAAGAAAGAGATTTGTTCTTGAAACTGAAAAGGTAGGGTAGGATGGGAGGCATAAGACCCCCTCCGCGGAATGTGGCTCTATCTAGAACCTACGCTAAAACTTACGCTAATGTAATTACGTAAGTCTTTAACCATAAAATTCATTGATATTATGTTAAGTGTGTTCTCATCGGTATGAGTGTCTTTTACATTTATTGCTTCTTTACACCTTGAGTACTATTATTTCTGATATTTTTTTTTGTTTGTTTTTCTGGTTGTTGGAAGAGTTTGGTAATACAAATTTTTTAATTTTAAGTTAATAAAAGTTTTATTTTAATGCAAAAATGAGTTTATTATAAATATTTCATTTATAATGCTAGTAATTTTATAAATTTAAAATTATTTTTCTCAAATTTCAAAGTGAATGGTACAAATACATAGTCTTAAGGGTCAACCTAGTTAGTTGAGTTCCCATTGTTAAAAAATCTTTTCTATTAAAAGGTCACTTGTTTAATTATCTTGACGTTATTGGAGTAAGACTTCATGGTCGAGCTTATAGGTTATGATCCTTTCAAGTAGATTTGCCTGGTACAAATTGATACATATTTTATATGTTTTATAATGTTGATAATATAATTATGTTGGAGTGGAAGAACATGAAGAATTGTCCATGTTCTCTTGATGGTTTCAGTGAACTCGTGGTTTTTCTACAAACGGCAAATGGATCATGGATTCAAATTCGGCTGCCACAGTTAACCCTGAGATTAGATCAGCTAAATCAATAAATCGAGTTGTCACAGCTAGCCATGAGACAAAGGATCGATACATCAGCTCAATTAATCAAAGTATCAGTCACATTAGGGATTCAGGGCACTAAGCTAGGATTTTGGATAACAGATCCTACTTTCTTTTACCAACTCGATACCGCCAGTGGTTTTTCCGACTCGAGAAGGAATCGAAAACTTAGACTTCGAGTAAATTTTATTAAATCTCAATACCATTTATGTGGGTAGTTTAGTATTGAGCATATTTTGTTTTGTTCAAAGCGAAATTCGACGATTTTTACGGATGAACGAGGGATTGTTCTTTTAGGGCTTCATCAAGGTTCATGCGTTATTTTCATTGAGGATATTTAGTGAGTGGCCTCATCCCAAAATGGAAAACAAATCAATAGTAAATGTTAAAAATGGCAAGGAAATCTCATATTTTGTGGAAACAAATCATTTGGGCCAAGTCAAAATTGCCTCAGCAAACACAACAGGGAAGTGGATTTGGGTAACTGCAAAACAATATCAGGGCATTTTAAAGCGGAGACTTGCCCACTTTAAATGGGAACAAGGAAGAAGAAAAAATCCTAGAGAAACTAGTAGACATATAATAAAAGTAAACAAAATCTTTGAAATGCAAATTTCATCCATGGAACAATGCCTCCCTGAAGATAACATCAAACAACTTCGAAAAATCTACAAAGTAGAGGAATAATTTTGAAGAGAAATGTCTCCCCTCCTCCATGATGGCACAAGTGTTGAAGATATAGTTGATGGTTTGATATTGAAGTCAAAATCCTTCCTGAACCCTTGAGCCAAAGAGGTCTCTCCTCTAGTATCTCTAAAAATATCCTATGAAGAGTCATAGCATTTAGCTTAGAAAGTATGACCCACCATGATCATATTAATAAATGACAACCACTAAACTAATGTGATAATGTATTCAGAATTTCCTTGCAAAAAAAATTAACTTCTTGTTTGCCCCTTTTTTGTAGTGAAAGTAGATTTCCTGATTGTCTCCATCATATTATGCCCCAACACTAGCTAACCAACATGACAACCCATTCACAATAAATGTCATCGACAATGATGTCAAAATGCGCAAATGAATTTGTTAGTTACCCCTTGTTGTGTATATCTCTTGCCAAAGAAGAGGAGTCTAATCTACTCTTCCTTGGCAAAGAACAATTGCCATTGTCCTTTCCACCTGCCAGAACGAACCTCGCAACCTTTAGCATCTTCATGACATCCAAACATACAACTGAATCCACCTCCTCTGATCACATTGCATTGGATAACTCGTCCTCATTCCACCATTTTGATCAACTATCAAAGCCTAGAAACCCTTGACCCTTGCAAAAAAACCTTTGCAAAGTCCTCTCCATTCACATCTGATTTGGAACGTTGCAAAAAAGTACTACTAGCGTATAATCTTCTCCCTCATGTGGTTCATTGAACTCATAACATCCTTTCAAGTGGTGAGATAAACAACCATTAGTGTGTTCACGATTTAGAATACCCTTTTCTTTCTATTACTAAATAGTCAATACTACTTCATGCCTAGTTTAGTACATATCCCCTAGTTTTACCAAATACTTATTTTAATACCTCCAAAACCTATAACCCTCTACCCAAAATCCCCACCCTTTACAACAACATTGCTTCACGAAAGGCATTTTACATTGCTTCGTAATTTTTCCTTTGTATATGAGAAAGATACTAAATGTTACTTCTCCCTTATCCAATATAATGCTCTTGATTACAAATTGAACAATGTATCATGATATTTCCTTTCTCTCTTTGTGTGAACTTGCTCAATTAGCGTCTAAATACCTTGTGAGATAAAAATCAATGCATGTATTGTATTTGGTATTGTGTCAATTATTCATTTTTAATGTCTTAATAATGTGTTAATTGCCTTCCAATGCATGGTCAGTCTCGAATTAAAATTTTGACATGGAAAATCCCAATTTTGCAATTTTGGGAATCAGAGGCACATTGCAGGGACAATGTGTATCCATCTTGGTGGATAGTGGGGCAACCCAAAATTTTATTGATGCACAATTGGTGGAGTGTAGAGGCATTCATAGATTTATATATATCCTGAACAACGTGGGCGATAGAGGATGCCCATGCTTCACCTCAGTTATCTTCTTGGTTGTTGGTTCGATATGTTGAGGATATGGTTGATGGGAAAAATGTTGAGGATATGGTTGATGGTTCGATATTGAAGTCAAAATCTTTAACCCTTTAGCCAAAGAGGTGTCTCCTCAAGTATCTCCAATAATATCCTATGAAGAGTCATAACATTTAACTTGGAATTATGGCCCACCATGATCATCTAATAATTAATTGAAATAGCACTAGACCCCAATTTAGGGACTGGGTGGATCATATTGTGAGACTATGCTAGTGGCAACCCTAAAAAAATGACTTGAAAACCCCTTGATTTTCTACCTTGATGGAATTCATATCCCAAATTTCTTGTTGGATACGCAAGTCCTAGAAAACGTGACAAGGAAGATGAGAGGGAGTTGACTGGGTAGTCAAGGGACAAAACTACACAATTTCTTGAGACAGTGGGTTCCGGCTGAAGGAAGGAGATTGGAGGAAATCACTTTGCAGTTTTGAATGCTAAGGGAGGTTGGAATTTCTGCACATTTCACAGTTCCAACAGGCAAGGAAAAGTCTTGAGGGTTACATATGTGAAGTGCAGAGTTCAGGAAAGTTGGATGAGGCTAGGTTGCTAAGGAAACTCCAAAATTTGGCGAAGTGTGGGATTAATGAAACTGATGTGAACAGTGATAAAACTTGACTATAATCACACACTTGAAAACTTAGAGATACAACATAGACCATCCAGAACATATAACGCATACTTCTCTTAATGCAACAACCTTTGTGGCAGCTTACGATAAGTGTGACTCTGATGATAGACTTTGGGAGGATAAAGGCAACACTTGTGTAAGAGTGTGTGAAATGAGTGTGAAACACGTCTATGTGGTGAGGACAACCCATTCTCATAAATATTTCCCCTTGAAGAAAAGCAAACCTCCCTTTGCATGACAAGCGATAACTCCCATGCCCAAAGATGACACATTCTATGTAAATATAAAAGCATGAACGACTCTTAAGATCGAAAGGGGAGCTTGAGATCATAAACTTACCAATAACTGACTAAGAAACAATCGATCACAATATCCATAGTAGGTTCCGATATTTAAGTGCAGGCCAAAATTTTGGAGGGTGTTGCAGTTGCTACAATAGAGCCTTCACCTTCTTGCTAGCTTCTTTTTTAACCAGTGCCTTGAATTATACGAACTTGGATAATGTGTCATCTTTCTTCCACATGAAGAAGATCCAACACTTCCGTGAGAAGTCATCAATAAAAATGACAAAATATTTGTATATGGCAGTGGAGGTTGTCGAGAAAGGTCCATAAACATGACAGTGGATCCTTTCTAGGACTGCATGTGCTTTGTTGTCAGGATCATGGAATGTGGATTTTATGTACTTCCGCATTGTACATCCTTTGCATACTGTTGGGTTGTGTTATATTCTTTCCACGACTAGCCCACGTAGTTAACCAGGGGTTAGAGGGAGGGAGGAGCCCGCCTTCATTGCACCGATTGTGTAGTGGGGGGGGGGGGAGTCACGGGGGGTTTGAGGCATACCTGTAACCCCACTTTATGGGGTCCGGGGTAGCGCCCCAGAAAATTTTGGTTTTGGACCCTATGTTAGGATGGGCGGACCCACCTATGGTTTTGTGCATGATTTTCGCACATGTTTTTGGACGTGATGGTTTTTGGTCCATGGTATTGGATGCTTCGGCATGTAGAAATATGTATTATAACATTGAAAGGAACATAATGAAAAAATCAAGCTGGTAGTCCCGATTTCGGGATCCAGGGGAAAATCTTTGTGTATATGTGTTTTATGTGTTATGCTCTCGCATTGTTTATTTTCTGTGTTTTAGAATTCGTATGCAGGTAATTTTTGTACGGGATTAAAACCTACACATACATCCTACTACTTAAGTGCTCCTTTAGGGAGGCTAGTGGTTATTTGTTGTATAATATTCGAGGTGCCATGATGCAAATGGCCAAGTATTTTGTGCCAAAGTTCATCGACATCGCGACCTGCACTTTCTCCACCTTAGTGCCTAATGCAACATAGTCTTCCACATCTAGATTATACAGGTTCTTCACACGAACCCTGATCTGCTTCACCTGTCCCGTGGCTATGTGTCTTAGGAACGCTTTTCCTTTGATTAATATCACTTCACAACCATGGTCTTCCAAAATTGCAACAAAGATGAGATTTTTCTTTAGGCCTAGAACAAACATGACATCCTTGAGCCTAATGCAGGAGCATTCGACACTCTTAATCAAACAAGGAATCCAAAGCGGAGCAAGGAGGATGACGTGGACCATCGGAGTAAACATGGGACATTTCTATTAAAATAAAGCTAGTTTGATAGAATGGATAAAGTCTCTAGAAGACTTATTTAATGTAATCTGCCATATGTATGTATGCATGTAGAGAGAATTAGGGACAGTTGAGTGATTCATGGAGAGGATTTGATCGGATCCTTTCAGTGATCCAATCCAATGTGTTTATAAATGATGAACCTGCGTGTTCAATAGGAAAGAGTGAGAACAAAGTAAATTTGTGAGAACAGAGTGATCAAAATGCAGTTGAAGGGGAATTTTCTCCCAAGGCTGAAATGCCTTAGATCTGTAATCATATCGTGTATAATATAAAGTGTGTTCAGTGTTGATATTGTGTGGATTTCAGTGTGTGTATATGTAATAATGCCTTTTCGTGTTATCCGTATATATATGCGATGATGGCTTAATTCCTGTGTTACAAGATTGTTGATCGACCATCGATCACTATAACGATCGATGGCGATCCATTGATTAACGAAAATATTGTTATATATGGTGTGTCGTGTGTAGACAGAGTCGGTGGCAGAACTGTGTTTTAAGCGCAGAATCCATCAAATGGCGGACGAATGAGAGAATGCACAGGATCCATTGGATCTCAGAGATCAACGGTCCAGATCAAAATACAGAGGAACCTGAAGGAACCATCAGAACCATCCGATGGAACAGATCGACGGTCATCACACGGTGGAAGAGCACGGAAGTTATTTCGTGAAAAAAAGTGGTTTCGAAACAGTGGAAGTGGTATTTTGGGTGAGCGAAAAGTGGTAAGTGATATTGAAGGGTGAGAACCCGATTCCACTTAGTGATTGACACGTAGTAGCGAGGAGGAGAGAGGAAACCGCTTTATCGGGCGGTTAATCCTCGTGCTATTTGTCCACCTGAAATCGATGTGGACCATCGGATCCACTAAGTGCAGATCGACGGTGGAGGATTGATGCGCCAGTTTGAATATTCAGAGTGAATGTTGACCGTTGGATCCGAGAAAGTAATGGACGGCAAAGATCGGTGAATGGAGAGCACAGCGGGACGCCAATGGACCAGATGTGGGGACCTGACGATTTATGAATGCGGGTTCATTCTTTTTGAAGTCTGGCCATGCTTTCGACTGTGTGCTTTCCCATGTATTCCTGTGTATTTCCAATAAAGTGTTGTGGTCCCGATTTATAAAGAAAAATCGACTAAGTCGTATGGTCCTGGTTTTTAAAGGCTAAGGCCACGAATAATTCTTCTGATAAGTTTGTGGGCCAAAACCCACAGGTCTCAGGGTTGAATATTGATATGAAAGGGGTTTTGGCCTTACCCCAAAATCATTTTTCATCATTTGGAGACAGTTTTTGGAGACAGTGGGTTCCGGCTGAGGGAAGGACACTGGAGGAAACCACTGTGCATTTTTGAATGGTAAGGGAGGTTGGGATTTCTGCGCATTGCACGGTTCGAACAAGCAACGGAAAAGCTTGAGGGTTACATATGTGAAGTATGTAGTTCAGGAAAGTTGGATGAGGCTAGGTTGCTAAGGAAACTCCGAAATTTAGCTAAGTGTGGGATCAGTGGAACTTATGTGAATAGTGATAAAACTTCACTACGATCACACACTTGAAAACTTATCGATACAACATAGACCATCCAGAACATATAACACATACTTCACTTAATGCAACAACCTTTGTGGCAGCTTACGAAGTGCGGCTTCGATTATAGACTTCGGGAGGATAAAGGCGACACTTGTGTAAGAGTGTGTGAAATGAGTGTTAAACATGTATCATTCTCATAAATATTTCCCCTTGAAGCAAAACAAACCTCCCTTTGCATGACAAGCGATTACCCCCATGCCCAAAGATGACACATTCTATGTAAAGATAAAAGCATAAACGACTCTTAAGATCGAAAAGGGGAGCTTGAGATCATCAACTTACCAATAAGTGACTAAGGAACGATTGATCACAATATCCATAGTAGGCTCTGAAATTTAAGTGCAGGCCAAAATTTTGGAGGGTGTTGCAGCCTCTACAACAGAGCCTTCACCTTCTTGCTAGCTTCGTTTTCAACTAGTGTCTTGAATTCTACGAACTCAGAGAATGTCTCATCTTTATTCCACGTGAAGAAGATCCAACACTTCGTGAGAAGTCATCAATAAAAGTGACAAAATATTTGTGTCTGACAGTGTAGGTTGTCAAGAAAGGTCCATAAACATCATAGTGGATCCTTTCTAGGATTGCATGTGCTTTGTTGTCCTGATCATGGAATGTGGATTTTATGTACTTTTGTAATGTACATCCTTTGCATATATCCTATTGCTTAAGTGCTCCTTTAGAGAGGCGAGTGGTTATTTGTTTTATAATATTCGAGGTACCATGATACAAATGACCAAGTATTTTGTGCCAAAGTTCATCGACATCGCGACCTTCACTTTCTCCGCCTTAGTGCTTAATGTAGCACATTCTTCCACATCTAGCTTATACAGGTTCTTCACATGAACCCGATCTGCTTCACCTGGCCCGTGGCTATGTGTCTCAGGAATGCTTTTCCTTTGTTGAATATCACTTCACAACCATGGTAAACCAACCACTCAGTGAATGCTAGTAGACAGACCCCTAATCCTTTACCTTTACCTTTTTTTACTATCGCCTCATATTGAAATTTTGAAGACAAAATATTTCTTTTCTCTTAAAAAATTGTCTTAAAGTCCCCCTCCATGTAGTAGTGCCAAATGCAACAATAGACAAGTTGTCTCTAATCGTATCAGCATATATGAAAGGGACAGAAGAGGAATTGATGTCCGAGAAATCTTGTCAGTAAAACTTGTCGCGTTCTTCTTAGTCGACTACCCCCACAAAACAAAGAGCCCAACAAATCGTTGTCTTTATATAAGATAACATGAATGGTAAGTAAAATAACAACCTCGGTATAGGCGCAAGACAATAGCTGTCTACAAGCTGGCCGACTTAGGGTGCACTGTCACAATCAATTTTTCAGTTGTAATTAGATAATATCATCTTAAATTGATATGTTTGTGTCTTAATTGTTAATTGTATTAAACATAGGTTTTTTTTTTTTCTAAGTAGTATTGATCTATTAATATAATACAAAAAAAGTTACAAAGAAACCTGATCTCAGAGATGTTAAGCATCAGTCATCATCACAAAATGCAACTGTTGGTATTGGACTGCCCCAACAGAGGGGAAACCAGTCCAAGAAGCTTTGAAGACTGCCCCTGTTATGGGGAAACCAGCCATTGAACCAGAATAACTATTTCAAAGTAGACCTTGGTTTTCCAAAATGAACAAAGAGGAATGCAATCCTGAACCAAAAAGATAGGCAGAGAGTCAACCAGAGAATTCAAGACACTTGGCGTGAAGACAGAACACATCCAGACCACAAAACCACGAATCATAGAAACATATCCGCCTGGAAGTCAGACACCTTTGCGAGAGACCAAAAACCACAAAAAGTGAGACGAATCCACCTGGGAGCTGGAGACCTTTGCATGAGGCCACATGTTAGGCTGGTGGTTCCTCCAGAGCTAGCTCTTCCTCAATCCGGTAGGCAAACTGATACCAATCGTCATCCTCTTCAGACGCGCCGCGACCTTGAACAGTTGGATAATCTACAGTGCCTTCAACATCCATCTGTCGCTTACCAGCGTCCCCAGCTTTATCTTTGTCATGCAGAGCCTTACTGCTTTCACCTTGCTGCTTGTTGCTGATCCCATGACTACCTGTCTCTTCCCTGTTCTGCTTGTTCCCACGACTGGACAGAGTAGCTTGCGTCGCAGACTCTTCCTTGAAAGAAATTGTGATGGTAGCAGTGATTGTAGGCCTGTTTAGTGAACTGCAGAAATGAAATTGTGTGCTGTGAGGGCCAAAAAGAGGAGGGAGTGGGAGATCCACAGTGTGGACAACATTGTCCCTCCAACCTCTCCCACTTCTGGTATTCGGGTAGCTATGAGTGGGGTTAATGAGCGAGTTGGGCAATTCAGTAGTTGAGTCCGGGGAGTCAGAGGTGGAACTGGTAGAAGCTCGCGAGCGGTTAAAACCTCCATGCGAACCTCCACGCCTACTGCGCATGCGGTGCCTGAGGCGAGCCATGGCTGAATTGACAGCGAAAGAATTGGAATGAAGGCGACGATGAGCGGGAGCAGGGGTGGGCGAACCACAATCAAGAAGACAATGACAGGAATGCGAAAAATGAAAACCATTACCAAAATTCTGACAAGGGAGAATTAGGCAGCGACTGCCTGTAGCAGTTCTGAAACACGGTTCAGCTGCTTGCGGAGGACAAATGCCATGGAGAAGGGGAGGAGTAACAAAACGGTTTGCAGGGGCCATGGTGTTGAAGGAGGTGAGCTCGTCACAGCTTTCAGAGTCAATAAATGTCACCTGCAAGGTGTTTTTAATCCATCTGCGGTGAGCTCTCAGGACGAAGCACTTAGCCAGATGGCTTCCCAACCCGCCGGCGATCCGTCTTGTCATTTAAATGTTGTTGTTGACACCCGCATCCGGGTGCGTTTCCTCTGCATTTTCCCTTTCCTTTTGCACTAGATCATTGAAATCCTGCAATTGATGAGTATTGGCTATAGTGTTAAGAGCTCCTACATGAAGAGTCTTACCACTTTCAATGCCAATGTTTGCTAGGAGGTCTGCTACTTTGTTACCATTCCGACGAGTGTGCCTGATGGTAACTGCTCTATGAATGAGTAGCCACTGTTCAATCTGTTCCAGCCTTTACGCCAATCTCCAACTGCTACCCACTTTATGTGCTGGAGTTCCCTGTAAGATCTGGTTGATCATGTTAATTAAGATCTGAGAGTCCCCTTCAATTATGAGTGGGAAGAATCTATTGTTTTGAGCCAGGAGAAGTCCTTGCCAAATTCCTTCTAATTCGGCTGAGTTGTTTGTATCCCAACCTATTGACCCCATGAATGTTTGGAGAACATTGCCCTTGTGATTTCTAAATATTCCCCCAAATCCTACTTTACCTGGATTTCCCTTTGATGCTCCATCAAAGTTGAGCAGTACCATGTGTGGTGGGCGTGGAGTCCATTTGTCAGGTGTATCTCCAGAGGGAGGGATTTTCCTTAGGTGTACCTGCTCATGGTTCCACTGAAGGTTCCAGTTCAGCCATATATTTTGTTCCTGTGGTGTGGATGGGAAATCATCATCAAGCCACGTTTGGAGCATCAAGGTTTCTCGTATGTTTTGACATATATTGATCCATAGAACTTCTATGGAGAGGAATGGTCTTTGAAGATGCGGCTATTTCTCTCTTTCCAGATTGTCCACATGAGGAAAACCTGGTATTAGCTTCCATAAGGTGTTTAAGATTTTGCTTTTATAAGGGTGAGGTGCCTAAGAACGAATAGCGCTGGTTAAATCCTCCTTATTTCGTCCATCTCTTTGACATCTGAAGCTAACCTTCTCCCAAAGTCGGGTTGCTAACAGACATGAGTTTAGGAGATGTTCCTTAGTTTCTTCTGCCTGTTTACAATTTGGGCAGATGGAAGGTCTGTGAAAACTCCGTTTCCTTAGATTATCCCAAGTAAGGATTCTATTTTGGTACAGCAACCAGAGAAAGGTGGAGATTTTTGGCCAAATTGGTGGTTCCCAAACTTTGTGCCAGAGGCTATCCTTGACAGTATGGTCCCTTAGTATTATATGATATGCTTCCTAGAAGTGAAGGTACCTCTCGTTTCATAACCCCATCTGATGATGTCTTTCTTATCTGATTGGCGAATTTTCCTGTTTGAGAGTTCCGTATCCAGGCTATCTTTGATGGATTGCGTGGCTTGCCCAAGAATGAGGTTCGAGCATAACCATTGCCTATAACCTTGGTTGTGAACTTCCTCCCAAAGTTGATTTACTTTGATCGTCGATTGCTCTACCCAATCCTGAAGCTGGTGGGGTGTGAGTAGGTCCTTCAATTTTGGTCTTTGCTGCCAGGAGTCCTCCCAAAACCTCGCATTATCTCCATTCCTGATTTCCCAAAAACTGTGTTGTTGGATTAGATCTTTATGTTGTTTAGCAGCATTCCAAATTAGAGAGCTTGTGCCAACTTCTTTGAGCCGAATTAAATCATCCACTGGTCTATTATGAGCATACTTAGCTGTCCAGAGGATTGCCTAAGGAGTATATGGGTTCGAGAGCCATCTCCACCAGATGTGCGCTCCCATGACCTCGTTGCTGTGCTGAGGATCCTGTAATCCAGTGCCTCCAGAGGATTTTAGGTGACAAACTATTTCCCACTTTACCAGAGCCCATTTTCTTTTTTGTTTCGTATTCCCCCATAAAAAATCTCGTTGAAGATTTTTGATTGCTTTAAGAACCCATTTGGGTGCTGCCAGGACCGTGAAGAGGTAGAGCGGCATAGATTGTAGCATTGCCTTGATTAGAACTAGGCGACTCGCCATATTGAGAGCTCTGAAGGTCCATGAAGAGATATGGGCTTCCAATTTTTCTAGGAGAATTTTCTAGGATGAGTGCTTTAAGGCAGAGGCTGTCATTGGAGCTCCCAGGTATTTGGAGGGCAGAGATGCAATCGAGAAGCCCAAAATTCTGGCTATGGAGGCTTGAGTGATGGGAGGTGTGTGAAAGAAGAAGACTTGAGATTTTGATTTGTTAATGCAAGCGCCAGAGGCATCCGAAAAGTCAGATAAAATTGATTTCAGCTTACGGGCTTCCTGGACCGAAGGATGACCAAATAACATATTGTCATCCACAAATTGCTGGTGGGTGAAAGCAAGGGTATTCTGGAAAGAAAGGCCACGTAATTGCTGGTTTTGAAGGGCATCTTTGATGTAACGTCCAAGACCTTCCGCCATAATAACAAATAGAAAGGGTGAGAGAGGGTCCCCTTGTCGGATACCTCTGGACGGGTGGAAGGGGGTGGAGGGGGTCCCGTTGACAAGAATTGAGAAAAAGGTAGAAGTGATGAGACTCATAATCCATCTTACCCAAGGGGGGGTAAAGCCAAAGGCTAGCAGTATTTTTTGAATATATTTCCAGCTTAAAGTATCGAAAGCTTTTGAGAGGTCGATTTTAGGAGCATACCTGCCTTTTTGGTTTGCTTTAGGGAGTGAATGATTTCATGAGTGAGAATTATGCCATCGGTGATCTGCCTTCCTTCCACGTAACTTGATTGCTCCGGTGATATAAGAAGAGGAAGCAGGGGCTTGAGGCGTGTGGCGATCACTTTGGAGACAATTTTATACAATACATTGCATAGTGCAATAGGTCGGAATTTGTTCGGAGTCTGGCTGTTCTCCTCCTTAGGGATGAGGGCGATGAAGGTGGCATTCAAGGATGGAAGCATCCATCTGTTAACTCTGGACTCCTCGACTACTTGCCAGACTTCCTCCTTGATTAGATCCCAGAAGTTGTGAAAGAAGTCCGAAGTGAAGCCGTCTGGTCCGGGTGCTTTCCCAACTTTGAGCTGTCGCATAGTTGTCTCCACTTCCTGTAAAGAAATAGGCCTGAGGAGTATTTGATTGTGTTCCTCAGTTACGATCTTAGGAATAATCTTGATGATATTCTCTATAGCTGGCAGCCGATCAGTCTCCGTTTCCTGATGCACCCTCCGAAAGTGGGTGAGGAGTTCTTGTTCTATATCTTCATGCTTCTCTAGATGTTCCCCTTGTCGATTTTGGAGGAGAGTAATGCTGTTGTGCATTCTCCGTTGGATAGTGGTATGGTGGAAGAACTTTGTATTGCGTTCGCCCTCTTTAAGCCATCGGATCCTCGATTTTTGTCTCCAAAGAATCTCTGCCTGTCTTGCTCTTTCTGAGATCTGCATTTGTAGTTGACGTTCCTGTTCTGCTATGGTTTCGGATCTGCCTTCAGCTATGATTCTCTGCTGTAATTTTTGCATTTCTTGTTCAAGAGTGTTTTGCGCCTGAAAGATATTGCCGAAGGTAAAGCGATTCCACTATTTTATTTTTTCCTTGATATGTTTTAGCTTTTGTTGGAGCTTGTACATTTTTGCGCCTTCTGGTGGTGTGAAATTTCTCCATGTCTCTGTTATCAGGTTATGAAAATCGGGGTGATTCAGCCAAAAGGCTTCAAAGCGAAAGGGCCTGCGAACATTGTTTCCCGGTCTTTGCCAGTGAAGCCTAATAGGCCAATGGTCCGAGCCAGAGAGTGGCAATATAGAGGCCAAGAGATCCCCGCCAAGATGTATTGCGTTATCAGAGATCAGGAATCTGTCTAACCGAGATGCAATTTGGTGGGCATCTGCACGCTTGTTGTTCCAAGTATAAACGCCATTATTGAATTCCATATCTATAAGCCTATTGTTATGAATGTAGTTTTTGAAGTGCGTGCTTTCACAGTCCAGCTTGATCCGTCCTCCTCTTTTTTCCTCCAATCTTGTAGTCATGTTGAAGTCCCCTCCTGTGATCCAAAGTGGGTGGGATCTTTCTGAGTTGATCTGAGTTAGGGTGTTCAATGTGTCTACTTTGTTTGTTGCCTCCCGGGGCAAGTAGACATTAGTTAAGTGTCCATGAACATTTGTCCCTGTTAAATGAAACTTGGCCTAAATAAAGTGCTTACTGGCATGTATGTTGGTAAGTGTTATAGCTCTATCATCCCAAATGATGGCTAGCCCTCCTGAGGCTCCCATGGCTTCCACCGCCACTTCTTTGCTTCCTGGCCATGCTTTGGCAAGGATCTGATCCAACGTTGTGGAATTACACTTGGTCTCCTGCAAGAAGAGAATTTGAGGCTTTTCCTGTTGTAGCATGTTCCTTATTAATCGTCCCTTCCCCGGGCTGTTGAGCCCTCTGATGTTCCATGAGATGAGCTTCATGATTCACGATTGGGAAGGGGATTGTCTATAATTCTTATTCTTAGAGTTTGATCATACCTAACTTACATTGAGATATATCACCACCTTCCTGGAGAAAAATGCATATGCCATATCTAAATGTTGGTATTTTTGTATTCAAATGCTCCACCTTATTGTGATATCAGAGATATTATTTTATTTCTTCAAAGATTCACTTAGCTCTCTCGAGACACTCATAACTTATGAGTAACAAGTATACTTAACTACCTTCTTAGAGATTAACATACACCAAGTTGCTTGCCTCTTACATCCAATCCTCCAACACTACTAGGAAGAGGCCCCATGGCTAACTTCAAAGGTTACATAAACAAAATTTCAAAAGCTTAAATTACTCCCTTAACATCATGATCATTACACTTTTCTTTATGGCCTTAAATGTTAGAAATGCATCTCTTAAGCAACAGGAATACCTCTTTCTTTTCAAGCTTCATTATCATTACAAATATGTTACCTACTAATATACGCCTAATGATTTTTTCTTCATATTTCTTCTTTTAAATCATTTTTTTCTTTATTTCTAGTGTATTTTAATATTCACATTCTCATCTCCATATATTCATTCTTAATAGTTTTTTTAATATTCACATTCTCATATCTATATATTCATTCTTAATACTTTTTCAAACCAACAATAGTTCTTATAAATATTAAATATAAAAGTGGTCATTGTATTAAATATAAAGTTTTGTCTTAAAATATTTTTGTCTCAAAATGCTTTTGTTTTAAATATAAAGTTTTGTCTTAAAATAATTTTGTCTTAAATTGTTTTTGTCTTAAAATAATTTTGTCTTAAACTGTTTTTGTCTTAAAATAATTTTGTCTTAAACTATTTTTGTCTTAAATATAAAGTTTTGTCTTTAAATTTTTGTCTCAAACTACTTTTGTCTTAAATATAAAGTTTTGTCTCAAAATATTTTCTTTTAAATTATTTTTGTCTTAAATATTGTCTTAAAATATTTTTGTCTTAAACTATTTTTGTCATGTTTTGTCTTAAAATATTTTTGTCCCAACTATTTTTGTCTTAAAATTTATATTTAAGACAAATCAATTGATATTAATTTTTAATATTAAATAACTAAAATAAAAAAATGATTTTTTGAGACAAAAGAATTTTTTTGAGAAAAAATGTCTCAAAAGTGAACTTTGTGTAGTAGTGTGGGTCGAGTGCTAACAATAACGGATTCGGATGGAGTATAAGTTTACTTATTTGACCCCATTGACCTAGTACAAAGTAGCACCAGTGGTATCTAAGCAAGATTCCCTTCCGGGTGCGGATCCACGTCTTTAGGTAGATAATTAATAGTCGCAACGGCGGGTTCAATAG
Organism: Pinus tabuliformis; assembly: GCA_031772625.1. NCBI lineage: Eukaryota > Viridiplantae > Streptophyta > Pinopsida > Pinales > Pinaceae > Pinus > Pinus tabuliformis. Next base: position 339,846,876 of record CM062820.1, read on the forward strand.
TAGTGGGAAAAGCATTTGACCAAGATCCAGGATGAGCAGTTTCACTACCATCTTGCATTATTCCGGCTTTCTCCAAAACCATTCATTCTCGACTTCCCTTAATATGTACGCCCATAAAACAGCTTGGTCAACTGATCCAACTGCATCCGAGCAAGTAGTTTCAGTAGCAGTATACCCCGCATCCGAGCAAGTAGTTTCAGTAGAAGTATACCCCACATCTGAGCAAGTAGTTTCAATAGCAGTATACCCTGCATCCGAGCAAGGAGAACTTGAAGCATAGGAGAAAGCAGTCAAGAGGGAGTCAGAAGAAGCACCTTTGGATGCGTGGACAGAGAAAGTAGCAAAGGCATCATGGGTATAGATAGTTTATCGCCCAGTAGCAAAGGTTTATCAGTGTGAAAGAAAGCCTGTAGCAATCCTATTCCTACCACTTCAACTTATATATCGCTTAGGGCTGCGAGGCAGTGGTTGCCAAGATAATAGAGTACAAGGTAGAAGCAGTTTGTTCCCCGGATCGAGATCCATACCCCGAAGTAGGGGCATCACCATCATTACCAAAGGCGATATAGATAGGATGAAAGGCAATAGAAAAAAGAACTGTGAGCAGAGAAAGAAGCATCCTAACCACTGCCAAGCATTCCTCTCAGTCTGAGAGACATCTGTAGTAGAAAAGGTGGCTAAATAACCAGGTGACCCCGCATCGTTGGTCCATAGAGTGAAGCTCCAATAGCTACCTATGCCTACATCACATTCATTCATCGTAGCCGAGTTGTATCCGCTATTGATATTACCAAGTGCAATCTCTACGCTATAGGATGGATAGAGGCTAGATAGATTTCTCACTCATGCATGTGTCCCAAATCCCTATACACGCTCTCGATCTTATTCTTATGCATGCACCCTCAGTTCTATTTATTTTTGACTTATGAAATTCGAATTTCCACGGTTCAAGCCTACGCACAAGAAGCATTCACGCCGGTTCAAGTTATTTACCCGGGGATCCCACAGTTGAAGTTGATGGATCAGTTGTAGATCGAGATGAAGCAGATCTATATCTAGTTGTTTACCCCACGTAGGTAAAAGCAGGGTCGGATGCAACAAAGTAGGTACGAAAGGTGTAAACTGCACCTATTTACCCAGAAAAGTAGTTGACCGAGCTTCCCTTGAACCGATTAATCTTTATCCAATTCCAATTAATCTAGGAGTCGTTGATCTAGTTGACCGAGTGGACCTAGCAGATTGGGATCGAAAGCCAGCTTCTTCACAATTTTACGACCCAGGTTAACCCACATCTGAGCAAGCACCAGTACCAGAAGCATCCTAACCAGTTCGAGCAGCACCTGCAGTTGACCAAGTTGCACCCGTTGAATAAGTAAGTGACCCCGCGGCACTATTTGTATAAAGTAACATTCCACCAACAGCCAATTTTGATTGAACCGCTGCCTACCTATTCAAGTACACGAGACAGAATATGCATTATTAGCCACTAGGTTTCGATAGTCGCCCCGTCAGGGTCTCTAGTTATCCCTCCCTAATAAGTTTACCTCTTTACATGACGTGGTTCCTATCTCGTGGGTTTGTGTAATACCAATGGTTGGTAGTATTCATTTGCTTGGAATAGCTAATTGGGCTTTAACGCGAGATCGTGGGCTCCTTACTGTAGTCAGTTTGGTGGCTCGCTTCTTCAATTCATTAATAATCGTTCAATACTATGAAGCGGCCTTGAGCTATATATAAATTGATGAACAAATTTGGCGATAAGAATACCATATAACACATTACAACTGAATAAACTGAAACTAGATTCTAATCTTGGCTGCTGCTTCCACCTCTACCTATTTACTGGTGATCGATCAATGGACTGATCGTGTTTTCATCAATGAGAACACCTATCATAATACAATAGAACTCGGGTGGTTGGTCCATTTCGAAACTACTAAGTATCCTGGCCCTCACTGCAATGTCTTACCCCTTCCAACCAACGAATCTCGAACTCATATCCATATAGTGAAAGGACACTCATATATAAGGAATGGAACCTCCCTCAATCAATCAGGAATGAATGGGACCTTGCTAAGTCAACCCTCCATATCTATCTACCTTTGAATAAAGATCTCTGAGGGCTATCTCTGAGCATCGGCTATCAAGGTGGGCATCATAAGTAAGTATACCTAGGTAGGCATTCCTAGGCCTTTCCTAGTGTGTTGAGGTAGGCATTATCCCTAGCTTGGTGTGCTTAGGCAGGTTGGTACACCTTGTATGCATAGGCTAGCTCTTAGCATCAGTTTGAAGGAAATTGGTGGGTACGCCTTGCCTGTCATACTGAGGTAGGCATTCCTTTAATGCCTTGCCTTGTATGCTAGCTCTGAGCATGAGAGCATATGCCTATAGACCTTGGGAATGGATCCTTGAGGGCATGGGCTAGTCACCTACCTCATTTTACAGATATTATCCTTAAGGTCGGGAATGTATCTGACTAAGTCTAACATCTAGAGTAATGTGTTGTAGTCAATAGAGGTAGACCCACCTAACGAAAATAAATGATTAATCTCTTGAATAAGAAATAAAAGGCCTCTACCATAGATACCTGGACCAGGACCTATAGAGGTAAGAGACCTAATAGCTCAGGCCCAGGGCTGGCTGGTAAGACCTAAAAGGACCACCTGATAAGACCCTTGCCATTAAGGAAGGAAGGAAGGTAAGAGACCATAAGAAGAGAATATCCTATAACATTAGTAAGGCTAATACCTGATTGGTTGGAAGGAAGGTACCATCCACATAATACCAGGACCTAAGGGCTCAGGTTAGACCTTCATGGACGGAAGGTAATGCTTAAATGAAAAACCCTATGTCAGTCACTTATGTCAAACTGGAACCTCAGAGAAGGATAGAGATGTTATGCTCTTCATGGGGCTTGGTAAGGGAACCCTTCCTGAAAGAGAGAGAAAAGTCCACTCGAGCGAGATATATCCATCCCAACCCAGAAGGCAGGTGCTAACTGAGAGGGAGGTGGGAAAGGGACGCTATGCTCGGGTCAATATCATATGAAATGAATGAGGGAAAGACTTCTAACCCCACCGAGTGGAACCGGGCTAGGACCTACCAGCTATAATTCCAGAACGAAAGTGATTCAGTCACCTGAAACGAACACGCGTATGTGAATGAAGGGAGGGATTGATAAGAGAAAAAAAGGTTATTGAAAAGATCCAGTACAGTAATATCACCTAACTGGTGAGGCAAATGATAGACAAACAAATTAACACCACTACACCAAACAGGGATGTGAAGGAATAACCTATCGATTTCCGTGCACACCTTATTATAGCACTCGTTGCACCCATGATTTCGCCTTAGTTCACTTTTTTTTCATGAACTAAGTAATAACCTGAGTAGCCCGTACTACGTCGGTCGATAGAATGGTTATTCTGGAGTGCTTGAATACAGTTCAGAACAACCAACAGATTGAGGGAGAGTGGAGTGGGTCAATCTTAGGTTTTCTAGTCCGAATCCCACCCCTATTCTTCCATTTCCAGCACATGTTGATTCTTCACCACCTAGTTTTGTTTCGTCATTGAAGCTTCTATTATACCAAAAATAGCCCTCTATCTTATTGATTGAGGGCATGATCTCTAGCCAAGGTCTAGTAGGCTACGGTCATTTATTGGCTAATAGGTGATTCATTGGATTAAGGAATGATGTAGTCGGCCCATGAAACCATTACCAGGTAAGGAAGGTCGGATTATACATTAGTAAGGTTCGTCAGAGAGAGCCCTCCCTTTTGCATAAATCACTGGAACTAAGAGCGAGTGCTCAACTTTAGCTTCGTTGCTCGCTACTATCCCTAATGATTTCCATTGCTATAAATTACTTATGGGTAGGGATATTTTCCCCTACTACTTGTAGCTTGTCCTGACTACTACTATTGGAAATAGATGAATGCACACTTTTTGACAGGCCCATCCCTCCCTATTAATAGAGGAAGCATACCAGTAAGTAGTATAGTTTGAGTCACTGTACCCACTATGCTTGGCAACCACCTCTTTATTCCTAGTTTAGGAGTCAATACTGCTAACAGGGCCTTGGATTGGCAGAAAAACATAATCACAAATGAGTCGGGAAAGCTCTCGTATCTTCCTTAATAGGGCCGCCTTTGCTTCGACTTCCTTAAATGTTCCTCACTAACTACTTATTGTTTGTTGGGTCTGATTCCCTTCAGTCAGGAGGTCAATTCTATCCTCTCATAGAATAATCCGACTCGACAACATCATAATATGGAAACCCACGACGAAATTGTCTTTATTAAAGCCAGTCCAACCATAGTTAGTTCATGAACACTGCCTGTTCGTTAGGTTGCAGAATGGGCAGATCTAGGCAACTACAATCTATAGTGAGTTTCATAATTCCTAGTTAGTAGGAATTATGCCAGCATGTAGGCTAAATTATAGTTTAGTGTCAATTCTTCCCTCCGTACAAGTGCCTACCTACTAACTCAAGGCCCTAGCCATATTGCTAGGCCTATAGCTAGAAGAATAAGGGACTGGAAGAAGTAGTAGTTAGATGCCAAATGACGACCCATCATTGGATTAGGACTTGAGGGTTTGGTGACTATGTATGATCGATTTCTTATTCATGTTATTACGATGCGACTAGAGTGAGTTGGTGTTATACAGCAAATTGACCCCCTCATTAACTCAGAGGGGAAAGACATGATCACTGAAGCAAAGACCAAAATCACATGCCTTGTTTCCACACTAACGTTGGCTATGCATTGACAACTTGCTTTATAAAGCTTCTCTGCAAGCCTAAGGGTGTGTTAGTGACCCAACTAACTCAAGTTGCTAGTTCGGGAACGATGTTAGTGGATCCTAGCGAAGTTCTAAGGGTCAAAGGAACAAATTGACTCATAAATATCTAGATATTTGTTCCTAAAAACACTCAAGAAAAGCAAGAAACATCCAAATTCGACCTATTTGGAGGATTTCTAATCCTAAAGAAGGAGGCAAATGGGAAAGAGCTGAAAAGCATGGCAACTTCATTGCTTTTACCCTAGGGAACTCAAGGAGGAACTTGGCAACCCTAACTCAATTGCTACATAAGCAAAGCTAGGGCTATGGTGATAGAGGTCAGAGAATTTGAAAGGATAGCATACTTGATTGTTCAGCATTGTCCCAAATCATAAGAAGTTGGTAAGAAGGAGAGAGAGAGAGAAGCTAGAGGGGTAAGGGAAGGCTGATACAATAGATGGTTGTAATCACTCTTCCAACATTAATATAGAACTGCAGTTGTACTGTCTACTCCATGGTGTTGGTACTATCATTCATTCAGTTGTTTGTCCAATACCTTTTAGCATGAGTAGCTTAGTTATGTGTAACTAGATGTTCTTTTATGTATTCATGTATTAGTTATCAAAGTTGTATGCTATGCTTATGCATGTCTCTTCTATGTGCAAGACTTGATCTGGAGCTGGCTCGGGGACTTCCACCTAGCTGCATTGTTCTCTCCAGCAAATCTACATGAAGGCTTGAGGTAATCTACTTCTCCTACTTTGATAGTTAGTTATTGTTTATGAACATGCATGTAACTTTGTGACGGTTGTAGATAATCTTATAGTCTGCCGAAGGTCCCAGGAAGACCTTTGAGGGTATCTTCATTCTCCATACACTGTGCATTTTATCCTATAGCAGAATTGGCGACTGTACTGGGGACTATACATCTAGTTCCCAGTTTACCTGAATAGATCTTAGTTCTCTCCTCCTTCTAAGAGCTCCCTATACTTCTGCATTCCCTTTCTGACCCACCAAAAACCTTGCTGCATCTTTCCTACATGTATTCATCACTGAATCTGATCTAAGAAGCCCTATTTTTGATTGTTTTCCCACACTAACGCAGGTTAGCAGACTACACAGTGCTTTATAAAGAACTTTGTTTGCTCACAGGGAGTGTTAGTGGACCTATTAACTCTCTGTGGCCACTGCTACAGAGCGTTAGTCTCCCAAAACCTTGATTTCCAGCTGTGTCTGCAAACCAAAAGGGATAGGAAGCCTGCTCATGGACTGAAAGAGGATTTGTTACTGCATTTTGTTAGCAAAATAGGTGTCCTAAAAGTTTTGTTTTAGGAAAAAAGTTTTGTTTTTCTTTCTTAAAAGAATTTTTTTATGAAAGAAAGATCCACATTTTTTATTCACTCTTCTGTTTAGCTAGTTAAAAGCTACTTTATTTTTGGTTTCAAGTAGTTGTTAAGAAAACATTGGAAATATTTCCGTTGGTTATGCATGTGTTAAATGACTAGGATGCATGAAAATAATATGAATATGTGAAAGACTCTCACCTGTAGAATACAACTTGTTTTGATCGAATTTTTGTAAAGCATTGTCTTGTGCATGATTTTTGAGTCAGAGTCTCATCACATTTCATACGTCAAATCCCGTACCAAAGACAATAAAAAAGTACACATAAAATTTACCTAAAATCAATCAGTAACTCTTTATTGAGCAAACAAACATTAGTTCAGGCTAGGATCTTGGGATAGGTAGTGTGAGTAAATTGCCCAAGATCAAAAATGCAAACTAGTGTCACTAAAAGAGAGAAAATTCCTGCTGCACTCATACTACTGGGACCACTCCAATAAAAGCGGAGATAAGTACGAGACAACATCGGACTGTAAGTGAAGGTAGCCCACCTTCGCTTGCAACTCCAAGTTTGGGCATTTTGTGTATTGGGGATCCCTTCAGGGATTTTGGAGCTGAGTCGGGGATTCATGTATCCTGCCCACATAGCATACTGTCTACGACTATGTCCCCCCCGGTGGTGTCTGTGATCTGATGTATCTTTAGCGGCCAAACTTTTAGGGACTTATACAAGTTGACTAGGGTGGGCTACCCTGGTACCTAACACAGATGAACCTACTCAGTCTTCAGTTTTTTGGAGGGTGCTCATCTTCACAAGAGTACTTGGCCCCTCAATTTGAGGTTTGGGTGAAGCTCTAGAGTAACCGTAACTGTACATCTAGGTAGCCTTCTCTGTTATTCATTGAGACACTGGGTTTCATCTCCAGTGATCAGTGTTTATCAGGCAGGGTCATTTCCCTCTGTTTGTTGATTGATCAACTTAGTGTATTTTTTATATTTTTTAGGCACCCGAGTGTTATCATTTGAGACTTTAACAAATATCACGATAAAATTTATTGATAAAAATTAATGGTCACCGTGGCTACATCCGGCCCTCGTTGTCAATCTAGATGATTGTTATGACTTCCTCCACTCATTGTGGAAGATCCGTCAAGCTCCAGTGAACCGGATTCCCCATCTTCGGGGAATCAGTCTCCCAGATCTCACACGGAATCTGTTTGGACAACCGATGATTCAAGTTTGTCGGAGGATTTCTTCCTCACTTTAACCCTCTGCTCACGAATCCGTTGGACCCACTCTTGGTTCCAGTGGCACCTGTACTCCCTGTTTCTTTAGTTGGAGCATTTCCATCTATCCCGTCGACGACTAACGGGTCGTGGAATTTTGTAGACACTTTTGGTCGTCCACCACTTCCCCAGTCGATAGTCACCACCACACCATTGATGGCGAACCCTACCATCCCATTTGTCCCAGGTACAAACACTCACATGACACCCTCCACAAGTGGAACCTAGCCGATGCCAGGTTCCACCCCTTTAGTGTCAAACTATATACATTCGACAAGTGCTACATACAATGCTCCTTATAATTCTCAATATAGCACTATTAGCACGGTTCCCGTCAACCAACAATATGGTCGGCAGCCATTGTATAGTTCAAACCCCTAGATTCAAGTATCTGGGGGCATTCCCAATATGCACATACCAGTCGAGAACGTAACAGTTCCCCCTCCATTCTTAGGCATGCATAGTCAGTCATTGATTGACATGAGCGTTCCTTATGTCAATCAAGGACATATGGTTATTTCTGTGGTGGGCGGGAATCCTCAAGGAGGTCCCAACCAATCCATGGGGCCATCCTACTCACAAATTCAAATGAGTCAAGGGGGCAATGCTTATCCTGGGGGAAATTCTATACCCCAACATTAGATTCCCCATGGAAATCCATACTACAACACCATACCCCAAGGCAACTACTATACCACGCAGCCTGTGTATAATATTGGGACTCAAACAATGGGAGGACCGCAAGGTTCCTCAAGTCATATGTCATCACCTTGGTTCGAGTCAGGGGCACCACACACTTTTCCTTTCTTGGCAACGTTGGATATCCCCGAATTGTACAAACTTACAAATGACCCCATCTACCATAACTTACTTTTGCCGCCAATCCCTAATAAAATACCAACAGACATCCCCAAGTTCGATGGAAAACAAGGGGAGGATTCAGGCACCCATATCACCACCTATCATCTTTGGTGTGTTTCTAACTCCATGGTCGATGATAATGTCTGGTTACATCTTTTTCCCCACACCCTCACTGGCAACGCAGCTAAGTGGTACATTGAGTTACCATGTGCGTCAGTAAATACCTTCGACACTCTAGCAATGGAATTCCTAAAGCACTTCCAGCTACCCATCCGCTATGAGACTGGGACAGAGCCCCTCACTTCACTACGTCAGGATACCGCCACCCACATCTTTGATCATATACATGAATGGGGACATAGGCGGAGGTTATTCAAAGCTCCCCTCCTAGACTATCTCTTAACGGACTGGTTTTGCAAGTCCCTACTCCCCCAAATTGCTAAGGATGTCGCCTTAGGTGGTGTGGTCACAGAAGAAAAATCCATACATTGTGCCCAACACTTAGATCTGATATATTCACAGTTTGGCACTCTTTATGATGTAATCCCCAATGCCCCTTGCAACTCCAATGCTTCCACTACTCAGCACCCCAGAGTGCATGCCGATGGGATTATTGGTGCAACCTCTGGGGTTGCTGTAAAAAAACTTAGCGGTCACATTGCCCAGATGTCAGTGGACCCCTCTACTAAATCGACTGCTCTTCCTACCACCGTGATAAACTCTGTGGAGTCTACACAGAATAATGGTGGTAAGAACAAGAAGAATAAGAAAAAGACCGCTCCTTCTAAAGAGTAGTCAACAAAGCAGTACAACCCAATGCAGAAGGTTGCTGAGCCCTCTGACGATGGAAAGGATAAACCCACCTAATTCCCTTGCAAAATCTGTGTTGAATACCACATGACATATTTGTGTCTGCATCTTCAGGATTGCACAGATTTCATTGCTAACAAGGATATCGGTAGGGCCCCCGCTATCCTGAATAATCCTTTCCCCACTCAACAACAGCAAAATATTATCGCAAACCAACTTGAACCCCCGCAAGGGGGCAACAGGGGTTCGCAACATCCTTCAGCTAGTGAAGGATCTTCTGATATTTACACCTCTGAAACAGTAGATCTACAAACAAGAGCCAAATCCTATGGAGCTCCTGTCGCTCATGCAAAGGAACCTTCCTCAAGTCAAAACCCACCGTCGCCTAACGATTTGCATATCGAAAGGCCAGTTGCTAACCTTGTGATTCACCCTCCTAAATGGGAACTTCGACACATAATGCACACTACATCTGCATGTGCTGTCCAAAACTACAACATTGTAGAAGACTTGGCACAAGCGCCATTGACTATGTTGGCGCTCGAAGTATTACAAAGATGTCCAGCACAACGGAAATATTTTCTTTCAGCCATTGGTGATATCGACTGACAGGATTCCATGCTTGCAATTTTCGACATGGAAAAGTGTAAACCTCCCCTTTCTCACCAGCTTGCATTTGAGGAAAAAATCTTTTCAAAAGGTAAAGGTATACATAGAACTGTCATCGATGAAGGTGTTTCTACCTGCGTCATGTCGACTTTGTGTTGGCTCGGTTTGGGCTCTCCAAACCTATCCCTGCCATCGAATTCCCTTAAAGCTTTCGATGGCCACACTTTCATACCAAAAGGATACCTAGCTAGCTATCCCATCACCTTGAGTGGGAAAACGGTAACGGTAGATATTGAAGTCGTGGATCATAAACTTGACTATAATCTGCTTTTGGGCCACACTTGGACTTATGCCATGAAGGCCATTGTGTCTTCGGTCTTCCATATCATCCTCTTTCCCTTGGATGGAAAGATAGTCACAGTGGACCAGTTGTCCTTTTGCACCCTAAATTACTCTTCGTTACCTAGCAGCTCTGTACCCTTAGTGGGTGGTGTACCTGACTCTTACGTCAGTATCGGTACCGGTCTATTGAAGGGCTCTTCCTTGATGGGTTTTTTCCCTCTTTTGCCACCCACAGTTCCACAGACAGTCTCTATGGTTTCATCCATTCCTCATGAACCGACCGATCCTTGGATCCTCCCGGCCCCTTCAGAAATTGATACTTAAGGAGAAAAGATGTCGCTGTCACCAGTTGAATTTGCCTACCAGGCCATTTAATTTGCATCCGAGTCTCCGGTCACTTTGGTCACGGCCAACAGTACCACTGCCCCTCCCATAACAGCTCTTTCTTTTGATCCCCTCAATCAAGTCCTATCTATAGATGAAGCTATTAGAGAGATCACAAGTTTAGGAGAGCGACCTTGGGAGGACTCGCACCATTGTGTTTCAACATCTAATTTGGAAATGATACCTCTTCAAATCCTGTCACTTGACATACCAAAAATCGTTTCCTCACCCTATATGACTATCCAAACTTTGGACTCAAAAGGAAACAGGAGCAATATTTCAAAAACATTGCTCATCGATATTTTTGTCATGACAGGCATCGTGGAAAACATACAGATTGGAGCCAATCGCAATCCTGAGGAAATTATGAGATTCACCTACCCTTTTAAGGATTTCCACGATGTTTTCCCTTGGTCTTATGAGGAAATGCATGGCATAGACCCTTCTATTGTCAAGAATGAGATCAAGAAATATTGAGCATTGTTTTTAGGTATTTTTCTTACTCATTAATCCGAAAAATCCTCGAGTCTCCTTCTTTGGGCTCGTTAAACTACCACGAAGAAGATCAAGTGTTCTTTTTATGGTATTTTTCTTGCTCGTTAATCCGAAAAACCTCGAGTCTCCTTCTTTGGGCTCGTTAAACTACTACAACGAAGATATGAGTGCTTTCTTTTATGGGATGTTTTCTCACTCTAAAACTGAAAAATCCTCGAGTTTGTCATTGTTGGGCTCGTTAAACATATACGACGATGGTCTAAGCAACTCTTTTTCGCTCTTTTTCTAGCTCATTAAACTGAAAAAGACCATTAGAGCATTCTTTTTAGGCGCTTTTTTCTCGCTCATAAAACTGAAAAAATCTCGAGTTTTGTCTTTAGGCTCATTAAACATTTATAAAGATGACCCGAGCATTCTTTTAGGTACTTTTCTTGCTCGTTAAACTGAAAAATCCCGAGTTTTTGTCACTGGGCTCATTAAAAATCTACGGCAGCAACAAGAGCACTTGCTTTTTTGGGACCATTTCTCGCTCTTAAATTGAAAAATCCCCAAGTTTTTCCCCTTCTTCGGGCTCGTTAAATCTATGAAGAAGGAATGAGTAGTTCTTTTATCTCTTTTTCCTTGCTCAATAAATTGAAAAAGATACCTTGAGTTTTCTTCATTTTACTCATTAAAATTTGATGAAGGTATTGAGTTTCTCGTCACGTGACTCATTAAAAATTCACGACGAAAACTGAGTTTAGTCCGTCTCCTCGTACTCGTAACAAAATGAGATGGACATCTAGTGAACATAGGTTTCTCTTTATCCGGATTTAATATATTAACTCATGGAAAAGTAACCAATCTGAGTATACTATTAACCTTTTGTCGCACTCGGTTAACAACTATGAGAAAGGGACCACCATGGAGTCGTTCTTTACAATCTTTTTAGACTCTCTAAATATGAAAAGACCACCGAGTTGTTTAGTCTGGACTCATTAAGCTACACAGACAAGATATAGAGTCGCTCTTTTTACGATCCTTTTCAGACTCTCAAAACATGAAAATATCGACGAGTTTGCCTATTTGGACTCATTAAACTAATCAGATAGGGCATAGAGTCGCTCTTTTTACGATCCTTTTCAGACTCTCAAAACATGAAAAGATTGATGAGTTTGCCTATCTGGAATCATTAAACTAATCAAATAGGGCATAGAGTTTCTCTTTTCGCGGTCCTTTTCAGACTCTTAAAATATGAAAAGGTCAATGAGTTACCTGTATGGACTCACTAAACTAATCAGACAAGGAAAGTAGATAATATAATTGCATTCAGTATTAGAAAGCGTGGTTTGGCAGCAGTCGTTCCCTTGAACATGGCACTCCATCAGATAAACCTTCCTTGTGACGGCCTCTCAATATGAATCCTACCACCCTATGAGTTTAGCCTAAATATCCCGATGTTCTTGCATCTCTAAATCCTAACACTCTTTGGTATTCATGAGTCGAATGCTGCATGGTTAAAACTGTTGTCGTGCCTTCTATTGTTCAAGGGTTAACCTTTTGTTTCCTCCATCAACCCATCAAGCATATCCTTTCATCATGCCCTCTATTGTTTAGACCCAATGCTCGAAGATTCCTCAAAAAAAAAAATCATTCTTGTCTTGTTTCGTGTCGATTGATGTAGGACACATTATTGCCTACCTTTCGACAGGTATCTTCCTATCGACTTCAACACTCTATCTAGGAAGACAACCCAAAAACAAATTCAATGCCTTGGTACTTGCAGACATTAGTGGCAGGTTGCCTTGTTTTTGATCAGGGGCTCACATTATTGGTTCTTGGTTAAGCAATTCTACAGGTGTTCGACGACAAAACATCTTTCACACTCGTTAGATTGTACTGTGCATCTTGGAGACCATCACCATTATTGGTGGCCTTCCTCACGTCTGTTAATGGTCTCCATTATTGACTGGTAATCAGATGATTTCGTGCATGTTCGACATCAACGCATATATTCACATGTATCGATCTATGTTGTTCAGTGAAGCAGAAATCAAGACCTTGGGTAGAGGCTTGCATCACTCAGCCTTGTTTCCTCTCCCAAGTTGTGTATATTGGTTTTTTGGAGATAGCCTATTAGGATGATTGTATTATGACACCGGATCCACATTGTGCTTATCGGCGGCTAGCATCGTCATATATCTTTGGAGAAAATCACTCTGACATAGCTACTGAGCATGGGAATGCCTGACTCAGGACATGATTTTAGTAGTTTTATATATATGTGTTGTATCAGGTTTCCCGTACCACCTGAAGCTCTGATCCTCTCTCTCTTTTTGAAGGAAAATTACAGTTAAGTAAAGTATTTTGGCCATTGTCGCGGCCTCTGATCTCATACTTTAGGGGGCCTGTTATACAACAAATTGACCCCCTCATTAACTCAGAGGGGAAAGACATGATGGCACAAGCAAAGACCAAAATCACATGCCTTGTTTCCACACTAACGCTGGCTATGCACTGACAACCTACTTTCTAAAGCTTCTCTGCAATCCTAAGGGTGCGTTAGTGACCAAACTAACTCAAGTTGCTAGTTCGAGAACAACGTTAGTGGATCCTAGTGAAGTCCTAAGGGTCAAAGGAATGAATTGACTCATAAATATATAGATTTTGTTCCTAAAAGCACTCAAGAAAAGCAAGGAAACATCAAAATTCGACCTATTTGGAGGAATTCTAATCCTAACGAAGGAGGCAAATGGGAAAGAGCTGAAAAGCATGGCAACTTCATTGCTTTTACCCTAGGGAACTCAAGTAGGAACTTGACAACCCTAACTCAATTGCTACATAAGCAAAGCTAGGGCTATGGTGATAGAGGTCAGAGCATTTGAAAGGATAGCATACTTGATTGTTGAGCATTGTCTCAAATCATAAGAAGTTGGTAAGAAGGGAGAGAGAGAGAGAAGTTGGAGGGGTAAGGGAAGGTTGATGCAACAGATGGTTGTAATCACTCTTCCAACATTAATATAGAACTGTAGTTGTACTGTCTACTCTATGGTGTTGGTACTATCATTCATTCAGTTGTTTGTCCAATATCTTTTAGCATGAGTAGCTTAGTTATGTGTAACTAGATGTTCTTTTATGTATTCATGTATTAGTTATCAGAGTTGTATGCTGTGATTATGCTTGTCTCTTCTATGTGCAGGACTTGATCTGGAGCCGGCTCAGGGGACTTCCACCTAGCTGCATTGTTCTCTCTAGCAAATCTACATGGAGGCTTGAGGTAATCTACTTCTCCTACTTTGATAGTTAGTTATTGTTTACGAACATGCATGTAACTTTGTGACGGTTGTCGATAATATTATAGTCTGCCGAAGGTCTTGGGAAGACCTTTGAGGGTATCTTCATTCTCCATACACCATGCATTTTATCCTATAGCAGTTGGGGGAATTAGACTGCATCTTTGCCATAACCAAACCCGAAATCCAGAGTTGGCAGGAGAGGAAAGCCCCAAGTAAGGGAAAGTTTAGAATTAGTGTAGTGGATCCACCCTATTCTTATCTTGGGTGGGGGCCAGCTATGTTGGGGGCACTTGCTAGTGCTTTCACTCTTCCTTCGTAGCCTAGATCTATAGTGCATGGAATGAAAACTACAAAACAAAAAAATAGTGCCTTAGATGCCTACCTAGATCTATAGTGCCCTCATGAATAGTGCCATCATAAGGTACCCCACTATTGATTAGTCCAACACACACAATAGACTTGGAAGTCAATAAATGGAAAGCATTAAGGATGAAGCATGATTCGTAGGATTGGATTCATTGGTTTGGGCTGATTCTGCTTACACACTTATTATCACTTGATGATGGCTAGTTGATCGACCTATCTTGTACCTACGATGGAACTATGGTCATTTGGAGCAAAAAAAGGCACGCATGTAGGTGAATATCTTCCGGGAGACTAATCATGTGGTTATGCTATCGATCAATGTTGTGAACTAACTAACTAAGGAATTATTTGGGCCCGTAGTGTAGTAAGGGCGCCTAAAGAAAGGACCAACCTCCTATCGAGTGAGTCAGTCACCTTCAAGATAGATTGTTTCCATATTGCTTGAATATTTGCTCTTCTATGCATCGTTGTCACAAATAAAGGCTGCTCCAATGGAGGGTTTAGGAACTAATGGTGGGTATTCGGAACTCTGGGCACTGGCATTCCTGTCTCAGTAGTAGCATCGCGTTTGTGTCGTTTGGGTGTATAAAGGAGTAAGTATAGGTCGATATCGGTTCTAGATCACCGCCTTGATTGGAAGGCATAAGTGTGTCATAAAACCCAATTCTTTTTCCCGCCCTTACTTAGAATAAAAGCATTTCGGTCCTTCAATCAATAGATACCTTAGAAGAGTAGAGCAGAGTGACTAAAAGCAACTAACTATCTATTGGATGGAGGAATATTGGACAGGGCAGGGTGTGCACTGCTTAAGGAGAAATAAGGGAAGTCTTCTTCATATTCTTCCACAATCTGAATCATTTTCCGATCCATCCATCGATGGAGGGAATGGATTGGCTATTCTTCAAGAGGGCATTCGCTTACCCCTTATTCATTTCCTGGCCCTACGATCGATATGATAGTGCCTTTTTCTTTTGGCACTTTCCCAGGCATCTCAACTCCAGAACCCATAAAGAAAGGTGGCAGTGGCACTTCTATCTAGTGAAAGGAGCTCTTCGTAAACAAAGTTAGGCATTTTTTGAACCCAACCAGGATGGATGGATATTTTGATTGGATAAATGGTATGCACTTCGGAAATGCTTAATGTTGATTGATTGAAAGGACTAATGATAGCGAAAACCCTGGCTGAAAAGAATAGTGATTTCGATTGCTAATTGCTAATTGTCATTTCGATTGCTAACGATAATTTCACTAATGGCAAGGATACCTTAATAGCACTCCATACACGCCCCTCTGAGAATTCGACAGCCCCTCCTTGGTGATGTTCACTGCCCCTCCTTTATGTTCACTGCCCCTCTATGTAAGTTCGACTGCCCCTATATTGAAGTGATTCTCGAGCGCCAGCGAAAAGTATGTCTTTTCGAACGCCAGCGAGGAGACCTATCGAGTCGTACCGAGCGTTAGCGAGAATAGCTTGCCTAAGAGCGTGAGTGATAGGAGCCTAACCTTCTGACTAATCTCTCTTGTCTTTGTTAGCTGGCTGACTAGAGGAACCTATGCAACGCCTATATCTTTTTATTGGTTGTAGGCTACGAGTGACAATGAAGGGACCTATCGAGTATTACTCCGAGCATTAGCGAAGATAGCTGGTTGGATAGTTTGATTGGAAAGCAGAGCCTGACCAAGCAAGTCGTATTGGAAGGCGGAAATTGATTCCAATATTCCCAACCTATTCCCAACCTATTCCAATACCTATTCCCACACCTAAGCGGCTTAACGAACCAGGAGCCTTGCCTATGGATCTTTTTCTTGGAAGCATGACGCTAGCGCTAGGCCAATCCATTCTCTTGGCACTGAAAAGAAGGCTAGTCTCTGTATAACCAGGCAGGAAAGCCAGTTAAGCCAAAAAGCTAAGCCATCTTAGACCTTTATGCTGCAGCAGTTGTTTCTATTGTTTATTTTGATCTTGATCTAGTCGTCGATGAAGCAGCAGAGCCAGTTTCATCATAAGTAAGAGCATCAGTAGATCCAGTACTGTTATCGGGAAATCTAGTGTCCATTCAGAGCTACTAGTCCCACTAAGACGGTAAGCTGTCTTAGAAACAAACAAACTAAAGTTACTTTCATTTTCCTTTATGAGAAGTAGATGGGAGAGAAGCAGAGAGTACCAACCTCAGTCTTTCGCTTGGCTCCTTGCTTGTTTCCTCCCCCTTTGACAGATCTTTGCCGCTCCTTCCTTGCTTACCTCACTTCAAAGAGCACCTGTAAAGTCAAAGCAGCATAATACCATCAAAGCACAGAGATATACGATCATAAACAATATAGGACCAGATATATATTGACCACATAAATGCATATATCAACTTAAACATACAAGAATGTGGAGGAAAACTCGAATAGCTTTATTGATAGAAAGAGTAGAAGAGAGGATTACAACCCATTGATCTGACCCAGTGTCATCCTTCCAGCATGAAATCCCTTCTTCACATCATGGAAAACTTAGATCACCCAACACTATGATGTTCCACCAAGAAGCCAACAACACTTCCTTACAAAATACAAGATTCCAGCCTTTGGATCTCTGGGATGAGGGATCCATATATAGGTATTTGTAGGAGGGTGAGTTAGCTTCTGGGATTTTGACTAGTGTCGTCTCTCTGATAGTTCTTAGTTCCACTTGGAGATTCATGATCTCTTACTCATCCCTGGGTGAATTTAGAAAGGCAAGTGTCACAGGAGAAGTTTCTGGAAGATTCCATGATCATCCACCTTGCAAACTGTCTCTGCCATTTGTCTACTCTCGCCCATCGCACCCTACAGAAGGGCTTTCTAGTATGCATCAAACTTTTTTCATGTGGTAGGTGAGATGCATTGCACCCTTAGCACTGAGCAATCTGTATGGTCTAGTTTTGACCAGTTCTGAGCAGTTTTCCATGGAGAACTTTTGGGAGATGATGTAATTAATTGACCTTGTTCCTTTAGGGTGTGAAACAACACTTTTAGGGACTCAGAAGCTCTTGGTTTATGAACATATATGATTGGGGTTGCAGTGCCCAAATATGTCTATAACAGTTGCCCCCTAAAGCATGAGGTCGTAAATCTTTTTGATGTCGGGTGAAATGCTTTATCATGAGGATCTGAGGTTTTTCGAACTGGAAGGAAACCTGTAATAAGATACAATACAATACATTATCTTCATAATATTTTCATGATCTAGCTGAGGCGGGCATTCCCATGCTCAGCTTTATAAATTAATTTTCATGTACATAGGACAGAAAACCATCTGTGTGGCAGACTGATGATTTTGATAGAGCCATCATCCTTTGATTTGGATGATCATCTGTGCGGCAATGATGTACATTTGATGTCTTTATTTTCCTAAATATATCGCAGCCCGGATGGATGAAACTAGACCAGGGGTCTTCAAACTCGTTCAATCTTCACCCGAAGTACAAGTCGATCCATGTGAAAAGATGTTGTGGAGTTGAAGATAAAGACATCGCCTGA
Source organism: Pinus tabuliformis (assembly GCA_031772625.1). Lineage (NCBI taxonomy): Eukaryota > Viridiplantae > Streptophyta > Pinopsida > Pinales > Pinaceae > Pinus > Pinus tabuliformis. The sequence goes on from CM062820.1 coordinate 339,864,936, forward strand.
TTACCAGCCAATGATGTAAGCTGTTAATAGGCGCGAGAGGAATTATCGATAATGATGATGACCCTCAAGGTACGATAGTACAATTCATGTGGTGTGAAAATGGGATTGGCGTCGAACACCACGCAAAATCTTTCGGTCGAAGGCCATTGATGTAAACCTGTCGCCAGAAGTGAGAAACTTGCCATTGAGGCATGCAAGCTTCAAAGTATTGAAAGGGTTGTTCCTAGATCGACTTCTTGGATAATGAGCTGATGTCGACAAGAAGTGACTTGTTGTAGGAGGGCATTAGTGAATCCCACATCTACGACACGGAACGGAGCAAATGATTTTGTGGAGGTGAAAACGATCTGATGATACAAGGTTCAAGGTGGCGGTCATGAAAGAATGAAGCGTGAAGGTATTGCAGTGGATGAGACACAAGCTGGGTTGGTGAATTCTCTGAGCGACTTCTCTTGAACATATCGGCGACACTTAAGTGGATTGGTAGCGTTAACCCAAAAAATGGATGGTATGGTGGACCAATGGTAATATGACCGGTGAATGGAATAACCCAACCCGACTCAATCATGGTGATGGAGTGAAAGTGTCATGTTCAAGAGCGACTTGCTACCAATAAAGTTTCTTCAAGTTTTCTTCCCAATTTTTCCCTAGTCATTGCTAACCAGTACCTCTTTATTTTTGTCAAGCTTGAGGAGGATAACATATGCTTGTTCTATAATTTTCCCTTTGGGAAAACCCGTCGCCATGTTTTAACGAGTCTAGCGACAGTGAAACTCGTTCTTGTCTATATGGACAAGTTTTTCTCTGTTGGTTTTAATGAGTTTAACGAAAAAGATAACTCGGTCCTTTTTCAATTTTAGAGAGTCTGAAAAGGGATGGAAAGGAAACTCCAGTAATCCTTTTTCGTCATATAATCCCTTTAGTCCGAAAAAGTATAAAATAATACGAAAGGGATGAATTTTCGATAGTTTTAACAAGCCAAACAAGACAAGCGCTCGATCTTTTTGTGTAATGATCCCTCAGGTCCAAAAAGATTAAAATCTAGAGGAGGGATAGCACTTCCGATCATTTTAATGAGCTGGAGAGGCCAATTTCTTGGCAATCTTTTCATATTTTACGAGTCAGATGAAAAGAGATTAAAGGAGACTCGTTTTTTCAGGAACGAGTGATATTTTCGGGTAGCAGCTGGTTCCAGGTAAGGTTTGGAACTTTCCAATCATGGTAGGGTTAAGAGGATGGCTAACAGAATCACTCGTCACAGCTATTCCTCAAAAGGGTAAACAATCAAATGGAGGTGTATGATCGGCTAAAAACAGAGTGGAGGTGATGGTAAGAACACGACCAATGCTCAAAAGCTGATGATAATGCGTTCGCAATGGTTATTTACCTAAGGTGGGTTCATTTTTTAATGAGCTTAAAATCTAGTGGAACATATGCTCATTGCTAGGTTTATTTTTTAACGAGCTTGAACTTTGCGTAAAACTGCTCGTGCCAGTCATATATTAAGGATGTCTCATCGATAGGTTCAATTTTTAGGGAGCTTGCACCATTCGAAACTTTGCTCCACTGCCTTTCACATGCAAGCTAGGAATGACCAACTACTGTCCTAGGGGTTAATTAACTACTAAGGTTAGGTAGGAAAATTCTTCCTTTACTTTGTTGGCACCATTTGGCCCTTGCAAAGGTGAATGGTCGATCCAACCAATCACCTAACTTAAGCAGTTGAAGTTAGAAAAACTATGGAGTTAGCGTTACGCTGGTCACTTTTTAGTTGCGTACAAAAGGTTTGCATGCCTCCAGGTATAGCGGAGTAGAGTTTCCAGGTTACCATATGAAAGTTCTTGCATTTGCAAGATTTCTCCATCTGCATCGCAGACAAAACACTTCCTTGGCAATGTTTATCGAAATAGAAAAAGGTGAATGGCACAATCGCCTCCACTCACATAACTTTGACGAGGGAATCTTATTCCGGTCTAATCCCATTTTCCTAAATGGATGAGTGTGTCAGACTAGTCATATATCCTTCGCGGAAACCTACCCTATACCCAAATTTTTCCTGCCGAGGCAGACTAGGGTGCATGCCCCCTGGGTTTCAGTCATAATCACCGAATTACTCGCACTCATCAAGTGGATAGACTGGAGATTGATGAGACAATCCTTGCATGAAAAGACCAGTTAGGGATGGAATTTGACTATTAGCTATGTGTGAGCCGGGGAATGAAAGCTGGTCTATGAGCCAAACCATTCTGCCTTCATGCGGAAAACACATTACTCGAAAGAGTAAGGAGACAATGGCTCTCATGCTATAAATATAGTCACATCCAAGGAGTAGATTGTAATCTAAAGGTCCTTGGACTACCATCACATTCAGATAAATGGTTTTCCCTCTCAAAGTTATAGGAAAATTTGGAAGTATCCCTAACGGTCGACTAGTTCCTTTGTCGAAGCCTGTCAGATTTCGCATCTCAGGCAGAAGCGATGGCGAACCAATCACTTTCCAAGCAGTTGAGGAAAGGATACTCACAGAAGCCCCTTCATCTATGATAGTACCGAACATGACCATTCTGTAAGCTTGTACAATGATCCAGAATGGTACATTAGACAGTAGATAGGGTCTGCCTAGTAGATTCCAGTCGAAGGAAACGACTTGGTTGCTTGGAGGTGGGACTGAATAAACGGACGGATATGACTCTGACGAACTTCCTTCCTGTGGTAAAGGAATGCGTAGATTGCCCCCATGTTCATCGGAGTCCGTGTTTACGAAAAGAATTTGAGCGGTGTCGTTCTCATTCCCTTCGGTGAATGTATCATTTGAAGGTAGACCTTCCGAAGACAGACTGGGTCGGCTGCCATCTTGACCTGTTGACTTTGGTCTAGTGTGGAATCAGAGGGTTTATCTTCAATGATAGATGCTTCAACCAACCACAAAGGTGTTTCAATCAGATTTTCAACTAATGATGGACTCGACAAGAGTTTCTTGTACCCAAGAGGAAGTTGTAGCGGTGAAGCAAGACGGTTATCCAAGACTCTTTTAGCTTCGTCTAGGAAGGGACAACGGTGGATGGCATGATCACCTTCACAAAGTCTACAAGGAAATTTATATTTTCCTTTCTGTCCAGAGACTTCGTTTTCACTAGTCGACGGTGTACTTTCAACATGATCGTCAGAGGTTGAGGACACCGGATTGTGCAAGCGGGGAGACAAGTCCCTTAAGATCCATGGGATGCAAGGACAGTCTCGATGATAGTGGTCCCCTTTGCAAATGACACATGGAGATTTAGGTTTGGATGGTGCAGTGTGCAGATTTTCACTAGATGATGCATGGTTGCCCCTTTTTGCCCTTGGCTCCTTCTTCTTCTTCTCCTTCCATTTCTTCTTCTTCTTAGTTACTTGGTTTTTAGTTTTACCAGCTTCACCAAGTGAAGAGGAAGAAGGAGAGGGAGAAACAAATGAAGTAGAAGGTTGGGCGGTAACTCTAGTACCATCTAGTTGTTGATTTGATTGCTCAGGAATCACGGTGCTTTGAACGATAGAGGTCGAGAAGAGCCATGCTGGCAGGCCAATTGTCAGTGCTGGAAGGGACAATGTGGCCATATGAGGTGCACTAACATCCCCCCAAGAGGAGAAAGGACTAGGATTTCCCCCAAGGGGAAATCCTTGGTTGGTGGACTCCATTTTCTCAACCTAATACCAATGAGGGAACAGTGACGTTATTCCAATTAAAATAAATTTTATGACACTTTGACACAACTTGCTTTTTCAATTTTTAAGAGTCGAGAAAAAGCTAAAGATGACTCTAGTCGCCTTCGATTTTTAATGAGCCTGAAGTGACAAGTGATCAGATGGACCTTTTCCTTTAAGGAGTCTGAAAAGGAATGAAAGAGACTACTCTGGAAATCTAGACAGAGGGATTACTAAACCAATCGCAAAACTGCAGAATACTTTTTATGGTACGGCAGTCAATCTTCCCGAATGCTGTGTTCAGTGCATTGCGATCGATAGGGCAGTGCACATGGCTCCTTAAGGATAAAGGATATAGCCTATTGTGGTCTCCCAATATATACTCGACGGTACGTGGGAGCACAAGTCCGTACTAGCACTTGTCATCTCAAAGAGGAGGAATCACCCAACCTACGATGAAAGCGATAGTTACCAGGCTTTACGACGCCGGAATACGTCTCTAGCCTAGACTTCTAAATGTTGTGTGTTAGGTTCCAAAGCATTTTTATGTTCATTGAATTTATTTTACAATTGATCTTTCTTAAGAAGTTTGCCTTTAAGGTTCACTGCATGATGTAGATATACAATTCCTAAAATGCAATCTAAGATGATAAACAGTCGTTTATTCTTCTCTCTGCAATGAAAATCCTAGATACTAAAGAAAGAGAAGAGAGATTCTTTCAACATAGAGCAGAGAGCACACACTAGATGCACTGTCCTTAATCAAAATCGACAAGTAGTCTAAATGCAAATGCACATACATGTATTTGTTTTCTGCTTTCTTAATGTGTGAATGACAAAAAGAATGCTAAGTACAAATCTGAATTATCTTTTCAAAGTGATAGTACTAACAATTTCCTCTTCAAAATACGAAAGGAAGACTATGATGACACTTTGCGATTTTGAATTGAAAACTGCTTTCGACACTTGAAATACTATTAATTCAAATCAAATACAAGAGTAACAGCGTAATCGACCATCAAGAAGAGTAGGATTCTTCTCTTTGACTGAAAACGACACTTGCGACACTTCCAAATCAAAAGACGACAGTTTGACTAAGCCACTTCTTTGTAAAAGAGAACTATAAATGGAAAACAATACATAAAAACATTCACAATTCTTTGTACAATGGAGGCTGAATAATGCAAAGGAAGGGAGTTTCCACAGTGGTATACTGATCACAGACAACAAAACTCCTGAATAAAGCTGAAGAGAGTGAAGAAAAAACCAAAATCTAGAGGCAGAAACAGTCTTATCTGATCATCGCACCTATAACACAGGGAAACAGGGATGCATCTCACCTACTGCACATGGGAGGTGCAATGCATCTAGATTGCCAAGAGGAGAAGGTGCGATGGTCCAGGGACGAGACTTCAACTTGGTTTTTGGTCACAGTTTGCAGCTTAGTTCAGGGATTTAGGCCGAGCTAATGATAGTCAGTAAATACAAATCATAGGGGCTGATCTAATGAGGTTACTTGAGCCACCACCAGGGCAATTAGGATGTTTTCAAATCAATTGTTTAGTTTATAAACAAAACCCAGAGATGGACTGAAGCAGCATTGATCTACTTTGCACTTGCATAGAAAATGCAGTTTGAAGGCTAGCTGGCTTAACTTCAGGCTTTGTCTGTATTTTATAAAGCAAACAAATATAAACAAGAAAACAAGCTATTTGCTCCCCAGTGGAGTCGCCATTTTGTTATCGAGAAATCTAGTGTCCATTCAGAGCTGCTAGTCCCACTAAGACGGGTAGCTATCTTAGAAACAAACAAACTAAAGTTACTTTTGTTTCCCTTTATGAGAAGTAGATGGGAGAGAAGCAGAGAGTACCAACCTTAGTCTTTTGCTTGGCTCCTTGCTTGTTTCCTCCCCCCTCTGACAGATCTTTGCCACTCCTTCCTTGCTTACCCCGCTTCAAAGAGCACCTGTAAAGTCAAAGCAGCATAATACCATCAAAGCACAGAGATCTACGATCATAAACAATATAGGACCAGATATATATTGACCACATAAATGCATATATCAACTCAAACATACAAGAATGTGGAGGAAAACTCGAATAGCTTTATTGATAGAAAGAGTAGAAGAGAGGATTACAACCCATTGATCTGACCCAGCATCATCCTCCCAGCATGAAAGCCCTTCTTCACCTCATGAAAAGCTTAGATCACCCAACACTATGATGTTCCACCAAGAAATCAACAACACTTCCTTACAAAATACAAGATTCCAGCCTCTAGATCTCTGGGATGAGGGATCCATATATAGATATTTGCAGGAGGGTGAGTCACCTTTTGGGATTTTGATCAGTGTCCTCTCTCTAATAGTTCTTAGTTCCACTTGGAGATTCATGATCTCTTACTCATCCCTAGGCGAATTCAGAGAGGCAAGTGTCACAGGAGAAGTTTCTGGAAGATTCCATGATCATCCACCTTGCAAACTATCTTTGCCATTTGTTTACTCTCGCCCATCGCACCCTACAACAGGGATTTTCAGTATGCATCGCACTTTTTACATGTGGCAAGTGAGATGCATCGCACCCTTAGCACTGAGCAGTCTGTATGGTCCAGTTTTGACCAGTTCTGAGCAGTTTTCCATGGAGAACTTCTAGGAGATGATGTAATCAGCTGACCTTGTTCCTTTAGGGTGTGAAACAACACTTTTAGGGACTCAGAAGCCCTTGGTTTATGGACATATATGATTGGGGTTGCAGTGCCCAAATATGTCGATAACAAGTACCAGTACCAGTTCTTTCTGTCAATTATGCAGTTTTTTATCGAAGTAGCACCACCACCAAGGGAATAACATAACCAGATTACGTTCCAGGCAAAGGTAGATCCAAAGTCTGTACTAGTTTGAGATACTTTAGTCACATATTGAGATGTTGTTCCACCGATTGAAGATCCATATGAAGATCCTACTACGGCATATGATCCACCAGCATATGAGTTAGATCGAGTGCCAAATTCCATATTATTGAATCCTTCTAATCTTGCTGCTGAGTTACTCGGGTTATCAATGGGTTATCTCTCTTCAACCGCAGAAGTCATAGGCTTTAGGGTGGTAAGGCTTAATTCCTCGTTGTTCTCGTGGGCAATGACGGAAGCAGTGAAACCATTACTTGAAGAAGAAAGAAACTCTCTCTCCAATCGATGCACATGAAGAAAAATGACAGAAGTGACGAGTGACAGAGATACAATGGCGAAACATAACTTATTTATGAGCTTATGATGGAACAGAAGTGACTCGACAAAATTACATATTGCTCTTAATTCCATTGATAAGATTAGGGAGAGCGAAAAGCAATGTCACGGTGCATGGATTCATTCCCTAGCACAGGAAGAAAACTATCTCTCTCCAATCGATGCATAAGAAAGAGACTTTTGGAAGACCAACGGCCAAGCTAAGGCAGATTTCTGAACTGAGTAGCTGATTTCTAAGCTTAGTAACTGAGGATGGATTCTTACCATCTCGGCTGGTGCGGGACGAGAAGGAAACTTCGGTCACCACGTAGTTGATTTATGAGCTTAGTAACTAAGGAAGCGGGAAGGGAAGTTGTTTAGTTGGGACTGAAGTTGGGCCTACAGGAAGTAGGGAAAATGGGTCAGGGAAGCTTTCTTTATACTGCACAAGGCAAGGAAGCTGGGCAGGGAATTAGCATGGATTGAAGCAGTTCAACCATTTGTGGGGAATTAGAGAGGGGACAAAATATAGAGATATAGGGGGAATTGTATAGGAAATAATAATTAGGGGGCATAAAGCTCTTTAGAGGGGACTGAAGCTTTAGCTCTCTGGAGGGGACCGACAGAAGATAGCCAGGGAGTCGTTATACTCAGGTGAGGTGGCTGACTGACCCTGAACTCATTTACGTGGTTGGGTTGGGGGGGATATATTTGTTGGTGGAAGTATAGGAGTGTACCTGTTGGTCGCTTCGGTTGGGTTAGTCGCTTTGTATTATATATGTGATTACGTCATGAATTATATATGTAATTATGCCTTTCTTCTAGTCATGAATGAGATATATTATAGCAGTAATTATGCATTCAGTAGTTTCAAGCCAATTTGTAGTGAAACTACCGACAACCAATAGTAGGGTAGAAATCAAATGAATATGATTCGGTAGTTTATTAGCCAATTTGTAGCGAAAGATGAGTTGCTTTATAATATGTTATTATTGAACTGATAGCTTTGTTACTGGTCCTAGGGATGCCTTGACGGAGAGGAAAGGTGGGATAGCTGGTGAGTTAATCTATATATACGTGATTATTGCTCAGTCATTATGGAAAAGAAAGATAAATCTATGGAGCTTCAAGTAATGGCAAGTAAAGGATGAAAGGAGGAAATGCAAGTGACTGAAAGGAAGGATCAAGGATCAAAGGAGGTTGGATCAAACTATTCATTTCCTTGTGTTAATTTCAAACATCCTTATTCATCAAGTCACCAGGAGCACTTCTTCATTTATCTTCCAACCACCCCATCCAGCCAGCCCAAGAGCTAGCAAGCGAGTACTAGTCCTCCACCAAGCTCCCGCAAGAAAGCTCCCCTGCCCCTAAGATTGTTTGGAGAAGACTTTTTAGGGGTGCATTCAGTGACCCTTACTGCAAAGAGCGAGTAGCGGGTGACTTCAAGGAGGCGGTCAAGAGATAGAGGCTAGGTGAGGCAGTGTTCTGGATAGAGAGAACTGGGGAGGGGGCTATTATGACTCTTACCCTTGGCGGTGCTAATCGAGCCATCCCCTTAATCAATTCTTATATTCCCTTCAGTCACTGTGTTGGGACTAATCGAACCATTCCATTTGTGAGAGAGAATCTGCCCTTCAATCACTGTGGTGGTGCTAATCCGGTAACTATCTATTTGTGGCTCATTCATGGAAGAAATCATATCCCCGAGCACTGTAGAGAGCTTCGAGGGGATAAGGCTAGAGTGAGACAGGGAAGTTATAGGCTTAGGCGGGTGCCGGGATAAACCAATTCTATGACCATGTTTTTGCACTGTAACACCACTTGAAACCTCGGAAGGTAAGTCAAACGAATATTAAGCCTTCCTATCGACTGGACCAGACCAGTGAGTTCTTCTGAACCAGAAACCAGTAGCAATCGAACCATCCAATAGAGCAGTTGTAAAGGGTTTATTTGAACAGCGAATCTCTCGACAAATCGAATATCCGCCTCTTATGCTTCTGGGTTGACTTCTTTTGATATTGACCTGCTCTCCGTGTGCGTAAGAACTCACCTACAGCAGAGGACCCCAATGGCAGCTAAAGGACCCCAAAGGCAGCTAAAGTACCACCAGCGTAGCATATGATCCTATTGCGCTACTAGTTTATCGGGGACCAATGGCTCTAGGCCAGCCATCAATCCATCCATCCATCGATCCATCCATGCATCAATCCGGCACTGGGCAATACCCCCATCCCTCCAAGGAGCAATGATCAATACAGCCGGGTAAGACTAGGCACTATTGCCCACCAGCCAAGATTGTGAAATCCCGCCATTTGAGTAACAATGGGAAGTATCGCCATCTGTATAACATTGGGCTAGGTAAGACAGTGAAATCCCGCCATCTGAGTAACAATGGGAAGTACCACCATCTGGGGAGCGCTGGGAACTAAAACAACTCTGGTACGTCATGGGCATAAAACCGCATTCAAGGCCATTTGCATTAGTTGTATCGCAACTTGACCTCATTGAAGGCTAGGCTCATAGGCCTAGCTAAATAAGGATTATAGCCCCAACTAGGTTCTAATAGGGAGGGCCCGCTAGATGAACTACTAGGAGGGGATAAACTGAATGAAGGCCTAGGCTAGTAGGGTGAATAGCCTAAGGAAGTAATGTATTGTTGGGCTGGCACCTCAACTACGTGTTTATTGGGTGAGCTGGATGTTTGAGATAGTTGGGTAATAGGTGGGTATTGGGTGAGATGTAGACTGAGATAAGTTCATTTGTGTATGGCCTTAAACATGTCTACTGGTCCTAGCCTCACGGTGTATCTGCAGGTAGTCCCCGGTGGTCGGTGTTTCCCTCCTAACTTTCCTATGTCAGGTGAGAAATCATTCCTATCCCATTGTGCTTCCCCTTGGGCATCACTCCCTTGAGGCATAGGGCTTACCTAATAATGCCTTAATGTCCTAGCACACATTGTCAATTGAGCGTCAATTAGGAAAGGCTTTTCGCCTAAGGAGCAGACTGACATAAATGTAATAAGTCATAGCTCTGGTGAACGTGGACTTGGAGTGACCTTTGTATACTATGGTGTACGACTATAATGACTTAATTTCTAGGGCACAACCAATAGTCTAGAAGATGTGTTCTAACCTGAGGATGGTGCTATCTAATAACCCTCCCTCGGTTTTCGATAGCTTTTTTCACTTGATAAAGAAATCCCTACCTCCTCAATATCAGTCAGAGACTACTTGATCTGGTCCTTTTCCCAAGCTGCTCTAGAGTTGTTATCTCCTCATAGCAGGAATAAGGGTGAACCTTCCAGTCTAGTGGATAGGCAGAAATGAGAGGCATATAATTGGATAACCGGATAAATTTCTTTTTGAACTGGTAGATATAGGCTCAGACTTTGTTACCTAGGAGGGCGGTCCAGTGCTTCCCTTGCCCCAACCTTTGAGTTCAACTATCAAGCCGATCTCCTCTATTGTTGGTCAAGAGTTCACATTCTTTATATGATATTTCACGATTATGAGACAACCCTTCATGAATGAACCACTCCTACCTCACAAAGAATTTAAGAATTGCTTAGATTCCTAGCTAAGAAATGAGACGAGTCAATACTTTCCTTAAAGTCTGTGTGTTTGGGAGTAAGTATGTGGAAAGGTATCTGCGGGAAGGTCGTGAGTGTAAGGGTGGTATCTGTGTGGCCCCTGAAAATTACATCAATAAGGTGGTCTATCTGGAGGCAGGGTGTGTAAAGCCCGTACGAGCTACTGGTCCCCGTGCTCGCTATCACTATTACTATTGCTTGCAGAGGGAGAGGCCCACTGAATGCTTATTCACCTCAATATGTATGAAATCCAAAGGCCTAGGGAACTAGGCTAGCTACAATGATATAACACTTGGCAAGATTTCTTCTCGAGAAAATGTAGTTCATTCGCTCATCAACTACAAATGAATAGCTCCATATTCTGAAACAAGTGGTCTTAGCCCACTCATCTAAATTTTCTCAACATCCATTAGAAGGTAGAGTTAGTACTAGTATTACTTGCCAGAGCCAACTAGCAATCACATGTTCCTTGGCCATACGTAACCCACTCATTAAGCAAGGTAGAACCAGCCTTTAACCCGATCTCTCGTTGGCCCTTCCAGAAAAGGAAGGTAGGACCAACTAACCCTAGAAATATTTTCTTTGCCAGTCTCTTCTCGGTGGGATTATTGGGTCCATTATTCAGTAGTTGCTAGACTATATAAGTAATTTCTTGATGGAAGCAATCCTCTCCCCTTGGTCGAGCGACTTCGTACCTCTCCCAATGGTCGAGTAATAAATCCCTTTGTTTATCCCAAAATTGAGGTGCATGCAAGATTTCCATTATGTTCTTACCCATGAAAATACTTTGGCAACTAACGTGGATACATATCCAAATCCAGAGTGGAGAGATAGCCACCATCTTGTCCAGATACATATTCACAAACACCGAGAAGTTGAAGCAACACCACTATATTGTTGATGTAGAGGATATTTCACTAGCAGGCTTCTCGTGATCTCGTTGACTCACTTTGAAAGTCACTATCTTGAAAGCTCGAGATACCAACATCCTAACCAATTCATGGTATAGTCGCCTTTCTATACCTACATCGAGTTATCCTGGGGTAAATCAATGAAAAGGCAAATTTAAAAGGCAATGCTTGGTAGGAATTCAAACACATCTCCATCAACAGGTAGGTGCAAGAACAACTAAATCATCTTTCTCTTTCTTCACAGTAACACCATAGGAATGAAAAGGCAGCTGTGTATAGAGCATAAATAGCTTATTTAGGGGTGACTAATGTAACTAGCTAGGGCAACTAACATAACTGCTTATAGGGCGTAATATCTTTTTATAGGGTGATAGCTATACCGACTATTTTGCTATAGGGCTATAGGGCATTATAGGGCGACTCTAACATAAATACTTAACGTAATTGCTTTAGGGAAACTTTCACTTCTTAACTAAACTAGCATTGATGAACATATTTATGAATGACTTAACTAAAGCTACCCAGCTTTTATAGCTACTTGGCTACCCGGAGAGGTCCTATATCCCAGTATAGACATTCTGGTATAGGTCGATGCCCACTCATGAAGCTTCCTATCTTTTTATTGTGCCTGCAATGTATTTGTTGTGCTTGCACCCAAGCAACAATAGGCCTGTCATAGCCTAAAGAATTCTTTGTGTTTAGTTAGAGTGGACCACTGGTGTTTATGTTTTTGGACAAAATAGTTGTTGTCCCAATGCAGTCAAAGCCTCAATTTTGTAAACCTTCGATTTGGCACGTGAGCACGTGATAAAAAAATGAAATTAACATAAACCTGAAAAGCAGAGAATAAAAAAATGAGAACCCTCTCAAATTGAAGAGGAGCTAATAAGTGGGACCATCTGTCCTTTCTTTCATCTCGCAGTTGGACTGGCTCTAATATCGCAGTTGGACCATCTCTCTCTTTCCATTAATCTCATTGTGGTACCTCGTTATGGTACCAGCTCATTTCTGTCTCGCTCAACAACTAGCTCTCGTACGCAATAGGTGTTGGATGATCCTTGCAAAAAGACTGAGTAAAGGTAGGTGTAGTTTGTATATGTAATATAGGTCGAGGGGGGGACTGCTAACCGATATGAACAATTATGTGGGTTTGACCAATGTGCTTAGCTGACTTGGGTATTCCATCATATCCGACCCGTAATGTCATGTCGTAATGATGTAGAGAGTATCTGGGGCTAACATTAATGGCATATGTAGAATCATCTTGGGATAACGGTAATATCATCGTTCAATAGTATCATGGGCTAACAGAACTGATCTAATTCTCTCTCGGGTAAGCTCCTAGAATAATGTATGTATATCAATATCTCTGCAGCTAATGTAACTGTAATTCCATCTGTGACTAATATGCTAACGCTTATAGTATTCCATATATGAACTAGGGAGGTCTTTCTTATATATAATATAAAACGGATATATAACTATGCTAGCGCTGCTGTAATAACATATATAAAGATGCTCCATTCCTTCCTCCCTAACTTCCTAAGTGGGTTGGGTTACATTAAATCACTCAACCAGGATACATAACTAGATCCGATGTATAAAGGTCCGTTTTGTTGTTGCGAGCTCTCGTTGACCTGTTTCTAAGGACCCTTTCTTATGTGTAGAAATCCCCCCCTGTAGATCACCTGATAATGCAATATACTAAAGCAAAATATTTGATCTACTTCTACAAACAATTATGTGAAAGCTTAATCTAACATGAGAAAGATCAATTGAACACATATAACTGATAAGAAGAAATCAATAACACATAACACAGAAGATATAACTAGGGGAAAGCCAAAGCATAAAACCCCAACTCTGTATTATCATACAAGTGGAAATTTTTTCCAAGTTACAAAAAGAATTAGCTCAAAAGCTATCTTGCTCTCTTTGTAATCAATTAATGAAGCTCGTAGACTGAATAGACAAGTATATATCCTCATCAAGTCCTCCAAGCTCCTATTTCTTTGTGCAATTTTTCTTGGGGTCCAGTGAAGCCACATGTGTGATTTGGCCTCATCACACTCACTATACAAGAAGAAATAGCAACACAATTCTCTTGGAAAGAAATCCTTCTCCATGCAAGGAATATTCACCTAGAAATATCCTAGCAACTGATAGTACATTGTCCCACTATCTGAACTCAACTGGGTCTCTGTCTGAACTGACATGCATGAGTTATCCATGAGAGAATATTCAGTTATCTGAAGAACAACAGTTATATGCAAGCATGCATTAACTATATGAACTTACTTAATTTGAACAAAATATTTAAATCAAATATAACTAGACTTGACTTAGTTAACTAAACCAATTAATTACTACTCAATATAGAACTCATCCTTATCTCTTTAACTGATGGATAAATTCCTCAATTAATGGAGAAACTATTGCATGTCCTTACATAGACTTCATGTTTGAATTTTCTCAACTAATTAACTCATGGTGAATTAATTAATCTATTTTCAAATAACTGTTAAGTTCAAATTCGAATTTTACTTCCTATGTTTAGTCCAGGGACTGACTAAAATAAGAATCCACCCGAAATGCTATTTTTAGAAAAGCTATTTTTATCACTTTCACTTTTCATCCAATATATCTAAGTTCAACACTAGATGAAACTACTATTTATAGCAGTGCTATTTTTAGATTTTTCTAGTTTTAGCATTTCTTGTTGCTATCTTCAAAACTCACTCTCAACAAGAAAGGGATTATCAGTAACCCCAATCCTGTCTTTGTGGAACTCGAACTTGCATTTTTACAATGCCTTTGTCAAAATATTTGCATCCTGTTCCTAGGTCGAAACATACAGCAACAACATGATCCTCTTGATCACACAGTCTCGAAGATGATGATACTGGATATCTATGTGCTTGGACCTCTCATGAAAAACTAGATTCTCAGAAAGTTTAATGCAACTCTGATTATCACAGTAGATCACTGTAGGATCCATCCTCAGACCAAACAATCCCACTAGAATCTTCCGCATCCAAATGGCCTCACATGCAGCTTGACTAGCAGCCATGTAGTTAGCCTCTACTGAGCTAAGTGCAATTGATCTCTGTTTCCTGCTATACCAAGAAACTGTAGCTTAACCAAGGTTGAAGATTCCTCCAGAAGTGCTCTTCCTGTCTGATGGACTACCTACCCAATCCGCATCTGTGAAGCCTTGAAGCTTTTCTCCCTCTATTCATCTATACCACTATCCAAACTGAGATGTGCCTCTGAGGTATCTCAGCACATGCTTCGTTGCCTTCCAAAATGGATTGGTAGGCTGAACCATAGCTTGATTTAGCTGGTTCACTGCAAAGCATAAGTCGGGTCATGTGTTCACTAGATACATAAGTGAACCTACCGGCTGTCGATAAATAGTAGCAGTTACTACCTCATCTGAAGTAGCATACTCCTTCCTCCAGTTCCTAGCTAGAGGAGTCTGCATGGATTTACACTTCTCCATATGAGGTTCTCATTGGCATACTTGCCTTGAGATACAAAAACTTCTCCATCTCTCTACCACACCTCCATGCCTAGAAAGTAGTGCATAAGACCCATGTCTTTCATCTCGAACTCTCTTACAAGGTCCTCCTTTCAAGACTGTATCAGCTGATCATCACCTGTCAAAATCAGAGCATCGACATAAAGTACAATGATCAATGGCTTACCTTCTACCATGATGTGGTAAAGGTTCGCATCTGCTTCACTCTTGGTGAAGCCCAACTCGTGAAATAGTTGTCAATCCTGGTGTACCAAGCATGGGGTGCTTGCTTCAGCCCATACATAGCCCTCTTGAGTCTGCACACATGTGACTCACTGTCGAAGGTTTCGAAACCTTCTGGCTGCTCATTGTACACCTCCTCTTCAATTGTCTCATTGAGGAATGTTGTCTTCACATCCATCTGGTGGATCTTCCACCCCATATGAGCTAATAGTGCCAATATCGATCTAATCGATGAGTACCTTGCTACAGGAGCAAAAGTCTCATCATAGTCGATCCCCTCGACCTATGAGAAACCTCAGGCAACAAACCTTGCCTTGTGTTTCTCAACACTGCCATCAGCTGCCTGCTTTACCTTGTAAAGCCATCTGGAACTCACCACTGACTTGTCCTAAGGTCTTGGGACAACATCCCAAACACAGTTCCGCATGATGGAGTCATACTCCTCCACCATTACATCAACCCACACTGGTTGCTGCACTGCCTCCTCAAATGAAGAAGGCTCAGAATCTACACACTCCCCAACCAGGGCCATGTAACCAGTGTACCGCTCTAGCGACCTCCTCTATCTGTGCTGAGAAGATGGCTATCCCACATTCTCCTGCACATCGTGTATCAACCTATCAGCTTCCCTTCAGTGTTTCCACCTATCTTTCGAAGTATCAGCATGATTGGATGTCTCCACTCCCAAATCCTCTGCATGTGGCTGCTACGCATCAATCTGAGGCTCCTCATCCTTAGGAACTGAAGGTTCCTCATCTGCATGCAACTTGAGCTCCCTCTCAAGTGACACTTGCATGGTTTTCTGCTTGTTGAACTTTAGATCCTTGCATACCACAGTCCTTTGAGTGTGTTTTGGCCACAACTACCACCCTATTAAAACATTCTCTGATAGCAAATTTTGAATGACCCCCTATAAGTCTGATATATCATCTCTTGGAATGATCCTTTTCATCCCAGTGATTTTAACTCTATGAAGAGCCGAATCTCCCATTCACAAATGGTGAAATCCCCTTAACAAATCCCTTACATATAACCTTGTTAAGCCCTTCATTTGTATGCTCATCGGGGTTTGTCTAGCTTCCAAAACCCTTCATCACATCATTGTCCTGTTATAATCCCTTTACAAAGGAAACCCTTCGCAAAATATGTATATTCTCCCTCTTTCGTTTATCACATTCAATCTGGGCACATAATGCATGCCATAAGACCCTGGACCCGACGTTGTTATGAACCACAATATATATATTTTCAGTTCCGAAAGCCTGTCGCATATCACAATCAGCCTAAGTCCAAGGTTGATGTATATATGGCGTGCCCTTGGCCTCCGGACCCGCCAGCACTATGAACCACATTGTATACATTGTCGGGTCTGGCACCCAATCACATATCATGTATCGGTGGAGCTCTAGCCTTATACATAATACATGCAGCGATATGGTGGACCCGCCGAGCTATCAAATACGATTTATATATTTTCGGGTCCGAAGCCCTATGACATATTGTGATCGGTAGAGTCCCAGGCTTGTGCATATTGCAATATGCGATAGGCCAAACCTGGCGATATTTATAGAATCCAGCATATAACATTTGAGGTCTGGCTTGAGTGATCAGGGCGAGATTTCTTGTGTTTTGATATGTTTTCCAAATTTTCCGATAGTGTAATTGCGCATCGGGGAAGTGGAAGGCATGGGTAACATGACCCATGGAGGGGTCGATACCTGATTGCGATTTAAAAGAAGCCCTCAAAAAACTGTGCCAAGCCTATGGGTTGAGCGGGAAATTGTATGTTGACTGTGTATCAGGCATAAATCCTTTTCACACTTGTTCCATAGTTTATACAATGAATGGAGGCAATGTTTACGTTTGATAGAAAATTTATGTTTTATTGTTCACAATCATCAAGATAATGATAGCTATCCTTGTGGGTGAGAAGTAAAGGACGCAGGAGGGGATTTGAAGAGCCATGTATGCAAAAGTGCTGCATTTAAGGGTCTGGCCGCAAGCGTTTCGGGTCGGAACCCCACATGTTGCCTGTACATTCCGTAAGTAGAGTTGTCCTAGTCTTCATTATGGGAAGGCAACACACAGTCACCCTTTTTTACCAACATCTATTCTCTTCCTCTGGAAAGGAATCAATCTGGCCGTTATGCTTTCTACATGCCAGTAGTCACGCTAACGATCCTATCTCTGTGTACTCAATTTGCATATTTGAAACAGTGGGAAGATGAAGAGGTAGGGTAGACCTAGAGTCAGGGGTGTTTGCATAAGTATTACCTCTGAAGAGGAGAAAGGGCTTTTGATTTTCGAGAAGAACAATTTTGCTTTATTGTGAATAAGGAGGATTGTTTTGGGGGAAGAAGGAGCCTTTAGTTTCAGACTTATTTGATTGTTCCATTATATGTTTTGGATCAGAGTGTTGTTGCTGGCATGAATGTAAATGTGATTTGTATTTATGCATATTGATGACTTACAGTTCACTATTAGTCTTGTTAAATTGAATGTGATTCAGTTTCATGGTTAACTTGTGAATGGTCTCTAATTTGAAACTAAATTAAACATCAGTTGCAAGTTTAATTCCTTAAAAGAATGTGGATTCCTATATGAGTGATTGGATTGCAATTTAGCTTTAATACAGTCTTGTCCAGCTGTGAATTCAGTGATTGATTCATTTGGATTTGAATCTATACATGATGTTTAATCTTCTTCATCACGCTCCTGCCGAACATATATATGATGTTTAAACCTCTGTATTATGCTTCTGCAGGATAGACTAGATTAGAGTAGTTAGAAGTAGTGTAGATAGGATTTAATACATAGAGGTTAGCTGTTTTGTTTTTTTGATTTAATTGAAGTCTTCCTCCCCGAAGCAATCTTTTGACATGTTCAAATAGTTTACGAGGTCCGTTAAACCTGTCGGAGCTAGCCATTCCAAATGAAAGCAGGTCTAATTGGGGCTTGCGATTGGGTTAGTTCCCCTTGTTGGCATAGCACACATTAGCCATGTCAACAAATTGGCGCTAGAAGGAGGGCCTGAACCACCATCCCTAGCTTTTCAAGATTTCATCTATAAGTGCCACACATGG
Organism: Pinus tabuliformis; assembly: GCA_031772625.1. Classification (NCBI taxonomy): domain Eukaryota; kingdom Viridiplantae; phylum Streptophyta; class Pinopsida; order Pinales; family Pinaceae; genus Pinus; species Pinus tabuliformis. Next base: position 339,883,185 of record CM062820.1, read on the forward strand.
ATTCAAAAGGATTAATGTATGGATCATAAAGGTCGGAGAGATCCTGCCACACATTTGAAAGAACCTCATTTTGAAGAAACAAAGACCCCTCTAAGTCCTGTTTCTGGGTCACCCAAGGAAGAGAGACTGTGGGAGTATCCTGTCACTCAGGAATAATCAGTCAGAATGCTTAATCGAGCTTATGGTCTTTCCCTCTCTCAGCTTCCCATCTTTCACTCTTTACCTCCGACAACTAAGAGAAAGCCAAGGATCTTTACCCTGAGCGAAGATACATCTGCAGCCACTTCTCTCAAAGATATTGTGCTAGAATCCTTGCAAAGTATCAACACCCCTTGGGAAGAAATTCCTGAGGATTCCCCTTCTAAAGGCAACTCCTTCCTTGATTTTGAGAACCCTAATGGAGAAGCCTCCAACCAAAACTTCCCTGTCCATAATATTGCCAATGTTCCTCCTCTAAGTGGGAATCAACCTCCACCTCCTCCTCCGGGTTGGAATGAACCTCCACCTCCTCCTCCGGGTGGGAATTAACCCCCATCTCCTCTGGGAGCACTCCCTCCCTGGCTTGCACAGGATGTTGTAGCAATACTTGGGTAGCAACATCCCTTACCCTAAAATGTAGAAACAGTGTTACCTAATTTCGACCCTGAGCAGGGAGATACTGTTGATAAACATATTCGCTCTTTCTTCCTTGCCTTGCACAGGTTGGGGGTCATCGATGAAGATGTGATGTGCCGCCTATTCTCTTTTACTTTGACTAGTGCAGCTTCCACATGGTATTTCAGCTTGAGAATAGGGTCAATCACCTCTTGGGATGCTTTTCAGCAAGCCTTTTTAGACAAGTTTGGTGATGACAAAACACCTGCGGCCTTAGTTTTAGAACTATCCCGTCTGAAAATGGAAACCAACAAGAAAGTCAAGGATTTTAACATCCGATTCAACACTCTATTCAACAGAATCCCAACCACTGCTAGACCTATTGACGAAGTGCTCATGGAGTTCTATGTCTCTGCTCTCCCTGTCCCTACAACGATGTGGGTTAAAAGGAGTAATGTGCAAACCTTACAAGGTGCTATTGATGAAGTGGTGAAAGTTGAAAATGAAATGATCAGCCTCACAACATGTCATTATACAACTGAAGTGAAGAAAGCCTCCCAATCATCCAAGAAGAGTAGTGGGAGTGGCAACAAAGTGGTTGAGACCAAAGAAAAGGATGCCACATATGTGGAAGGTTTGCATCGAATCATTAAGAAACTAACAAACACAGTCATCGATATGAAAAGAAATGCTAGAGAGAGTACAAGTGGGAAGGGAGGAGATTATAATAACAGAAAACCCTTCAAACCTTTCTATCGAAAGAAAATAGAAGGTGCTCATGGTCAACTTGCATTGCCTGCTCCACCTAATGAAGGGGCTTTAAATACAGAAGAGTTGGCTCTTTTTGGATCACTCCCTAACAAAGAAGAACCTATACTGGGGCTCGAACCAGAACAAGGAGATGAAGAGGAATACCAATTAGAAGAAACCTCGGATGAGGAAACCCAAATTAATGTGTTGTGGGATTTCCATAGTGATGAGAATGACAACGAGGGAGATAACACTGCAGAAATCAATGCTAATGAAATCCACACGCGCAGTAAAGGGCCGCTTCCAGGTGCGACAAAGCCCTTAGACTGAACAAAGCAAGATGTTCACCCTGTGAAAGCATCTGCTCCCAGAGTTCCTGTCGAGAAGAGTAGGCCTGGCGGTCAATCCAAGAATACCCCTGTTGCAAGTCACCCAGAGAAAGAAAATGCATCTCCCACTGCAATGAAGGCTACTCAAGATGGTAAACTCCCACCTAAGAATGGAAAAACAAGTATGTTTACTCTGCCCTATCATGTTTACAACATTGATTACAATATTGTGGATGATCTCAAGAAGTCTAAGGCCAATATCACATATTTTGACTTGTTAAAATTAACGCAGCAAAGAGATTTGCTGCTGAAAGCTATGAATGAGTGGAACTGCAAAACCCCCTCCACCTCAAGCACCCAAACCAAGAAGCCAATGTCCAAACCTGTTAGTACCACTAGTGCAGCCCAAATACCATTAGCTATGGAGGCCACGTTATCTAAAATGAATCGAAAACCCCAAGATGTCAGCACAACCATGATAGGGAGGAAATCAAAATCTATGACTCCACCGTTCCTCATCACGTTTGAAATTTTCAACATGAATGTCCACAATTGCTTGGTAGATTTCAATGCCTAATCCACTGTTATGCCTTATGTTGTTGCTAAAAGACTTCAGGCCATACCTGAAAAAACTGGAACTCGAATCATGCAATTAGATAGGACAAATGTGAAAGTAATTGGAGAATTGAAGGATGTGTTGATTCGGATGGCTGCTAAACCACAGTACACACAAGTCATTGATATAGTGGTAGTTGATATACCTGAGGCCTATGGAATGCTGCTTAGCAGGGACTGGTCAGCGAAATTGAACGGATACTTCTCGACTGATTGGTCCCATCTCTTGTTGCCTCAGAAGGGAAAAGGTGATATGCTGAGAGTTGATAGGGAAAGATACATGAAGTATGTGGTAACGAAACTAAATGGTCCCAATGAACCTGTAATGTTTACCAACTCCATCCTTGGGAACTATAGTTTCAATGTTTATGCTACAGAAACCTGTTTTGGAGAGTTTCATGCAGAAACCGTTGAAGAAAATTTGACACACACACAGTTGGAAATTCCCTCCCATAATCCAACTGATGAGCTATCCTGTATTATAGTAGATGATAGGACTAATTTCTTAGATAGTAGTTCAATTGATGTAACATTAGATGCAATATTCTGGACACTCTATTTTGATGGCTCTAACTACCTTGAAGGTGCAGGTGCTGGAAGTATTCTCATTGACCCGCAAGAGAACCAAGATCTAATGGCCAGCCAGTTGGAGTGTGCATGCACCAACAACACAGCAGAATATGAAGGCCTGCTGCAAGGCCTGAAGAAAGCCATTGGTATGAATGTGAAAAATCTTAAATATTTTGTTGACTCATAAATAATCGTAGATTAGGTAAGGAAAAGGATACATTGCAATTATCGACACTTGGTGAGGTACCAACATGAGGTATGGGATTTAATTGACAGTTTTGATTCCTTTAATATTACATACATACCTCGAGGCCAAAACCAAGATGCTGATCTGATGGCTAATATGGCTACTAAACTTTTTCCTGATTTTAGATTGAAGAAAAATAAATGTTCTGTTGAATTGATTTTCAAACCGTTCGTGCCTGATAACATCTTGAATTGGCAGGTTTTCAAAGATGATGAGCAAATCCTTGAGTTCCTGCACTGCGAGAAGACATTCAAGAGTGCAGTCATTGATGAAAAGGAGCATGACAAGCTTATGAATGAAAGGGAAGATGAGGAAAAGGATCAGCCCAATGTGATTCCAAAATCAGTGGTTAGGATGGAGCACTTGTATGACTTGCATGATAAATTCAAGAAACCTACTAACTGCAAAACACACAGCTTGTCCATGAAGTATGAAACGGTCAACCTTGGGACCGAAAAAGACCCAAAAAATTTCAATCTGGGCTTGGGGTGCTCTTCGTAAGAAAAGGCTGCATTTGTCAAACTATTTAAAGAATACAAGGATGTCTTTGATGGACATATGAAGACCTAAAGACCTTTGATACTAGTATTATGAAGCATGTGATCCCTTTGGAAAATGAAGCCAAGCCCTACCAACAAAAGCTGCGTAAGATGCATCCAAGCCTAGAACCATTGGTGAAGACAGAACTGAACAAGGTGCTAGATGCTAAAATCATATTCCCGTTCAGACACACCTGCTAGGTAGCCAATCTCATGCTAGTGAGAAAGAAAAATGGAGAGATCAGGCTGTGTATTGATTTCAGAAACTTGAATAGAGCATCTCAAAAGGATAACTATCCTGTCCCTTCCATGGAACACATCCTTCAATGTGTTTCTAGGTCTGAAATGTTGTCCTTATTAGATGGGTTTTCAGGATATAATCAGGTACTAGTATCTCATGGGGATCAGCTTAAGATAGCCTTCAACACCAAATGGGGCACCTATGCATATCGTAAAATGCCTTTTGGGCTCATTAATGTGGGTGCCACATTCTAGAGAGCTATGGACATAGCCTTCTGAGGGTTGATGAACAGATCAGTAGTGGTGTACATGGATGACATCACTGTGTATTCATATCGCAGAAGGGATCACATTTATCACCTGAGGCAGATTTTCAAAAGATGCCGAAGGTATGGAATTTATTTGAATCCCAAGAAGAGCATGTTTGCAACCATAGAGGGGAAACTACTGGGTCATATCCTTTCTAAAGATAGGATTGTGATTGATCCTAAAAGAATACAAACCATCATGAGAATACAACCCCCTGCCAATAAAAAAGCCATGCAATCTTTCTTTGGGAGGATTAATTTCGTTAGAAAATTTGTCTCAGGCTTTGCAGAAATAGTACACCCCTTGCAGCTGATGATGAAGAAAGACGTTGTGTATAAATGGAGCGATGAAGCCAAGGAAGCATTTTGGTGAATCAAGGAAGCCATTGCTGAAGCTCTTGCACTGGTCAGCCCTGATTTCGGCAAAGGATTATTCTTATACACCTTTGCTTCCGACCTTTCATATGCCGTAATTATCACTCAAAAAAATGATGATGGCAATGAAGTCCCCATTTCCTACATGAGTTCAAATCTCCAAGGAGTGGAACTGAATTACCCAAACGTGGAGAAACAGGGCTATGTAGTTTTCAAGGCCATTAAACATTTCCGCCCTTACTTACTAAAGGCCAAGACCAAAGTCATCATGCCCCATCTTGCTGTAAGAGCCCTCTTTGTGCAGAAAGAAATGGGTGAATGAAGAGGGAACTGGATAACCGCCCTTCAAGAGTTCGACCTGGAGATAAAGCCAGCATAGATAGTTCGAGGGCAGGGACTTTGCAGGCTGGTGGCAAAAGCCTTAGTGGACCAAAAGGAGGCATCCGAAGAATCAGGAACATTGAGCGTGCAATACACACAAAGGGAACTCAGGGAGGAGCTCTTATGGAGTAATGAAGCGCTGATGTATGAGCAAGAAGCATCAGAAACCTTTTTGGACCCTGAGTCGTGGTACCACGACATACGCTTCTATCTAGTGTGGGGTTTGTGTCCTGAACACATGGATGCATCACAGAGCAGAGACTCAAATTGAAATTCAATCTATATCGTTTGGCCGACAACATCTTATACAAAAAAATTCATGATGGAATCTGGCTGAGGTGTTTGGAGAAAGATGATGCCAACCATGTATTGAAAGAAATGCACGATGGCCTAGTAGGTGGTCACTATGGCGGAGAGACCACTGCTCACAAAATATTGAGAGTTGGATATTATTGGCCCACATTGTTCAGAGATTCACATGTCTATATGCTCTCAAATGCAAGGCGTGCCTAACCACCGCAGGACGAGAAAGAAAGCCTGTTGTTCCCCTCAGGCCTGTTATGATTTATTGACTGTTCCAGCAATGGGGCCTAGATGTCATAGGCGAGATCACTCCAAACTCCTCATAGCAGCACAAGTATATACTCACAGCATCTGATTACTTCACCAGATGGGCCGAAGCCATCCCGCTCTCGAAGGTGAATGAATATGAGGTAATATCATTCATTGAGAAATTCATTATCGATAAGTATGACATCCCTGACACTCTCATTTTTTATAACACTTCTTACTTTTCATCTCTGAGACTGAGTGATTTTTCCATTAATAAGTCAATCCGCATAAAATATGCACCAAACTATTACCCCCAGGGAAACGGAGTTGCAGAGTCTTCCAATAAGAACCACCTTATCTGCATAATCTGCAAGTTAGTCATTCATAACCAAAGGAACTGGCACAATGACTTGACAAATGCCCTTTGGGCCAATAGGGTTGCCCCTAAAGTGGCCTTAGGAAACTCCCCATACTTCCTCGTCTATGGACAGGAAGCCATCTTGCCCCCAAACATTTCCCTTCCTTCCTTACAGCTCTCCCAAGCTTCAAGAGGAACCATTTCAACTCTGCTTCAAGAAAGGATCGACCAACTGATGAAGCTGGAGGAATTAAGGGATAGAGTCAGAATTAAATTCAAAAATCACCAAATGATTGTAAAAAAATGGTTTGATCATCATCTGGCGGGAGATAAAGATTTCCAAGTAGGGGAGTTAGTCCTGAAATGGGACAAGCTGAGTGAGCCAAAGGGTAAACACACAAAATTCCAACACCTATGGCTGGGCCCATTCCAAGTTGTTGAAAAAATTGGTCAAGGGACTTACAGGTTGAAAACGTTATAGGAAGAGACTGAAAAGATCCTTGTTAATGGCCAACATTTGAAGAGATACTTCCAGTAGCCACCACATTGGTGGTTGCCTCCTGAGTAGGTTAGAGTTCATTTCATTTTGCTATTAGTTTAGTTGTATTTCTATCCTTTATTTTGTTTTCTGCCAAGTCTATTTTCCTTCTGTTTTGAATTACATTCCTTTCAGCTAGCTGATTGTAGTCCTCCAGTCTCGTTCTACCTTTCAGATTTTCCCTCATTCACTACTCTCAGCCTTTCCATTCCTCATTAACTTGCTGATGATTTTGTTGTTCTTGAATCTATCATTTCCCTGCAAATCAAACAAACTTTCTATCAGCCCATGAGCACTTGAGAATCAGTAGTGGAATGCAAACTGAAACCTCTCATTGGCATCTGTTGGGAACTGTGTGAGATCTGTTGATAACTTGGATATCTGGAGTGTGTAGGGGCATCTTTATAAAAAAAAATGTGTAACTACAGCTGGACTGGCATGGAGGAATGCTGCATTTAAATAAATCCCACTCAGACCTAGCCTATACTTTCTTGTAAGGTTTACAGTCATTCACCATTGGTCCCATCCACCACACTAAATGGTCCAATACCTGTTACTCACAAGTAAACCTCCTTTCATGGGCTAAGATCATTGTCTCATACCCTGTGGCAAATCTAATTGTGCTCTAGTCCTTGTGCCTGAAACTGGAAGGACTTATCTAAAAAGAAATGAAATGTCAAGTCCTTGTGCCAATCTGGAAGGATATGTTGTTTGGGAATCTGGTTAGAGTAAGGATTGTTGCTAGGCTCAGAGTACTAGTTGACACAGCAAGCCCAACCTTGCTTAAACGGTTTAAAAATATGGCATGATCCATGACTCCGCCCCATTCAATTAATGAAAATATAGCACTGAAATTCTCATATAAAGTGCAAGAAAAACATGTCTACATTAAACTTGATGAGCAATAAAGAGATGAGGTACACACCTAAATAGGTATGGATAGACCAATGATGGCCCCAAAGGGATTTTTGAAATTGGGAAATAGGTAAAGGAAGGTCAATAAACCCCATAATACTGCCATTGGAGAATGCCTGTCAAAATCATATCAGCAAGTAGAAGCTATTTGTCTCTATCCCTCCTAAAGTAGTTAATGTTTAAGTGGAACCCATGCTTGTCCATCTATATAGTTTGCATTTCAAGTTTATCTTAACATCCTGATGTTTTATTGATCTAAAGGTTATTTGGAAACAAAGATAACTAGTTCACCCAGCGGTTCGCCATTTGTTGTGGCCACAACTACCACCCTATTAAAACATGCTCTGATAGAAAATTTTGAATGGCCCCCCTATAAGTCTGATCTATCATCTCTCTGAATGATCCTTTTCATCCCAGTGATTTTAACTCTATGAAGAGCCGAATCTTCCATTCACAAATGGTGAAAAGCCCCTTAACAAATCTGTTACATATAACCTTGTTAAGCCCTTCATTCGTATGCTCATCAGGGTTTGTCTAGCTTCCAAAACCATTCAGCGCATCATTGTCCCGTTATAATCCCTTTGCAAAGGAAACCCTTCGCAAAATATTTATATTCTCCCTCTTTTTCTTATCGCATTCAATCTGGGCACACAATACATGCCATAAGGCCCCGGACCCGACGGCGTTATGAACCACAATATATATATATTTTCGGGTTTGAAAGCCCATCGCATATCGCAATTGGCCTAAGTCCAAGGTTGATGTATATATGGCGTGCCCCTGGCCTCCGGACCCACCGACACTATGAACTACATTGTATACATTGTCAAGTTCGGCCCCCAATCACATATCGTGTATTGGTGGAGCCCTCGCCTTATACATAATACGCGCAGTGATATGGAAGACCCGCCAAGCTATCAAATACGATTTATATATTTTCGGGTCTGAAGCCCTATTGCATATCATGATCAGCGGAGTCCCAGGCCTGTGCATATTGCGATATGCGATGGGCCAGACCCGACGATATTTATAGACTCCAACATATAAAGTTTGAGGTCCGTCTTGAGCGATCAGGGTGGGATTTCCTATGTTTTCATATGTTTTCCAAATTTTCCAAAATTACAAAGGGGTTGGGTTTTCGTGTAAAAGGTGGGCCTATAGAGTCTCGATAGTGTAATTGCGCATCGGGGAAGTGGAAGGCATGGGTACTGCAACTTGTGGAGGGGCCGATACCTAATTGCGATTTAAAAGAAGCCCTCAAAAAACTGTGCCAAGCCTATGGGTTGAGCCGGAAATTGTATGTTGACTATGTATCAGGCATAAATCCTTTTCACTCTTGTTCCGTAGTTTATACAATGAATGGAGGCGGTGTTTACGTTTGATATAACATTTATGTTTTATTGTTCACAATCATTAAGCTAATGATAGCTATCCTTGCAGGTGAGAAGTAAAGGAAGCAGGGGGGATTCGAAGAGCCATGTATGTAGAAGCGCTATGTTTAAGCGTCTGGCCGCAAGTGTTTCGGGTCGGAACCCCACATGTTGCCTGTACATTCCGTAAGTAGAGTTGTCCCAGTCTTCATTATGGGAAGGCAACATACAGTCACCCCTTTTTACCAACATCTGTTCTCTTCCTATAGAAAGGAATCGATCCGACCGTTATGCTTTCTACGTGCTAGCGGTCACGCTGATGATCCTATCTCTGTGTACTTGATTTGCATATCTGAAATAGTGGGAAGATGAAGAGGCATGGTAGACCTAGAGTTAGGGGCATTTGCCTAAGTATTACCTCCAAAGAGGAGAAAGGGCTTTTGATTTTCGAGAAGAATAGTTTTGCTTTATTGTGAATAAGGAGGATTGTTTTGGGGGAAGAAGGATCCTTTAGTTTTAGACTTATTTGATTGTTCCGTTATATGTTTTGGATCAGTGTGTTTTTGCTGGCATGAGTGTAAATGTGATTTGTATTTATGCATATTTATGACTTACAGTTCACTATTAGTCTTGTTAAATTGAATGTGATTCAGTTTCATGTTTAACTTGTGAATAGTCTTTGATTCGAAACTAAATTAAACATCAGTTGCAAGTTTAATTCCTTAAAAGAATGTGGATTTGAATATGAGTGATTGGATTGCAATTTAGCTTTAATACAGTCTTGTCCAGTTGTGAATTTAGTGATTGATTCATTTGGATTTGAATCTATACATGATGTTTAACCTTCTTCATCACACTCATGCCGAACATATATATGATGTTTAAATCTCTGTATTATGCTTCTGTAGGATAGACTAGATTAGAGTAGTTAGAAGTAGTGTAAATAGGATTTAATACATACAGGTTAGTTGTTTTGTTTTGTTGATTTAATTGAAGTCTCCCTCCCGGAAGCAATCTTTCGACATGTTTAAACAGTTTACCGGGTCCCTTAAAACTTGTCGGAGCTAGCCATTCCAAATGAAAGCAGGTATAATTGGGGTTTGCGATCGGGTTAGTTCCCCTTGTTGGAATAGCACACATTAGCCATGTCAATGGAGTGGAAGGCAAGTACACCCAATAGTTGTGAGGTGTATCCGTGTACCCCGCAAGTATTCCCAACTCATATGTTGGGTCTAGCTTCTTCTTGGCATCTTTGGTCACATGACAGTAACCTAATGATCCAAAGATACAGAAGTGACTTACATCAGGTCACTTCCCAAAATAGGCCTCCATAGGTGTCTTCATCCCCAGTATACGGTGCGGGCTTCTATTCTGCAAGTATACTGCTATATTGCATGCCTCAGCCCATAAGTGCAGTGGTAGGCTTTGGTCATGCAACATTGCTCGAGCTGCTCCTACAATCGATCTGTTCTTCCTTTCAGCCACCCCATTCTGCTGTGGGTTATGGGGTGCCATCCATTCCTGTTTAATTCCATCTGAAGCACAAAAGTCCTTAAACTGCTAAGAGACATACTCTCCACCATTGTCACTATGCAAGACTTTTATTTTCTTTCTTGATTCTTTCTCTGCCAAGGCTTTAAACCCACAAAACCTTAAGAAGGTTTGATCCTTATTTTGCATAAAGTAGATCCAACATCTACGAGAAAAATCATCAATAAAAATAACATAGTACATTTGTTTAGTGGTGGAGGTTGTAGAGAATGGTCCATATACATCTGAGTGAACTCGCTCCAGGATTGCTCCAACCCTACTGTCTTGATCTGGAAAGGAATATTTCACATACTTACCCAAGGTACAACCTTTGCATGTGCTCTTCTGCTCAAGTTTTCCCTTGGGTAATCTGGTAGAAATCTATTTCCGGCTCCATGGTGAAAGTGGCCCAATCTCCTATGCCATAGCTCACCAACATCTTAGCTCTGCACCATCTTTGCTTTGGAACTCAAAGAAGCACAGTCATCTACCTCCAACTTATAGAGATTCTTGACTTGAATCCCTATTCGCTTTGTCTGTCCAGTGCCAATTTTCCTCAGGAATACCTTTCCTTTGCTAAAGACTACATCATAGCCTTTATCTTCTAGCAAAGAAATGGACACAAGATTCTTGTTTAGACCTAGAACATACTTAACGTTAGTCAGGGTGAAGGGAGCTCCATGCTCCCTCTGAAACACAACTATACCTTAACCTGAGACACAGTACTTTCCATCATCGCCCATCTCGATCCGCATATAGAGATCCTTCTCCTCCAAGGTACTAAAGAGATTCTTGTCACCTGACATGTGGAAAGAGGCTCCACTGTCGAGGTACCAAACACATCCCATCATGGATGAAACCATGCATGCGATAAGAGAGAAATCCAGCTCAAACTGTGAAGCAAGGGCATCCCCATCAGATCCCTTTGAGGAACCCTTCTTGGATTTCTTCTGTGGAAATTAGTAGCATAATGGCCCACTTCATGACAATGAAAGCATCTCACTTTCGATTTGTCAAACTTCTTCCTACCATGGGAAGAACAGGATTTGGATTGGGATGCCTTTCCTTTCCCTTTCCTTGCCTTACTTGCTAAGGCTAGATTTTCCTCATCATCTTGTTTCGATGAGGATCCATCTCTGGTGATTCTTCGTATCTCCTCCTGCATCAAATCTGACCAAAGTCTTTCCCAATCTGGTAGTTTTTCTCTTCCATTAACCAAGTCTTGGTAGTTATGCCAGCTCTTAGGAAGACCGAGAAGTGCAAGACTCACCATGTCATCATCCACGGTTGCGATCCCCACACTTCCAAGCTCATCCCTATAGGCGGTGAGCTTGTTCAGGAATGTAGATATTGTATCACCCTTTTCACACTTGATTTTTCGAAGCTTGTGTTTCAGTGCCAGCTTCCTTTGATCACTGCTATTCTGATACAGATCTTTCAATGTTTTCCACATTGAAAATGGAGTCTCCTTCCCATGGAGACTCAAGACTATGTGATCTTGAACTCTCTCCAGAAGGATTCTCCTAGCTCTAGCCACACACTTCTTCCATTCTGCCAATTGAGTAGCATTAGTCGGCTTGGGGACTTCTTCACCAATGAAGCCCTTTAGACCGTTATCTTCTAATACTGCCTCCATGCGATCCTTCCAGGCTATATAATTTGAACTGCCATCAAGGGCATATTCAAGTCTTAAACCACTGAACGCCATAGGTAAAATAGAGATGTGATAAGAACTAGAATTCTATATTCAGGAATCACAAACTTCAAACTTCTCCTCTTCTTGTATACTTTTCTTCCTTGATCACCTGTGCTCTGATACCATGTAGAACTTTTTCTACAAAACTTCGCTTTGATACCATGTAGAAATTCCCACCTGTAGATCACCTGATAATGCAATATACTAAAGAAAAATACTTAATCTACTTCTACAAACAATTAAGCGGAAGCTTAATCGAACATGAGCAAGATCAATTGAACACATATCACTGATAAGAAGAAATCAATAAAACATAACACAAAAGATATAACTAGGGGAAAGCCAAAGCATAAAACCCCAACTTTGTATTATCATACAAGTGGAAATCTTTTCCAGGTTACAAAAAGGATCAGCTCAAAAGCTTTCCTGCTCTCTCTGTAATCAGATAATGAAGCTCATAGACTGAATAGACAAGTATATATCCTCATCAAGTCCTCCAAGCTCCTATTTCTTTGTGCAATTTTTCTTGGGGTCTAGTGAAGCCACATGTGTGATTTGGCCTCATCACACTCACTGTACAAGAAGAAATAACAACGCAACTCTCTTGGAAAGAAATCCTTCTCCATGCAAGGAATATTCACCTGGAAATATCCTAGCAACTGATAGTACATTGTCCCACTATCTGAACTCAACTGGGTCTCTGTCTGAACTGACATCCATGAGTTATCCATGAGAGAATATTCAATTATCTGAAGAACAACAGTTATATGCAAGCATGCATTAACTAACTGAACTTACTTAATTTAAACAAATTGTCTAAATCAAATATAACTGGGCTTGACTCAGTTAACTGAACCAACTAATTACTACTCATTATAGAACTCATCCTTATCTCTTTAAATTCCTCAATTAATGGAGAAACTGTTGCATGTCCTCACATAGACTTCATGTTTGAATTTTCTCAACTAATTAACTCATGGTGAATTAATTAATCTATTTTCAAACAACTGTTAAGTTCAAATTCGAATTTTACTTCCTATGTTTAGTCCACGGACTGACTAAAATAGGAATCCACCCAAAATTCTATTTTTAGAAAAGCTATTTTTATCACTTTCACTTTTCATCCAATATAGCTAAGTTCAACACTAGATGAAACTGCTATTTATAGCAGTGCTATTTTTAACATTTTCTATTTTTAGCATTTATTGTTGCTATCTTCAACAATATGTTGTAATTTCATCCTTCCTCCTGGGCCCACCTCTCGCTCTCTCTCTGGGACCATATATCATTCATTCTGGGCATGACTGTTTCTCTTTCCTCTCTGGGACAAGCTCTGATTTCTCTTGCTGTGGGACAAGCTGATCTGACCCTGCCGTAAGATCTGGGACTAGCTTTCTTCGTTGGACCATTTCAAAATTCCTTGGCAGTAAAGTGAATCTGTCAGATTGTATACATAATAATAAGTAACTAGCCCACTCCATGATAAAGCTAGCGCTATTGAAACAAGCAATAGTGTTAGATCGATGTAAGGTCCCTGCCTGTAAGACTATCCTATGAATGTCACTCTCTACCTAAATAGAATCTGGGTATAGCTGAATGCATGGTCTAAGAGTCTGAAGGCACTGTGTCGAATAGAGAACGACAATAAGAACAAGGCCAGCCAACCTTCCACCACGCCTCCCATCTCTAGGTCGGAGGATGAAATTATCTCTCTTGTATTTCTCTCGTGCCTAACCCTACTGAGGAATAGGTGCATATCTTAACCAAAGGAATAGCTCTTCTATTGGATATTTTCTATGGCTTACTCTTTATGACTGGCTTTGACTGACTCCTGCCTTACTTGCCTTATTACTTGCTCTAGCCTGTCGATTTCTCTATCTTTCTCTAGCAAGGCTCTATCTTTCTATCACAAGGAAGGTCAGGTCACTGAAGTGTAGTGTAGACTCTTTCCTACCTCAATGAAATATAGAATCCCTTTCATTCACCCTACTTAATAATGAAGCTTATGTCATTATGCTTTAGCATAAAATGTTGCTATTATATATGTTATTATGCATTCATTCAATATATATGTCATTACGCATTTCAATTAGTCATTATGCTTTAACAGACAATGATGCTATTATATATGTAATTATGTCATTACGCTTTAACGAACAATGCTGCTATGGGCATATGTCATTATGCATTCGACAGTTTCAAGCCATTTTGTAGGAAACTGCCGAAAAGGGATATAAGGATATATGGATATGACGCTAGCGCAGTTCAATTAGAAAATGATCTTTGATTTCCATTCGGTAGTTTCGCTACAAATTTGCTAATAAACTCCGATCAATTTGATTTGGATACTTGGCTACTCAGCTTGGCCCCTCCGACTGGGCTCCTGAGCTGGGCCAGAGAGATAGAGATTGATTCAATTGATGGAAACATAGTTTGAGGTGAGGCCATACCTACGGGCGGACGGATCGAAACTGACCCAAAAGAGAAGGAAGTATCTTGAAGTTACCCAGATTTTTGAAGTCCGAGTTCGCATTCCCCGTTCACATTATCCCATTACTGCATTTTGTCTACCTGCCCAATACATTTATCCAGTATGGCCCAGTATGCATTCACTCATTAATGATTCCATTTAATCTTCATCCCCTCTACATTACCCAGCCCCCATTCACTAATCCTCTTTCACTTACCGAACGGACAACAACAACCTTAGTTTTTGGGGTGAGGCTCGGATGCCAAAGTTAGTCCGCCCACAACTGACAACTCTCACGAGGGCCCTTAAAAACCCCATATCCTGGAAAAGTAACAAGATAACACACATTAGACTAGCATACTAAACCTCATATAAGTAGCTGGAGAGATTACACAATAAGGGAACAATAAGCGAGGTATTATCCGCTTGAGCTATGATCCACCTTTTGATTACAAGATGAGGGACAATGCATGAAGTTCATGCTTAGGGTTCCACGATGAGGAGAAGTGCTTGATGTTACACAATAAGGTGTTTCCAATTAGGTTTGCTTACCAATGGAGGTGGTACCAATGCATGCTGAGGTCAACGTTTCTTTTGATTGGCATTGACAATAGCGATGGTGAGAAACAATTTATGATGGCTACGATCTTGGAAAGGGAAGATACACACTTTTAGTTACCCTGCCCAGTACGCATTCCGTTATATACGCATCCCATTACCCTTTCACCTTCTCCCCTTTTACTTGCTCTGCTTGATGTGAGATCTTCGATGCATTAGGTTCAATGCATGATGTTACACAATGAATTACAATTAGGTTAACCCCATGCATGAGGTTACTAGATGTATGTAAAGTTCGATGTCAATGTTTCTTTTTTTTTATTACTTTGAAAGAAGGAGGTCATTGCCAGAGGGTGGCAGTCATTATCAATAGACCCAATACATTGTCCGCGAGCTCCACGTTTTTCCTATTGATTAGATTGATTGATTCTATACCCAAGAGAGGTGCCCACGTCATACCCGATATAATAAAAGTAAAGAAGGACTTACATAGGAGATATGGCTTTGGATAATCTCATATATAATAAAGTGACCTTATCCTTAAGAAGGGGCCTGATCCCAGTGGATACTCCCATGGCTACCAGCTTAAGCACCACCATTGGGGGCAGGCACAATATTGGCTTGGAGCAGATTATTTCAAACAACCTTCGCATTTTATGTTTTCATTTACAGAAACCTTTCATTAGGGGTGGGGGGTACGAGGAAAGATCCTTTATCGTGGGTACTCAATTGGATTTTTTATTACTCACAATTGGGGACATGGATGTTGGTGAATTCATTGTACCGATACCATATGTTAAACAGATTAAGGTTAAGCTTCATCCATCTTTTGATGTAAATGGCCTATTCCCTTTTGTATTTTCCTTGTATGATGTGTGTGTATATCTGGGCCCTTCCTTTGGGCTCTACATCTTGTATGAGATACTTTCTTTTTCTAATGCGTAATGATGTTTCATTATGTACAGTGTCCTACCATAGACCACTGATATTGTAGCTCTCGAATGCTGGAGGTAGGCTAAGAATTGCTTCTGATGGTGTATGGGATGCACTATGCTCTTAAAAGCTGCGAAGGCCTGCAGAGAACTGCCAGTTGAACTTGCTGCAAGACAAGTTGTAAAGGTGCATGCCTACTTAGATCTACATTCACTGTAAATGGTTTCACATTGCTGTGATACTTCCATCATTTTCTTTATTTATTTCAATTGAAGGTTCTCATTTCTGAGAAATATCTTATCTAGGCTTCCAGGCAATGATGTATGCTCATTTCAGGAAAAAGGAAGGTAGGGTTGATAAAAAGGAAGGTAGGTGAAGCTGGTCGTAATCCTCATCGGGTAAAGAGAGAGAGCCCAATCCCACCTAGCAAGCCAACAAGGCAAGGCGCAAAGAATTGAAAGCCTTCCTGGCTTGCTAGTTGTTTCTCTCTCTCTCTCTTTCCTATGAAGACTAGATAGGAGACCTAACCAGGAGACCTAGACCCTTTACCTCGAACTAGAAACGTGGCCCTCGAAATAGACCCTATAACTTGTTGACCCTCGACCTCTATCTTGAACCCGACCATCTACCTTGAAATAGCACTTAACAATACAGAACACACGTTCTTCAACTGCTGGATGCAATGACGAACCGTTACATATGATGATTCACCTTTTTAGGGAAGGTCAGACGCAATGGAAAGGAAAGGTCTTACCAGAAGGGCCAGATTGAGTCTTCTTGGAGGGGGAGGGAGGTTGCCCTTTGGACCAGATTCTTTCAAAACTTATCAGTCGCTGGTTTCGTCCAATCAATTCTCATCTTGGGGGTACAAAGCATAATGTCTCTAGGCAGTCCGGCTAGACAGTCAAGTGCATAAAGCTCTAGTCATTGCCAGTCAATTTTCGTCAGAAGGAGTCGATCATTTCCGGTTGTAAGAGCCACGTTCCCAATTTACAGTCATAGCTGGGCTGGGATACTCGGCTGGGATGGCTGCTGCGCTATGAAACTGCACTATTCAAATGAGCTAATCGGCTTGGCAAATCAGTTTAGATAACGGGCTGAGCTGGATACTGTCAGTGCCTAGAAGCTACGGTAAGTCTAGATAGCCTATAACGCGCCCAGGCGCCTGTACTCATCGAACCTATACTCAGGGCATGAAGTATAGTATGTGCCAAGTAAGTACTCAATCATAGTCGATGCCGCTAGTCAATGTTGATTGACGTTGACAATGGCAGAGAAGGAACCAACCCACAGTTGCTAACACTGCACGATACGGAACCAGAGTTACTACAGCGACACATAAATATAATCCAAGGGACCTAATCGAAGGGGCCTAAGACACAAGGAGGGAAATAATCAATGGGGACCACTCAATGGGGCAGGGTTAGCTATATCTCACAACAAGAGCAAGCCGTACGACAACTTGTGTTATATATGATTCACCCAGGCGAGTAAGGTGCACCAATTCACTAATTCACCCAACAAGATAGGTCATAAAATACCCCTTACCACCAAATGAGAATGAGTGAGCGATGGATGAACTACCCGGTGCAGAGCAGGAAATAAGTTAACTTGGTACTGATTCTTTCAAAACTTTATATATATATATATATATATATATATATATTATCTGTTTTATATTTCTTTAATAAAAAATCATTTTTAGGGGGGGGGGGAGGTGAGATCTCGTTCGGGCACAGAAGTGTATTTTCTTTTTACTCAACTAGGCCATTTAAGAACTTTTTACCTAGGATAGGTAGGATGCCGTCCCCCCCCTCATAAGTGAGAAAAAAGGCCCACATCAATAGACGAGAGGATGGATAAGAGAAGTTCAACATCACGGGCCAACAGGGTAAAGAAAGAATGCATCATTGGCCGAGAGAAAGGAGAAAGACGAAATGATTGATTGAGTTCCATGGCCAGAGGGAACTGAATATTATGATGCTGAACTAAAGATGTGGACAGGGGGGACAGATTATCTACCGGTGTAAGGTGCACCCATTTCCCAAACTACACCACCCATTCCAAGTTCCCACCAGATGAGAGAAGGAAGGCCTTATCGCAGAGAAGTTAAACATGTTCTCAACAGACGAGGTGGTGTCAGCAAAGAAAGGTAGAGCAATAGAGCTAGGTTTACAACAACTTGGTTATATACGAGTCGTCATACAGTAGGTTAGGTAGAGTCCATTCAACCAGGACAGGTTAAGAGGAGACGTTCAAATACCATCCCCATTTACAATTGACGACGAGAGAAAGATCCTCCGTTACCCACCTTCCTGTCGGCTGAGACTCCCTAGTCACTGGAGAGGGGCACAGAGACACGATGGGGGAGCACTTTGATTGAGGGAGAAATTGATCGAGATACTCATTCACCAACGGAATAGGCATGGAGGCCGATAATCATTCAATTGAGTGGCATAGAGAATAGACATGAGGAAGGAGCACTTGTAGGGAGGGAGGAAGGTTAGATTGAGGGGCACAAATATCTGATTGAGGAGCAATTGTTAGGAGCAATTGATGGGAGGAAGGAAGTCATCCCCAGGATGTAGGGAGGTTAGGCACCGATTTACCCATTGATGCCCATGGAGAACAATTCTAGTACCACATTGCCGAGACACATGATGCACATTGAGGAGAGCGCTAGCCGATACACCATATGGAGGGATGGATGGAGGGAATTATAATGCAATTACATACGTTGCACCATTCAAAATCATTCGCCAGACATACATAGCTGGTCATTTCCCATCATAGCAGCCATACCTCGACCTAGACGCAAGGTCTCTACACCTAGACCTCTACATCGCTACATAGCACCACCCTACCAAACACACATAACCCCACATGAAGACACACATAGCTTAGTTCATACACTTACTAGTGATTATACTTCTTAATAGCATATAAAATACAGTAATTAAAGTACAAGTGCATGGCGCATTATGGTGTAATCTCATATATAAGGCATTAGATGAAATTGAGGGAGATCTCCAAAGCAATATCTATTTTCCACAGCTATACCTTTGTGTCTATTTCGCACCATCGCCATTATATATGATATAATCCATTATTTCGCGCAGTGTTTGTGTCTTTATTTTTTTGTGGCAGTATTTCCATATAATAAAGAGAGAAGGTATAATCCAACAACTATTTCAAAGTGACAGTGTGCCTATTTTCATTGTTCCGTTAATAAAGCGCCAATGTCCTTGTCTCTTGGTAACTCATATTCTAACATCTAGACCCTTCCAGGTCTCCTCTTCTATCTGTGTTGCACCTAGTCCCACCGTGTTGTTCACTGCACATAGAAGTTGTTCAAAGAATCCATTCAAAGAAGCCGTTCACTTAGAAGCCATTGTTCACGGGAGGTAGGCACTTCAATTTTCGTACTTTTGAAGCCTACTTGATTAATCACGTGGTTCCTGTGCAACATAAAGTAATAAAGTAGGCATAGAAAGAGAAATAGTCAAGGTTCTAAGTGCTTGTTGTACCCACAAAGCATTGCTCAAGCAAGTGGTGGTTTGGAAGCGCATACAATGCTCAAAGTTCAGGTCAGTGAGCCTGCCTATGCAAGGTTGGTAAAGAGAACAGGGTTGGTAGAGTAGATAAACAAAAGGTAAAGCAAGTAAGCATCTAAAGTGCCTTTCCTTTCCTAGCAATGTTGTTTTGGCATATCCTGGCAATGAATGTTGGCTGTCTAAATTCATCACTAGTATCTGGGGTTTAAGTAGCACCAATTCGAGTAGCAGGATCATTTAGACCATTATAGTAATAAGAAAAGTTAGGTCTATTCGTGTTGCAGGAACAGGGCATAATAGAGAACCTAAGACCCAGGTGAAACAACGTAATGCTATCATATCTATAGGGTCTATCTCGTAGATTGCCTTGCCCAACTAGGGGTAGCGCATTTCACTATCCGTGTTGTCCTTTGAGTAGGCAGGTGGGCTTACATAGCATTTAATCGGGGCGGGCAACCATTGGTCATGCCTAATTCTATTGGAAAGACTCTGAAGGTTTTCTGGGTATATTTTCACTTTGTTACGCCAATTTTATTGCTTTAGGCCCTTTGCTTTTGGATAGGAAGCCGACAGGTGCCCATGTGAAAAGAAGACCCTACACTGAAAGACAATATGCTCATAATCCACAATCTAAGTCCAACAACGATTGCCATATCTCAGGACTATTTGATTGGGAATCCCTTTACTTATATCTTCGCATATGCAGAGGCGAGCAAATGTAGTGGCTGCCTTGGCCCTAGTGGCATCACTAATACAGACGTACTCACCCAATACGTCTCTAATAGCTTCCAGAGATTGAGGACTCAATAACTCCAGGGGCAGTTTGACAATCTTACCCAAAGCGGAACCAGGGACAAGGCTAAGCCAGAAAACAACAAGAATAATAAGAAGGAGTATGAGAATAAGATTAATGCGAGTACACCTTGACTAATGCCAGCTCGCTACATAAAAGTTGATCTTGATCCAATCCCAGTAGTTTCATATCCTGATCCCATGCTTGTTTACCGGGGCGAACCATCACCAGCAGCAAAGGGAGCAAAGGCAAAGACATAGGCAACGAAGAAAGAAGTAGTGAAGGTGAAGGAAGAGATGGAGACAAAGGCAGAGCCCATTCGAGAGGCTGATCCACTTGTTTATCTAGAAGCATAGGATGACCCAGTAGCAGATCCACCAGCATCACCTTGTCCAGTTCCAGTCATTGATCCAGTTAAGTATAGTGATCGAGAACCAGTCCGGTAGTTTAAGATTAACCCATTGGTAAAAAACCACCACTAGCATCAGAGGCAAAGACAAGCATGGTCGGGGTGGATTCATAACCCGTTGAAGCAGCACCACTCACAATTTCTCTTGTTTACTAAGATCCATATGTAGATTCAGTTACCTGAGTTTATGGACTTTACCCAGTTTCTTCAGTTGATCCATCAATTGAAGACCCAGTAGTGGGGGCAAAGGAAGAATAGGCATAGGAAATTTGTTCCCCTATTATATATCAAGATGCATAACCTATTGGAAAACCCATTACCACATGGAAAGAGTCGTTAGTGCGGACACAACTGACCTCCCTAGAATCCTAAGACTTTCTAGTGACAAACAAGACAAATAAGAGCAATCCTTCTCTAAATATGCTTTTACAATATGAGAAATCAAGTGTTTAGATCCTACCTGTAACCCAACGCTGTTGTAGTAGTCCAGCTTCGTTGATCCGGATGAGCTCCTCCTTCCCTTCGAAACCTGCATTCACTAACAATCAAACGATTAAATAGCACCTGAATATCACATAAAATAAAACATATTTAACATATAGAGCAAGGAGTATATGAAACAACTCATAAATAACAAATTGTTGAGAAGAATGGACTAATTTGTATTAAAAGGTAACAAAAGGAACCATTACAACCTGAGCCTTGGTGTTGTGCAAGCTCCTCCCAGGGTCCACAAGACTTCTCCCTTACTCTGATCAGCTCACCCACCTCCCAATGGAAACAAGCAAAGATGGTAATCTCTCCTCACAAGCTTCTACAAGGAAGTCCTAATTCCAGCAGCATCTACCCTTAGGAATGTTCAGCTTTCAACCTCTCCTCCCTTTGGCCCAATGCCTATATTTATAGTGCTCTAGAGGAAGTTATTCAGGTCCACCATCAATGAGATAAGCCCCTCTTTGGATGGGATAGCTCCCCTCTTGATGGGATAAGTTCCTCTTAGGTAGGGATACATGAACCATCTGGAGGCGCTTCATACACGTCAAACAAGCTTCTAGAAGACTCTAGAAATGACCACAAGTAACTTTTTTGGAGTGAAACTTGTGCCTTTTGACCTTTACAGGAGTACGCACCCACCCCTTTACATACAGAGCGTACAAGTACGCAGGTATTGTGAACTTGGGTTGCGTACACGCAAGTAAGGCTAAGAGAAACTGCGTACCAGAGATAATTGACTTTTAATGACTTTTCTCTCTTTCTTGAAGTTTTACATGAAGAGAAGAGGCATGAGACTTGCCAAAGAGGATAGTATGACAGTGGATGGAGCCATACTAACTGCAAATAGTCATGGTGACATTTTTTAGTGTAACAGATTGCCCCCTAAAGTGCGAAGCCTGTAGTAGATTAGGGTTTTTATGATCTAGGAAGGGTGAAGTACTTTATCATTTCAAGGAGTATCTTGTGGAGAGCCCAGTCGGAACCTGCAAGTATTCAACACAAAATACATATATAAGATCATATCATCGCTGAGGTAGGCATTCCCATACTCAGATTGAAAACTTTAACTAATTGACTATCTACTGCTCTGATACGGGAATGATTCTGCAGTACATCATAATCATAGACTTTTGTAGACACAGTATGGATGCAGCCATCTGTTTATGATTAGTCTACTATATAATGAATACAAAACTCCTCGCAGCCTGGATGGTGGAAACTAGATCCAGGGTCTTCATTTCTACTTCCCGAATTGGTACGATTCTATCCATGCGAATAAATGAGTTGATGTCGAGCATGGTAGAAATCACTTGATTACCGGTCAATGATGTAAACCGTTAACAAGTGTGAGAGAGACCACCAGTAATGTCAATGGTTCTCAAAGTACCCAGTACAATCCATGAAATGTGAATGAATGAGTTGATGTCGAACACATCACGGAACCCTTTGATCGAAAGTCAATGATGTAAACTATCGTCAAAGGCGAGAAACCTGCCATTGATGCATGCAGACTTCAAGGTACTGACGATTTCTAGGTCATCTTTCTAGATAATGTGCTGATGTCGATAGAAAGCGACCCGTTGCAGGCAAGCCCACAACACGAAATCATTGTTCAAGTTGAAGAAATGTTGCTGTAAGGACTGACTCAGGGATGGTCAAATGGATGACAAGTATTTTGCATATGAATGGTTTATTTGCAGAGACCTCTTGAACACATAACGACACGACAGATGGCTTGGTGACGATTGACCCAAAGTTAATACCCGGAAACGGTTGAAGACTTTCAAAGTGGTTTGATCAACTTTAAGGCAAAGGATTTCCCAACCCAGGTGAATGAAAAGTGTCGTGTTCAAGAGCGGTGATAAGGTTCTTCTTTAACAAAGGATGACAAATAGGTTCATTCTTCTCTCTTTTCCCCCACCATTTCTGGCAAGTACCTCTTTATTTTTTACAAGCTTGAGGAGGATAACATATGCTTGATTATAAGCTCATCCTTCGGATGAGTCCAACTTAGTTTAGATTCAGACCCTAAGAAGGAGTGGTCCGTTCCTATTTGTAATCGAACAGGTCCTTTACTATGAAATTTTAACGAGTCCAGTATAGGAGAAACTCGACGTTTTTCAATTTTAGAGAACCTGAAAAAACTAAAGAAGACTCTAAGGTGAACTTTTTCGTAAATTTGTGTCTCCCAAGCCCGAAAATGTATAAAATAATACCTGAGAGAACCGCTTGATCTTGCGACCAAGGAGTACTTTCATGATTAATTCCTTTGACCTGAAAAGTAAAAAGCGATCAGAGGCATGTCATTTTATTTCCAGTATCGAATTTGAAACGACAAAAATCCGGCAATCTTTTCGTGTTTTTACAGTCAGAAAAGGGCTGTAAGAGGACCGTCTTTTGATTCCGTTTTAACGAGTGTAAAAGAAACGCTCGACAATCTTTTCATGTTTTAGGAGTCAGAAAAGGGCTTAAAAGATGACTCTGATGTCTTGGTTCGTGAAAAATGATGATTTTACCCTAAAGTCCTTTTGTCCTGCACAAAAACAACACATTACTCATACCTGTTTAAGATGGGCAAAAATACATTGAAAAATATCTTTTCATGGTGAAAAATAAACAAATTTAGCATTCATTTATCCAAAAAACCTATAAAAAGACTTTTTACCATGTCATTTTTACCATTTTACTGTTGAGGTTGAGAAAAAGGCTTTTGACAAGAAACTTCCCGTGTACTTTGCGGAGAATCCGACCGTCAGAATTGAGCGCCGTCTCTTTCAGGTATTTCACAACATCCTCCTCTTCAATTTCATCCGTTCATTTCAAGTCTTAGTTTGATTTTTTAGAGGGTTTTGGGTTTTAGGGTCCGCTTCTCGGGGGACGTAGGTGCCCCATGGGCGACCTGCGTACCCCGACTTTTTCGTATATGGGAAAAAGGTCGGAGTACGCAGTCCACCTTCAGAACAGCTGCGTCCCGCCGCTCTGTTTTCTGAACGCGGGGTGCGTACTCCGCGTAAAGCGGATTTTCAAACCCTAAACACAAAAATCAACCATCAAATTTTATTTTATGAATTCTAATTAATGTTTTTTGGTCTGTAGATTGCCCACCATGCTAGATTGGCGTGAAAGAGAACACGAAGATGTCGATTTGGCCGCAATATGTCATCAACCTTCCATTGATGCTTTAAAGGCATGCGGTCTCTACAAGTACTGGGCCATACCTGGAATGAGGGCCCAGGTGCCATTCTTAGAGTGGCTGGTTGAAAGGTGGAACATTCAGGATCAATGTTTTTACATCGGAGAACACCAGCTCGAGATAGAGTCCTCCGACATATACTTTCTCACTGGCTTGCCTAACAGGGGCGAGCAACTCTCTCTATTCGGGACTAGGCCGGGTGGCCAATCCCTTGCTAGTCTCTGGCTAGAGTGGTGCAACAATCAAAACCAGGATAAGGGGATAGAAATCAAATACATATCCCGACCTGAACTTATGGTAATTGCCTTTACAGTTACCAAACTTTGCGGTGCTGCCGCTTTGCACATAGCCACTGGTTCCCAAATGCGGATGGCTATAGATTGCTTCCAAGGCACCATTTTCAACTGGTGCGATGCTGTGTTGGCCAATATGAAGGGCCAACTAACCAGGGAAAAGAACGGACAACTGAAGACCTTTGGATATGGGCCTTTAGTTGTGAGCTTTGCCCTAGAGAGAGTTCCAATGCTGATCCCCCAGCATCTTACAGTTCCAGTTGGGCCTCCTCGGGAGCCTAAGTTGACGAGATGGGTTGCGGTAATGGCCCGGCATCCTGATGAGGGAGCAGCAGTTGTTCGATTTCCTGATGGTTACTTTCACTGGCTGGAGGGCCAGGTCTTTGCGATTCAGGATTTTCCTTATGCCGGAATGGATTTTCGCAATGATCCGGACATGGTTCTTCCACAGGGAGAACAATGGGACGACAGAGGTACTTCATTTTTCACAAGTTTTTTAAATTATCTATTTTTTTTGTTTTTTATATATCGTCTCAAAACTGACAGCACAAATTTTCAAAATGCAGATGTAGGTCCACGGCGTCCGGCCAATCTCCGGGCTTTTGAGAGAAGAGTACCAGCTGCACCGGCACCAGCCCCACAGGATGCGGCCGCAGAGACCTTAGCCGAGTTGGAACAGGACTTAGAGCGTCTCACGACGGGTATACCAGAGACGACTATAGACGACATTCCTATCTGACTTCAGCACTATGTGGTCGCAGTCCTAGGACCTTTCAGGAGGTTCCTGTGTAGGGTAGCACGGGCAGTGGTCTCGTATAGAGAGCACCACCAGTGATTGGCTAGTCACTGTTTGTAGACACATATGACATTTTTGGTTTTTTGTACTTATCATTTTTGCCGATCATAAGGTGTTTTTCAACCTATGATCGAAGACGATGTATATTTTTGACACACTCCTATCTATATATATATCATTATTACCGGCTTATTTTGTTTAACATGTATGATGAAATGTTTTTAAATTTACATTTATGATTATTGAAAATGTCTTTCTAACATTCGAGAAGCAATTGCATCTGCTAATGTATTTAACGACCTTGGAATATGCTGATATTCAATGTAATCAAATTCACGTTCCAAGAGGTGCACTCTCAAAAATAACCTTAATAACACTGGATTTCTAATGGCATATACTCTATTAAGCTGTAATACAACGAGTTCAGAATCTAACCTCACTATCAAACTCCGAATCCCAAATGAAATAGATTCAGATAATAACTCAATCACTGCACTGTATTCTGCAATGTTGTTTGTTGTTTGACCGAGGCTCACCCCATGCATAGAGACTAACTCGTTAGAGGGCGAATAGATAACCCAAGCTGCGGAAGAGATATTCCGTGTATTACGACAAGCACCATCAGCAAATCCAATGTACGTTTGGAGAGGCGTCGACATCTGCAATATCAAGAGTAAAACCAAGATAAGCCAGAATAACGACGAAAAACACACTCTCTAAGCTAAGCACACTGTCTAAACTAACAAACACACCAGCTATAAAGAAAAACTAACCTAACTAAATCTCCATACCCATCATTTAAGCATAATACCTCTTTAGGTAAAGTCCATTTCTGGGCTTACCCAAAGAGTCCCCATCAAAATCTACCAGCTCATAGGCCCCTTTTGCTAACTTTCGCTTGACAATGTAGGGCCCATGCCACATAGGAACAAATTTACCAGCACCCAGTTTATCGTTAGCTTGATCATATAATAGCACTAGGTCTCCTTCCGAAAAATTACGAGGGGTCACGTTACGATCATACTGAGCTTTCATCCTTTTTGCATGAGTCTCGATTGCTAATGCAGCGTCACGTCGAGTCTCATCTAATTTAGCTAAGTATAATAGATGCTTCTCCTCTTCGGAAGTAGCTGGAAGTAATTCGATAGCCATTTGAAGTGATGGGATTTCGCATTCAATGGGCAACACTGCTTCCAAACCATAAACTAGTTGGAAAGGAGTGAACCCTGTTGATGTTTTCACTGAGGTTCGGTACGCCCAAAGCGCTGAAAATAACATGTTGTGCCAATTCGACCGATGAATACCAATGATTCATCGAATCATGATAACAAGAACTTTGTTGATGGACTCAACCAAACTATTTGCCTGGGGATAATAAGGAGTAGAACTATCATGACGCAAACCAAGCTGGCTTGTAAGTTCTGTCATCATAATGTTTCGAAAATGGCACCCATGGCCAGTGATTATCGCTTGTGGGACACCGAACCTAGCAATAATATGATTGAATACGAAGATCACAGCTGTCTTGCCGTCAGCCTCGAATGTAGGCATCGCCTCGGCCCACTTAGTAAAATAATCAACCGCAAGGATGATATACGCATGCCCCCTGGCCGAGTGAGGGTTACATGTAATAAAGTCGATACCCCATTTAGCAAAAGGACCAACGGTAATTATAGGGTGGAGAGGAGCAGGTGGTGCGTGCATCTTGCGATCAAACACTTGACAGTTGTGGCATTTTCGGACCGCAATAATACAATCTTTAAACATGGACGGCCAGAAGTAGCTAGCACGCAACACCTTCTGGGCTGTGGCATACCCAGACATATGACCGCCACATGCTCCAGAATGACAGTCATTCATAACCCTTTCTGCCTCTTCATGAGTTAAACAACGACGAAAAACCAAGTCTGCCCCACGACGATAAAGAGTATCTCCAATAATTTTGTACTGTTGGGACTGGAATCGAATTTTTCGGCGTTCCGACTTTGAAGCTTCGGGCCGAAAGGATTGGGTTTGGAGATAGATGATTATATCCCCATACCACGAATCTAAAGTTCTGATGAGAAACAGAGATTCGTCCGCAATGGGTTCCTCTACCACAGTTTCCATGTCAGCATGCGGGAAGTCACACATCAATTCCGCAAAAACTAAAGATTTCTTAGACTTAGATTTTTCAAACTCTAAGTCGAACTCTTGCAAGATAACAATCCATTTAGAGTAATTTCCCCCTAGCAATTGTTTAGTCAAAATGTAAATCATAGGGTTGCACTCTGAAATGACTGTAGTTTTACGGAGAAGAATGTAATGACGAAAACGCTGGACAGCCTGAACAGCTGCCAGGGCCAATTTCTCCACATGCGAATATTTTAGCTCAGTGGGATTTAACGTCCTACTAAGATAATATATCACATGTTTCGTGTCGAATTCATCTTCCTGTACTAAGACCATTCCAATAGTGGAATGAGCGGCGGCGAGGTACAAAAAGTAATCCTGGTTGTAGTTGGGAGGATGAAGCAACGGTGCATGGGTCAACGCGTGCTTTAGCGCATCAAAAGATTTCTGAGCTATCTCATCCCAAGAGAATTGAGCATTTTGTTTCAACAACCGGGTAAAACCCTTGGTAATCTCAGCGTAGTTAGGAATGAATCGGCGTAAAAAGTTTGCTTTCCCTTGCAAACTTTGGAGTTGGCGCAAACTCGAAGGAGGAGGAAATTTGATGATAGCTTCGACCTTCGAGGGATCGACGCGAATGCCGGCTTTTGAAACTACAAATCCCAGCAATCGTCCCACTTCTATGTAGAAGACACATTTGTGTGGGTTCAACCGTATACGATAATGCCTACACCTCATAAAAATTGCTCGTAAATGGACAAGGTGATCAGCTCGATGTAAGGAGTGAGCGGGCAAATCATCGAGATACAGTTGCACAATGTGCTTGATGTCATGAAATGCATAAGACATCGCCCTTTGAAAAGTGGCTCCGGCATTCTTAAGCCCAAAAGGTAATTTGCAATAAGCAAATGTCCCCCATGGACAAATGAAAGCCGTTTTTTGTTGATCGGCAGGTAGAATATTGATTTGGTTGTAACCGGAAAAACCGTCCATAAAGGAAAATATTTCACTGCCGGCACAATCATCAATTATTTGATCGATATAGGGCGTTGGATAGTTGTCCTTGGGACAAGCACGATTGATATCCCTATAGTCGATACATATTCTTATTGTTCCCTGTTTCTTGTTAACTGGAACAATATTCGATACCCAATCCGTTAACGGGATCAGATAAATGAAACCTGCTTTCAACAGCTTCTCAACTTCTGCTTTAATTGCAGCCGCTTTCCGAGGGTGTATCTGACGCAGACGTTGCCGAACGGGTTTAGCGTCCGGGTAAGTCTTGATCTCATGAACAACAATGGAGGGATCAATTCCTGGCATTTCCTCATAGGACCAGGCAAACACGTCGCGAAATTCTTGAAATAGGGCCTTGTATATTTGAATTTCGTCATCTGAACACGAGGCACCTATATGAATGTGTTCAACAATTCCAGGCTTCATTGAAATGTCAATGGGAATAGTGCAAGAAACATTTCCCAAATTCAGCTCTGAATCAGGATGTTTCATTGGACTCTGAGCGTCTTTGACATATTCAGCTGTAAAAATTGATGAGAAATCGTTTTCAAAACGATCATCCTCAGGTAAAAACGAAGATCTATGATGGAGATCTTCCCATGGTAAATCGTCTACACACAGGATTTCACAAAGTTGTTCGTCAGATGA
This sequence comes from Pinus tabuliformis, assembly GCA_031772625.1. NCBI lineage: Eukaryota > Viridiplantae > Streptophyta > Pinopsida > Pinales > Pinaceae > Pinus > Pinus tabuliformis. Next base: position 339,912,363 of record CM062820.1, read on the forward strand.
CACAACTTCGGGAAATGTTATTAACTCCGAGGATGACGCCAAAAGGGATTCCTCACGGACCACATTCATTTGGTCAATTTGGGTTGAACTTGAGTCGAAAAAAGACTGCATGGCCTCATAAGCAATTTCATATGGACTCAAAGGCATTGCATTACCGAATGAGTCTATCTCAGATTCAGATGGGACAATCCAAGGATCATCATAGATAATAGTGTCTGAAGTAATCATATGAATGGTTGCGAATGAAGGGTCTGCGTTGATCGGAGGAAAAGGAAAAGTTCCCAGTAAACCGGAATCTTTAACTAATCCTACGCCAACATCCTTATAAGGGATAGTCGTTTTACCGACATGCTGGATACTCTCTGAAGAGGCTGGGTCAGACGAAAAATAAGCCAGCTGGTCTATTGTCACGATCTTGCCATTATGTGGAAACTTTATGACTCTGAAGATCGATGAAACGACCGCTGTCATAGCGTAAGACCAACTTCGACCCAACAGAAGGTTGTAGTCTAGAGGGGCATCAACCACCTCCACATCTAGACTAACGGTTTTTCCTTCAACCCCTATAGGCAAATCCTGTAAAATGCCAAACGGATGAAACCCACGGCCATCAAAGGCCTTAAGAATAGTCGGGGATTGGTTCAGCGAAGGAGAACCAAGCGATCTCCAACACTGAATCGACATAATACACGTGGAAGCTCCCTCATCAATTACAGTCCGATGAATAGGCCTGTTTTTGACTATCACTGGAATCTGGAAAGCCATCTGATGAGGGAGACGTGGTGTACTATTTTTTAGATCAAAGATTATCAGGTTCGGGTCCTGAACATCAACAGCTCCTATAGCCGACAAAAGTAATTTTCTCTGTGCTGGGCATGATTGCAGCACTTCTAAAGCCGACATTGTTGAGGGTGAAACAGCTAAATCCTCAACAATGTTGTAATTCTGGGCCTCTCTCGCATGTGGATTGAAAGCAGACCTTCGAAGTACACCCTTGGCAGGCGGTTTTATTACTAAGTCAGGGTTAGGTTTCTCGATCTGTAGTGGATCGGAACCGGGAGCTGAGGTTGATGGATTTGAACGAGAAGATTCTGCTTCTTTTGATCCATCAACAAGACTTTTACTACCATAATCATGAGACCGATTCGCAATCCTTACATGAGACATCATCAATATGGGTTCTTCAGTGGCACTCGAGGAAGAACCTATCATCTTACTCTCCTGCTTTGGAAATGGATCTTTTAAAACAGCAGGAGTTGGGGAACCTTTAACGATTTTCACAACCTCTGCCCGATTAGGGCAATCTCTTGTGAAATGATCTTCTTCACAAATTAAACAAGGATAGCGAGGTTTGCGCTTTTCGTCGTTAGATTCCGACTTCTCTTTTTTCTCCTTTGGAGCCTTGTCTGCTTTTTCTTTCTTCTTGCCTTTCTTCTTACCACCATTTTTTTATTTAGCCGTAGATGACTCTACAGCGTGAATGTCGGCGGTAATTTCAGGAGAAGACTCTCCTGTCGGGGAGTCTGGTAAGGTTATTATTGGAGAAGAATTCTTTGAGGATGTCTTCTTACTTTTAGTATTCACCGTACCAATCATGCCATCAGCAGCATGAGACCCCGAAGGAGCAGCAGCGATTTGATTTGACTTAGGAAGATTTGGGATCTTCTCGTGCAACGTACCCAACTGAGTGTAAACTAAGTCAAGGTACTGGGCTTGAGCAATGACTTGCTCCTTAGTAACTACTCCGGCCTTAGCTACATCTTCAGTAATCTTCGGTAATAATGATTTTACAAACCATTCAGCTAAGATTTGGTCCGGGATAAAAACTTTCACTAAACGTCTTCGACGTCTCCATTCATGAATATGATCGGAAATATAAGTGGACGTCGATTGTTTTAATGAAGTTAATAACTCAGTACCATTATCGTATCTGACCGGCAACTGAAAATGAGTTAGGAACGAGGTAGCTAACTGGCTAAAATTGTAAAAAGAGGCCCGTGGTAACTCAATGTACCACTTGGCCGCGAGACCAATGAGCGTACGCTGGAAAAGACGTAAGCGGATCGAATCATTCGAGATAGAATTTGAAGCACACCAGAGGTGGTAAGTCATCACGTGATTGGACGGATCCTCTCCAGACTTACCTTCGAACTTGGGTATATCACTGGGCAACTTATTTGGCATTGGCGGCCAGAACGGAAGATATTGAATTGGATCGTTCGTTAGGCGCGTCAAGTCGGGTAAATCCAAAGTTGCGATAAACGATAATTGCCGGTTAGGATATCTAAAACTCTGGGTCACAATACCAGTTCCAGGAGGAGGATATCCAGGATAACTAGGAACAGGAATCGCATTCGGGATATTATATCCTCCTGGAAAACCAAGATTAACCGGACCGTACTGGGGTTACTGAGGTTGTTGATAAGTGTACCCAGGATACGGTTGATACTGGTAAACCGGTTGTTGGACAGCAGGACCGAGTTGGTACTGTCCCTGGTACTGTTGGTAGGTAAATTGAGGTTGACTTGTTACAACAGTACTTAAACCAGGCTGCCCTACAGGCATCTGGACCGTGGTTTGAATCGTAGATCCGGACAACGGTAAAGATGTCTGAGGAGTGGTTGCAGAGACAATAGAAACCGGAGTTGTCGATACTCCAGAAGTAAGTGTGGTAGATGTTGTGGTAGTTGCAGCAGTCGTTTGAGATGGAGTACTAGGTGCAATTGGCGGCTGAGTAACTACCGAAGTTACAGAAGTTTGAACATTTGACTTGACAGGTTGCGTTTGCTGGGGTGAACCAGAAACTACGGGTTGTCCAGTTTGAGGTAACAACTGTATACTTGGCTGCAACACCTGTTGACCTTGTGATGGATCCCACACTCTCATTCCGGGGTATTGACCCGTAACAGGTTGAGGATACTGAGATCCATAACCGGATTGAGGATATGATTGATAACTGAAAGGCACAGTTCCCATACCTTAAACATATGACTGACCTTGAGGTGGTTGATAACCTTGACTCAAGTATTGACCTTGAGGTTGATAACCTTGGGGTAAATACTGATACTGGGGTTGACCTTGACCTTGAGGTTGATACCCTTGAGGTTGATACCCTTGGGGTTGATACCCTTGAGGTAAATATTGATACTGAGGTTGACCCTAGGGTACATATTGAGGCTGGGGTTGACCTTGAGGCATGTATTGTACTATGGGTACATGCTGGCCTTGAGGTTTCCCCCCAGACACAATTTGCGTACCTTGAGGTTGCCCCCCAGACACAATTTGCGTACCTTGAGGTTGCCCCCCAGGCGTTAATTGAGGCTACCCCCCAGGTGGTAATTGACCACCTTGAGGTTGAGAAACGGGAACTGAACCTGACATCATGTAAATGTCCCCTACACCCAACGGTTTATTACCATTGTTTCCAGCTAATAACCCATGATCAATGGGTTGAGGAGATGCCCCTGCAAAGGTACCAGAAAGTGACTGATACCCGGTGGGAACAGAAGGACCGCCGTGTAAGAAAGATTCAGGAGATTGAGTGAACACGGACGACTGACCAAACATATTTACAGGAGTATAAATACCTCCAGGTGGAAAAGGAGTACGAGGTGGAGAAAAATCTACCCCTGAGTTGTCTAAATAATTGGTTAACGAAAGGTACCAAGTAGTACTTCTAGGAGGACTATAAAAGATAGATTCACGCTCCCTTAGATCAATAGTAGGTTGATCTTCAAGGATAGATACGCCTAATTCTTCCTCTGGAGCAAGTTCTTCAATAGCTATCAAACCAGTAGGAAGATTTTCGGTGATGACTCTTTCTACCCTAGGTGAATCTGGTACACTAGAAGTTGGAGTAACAGGTTCAGATATTTCAGGTTCTTCGCCTATATCACTAGTAGATGAAAAACTACCAGCAAGCTCGGAAACTGCAACTGCTTCAGGATTATAACCTGTCTCTAGACTTTGGTAATCTTGATGGACTACCAACGAAGACTCTCCTTCTTCAGGTGAACCTACTCTACTGCCACTAGGAGGAGTTACAAGGACCTTTAAACCTTCGTAATGACTCGGGACATCTTGAGGAGGTTCACCCCGAAGTCTACGGGATTTCCTCAACAATTCGGCCACAGAAACAACCTCAGGAGACTTGCCCCGAAGTCGACGGGACTGTCTCGGTAATTCCGCCACAGTTAAAAACTTTTAACTACTGCACACGCAAACAAAGTAAAATCTCAAAGCAAACCACCTAAAGTCTCTAAAGAACCAAACAAATTTGAATCACACGCCTAAAGAATCTAGGGCGTCAAACCAAGCACAAATAGTAGCCTTCCAGACCGAAAACGCTAGTTGGAGATGAAACCCAACATCGCCGGATTCAGTACAGAAGTGGCGGGTGGAACAGTTACCCCGACAACCTGCTTAATGAATAGACCGGCACAAGTTCCTCCACTTTAACCGTCTCGAGTGAAGTGAACCCCCCGAAAATCCAAGTGATTCTAGCCGACGTCTGCTCCAGGTACAGTGGGATCTTCCCTCCACCGTCACCTCGGTAGAATCCTAAAGATAATGGTCACTAAGGTTACCAATAGCAACAAATGCACCTGGGGGAACAGTCTACACTCCGACAGCACGCAAGGGCAGAGTATCAAGCTCAATCCCCTTGCCGGCTCCTTGACAATAATCCAAGGTTTACCGACAAGTGACCCCTGGCTCCTCGACAATGGTTAATCCGAGGTTTACCGTTTGTAATACGTGCATGTCTGGCGTCGTTCCCAACGAGGGAGGATTGATCCCCTCACTGGTTCGGACACGAGCTCGTGCTTCTCCTTTAAGAGGAGCTTTCCCAGAGTACAAATGAAACAATTGGATTTATTCTATCACAAGATAAGCTACTTGTTTGGTTTTGTTGTCTTGGAGAGTTAATTACTCTCCTACTCCAAGACACTAGCCTGATCTAAATTGGTGTTTCAGAGCCCTAGTAAATAAAAATTACTAAGTTGATTTTACTTTAAGCGTTAATTTTATGGTTTTTCTTAAAGACAAAAGGTAGTGGAGATGAAACTAGTGGTGTGTAGACTCGACTCGCAACCACTACAAAAATGCACCTAAGATGATTTACACTACTTTTCTTTTTCAATGAATCTCCTAACTAAGAGAGTTGGAAAATGCAAATTTTATAGAAAACAACTTTCTTAGTAAAGACAATCAAAGAAACAATTCTCTTTATCTTTTCAAAACACACAACTCATGACCACTAATTACTCTACGAAATTTCCTTTTTCTCCCAAAAGTCTACAAATGCTACCAAAGCAAACTTTTTCCAAAAGAATTTTTGTGTTTTTTCTATATTAATAAAGCATGTAAAAACTATTTATCAAATCAAATTTAACAAATCTAATACAATCAAATCAAATTCACTCAAAAGCAATTTAAAAGTAAATTTACCTAAAAGAAAAAAATAATGAGGACAAAATCCTACAAGGATAATTCCCGGATGTTTTACTCAGTCAAAATGCAACTAAGGATCAGTTCATGCAGAATCATAAACTAACCAAAAAACAAAATCGAAATCTTTTTGTTCTTTTTTTTTCAAGAATGGAATTCAAGGCTTTAACAAACAAACTTTTCGAGATTCGCAAAGAGAAGACACAAAGGTAGGTCTCTCACAAGGGTGACTTCTATGACAGGCCCGACTCCTAAGAGGACTGATCAAAACCAAGGAGATCCAAAGTTTGACAACCTCTAACGCCAAAGTCACTACAGGACCAGTTAAAAATCAAACCCTAAGGAAAAATCCCTATGAATTCCACCAAAACCCTCGACACTAACGGGACAAGTTCAGGTGAAGATCTTTGACAGTAAACTAATGGATCTGGGCAGTAAAAACAAATTAAAAACAAAATCTAAAGAGAAAAAGAGGAAAAATGAAATTTTCTCAAATTTGACAGGGGTACGCAGGTGATATGTTGACACAGGCGCGGGTACGCCCTGTGCACAAAGACGCAGTGCGTACAAGTACGCACTGTGTCAAACTCAGAGACTGCGTACTGCTGGCAAAGCTAAGAAAAATAAAAATCTAAATTGACTCTAAGCTAACCCACCCAAATACACAGTTAGACAGCCAAAAATCAGAAAACAAGCGATTTTTCTCAGACCAAAATATCAAATCAAAAAGAACTCAAACACATTCATGGATTCCCCAGTGGAGTCGCCATTTTGTCACACGGAAAGAGTCGTTAGTGCGGACACAACCGACCTCCCTAGAAGCCTAAGACTTTCTAGTGACAAACAAGACAAATAAGAGCAATCCTTCTCTAAATATGCTTTTACAATATGAGAAATCAAGTGTTTAGATCCTACCTGTAACCCAACGCTGTTGTAGTAGTCCAGCTTCGTTGATCCGGATGAGCTCCTCCTTCCCTTCGAAACCTGCATTCACTAACAATCAAACGATTAAATAGCACCTGAATATCACATAAAATAAAACATATTTAACATATAGACCAAGGAGTATATGAAACAACTCATAAATAACAAATTGTTGAGAAGAATGGACTAATTTGTATTAAAAGGTAACAAAAGGAACCATTACAACCTGAGCCTTAGTGTTGTGCAAGCTCCTCCCAGGGTCCACAAGACTTCTCCCTTACTCTGATCAGCTCACCCACCTCCCAATGGAAACAAGCAAAGATGGTAATCTCTCCTCACAAGCTTCTACAAGGAAGTCCTAATTCCAGCAGCATCTACCCTTAGGAATGTTCAGCTTTCAACCTCTCCTCCCTTTGGCCCAATGCCTGTATTTATAGTGCTCTAGAGGAAGTTATTCAGGTCCACCATCAATGGGATAAGCCCCTCTTTGGATGGGATAGCTCCCCTCTTGATGGGATAAGTTCCTCTTAGGTAGGGATACATGAACCATCTGGAGGCGCTTCATACACGTCAAACAAGCTTCTAGAAGACTCTAGAAATGACCACAAGTAACTTTTTTGGAGTGAAACTTGCGCCTTTTGACCTTTACAGGAGTACGCACCCACCCCTTTACATACAGAGCGTACAAGTACGCAGGTATTGTGAACTTGGGTTGCGTACACGCAGGTAAGGCTAAGAGAAACTGCGTACCAGAGATAATTGACTTTTAATGACTTTTCTCTCTTTCTTGAAGTTTGACATGAAGAGCAGAGGCATGAGACTTGCCAAAGAGGATAGTATGACAGTGGATGGAGCCATACTAACTGCAAATAGTCATGGTGACATTTTTTAGTGTAACACCCATGGAATTAGTTTACTTGGAAGTGATTGATCTTGTTAAACTAGTTGAAGCTACGATTTACTAATAATCCATTGAACTAGAATTAGTGGATCTCGTAAAGGGAGAAAATGCAGAGTTGGAGGTTCCATTTCCAGTCGAATAACCAATTGGATTTTATCCCATTCCAAGGCCATATGCATATACGGATGGACCTACCTACTTAAGGTTCAATTCTAAGGCCACCACCTCGTAAAGATCCAGATCCCTCTACGGATGATCTAGTTTCATAACTGGTTTACTTAGTGTTGGCCCAGCCCAAACATCAATTGGAGCATATGGACAGGCAGAAGTTGTAGGCGTGATCATGAGCACACACACTACAGGTATATGATAGATCGAGAATTCTTCATTTACCATGTTTAAGCAATTTTAGGTGAATCCCTCCTACCTCTGTATCTGTCCTTGTCTCTGCAGTGGTGGGTTAACTGCCCCACCCCTCCTTATGCCTTCACTTGGTAAATTGGATATGCAACCTCTCTAGCTTCGGCCTTTGTAGCCACCTCTTATGGTTATTAGGTGGGTGGTTTTGAATTCCTGATAGATAGGAACTGGGCCTTTGACTTACCATGGACGTGTGTTATTTGTACGGGTGGGCCCTCGGTTTGATCGGGGCAGAATGGCAGGTGATGATGGATGGCCAGATGAGACTGACTGACGTATGTTTGGTATAGGCTGATGGATACATTTGGGGAGTTGTTAAATATAGCTCCTATAAAGTACAAGTAATGGAAAAACACCACCACTTCTACGAGGAGCTATAACTTATGCAGGAAAAAGGGTTCTCACTTGCCAAGGAGATGGAATTGCAAATGGATCTGTTCGAACAAAATTTGGATCTACTTTCGCTACTGCCTCTGTTTATGCTTTCTTGACCTCTGTTCTTGCTGTTTTCTTCGGTACCGAAGGCAAAGTTCTACGGGGAAAGGGGCTCCCCCATAGGGACAAAGGCTTCCCTTCACTTGATTCCAAGACCACAGCCAGTTTCATAACCCATTGAAGCATCCTTATAACAATCTGTTCCAGCTTATGTTAATGGTCGAGTGAAAGAATTTGACCATTACATACTTTTACCACCATATATACTCTACTTATTAGGGGTTATGCCTTTACTTTGACCTCTATCGATGGTAGCTTTGACTCGTAAACAAGAGGATCCCAAACTCACAATCGAACTTCAACCACACCTAGAAATAGGACATGATATGTCAAGTAGGATATGCTGTAAGTGATGGTGGTGAATCTGGAGCTGTACAAAGGGAAGTAGCGAGCTATGGGACCAGGGTAACCAGATCTGTTACTTGAACTTATAGGTACAAGGCAAGGGATTTCAATCTGGGACTAGCTCGGATGGTGATAGTATTATTCCTACCCTTCAGACTTATATATCCTATAGGAAATGGCCCCACTTTGGGATGGATAATAATAACATACGTAGGGAACTGGTCTTTTTCCTGTTACCTTTTCCCCCATCCCTGTCATCTTCACTTATTCAATTCCTGTTTGAGAGTCATCGTGTCGCCCAAATCCTACTTTCTATTTGACTTAGTGTTAGTTCGATGTGTGCTCTCTACGTCCTAAGTCTCTTTTATCCATGCTTTCTTTCTATGGTATGCCATTTTATATGGCTCAAAGGCAACTGGGGAAAATTCTTCCTTTCCCACTATAATGGTAAAAAATATGCCTATACTGAGGTAGGTTATTTTGTTCTTACTTCTCCAAGCCCCTCTCGATTATTTCAAGAGGGAGTGAGTTCTTATATATAGAAGGGGTAACAAGGGAACTAGATCCCTTGATACATTAAACATATCAGTCAGCTATGTTTTAGCCATGATCATAAACATATTGGACACTAGTAACCTTACCAATAGTAGCACCTTGGATCCACAAGTGGCACAGATAGATATACCTTCACGACTAGAAACTGAATCGTCACTCATTGCTGAATGCACATGCTGAGAATTTGAATAGTCACCCGAGAGTGTTTCAGACAATGTGGCATTTTTGTAACTGATTCTTAATGTACTGATGTATAAATATTTCCCTTGTACACCATTCAAACGAGGATGATAAGAATAGAACACATATTTCATTAAATTTGGAATTAAATTGTGGATTTAGAATTTCAAAATAACCAAAAAACCAATTTCTATTGATGTCCTTGTAATAAAAATTTTCCAATTTTAATGAAATATGTGTTTTAATTAAGATTTCTCTCAGCATACAAGATTTCATCTCACAGTTATTCTCCAAACTAAGACACATGGGACTCATCAGTCTAACAATCCTAGCTGATTGTATTATTCTTTATTTCTATTGCCCAATCACTCCTTTGAGTATATTCCGTGTCTCTCTTTCATACTTGTGTGTGTTACTTAGATCGTTCAATCCTTCTGTGCATACACTCCCCATAACTTCAATTCCCCACAGGTTGGAGTTGTTCTCCGCACCGACACATCCTGGGCTCTGGGGTGTGGATCAGGTATCCATTACACCCCACTGGCATTCTTCCGAACTAGCTTGAAACCGTGAAATATTTCACCCTTTAAACAAGATAACTTCCGGTCCCAATCTAGCCGAGAAACGTGAAAGACTACCTTCAATAAGAAATAAGCCTTGTATCAACAATTGATAATGGCATTTGGACTCACTAATATGTTGGTAACTCTTATGACGTTTATAAATGGGCTTAGTATAGCCATTTCAAAATAGATCTGTGGTTATGTACCTCGACAAAATCCTTGGCTATAGCGATATATGTAAAGAACACCTCAAGCACTTGTGCCAAGTCTTATAATATGTTAAAGAATAAAAGATAAAAGTAAACTTTAGCAAGTGCTTGTTTGCCATGAAATGAATTCAATAATTGGAAGAGTTTAGTCAAAGCAAGTTGAATTAATAAAGAGTTAATGAATGACCTTTATGAGTGAGGCGCAGTAGGGCTTGAGCAACCTAATGAATGAAGTTGGTTAGATAGGGTGGTGGGAAGCAACCAACCAACCTAATGAATGGCAGTGGAGCTGAGGCTTTTGGGTTTCCTTACCTCGTGGTAAAGCGTACTCCATGTTTATGGTGTTTGTTGGTAGGGCACTCTTCCTTTGGGCTAGTTCCCTCCCCAAAAAGTGATGTCTCTCTACCCGGTATCTTTCCCTGCGGTGATGATGGAATATAACCCAAGTCATTTTCCTGGGTCATCGGGCTGTGGGAATATCCTACTCTGGGTCGTCTATGCTGTGGATGTTTCCGATAGGAATCAGACCCTTCGAGAAGTCATCCTAGCTATTGATGGCAGATGTTGGAAAGTAGAATAAGCCTGGGGTCTAGGTTCCTGTGATCCAGAAGTTTCTAGGGAATTCCTCCCATCGGTGAAGTGGTCCACCTAAGAATGTGTCGCATAGGGTTTGTGAGTTGCATATTCCGTACATAATGATGTCTGCTGTTTGGCAGTAGAATCTTCCGTGGTTGGAGCTGCAGTCTGATGTGGGATGTTGGAATCTGTCTCTCTCCATGAGGTTGGCCTCCTTCGGATCCTATCTTTGTTACTCCTCCTCACCGGAACGGGTGTCGGAAAAAACAATAGCTCCAGTCGGCACACCAACCAATTGAAAGAGGGATGGGTATCCTATTCATTTTTAAGCACTTTCCAACACAATTAAATATTTGAGATCTTCCACTTAGTTGCTATTTATTCCTTACACCCACTCCTGAATGGCATTACCAATCGAACTATCTCCAATGACCTTCACTGCTTTTTCCACATCCTACCATTACCATCCACTCTATTGCTTCCGTATAGGATTGGTGATAAGCCAGCTTTCGCAGCTGCTCAAATATTCTTTTCCAGCTGGAAGCCGTACGATAAAATGAGAATTTGAGCATCTCCCCACTGGAACCACTGGCAACGATCTAGGGCGGGTATAGAAGAAAATCTAGCTCGATAGCCTAAGGACAAAGAGTCTTTTACGCGTACGCGGAGTGATAGCAGCGGCGTGAATTCACTATCACTATTGCTTCGCGTTATTTCCAACTTCCAACCAGACACCGTTAGCTATATTCTAGCTATTTCCCCACCCAACACGTTGTACTTTTCCAATCGGTGTTGGGACTGATAGATGTGGGAAATAAGCCTAATTAATAGTAGTTGGCTATATGGCATCTATATCTTCTATCCCATGCTATAAATAGTGTATATAGTGTCGATCCTAGTGTGGATAAAGGTGGATTCGACGGATCGGCTCATCCTTTCCTTTCGTGACCCCCTCGTCGGTGTTGGTTCGACGTAGTAAGTAAGGCTCCATTCTATAACAGGTAGTGCGAGTTGAAACTATAGGACACTAGATGGTCACTAATAATCTTGGCATGGTATATGTGTGACATCTAAATTGAATCAGATATTTATGTAGGATGCGTACAATGGGCTACATTTTACCTTGGTCTTAGCGACTAGCTAGGTTCCAACATGGGGAAGCAGTGACACTTATGTAAAACTTCGTGAATATTGAAGAGTTGCATTAGTTGGTCTACAACTTCCTAAGCATGGAAGCATGATCTAACTAGTGTGTCGACGAAGTCCCCCTTCTGACCGATGAATGGTAGAAGCATCCAAGGATAGCAGGGAATCTAGTTGGTGCAGGCTAGCAGTATATATGAGGGCCTTCGTAGGTAGGTGCAGTTGGGTATCCATATCCCTCTATGAACCTCTAGTGCCGGTGAATTATGGATTCATAGTGCGATCGGAGCTTAGCGTGAATAAGTAAGGAAGTAGGGTTGTCGAAATGACTCATTAATAGTGGGATCGGTAACCCGTCTTATGCGCTACCTTGGCCGACATAGGCATATTCATTTACCAGTATATGACGCTTTTTGCTCCCCACCATTGTATCTCGTCTGTCGGCTAAGCCCTAAGTATCTAAGTATATCCCCTTATCTCTCTTCTATGGTGGAATCCATGTTGATTCGGTTCAGGCGACTTGTTCGAGGAAGGAGTAGCATAAAGGAGTGGTAAGTGATTCAAGCCTGAATGTATTGGATAGAGCTAGCATTCGATAGCCGTGCGATAGTCCCCCCCCCAAAAACCCAAAAGATGTGGGAAAATAGCTTGGAACTTCCTAATGAAATGGGTATGGAATTATCGGTAAGATGGGTAGGGAGTAAAAGTAGGCGGTTCTCGAAAGAACTTATCAGGATGTCGCAACTACCGCTTTCTCTCCTCTGCCTCGAGGCGGTCTTCCTCTCAATAGAGAGAATTGGGTAAGCAACTATCCTTCCACCCGTCTATTGGTTAAGGCTAAATTCCAAGTATTCAACATGTTTATATCCCTCCATTCTTAGTTCGGGAGCGGAAGCACATTCTATCCAACTTTCCTAGTGAACGTCGAGTTAGGAGAAGGGTTTAAGGGATTGATAGGTCAATTCCCAGAGGTCTTAATAAGGCTCATCAATATAGTTATAGTGGTGGGTTCTATTCTAGTCTCCGTCTATCGGCGAAAGAAACCAATAAAGTGGGCCGGAGTTATAGGTGGTTCTATTCCCTCCCATGGGTGTGGGTCTATGATTCCCCGCATATTCCTCGACTCTACTCGGTCCAGTAACCAATTACTACTACGTGGACGAAGCCCGGGAGTATAGGGAAATTGCCTCTATCCTATGTTCTAAGTGCGGGCAAATGATGGTAAGGTAGCTGCGGTATTGGTGGCCCAAGCTTCCGTAACCTCCCAGGTGCGGAAGGAGCCGCAGTTCACAAATAAAGGGGGGTGGTTCAGGTGGTTAGCGAATATGACGGTTGAGCGTGGAATGGGAGCAAAGGGCAGCTTCCTTCGGACCCTTCCTTTCACTCGGGGCAGGCAGGACTAACTAGTTTGGGTGGGCAAGGGCGTATAGCAACGAGCGGAGGATACAGAGTCATACCCCCCCCCAACAAATCGCTGTTTCTATACCTCGTGAGTGGGCCATGGAACGAATACAAATTGCCTTTAAAGGTAAGGTCACTTTCCCGAGGGGCACTGCGATCGATAACTAAATTCATTTGCTAATTCCCTTCCTTTGTCTGGGGCCTGGGCGCCTACCTTCATCCAGTAGTATGAAGAAATCACATATCTAAAGGCTAATCCGATCCGATCTAAACCGGTTCGGCTTTGTTATAAGTAAGATACCTGAATCCACCCACTAAGCTAAATGACCTGGCACAAAGGGAAGTAAGGTTATAAAGAAGAGTCCTGGATATTTAAAAAAAGGTGAGGTGGAGGATCGAAGAGGCGAAGATATAACAAAAGAGAAGGAGCGGAGCCAAGAATATTCCACTGAAGATGAGGTATGGGTCTGTCTAAAGAATCGACTCCTAAATAGAAGGCGGGGTCTGAATCATAGCAATAATCAAGTTCCGAGTCAAAGTTCCCGTGGCATATTCAACTCAAGGTTCGGTGCGCAGCGAATAGCTCTAAGAATAAGGTGATTCAGAATAGTGCCTGCCATCCCATATCCGGTCCTTATAAGAGGGGGGAATAGTTGTACCTCCTAAGCGCTTCATTCAGTAAGTGGAGGGCTACGTGGTATAGGGCTCACGGGTCTAGTTCTATCTATAGGTGGGTAGGTCTAGTCATTCCTTGCAGTAGGCTCTTAATTGAAGAAGAGTATAATAGGCTCGGCCGGACCCCAATAGGGTAATAGGTGGTACCCAAATTCATAGGGCAAGGCAGTAAGTGAAGTAAAGGGTTCATAGCAGTCCTGACTCACTAAGTGCATTCATTCATCAAGTGAAGGCTACAGGTATAGTTCTTGGAGGTGGGTAAAGAGTGAGTAAACCAAAGTAAGGTAAGGGATATTCATAGTGTCGTACCCTACTGATATTCCTCCTCTCCTTTTAAGGTTGAATGACTAGGTTGGTCAGGGACTCCTCCATCGTTCTAGGGTGAAGGCAGTTTACCGTTTGAAAGGAAGAGATGAAATAATAGATTTGGGTGGGAAGGTTTTAGCAGGCCGGTTTCCAAATCATTGAAGCAAAGGGCAGGTAGGGAATCAACAGGTTGAGGTGATTGATCCGTTCAAGGTAGAGCATCTGTTTCCAGTACTGCTGGCTGGGATCCTTGAACGGGAAGATAGCTTGTTAATCTATGACCAAATGACTGAATGAGGGGAGAGGAATGAGCACATGAGGTAGTTCTTTCTCGGACAGATCCATCCCTCCCAACCACAGAATAAAAGAGATCCACAGTGACCTAGGCTAGAGCAAGGGAGGAGTTGGTAGGCACAGTAATCAAAAGAGACAGAAAGCTCATAGCTCAGGTTATACTAGGCTGGTACCTAACTTCTAAAGCTAGGCTAAACAGAGTGAAACTATGAGTTGAAACCCCAAGTTCCGCTCCCTATAGGCACAGGATACAAAAATGATACAACAAGTCACTGGGGGAATGTAGTATCGATTCAAGTGTCGAACGTGTTTCTCGTACCCGGTTTGGGAGATGTAAGCACGAGTTACATGGGCTTTACACTCTATCATGCTTACTAATGGGATTAGAGCTTATCACTGCTTATAGAACATTGATCATTAGTATTACTAGTACCTTATCATTTGGGTTACATCATGCTTATTGTACATATTACCTATATGGTCTTACTTCTACTAAGCTAATTAATAGTAATAAGATATAAATACGTACAAGGTCATGGTGTTTTTACTATCAAACCAAGTAAGCATCATGAGGTAGTATTAGTATCCAATATGAATAGGTGATGTTATATCCCTAATATATTAAGCTCTGTTACATGTGGAATGCTTGTTTCCTGTGATATGACTCTATTTGGTATGAGACTATGATTCCCATTTGATCATGTGAGCTAGTATGATCGTATCCTAGCCCAGTTATAGCTTGTAATGGGTTGATAGAGAGTAATGAGAGTGAATATGGACACATTGTATATGATCTAATCAAGCTTAATGGGTATAACTAACATATATAATATGGTTCGGCATGATAAGGTATAGAGCTTAGTAACACTTAGTACTAATATGGTGATAATACTCATATGTGATATTCAGAACACATGGTCAACACTATGACCACTATAAACATAGGATGGGTATTGAATCCATGTGTTTTACAAGCACTGATAAGAGTAATCCGTATATGGTATTCATAGTTATTATGTAAAGCTTAAGCAATGGTGATAATACTTATGAGATTACAACTGATAAGGTTATTAGTGTTAAGCCCCCTGTTATTATGTAGAGATTGAACCCCATCTGCCATTGAGGTTGCAAGCATATACGTCATCCCTTTACTCCATATATTGCATATATATCGTATGGTCTACCTTCTACTTTTTCTAGTCAAGTTAGTAATAGAAGAGCTTACCCATTGTAGTTAGTGTATTGAGTGGTATTACTCTTTCCACTAATCTAAGCTAATACAAGGTTAATGGTATTAGTACTAGTAACTCATATGTAATGATAACTAAGCTAATTAGGCTGATCTTGCCATAATATGAATGGGATTAGTAGTACCCTATCAACCATAGTTAAGCCACTTGCATTCATAGATTAACCGTATGGAATGTATATGGAATTAAGGGAATCATAAGGATTGCACGTATAGAACTAGATCAATTATTAATATGATAGGGATTAAAACATCCATGTTAGGAACATAATTACCTCTAGAATCATTTAATGAAATAGTTGTTTTACCTATGGTAAAGGGAATATCTCCTGTAGGGAGTTTAATCACATAACCAATAGTACATTTCCCATCGGAAAACCCTGTATGGTAAGCGTACTTCATTAAAAGTCGAATGACAGCCAATGCTATCACTTCATAGTTGACACATCGTAGGTAAGGAAATATAAAGAAGAGTTCAACTATTCTCAAGCCCACATATGGATCCTGGCATTTTTCCCTCTCGATGATCTATTTTAACCGGTTCAAAAACCCATTGAACATTAATTTAGAATATCCTACTTCACTTGCAGTGAAATTATATAAGAACTTGTTCATTTTATCCATGGTATTCATTTTCAATAGTGCATGTTGTAGTTACAACTGAGAGACTCCCAGCTCTTGATAAGTGAATGAAAGTCATTCCACTTCTCAGCATGACGCATCCCACCAACTGTATGTACATATACCTCATAACATTTCACTGTTTCATCTATCTTTTGATTCCATTTGGACTGAGATTTTAAACCCTTAGGCTCCAGAGATCTTAATTGAGTTCTCAGAGACTCACCTGGAATAGGATCATCCCCCCAGTCATAGTCCCAAGGGGATGCTTCATTCAACAACTCTCCTCTTATTGGTTGGAGCAGATTTAGATGAATAAATTCATTTATGATTTGAAGTGGAGGACCCATTTCCATATACACTTTGGTATAAATATGGGGAACCATTTCTGCGACAATAGTTGTTGTTATGAAATTATCATGTAATGTGTACACTGGCGTTTTCATTTGTAAAGCCAATTTCTCCACCACATTCATATCAATAAAGGCATCCCTCTGATGAATAAATTTTACGCAGGTAGCCAATTGAGTCTTGCGACTATCCCTATCCAACGTAGGCATTTGGATAATAACCTGATGTATCTTATGAGACACCCTTTCATAAACCCAGATATAAGCTTTATTGCTACGCATATAATCTTTCACAGTGGTGAAGTACGGTACACTCTATAGCACTGGTTGATCCAAGATAGAACAAAACCAACAGATGTGGTTAATCAACTTCATCAAATTGGCAATGTCAGGATATTTCTTGACCCAAAAGGCATGGCAAAGTTTAGCAAGAGGATAGTAATCCTTACTCCTGAGCGATGGACCATAAAACTCTTGAATATCACTAGCCATGGTTATAACACTCTTCCCATAGATCAATGGCATAAAGAGTCGTTTTACGAGCTTTCTCATTAACCGAGATTCGATGATCGCATACTCCTGAGTATCCAATCTTGAATGCAAGAACACCAGAAGTTCCTCTCTCAAACACAAATAAACATCTTGGATTTCCTTGTCAGGAGACAGAAGAAGATTCATTCGCCTACCCATTTCTTCATTCAACAATAGGTAACTCATGATTTGATAAGCACTAGCTGATGCATCTTGAGTAATTGGAACACTATTAAAACCATGAAGTCTTTCGATATCACTCACTCTGTCGTTACACAAAACATTTGTTGTGAACTGAAATGGATCACTAGCTTGTTGTGCAAAGTGAATTAAACTATCGTCCGTTTCAATCATTTCTTCACAGTGATTTAGATACCATCTATAAGATTTATCTATAGATACAAATTTTTGATACTTAAAGGCTGTAGCACATGCTAATTTCATTCTGAGAGAAATATCCAGTTTTGATTCTGGTGCTTTAGCATCAGATGCAAATACAATAAAACTTTGAGACAAATCTCTTTCGTGAAAATGCAATACACCTGTGCGGTAGATTCTACCCCAGAAGTCCATGAACGCAGGAAGATAAAATCTATAAACTTGGTATGCACTCACAAGAGTTAATACAAAATATTCATAGCAAGCTCACTGCACCTACGTCACTAATTCCGTTAACAACACGTTATAGCTACACACCTCCTAAATTCCTTCGTTGTTGTTTTGGAAGTAACTAAACCTTAAGAGGTTAGATGCCTCTAGTAGATTAACCTTAGCTAGACTTCTATTAATAAGAAGACCCACCTTTTCTAAGGTATCATGATTTTCCTTAATGAACTTCAATACAATACGGTTGATCTTAAAGCCTTGAGATTGTAGTCTATTCAAGACAACGCACATCTGCTGTGGAGAATGTAACTTTATATAGAAATTGCTATAATTACGAGAAGTTAATAGATGAAAGCGATTATAGAGTTCTCCCGTGAGTCTGCTTAAGTAACCACCTTCCATATCTGCTAAAGTTGAAGGTACATCTACCTTAGATTTCCAAGGTAACGACTCGCAAACCATGGGAAGATTTAGCTTAATCAGAAGGAGACTTAAGTCAAAATTGAACATAGCGTAACAATTGGTTTTGATATAACCCTTATTCTTAGAAACTAGTAAGACATCCATATAGCTCAGGTCTGTTTTAAGAGTAATCAATTTTCTTTCAACCAATAACTCTACCAAGCTGACCCCGATAGCATAATGACTCCTAGTAACTTTGACTTTTCTTTTGTTATCTTTCTTATCAGATAAGTGAACATCAACCTTACCTGCAACTTGTTTCAAACCCATATTCACTCCTTGAACTCATACAGTAGAATCAATCTGTTCGATCAAAGTAGAGACCCTAACTACAGATAAATCATGTAAACAGTTGAACATTGAGCCTAGTACATGAATCATGATTGCCTCTAGTGTATACCGACCTAAAACATGAATATAAGGTTCATCCTTTTTAGATAGACCCTTCCTAATAAGATACTCCTTAGCAGGAATCACATCTCTACAAATTAATAGTGGAATCAAGTTCGGAACACTTTTAAACACACTATTTTCATCAAAATTCATAGTAAGATCTTCTTCTTTTTTGTAAATCTAACAACTCTTCCTGGCTAAAATATTCACCTTGAGATAATAAAAATCTTTTTGAGTTAATCAACTCCTTGATAACTGCATTGTGATAGAGAGTCACTTTGGACTATTGAGAAGTGGACTTGTTAGAACTAGATATCGAATCAAAAATCTTGTTGTAGAAATTATTCCAGAACAAATCAATAGTTCGTGCCTTACTTGAATTATCACCACTTGAACCAGCAAACGAAGAAAATAAAACCATCCCGTATCTAGCTAGCATCCCGTATCTTAATGGAATACTAGCATGTGGACTAAAAGAGATGTGATATGATAAACCTATCACAAATATGTTTGATGAGACCATTGGAACTATTGCAAATATGTTTGATGAGACCACTGGCGAGAACAATATAGTTATGTTTAGAGCCATGCCTAGATGGATGTTTAGAGCCCTACCTGGTTGGATGTTTAGAGCCCTGCCTGGCAGAATTTTGCAATTCAAGATCATGTGTTATTTACATTTGTAGTTGGGGTTGGGCTCGATGTGTGACCCTATAATATGCCCCCTCGACGCTGGAGGGGAACTTTTGAGGAGGGGAAATTGTTCATTACCCTAAAGGGGAACACTTTTGACTATGTACAGGGACCCAACAGTCTCCCACTTGTTGTTTGCTTTCCATAGGGGGCCACACGAGAGATTAATCATTTATCTAGCCTTACAACGCCCATTGTTTCTCTACACCAAGAAAACTTCTCATAGCTCACATATTTTTTTCAATGCATCTGCAGTATTCTTCAAAGTGTCCACCTTTACCAGCAACACCTTTTTGTCTTCTATCATATCCCTCACAAAGTGATACTAAAAAACAATTTTCTTTGTCTTTGAATGGTAAGAAGGGTTCTTTGCCAAGAAAATTGTACTTTGGCCTTCAAAGTCTATTCTTATAGCTCCTTGTACTATTCCCATAGTTGAACATAATCTCTACAACTAGACTGCTTCCTTGCTTGCATGAGTGGTTGACATGTATTCTGCCTTTGTAGTTGATAGTGCCACTAGAAATTATTTCTTACTCATCCAACTGACTGCACCTCCAAATAGGTTAAACACATACCCACCTGTAGATCTTCTCTGATCCAGATCTCCTACCCAATATGCATCAAAAAAGCCACGAATATCCAAAACTCTGTCCAATCCTGGTCTTCCTTGGTAGCACAAACCATAATCACTAGTGCCACGCAAATACGTGAAAACCCGCTTCACTATTGTCCAATGCTCCTTCCCTGGTTTTGACACAAACCTGCTCAATACTCCCACTGCACGTGCAATGTATGGTCTAGCACAGACCATTGCATACATTAGGCTATCGACTGCACTTGCATATGGAACATGGGACATGTCCTCTTCCTCTTCTTGTGTCTTGGTATATTGTTCAGCAGATAACTTTACACCTATAGGAATAGGAACCTTCACCGGTTTACTATCCTCCATATTAAACCTCTGCAGTATTGTCTTGACATACTTCCTCTAGTTTAACCAGAGCTTCCTCTTTGCCCAATCTCTTTTAATTTCCATGCCCAAAATATAGTTTGCAGCACCAAGATTATTCATGTCGAATTTGGAGGGCAATTGGCTCTTAAAATCCTAGATGATTTCTTTGTCATTTCCAACCAGCAACATATCATCCACATACAAGACCAGATAAATAAGACAATCACCAATTAATTTACACACAGTGTTATGCTTTGCTTCTGGTGAAGCCAAGTCCCCGTATAAATGTATCGAATTTCTAATACCACATCCTTGGTGACTGTTTTAACCCATACAAAGACTTTTTTAACTTGCATACCATTTTTTTCTTACCCTTCACAGCAAAGCCTTTAGGTTGCTTCATGTAGATCTCCTCTGATGGGTTGTGTTATATTCTTTCCACGACTAGCTCCCCTAGTTAACCGGGGGGTTAGAGGGGGGGTGGATCCCCCCCTTGTTGCACTGATTGTGTAGGCCCCCCTGTACAGGGGGTTTGAGGGGGGTGGTTAGCCCCCCTCTATGGGGTCCGGGGCAGCACCCTGGGGAAATTTTTTGGGGACCCTATACTAGGTGGGCGAACCTACCTGTTGTTTTGTGCATGGTTTTCGCACATGGTTTTGGGTGCAATGGTTTTCGGTCCATGGTATTGGATGCTTCGACATGTATATATATGCATTGTAACATTGAAAGGAACATAATGAAAAATCAAGATGGTAGCTCCAGTTTTGGGATCCAGGGGAAAATCTTTGTGCATATGTGTTTTATGTGTTATGCTCTTGCATTATTTATTTTATGTTCTTCGAATTTGTATGCAGGTAATTTCTGTATGGGGTTAAAACCTACATTTGGTATCAGAGCTATTTTGGCTTCAATGGGACGCACTTGTTGCTGAGGGGTTTCGCTCGGGCCTGTGGTAGACCTTGTTCAATGGGAGATCTATGCGATCGATTCTAGTGGTGAAATAAGGTGGCAAGTAGTGGAAAGATAGAGATCAAGAAATTTAATGGTCAGAGTTTTGAGTTGTGAAAACTCAAGATGGAGGATCTGTTGGTGGATAAAGATTAGTGGATCGTGCTAGATTCGGGTACTAAACCAATGGGAGTGTCTGATGAAGAATGGAAGAAGTTGGATCAGAAGGCAAAGAGCACAATACGATTGTGTGTCTTAGATTCAGTATTGTTGAATGTATTAGGGGAAGCTACGGTAAAGGATTTGTGGGAAAAGTTAGGGACTTTTTACCAATCTAAGTCTCTAGTGAATACATTGTTCCTACAAAAAAATATTTATAACCTTAGGATGAAAGATGGAGACTCAGTGACAGAGCATCTGAATGCATTTAATACTGTGGTAAGTCAGTTATTATCTATTGATATTAAAATTTCGAATAAAGATAAGTGCATCAGTTTGTTGTGTTATCTACCAGATTCGTGGGATAGTCTGGTTATTGCAATAGATAGTAATGTAATTGCCTTACAGTTTGATGAAATAGTCTCATCTTTGATGACGGAGGAGATGAGACGAAAAAATATGGAGAGCCAGAATGGTGATGCCTTGTCTGTACGAGGACATTCCCAGAACAGAAACAAAAATAATTCATCAACTAGGAGATCTAAATCTCCAGGAAATCCTATAAAGGTGTGTTGGAAATGCAGAAAGGAAGGGCACTACAAAAGGGACTATAAATCTAAAGCTCCTGACAAAGGAAAGGGATCTGATGATGTTCCTTCTGCAAAGGCGAAAACCACCTCAAATGAAGGTGGGGATGTGTACTTGGCTTCTTCATGTACACATGTAGATCATGAGTCATGGTTGATTGACTCAAGTGCATCCTTTCACTTCACTCCCCATAGAGAGTGGTTCTACAAGTATGAGAAATAGGATGGTGGTGATGTCTTCTTGGGGGATGACATGAAGGCTAAAATCATTGGTCATGGAAAAGTTAAGTTGACTTTGCAAGGTGGAAGGATTAGAAGACTTCTGGGTGTTCTACATATTCCTACATTGGCCAAAAATCTAATTTCTATAAGCAAGCTAGATGATGCAGGTGTAAAAATAGTGCTCGAGAAGGATAAAGAAAGATTGATCGGGGAGCACTGATATTGATGCACGGAGTTTGGATTGGAAATTTGTACAAGCTAAAAGGTAGCAATGTTTTTTATGGGTGCAACAGCTCTGTGGTTCCTGAAAGTGGAGCAGAAAATTTAGTGGTCTCTGGAGAAAAGACCATGCTATGGCATCAAAGGCTTGAACATATTGGAGAGAAGGACCTTCGAATACTTCATGGTAAAGGTATGGTAGAAGGTATGAATAATAGCTCTCTAGATTTTGATTTCTGTGAAAATTGTGTATATGGGAAGCATAATTAGGTGAGTTTCCCCTCTGGTGGAGAGAGGGCGAAACATATATTAGAGCTTATGCACAGTGATGTGTTTGGACCTGTGAAGGTTCCATCACTGGGTAAGTCTGTGTACTATGTATCATTTATAGATGACTTCTCAAGGAATACATGGATATATTTCCTCAAAAAGAAATATGAAGTCTTTGATAGGTTTAAAGAATTTAAGGCTTTGGTGGAAAACCAGACAGAGAAGAATATAAAGGCATTGAGGACAGATAACGATGGAGAATTTTGCAAGAAGTAATTTTGACAAAAGCCAACTCCATACACACCTTAGAAAAATGGAGTTACAGAAAGAATGAACAAGACATTGATGGAAAGGGCAAGAAGCATGCTCAGTGGTGTCATGTTAGGACAGGAATCCTGGGCAGAGGCAATGGAGACTGCATGTTACCTGGTCAACAGATCACCTTCATCAGCGTTGGAGGATAAGACTCCACAAGAGGTATGGATTGGTAAGAAACTCTCTCTTTCACATTTGAGCGTATTTGGATGTGATGCATGTGTACATGCTCCAAAGGAGAAAAGAACAAAGTTAGATAGTAAATCTGAAAAGTGCATCTTTATTGGGTATAAGGATGGTTTAAAGGGTTATAAACTTTGGAACCCAATAACAAGGAAAGTTATGTACAACTGAGATGTGGTGTTCAAAGAGGTGAAAGATGTTATTTAACATGAATTCCAACCAAAGTAACCTGAGAAGGTAGCGTTTAAGCTTAAGGAGGAATAATCAAACTCTACAGCAGAAGAGGAATCAAAAGATGAAGAGCCACAAACTCTGGTTGTGAGAAGATCAGTTTGAGAAAGAAGGCAGCCAGAAAGGTATACTCCATCTTCTTTCTATTCAAATTTTGCTTTATCTATTATTGATGATGATCCCAGAACTGTGAAGGAAGTAGTATATTCAGAGGATGGCAAACTATGGAAAGAGGCCATGGTTGATGAAATGGCATCTTTCCACAAAAATGAGGCTTGGGATCTGGTGGAGTTGTCGGCTAGAAGAAAGCCTATTGGTAGCAAATGGGTGTTCAAGAAGAAGACAAATGTAGAAGGAAAGGTGGAGAAATACAAAGCTCGGTTGGTAGCAAAAGGTTATTCCCAGGTGCTGGGAATTGATTTTGGTGATATTTTTTCTCCCATTGCCAAGGTAGATTCTATTAGATTACTGTTATCTATTGCTGCTGCTTTTGATTTTGAGGTAGAACAGATGGATGTGAAGACAACATTTCTTCATGGGGATCTGGAAGAAGAGATCTACATGAAGCAACCTGAAGGCTTTGCGGTGAAGGGTAAGAAAGAACTGGTATGCAAGTTAAAGAAGTATTTGTATGGGTTAAAACAGTCACCAAGGATGTGGTATCAGAAATTTGATACATTTATACTGGGACATGGCTTCACCAGAAGCAAAGCAGATCACTATGTATTTTAAATTAATTCATGATCATGTTATTTATCTAGTCTTGTATGTGGTGATATGTTGCTGGTTGGAAATGACAAAGAAATTATCCAAGATTTGAACACCCAATTGTCCTCCAAATTTGACATGAAAGATATTGGTACTGCAAACTATATTTGGGCATGGAAATTAAAAGAGATCAAGAAAAGAGGAAGCTCTAGTTAAACAAAAGGAAGTATGTCGAAACAATACTGCAGAGGTTTAATATGTAGGATAGTAAACTGATAAAGGTTCCTATTCCTATAGGTGTAAAGTTATCTGCTGAATAGTGTCCCAAGACACAAGAAGAGGAATAGGACATGTCTGTGTTCCATATGCAAGTCCAGTTGGTAGCCTAATGTATGTGATGGCTTGTACTAGACCATACATTGCACATACAGTGGGAGTATTAAGAAGGTTTATGTCAAAAGTAGGGAAGGAGCATTAGACAATAGTGAAGTGGGTTTTTAGGTATTTGCATGGCACTAGTGATTATGGTTTGTGCTACCAAGGAAGACCAGGATTAGACAGAGTTTTGGATATTCATGGCTTTGTTGATGTAGACTAGGCTAGAGATCTGGATCAGAGAAGATATACAAATGGGTATGAGTAAGAAACAATCTGTAGTGGCACTATCAACTACAGACGCAAAATACATGACAGCCACTCATGCAAGCAAGGAAGAAGTCTAGTTGTAGAGATTGTGTTCAAGTATGGGGTTAGTATAGGGAGCTATAAGGATAGACTGGGACAACCAAAGTACAATTTTCTTGGCAAAATCTGTGAGCTCTGAGAAGTTCTCTTGGTGTAGAGAAACAATGGGCATTGCAGGGTTGGATAAATGACTAAGCTCTCTTGTGGCCCCCTATGGAATGAAAACAACAAGTGGGAAAATGTTGGGTTATGTTATATTCTTTCCATGACTAGCTCCCCTAGTGAACTAGGGGGTTATAGGGTGGGTGGAGCCCTCCCTTCGTTGCGTCGATTGCGTAGCGGGGGGGTGGCAGCCCCCCTTTCATTGTGCTGATTGTACAACGGGGGGGTGGCAGCCCCCCTTGTACGGGGGGTTTCAGGGGGGTGGTTAGCACCCCTCTACGAGGTCTGGGGTAGTTCCCCGAGGAAATTCTTTTGGGACCCTATATTAGGTGGGCGAACCTACCTGTGGTTTTGTGCATGGTTTTCGCACATGGTTTTGGGTGTTGTTATCACTTCAGGAAGCTCTCCTAGGTTGCAGCTCAAAGATGCCTTATAACAATATAATCTTCAATATTGTTCTCTGAACTATTGGAATAGATGATGGTTTGGATCAAGCCAGATAATCGTTTCAACTATGTTTTCACAGCAGACATGCATGAACACCCTCAACTTGACAAGGCTTTAGACCACTAATGCTCAATAGTTTGTAGATTCAATGGATAGATGGAGAATACTGACCATACCGGCAGATGCATATATATAAACACATATGAATGGCTAGCTACAAGCAGTAAATGAAGAATACTGATAGTATCGAAAAATGCATATATAAAACACATATGGATGGCTAGCTATAGGCAGTAAAAGAAGTTTGCAAATCTAGTTTATCAATGTAGAGATAAGATGATAGTTATCTGGCATTAGACACAAAAGAAACCTGAACAACCTGTTCAAGTGCAAGCTTAGAACAGAAGAGAAAATGAACATTGAACATATAACAACAAAAGAAGCTTGTATTACTAGAATGAAGATGAGAAGCTGCAAGGAACATAGTACCAACAATCTCCAGAAGTTGAACCCTTGTTACATTTAACTCTCAACGATTTATAGGCCTTTTACAATGCTCATGAGCTATCAAAGGCTCGGAGTGTCTTAATCTATCATCCCTGTCTTTTCAACAACCTGATGCCCTAACTAGGCAAGCATGGGTTTGGAGGTTCCTTATTCTGACAAAAGAGTAACTACTTTTGGGTAGTTTTTTGCGCTATCTGGGAGCTCTCTCATGCCAGAGATGCCCCATAATTGGTTCTGTTGTTTTTGGTTGAGTGTTATCTACTCCATGATGTTTCTGTTTGTTTTGGATGAGTTGCGTTGTCTACTCCATGATTGTTTGTTTCAGGCTGCATCGTGCTGTGGCCCCCTTTTTTCCCTTTCCGGTCTCTATTTCCTAGCCATCTATCTCCCAGACTCTGCTATGTGGTGGAATGGGTCTTTGGGCCTCTATTTTTCCTTTAAAATGCAAACAATGACTGTTTTTCTATTAAACACAGAAAAACACCGCAACTGTGAGAAATCCCGCCCATTTCTGTTCTTCCAGACTTCAAAAGTCCTTAAACATGACCTATTTCTCAATCGGGTCCGCCCTTAGGGTCGCTATCGCAAGTTGTAGACGGCCTGTCCCTGTGTTCCCTTTGTATTCTGAAAATATGTAAAAAGCATTGAAAATACATGAAAAATGGCTTATGGCGGACCTGAAAATATTATAAATTTTCATTCTCGAACCCTTTCAGGTCCGGGCCTTATCGCATCGGCACTGCTCCTTGGTTCCCTTTGTATTTCGTTAAATAATGAAATACGCAAAAATGTATTAAAAAATGGCTTTCCTGTGGACTTGAAATCTTATGAAATATCCTGTATATAACCGTCGGGTCTGGTTATCAGGTCACCCATATAAATGTGTAAAGGCCCCGCCCCTTCACAAT
The DNA here is from genome assembly GCA_031772625.1 of Pinus tabuliformis. Taxonomy (NCBI): domain Eukaryota; kingdom Viridiplantae; phylum Streptophyta; class Pinopsida; order Pinales; family Pinaceae; genus Pinus; species Pinus tabuliformis. The sequence goes on from CM062820.1 coordinate 339,939,208, forward strand.
GTTTCGATGCAATATTGCGATGCGACTTGTCGCAATCGCATATCGCCCAAGCCAGAGGTCTTTCACATAACACGGCATATGTCCCCGCTGATTGCGACCTGTCGATCTGATCATCAGAGATCGCTGATCGGGGGTGTCCTCCGCCCGACCCTAAGTCCTCCTCTGTGTAGCGCCGATTGCGATTTTCTGCTTAGATCTGGGTCGTTGATCGGCCAGATCTAACGACTGCTGTGCATTGCACTGTCTATGCCTGCGATAATGGTTTTTCACTGTTTTTTGAGTGTTTTAGCCTCCCGATAGTGCTTTTCCGCCATGCTAAGGGTTCTTGGCATGTGCTGGTTTTGATCTTTGAATGATCCTCAAGTGAATTTTGAAGCCTTCAGTAGTGTTTTGGATCCATTTTTGGGCCAAATGCTTCCAAGGCTAACACTGGCTCCTTCTGGGGATGAAATCCTCCCTGTGAGGTTTCATGAACTGTAGAACAATGCCTTTCCTGTAAAAATAATATCGAATCTTCCTCCTAGTGTTCCATTGGGCATGGAGTCTATTTTGCAATGAAATAAAAACTAGAAAAAAAATATTTACAATACCAAGGCTTTAAAGCCTTAAATGAAATAAAGTTTCAAAAACCACCCATTGACTAGGCTACCAAAAGCATCTCCTCCGTCCAGACTGTGCAGAATAAATGTATTGTTTTGCTGAATTTGAGTGATGACAAATGGACCTGTCCATAAGGAGTCAAAATTACCATGATTACCTTTCTTTTCCTTTAATGCATCCTATTTGAGAATGCAGTCACCAACTTGGAAATTGTCCACTTTTGCCTTTCTATCAAAGGTTTCTTTGATTTTCTTCTGATGTGCTTTTGACTTCTCAACCAGTTGCTCTCTGATCTGCTATAGTTCAACTAGGTTATTCATTCTTCTTACCATGTCATTATCTTCATCTTGTTCTTCTTGCAAGAATTTAGCCACAGGGAGAATCATTTGGATAGGGAAAACAACATTAGCACCATAAGCCAACTTAAATGGAGAATTCCCTATGGACTTTTTGATGTTAACTCTGTCACCCCACAGTGCAAACTTCAACTTGGAATCCCAGCTCCTTTTTTTGTCCTCTAACAATTTTTTGATTGCCCTTACCAGACTCTTGTTAGATGATTCTACCAGGCCATTGCCTTGAGGATAATATGAGGTAGAATGCATCAAATGAATGCCCATGGATTCAGTCATGTCCATCAATTCTTTTGCCTTGAAAGCTGTTGCATTATTAGTGACTAGTTTGGTTGGGAAACCAAATCTAGTGAAAATATTCTCATTTAAGAACTTTATGACAACTTGATGATTGGAATCCTTAGTGGGTATAGCCTCAATCCACTTGGTGAAATAATCAGTGGCTACCAAGATCCATTTGTGTTTGCCACTAGAATGTGGGTTGATACCCGGCCCTCAGGATTTTGTGGGCTGCGGTTTTCCAATAATGATGCCCTCCATAGATGCTAGAAAGTAACTGGTGCATGACTTCCACAGGTTGTCCTTTATCTAAACATCTCAAGAGGATTCCTGATGGGTCTTTCCAATCAAGCAAATTTTTATTAATGCAAAATTTGGCTGATCTGAGTTTAATGGCCTGGGCTTGACTTGAGCTCAGCCTTGGAGGGACTTCTAGTTTCTGCAAAAAATGAACTATGTTGGAATACCATTCACAGGTGGCTAGATTTTCAGCCAAAGACTGATTCCACTTTTGATTTTCTGCTGCTTCCTTTGTCTACTCATCATCTGAATTTGGACTCATGCAATTTATGTCTAAAAAGGTGCAATTTTCTTCAGCCATAAGTTTAGCCAAGCCCTGGCCTTTGACAAGCTTAGTGGGCTTCACCTCTATGTTAAACTCTATAAATTTTTCAATCCATTTAGGTCTCTTTCCATCAGCATCTGGCTGAGCTAATACATCTTTTACTGAGGCTGAAGGTACATATGCAACCACTTTGGAATGTAGAATATAAATTCTAAATGCCTTTAAAGATTTTATGAGAGAATAAGCTTGTTTTTCAATAAGGTCATACCTTAGTTCAGCGTCCCTTAGAGTTTTACTGAAAAAGGCCACGAGGTGCTCTATGCCTTCATCATTTTTCTATAGCAGAACTGCTGCAAGTGTATCATAAGAGGAAAAAGAGAAGATACAAAACTCCTTAGTGTAATCTGGGCTGATTAGAGTGGGATATTCCATGTTAGCTTGTTTGATGGCTTCAAAAGAGCTTCTTGCAGCATTTGTCCATTTTATTTATGATCCTTTCTTCAACATGAAAGTGATGTGTTTCACTAGCTCTAAAAAGTTTGGAATGAACCTCCTTACAAAGTTAATCTTACCTAGGAAGGATTGAATGTCCCTCTTTGACCTTGGGATGGACAATGTCTGAATTGCTTGAACTCTTGCTAGATCAATCTTCACACTTTCAGCAAAACCAATATGTCCTAGAAGTTTGCCTTCTTCTAGAGAAAACTATGAATTCTTTGGGTTCATCGAAATTCCAAACTCTCTACACTTTAGAAAGACCTTCTTCAAATGCTGCAAATAGTCCTTGTGACTGCTGGAGAAGACTGTTATGTCATCAACGTAAATAAGGACAAACTTGTCCTTCTCTCCCACAAAATCTATGTCCATGGCCCTTTGAAAAGTAGCCCCAGTATTCATTAGTCCAAAAGGCATCTTGGAGTACATGAAAGTGCCCCAAGGAGTAGTGAAGGCGGCGTTTTCCTGATCTTTTGGATGTACAGGAATCTGATTGTAACTTGAAAATCCATCTAAGAAAGACATGACTCTAGTCCTTGAAACCTTTTGCAGCAAGTGTTCCATCTTAGGCAAGGAGTAGTTATCTTTTTTAGAGCATTTTTTCATATTTCTGAAGTCAACACAAAGCTTGATTTCTCCACTTTTATTTCTTACTACCACAAGGTTAGCTATCCACTTTGAATACCTTAGGGGAACTATGATTTTGGCATCCAACAACTTGATTTCTTTCTCAATTAAAGGTAATAAGAGAGGGCTGATAGGTCTTAATTTCTGCTTAAAAGGAATAGTGTTCTTTTCCAGTGGAATCTTATGCTGAATGATGTTTGTGTCATAGTTTTTAAGATCATTGTATTCCCAGGAAAAAATATCAGCGAATTGCTTCATGAGGGTACAATACTTGGAATTTTGGGCAAAAGACAAATGAGTGGACAGATTTATGTATTTCGGATGGGTTGGGCTCCCTATATTATGTTTACGAACAACAGACTCATTTTCTTTTTTGGCAGGCTTATAAGGCATATCGTTATGACCGAACAGCTTCTCTAGAGGCACCAATCCTTTGGGTATATGGTTACTAGGCAGCTGGACAATGCTTCCTCGGCCAATCTCATCCTTTAGCTTGGACTGGCCACATTCTTCCATGGTTTCGTTTTCTTGGTCGATGTGTGTTTCAGAAAATTCCTCAATGACTTGTTAAAACCTATTAATTTCATCATCTTCTTTAAAAACTTTCCAGTATTTGACATTGTCAGGCAGAGACAGACTATATTTTACCTGAACTTCATACGTTAATTTAGGAGGCAAGGGAGGAATAAACGTGCTAGCAGACACAACAAGGGAATTGGCAAGCTAGTTCTTCATTCTCGGGAGGTAAGAAATGTTGAAATTATTAAAGGAATCCTTGAGATTCCATACCTCATCCCTGTATGCTTTCAGCCTTGGATGCTTTATTTGGAAAGTTTTATTGACCTGCTAAATGATTAGGTCTGCATCTCTAAACACTTTCAGGCCTTTGATGCCCATTTCTTTAGCAGCGCTTAAGCCCAATATCAAGGCTTCGTACTCTGCTATGTTCTTTGTGACCTGAAAAGTTAATTTGATAGATAAATGAATGCATTCCTATGTGGGGGACACAAGGACTATACCTGCCCCTGCAACTTCCTTAGAGCAAGCTCCATCAAAGAACATGTCCCAAATCTGTGGGCCTTCTTCCTTTGTGATCTGGCAAACTGGTTTCTTAAGTTGCATGGAGGCCAACTAAAATTCTTCAATATGAAGAATACATGCTCCAAAATCAGTGTCAACAGTGTAGATGGGATGATTAGTGGGATTCTTCTCATCACTGATGATATAAGCCAATTGAGCCTCTCTGTACAATCTCTTATTTTCACCTCCAAAAACTGGGATAGTAGCATAGGAAAGATCATTTTGCAATTTTCCACCTAATCTCTTGATCCAGCCTCTGGAAAGCAACATTCCAAACTTGGGGGGTACATCTGCTACAAAAATATCCATCATCATGCTTTTCATGGGTAGCTGAGACAAGGTGATGGCTAGGTCCTTGATTAATCCCAGACATTTCACCTTTCTAGAGTCAAAAGAAAACAGGTCATGATAAGGCTTGGTACTGTCAAGACCCAACTCATCCATGACAGCCTTGGGCATTAGATTATGGCTGGCTCTAATGTCCAGAAGGCAGTTATGAAGGATTTTATCATGAATAGTCAGAGAGACATAGAATGAGGGGGAGTTGTCGTCATAATTTTCAATCATTGGGCTGAGAACAACAACTGGTTTGTCATCTTGCAAATTTACATAGTTGGTGAAGGCCTGGATGGCATTAGGCTCAAGGGCCTCGAGGATAGATTTCTTGAAGGACTCATTCTTCACTAGTTCAATCAGAGGTATAGGTATTCTTAGCTTCTGGATTTCTGATTCGAAACTGAAAGGAGAAGGAGACTTGTCAGGGCTTCTTACTTCATGAGCTAGAGCTTTGAGGATGATAGGATCAACTGCTAGTCACTTCTTCTTATTAACTTGTTGTACTACAAGGACAACAACTCTTTGAACATGAGTTTCCTTGGCATTATTCATCTTCGACCTCAAATTATATCTGTGCTGATCTTTAGTTTCCAGAACAACTTCACCATCCCATTCTTGGTTAATCTGGTCATTGAATAATGACTTTTCATAAGCAGTTGAGGTCAAAAAGGGGGCACTGCCTTTGTCTTCCATACAATGGATCTCATCATCTTCTTCAAACTGCTCTTCCTGCATGACTACATTCTGAAAAGGGGTCTTTACCCTTTGGTATTCATTGGCATCTTTTCTTCTTTGCAGAATCTGCAACTTCTCATTTGCTCTTCTATATGGATTTGGATTGGAGCCAAGGTGCTAGGAACTCTTCATTTTCCAGGGTGTTGCTCAACCTTTAATTTGGAGATCTTAGAGGCTAATGACTCTATCATCTTGGTCATTTTATCTATCTTGGGATCTGAGGATGATGAAGACTCGCCCCTCTGTCTCCTTCTATCAACATTCCCCTTGAGCTTCTCTACAGCCATGATGTTTGATTCTACTTCCAAGGTTGCATCCTGCATATCAGCCAAAGTAGCACATCGCCTCTCCCTCAACAGTAAACAGAATTTAGAATCAAAGGCACTGGCATAGATGAGTCTAGCAGAGGTAGTGGTGGGTTTTACTTCAGTTGGTATCTTGTTGTACATGTGGTTAAACCTCTTATTAAAATCAGACAACAACTCACCATTTTCCCTCTTTAAGTTTCCAAACTCGGTGTGGTAGTAGAGTAGATCCTTCTTATCCCCCCAATGCTTTATGAATGCATTGTCTAAATCCTAAATATCTACTATAGACCTTGGGGTTAGTTCTCTGAACCATTTTCTAGCCTCTCCATCTAGATTTTGGACAAAGACTCTCATCCTCACATCATCTTCACTAATGTCCAGGTTATCAGCATAGCTATAGAATGACTCAAGATGTTCTTCAGGTGTAACACCTTCAGTCCCACTAAACTTAGGCATATACTTATGATATTCTCCAGTAGGCATGACATTCAAAGGAGTGGGCAGTACTAGAGGTCCATACCTAGAAGCTATGATTCTTTCCATTTTGGTAGGTGCTTGTAGACCTGCCATAGCTATGGTGGCTATAAGAGTATTGGAAGTCTGAATGACAAAGGGCTGAGGAGTGATTGATAAGACTAAAGGAGTATGATGGATATGAGGTGAGGTTTCCTTTGGGCTTACAACAAAAGGAGAACCTAAAGAATAAGGAGCTTTATAAATCTATGAAAGTTTTTCTTCATTGTTAGTATTAGATGCTATACTCTCAACATGTATTTGCTCTATTGCAAGATTTTCTTGAGGAGATATGGAATATTGTTTAGGTTTACTTGAACCTGATGATCCTTTCTGCAATTCCTTTCTTTCTTTGATGACTTTTCAAGGTAAGGTACTGGATCATCTTGTGGCTTCTGAGGATTTCTCCGAGTATGCCTCACAAACTAAGCCAAAACTATTAAGAGGAGTCGCCAAGAGGTCCGTCCTTCAGTAGAGTCGCCAGATAGATGATTACAACCAAAAAGTTCCCAGACTTTGTCCATCATCAAAGCTGCGTCTGTGTCGTCTCCCAAGGAAGTTGAGGTTCAGTTTCCTCTCCCCGACAATGGCGCCAATTATGTTATCACTCCAGGAATCTCTCCTCGGTTGCAGCTCGGAGATTCCTGGTCACATATAATCTTCAATATTGTTCTCTAAACTATTGGAATGGATGATGGTTTGGTTCAAGTGAGATAACCATTTCAACTATGTTTTCACTCCAAACATGCAAGAACACCCTCAGCTTGACAAGGCTTTAGACCACTAATGTTGAATAGTTTGTAGATTCAATGGATAGATGGAGAATACTGACCATACCGGCAAATGCATATATATAAACACATATGAATGTCTAGCTACAGGTAGTAAATGAAGAATATTGGTTGTACCGGCAGATGCATATATAAAACACATATGGATAGCTAGCTACAGGCAGTAAAAGAAACTTGCAAATCTAATTTATCAACGCAGAGATAAGATGACAGTTATCTGACATTAGACACAAAAGAAACTTGAACAACCTGTTCAAGTGCAAGCTTAGAATAGAAGGGAAAATGAACATTGAACATATAACAACAAAAGAATCTTGTATTGTTGGAATGAAGATGAGAAGCTGCAAGGAACATAGTATCAACAGTCTCCAGAAGTTGAACCCTTATTACATTTAACGCTCAGCCATTTATAGGCCTTTTACAATGCTCCTGAGCTCTCAAAGGCTCGGAGTGCCTTAATCTATATTCCCTATCTTTTCAACAACCTGATGCCCTGACTAGGAAAGCATGGGCTTGGAGGTTCCTTCTTCTGATAGAAGAGTAACCACTTTTGGGTAGTTTGCTGCACTGTCTGGGAGCTCTCTCGTGCCAGAGATGCCCCACAATCGGTTTTGTTGTTTTTGGCTGAGTGTTGTCTGCTCCATGATGTTTCTGTTTGTTTTGGACGAGCTGCGATGTCTGCTCCATGATCGTTTGTTTCGGGTTGCATTGTGCTATGGCCCCCTTTTTTCCCTTTCTAGTCTCTGTTTCCTGGCAATCTGTCTCCCAGACTCTGCTATGTGGTGGAATGGGCCTTCGGGCCTCTGTTTTTCCTTTAAAATGTGAACAATGACTGTTTTTCTATTAAACATAGAAAAACGCCGCAATAGTGAGAAATCCCACCCATTTCTGTTCTTCCAGACTTTGAAAGTCCTTAAACATGACCTATTTCTCAATTGGGTCCGCCCTTAGGGTTGCTATCGCAAGTCATAGATGGCTCGTCCTTGTGTTTCCTTTGTATTCTAAAAATATGTAAAAAGCACTGAAAATACATGAAAAATGGCTTATGGTGAACTTGAAAATATTATAAATTTTCATTCCTGAACCCTTTTGGGTCCGGGCCTTATCACATCGGCGCCGCTCCTTGGTTCCCTTTGTATTTCATTAAATAACGAAATACGCGAAAATGTATTGAAAAATGGCTGTCCTGTGGACTTGAAATCTTATGAAATATCATGTATATAACCGTCGGGTCCGGTTATCAGGTCACCCATATAAATGTGTAAAGGCCCCACCCCTTTGTAATGTTCTGATGCGATATTGCGATGCAACTTGTCGTAATCACATATCGCCCAAGCCAGAGGTCTTTCACATAACACGGCGTATGTCCCCGCCTATTGCAACCCGCCGATCTGATCATCAGAGATCACTGATCGGGGGTGTCCTTCGCCCAACCCTAAGTCTGTTAGGACTCTGGACACCACATATCTCCACAATGGTATGATATTGTCCACTTTGGGCCTAAGCCCTCATGGATTTGTTTTTGGGCTTTACCCCAAAAGGCCTCATACCAATGGAGATATTTGTCCATCCTTATATACCCATGATCCTCCCCACTTCTAGTCAATGTGGGACTTTGGTCGTATACCCAACAATCCTCCCCTCGAACAAAGGACCATCGAGCCTCCCCTCAAACGATTATCCATCCGTCCACTCTCTACCAACCAGGATTCTCCGCTCCAATGCGTTGGAAGCACACGCCTTACATGGAAGCACCACCTGCCTCGAGAGCTTGCTCTATCCCAGGTCAACTCCTCTTCACCGTGTTGGGACCAGGACACGTCCATGAAGAATCCGAAGCACACCACTTGTCTAACCGAGCTCATCCACGGATCCCATCGTGATATTACCGGGGCGCACCACCTTCGTTCAGCGTTCTGAGGATTCATCCACTTGGCTAACTTCGGGGCATGGCTCCGATACCAGTTGTTAGAAAATTATATATTACAGAGCAATGGAACACATAAAATATTGCAGAAATATAAAACACAGAAAACGCACAAAACAAGAGAGACACAGATATACATGGTTCACCCAGTTTGGGCTACGTCCACCCCGAACAACCAGTCCTTCCTTTTTATTATCCAGCAAAATGAAGAGACACAACCTACAGCAAATCCGCTGTAATATCCTCTGTTTTCTCTCACAATCTCACCTCTCTATTCCTCGCTCACAGAATACACATCTATCTCACAGCCTCAAATACAATACCCTCATACAAAGAGAGGGGTTGCCTTCTAGGGCAAAAAACCCTAAACTAAACATAAGTTCTACCGTCAGATCATCCGCCTAGTGAATGGCCTAGATTGACTAGAAATTACTATACTTTTACAAGGCAATTTTACAGCTGTTTTTAGCTTCAGGGGCGCTGCCCCCGAAACCCCCCGCCAGGGGGGGCTTCCAAAGGTCGCAGCCGCCCCCCCCTGGACCCCCGCTGCAGCAAATATTTTACGGGCGGCGTTGCCGCCCCCATTTCGAACTGGGGTCCTATGTGGCGATACCTTTGAATATAGAAGATAATCAAGCTCCACACCCAACAAAGTCCTCCTCTATGTAGCATCCATTGCGATTTTCCACTTAGATCTAGGTCGTTGATCGGCTAGATCTAACGACTGCTGTGCATTGCACTGTCTATGCCTGCGATAATGGTTTTTCACTGTTTTTTGAGTGTTTTAGCCTCCCGATAGTGCTTTTCTGCCATGCTAAGGGTTTTTGGCATGTGCTGGTTTTGATCTTTGAATGATCCTCAAGTGAATTTTGAAGCCTTCAGTAGTGTTTTGGATCCATTTTTGGGTCAAATGCTTCCGAGGCTAACAGGCGCGATGGTTTTCGATCCATGGTATTGGATGCTTCAGCATGTATATATATGTATTGTAACATTGAAAGGAACATAATTAAAAATCAAGATGGTAGTGCCGATTTTGGGATCCAGTGGAAAATCTCTGTGTATATGTGTTTTATGTGTTATGCTCTCACATTGCTTATTTTTTGTTCTTAGAATTCGTGTGTAGGTAATTTCTATACAGGGTTAAAACCTACATTCTCTTCCATATCCCTGTGAAGAAATGTGTTCTTCACATCCCTCTATTCGACCTCAAAATGAAAAGCAACAACAACAGATAAAAGTAATCTAATAAAAGATACCTTGGCAACAAGAGAAAAAATATCACCAAAATCAATTCCTCGCACCTGAGAATAACCTTTTGCTACCAACCGAGCTTTGTATTTCTCCACCTTTCCTTCTGCATTTGTCTTCTTCTTGAACACCCATTTGTTGCCAATGGGTTTCCTTCCAGCCGGTAACTCCACCAAATCCCAAGCCTCATGCAAAGATGCCATTTCAACAACCATTGCCTCTTTCTAGAGTTTTCCATCCTCTGAACCTACTGCTTCCTTCACAGTTTCGGGATCATCATCAATAATAAATAAAGAAAAATTTGAACAGAAAGAATATGGAATATACCTTCCTGGTTTCCTTATTTGTCGAACTAATCTTCTCACAACTGGAGTTTGTGGATGTTCATCTTCTGATTCCTCTTTTGTTGTAGATTCTTATTCTTCCTCTTATAGCTCAAACTCTATCTTCTCAAGTTCCTTTTATTAGACTTCATGTTTAATAAGATATTTCACCTCTCTGAACACCACATCTCAACGGTACACAACCTTCCTTGTTACTGGGTTCCAAAGTTTATAACCCTTTAAACCATCCTTATACCCAATAAAGATGCACTTTTCAGATTTACTATTCAACTTTGTTCTTTTCTCCTTTGGAACATGTACATATGCATCACATCCAAATACCCTCAGATGTGAAAGAGAGGGTTTCTTACCAGTCCATACCTCTTGTGGAGTCTTATCCTCCAATGCTAATGAAGGTGATTTGTTGACCAGGTAACATGCGCGCTCTAGCACCTCTGCCTAGAATTCCTGTCCTAACTTGGTGCCAGTGAGCATGCTTCTTGCCCTTTCCATCAACGTCTTGTTCATTCTTTCTGCAACTCCATTTTTCTCAGGTGTGTATGGAGTGGTCTTTTACCATGGTATACTACACTTCTTATAGAATTCTTCAAATTCCTTCTTGCAAAACTCTCCACCATTATCTGTCCTCAGTACCTTTATCTTCTTCTCTGTTTCGTTTTCCACAAGAGCCTTAAATTCTTTAAACCTATAAATACTTTAGATTTCTTCTTAAGTAAATATATCCATGTATTCCTTGAGAAGTCATCTATATATGATACATACTACATAGACTTATCAAGTGATGGAACCTTCACAGGTCCGAACACATCACTGTGCACAAGCTCTAATATTTGTTTCACCCTCTTACCACCAAAGAGGAAACTCACTCGATTCTGCTTCCCATATACAAAATTTTCACAGAAATCAAAATCCAGAGAGCTATTATTCATACCTTTACCATGAAGTATTTGAAGCCCCTTCTCTACAATATGTCCAAGCCTTTGATGCCATAGCATGGTATTTTGTCTAGAGACCACTAGATTTTCTACTCCACTTTCAAGAACCACAGAAATGTTGCACCCATCAATAAAAATTCTACCTTGCAGCTTGTATAGAGTTCCAATCCGAACTCCTTGCATCAATAGTAGTGCTCCCTGAACCATCTTGTAGGTATCCTTCTCGAACACTGTTTTCACACCTACATCATCCAGCATGCTTACAGAATCAAATTTCTGGCCAATGCAGCAATATGCAGAACACCAGGAAGTGTTATAATCCTTCCACCTTGCAAATTCAACTTAAATTTTCTGTGACCAATGATTTTAGCCTTCCTATCATCCCCTAAGAAGACATCACCACCATTATATTTCTCATACTCGTAGAACCACTCTCTATGGGGAGTGAAGTGAAAGGATGCACCTGAGTCAATCAACCATGCCTCATGATATACATGTGTACTTGAAGAAGCCAGGTACACATCCCCACCTTCATCTGAGGTGGTTTTCACCTCTTCAGAAGGAGCATCATCAAATCCCTTTCCTTTGTCAGGAGCTCTACATTTACAGTCCCTTTTGTAGTGCCCTTCCTTTCCGCATTTCCAGCACACCGTTATAGGTTTTCCTGGAGATTTAGATCTCCCACTTGATACCTATTTTTGTTTCTTTTCTGGGACCTTCCTCATACAGACAAGGCATCACCATTCTGGCTCTCCATATTTCTTGATATCATCTCCTCCGTCAGTAAGGATGAGACTATTTCATCAAACTGCAAGGCAGTTGCATTGCTACCTATTGCAATAACCAGACTATCCCACGAATCTAGTAGAGAACACAACAAACTGATACACTTATCTTCATTTGAAATTTTAATATCAAAAGATAATAACTAACTCACCACAGTATTAAATGCGTTCAGATGCTCTGTCACCGAGTCTCCATCTTTCATCCTCAAGTTAAACAACTTTTTCTGTAGGAACAATTTATTCACCAGAGACTTAGATTGGTACAAAGTCCCTAACTTGTCCCACAAAGCCTTCACTGTAGCTTCCTCTGAAACATTCAACAATACTGAATCTAAGACACACAATTGTATTGTGCTCTTTTCCCTCTGATCCAACTTCTTCCATTCTTCATAGGACACTCCCGTTGGTTTAGTACCCGGATCTACTGCAATCAACTAATCTTTATCTACCAGGAGATCCTCCATTTTGAGTTTCCATAACTCAAAACTATGACCATTAAATTTCTTGATCTCTATCTTTCCATTGCTCGCATCTTCTTTCACCACCAGAATCGATCACGCAGATCTCCCACTAAACAGGGTATACCACAGGCCAGAATGAAACCCCTCAGCAGTAAAGGCATCCCCTTGAAGCCAAAACAACTCTGATACCAAATGTAGGTTTTAACCTTCTACAGAAATTACCTACATACGAATTCTGCATACAAACTATAAAACACAGAAAATAAACAATAGTGAGAGCATAACACATAGAAAAAATATACACACATAGTTTCCCCTGGATCCCAAAATTGGGACTACCAGATTGATTTTTCATTATGTTCCTTTCAATGTTACAATAAATATATATACATGCCGAAGCATCCAATACCATGGACCTAAAACCATGCTTAAAACCATACGTAGGTCCGCCCACCTAATATAGGGTCCAATTTTTTTCCCCAGGCCGCTCCCTCGAACCCCGTAGAGGGGGGATAACCACCCCCCTCAAACCCCTTATATAGGGGGGGCTACCTCCCCCCCCTGTGACCCCACCGTTGCGCAGTCAGCACAATGAAGGGGGGGCTCCGCCACCCCTCTAACCCCCCGGTTTAACTAGGGGAGCTAGTTGTGGAAATAATATAACACAACCCAACATAACAATCATAAAGTAGATGAAGAGTCATGAGGGTAGATGAACTTTCACAAAGGGGAATGTAAAGGGTCACCCAACCCTTTGCTATAAATAGAACCTCATAACTCATTGTAAAGGATTTTGGTCCGTCAAGCTTCTAATAAGACTATCTTGGAGAGAGCTTGGATAGTATTGTAACGCGCCTTAGCTTCTCCACTGCACGGAGCTAGTACATCTCTTTGGAGGAGCAAGCGGATGTAGCGGTAACGTTCCACTATTTGAGTTAGCGGGTTTGCATGGATGTATTGTATGACTGGAACTTACACTTCTTTATATAATAAGAGCCAGCATGTTTCATGCATATGTTGTATTGTATTCCAATTGTCTTGTTCACTCTAAATAACATATGTATTTTATTTCTTATGCACCCATGTATGGACTGCTCCATATGAGCATGTATGAATCTTTCTTAAATGTGTTGATTGGTTTAACCATCACTTTGGATTGCCAACTGATTGTCTTTCCAACTTGTGATGAATCTTCGCTCATGTGTTCCCTTCCCATCCAAGTACTATTACAGGCTACCAATGGGTGCACTCATCTCAACCCACTAGTGTTAGAACCTCTCATGCACCTTCCTTGACTCGCTGCAGTTTTCACACCCTTGCTACTGACAAAGTTATATTACTTTCCTCTGTGTGAAATCGTGGTCAAGGCATTTCTCTATGACCCACTGTCGGGACTCCTACACCAAACGGTTTGAGGTCTTATTGGGACTTCTTATCAAGGAGATCCCCTTTGACATGTTGGCGAGTCTAGCACTGTCAACAAAACAATTAATTTTTATATTAAGTATACTCATTCATTTGATGTTGAGATGATATGCTAATTAGATTCATATTGGGCTAGTAATCTGGATGATAGGAGATCTACTACATGTTATGATTTTAGCATTGGATCCATGATTGTTTCATGGAGTAGTAAGAAGCAACCTACTATATCTTTGTCATCCACTGAGGCAAAGTATAAAGATTTGTGTTCAGCAACTTGTGAAGTTTTTTGGTTGAGGAGAGTTCTTTAAAATGTTGAAGAAGAACAAAAAATAAGGAAACAATGATTAGATATGATAACCAGAGCTCAATCAAGTTGGAAAATAATCCAATTTATCATGCAAGAACAAATCATGTCGATACTAATTTTCATTTTGTTAGAGAGAAGATATAGTCTAAAGATATTACTCTAATGTGTTGTAATACTTGTGAAAATGTTGTTAACATTTTCACTAAGCCTATTGGGAAGATGAAATTTGAGTTGTTTAGGGAGATGCTAGGAGTAAAATTAATCATTTCTCCATTAAGGGGGAGACTTCAAAATAATGGAGAAAGTAGTTTGGTTGTTTTGACTGTGTACTTATTTAGGGCTCAGATTCTATTTCTTAGGATTTTGTTTTGATATCCCTAACATAATCATATAAATGTGTGTATTTTTTATTGATTTAATTAATGAGAAAGTGACAGTGTTGTTGATCTATTGGTAGTCTCCAGGTGCATCTTGTCTCACCTATAAGCTGCCTGATTCATTCCTAAAAATTTTCTTCCAATTTTTAATTTGGTATTAGAGCATTACGTGGTATTATACCACTCATTTTATTTTAGATTAAAAAAACCATAGCTAAGTAGAAATCCCTAATCTCCTTTGAGACAATCGAGCGGGTAAGAAATTATGGAAATGGGTAATGCCAAAATGTAAGTGTTGGGTAAAGTTTTTTTTTTGTCAAGTTGTCTCAATTTTCCATAGATTACATTAGGCTTGATCTATGGCTTGAGAAACCGCAACCAGGGCCATCTAAGCTATAAAAATCACCCGGGGATTGCACCGACCTGGACCACACCATCCCTTAGCATGAATGGATTTTTTTCCCATGGAGATTTGAACTGGTGACCTTCACATCATGGAGTGACTTAACAACACACCCCATCACCATCTATTCTACACCCCGTGGGCTCTTTTTTATCCCAAAGGAACCCAACAAGTCTCCTGACACGTAACTACTAGTAAACCTATAGGGGTCTACAGTTTGTCCTGCTCTTCGTAAACTGGGTCACAAGCAGCGGATTTGAACCTTGGATCTCTCAGTGAAAATTTCACATTAATTTGATCACCAATAAAGCTACACCCTGGGATGGGTTAAGTCAAATTAATATGCAGAAATTTGATTATTTTAGTAATATTATATGGTTTTTTTAAACAAATAAATTTATTTGTATTTATATAAAATGTGTTAAACCTTTAAAATGAGGTAAGTGGGTATTTGTATATGGCAGATTTTATTTCTTTTTAGATAAAATGTGTTCAATCCTTAACCTTAAGTAAGTGGGAATTTGTATATGTATGAAGTCTTATCTATAATCAACCTACGAGTTAAGTTAAGATTAAGGTGGGGAGGTATATTTACGCAAATATTTCAATAGATTTATCTATTTGAATTAATATATTAAATAAATTTTGATGTTTGTATATGTATAAGATTATGTGTATGAAGTCATATTTATAAATAATTTATGTGTTAAAGTGGGGAGGTATAAGTACATAAATACATACAAAGTTTTTATTAAAATGAAGAAAATATATTATATAAATATAAAGCAAGAGAATTTATCATACCTTCCTAAATTTGATTCTTGAAAGTTTTGATTCTTTAAAAATAAAGAAAATAATTTGATTTCCTAGAAAAACTAGAATGCCTAACAAAAAAATCTTTATGAATCTCTTAATGTCATGGACACCATTTCGAATGCCCCTATAGAGTATGATATCTTTTATTTGGAGGACATTGACTTTTGGGTTAAGCAACTCACTAATGGGAAAGCTAAGGATATTGATCACTATCAAGATGAAAATTTTAAAATGAGAGGGCCTATCATCATCCATTAGATACAGAAGTTCTTGAATTACCCATAAATCAAGGCTTCCCTAAAACTTGGATGCAAAGCCTTATTGTACTCTCTTTAAAAGTAGGGATAAAAGAATTCCCTCTAATTACAAGACCAATATGATTAGCCACATGTTAGCTAAGTTGTATGACTTGTTTTCGAAAAGAAGATTAGCCTCTGGCTTGAAAGCCATGTTAAAATAGATAAAGGGAAAACTAAGTTTACGATATATCATTTAATAGTGGACCATCTTATTATTCTCAGGATCATTGCAGAGGAATTCCACAATAATAAAACTTATTTGTTTTGTTGTTTTGTTGACTTTAGAAAAAAAATTGACACCATTCCTAGGACAAAACTTTGGAAGAGGCTAGAAGAGATAATGGTTCCTCTCGAGTTTATGGTTTTTGTGACAAGTTTGTAAGATAATGTTATTTCCAAGCTTCAGACAACTGAGGGTTGGTTAAAAAAAAATGCAATGTTGGAGTCAAGAAAGGTTTTCCCTTATCCCCTACCCATTTTGGAGAGTTCTTAGAAGATGCAGAATGTGCTGGACCCAAATTCACTGGTATGGTCATAACTCTTCTCCTTTATGATGATGATATTGTTCTTTTGGAAAGGATCCATTACGATCTTGGTGAGTGACTAGGAATCCTCTAATATTTCTACTCCAAAATAGGCATGATTGTTAATATCGACAAAACTAAAGTCATGATTATTAAATTAAAAAATATCACCTATGATACTTTCATTTATAACAAAAAATATTAGGAGGAATTTCCTTCATATAAATATCTGGTAAAAAGCATTCATCTTAAGCTTACTTGAATTATAGCATTGAGAAAAGGATAAATGGAGGATGGAAATCTTATTATGGGATTGAAAACAATAGTAAGTTAGTAGATATTTGTTGGGTGTGGAGCCTGATTATCTTTTTTATTAAGAGGTATCACTACATTGGACCCCAATTCATAATGTGGCGGCAATGCCGCCCGTAATATTTGCACTACAAGTGGGGTCCAGGGGGGGCGACAACAATCTTTAGGAGCCCCCCCTGGCGGGGGGATCAGGGGTAGTGCCCCCGAAGCTAAAAATAGATGTAAATTTTCCTTGTAAAATTTTGTAATTCTGTAGTCAATCTAGGCTGTTCATTAGGCGGATATCTGATGGTAGAAGTTATGTTTAATTTAGGGTTTTTTTCCCTATAAGGAAACCCCTCACTATATATGAGGTAAATGTATTGTGTCTATCTAGATATGTATTTTGAGTGAGAAAGAGAGAGGAGATTGTGTGAGAGCGAAGAGGGAATTACAACGGATCTAATGTAGGTTGTATCTCTTCAATTTGCTAGATAATATAAAAGGAATAACTGGCTGTTTCCCGTGGACGTAGCCCAAATTGGATGAACCACGTATATCTGTGTCTCTCTTGTTTTATGTGTTTTCTGTGTTTATATTTCTGCAATATATTTTATGTGTTCCATTGCTTTGTAATATATAATTTTCTAACAATTTGGATGTGGGATAAAAGAAAGCTCCTCTTTGAGGCTCTCATCACTGTTATAATTGTATATGGATGTGAGGTTTGGGGTTACAATTTATCTAGAGAGTCATGGAGGAAGATTGGAAAATCCAAAAGCAATTTCTATTCTACAACCTCAAGATTAAAGGAAATACTTCCTTATCCTATCCTCTTGACTAAAGCATGTCTTTCCCCCATTGAATGCATGACTATGACTACATATTTTATGTATAAGAAGAATTTATACAACATGGAAGGCAAGATATTTCTTAAAATTGTTTCTAACATTAGCCAAAACCCCCACCTTCGGCTCAAGTAAGGATGGCATAATCTTGTTTAGTCTTGGTTGGACCATTGGGGGATAAAGGAGTAGATCATCTTGCAAAATAAGGATGATATTGAAAATGTTATTTCTTCCATATTTAAGGAGAATTTGTGGGGCGATAAAGAGTTAGAGGGAAAAAGGAAACTAAGATATTGTAAGGATGTGATCAACCCAAATCTTGAAATATGATCAACCCCAATCTTGAAATAAAAAAATATCTATGTCTTCACTAGTGTTAATAGGAAAATGAACATTGCTAAGACAAGAACTAAGTCCCATGAGTTTCATAGTGAAATTGAGAGTTGGAAAATTCCCAAAACTCCATGGGATGAAATGACATGTGCCATATTAATAGGGTTGAAGATGAAAAAAAAATATTTTAGATTGTCCATCTTATACTTATATTTATTTCAATTTTCAAAATATTAGTAACTCTACCAATCTTCTTGACCTTTTATGCTATCAAAATAATAGTGATCTAGAATCTAGTGGTTCCAGCGCTTCCCCAATTGATGATACGTGTTTGAATGACCGTTCTTCCATTTTTGGCGTCGTCTGTGAGCCCAAGGGTTCTAAAACCTCGGCATTGATCTCCACTCAGCAAAGTAATTTCCTAATCCTACAGAAACACCAACTAACCAAGAAAAGGTTGAGCTTACAATCGATGGGACTCTAAATTAGACATAAATTAAGGCCCATCTAACCATCCTTTGGCACATTAAACCTCCATTTTTGCATTATATAATGTATTTTTAAATTTAATAAGTTCATTATGAAGGTTTATGGATAATTGCATATTTATGCCTAATATTATTTATTTTTTTGGAATATTGTGAGAATATTGAGTAGATTATGATGATTTGGAGGAGGAGATAATTTAGGGACTTTTTCCCTACTAAAGGAGGATCAATATTAAATAATAAATCAACAATATATTTTGGAATTATGGCAATATTGTGGAGCTCCAATGATTGAGAAAATCTAGGAATGTGTTCCCTGCCATTTACTGCAAATTCCTAGTATTGGGAACCGGATCCACTAATCAAGGGATTTTGGTGGGAAAGCTTCCTCCCTTCATTAGGAATGATTCCTAATCATTTTTTATAAGTACCAAGTCAAAATTTTCTCTAGGGGTTGATTTTATTAGTCTTCTTGTGGAGAGAACTTGTATTTCTGTAGCTCCACTGTCATTTCTTGCAGGGGTGTAATTGTATCGTGGAGATAATGAAGATTGGTGCCATGTTCCACTTCTAAATCTTGGTCTCATTAATAGGAATTTGAGGTTCCTTGGGCTTGGCCATCCCAGGATCCTCAGATCCCTTTTGTATCATTTACTTTTCTTCATTTTACTTCTTATTCACATGCATCTCTTGTTCTTGTCTTTTTCTATTTCTGCATTTAGTATTAACGATTTCTTGTTGTAGGATTGGGTTAAATGGTTTAAGTAAGTTATTTTTCAGGATAAAAAATGTAATTTTATTATTGGAACAACTTTGGAAGGTCATAATAATCATTGAGCTACTTGGATTAGTTTGCTTATTCTCAAATCTAGATTTCAGGAAGTCCCTTGTGGAAAATAACAGTAAATTTATGCTATTTTTTATAGCATGCTAAAAAGTTTCAATAAAGTTTATTCCACTTGCATTAGATCACAAACAAATTCTAGTTAATAAAAAAAATCCCCCATTTCATTTTCACTTTTTTAGGTTAGGAATTTGATAGATTTACTAGCTCACTAGTTCTCAAATTTCTAGATTTTAGACTAGTAATTTTCTGCATTTTTTTAGCATGCATTAACAGAGGTATTTTTGAGAGATTCCAATTGGAATGGAGAAATAAGACATACTATTCAAGAACCAAAATTTTCACATCCAATCTGGATTTGATTTGGTTGGTCATTCGGTGAATTATGACTCCCTATAGAAAATTTGTTGTTTCCTATAGTAAGCTACATAAACCCTGTAGCAGACTTCCAACATATATATGCTTGCCCAGATTCGCTCAAGAATATTGGTTTTGGTCCATTAGGGTTGAATCATGACCCCTAGGCTCTAAATAAATTATTAGGGAAGACTAAATACCACTTAGTACTTGTCTCTTTACCCATGCAAAACATTTCAGCGATTTGGGCTAATGGACATATTTATGAAATAGATAATACAATGATGATTGCCACATCCAATGAACTCTATTAATGGATCTAAACTCTTTGAAATGTAATGGTTGACATTTATTTCATGATATTTACTTTATGCAATTAGAATAGGTTTCTTTCCTTGTATTTTCTTTCTTGCAATAGGTTAAGGTTTCCATTTCGAGCATTTCATTTTTTGCAATTAGTTTAGGATTTGATTTCATTACATGCACTCCATTACATCATGATAGAAAAAGGAAGGACACATTTTATGATTTACATATAACTCCAATACCTCTTAATTTTGCATGAACCCCAGGTTGATAATTAAAGTAAGTATCCTTGGGAGTTGCAACATTCTTGTTGCAATATTGAGGCTCATCAACAACAATCCACCAGTGTTGTTCAATTCGACTGGTATACTCAAGAGTATTTTCCTGCATTTTTTTTGACACATTACTAACCCTGAAACCAAATGGCGAAGCACATTCCCAACCCCAAACCCTAATGGAAAAGATACTAAATAAATGGAATTTCGTGCCTCAAAAATGACAAAACAAGTTGCAGAGGCCCATGTCGATGGGTACACTCGCTGGAAGCACATTGAACACCAAAATGATTTCGATATCCACTATGCATATTTTTCTAAAGTTTCATTGAATGCCACTTATAATGTGGAAGCATTTTGAATTTTATTCCCTGCATTTCCATAGTTTTCTCAAAGTATATATATATTCAGGGTATTTTTTAAAAAAGAATTCCTAAAACATATTATTCGAGGTATTTTTTCAAAAATAATTCCAAAATATTTGATTGACAAATAGGAGGTTTTGGGCTAATAGAGGCTCATATAAAATCAATATTTTCCAATAGAACTTGAACTTTAAAAAAAGTGTGTGAAGAGAAATATGTGTGACTTTGGTTTGCCAAGGAAATTTTTTAAGGATTTGTTGAATAAATTTCAAAGATTGATTAGTATAGTGTATAGTATCTATGGAATAGGAAGACTTAGCTTGAGATAACCACGGAAAAACTATTTAATTAGCTTGACAAATGCAAATAATCTATATAGTTCATGACTGGAAAAACTAATTGAAAAGTCAATTACCATAGTCCTTAAAGAAAACTTTCACTGACATAAGAAACTATTTTTGGACAATCTGTGGTGAAGAGCCAATGGAAAAGTGAACATTACTTTCCATTGGAGTAGCTTCTAACGTACATACTCGAGAGGAGTCTACATTGAATTTCATTCTAAAATTAGATGTTCGACCAGAGGCTGGTGTTAGGTTCCTATACCTATAAGAGTCATAATTTTGAATGACTAAGGTTAAGCCTTGTAATATTGTACATACGTTTGCTTTCTACAAATGTTTTCCATATTAAAATATTAAAAAATGTAAAGAGGGTATAACCAAAAAAAAATCAAAGGACAAAAAGAATAAGAGAAAGTCAAAAAATGAAAATATATGAACCCAAAAGAAAAAACAAAAAGAGACCATGAAAGTGTGCAAGTCTAAATGCCACTACTATTTACTTTTATGCATAATAATGATTGTGTGAATATTGTTATTCATGCCAGAATCCATGGTAATCAAAATGTTTAATATTGATTATATTATGCTTTGAATTTTATGTTTATAGTTAGAGAGTAAAATCTGACCAAACAATTTAATCTTGGCAGATTAATAGATAGGTAGAGAAATAAAAGGAACTCATAAGCTTAATCTGAGCCCTTGGATGATATAACGTTAGAAATAGATAGTTTGTTTTATAAAATAAAATATAGAATAAGCGTTTGCTAGCCTAAATGCACTCAAATAAATGAAGAAAAAATGTTAGGGTAATCAAATGGGTAAGTAGAAGAAAGGTTATTGAACTACAAAGTTGATTGGATAAAAAAACATGCATCATGCTTAGACACATATTCCTATATGTATGATCAATTATGGAAGCAAAAACAAAGGTTTGCAAGTTAATGTGATTAACTCCCTTTCATTAATTTTCCACTTACTTACTAATTTCCTATCTACAATTATGTTCTAAGTACTTTAAATCCTTCGAGTCAAAGAGGCTCAGAGCATTTCTCTGACTTTTGGTGGGACCAGACCCTCAACTTAATGACTTATGGACATCAAGTGCTAGAATCCCCTTCATAAAAGTCATCCCCCTTCACCACCCTGATAAAACCCCTTTTCCTAAGGGTAAACTTCATTTGCCTAGGAAAAGTAAAGCAACTCCATGTTAAATCCCTTTTCATTCAAAAAATCCACAAAAACATCTTATCATAAGTATTAAGTGTATGTAAATAAAGTGTGCAAATATTACATTGACATTTATACTTAAGGGTATATTCACTCCGCCAATTTCATATTAATTTTTAATTTTATTATATAATTCCCATAATACCTTTCCCTTATATTAATCAAATCCCCTATGTAATATCACAACCCTTAGTTTTAATAAAAACTCTACAATTCACCCCATATCCCAACGAAACCCTCTTAATAAACCCCTGCGTGATGAACCTAAAATAACCCCATCATTAAGCCCCACCCGATCGTTTTAACCCGTCATTAACCTATACATAATCCCATACCGCCGAAGTTTAAAACACTGGGCCTCCCAAAACCCATGCTTTTATCACCCACGCACTTCCCTTGTCGGATTGTCATCCGATCACCATCCCCCTCATCTAATGGTCCACAGCCATATCGGCTGCGTTCGATGGTCGATCGTTACCCACCCGATAAAGAAGTTTTCCCCAACCCCCCGACTGCTATGTGTCAATCACTGGAGTAGATCGGGTGACCCCTCCCAAATACCACTTGACCCTCAAAAGTGGTGCGATGACCTGGGAAACTGCCTCCTCGCTCAACCCGATAAACCACCTACTATTCATAATATAAAATTCCGTGCCAATTTACCCATTACCTATTAAAACCCTAAAAACCCTCATTTTCGTGCATTTTACTCAGTTACACGGCGAAACCAGTCAAACCCTTCGGACGCAACCATGAGCCTCTGAGACATGATTTCACCATAGATTCCCTCCCGAAAACCTTCTGGACTTTGTCCACAATTCTTCCCAGTTTCAGTATGGCCTCCGTTCACCTCCTCGTAGACCTGTGTTTTATTAACAAATTGTTGTATTTTGCAGGTAATTAGCAGAAGACCAGAGCTTGGATAAACAATTTTGATACTAGTCACAAAACTTGTTTACTCCAAGACTTGAAAGGAAATCTATTTAAAAACCTTCATTCAGAAGAAGAAAATAGTTATACACAGAACAAAGAAAGAAATCATTCACACAGAGACATTGATTGTTAAAACAAAGGAACCAGATAGAGCATACAGTCAAAAGACAAACAAATCAAACATACAGAAATTTGATCAATATCCATTACCATATGCTGATACATATAAAATTCTAAATAATTTACTGTTGAAATATAGAGTAAAAAGTTAAAATGTACAGTAAAAGTAAAAACACAATAAAGGATATTGACAGGTCATCAAAGTCAAAGAGTATCAGTGTCAAAGTGTATCAAATGAAAGCCAAAAGTGAATGAAGCTTCCAGCGTGAAAGTTCAAACAAAAAAGAGCATAAAGGGCTAAAAATCAAACCGTAAGGGCCAACAGTACCACAATAAATGGGACAGCATGAAAGTAATTCAATAGCCATCTATATTTTTTTGCAAGAAGATATTTTTATTTCCTAGATTAAATTTGAAGTTAGTTTGAGATATTTTGTAATAATTTTTGTATAAATACTTCACAATTCAGAGTATGTAGTGTGGATTCTTAGAAATTTCTGTAGACTTCTTGATCAAAATACTGTAAAGTTATTGTATCATTGACTGAGCCAACAAGCTCGGTTAATGAATAAAGACAAGATATTTTTGGGTTGTGTTATATTCTTTCCACGACTAACCCACGTATTTAGCTGGGGGGTTAGAAGGGGTAGGAGACCCCCCCTTTGTTGTGCCGAATTCATGGTTGGGGAGGGGGGGGGGGGTTGGGTCATAGGGGGTTTGAGGGGTGCAGGCGCCCTATAAAATTTTGGTTTTGAACCCTATGTTAGGTTGGGCAGACCTACCTATGATTTTGTGCATGATTTTTGCACATGGTTTTGGACGCGATGGTTTTTTGGTCCATGGTTTTGGACGCGATGGTTTTCGGTCCATGGTATTGGATGCTTTGGCATGTATAATATGTATTGTAACATTGAAAAGAGTATAATGAAAAATCAAGCTGGTAGTGCCAGTTTTGGGATCCAGGGGAAAATAACTGTGTATATGTGTTTTATGTGTTATGCTCTTGCATTATTTATTTTCTGTGTTTTAGAATTCGTATGCAAGTAATTTCTGTACGGGGTTAAAACCTACAGATATTTCATAGGATTCATGTGTTGAGTGAAGTGCAGACAAGTATTTTCTCATGTTTTTGTTATCTTTCTTAAACTTTTTCCACAATATTTAATGTATTTCTGAACCTGAATGTTATAACTGGAACAATATCTCACAATTTGTTTAATTACACTCTGTTTTAACAGTTATGTTTATAATTTTTTTTTGCTAATCCAGATCAAAGGATTCTTAATTTCCCTTTGCTTTTGATTACCCTCTATTCCTCGTTTATATCTCGATATGAGAATTCTTAATTGCTCTCTCACCCTGATTAAAGCCATTTCACCCCCTTGCCCCAAAGACCTACACTTTATTCTGCTAACTTGCCCTTTGAACATTCCCTTTAGTGAGTTGATCTAGTTCTGCTGCCCTTCTGTTGACTCCATAGCCCAATGGTCTAAAGACATCATTCTATCCATCTGCTTCAAGGATTCCACCATCCAATCTTCAATACAAATCAAAAACCCCCTGAACATTCATAACTAGCCTGAAATCCCAGCAAACAAAGCTAAATCACATAGAGAGAGCCCTATCTGAGCCTAGGTTGGCTAGGGCCTATGCTCAAAAGTTGGTTTGTGGTTACCTAGGTCGTTTTCTTTCTTCTAATAACTTCTAGAGAATTCTAGAGTGATAACATAGTGGCAACCATACCAGGGAACCAGTGAATCCTTAGCCCTAATAAAGCTTTAAGAAAATTCTAAATCTACATTTTGAGCCTCTTAAAGTCATTTGTTAGAAGTTATTTTGAAAAAATCTCACAAAAAAATTGAAAATTTTGAATTTCTGGCTTCTAGGAAGACTCATTTTACTAGGGCTAATCCAGAACCAAACTCTGCCCCAATAGTTGATAATCACAACCATATTCCAAGGAAACGTAAAAAAGAAGAAAGCTTCGTTAGTCAAATACCATTAGTTAAAGCTAATTCATGTCCTGATGAGTGGTTAGTTTTAGAAGAACTTTCCTTTGATGTGCTATTTGATCTTTCATTATTTAGAACAAAATCTGAAAGTGCAATTAATGAAACTGTTCTAGATCCTGATTTTATTGCAGACCGTGAAGTCCAAAAGGCCAACAAATCAATTGATGAGTGATAAGCCCCAAAAATGGGTAACTATGGGCTCATTTTGCCTCTTATTTCGACTTAATCCACCGCTCTCATTAGTTTGTTGCATGTTTTTGAATATATTTATGCTAATAGAGTGAATTGGGTTAGTCACTTTGCCATGTAGTCTAATGAATGTTTTATGCAGATTTTTTGGACAATTTTGGACAAAGTCAAGGAATTTATGAGCAAATGGCAGCCAAAACTCGAGGAAAACAAGGAAGAGGATTTGTAGGGGGGTGTCTCCTTCATTTATGATGCCTTCCCTCGAATCCCCTCCATCAGCGACTCGGAGCACAAAGGTCCACATTGATGATTTCAAGGTGCAGCCGAGCAAGTAAAGTAGGATTGTTGTTTATCTTCAATTATAGGAAGCCGAGTTCCTTGATTTTAGGAGGACTGTTGGAAGTCCTCATTTGTATAAATAAGGAGGCTTAGATCTGTATTAGGTTAGCTAGTTATTAGTATATCTTCGCACTTTTGTGCAACATTGTGTTCAGCTCATTTTCGAGTTCTTTTTGAGATCGGTTTATGTAATGTAACTGCTATTTTTGATAATGAAGATGAAACAGTTTTTGAGCCAGCACTGATCTCTTTCAGAGAGCTGAAGCTCTTGGGTTAGGGCCCAACCCAAGCTGCACAAAAACTCCTACTATGTACTTATATGTTTTTTCTTCCATTCATGAGTTAATTTCTGTTGCATAGATTCATTTTACTTTGTTATATTAGGTTGCTTTTTATGGTTAGTATAGTTGTTTTTGTTTCAAGTTGCTTAAGTAAGTTGATGCAGTGATAGAAAAAGATCCAAAAATGCCAAGATCAGGTCTTGATCTCCTTTCTCCCTTCCTGGGACTATGATTTGAGGTTAAGGCACTACTGTTGCCACCAAAAACACAGTTTTTTCTCTTCCATGCAACTGCTAGTGTGGTACTTTGAGTTGGCAAGGTTGATATTGGTTCAGATTCATTTGATTAGATCATTTCCTATTCTTTTACCATAGTTCTCTTGTATGCTTTTCTGTTCATAAGGTACTCTTCAATGTCTTTTGTTTTTAGGTCAGAAATTAGGTCAAGCTAAAGAAATTTCAGTTTTTAGTTCTTTCTTTGGTTAGTTTTGATAAGAAAATGCACAGATCACTTGCAAGGCATCTCAGCTCACCATACATCCATAAAACAGCTAGCACCGACTCACTTCTCACAGATTTCCCCACCCATTCACGACATTTCACAAATCTACCCTAATTTTTGCTTTTTTTCCATAAAGCTGCTTTCTTGCCATTTGAACAAATCCAACCATCACGTTCATTCTTGATCCCCCTTGAAAAGTTCTATACACCTCAACACTTTCATCTAGCCTTTAGTTCCCCTTTCCCATCATTTTTCCACCTTAAAAACTCCAAAAATAGCTCTCGGTCTCCTCCTGTAGATCCTCCTGTAGCCTCCTCTAGATCCCCTACAGCCTCCATTAGAATTTCCTGTGAATGATTTTTCAAAGTCCAATTTCTATGGAATTCTCCAGAAGGGTACTAGGGGCTTCCTAGGACCTCTCCATTCCTTCCTCCACCTCTGCAACAACCAACTCCATTTTCTTTTGCCACCAAACCTCTGCACAGTCACAACCAGATAAATCACAAGCATAATAATTTCACATAAAAACACTCAAAAGTACAAAAAGATGATTTCTTCTCATTTCTTGTCAGAAGTAGCTTGAATAAATACAATTTACCTTTTTAGTAGTCAATGGCCATCATTTCATTAGTTTCCATCTCTTTTCTTGCAAAAGTAGGGTTAGTGGGTAAATTAGGGTTTGCTAGGTTTTGCTAGGGTTTGTGTTTCATTTCAGTTTTAATTCTCTTTCTGCAAATAGAATAGTCCCTGTAGAGTTAGTTTCCTTTCATCACAGTTAAAAGCTTCTTCTGAGAACTCATAGAAGTTGGCTTAAGCTCCTAGCGAACTTGCGCCACCTGACCAAATGACAGCCTGTAGTAAGAGCTAGCACTTGTGCATACAGCACCGTCACTTCCAAGTTTGTTACGAACTATCGGGTTAATAAAAGTAAAGAAGGAAGCCCCAGGAGTTGCAACATTATTGTTGCAATACTGGAGCCCACCATCTTTTTGGCGCCGATGCCAGGGAAGCGTCAGAGTATTTTGTGATTTCTGCTTTCTTCTATTTTCTACTGCAACATTCTGCTAAGTAGTTTATTTCAGCAAAAGTAGAGTATTTGTTTCATTTCAATTCTACAATTTCATTTCAGCAAGTGTAGATTAGGCATTTCCTGCTTTCATTTCAATTCTGCAAATTCCATTCCAGCAAATTAGATTAGTCATTTCCTACTTTCATTTCAATTCTGCAATTTCCATTCCAGCAAAGTAGATTAGTCATTTCCTACTTTCATTTCAATTCTGCAATTTCTATTCCAGCAAAGTAGATTAGTCATCTCTTGCTTTCATTTCAATTCCACAATCTCCATTTTAGCGAGATTCATTCAGTTAGTTGTAATTTTTTATTCAATCCATTTCAGTTTTGTAGGTACAAGCAGAGAAAAAAACAAAAATCACCCAAAAAGAGATTTCCTTTCATGCCTCGTAGGACAGAGACAATTCAGGAAAATTCCTACCCAACACCCCCACCACATCACTAAGTCACCCTTCTCTCTTCTTTGGTGGCAGTGATCCAGAAGAACCTATAGGTGAACCTCCAGAGATATACAAAGATCCTATAACAGAAGAAAAGCAAGAAACCATTCCTCCTGAGACCATGGATGAAAACTGAAATGTTAGAGGAAATGGGGAAAGAATAGAGGGTGCCTTTCCTATTCAGGAGACCAATGGGGACACTAAAATGAAAAACATAAGTCCTTCAGCCTTACCTCACTTCCATGGATTGACTACCGAAGATCCTGATACCTTCTTGTTTGAATTTGTTGTTCTCTGTCGAACCTATGACTATGCAAAAAATGAGCAAAAGTTGAAACTGTTTCCTTCTACCCTCAAGGATGCAGCATTGGGCTGGTTCATGGGGTTACCTAGGAACAGCATCACCACCTGGGCTCAAATGTAGCAAGCCTTTAACAACAAATACCATGACTATTGTAGATCAAAGGATACCAAGGAAGAAATCTTCCGAATGACCATGGGAAGTGATGAGTCCTTAAAAAACTATGAAGAGAGGTTTCAACTCAGTTATAAAAGGGCCAGGTGCACACTTGATCCCAAATCTCTAAAGTTGGTCCTGCTCAGAGGACTCCCTCAAGACCTTCTAGATACCCTCCATTTGTTGGCTGGGGGAGACATCTACCAAGTACCTTATGATGAAATAAAGACTGTGTTTAGAAGCCATTCTGGGTCAGCCAGAAAGAGAGGTAGGGGGAGTTAACCTTTAGCCAATACATCCTCATCCAATTCATCCATTAGAAGTGAACTTGAGAATCGGCTGGAAGGTTTCAAGAGCGAGATGAGGCAGAATCTTACCATGCAAATGGATACCTTGCATATCAAACAGAAACAAGAGGAAGTCGAGAGGGCTTTCGCCATCTTTTGTCCCAGGTGCTCTAGAAAGCATCCTAGGAACGAATGTCCATTTAACTCTATAGAAGTGTGTTCAGTCTGTGAAGAAGCATTCTACGAATCAGTGCCCTTCATTGCCCGGACTTAAAGCTGCATATCAAGGGGACAAAGGAGTCATTGAACCACTCTATTTCATGAACCAAAGGAGGCAACATGGGCCCAGACCTTACTAGCAGGGAATGCAAGGGACATTCCAGACCTATTACAACCCCAATCAAGCCACTTCCATACCTTTTGGGGTCCCCCTGCTCATCCTTCCTGGTCCACACCCCCTCCTTGGTCGTATCCACCTCAATACTAGGCTCCTCCAGTTGCTCATTCGTTTTACTCTTATGCTCAGCCATAGCCTCAGTGGAATGCACCACATCAGGGGTGGAGGCCCCAGTACAACTCTCCTTCTGCTCTTTTACCTTCGCCACCTGTTCAACCTCAACCATTACCTCCTGCTCCACCAAGGAAACCTCAAATACCTGCTTAACCGAACCCAAACCCCAATAACAGATAGGCCGAGCAGGTATATAGTGGAGAAACATCATGCCCGACCTATGCTGTGGAAATTCAGGAGATTAACCTACGATCTGGGAAGGTTCTCCCAGATAACCAACCTCCTGTTTCCGGGAAAACTAGTGTCTATTTAGATCTGCTAGTCCCACTAAGATGGGTAGCTATCTTAGAAACAAACAATTCAAAGTAACTTGTGTTTTCCTTTATGGGAGATAGATGAGAGAGAAGCAGAGAGCACCAACCTTAGTCTTTTGCTTGGCTCCTTGCTTGTTTCCTCTCTCCTTTGATAGAGCTTCGCCACTCCTTTCTCACTTGTCCTGCTTCAAAGAACACCTGTAGAGGCAAAGCAACAAAATACCATCAAAGCATAGAGATCTATGATACCATAAACAATGTAGAATCAGATGTACATTAACCATACAAATGCATACACAAATACAAGATTTAGAAATAAGCAAGTATATGGAGGAAAACTCAAATAACTTTATTGATAGAAGTAGAAGAGAGGATTACAACCCAGCTGTCTGATCCAACACCATCCTCCCAGCATGAAAGCCCTCTTCACCTCATGAAAAGCTAGATCACCCAACAATACAATGCTTCACAGAGAAACCAACAACACTTCCTTACAAAATACAAAATTCCAGCCTCTGGATCTCTAGGATGAGGGATCCATATATAGATATTTGCAAGGGGTGAGTCAACTTCTGGGTTTTTGATTAGTGTCATTTCACTGATAGTTCTTGGTTCCACTTGGAGATTTCATGATCTCTTACTCATCCCTAGGTGAATTCAGAGAGGCAAGTGTCATATGTGTAGTTTCTAGAAGATTCTCTGAGTTTCCAACTAGCAAATTGCCTCTGCCATTTGTCTGCTCTCACTCATCGCACCCTACAGAAGGTCTTTTCAGTATGCATTGCACCCTCAGCATGGAGCAGTCTGTATGGTCCAGTTTTGACCAGTTCTGAGTAGTTTTTCAGGGAGAACTTCTGGAAAATGATGTAATCAGCTGACCTTGATCCTTTAGGGTATGAAACAACAATTTTAGGGATTTAAAGCCCTTGGTTTATCGACATATGTGATTGGGGTTGCAATTCCCAAATATGTCTATAACAGTTTCCCCCTAAAGCATGAGCTCGTAAATCTTCTAAGGTCGGGTGAAATGCTTTATCATGAGGATCCGAGGTTTTTCAAACTGGAAGGTAGCCTATAATAAGATACAATACAATACATTATCTTCATATTATTTTCATGATCTAGCTAAGGTGGGCATTCCCATGCTTAGCTTTATAAATTCATTTTGATGTACATAGGACAGACAACCGTCTGTGTGGCAGACTGATGATTATGGTAGAGCCATCATCCCTTAGCTTGGATGATTATCTGTGCAGCTACGGAGTACATTTAATGTCTTTATTTTCCTGAATATATCGCAACTCAGATGGATGAAACTAGATCTAGGGTCTTCAAACTCGTTCAATCTTTGCCCGATGTACAAGTCAATCCATGTGAAAAGATGTTCTAAAGTCGAACATGGGAAGACATCGCCTGATTACTAGCCAATGATGTAAGTTGTTAACAGGCGCGAGAGGAATCACCGATAATGATAATGACCCTCAAGGTACTGCAGTACAATTCACACGGTGTGAATACATGAGTCGATTTCGAACACCAAGAAAAATCTTTTGGTTGAAATCTATTGATGTAAACCTGTTGCCGAAAGTGAGAAACTTGCCATTGAGGCATGCAAGCTTCAAAGTACTAAAAGGGTTGTTCCTAAGTCAACTTCTTGGATAATGAGCTAATGTTGACAAGAAGGAACCCATTGTAGGAGGGCCTTAATGAATCCCACATCTACGACATGAAATGGAGCAAATGATTTTGTGGAGGTGAAAATGATCTGATGATACAAGGTTCAGGGTGGTGATCATGAAAAATGGAGTGTGAAGGTATTGCAGTGGATGAGGCGTTAGCTGGGTTGGTGAATTCTCTGAGTGACTTCTCTTGAACATATCAGTGACACTGTGATGGATCGATAGCATTAAATCCATGGATGCTATGGAGGACCGATGGTGATGGTGAAAGGAATAACCCAACCCGACTCAATCATGGTGATGGAGTGAAAGTGTCATGTTCAAGAGCGACCTGCTACTAATGAAGTTCTTCAATTTTTCTTCCCTTTTTCCCCAATCATTGCTAACCAGTACCTATTTATTTTTTTCAAGCTTGAGGAGGATAACATATGCTTGTTCTATAATTTGTCCTTCAGGAAAACCTATCGCTATGTTTTAGCGAGCCTAGCGACAGTGAAACTCGCTCTTGCCTAGATGGACAAGTTTGTTGCTATTGTTTTAACGAGTTTAACGACAAAGATAACTCGGTCCTTTTCATATTTAGAGAGTCTGAAAGGAGACGGAAAGGAAACTCTAGTAGTCATTTTTCGTGGTATAATCCCTTAAGTCCAAAAAAGTATAAAATAATACGAAAGGGATGACTTTTCGATAGTTTTAGCGAGCCGAACAAGACAAGCGCTCGATCTTTTTGTGTAATGATCCCTTAGGTCCAAAAAGATTAAAATATAGAGGAGGGATGGCACTTCCCTTTACTTTAACGAGCTGGAAAGGCCAGTAGCTCGGCAATCTTTTCATATTTTACGAGTCTAAAAAGAGCTTAAAAGAGACTCATTTTTTAGGAACGAGTGATGTATCCAGGTAGCAACTGGTTCCAGGTAAGTTTGGAACTTTTCAAAAACGGTAGCGTAGTGAAGGTGGCTAGTAGAATCACTCGTCGCAACTGTTCCTCAAAAGGGTAAACAATCAAGTGGAGGTGACGGTAAGAACACGACCAAGGCTCAAAGGGCTGATAGCAATGCAATCACAAAGGTTATTTACCGAAAGGCGGGTTTATTTTGTAATGAGATTGAACCTTGTGCCAACATGTGCTCAGTGGCGGGTTTATTTTTTAACAAACTTGAACCTTGTGCCAACATTTCTCGTGATAATAGTCAGATATGTTCAATTTACCATTAACACTATGTTCTTTTGACGGTCATACTACCTGTTCAATTGCTCCATCAAATTGATTAGAAATGTAAATACATGCTTGAAAAATGAGTTAAAAACCAACACCTTACTTGAATTACGTGAACAATAACATAAAAGTAGTTTTACATCTCATTTTTACCATTTCATTCAAATTTGGGATTGTTGGAGCTCTGGAGGTGTTTCCCCCCTTGATTTTCATCAGCTGATTCCGGGAGATTCGGTGGACTATTTTTGGCACCGTCTAGACCAGGTAGGAGCTAACCCTCAGCTCTTCAATTGCATTCTTTCCTTTTCTGATTCTGAGCAGCTTTTCCTTATTTTCTGGGCCTCAGGGGTTTGAACAATTCATTCTCTGCCCATCGCACTTGGTATGCATCCCACCCTGTAGAGAGCCAAGGTTTGATGGGCACAGAAGGAGAAGTTTATGCACTATTTTTTCATGGAAATTTTGCCTGTTTTTGCCCAAATCAGGATCCTAATTATTCTATTGTTTTTTTTTCAGAGATTCATCAGATCAATATGGTTGTTACGTGGCGTGAATGCGAGCATGAAGAAGAGGACATGATTGCCTTACATGATCCGAGTATGATTACTGCATTGCGAAACTGTGGCCTGCTCAAATTCTTCCGCATATCCAGCATGAGGCAACAAATCAATTTGTTGCAATGTCTTATCGATGCATAGGATCCTACCAACCAAGTGTTCCAGATTAGAGGTAAATCCATCCCTTTGACAGTTGAGGATATCTACTTCTTGACTGGGTTATCGAGGTGTGGTGCCCCTCTCTCATTATCAAGATCCGCCCGTGGGGGTGAATCCGTGAGGGATTATATTCGCCAGTTTTGTAGAGATGGATCTCAGTCAAGCAGGGACGGCAAGATCAATATTAGAGATGTCACTGACCAGTCCTTGAGGGCTATTTTATTCACCTTTGCTAGATTGGCTGGTAGTGCGGCTTTTCATTTGGCCAATAGGTCCTATATGCAGTATGCCCTGGAATTCCTTGAACCAAAGGTATTCAACTGGTGTGATGCAGTACTTCTGATTATAAAAGAACAGCTTTCCAAGGTGAAGAACGGAAGATCCAAGAACTTTGGTTATGGTTCTATTCTGACCGCTTTCACCTTGGAGAGGATGTCACTGATGCAGCCGCAGTACATTTCACTCGGACTGCTAGCACTGAGGGAACCAAGGATGCAGAGATGGGTTGATCTCATGGCCAGACATGTTGGTCAGTTGCAGATCTTATTCTCTGATACCTTCTTTGAGTGGTTCAACCGTCAGGAGATGGTCTTCACTGAGTATCTTTATGTTGGGATGGATTTCCGAGGCGACCCAGATTTGGTGCTGCCGGCTGGCGAGCAGTGGGGTGTTATAGGTAAAAGGATCTGACCATATCTGTGTTCATTGATTTTATAATGTTATTGTGTTTTTTAAATGTTATCAAGACCAATCAAACCCATATATTTGTGTAGATATTGGACTAGTGCGACCAATAGCGCGCCCGAGAGTAGCAGCTGTCGTTCCAGCAGGAGAGGTTGTAGGGAGGGTTGTCCTTTATGATCTAGACATAGCAGAGACCCTTGTAGTATTGGAAGATTAGATCGAGGGTCTCACCCTTGGTATTCAGGATGTGAGGACCGACGAGTTACCTCTAATATTACAGCGCCATACCACTGGCGTGCCGAGTCGATGGACTAGGCTCTTACGTATGATCACACAGGTAGTGACTTGTTATCACCAGCACCATTAGTCTAGGGTGCTTTCCTGCATTTTTGAGTTTTTGGGTCGTATGACTGATTTTTTCCTGGACACAGAACATTTTGTAAAAAACTATAAACAGTTATATGTATTTTTTATTTTCAGAGTTTTATTTTGGTTAAGTTATATGATCCTGATGCAAATGTTGATTGAAATGCTTTTTCCTTTATAAATGCTGCAAATGTCTATCTAACACATAATTTGCTAATGAATCAGTTAATGTGTTTAAGTTTCTGGAAATGTGTTGATATTGAATAGAATCAAACTGCCTTTCCAAAATCCTGACCCTTAGGAACATACGATAGATAGCTAGATTCTGAATGGAATAGATGCCAGTAAGTTGTAGGATGACGAGTTGTGAGTCTAGCCTGACAACAAGTCGGCGTATGCCATGTGCGATGGCATCAGAGAGAAGCTCCATCAACGTGCTATACTCAGCGATGTTATTCGTTGACCGACCAATACATACCCCTCTGAAACTCACTAACTCACCACTTGGATCAAAAATGGCCCAGGCTGCAGAAGATAGGTTCCGCGTACTACGACTAGCTCCGTCAGTGTGTCCAACAAATGATTCGAATAGGTTCGACATCTGCAAAAAATGCAAAGTGGATTACCTAACCAAAATGATCACTCTTGAGAGAACAAAAACGTAATAAAAGCATATAAAGAGATTACTACACTTAATCAAGCATCGTAACACTTAAGGTACAACCCGTTTCGAGGTTGCAACAGTAGAATCCCATCGTATCTACTAGCTCGTAGGCCCCTTTTGCTAATACTCGCTTAACAATGTAGGGACCCATCCATAATGGTTGGAACTTACCTGCTCCCAATCTATCGGATTCCTGATCGTAAAGCAAGGCTAGGTCACCTTCCGAGAAGACACAGGGTTTGACATTTTTGTCAAATTGTGCCTCGACTCATTTCTTATGAGCTTCAGGTTAGAAAATTATATATTACAAAGCAATGGAACACATAAAATATTGCAGAAATATAAACACAGAAAACGCATAAAACAAGAGAGACACAGATATACGTGGTTCACCCAGTTTGGGCTACGTCCACCTCGAACAGCCAGTCCTTCCTTTCTATTATCCAGCAAAATGAAGAGACACAAGCTACAACAGATCCGCTGTAATATCCTCTGTTTTCTCTCACAGTCTCACCTCTCTGCTTCTCGCTCTGAGAATACACATATAATACATAGACTCAATACAATTCCCTCATACAAAGAGAGAGGTTGCCTTCTAGGTCAAAAAACCCTAAACTAAACATAAGTTCTACCGTTAGATCATCCGCCTAATGAATGGCCCAGATTGACTAGAAATTACTATACTTTTACATGGCAATTTTACATCTATATTTAGCTTCGGGGGCATTGCCCCGAAAACCCCCCCAAGGGGGGGCTTCCCAAAGCTCACAGCCGCCCCCCCCGGACCCCCCCTACAGTGAATATTTTACCGGTGGCATTGCTGCCCCCATTTCAAACTGGGGTCCAATGTGGTGATACCTTTGAATACAAAAGATAATCAGGCTCCACACCCAAGAATCTCCCACTTGGAGACTGATTATAGCAACTCTATCGCTGCTTCATTTGTTGGACAATGACTTCTCTTTAGACCTGGCTGTTTCTCATCTTCATCGTCATTCTTGAAGACCAATTGAAACTGAGCATATTCTTAGTTTCTCCCTGGTTACAACTTTTGTTAGCATATCTGTAGGATTCTGGCTAGTGTGTATCTTTTCCAGCTTCAACTCTCCATCTTCCAACACTGATCGTATGAAATGGTACTTGAGCTGTATGTGTTTAGTCCTAGAATGAAATGTTGAGTTCTTTGCAAGATGAATGGCACTTTGGCTATCACTGTATAGCATGCCCATATCATGCTCCTTACCCAATTCACCCATAAACCTTTGTAACCAAATCATTTCTTTACTAGCCTCTGTAGCAGCAACATACTCTGCTTCTATTGTTGAAAGTGCAACAACACTTTGGATTTTTGAAACCCAACTGACAGTTGTTCCACCAACAGTAAATACATATCCTGTAGTGCTCCTCTTGTTATCTCTGTCACCTGCCATATCTGCATCAACATATCCCTGTAGAGAAATTTTTGAACCACCAAAGCATAATGCTTGATTTGTGGTACCTCTCAAATATTTGAGAATCCATTTCATTTCCATCCAAAGTTCCTTTCCTTGATTGTTCATATACCTACTTACAACTCCCACTGCATGTGCAATATCAGGCCTTGTGCAGACCATTGCATACATTAAGCTTCCAACTACTGATGCATATGGAACTTTAGACATATAATCCATGTCTTCTTGGGTCTTTGAGCACATTTCCTTACTAAGTTTGAAATGGCTAGAAAAAGGTGTACTAACTGGTTTTTTCATTGTGCATGTTAAATCTTTTCAACACCTTTTGTATGTACTCATTCTGAGACAATGTTAATTTACGATTTTTCCTGTCTCTAGTTATTCTCGTACCAAGGATTTGTTTTGCAGCTCCCAAATCCTTCATTGCAAATGAATTTGCTAATTTTCTTTTGAACACATTTATTTCCTGTATGTTAGACCCTGCAACAAGCATGTCATCTACATACAATAACAATATAATATAGCTGCAATCATTTTGCTTTTTTAGATAAACATAATGATCAGAGTGACATCTAGTATAACCTTGTTCAGACATAAACTTGTCAAATTTTAGATACCACTTCCTTGGAGCCTGTTTTAAGCCATACAAGCTCTTCTTCAACCTGCATACTAGTTTCTCCTTCCCTTTCACTTCATATCATTGTGGCTGCTACATATATATCTCTTCCTCCAAATCCCCATGGAGAAAGGTTGTCTTTACATCCAACTGCTC
Organism: Pinus tabuliformis; assembly: GCA_031772625.1. Classification (NCBI taxonomy): domain Eukaryota; kingdom Viridiplantae; phylum Streptophyta; class Pinopsida; order Pinales; family Pinaceae; genus Pinus; species Pinus tabuliformis. Next base: position 339,976,422 of record CM062820.1, read on the forward strand.
AAGATGCAAACCTTCAATTGCTACTAGACTTAAAATAGTTCTGATTGAAGTTATTTTAACAAAAGGAGAAAATATTTCATCAAAATCAATACCTTTCTTCTGTGAAAACCCCTTCACTACAAGTCTAGCTTTGTACCTCTGTTTTCCTCCATCTTCTTCCTTCAGCCTGTAAACCCATTTATTCTTCAATGTAGTTTTTTCTGCAGACAACCTGACTAAGTCCCAAGTCTAGTTATGCATTAAGGATTCCATCTCTTCTTCCATGGCTATGTCCCACTTCTTCTTGCTTTCAACCTGCATTGCTTCTTCATAACATTCGGGTTCACCAGAATCAGTCAACAATAAATAATATAATGAAGGAGAGTATCATTCAGGGGGTCTACTTATCTTGGTAGATCTTCTAACACCACTTTCAGGTGTTTGGGGTGCCTGTTGCTGTTGTGGTGGTTGCTGTTGTTGTGGTTGTTGATTATTATTATTTTCAGGCACCTTTACTTTTTCAGTGATTTCATCAAGAATTGTGTATTCCTTGTTTTCTTTTTCTTGTTTCTTTTCCTGCAACTGATTCTTATACAAGACCCCAATAAAGGTACATTTCTTTGACTTTGCATCAAGCTTTGTTCTATTTTCTTTATCAATATGGACAAAGGCCTCACAACCAAAAGGATTTAAAAAAGAGTAGTTTATCTTTTTACCTGTCCATGCTTCCTCCGGAACACCACCATCTAAGGAACTTGAAAGCCCTCTGTTTATTAGATAAACAACAATATCTACAGCATCTGCCCAAAACTGTAAAGGCAATCTTGCATGCAATCTCATGCACCTTGCACACTCCATGATTGTTCTGTTCATCCTTTATGACACACCATTTTCTTGTGGTTTTCTTGGAACTGTCTTCTCTCTACGAATTCCATGCTCTGAACAGTACCTATCAAACTCTTTGCTGCAATATTCACCTCCATTGTCTGATCTAAGACACTTCAATTTCTTTCCTGTCTCAATCTCAACCAAAGCTTTCCATTTCTTGAAAGTATCAAATACATTAGATTTATTCTTAATACAATAAATCCAAGTTTTTCTAGTTGCATCATCAATAAAAGTAACATAATAACAAGAGCCACCGAGAGATGATACCTGAGCAGGTCCCCATACATCTGTATGCACAAGCTCTAATTTTTCACTCTTCTTTTCTTTCCCAACTCTAAGAAATCTGACTTTCTTCTGTTTTCCATAAATGCAATTCTCACAGAAGTCCAAATCAACATTTTTCAAACCCGGCAACAAATTCCTTGAGTGAAGAATCTTCATCCCCTTTTCACTCATGTGTCCGAGTCTATGATGCCATAATGCTGCATCTGCTGCTTTGGAAGTTAAAGCATTAACAGAGTTAGAAATACCATTGCATAAATACAATGTACCAACCTTTTTGCCTTTTTCTATTACCAGGGCTCCTTTGGTAACGTTCCAAGCTTTATCTGTGAAAGTTGTCACACAACCTTCACCGCCTAACTGCCCTGTTGAAATCAGATTTTTCTTTAGATCTAGAACATGCCTTACCTCCTTTAGTAGCCATTGGTTTCCATTCTGTTGTTTTACAAGAACCTTACCCATTCCAACAATTTTACAGGGTTTATCATCACCCAAACGAACTTGTCCAAAATCTCCTTGAACATTGTCATGAAAGTATTTCTTATCAGGTGTGGCATGGAATGAGGCCCCTGAATCTACCACCCAGGAATCAGTAATATTTTCGAAAGAAAGAATCAAAGCATCTTGTAACACCTCACCTGTCACATTTGCTTCATGATTGTTTTCTTGTTGTGCATTTCCTTCTTTTCCCTTCCGAGATCTACAGTCTTTCTTTAGGTGTCCTTCCTTTCCGTATTTCCAGCACACTATCCCCAATCTAGACTTCGATCTGCCTTTCCTTGATTTACTGCGATATCCTGAGCTCTTTCCTCTTTCCATTTTTCTTCCCCTAGACTCTGCACTCAAAGCATTACCCGATGTCTCACCGGAGCTTTTCTATCGCATTTCCTCGCTAAGGATAGCATCGACAACATCATCAAACTTTAAAGTAGTAGATCGAGAAACATAGTTACTAATGGCCATTACTAAACCATTCCAACTTTCTCGTAATGAGCACAAGAATAACAGAGCTCTAACTTCATCATCAAAGTTTACCCCTACAGAACATAATTGACTTGTAACAGTATTAAAATCATTTAAATGGTTTACAATAGATCCACCTTCCGACATCTTCATATTAAATAACCGTTTCATAATAAATACCTTGTTTGAGGCCGAGGGTTTTTCATATAGTTTCTCCAACGCCTTAATCAAACCCTTTGTCGTTGTTTCCTTTGAAATGTTGAAGGCGACCGACGCTGCGAGGCACAACCGTACTGTTCCGAGTGCCTTTCTATCGAGAAGGTTCCATTCTTCATCTGTCATTCCCGTCGGAATCTTTGTTTTTCCGCCCAATGGTAGGTACGGATCTTTCTGATACAGATAATCTTCCATCTGCATCTTCCACAGCGAGAAGTTTTGGCCGTTAAATTTCTCAACCCTAAACTTACCATCTTCCGCCATTGCTCCCACTTGAACGAGGAACCCTTCTTTCCTACGAGTTTATCAGCCAAATAGACCTTCGGCTCTGATACTAGTTGTTAGAAAATTATATATTACTGAGCAATGGAACACATAAAATATTGCGGAAATATAAACACAGAAAACGCATAAAACAAGAGAGACATAGATATACGTGGTTCACCCAGTTTGGGCTACATCCACCTCGAACAACCAGTCCTTCCTTTCTATTATCTAGAAAAATGAAGAGACACAACCTACAGCAGATCCGTTGTAATATCCTCTATTTTCTCTCACAGTCTCACCTCTCTGCTTCTCGCTCGGAGAATACATATATATTACACAGACTCAATATAATTCCATCATACAAAGAGAGGGGTTGCCTTCTAGGCTCCACACCCAACACTTCGTTAGCCAAAGCGGCATCATGATGGGTTTCATCCAATTGGATTAGTTCCAAGAAATGAGCCTCTTCCTCTGAAGTTCTGGGGAGAAGGTCGACTGCGAGCTTGAGAGATGAAATTTCACACTGAATTGGTAAGACTGCTTCCAGGCCATACACCAGCTGAAAGGGTGTAAATCCGGTTGCATTTCTCACTGATGTCCTATATGCCCACAAGGTCGAGTACAGGATTAGGTGCCAACTCCGTTTGTGGACTCCAATCATCCTTTGCAGCATGCACTTCAGGACTTTGTTGATGGCCTCAACTTGTCCGTTAGCTTGCAGATAATACGAAGTAGAACTGTCATGGGACAGTCCTAATTTGGTAGCCAATTTAACCATCATGTGATTGCGAAAATGCGATCCATGATCTATGACTATAGCCTGTGGAACACCGAATCTAGAGACTACATGATTGAAAAAGAAAAGAGCAGCCATTTCGCCGCTGTTGTTTAATGTAGGCATCACCTTGGCCCATTTTGTAAAATAGTCAACTGCGACTGTGATATATCCATGCCCCCCGGTCGAGGTGGGGTTACATGTCATAAAATCTATGCCCCATTTGGTGAATGGCCCAACAACAACTACTGGATGCAAAGGTGCGGGTGGTAGTCTGGTTTTTCGGTCGAAGATTTGACAAGCATGGCAACTTCGGATTGCGATTATGCAATCTTTGAACATAGTAGGCCAGAAGTAACATGCTCGTAAGATATTTTGCACCATAGCATAACCAAATTGATGCCCCCCACACGCGCCTAAATGGCAATCATTCAGGACTTTTTCGGCCTCCTCATGCGTGAGGCACCTTCGCAGAACTGTATCAATACCTCGACGGTAAAGTGTATCACCGACGATCATGTAGTCTTTTGCTTGGTATCGAATATGTCGTTGTTCGGGGCGAGAGGTATTAGGCCTGTATGTTTGGGTTTGGAGATAGATTATTATATATCCATACCACGGATCACTCGACGATATCAGAAATAAGGATTCATCCACGATTGATGCTTTGGATGTTGAATTGTTGGATGACGATGGGAAGTCGCATAATAACTACGCAAAAACTAGAGATTTATTTGATTTGGATTTTATAAATTCCAGATCAAACTCTTGCAAAATGGCTATCCATTTCAAATATTTGCCACCTAGTAATTGATGCAACAAAATGTAAGTCATAGGGTTGCAATCTGACAAAATGGTAGTTTTGCGAAAGAGGATATAGTGTCGAAATCTCTATACTGCTTGAACAACTGCAAGAGCCAGCTTTTCAACATAGGAGTACTTGCTTTCTGTATCATTTAAGTTTTGACTTAAATAATAAACAAGATGTTCGATTCCATTTTCTTCTTGTACTAAAACCATTGCGATGGTTGTATCTGCTGCAGCTAGATACAGGTTAAAGTCTTTTTGATAGTCAGGAGCATACATTAATGATGCTTTTATTAGGGATTCCTTTAGAGCATCAAAGGAATCTTGCACAACTTGATCCCAGCTGAAGGGCATTTATTTTTCAAAAGACGTGTATATCCTTTAGCAAGTTCAGCATAATTTGGAATGAACCTCCTCAAAAAGTTTGCTTTCCCTTGGAGTTTCTGAATCTGAAGAAAATTTGAAGGTGGAGGCATATCGATGATTGCATGAACCTTATATGGGTTGAGCCGAATCCCATCCTTAGAAACTACGAAACCAGGCAAACGACTGGAACTGACACAAAACACACACTTGTGTGGATTGAGTCGTATCTTGTAGTGTTGGCAACGTAGAAATATAGCTCTCAAATGCTACATATGATCAGTCCGCTTTCATGAATGAACCGATAGATCGTCGAGATATGGTTGAACGATGTGTTTGATGTCGTGGAAGGAATAATTCATTGCCCTCTGAAATGTTGCCCCTGCGTTCTTTAAACCGAAAGGTAGTTTACGGTACGCGAATGTGCCCCACGGACATATAAATGCAGTCTTCGACTGGTCCTATGGGCGGATGTTTATTTGATTATATCTGGAAAATCCATCCATGAATGAAAAGATTTCGCATCCGGTGCATTCATCAATTATTTGGTCAATGAAGGGTGTAGGGTAGTTGTCCTTTGGACTAGATTGATTTACATCCCTGTAATCAATGCACACTCTAATCGTTCCTTGCTTTTTCATCACAGGAACAATATTCGATACCCAATCAGTTAGAGGAACAGGGTAAATGAAACCAGCATGTAAAAGTTTTTCATCTTCTACCTTGATGGTAGCGACTTTCTTCGGGTGAACTTGCCGAAGCTGTTGTCGTATCAGTTTGACTTCTGGATACATCTTGATTTTGTGTTCAACTATGCTTGAGTCAATGCCTAGCATTTCTTCATATGCCCTTGCAAAGACATCTCTGAATTTGCGAAAGAGAGTGCAATATATTTCTAGTTCTGAAGAAGAGCAAGATTTTCTGACATGAATATTCTCTACAATATTAGGTTTGGTCGAGATATTTATGGCGACAGTTTCTTCACTATTGGACAGATTTCGCTCGGAATCCACCGTATTTACAGTATTTGATAGAAAATCAAAAACTGAAGGATGATTAAGGTCGCTAGAATAATCTTCGTTGTTATCTTGAAGATGGTAACGATGGTGGTAATCTTCCCATGGTGCCTCTCCTATCATCATTGATTGAATGATTCCTTCGTCTGTAGAATGTACATGTGACCAAGGATCTGAAGAGTTTCCATATTCTTGAGACCTATCTATCCAAACACTCGATGAGCGTTGATTTGGGTTTCCTGCCCAGGCCAAGAAAATTTATTGCTACAAAATTTCTATTGGGCTTGGAGGCAATACCTGTCGATGATCCATGCTAACAAAATGTTCGGAAATCTTCTGAATCTTTGTAGATTTAGAAGATACCATATTACAGGTTTCCACTGTGGCCACTTCCACCAGATTACCAGGAGGTGGTAGGGAAAAAGTACCCATTAAGGCAAGGTATTTTAGGAGGCCTACTCCAACATTTTAAAGCAATTGAGAGCTTCCATGGATCATTGGAATGCTTCCTGTAACTTGTGAACTGTTGGGGAGAAAGGTTTGTTGGTCAACGATTGTAATTCTGCCTTGGAAGGGAAATGCAATATTTCTAAAATATGTTGACACAACAGCAACCATAGAATAAATCCAGGGCCTTCCCAGTAGGATATTGTAATCGAGGTTTCCATCGATAACTTCGATGTCAATTTCTACTGTCTTGCCCCCCAGTTCAACATGCAAGTTACTTAGAATCCCGTACGGTGTGTATGTTCGTCCATCGAATGCTTTTAATGTCGTTTATGATCTTGACAAGGGTGGTGAGCCTAAATTTTTCTAGCAACTCATTTATATAATGCAAGTAGATGCCCCCTCATCAATGATTGTTCGATGAACAGTTTTGTTGAGGGCTTTTACTTGTACGAGGAAAGCGAGTTGAGCTAGTAATTGAGGTTTGTATCCTTTATGATTAAAGGCCACAAGATTGGAATCCGTTGGGTCAATCCCACCTATTGTTGATAATAGAGCTTGCTTTTGGGAGGGGGAAATTTTGTAGTACTTCAAGTGTCAACATAGCGGATGGCGATTAGGCCAGATCCTCTACTATATTATAATTCTGGGCTACTTGAGCACAAGGATTAAATGTCGATTTATGTAATACTCCCTTTGGCAGCTTTATTGTTAGTTCAGGAATGATGGGTAGCACAACTTCAGACAAAGTTGTTGTCGAAGTACTAGGTTGATCTGTAGCCTTGTTGTTTGGCATCTGTGGATTCCCATAATCTTTATTCCTTGTCGATATCAAAGCATCATTTTGCTGTTTCGAAATGGACAACATAAGCACTTGGGATGGGGAAGCATTATCGATAGCAACCAGATTGGTTTCTGGGTTTGGAAATGGATCAGTCAATACCGCTGAGGTATTTGAATTCTTAAAGAACTTCTTGACCTCAGCTCGATGCGGACAATCTTTCGTCCAATGGTCCTCATCGCATATGAGACATGGCTGAGTAGGTTTCTTTTTCCTAGTAGGGTTTTTAGAAGATTTTTTAGGAGTCGAATCTTCCTGTTTCTTCTTTTTGTTTTTCCCTTTCTTCTTGCCCCCTGGTTGCTTCGGTTCTTTGCCTTTGTCAGATGACACAGCATTAACCTCCGAGGCAGGAAGTTTGTCATTTGCTTTTTTACTAGAAACTGCAAGGGCTTTACTAGATGGAGCCTTTGCGGTTTGCATACTTGAGGTGCCAATCACGCCATTGCTGGCATGAGTGTCCCTGTTTGATTTAGGAGGGGGAGGAATGGAAAATTCTAGTCTAGGAGCATCAGGAATTTTGTCATAGAGCATGCCAGACTGAGTATAGATCAAGTCTAGATATTGTGCATGAGCAATGACTTGCTCTTCAGTGACAACTCCCCCCTTGGCCACATTTTTTGTAATAGAAGGTAACAACGACTTAATAAACCATTCAACTAGAAGCTGATTAGAAACATATGTTTTTACTATTCGACGACGATGTCGCCACTCATGAATATGATCAGATATGTGAGTGGTTGTTGTTTGTTTAAAATTGGTAAGGAGCTCCGTTCCTGTTTTGTACCTTATAGGTAACTGAAAATGGGTTAAAAAGGTAGTGGCAAGGGTGCTAAAGTTATCGAATGAAGCTCTAGCCAATTTGATGTACCATTTCACTGCTAAACCAGTTAGCATTCACTGAAAAAGGTGAAGCCTAATCAAATCATCATTGAGGGTGTTGGATGAACACCACAAATGAAAGCTCATTACATGATTCGATGGATCGTCACCTGGATTTCCATTGAATTTAGGAATATCTGACAGAAGTTTATGAGGAATCGCTGGCCACCAAGGGGCATAAGCAATTGGATCATTTGTTAGCCAATTCAGATCTGGTAATTCTAAAGTTGCTACGAAAGGCAACTGTTGATTCAGGTTTGGCGAAGCATACCCAGGATAAGATGGGATTGCCTGAGCAGTGGGTCTTTGCATACCAGCATAATGTATTTGATGCTGAATAACTTTGATAAGGTTGATGGGCATAACCATTACAATATGATTTTTGGTAACCGTTTTGAACATACGCTGCCCATTACCTGCAAAGCTTTGTTGCTCAGGTCCTCGGTTGGTTGTTGATATTGTACCATCCATGGTTGTTGGACCATTTGCTGTTGTCCAATACTAGATGTTTGACCAAGATGAGGGGTGATAGTACCCGTTTGAGCCCAAGTTGCTTTAGTTAAGGAGCCACTAATCTGCGGTTGTGATTGAGTCGTGGCGATAAGAGGTTGTTGTATTACGACTTGAGAGACTTGAGGTTGACATACAACAGGCAGCGCTTGTACTTGCGACACCGTCACAATAGCCGGTGTAGTGGGGATGTTCAACACAGGTTGAGTTGGTTGCATTGAATATACAACTCTTGGCTATTAAGGCAGTGTTGGTACCCAACCACTAGATGCAATTACAACTTGACCCAAATTTTGTTGTGAACTCTCATATGGTTGCTCTCCCGGAAGGAACAATGAAAAGGCATACTGCCCCCCATATGGCTGCAATCCAGTGTTCAAACGGAAAATTGGTCTTTGGAGACTGGACTGCCCAAATTGATACTGATGTGAAGGATCAATGTGCTGACTCTCAACATAAGAAATTCCAGATAAGATTTTGAATGAACAAATAGGAACAGACCATGCTGTCAAAATAGTCCCTCGGTGGACTCCATCTAGTGGTTGATAACTACTTGGGACAAATGGTATACCAGCGAACATTTTCGGAGTAGCAGCAGGAGGCTCTGCTGCTGTTGTATCAGATGACACAGTCCTAGATGTTGATGGTTGTTTAGACATATTGAGTCTATCCAAAAGATTTCCTAGCGATTCGACAGGAACTTGCAATGAAGGGTGATCAAAAGAACTAACTTCTGTAGTAGAAGGATATAGGTGGATCCCAGTTCCAAAATGCAATGGGGTACTGGATGGAAGATCCTCTACAATCTCTTCTATAGAAATTAGTCCAGGTGGAAGAGGTATACCATTAGGTCCGTAAAATATTTCCGGTGCCGAAGAAGGTATAGACTCTGTAGTGACAGATAATGGAGGGGTGACACCTTCCGAATCAGCCCTAGATATAGTTGGTTCAGCAATAGAGGTGTTTATCGTTACACTAGGATCGGTTCTAATGTCCTCTTGTAACTACGAAACTTCTTCTGTAGAGGCAGGGGTACCAGAAATAATTGGAGTAACTCGAGTCTCTGATGATGTTGAAACACAAATTTCAAATAAACCAGGAGATTTCGACCCAGTTAAACGAGATCTCTTGGCCCGGAATGGTTTCGTTTCCAAACTTAAAGATGGTTGACTCGTTAATCTCCACGAATTATGGGGTTTTGATTGACTTTCTTCCACAATTGCAGATTACTTGATCAACTAAAAATTAAAAGGGGAATATGTTATTTCGAATTAAATGAATTTTATGACGATTTGACACAACTTGCTTTCTCAATTTTTAAGAGTCCAGAAAAAGCTAAAGGTGACTCTAGTCGCCTTCAATTTTTAATGAGCCTGATGTGACAAGTGCTCAGATGGACCTTTTCTTTTAAGGAGTCAAAAAGGAATGAAAGTGACTACTCTGGGAATCTAGACAGAGGGATTACCAAACCAATCGAAAAACTGCAATATACACCTCGGTGGTAAATTACCAAGGACTTTACATACGGCAGTCAATCTTCTCGAATGCTGTGTTTAGTGCATTGCGATCGATAGGGTGGTAGACACGACTTCCTAAGGATAAAGGATATCAGCCTATTGTGGTCTCTCAATATATACTCGACGGTACGTGGGAGCACAAGTCCGTACTGGCACTTGTCGTATCAAAGAGGAGAAATCACCCAACCTACAATTAAAATGATAGTTACCAGGCTTTACGACGTCGGAATACATCTCTAGCCTAGACTTCTAGATGTTGTGCATTAGGTTCCAAAGAATTTTTATGTTCATTGAGGTTTATTTTATAGTTGATCTTTCTTAAGAAGTTTGCCTTTCAAAGTTCACTACATGATGTAGATGTACAATTCCTAAATATGCAATCTAAATGATAAACAATCATTTGTTTTCTTTTAGCAATGAAAATCCTAGCTACTAAGAAAAGAAGAGTAAGATTCTTTAAACGGAGAGCAGAGAGCACCCACTAAATGCACTTTTCCTAAACCAATTTCCGCATGTAGTCTAAATGCAAATGCACATGCATGTATTTTTTTTTCCATTTCCTTAATGTGAGAATTCCAAAAAGAAAACTAAGTACAGATCTGAACTACTTTTCTTCAAAGCGACACTTTAGTAATTTCTTTTCAAAAACGAAAGGAAGACTAAGACGACACTTTCAATTTCGAATGGAAAACTACTTTCGACACTTCAAAGAATTGACAATTCAAATCAAATACAATGGAAAAAGTACAATCAAATATCTAAAAGAGGAAGACTTTACGACACTCTTTTTCTTGACTGAAAATGACAGTTACGACACTTTCGAATCAAAAGACGACAGTTCGATTAAGCTACTTTTTGCAAAGGAGGACTGTAAATGACGAAAAATACATAAAAAAATTTATAATTCCTTATCAATGGAGGCTAAATAATGTAAAGGAAGAAGGCTTCAACAATGATATACTGATCATAAGCAGCAAAACTACTGAATAGAGCTGAAAACAATGAAGAAAAAACCAAAATCCAGAGAGGGAAACAGTCTCATTCAATCATCGCACCTGTCCTTAAGGGAAATAGGGATGCATCTCACCTGCAACACACGGGAGGTGTGATGCATCCAAACTGCCAATGAGAGATAGTGCGATGGACCAGGGATGAGACTGACCTTGGTTTTCACTCACAATTTGCAGCTAAGTTCAGGGATTTAGGGTGAGATTATGATGGACAGTAAACAAAAAGTATAAGGTTATGATCTAATGAGGTTATTGAGCTACCACCAGGGCACTTAGGATGTTTGCAAGTCAGATTTTCAGTTCATAAACCAACCTCGAGATTGACTGAAGCAGTGTTGATCTAATTTGTAGTTGCATAGCAAAAGCAGTTCGAAGGCTAGCTGGCTTAACTTCAGGCTCCGTCTATAGTTTATAAAGCAAACAACAGTAACAAACAAACAAACTATTCATTCCCTAGTGGAGTCACCATTTTGTTTCGAGGAAAACTAGTGTCTATTCAGATCTACTAGTCCCACTAAGACGGGTAGCTATCTTAGAAACAAACAATTCAAAGTAACTTGTGTTTACCTTTATGGGAGATAGATGAGAGAGAAGCAGAGAGCGCCAACCTTAGTCTTTCGCTTGTTTCCTCTCTCCTTTGATAGAGCTTCGCCACTCCTTTCTCACTTGTCCCACTTCAAAGAACACCTGTAAAGGCAAAGCAGCAAAATACCATCAAAGCATAGAGATCTATGATACCATAAACAATGTAGAATCAGATGTACATTAACCATACAAATTCATACACAAATACAAGATTCAGAAATAAGCAAGTATATGGAGGAAAACTCAAATAACTTTATTGATAGAAGTAGAAGAGAGGATTACAACCCAACTCTCTGATCCAGTACCATACTCCCAGCATGAAAGCCCTCTTCACTTCATGAAAAGCTATATCACCCAACAATACAATGCTTCACAGAGAAACCAACATCACTTCCTTACAAAATACAAAATTCCAACCTAAGGATCTCTAGGATGAGGGATCCATATATAGATATTTGCAGGGGGTGAGTCAGCTTCTGGGTTTTTGATTAGTGTCATTTCATTGATAGTTCTTGATTCCACTTAGAGATTTCATGATCTGTTACTCATCCCTGGGCGAATTCAGAGAGGCAAGTGTCATATGAGCAGTTTCTAGAAGATTCTCTGAGTTTCCACCTAGCAAACTGCCTCTACCATTTGTTTGCTCTCTCTCATCGCACCCTACAGAAGGGCTTTTCAGTATGCATCACACCCCTTGTGTTTAACAGGTGAGATGCATCGCACCCTTAGCAAGGAGCAGTCTGTATGGTCCAGTTTTGACCAGTTCTAAGTAGTTTTTCAGGGAGAACTTCTGGGAAATGATGTAATCAGCTAACCTTGATCCTTTAGGGTATGAAACAACACTTTTAGGGGTTTATGAGCCCTTGGTTTATCGACATATGTGATTGGGGTTGCGATGCCCAAATATGTCTATAACACCTCCCCCTAAGGAGGATGAGAAAGAAAAATAGGAAAGTGAACCAAAAGCCATTCCACCCTTTCCTGAGAGATTAACTGGAACCACTCAATCGACCCTAAAAGAAACTGAACTTCTGGGAGAATTGAAACAGTTATGTGTAAAAATACCACTTCTCCAAGCCATAAAGGATGTTCCTATATAAAACAAGATGATCAAGGAGAAGTGCTTCAGGCACCCAGGTAGACGCAAAAGAGATGCTCCAACTATCAATGTCATAGGACAACTGTTCGACTTGATGTTGGGGCAAGTAATCTGTCCAAAATATCTAGACCCTGGGAGTCTTGTAGTCGATGTACACATCAATGGAACCGTAATCCCCCATACCCTGATTGATCTTGGGGCTGCCATTAATGTGGTGACCAAGGACACTATGCTCAAGCTCAACCTTCAACGCTCCCTGAGAAAGACCACAACAGTACTACAGTTAGCAGACTGCTCCACCATGACCCCTGAGGGGATTGTGGAAGATGTAATGGTCTCCATCCATTCTTGGGAGTATCTTGCTGACTTCCTGGTTCTCCAACCAAAGGAAAAGCTCACTGGGTATCCTCTCATCCAGGGAAGACCTTGGTTGGCTATTGCAAATGCCTACATCAATTGTCGATCTTGGAACATGACAATCAAGAATGGGCATATGTCCAAGTAGCTAGTCCTATATCCTCCTGCCCAACCTTTGTTAGAACATGATTTACCTCTCTGGTTGGAGGAGGAAGATGAGGATGAAGTCTATTCCACACCATACAGTAGAAGCTACCATGGGGGGCCCACAAACTGAGGATGATCTTATTGAAAGCTTGATTCAGAATGCACCCCCCAGTGTGTTGCCATTAGAAGAGCTGGTGGAAGAAACCCAAGCTAATACTTTAGTTGATCTCTGTGTGGTTGATCCGACCTCTCTCTGAGTTAAGAATGTGGAATTTGGCCCAGAAAGAACCTTGAAGATCAACTCATCCCTATCCACCTCTCAGGAGAAGGAACTGTGTAGCTTATTAAAAAACCACTTGTATGATTTTGCTTGGAGCTATAAGGAGATGAAGGGAGTCCACCCTTCAGTCTGTACTCATCACATTTACATTAAAGAAGATTGTAAACCAGTTAGACAGCCTCAAAGGAGGATGAATCCAGCCCTTAAGGACATTGTCAAAGAAGAACTGCAAAAGTTGTTGGATGCAGGATTCATCTACCCCATCTCTGACAGCAAATGGGTCTCTCCTTTGGTGTTAGTTCCAAAGAAAAATGGGAAGTGGAGAATCTGTGTCGATTATCGGGAACTAAACAAGGCCACCAAGAAGGACCATTTCCCTTTGCCTTTAATTGATCAAGTGTTAGATGGCCTGGAAAGGAAGAAGTTCTTCTCCTTCCTAGATGGGTTTAGCGGGTACAACCAGATCCAAATCAGCCTGGAATACCAAGATAAGACCACTTTCACTTGTCCTTGGGGTACTTTTTCATACCGGGTCCTTCCCTTCAGATTGTGCAATGCTCCCGCCACTTTCCAAAGAGCAGTATTGAGTATATTTGCTGATCTGGTTCATGATTCAGTGGAAATCTATATGGATGACTTTATCCCTTATGGTTCTAACTTCCAGGAAGCTTTGACTAACTTGGGAAAATTTTTAGCCAAGTGCATTGAAATGAACCTATCCCTCGATATTGAAAAATGCGAATTCCTGATGACTGAAGGGACCGTGCTAGGTCATATAATTTCTCAACAAGGATTACAAGTAGATCCCAACAAATTTCCATCATCCAAAGGGTTCCATCTCCTCAAAAGGTAAGAGATGTTCAGAGTTTCCTAGGCTTAGTAGGGTATTATAGAAGATTCATTAAGGATTTTAGTAACCTAGCCTCTCCATTGTTTGGTCTTTTGGGGAAAGATGCTGAGTTCATATGGACTGACAACTGTTAAGAGGCTCTGGATACCTTGAAAAGTAAACTGGTGACTGCCCCAATTTTGAGAGGTCCAAACTGGGCCCTACCTTTCCAAATTCATACAAATGCCTTGAACAAAGTGATAGGAGCAACCTTAGGGCAAGTTGATGAGAAGCTGCCTTATGCCATATATTTTGTAAGTAAAAACTTGTCCAAGGCAGAATTAAACTACACTGTAACCGAAAAAGAGCTCCTAGCTGTAGTCCATTCCCTAAATAAGTTCAGACACTACATCATTGACTATCAAACATTCGTACACACTGATCATGCTACAATTAGGTATTTAATGAAAAAACTAGACGTAAATGCTCATATTATTAGATGGTTACTTTTATTGCAGCAATTTGATCTAACCATTGTTGATAAGCCGGGTAAGGAAAATGTTGTTGCTAATTTTCTATCTAGATTAGATCTACCTGTAGGTGAAGAAGTAAAAGGTGGATGATCAAATGCCAGATGAACACCTATTTGCTATCTCAGTACCCTCTCCATGGTTTGCTGATATAGAAAATTACTTGGTTTTAGCACAATTTCCACCACACCTATCCTCAAAAGAGAAAAGCAAGATCGTGAGGAAAAGTGCCCCATTCACCTGGATTGGGGGCAAACTCTTCAAACTTGGCCCAGATTAGATTTTGAGGCAATGTGTCAGGGAGGAGGAAGTTTTTTACATTATTCTAACCTGTCATGATGGGCTCTGTGGGGGCCATTTTGCAGCAAAAAGGAACACCTTCAAAATTCTGAAAGTAGGTTACTATTGGCCCACTCTTCATCAAGATGTTAGGAGATATATCAACCAGTGTGACCGATCTCAAAGGATGGGGAAACCTACTCCAAAGGATGAGATGCCCCTGCAACCTCAAGTGACTTTCGAGCCATTTGAGAAGTGGGGCATGGACTTTGTGGGTCCTATCAACCCTCCTTCAAAATAGAAATCTTACATCATTGTGTGCACTGATTATCTGACAAAATGGGAAGAAACAAAGGCAATCAAGGCAGCAACAGAAGAAAAAGTAGTTGAGTTTTTTAGATAGAATATATTCTACAAGTTCGAATATCCAAGAGAATTAGTCACAGATCAAGGGAGTCAGTTTACATCCAATCTAGTTGAAGACCTGCTCACACACCACAAAATTAAGCACAGAAATTCTACCCCTTATCATCCACAAGCGAATGGACAGGTGGAAGTCACTAACATAGCTTTGGAAGGAATTTTGACCAAGGTAGTGAGCAGCAGCAAAAAGGATTGGGCAGATCGATTGGTTGAGGCCACATGGGCCTATAACACCACTTGGAAAACCACCACAGGGTTCACACCCTATGAGCTGGTCTATGGGAAGAAGGCCTTGCTGTCAATAGAATTTGAATATAACATCTTAAGGATGGCAGCTCAGCTGGACCTAGATCTCAGCTGTGCAAAAAAGGAAAGGTTAATTCAGCTAAATGGATTAGATGAACAAAGATTGCAGGTCATTCTCCACTCAGAGGTAGTCCAAATTCAAAGAAAAATATGCCATGACAGACACCTCAAAGAAAAATGGTTCCAGGAAGGAGATTTGGCATTGCTGTATGATTCAAGATATAAAGATTTCAATGGCAAACTGAGGACAAGATGGCTAGGACCGTACACAGTAGAAAAATGCAATGACAATGGTTCAGTTCTGATCCGGACCATCGATGAAGAAGCCATCCCCATGCTCGTCAATGGGCATAGGTTGAAGATCTATAGGAAGCCCCTCTCCAAGCAGGAATTCATTGAAAATCTAAGTAAAACAGTGTTGGTAGTGGAGCAGGTCTCTGCCTCCACTCCACCCACACCCTAAAAAAAAAAAAAAAAAGAGAATAAAAGATCCCTAGGTGAAAACCTCCTGGAGGCGCCCAGGGTAGGCAGTGAGGGTGAAAACCTCCTGGAGGCGCCCCAACTGTCTCAAAAAAAAAAGAGAAAAAATGAAAAAGAAAAAAACAGAGAAAAAACAGAAAAACTAACTTCTTTTGAATGCATTGCAGATTGCAGGAGCATCAAAGTAGAAAAAAGGGACATGGTCAGACTGAACACACCCCTGATAGATCATTTCTCCATCGCCATTGTCTTTTCCCAGGCCCTGGTCTCACTTGTTTTGGAAATTTTGCATCCTATAGGAAGCTCTGTGCATTCTACAGGAGGCTCCTATAGAAACCACAGAGAGCTTGAAATCAAGTTCAGAAAAGAATCAGAGGGCTAGAAATTTGTCCAGAAGACCTGTGGACCTCCCTACCACCATTCATCCTCCTAACTCTCCATTCCATCCCTGCAACACTACATTTCCACTCGCTTCTTTCTTCCCTGCACAGAAAACACAGAAATTCTGTTTCTTTTGTTTTAAAAAAATGATGAAGAATAAAACAACAGCATCCTTGACTTGCTTCTTACCTAGTGCATACCAGCTATTTTTCCTTCAGAATCTTCCTTTCTATCTCTTCAAACCTTGCTCAAACCTTAGCCAGAAATTTTAGAGGGAGAAGCAGTTACAGGAAATCCTGCAGGATTCCTATAACAACTGATCCCTTTAAAAAAAAAAGCTCCAGACGTAGGGTCAATGCAGCCACAGGTGTATACAGTGCATAAGGAGTCGTTCCTGATTAAGAAGATCACTAGCATGAGATAACCTAGTCACCAGTTCAGAAGCCATGAGCAACCAACAACAGCAGCAATCTAAGAACAAAGTGCCAAAGTCTGAACATGCAGAACACGGTAATGACTAACAAGTAAGTGGCTAAACCCGTTCCTCTGTTACATGAAGACGATTTAGAAAATGCATGAACCATTGAGATGGTCGCGATTAAACGGAATTGGTGGCTAAGTAACTGGCCACACTCGTCCAGTTCGAACAAGCCTCATCCAATTCAAACAGCGTTCAGTGGATGCAATTGGCATGTGTGTTCAGTCAAATCGAGAAGAAAAACTCAAAACAAGTAGTGGTGGCAGCGTATAACGGGAATGATGGAAGTGATTGCAGGCAAGCAGCATGAAGTATCATAATGGCACTGAAGTAGGGACCAACGGTCCGAATGGGGATAACGTACCCTTCCTACCATCTTACCTCGTCACCGCAGAAAATGCCATAAGCTTAAGTACGCTACAGTTGAAGCCTCCACCACCTTTGTTTTCATTTACATCGACGAGTTATCGGCGCAACAACTCACCTACCACCTTCAGAACGTCGAAATAATCGCTCTTTGCCAGTTTTGAAACCCTTCCACTTATCGGGTTCTACAGGAGCATTATCGCACTCTACAGGAGCGGAAACACTGTTTATAGGAGCCTTTCTACAGGAAGGCTAGTGAACAACTCTGCTGAGGGAAAATTTGGGATTTTATGCCAAACTCGAGCTCAAAAAAAGGTAGGCTCAGACAATCCACTCTGCATGTTAATTATCTACAAAAGGTGGTGGATTTGAAACAAAGTACTGAGTTGAAAAATAAAGGGAAAGTGAGAACAAAAGTTTGCCTGTGTTTTTTTGAAATATATACAGTCTCTCCATTTTACTCTCTGCACTAAAAGTCTATCTCTTTCTTCCCCATATTCTCCTGTATGAAGAAGTGATGCAACCATAGGAAATTAAGCCTGTAAAATAGTGAATTTGCATTGGGTGGTCTGCTTACTTTGTGGAAGAAAAACACTATCTTGCTCTCTGTGTTTTTTTAAAAAGAAAAAGATATTGATTTCCTCCAATAACCTGAAAAGTAAACTGAGGTTGAGAATAGAGTTTGAAGGGCAGGAAAATTACAATTTGTTTTGTTAAAAAGAAGAAACACGAAAAACCCTCTCTAGTTCTAGAAAAAACTTCAATTGTTCCTCTGTTTTCGGGTTTGAAAATTTGTTGCCTTCCTCCTCACCTGAGAATTTCCAGCAGTCACTAAACATCATGACAGGAGGTTTTATGAGAAAGGAACCTCTAAATTCCACCAAATTGCATTGAACACCCAGAAGTGGTAGCCCTCTTTACCAGGGAAAATCGAATGCCTTTCTTGGAGAAATTTAATGGGTACGATAAGGAAATTACAGAGGAATTTTTATTGTCTTTAAGACCCCATTCAAAAACCCATGCTACAATAAGTTTCAGGGGTCTAACCATAGAACTTACACCAAAATTCATCAGTAGAATTACAAGTCTTCCACTTGGGCTCCCTTGGAGTAAAGAAGAAAAACCACCAGGACAGGTTGCTAAAAAGACCTTTTTCCAGCTTGATGAACATCCGGCGGAGAATAAGAATGGGATCAGAAAGACAAGTATATCTTCTCCAGGGGGTGAGGTTAGCTACCAGATCATGAAATATTTATCCTATGAAGGAAGATACAATATAGTCTATGGTTATCATTTCAGATTGTTACATGAACTCAGATATGGAATGGACCTACCTACATCTATAAAACTCAGTCTTCCATATTTTCTCCTCCAATCTATGATAGAATATAACACCAAATTGGATGCAGGGGTTCCAGACCAACTGGCTCACCATGGGCTCATTAAATTACTAGTGGAGGATTCCCTACACACATACACAATCCCTATAGCATGGGAAATTTTCAAGAACATGATGAGAGAAGATGACATAAAAACTCTCACTGATGACCTTAGTCCATCTGGCAGTGAAGAGGAGGAGCAGAAAGAGGAACTTGAGAAGGAAATCCAAGGGGAAGCACAGAATATTCAATTAGACGAAGAAAAATAAGAAAAATAGAGAGGAGAGGAGAAACAAGACACAACAGTAGTTGAACCTAAAGTAGAGAAGAAAACAACATCAAAAGTAGAAAAAGGGAAAACCACAGCAGAGAAAAGGAAGAGGACAAGAACTAAAAATAAGAAGCCCAAGACAACTCAGAAAAAGGCTGCCACAAGAAAGGCAGAGACTCGGCAAGTAGAGGGGAAAACAACACTAGAGATAGCAGAAACAACATTAGAGACAATAGACATAGGCAAAACTGCAGAGGAAGAAGAAGAAAAACAACAAGAAGAAGTGTCTCCTAAGACACTAGCAAGAGAAGCAGCGACTATTCTTCCTGCACTCAGTACTCCAGCTAAGCAAAAAGGGAAAAGAAAAAGATAGCCATCTATGTATTTCAAAGCTCGAAAGAGCACCAGAATCAAGATGGGCAAGCCTCAGCCGCCTTCGAAAGAACCCATCATCATTGAGGATGCACCTACTGTAACAAAGGAGGAATCTCCCTCCAAAATCTCCATCACTTACGAGAGAGGAAGTCCTAAGACCTCTACCTAGAAGGAAAGGATCAAATTAATGGACTCTAAAGCAGTCCTACAAGAGGCACAAACCTCTCTATAGGAGACATTGGCAAAGCTCAAAGAAACTGAAAAACTTGAAAAGAAGGCAGAAGAATAGTCCCAAGAAGAAGATAAGGCAAAAGAAATACCAGAGCCTGGACCTCAGCCTAACTTAGGCTCCTACTACAACCTTCTAGAAGGTGGGAATATCATCCCACAAAAGTTTGCAGTACCTATTTTCTTCGAGCTAGAAAAGGAAAGAGTCAGTGACCCACACATGGATGTATATTGCAAAATCCAAAGGGGTCGAATACATAGGGCACATGGAAAACAAGTTGAGAGAGATGAGCAGAGAATTGAGCATGATCAGGCATACAGAAAGCATCAGAAGAGCACAATTGCAAGAAGAAAATGAAATGTTGAAAAAGTAGCTACAAGAAAGGGAACCTCAAGGAGGGAATGAGCTGTCAATCTTGAAAGGACAACAACAGAAAGAGGGACTCCAAGCAGACAATGAGGCAGCAAAAAGATAGCAACAAGAAGAGGAACTCTAGACAGATAGTGAGACACTAATGAAACAGCAACAGGAAAAAGAATCCCAGACAGAAACTGAAGTATTGATTTTGAAAAGGCAGCTACAGGAAAAGGAAACCCAGTTAGCCTGCATGGCCAACTGGGTAGTGGAAGTAGTACAGTGTAGGAAGCCAGCCAAATCATATGCACTGTACCTCAAAAACCAGTGGCTCCAATTTCATATTAAGACACCCTTCCAGAGGGGCACAATACCATTTCAAGATTATGGCCAATTTATGCATTTATGTGATCACAGTTTAGCTGAGGATAAAGCAAAGCTAGTAGAATTTTACCTACACAACATGGAACTTACTGACATGAATTTATGGGATCCAAATGCTACATTGGGAGACTTGTAGCTAATGGCTATGGCATCTTCGATGAGCCATGAACAAAAGAGAGCATTGAAAATTCAGAAAATGATGGGAAAAGAGCTGAGTGAGCCCCTGATGATTAGAGTCGAACCAGCAGAACCCTTAGCTCTCATATATGCCCACCAACACCTTGCAGCTAATCCTCGAGTTCTCCCTGACTATGTTGACAAGCAAGCACAGGCTATTGCTCATTTTGAGGATATGGAGAGATTTTTTGGCGATGACTGCATTCATACCTACATGAGAAGGTGGAATACATTGCCACATAGCTTAAGGATTAGGGAGTACCACTCCCTAAACAGGATGAGGGAAGTCATGAGGAGAGTGCCCTTGTATAAGCACTCAATGCAAAGCTTGAAGGCAAACTGGATTAGCCTTAAATTCAGTCCTCCACTATTACTAGGACTGTTGGAAGGAGTAAAAGAGGAGGAAGAACAGAAACAATGGGAAGAAGTGGATAGGAAAGTAGGTTTCCATGATAGAGAGGAAGAAATCACATCAGAGGCTTGGGATGTCAGGGAATCTATCAGAGCCATTAAAGATGAAGAGTTAGATTAGTTGCTCAAAGGATGAACAACCCATTTAGCAGGGGGGTGATGATGAGCCCCAGAAATGGGTAATTATATGGGCTCATTCTGCCTCCTATTTCAACTTAATCCACCATTCTCATTAGTTTGTTGCATGTTTTTGAATATATTTATGCTAATAGAATGAATTAGGTTAGTCACTTTCCCATGTAGTCTAATGAATGTTTTATGTAGATTTTTTGGACAAAGTCAAGGAATTTATGAGAAAATGGCAACCAAAAGTCGAGGAAAACAGGGAAGAGGATTTGTAGGGGGGTGTCTCCTTCATTTATGACCCCTTCCCTCAAATCCTCCATCAGCAACTCGAAGCACAAAGGTCCACATTGATGATTCCAAGGGGCATCCGAGCAAGTAAAGTAGGATTGTTGTTTATCTTCAGTTCTAGGAAGCCGAGTTCCTTGATTTTATGAGGACTGTTGGAAATCCCCATTTGTATAAATAAGGAGGCCTAGAGCCTTAGTAGGTTAGCCAATTATTAGTATATTTTCGCACTTTTGTGCAGCATTGTGTTCAGTTCATTTTCGAATTCTTTTTTAGAACAATTTATGTAATGTAACTGCTATTTTTGATAATGAAGATGAAATAGTTTTTGAGCTAGCACTGATATTTTTCAGAGGGCTGAAGCTCTTGGGTTAGGGCCCAACCCAAGCTGCCTAGCACCTCCTACTGTATACTTATATGTTTTTTCTTCCATTCATGAGTTAATTTCTGTTGCATAGATTCATTTTACTTTGTTAGATTAGGTTGCTTTTGATGGTTAGTATAGTTGTTTTTGTTTCAAGTTGCTCAAGTAAGTTGTTGCAGTGACAAAAAAAGATCTAAAAATGCCAACAACAGGTCTTGATCTCCTTTCTCCCTCCCTAGGACTATGATTTGAGGTCAAGGCACTACTGCTGCCTCCAAAAACACAGTTTTTGCTCTTCCATGCAACTGCTAGTGTGATACTTTGAGTTGGAAAAGTTGATATTGGTTCAGATTCATTTGCTTACATCATTTCCTATTCTTTTAACATAGTTCTCTCGCATGCTTTTCTGTTCATAAGGTACTCTTCAGCGTTTTCTGTTTTTAGGTCAAGCTAGATAAATTTCAGTTTTTAGTTCTTTCCTTGGTTAGTTTTGATAAGAAAATGTGCAGATCACTTGTAGGACATCTCAACTCACCATACATCCATAAAATAGCCAGAACCAGCTCACTTCTCACAAATTTCCCAACCCATTCACGACATTTCGCCAATCTACCCTAATTTCTGACTTTTTTCCATAAAGCTGCTTTTTTGCCATTTGAACAAATCCAACCATCACGTTCATTCTTGATCCCCCTTGACAAGTTCTAGACACCTCAACACCTTCTTCTAGCCTTCAGTTCCCCTTTTCCATCATTTTTCCACCTTCAAAACTCCAAAAATAGCTATCGGCCTCCTCCTGTAGATCCTCCTATAGATTCCCTACAGCCTCCTGTAGAATTTCCTGTGAGTGATTTTTCGAATTCCGATCGCTATGGAAGTCTCTAGAAGGGTACTAGGGGCTTCCTGGGACCTCTACACACCTTCCTCCACCTTTGTAACAACCAATTCCATCTTTTTTTGCCACCAAACCTCTGCACAGTCACAACCAGATAAATCACAAGCATAATAATTTCACATAAAAACACTCAAAAGTACAAAAGATGATTTCTTATCATTTCTTGTCAGAAGTATCTTGAATAAATGCAATTTTCCTTTTCAGTAGTCAATGGCCCTCATTTAATTAGTTTCCATCTCTTTTCTTGCAAAATTAGGGTTAGTGGGTAAACTACGGTTTGCTAGGGTTTGTTAGGGTTTGCGTTTCATTTCAGTTTTAATTCTCTTTCTACAAATAGAACAGTCCGTGTAGAGTTAGTTTCATTTCATCACAGTTAAAAGCTTCTTCTGAGAACTCATAGAAGTTGGCTTAACCTCCTAGCGAACTTGCGCCAGCTGACCAAGTGACAGCCTGCAGTAAGAGCTAGTACTTGTGCATACAGCACTGCCACTTCCAAGTTTGTTATGAACTACCGGGTTGATAAAAGTAAAGAAGGAAACCCTAGGAGTTGCAGCATTATTGTTGCAATACTAGAGCCCACCAATGAGTACATTTTGAAATCTCCACAATCATCCATTAATACTACCACTACCCCTGAGCTTTCTGAACAATTGTCCACTACTTTGAGTTCACCATTGTTCCCCTCAACTTCAATAATAATACCTTCTGAAGTCCATTCTTCACCACCATTTATACCTTCACTCCCTCACCAACCTATCATTACTCATTCATCACCTACTAGTCGTGGTTCTTCATCCACTGCTCCATCATCTCCAAGTACCTCAACCCCACATCTCGGCCCATCTCAACATACAAAAATGGCAAACAGATATGCTCCTCTTGTTTTACCTGCCCAACTTCATGCTATGCCTACAGATTATCAGAGTAATATTTTCCTGTTTGATGCTACTAGTCATTACACTGCCCAGTAGCATGTAAACAAGATGTCTAACTTTTTTGAACTACATGAAATAGATGAAGCTAATGTCCAGATGAGACGCGTTGCCCAAACTCTAACTGGTGATGTCAAGAAGTGGCTTAAATCATTTCTTGCCAACCACATTGTAGACCTAGAAAATTTTCAAAGGTTGTTTATTGATAGGTGGGAAAAGAAAAAGAATCCCTTACAAATCCTTTCAGAATATGAGCATATTAGAAGAGGACCGAATGAAACTATTCAAGATTACTGCACTAGATTCAATAATATATATAACAGAATCCCAGTTAATCTTAGACCCCCACTTTACATAGCATTAATAAAGTTCCCTGATGGTTTTGACATAGATATGGCATACCAACTTAGGGAAATAAACCCCCAAATCTTAGAAGAAATGCAAAGTATAGCTGTTAGTGTAGAAGCTAATTTGTTAGCTAAAAGGGCTAGAGTTAGAAATGAAAGGAGAGGAACTGCAAAGGATGAAACTTCACCATCTGAAATTAAAATAGATAGTTTAACTAAAAGTATGGAAATACTAATGGATAGAATAGAGAACATGGAAAGGAAACCCCAATGGGATAACCAACAAGCACCTCTAGTTAGAAACCCAAATTTCAGAAAAAAACAAAAAAAAAAAAAAAAAAAAACATTGGGAAAAACGAACTGGATCAGAACATAAGGCCTCCTTTTCAAAAAAAATTTGCAGAGACATCTCACCAAGAAGATCCAGAGCAAGATACACAAATTAACCTAATGGGAATAAATGATGAGAACATTGTTTTTCTAACCCAAGATGAGCAGGAACGATATATGCTGCAGCAATTACAGGTACAATCTGGGGAATCATTTGATTACAAATAGGGATATGATTCTACAATCTTCGAATTTTATAAACAGTATAACCTAAGAAGCAAAAAGAATGTTGATGTCCTTGACCAAACTAAGAGAACAGCACAAAATCAACCCAAGAAAATAAAAGAAACCTCTGTTTCAAAAATCCTCCAAATTCTCCCTAGGAAAACCCTAAACCTTCTAGCCCCACAATTGTAGACATAACCTTTGATCAACCTTCTTGTTGATCAACCATCCACTTTGATTCCACCTAAGGAACCATTGGACAAAGCTCAAAACATCAGATTTGAAAATCCACATAAGGAGGTCCCCAATAAAGGAAAAGAAGACAAGACTACTCAAATCCCCGCTGCAAAAATTCAAAACGTTCAAACATAAAAAGTCTCTTTGCCATTCAATTTGGGAAAAAAGGTAGAAAAGCTAAAGTCTTTAGTTCCTTTAACAGAACTAATCAAGGATGAAACTTATAAATCATAGATAAACCAGACCTTAAACATTGCTGAAAATGAGGATTAGGTTAACTTGTTTGATGACCAACCAGAACTCATATTTGGTCTAGATGTTAATGGAAAACCATTAGAAGGAGGAGTTCCACCTTTTTACATTAGCCTTAGTATCCATGAAAAAATTCTACACAATGCAATGTTGGATTCTGGGGCCTCCCACAACTTAATGCCCAAATTAGTGATGGAGAGATTAAACCTAGACATTACAAGGCCTTACAAAGACTTATTCTCATTTGGCTCCAGTCAGGTAAAGTGTCTAGGATTGGTTAAAGACCTGTGTCTCACTTTAGTCCAATATCTTGCCAAAAGCATCCTTATGGATATTGTAGTTGTTGGCATCCCACCAAAGTATGGCATGATGTTATCCAGATCATGGGGAGCCAAACTTCAGGGATCCTTACAACTAGATATGTCATATGCAACAATCTCTATTTTTGGACAACCTAAGAAACTATATCGAGAAACCTTAATGAAATATATGGTAAGTAGCCAGGATCGGCCTCAAAACTTTCCCATCTACTCCATACACTCAAATATCGATTCTTTTATCTTGTATAATGTTGATCAAACACAAGAAAAAATTTTAGACAGTACTAATACAGAACCAAAAGAAATTGTAGTTTCTACACAAAATGAAACTAACCAGACTATAGAACTGTTCAATGAACAAGATGGTCAAATTGTTGTAAATGATGAAAAGTTTGTTGCACCAGATAGTGTAAATATAGATCATGAGATATTATGGCATTTAGAATTTGATGGATCAATCAATAGGTTAGGAGCAAAAGCAGGAGTGTGGATATATAATTTTGAAAATGATTACTCAGAAGGCCATGCATATAGATTGAATTTTAAATGTACCAATAATATGGCCGAGTATGAAGCATTAATTTTAGGTCTTAAGTTAGTTAGGAATCTAGGAGTTAAAATTGTTTTTGTCATGGGAGACTCTGAACTAATTGTAAAACAGATTGATGGTGTATATATGACAAAAGACCCTAGATTAAGTTGCTATAGGGGAACTATCGTAGAAATACTTAACACTTTTCTAGAAACAAAGCTTGCAGTAATTCCTAGAAAACATAACATGCACACCCATCGTTTAGCAGTGTTTGCCAGCACCTGCAAATTGCCCTTCCAGCGCAACCATCAATACACTGCTGAAGTTAGGCATAGACTTGCAATTCCAGACAATTTGAAGAATTGACAAATATTTTCTAATGATAAATTGATAAATAACTTTTGAATTTCAGAAGAAGAGTTTGTAAATAACAATATAGATACTGATCCATCAATAGATCTTGACACTAAGGGTGAGATATAAATAAATGAGATAGAAGGTGATGAAATAGATAGGCTCAACCCAACTAAATTTACCAAATCAGATGTAGATAACTTAGAGAAAATGGAGATTGATGAAATAATCAGTGAAGAAACCAAAGTAATTAATCTCAAAGATAACTTCTTACCAAAGGGATTAAACCCTCCGGAAGATTTATTTGATTAAAACAATGTTCCTAGGAAACTTAAAATGGAACCTTAAAGGTATGATATAGAGGAATGCAATATAAGCACCGATGAAAATCCTAAATTGATCAAAATTTCGAAATCATTACCTCCAACTGAAAAAGTGAATATATTGAGTTGTTGAAAGAATTTCAGGATGTCATTGCATGGATTTATGATGACCTTAAATCCTATGGCACCAACATCATCTAGCACACAATTCCTATTAAAGAAAATCAAAATCCTTTCAAACAAAAACTTAGAAGGATTAATCCTATCTTTTTACCTACAATCGAAAAAGAAATTCAGAGGATGTATGATGCCAAAATAATTGCACCAATCAAATTTTATGATTGGGTCTCAAACTTGGTGCCAACTAGAAAGAAAACTGGTGAGATCAGACTCTGTGTGGATCTCAGAAACCTCAACAAAGTGTCACTAAAAGGCAATTACCCTCTCCCCAAAATGGACCGCATTTTGCAGAGAGTAGTTGGATCAACCAAAATCTCATTGTTGGATGGGTTTTCTGGTTACAATCAAATCTTGGTTCATCCAGATGACCAACCCAAAAATGCCTTTACTACTCCTTGGGGCACATTTATGTATGTGAAAATGCCTTCTGGGCTAATGAATCCATGAGCCACTTTCCAGAGGGCTATGGATATAACCTTTGCAAAATAAATTCATGATTTCCTTGTGATATATCTAGATGATATTACTATATTTTCAAAATCCGACAATCAACATTTGGATCATATAAGGAAAATTTTTATTAAATGAAGGAAGTTTGGAATCTCCTTGAACCCCAAAAAGTCCTTGTTTGGGTTAGAAGAAGGAAATTTATTAGGTCGCATAATTTCAAAAGATGGTATAAGAATAGACCCTGCTGGAATAGAAGCCATCTTGCAAATAAGACACCCTAGGAACATTAGAGAGTTACAAAATTTCTTAGGAAAAAATAATTTTCTTAGAAGATTTATATCTAATATGGCAAAGTTAATTAGATCACTAAACAACATGCTGAAAAAGGACTCCACCATAAAATGGACTCTTGAGGCTAAAAACTCCTTTGAAGACATTAAACTAGCCTTGACTAAAACACCTGTGTTAATCATTCCTATATTTGACAGAGATTTCATCTTGTTTTCCTTTGCTTCTAAGCATACAATTGCTGCAGTTCTATTGCAGAAAAATGACCAGGGCTATGAACGACCCATTGCTTTCTTCAACAAAGACCTGAGAGATGCCCCCTTGAAATATAACATAATGGAAAAACAGGCCTTGGTTTTAGTCAAAGCCATTAAGGATTTTAGGGTATACATATTATATTCTCATATAGTAGCCTACGTTCCCAATTCAGTAGTTAAAGACATCCTAACTCAGGATGGTCTTGATGGAAAGAGGGGAAAGTGGATTGCTACTATTTTAGAGAATGATATAGAAATCAAACCTACTAAGTTAATCAAGGGCCAAGGTTTAGCCCAGCTCATGGTTGAATCAAACTGTCAGGCCTTGGATATAAACTTTATTGTAGCAGTAGATAATGAAGAGGAGATGGTGACTCCACTAATCAGCCAGGCCTTTCTTGAATCACCTTGATATGATGATATTATTTATGTTTTACTAAATTTACATGCTCCTCCTGAATTATCTATGACTAAAAGTGGGTTTTTGGAGAACAAATCCTTAATGATCTGGGAAAACGTTACTAATTTTCATCATGTGAATTATGAAAAAAACCCTCACTGTGTAAATTTAAGTAATGGAGAGGTTGTCCACCATATTGATTTATGGATATGCTGTATGTATGTGAGGTTGTCCACCATATTGATTTATGGATATGCTGTATGTATGTTGTCCAGTATTTTGTATATTAGGCAATGCTCTATTTTAGAGAGATCATGAAGGTATTCTTCTCAATTGCTTATTAAAAGAAGAATCTGACAAAGTTTTGGAAGAATTTCATCCAAGTGACTGTGGAGGACACCTTTACTAGAAGACCACTATAGATAAAATCCTTAGAGATGGTTTGTACTGGCCTACCTTGTTTCCTGATGTCAAAAAACATGTGACCTCCTATCACAAATAACAAATATTTGAGGGGAAGAAAAAGCTCTTATCTTTACCCCTCAAGCCAATCTCTGCAGAAATACCTTTTCAACAATGGCATTTAGACTTCATTGGAGAAATTCACCCACCCTCCTCTACCCAGCACAAATGGATCCTCATAGCCACAAAATACTTCACAAAATGGATAGAGGACATACCTTCCAGGCAAGCCACAGATATTGTTATCATAACCTTCCTTGAAACCAATATTTTATCAAGATTTGGATGTCCAACTAAGCTCATAACTGATAATGCAGTAGACTTTAAATCCAAAAGAATGATAGATTTTTGCAATAAATACCATATCACCCTTGTCCATTCCATAGCCAACTACCCTCAAGGTAATGGACTGCCAGAATCCTCAAACAAAATCCTAGTAAACATCATCAAGAAGTTACTAGAGGGCAATAAGAAAACTTGGAATAAAAATCTAGCCAATGCCTTATAGGCAGACAAATTGACTAGTAAGAAATCAATTGGTACTTCTCCCTATCAACTAGTTTATGGGATGGAAGTTGTCTTTCCATCCTCTTTGGGAGTACCAGTAATGAAGATACTTCAAGAATTGCAGGTTGAACGAAATAGTATCCAAATAAGAACCAACCAAACTATTCATCTACAACAAACAAGAGAAGAGGTCTCTGTCAGGGCTCAAGTTGTGTAGGAAAAGATTAAAAAGATTTTTGATAAGAGAAACAAGGCTGAAGTTTTCTACATTGGTGACAAAGTTCTTAAGTGGGATTCAAGGAGGGAAAACAAAGGCAAACATGGGAAATTTGATTTCCTATGGAAAAGTACCTATGTAATTTATGATTACAGAGAAAACAATGCTTTCTTCTTGAGAGAAATTAATGGTACAGTTGCAGAAGGTGGGTCGATGAATGGTCGAATGCTAAAACATTACTTTGAACCAAGTTACTAATTTTCATTTCCCATTTGTACATATTTTATATTCAAAAGTTTAGTTTGGATTGGATGGTGATATTTGAATTTGAAGCCCGAAGAGAAGGCCCCAAGCTTTAAAAGATTCACTGTCATAAGTATCAATAATGCAAATTCACAGAAAGACACTTTGCCAGGTAACACTAGAAACAATTCAAAGGCTATTGATCTTTAGAGTTCGTGACATTTCACCAGGAAATGCCATCCCAAAGTGGAGCCACTGTTAGGTTCCTATACCAATAGGAGTCATAATATTGAATGACTAAGGTTAAGACTTGTAATATTATACATACCTTTTCTTTCTGCAAATGTTTTCCATATTAAAAAATTAAAAAATGTAAAGAGGGTATGTCCTAAAAGAAAAATCAAAGGACAAAAAGAATAAAAGAAGTTAAAAAATGAAAATATATGAACCAAAAAAAAAACAAAAAGAGACCATGAAATTGTGCAAGTCTAAATGCCACTATTATTTACTTTCATGCATAATAATGATTGTGTGTAGCTTGTTATTCATGCTACAATCCATGGTAATCAAACGGTTTAATCTTGATTATATCATGCTTTGAATTTTATGTTTATAGTTAAAGAATAAAATCTAACCAAACAGTTTAATCTTGGCAGATCAATAGATAGGTAGAGAAATAAAAGGAGCTCATAAACTTAATCTGAGCCCTTGGATGATATAAAGTTAGAAATAGAAGGTTTTTTTATAAAAGAAAATATAGGATAATGGTTTGCTAGCCTAAATGCACCCAAATAACTGAAGAAAAAATGTTAGGGTAATTAAATGGGTAAGTAGAATAAAGGTTGATGAACTACAAAGTTGATTGGATCAAAACACATGCATCATGCTTTGACACATATTCCTATATTTATGATCAATTATGGAAGCAAAAACAAAGATTTGAAAGTTAATGTGATTAACTCTCCCTCATTCATTTTCCCCATACTTACTAATTTCCTATCTACAAGTATGTTCTAAGTACTTTAAATCCTTCAAGTCAAAGAGGCTCAAAGCATTTCTCTGACTTTTGGTGGGACCAAACCCTCGACTTAATGACTTATGGACATCAAGTGCTAGAATCCCCTTCATAAAATTCATCCCCCTTCACTACCCTGAGAAAACCCCTTTTCCTAAGGGTAAACTTCATTTGCCTAGGAAAAGTAAAGCAACTCCATGTTAAATCCCTTTTCATTCAAAAAACCCACAAAACATCTTATCTTAAGTACTAAGTGTATATAAATAAAGTGTGCAAATATTACATTGACATTTATACTTAAAGGTATATTCACTCCACCAATTTCATATTAATTTTTAATTTTATTATATAATTCCCATAATACCTTTTCCCTTATATTAATTAATTCCCCTATGTAATATCCCAACCCTTTGTTTTAATAAAAATTATACAATTAACCCCATATCCTGACGAAACCCTCTTAATACACCCCTGTGCGATGAACCAAAACTAACCCCATCATTAAGCCCTGATCGATTGTTTTAACCCATCATTAACCTATAAATAATCCTATACCACCGAATTTTAAAGCACTACCCCCCCGGAAACCCATGCTTTTATCACCCGCATGCTTCCCTCAGCTGATTGTTGTCTGATCACCACCCCCCTCATCCAAAGGTCCATAGCCATATCGGCCGCGCCCAATGGCCGATTGTTACCCACCCGATAAGGCGGTTTTCCAGGGCCCCCCGACTACTACATGTCAATCGCTGGAGTAGATCGGTTGACCCCTCCCAAATACAGCCTGACCCTCGAAAGCGGTACGATGGCCTGGGAAACCTCCTCCCCGCTCAACCTGATAAACCACCTACTATTCATAATATAAAATTCCGCTCCAAGTTACCCATTACCCGTTAAAACCCCAAAAACCCTCATTTTCATGAATTTTACTCAGTTACAAGGTGAAACCTGTCAAACCCTTCCGGTGCCACCCTGAGCCTCTGAGACATGATTTCACCATAGATTCCCTCCCAAACAGCCTCCGAACTCTGTCCACAGTTCTTCCCAATTTCAGTACGACCTTCGTTCACCTTCTCGCAAACTTGTGTTGTATTAATAAATTTTTGTATTTTGCAGGTAATTAGCAGAATACCAGAGCTTGGATAAATAGTTTTGATACTAGTCACAAAACGTGTTTACTCCAAGACTCGAAAGGAAATCTATTTAAAAACCTTCATTCAGAAGAAGAAAACAGTTACACACAGAACATAGAAAGAAATCATTCACACAGAAACATTGACTGTTAAAACAAAGGAACCAGACAAAGCATACAGCTGAAAGACAAACAAATCAAACATATAGAAAGTTGATCAATATCCATTACCATATCCTAATACATATAAAAAACTAAATAATTTACTATTGAAATACACAGTAAAAAGTTAAAATGTACAGTAAAAGTAAAAACACAATAAAGGATCTTTACAGGTCATCAAAGTCAAAGAGTATTAGTGTCAAAGTGTATTAGATGAAAGCCAAAAGTGAGTGAAGCTTCCAGCGTGAAAGTTCAAACAACAAAGAGCATAAAGGGCTAAAAATAAAACCATAAAGGCCAGCAATACCACAATAAATGGGACAACATGAAATCAGTTCAATAGTTGTCTCTATCTTCTTGCAAGAAGATATTTTTATTTCCTAGATTAAATCTCAAGTTAGTTTGAGATATTTCGTAATAATTTTTGTATAAATACTTCACAATTCTTAGTATGTAGTATGGATTCTTAGACATTTCTATAGACTTCTTGATCAAAAGACTGTAAATCTATTGTATCATTGACTGAGCCAATAAGCTGGATTAATGAATAAAGACAAGATATTTCACAGGATTCATGTGTTGAGCGAAGTGCAGACAAGTATTTTCTCATGTTGTTGTTATCTTTCTTAAAGTTTTTCCACAATCTTTAATGTATTTCTGAATCTAAATGCTATAACTGGAACAATATCTCAGAATTTGTTTAATTACACTATGTTTTAACAGTTATGCTTATAAATTTTTTCAACTGATATCTAAGTTAAGGAATTCTTAGTTGCTCCTTAGTTTAGGTTGTTTCTTGCTAATCCAGATCAAGGGATTCTTAATTTCCCTTTTCTTTTGATTACCCTCTATTCCTCATTTTTATCTCAGTCTAAGAATTCTTAATCGCTCTCTCACCCTAATTAAAACCATTTCACCCCCTTGTCCCAAAGACCTACACTTTACTCTGCTAGCTTGCCCTTTGAACATTCCCTTTAGTGATTTGATCCAGTTCTGCTACCCTTCTGTTGACTCCATAGCCCAATGGTCTAAAGACATCATTCTATCCATCTACTTCAAGGATTCCACCATCCAATCTTCAATACAAATAAAAAACCCCTGAACATTTAGAACTAGCCTAAAATCCAAGCAAACAAAGCTAAATCACATAGAGAGAGCCCTCTCTGAGCCTAGGTTGGCTAGAGCTTATGCTCAAAAGTTGGTTTGTGGTTACCTCAGTCATTTTCTTTCTTCTAATAACTTCTAGAGAAAATTCTGAGTGATAACATAGTGGCGACCATACTGGGGAACCAGCGAATCCTTAGTCCTAATAAAGCTTTAAGAAAATTCTAAATCTACATTTTGAGCCTCTTAAAGTCATTTGTTAGAAGTTATTTTGAAAAAATATCACAAAAACAATTGAAAATTTTGAAATTCTAGCTTCTAGGAAGACTCATTTTACTAGGGCTAATCCAGACCCAAACCCTACCCTAGTAGTTGATAATCCCAACCTAATTTCAAGAAAATCTAAAAAAGAAGAAAGTTCAGTTAGTCAAATAACATTAGTTAAAGCTAATTCATGTCCTGATGAGTGGTTATTTTTAGAAGAACTTCCCTTTGATGTGTTATTTGATCTTTCATTATTTAGAACAAAATCTAAAAGTGCAATTGATGAAACTGTTCTAGATCTTGATTTTATTACAAACCTTGAAGTCCAAAAGGCCAACAAATCAATTGATGAGTACATTCTGAAATCTCCACAGTCATCCATTAATACTACCACTACCCCTGATATTTCTGAACAATTGTCCACTACTTTGAGTTCACCGTTGTTCCCCTCAACTTCAACAATAATAACTTCTAAAGTCCATAATTCTTCACCACCATTTATACCTTCACTCCCTCACCAACCTATCATTACTCATTCATCACCTACTAGTCCTGGTTCTTCATCCACTGCTCCATCATCTCCAAGTACCTCAACCCCACATCTCAGCCCATCCCAACGTACAACAATGGCAAATAGATATGCTCCTCTTGTTTTACCTGCCCAACTTCATGCTATGCCTGTAGATTATCAGAGTAAGATTTTCCTGTTTGATGCTACTGGGAAATGTAAACAAGATGTCTGACTTTTTTGAACCACATGAAATAGATGAAGCTGATGTCTAGATGAGACTCTTTGCCCAAACGTTGACTGGTGATGTCAAGAAGTGGCTTAAAGCCTTTCTTGCCAACCACATTGTAGACCTAGCAAATTTCCAAAGGTTTTTTATTGATAGGTGGGAAAAGAAAAAGAATCCCTTACAAATCCTTTCAGAATATGAGAATATTAGAAAAGGAACAAATTAAATTATTCAAGATTACTGCACTAGATTCAGTAATATATATAACGCAATCCCAGTTAACCTTAGACCCCCACCTGACTTAGCATTAATAAAGTTCCCTGATGGTTTTGACACAAATATGGCATACCAACTTAGGGAAAGAAACCCCCCAACCTTAGAATAAATGAAAAGTGTAGCTATTAGTGTAGAAGTTAATTTGTTAGCTAAAAGGACTAGAGTTAGAAATGAAAGGAGAGGAACTGCAAAGGATGAAACTTCACCATCTGACATTAAAATAGATATTTTATCTAAAAGTATGGAAAGACTAATGGACAGAATAGAGAACATGGAAAGGAAACCCCAATGGGATAACCAACAAGCACCTCTAGTTGGAAACCCAAATTTGAGAAAAAACCAAAACATTAGGAAAAACAGATCAGATCAGAACATAAGGCCTCATTTTCAAGAAAATTTTGTATAGGCATCCCATCCAGAAGATCCAGAGAAAGATACACAAATTAACTTAATGGGAATAAATGATGAGGACACTATTTTTCTAACCCAAGATGAGCAGGAACTGTATATGTTGCAGCAATTACAGGTACAGTCTAGGGAATCATTTGATTACAAACAAGGATATGATTCTGCCATCTTCGAAGTTCATAAATAGTATAACCTAAGAAGCAAAAAGAATGTTGATGTCCCTGACCAGACTAAGAGAACAACACAAAATCAACCCAAGAAAATAAAAGAAGCCCATTTTTTTAAAATCCTCCAAATTCTCCCTAGGGAAAACCCTAAACCTTCTAGCCCCAAAATTGTAGAAATAACCTTTGATCAACCTTATTTTAATCAACCACCCACTTTGATTCCACCTAAGGAATCATTGGACAAAGCTCAAAACATCATATTTGATAATCCACATAAGGAAGTCCCCAATAAAGGAAAAGAAGACAAGCCGACTCAAATCTCCGCTGCAAAAATTCAAAAACCTTCAAACAAAAAAAGTCTTTTTTCCATTCAATTTGGGAACAGAGATAGCAAAGCTAAAGATTTTAGTTCCTTTAACAGAACTAATCAAGAATGAAAATTATAAATCACAGATAAACCAGCCCTTAAACATTGCTGAAAATGAGGATTCAGTTAGCTTATTAGATTACCAACCAGAACTCATATTTGGTCCAGATGTTAATGGAAAACCATTAGAAGGAGGAGTTCCACCTTTTTACATTAGCCTTAATATCCATGAAAAAATTCTACACAATGCAATGTTGGATTATGGGGCCTCCCACAACTTAATGCCCAAATCAATGATGGAGAAATTAAACCTAGACATTACAAGGCCTTACAAAGACTTATTCTTATTTGGCTCCAGTCAGGTAAAGTGTCTAGGATTGATTAAAGACCTGTGTGTCACTTTAGTCCAATATCCCGCCAAAAGCATCCTTATGGATATTGTAGTTACTGACATCCCACCAAAGTATGACATGTTGTTATCCAGATCATGGGGAGCCATACTTCAGGGATCCTTACAACTAGATATGTCATATGCAACAATATCTGTTTTTGGACAACCTAAGAAACTATACCGAGAAACCTTAATGAAATATATGGTAAGTAGCCAGGATCAGTCTCAAAACTTTCCCATCTACTCAATAAACTTAGATATAGATTCTCTTATCCTGTATAATGCTGATCAAACACAAGAAAAAAATTTAGATAGTACTAATACAGAACCAAAAGAAATTTTAGTCGCTACACAAAATGAAACTAACCAAACTACAGAACTGTTCAATGAAAAAGATGGTCAAATTGATGTAAATGATGAAAAGTTTGTTGCACCAGATAATGTAAATATAGATAATGAGATATTATGGCTTTTAGAATTTGATGGACCAATCAATAGGTTAGGAGAAGGAGCAGGAGTGTGGATATATAATTTGGAAAATGATTACTCAGAAGGCCATGCATATAGATTGAATTTTAAATGTACCAATAATATGGCTGAGTATGAAGCATTAATTTTAGGTCTTAAGTTAGTTAGCAATCTAGGAGCTAAAAGAGTTTTCTTCATGGGAGACTCCGAACTAATTGTAAAATATATTGATGGTGTATATATGACAAAAGACCCTAGATTAAGTTGTTATAGGGGAACTATCGTAGAAATACTTAACACTTTCCTAGAAACAAAGCTGCAGTCATTCCTAGAAAGCATAACATGCAAGTGCATAGTTTAGCAATGTTTGCCAGCACCTACAAATTTCCCTTCCAACCCAACCATCAGTACACTTCTGAAGTTAGGCATAGACCTGCAATTCCAGACAATTTGAAGAATTGGCAAATATTTTCTAATGATAAACAGATAAATAAATTTTTAATTTCAGAAGAAGAATTTGTAAATAACAATAAATATTTTGATACATCAATAGATCCTAACACTAAGGGTGAGATAGAAATAAATGAGATAGAAGGTGATGAAATAGATAGACTCAACCCAACTAAATTTACCAAATCAAATGTAGATAACTTAGAGCAAATGGAGATTGAAGAAATAATCAGTGAAGAAACCGAAGTAATTAATCTCAAAGATAACTTCTTACCAAATGGATTAACCCCTCTGGAAGATTTATTTGATTCAAACGATGTTCCTAGGAAA
The DNA here is from genome assembly GCA_031772625.1 of Pinus tabuliformis. Lineage (NCBI taxonomy): Eukaryota > Viridiplantae > Streptophyta > Pinopsida > Pinales > Pinaceae > Pinus > Pinus tabuliformis. The sequence continues at coordinate 340,013,099 of CM062820.1, forward strand.
CCTTAAATGGAACCTTTAAGGTCTAATATAGAGGAATTTAATATAGGCACTGATGAAAATCCTAAATTGATCAAACTTTTGAAATCATTACCTCCAACTAAAAAAGTGAAATACATTGAGTTGTTGAAAGAATTTCATGATGTCTTTTCTTGGAGTTATGAGGACCTTAAATCCTATGACACCAACATCATCCAACACGCAATTCCTATTAAAGAAAATCAAAAGCCTTTCAAACAAAAACATAGAAGGATTAATCATGTCTTATTACCTGCAATTGAAAAATAAATTCAAAGGATGTATGATGCCAAAATAATTGCACCAATCAAATTTTCTGATTGGGTCCCAAACTTGGTGCCAACTAGAAATAAAACTGGTGAGATCAGACTCTGTGTGGAACTTAGAAGCCTCAACAAAGCGTCACTAAAGACAATTACCCTCTCCCCAAATGGACCACATTTTGTAGAGAGTAGTTGGATCAACCAGAATCTCATTCTTGGATGGGTTTTTTGGTTACAATCAAATCTTGGTTCATCCAGATGACCAACCCAAAACTGTCTTTACTACTCCTTGGGGCACATTTATGTATGTGAAAATGCCTTTTGGGCTAATGAATGCAGGAGCCACTTTCCAGAGGGCTATGGATATAGCCTTTGCAAAATAAATTCATGATTTCCTTGTGATATATCTAGATGATATTACTGTATTTTCAAAATCCAACAATCAACATTTGGATCATCTAAGGCAAGTTTTTATTAAATGCAAGAAGTTTGGAATCTCCTTGAACCCCAAAAAGTCTTTGTTTGGGTTAGAAGAAGGAAATTTGTTAGGTCACATAATTTCAAAGATGGTATAAGAATAGACCATGCTAGAATAGAATCCATCTTGCAAATAAGACACCCTAGGAACGTTAGAGAGTTACAAGCTTTCTTAGGAAAAATTAATTTTCTTAGAAGATTTATATATAATATGGCAGAGTTCATTAGATCACTAAAAAACATGTTGAAAAAGGACTCCACCATAAAATGGATTTTCAAGGCTAAAAAATCCTTTGAATACATTAAACTAGCCTTGACTAAAACACCTATGTTAATCAGTCCTAAATTTGACAAGGATTTCATCTTGTTTTCCTTTGCTTCTCAACATACAATTGTTGCAGTTCTATTGCAGAAAAATGACCAAGGCTATGAACAACCCATTGCTTTCTTCAACAAAGCCCTGAGAGATGCCCCTTGAAATATAACATAATGGAAAAACAAGCCTTGGCTTTAGTCAAAGCCATTTAGGATTTTAGGGTATACATCTTATATTCTCATATAGTAGCCTACATTCCCAATCTAGTAGTTAAAGACATCCTAACTTAGGATGGTTCTCATGGAAAGAGGGGAAAGTGGATTGCTACTATTTTAGAGTACGATATATAAATCAAACCTACTAAGTTAATCAAGGGACAAGGTTTAGCCAAGCTCATGGCTGAATCAAACTATCACGTCTTGAATATAAACTTTATTGCAGCAATGGATAATGAAGAGGAGATGGCGACTCCACTAATCAGCCAGACCTTTCTTTAATCACCTTGGTATGCTAATATTATTTATGTTTTACTGAATTTACAAGCTCCTCTTGAATTATCTAGGACTAAAAGTAAGTTTTTGAAGATGAAATCCTTAAAATTTTGTATATTAGACAATGCTATGTTTTGGAGATATCATGAAGGTATTCTTCTCAATTTCTTATTAAAAGAAGAATTTGACAAAGTTTTGGAAGAATTTCATGCAGGTGACTGTGGAGGACACCTTTACTGGAAGACCACTGCAGATAAAATCCTTAGAGCTGATTTCTATTGGCCTACCTTGTTTGCTAATGTCAAAAAATATGTGACCTCCTATCACAAATAACAAATATTTGAGGGGAAGAAAAAGCTTGTACCTTTACCCCTCAAGCCAATCTCTGCAGAAATACCTTTTCAACAATGGGGTTTAGACTTCATTAGTGGAATTCACCCACCCTCCTCTTGCCAACACAAATGGATCCTCATAGCCATAGGCTACTTCACAAAATAGATAGTGGCCATACCTTCAAGGAAAGCCACAGATACTGTTATCATAACCTTCCTTGAAACCAATATTTTATCAAGATTTGGATGTCCAACTAAGCTCATTACTGATAATGTAGCAGCCTTTAAATCGAAAAGAATGATAGATTTCTGCAATAAATACCATATCACCCTTGGCCATTCCACAGCCTATTACCCTCATGGTAATGGACTGGCAGAATCCTCAAACAAAAGCCTAGTAAACATCATCAAGAAGTTACTAGAGGGAAATAAGAAAACTTGGAATAAAAAGCTAGTCAATGCCTTATGGGCAGACAGATTGACTACTAAGAAATCAATTAGTACTTCTCCTTATCAACTAGTTTATGGGATGGAAGCTATCTTTCCATCCTCTTTGAGAGTACCAGTAATGAAGATACTTCATGAATTGCAGGTTGAACGAAATAGTATCCAAAGAAGAATCAACCAAACTATTCATCTACAACAAACCAGAGAAGAGGTCCATATCAGGTCTCAAGATGTGCAGGAAAATATTAGAAATATTTTTTATAAGAGAACCAAGGCTAAAGATTTCTACATTGGTGATAAAGTGCTTATGTGGGATTCAAGGAGGGAAGATAGGCAAACATGGGAAATTTGATTTCCTATGGAAAGGTCCCTATGTCATTTATGCTTATAGAGGAAATAATGCTTTCTTCTTGAGATAAATTAATGGTACAGATGCAGAAGGTGGGCTAGTGAATGATCGAATGCTAAAACATTACTTTGAACCAAGTTACTAATTTTCATTTCCCATTTGTACATATTTTATTTTCAAAATTTTAGTTTGGATTGGATGGTGATCTTTGAAGTTGAAGCCTGAAGAGAAGGCCCTAAGATTTAAAAGATTCATTGTCATAAGTATCAATAATGCAGATTCACAGAAGGACACTTTGCAAGGTAACATCAAAAACAATTCAAAAGCTATTGATCTTTAGAGTTCTTGACATTTCATCGGGAAATTCCATCCCCAATTCTAGCCACTGTTAGGTTCCTATACCAATAGGAGTCATAATTTTGAATGACTAAGGTTAAGCCTTGTAATATTGTACATACCTTTGCTTTCTGCAAATGTTTTCCATATTAAAAAATGTAAAGAGGGTATGTCCTAAAAGAAAAACCAAAGGACAAAAAGAATAAGAGAAGGTCAAAAAATGAAAATATATGAACCCAAAAAACAAAAAAAACAAAAAGAGACCATGAAAGTTTGCAAGTCTAAATGCCACTACTATTTACTTTTATGCATAATAATGATTGTGTGTAGCTTGTTATTCATGCTACAATCCATGGTAATCAAACTGTTTAATCTTGATTATATCATGCTTTGAATTTTATGTTTATAGTTAGAGAATAAAATCTGACCAAACAATTTAATCTTGGCAGAGAAATAAAAGGAGCTCATAAGCTTAACCTGAGCCCTTGGATGATATAAGGTTAGAAATAGATACTTTGTTTTATAAAAGAAAAGGTATGATAAGGATTTTCTAGCCTAAATGCACCCAAATAAATGAAGAAAAAATATTAGGGTAACTGAATGGGGAAGTAGAAGAAAGGTTGTTGAACTACAAAGTTGATTGAATCAAAACACATGCATCATGCTTAGATACATATTCCTATAACTTAGAAATCGAAGAACCCACAGTAAAAACCATTTTTCGTCAACATTTCAAATCCCAACAGGGATCCATCATCAGGACTATTTTGAATGTTGATAGTAGAAGAGCTCAATTGCGAGATTTAAATAGTTATGAGGTGAGCTGTTTTGTTTTAAGGAAAAATGAAGGTCGACTGCTTAATAATTAATTTTATCCAAATATATATATATATATATATATATATATATATATATATATATTTTCTCCAGATGGTAAATTAATATTAATAATAAATATTAATATTAATTTACCATCAGAGAAAAAAATTTAAAAATAAAATAAAAAAATGATAATAACTTAAATATTTGGATAAAATTAATTATTAAGCAGGCAACCTTCATTTTTCCTTAAAACAAAATAGCTCACCTCAAAACTATTTAAATCTCGCAATTGAGCTCTTCTACTATCAACATTCAAAATAGTCATGATGATGGATCCCTGTTGGGATTTGAAACGTTGATGAAAAATGGTTTTTAGTGTGGGTTCTCCGATTTCTAAGTTACAAGATATTAACCACAGAGGTCTTAAATCCAGACATATTCCTATATGTATGATTAATTATGGAAGCAAAACAAAGGTTTGCAAATTAATGTGATTAACTTCCCCTTATTCATTTTCTACTTACTTACTAATTTCTTATCTACAAGTATGTTCTAAGTACTATAAATCCTTCAAGTCAAAGAGGCTTAGAGCATTTCTCTGACTTTTGGTGGAACCGAACCCTCGGTTTAATGACTTATGGACATCAAGTGCTAGAATCCCCTTCATAAAGGTCATCCCCCTTCACTACCCTGATAAAACCCCTTTTCCTAAGGGTAAACTTCATTTTCCTAGGGAAAGTAAAGCAACTCCATGTTAAATCCATTTTCATTCAAAAAACCCACAAAAACATCTTATCCTAAGTATTAAGTGTATGTAAATAAAGTGTGCAAGTACTACATTGACATTTATACTTAAGGGTATATTCACTCTGCCAATTTCATATTAATTTTTAATTTTGTTATATAATTCCCATAATACCTTTTTCCTTATATTAATTAAATCCCCTATGTAATATCCCAACCGTTAGTTTTAATAAAAAACTATACAATTCACCCCATATCCCGACGAAACCCTCTTAATACACCCCTGCGCAATGAACCTAAACTAACCCCATCATTAACCTATAAATAATCCCATACCACCGAAGTTTAAAGCACTGAGCCCCCCCGAAACCCATGCTTTTATCACCCGCGCACTTCCCTCGCCTGATTTTCGTCTGATCACCATCCCCCTCATCCAACGGTCCATAGCCATATCGGCCGCGCCCGATGGCCAATCATTACCCACCCGATAAAGCGGTTTTCCCCGGCCCCCCGACTGCTATGTGTCAATCGCTAGAGTAGATCGGGTGACCCCTCCCAAATACCACCCGACCCTCAAAAGCGATGCAATGGCTTGGGAAACAACCTCCCCACTCAACCTAATAAGCCACCTAAAAATCCATGCCAATTTACCCATTACCCGTTAAAACCTAGAAAACCCTCATTTTCATGCATTTTACTCAGTTACACGTTGAAACCTGTCAAACCCTTCCAGCGCCACCTTGAGCCTCTGAGATATGATTTCACCATAGATCCCCCCCCCCCGAACACCTTCCGGACTCTGTCTACAGTTCTTCCTAGTTTCAGTACGGCCTCCGTTCACCTCCTCGCAGACCTGTGCTGTATTAACAAATTGTTGTATTTTGCAGATAATTAACAAAAGACCAGAGCTTGGATAAACAGTTTTGATATTAGTCACAAAACTTGTTTACACCAAGACTCGAAATGAAATCTATTTAAAAACCTTCATTCAAAAGACAAACAAATCAAACAAATCAAATATATAGAAAGTTGATCAATATCCATTATCATATGCTAATACATGTAAAAAACTAAATAATTTATTGTTGAAATACACAGTAAAAAAGTTAAAATGTATAGTAAAAGTAAAAACACAGTAAATGATATTGACAAGTCATCAAAGTCAAAGAGTATCAGTGTCAAAGAGTATCAGATGAAAGCCAAAAGTAAATGAAACTTCCAACGTGAGAGTTCAAATAGCAAAGAGCATAAAGAGCTAAAAATCAAACCATAAAGGCCAACAGTACCACAATAAATGGGACATCATGAAAGCAGTTCAATAGCTGTCTCTATCTTCTTGCAAGAAGATATTTTTGTTTCCTAAATTAAATCTCAAGTTAGTTTGAGATATTTTGTAATAATTTTTGTATAAATACTTCACAATTCTTAGTATGTAGTGTGGATTCTTAAACATTTCTATAGACTTCTTGATCGAAAGACTGTAAAGCTATTGTATCATTGAATGAGCCAGCAAACTAGATTGATGAATAAAGACAAGATATTTCTTAGGATTCATGTGTTGAGCGAAGTGCAAACAAGTATTTTCTCATGTTGTTGTTATCTTTCTTAAAGTTTTTCCACAATCTTTGATGTATTTCTGAACTTGAATGCTATAACTAGAACAATATATCAGAATTTTTTTAATTACACTGTGTTTTAATAGTTATGTTTATAAATGTTTTCAACTGATATCTAAGTTAAGGAAATCTTAATTGCCCTTTGCTTTTGATTACCCTCTATTCCTCGTTTATATCTCGGTGTGAGAATTCTTAATTGCTTTCTCACCCTGATTAAAACCATTTCACTCCTCTGTCCCAAAGACCTACACTTTACTCTGCTAGCTTTCCCTTTTAACATTCCCTTTAGTGAGTTGATCCAGTTCTGCTTCCCTTCTATTGACTCCATAGCCCAATGTCTAAAGACATCATTCTATCCATCTACTTCAAGGATTCCACCATCCAATCTTCAATACAAATCAAAACCCCCCTGAACATTCATAACTAGCCTTAAATCCCAGCAAACAAAGCTAAATCACATAAAGAGAACCCTCTCTGAGCCTATGCTCAAAAGTTGGTTTGTGGTTACCTCAGTCATTTGCTTTCTTCTAATAACTTCTAGAGAAAATTCTGAGTGATAACAGTTGGAACGATTGCTTCCAATGAAAACGTAGATGTTGGGTGTAGGTTTTAACCCTGTACATAAATTACCTGCAAACGAATTCTTAAAAGATAGAAAATATACAATGACGAGAAACACAAAATAAATACATAGAGATTTTCCCTTGGATCCCAAAACCGAGACTACCAGATTTATTTTTCATTATATTCCTTTCAATGTTACAATACTGTTAGAAAATTATATATTACGGAGCAATGGAACACATAAAATATTGTAGAAATATAAACGAGAAAACGCATAAAACAAGAGAGACACAGATATATGTGGTTCACCCAGTTTGGGCTACGTCCACCTCGAACAACTAGTCCTTCCTTTCTATTATCCAGTAAAATGAAGAGACACATCCTACAACAGATCCGCTGTAATATCCTTTGTTTTTTCTCACAGTCTCGCCTCTTTGTTTCTCGCTCGAGGAATACACATCTATTACACAGCCTCAATAAAATGCCCTCATATGAAGAGAGGGGTTGCCTTCTAGGGCAAAAAACCCTAAACTAAACATAAGTTCTATCGTTAGATCATCTGCCTAATGAACGGCCCAGATTGACTAGAAATTACTATATTTTTACAAGGTAATTTTACATCTATTTTTAGCTTCGAGGGCAGTGCCCCCAAACCCCCGCCGGGGGACCGCTGGCCCCCAGACCTCACAGCCGTGGGGGATCAGCCCTCACGGACCCCCGCAGGGGGTACAAGTCCCCTCGCACCCCCCCGCGTGGAGGGGTGTACAAACTTCTTGGGGTATACATCTGGCTGAAACAAAGACCTCTGAACAATCATGCTCCACATCCAACAAATACATATATATATACATGTTGAAGCACTCCTAAACATCAATCCATTAACCTTGGATTAGAACATAATCGTAGTTTCCATGACCAGATCTCAAAAACTGTGGGCAAAAAACCATCATGCCCAAAACCATGTGCGAAATCTATGCTTAAAACCATAGGTAAGCCGCCCACCTAATATAGAGTTAATTTTTTTTTCCCTGAGGCGCTACCCTGGACCCTGTGTAGGGGGGCTAACACCCCTTGTAAATCCTCCGACAAGGGGGGATGTCACCCTGCCCGCCCCATCCCCCCTAACCCCCCCCCCCCATGGCCCACTCGTGGCGCCGAGCGCAACGAAGGGAATGCTAGTCGTGGAAAGAATATAATACACACCCAACATTATCACGCTTGTTGTTTTCTTTCCACACAAGGGGTCATAAGAGAGTTTACTCATTGGTCTAACCTTAAAATGCCCATCATTTCTCTACACCAAGAAAACTTCTCAATGCTCACAGACTTTTTCAATGAGCCTGCAGTATTCTTCAAAGTGACCACCTTTACCAGCAATGATCCAAATGGAAAATGGCATCAACCCATGGTATTCATCCACCCATGTTATTCATCCACCCATGGAATTTAACCATGGTATTGTAAGTGGCATCCACTTATGGTATTTATCCACCCATGGTATTGTAAGTGACATCCACCCATGGTATTTTCCCATGGTATTGTGACATCCACCCATGGTATTCATTCACCCATGGAATTGACCCGTGGTATTGTGACATCCACCCATGGAATTGACCCGTGGTATTGTAACTGAAAAATAATATAAATAACAAGTGGCATTTTGTAAAATGACAGTTTGCCTGCCACAATGTAGCTCTTACAATTATTCTTCGTTTTAATAAAAAAAAAAATCTGTGTGGGTTTGTTTATTGGGCATTCTCCTCTTTTTCTTCTAGCATTTCAATTTTTCAGATCTTGGGGGCCTTTCCCCGAAGATCCATTCAATTTTTTTGATCTTGGGGGCCTCCCCCCAAGATCTGGTTCAGTGGTATCAGAGCAGGTTACGGTTCCATGGGAATGAGGGTTTCATGCATATTTCAGTTTCAAAATTTTGCAACAATATTCAACAAACTTCATGCATGCGCTGTGACCTCCATAGAGCACTTTCTTGGGCCAAGCAGGAAGAATTTTTATTTTTTCATTTTTTTGTAGGAATTTTTTTTGGGCGGTGAGTTTGTAGATCAGATCTGAAACATTTGGTACAATATTTACAAAAACAAATAACAAATCTGGATTCCTTGTGAAAAAAATAACAAAATTCAAAAACAAAAAAAATCGGCCAAATTGGAGTCTGGATGAGAGAGATATCGCTGATTTAAAATCAGATATGTTGTAGAATTTTTTTTTTATGACAACTGGTGGACGACAAATCCCCTATCATTTTCTGAAGTTTTTGCGCAGAATTTCAAAAAAAAGATTGTAGATCTGAGCTCCTCTTGAAAGTTCACCCAATTTCAAAAAAAAAAATGGGTCGAATCAGAATTCGGATGTGGGAGATATATCTAATTTAAAATCAACTATTTTTTTCAGAACTTTTGTGACACTGAAAAATTGCAGTGCTAATCAAAGATTCTAAGATGTCCTGATAAGGATTTCCAACATGTGGGAAGATGCAAAATGGTCCTTATGCTTCCAAAAATAGGTTATAATAAATATTCTGAGTTATATTGACCAAATTATGTCCATTTTAATTCTGGAACAACATTTGGAGCGGGTTCCCATTGGAGACATGCTCTCCCACACCACTTTAGTAGGCACTTGCTTCACATTCATCCATTTCAGCATAGCAGCATTCGGCTTGGGTAATTTGAAGACGTGCCCTCCCACCCCAGGCTATGTAGGCACCTGCTATTTCATCAACAACCAACATCATGGTTATGGGTCAACTGCACAAAATCCTTGTCATCAAAGTCCATTTGCTAGGCTGCACACTATTAGTATCACAGTTGGTCACAAACATTACAGGGTATCTCTATCCTCGAACCTTCATTTGTCATGGTTATGGGTCGTCCACAAACCCACACTTCATCGAAGTCCATTTGCTAGGCCGCACATTGTCAATATCACAGTTGGTCACAAGCATTACAGGGTATCTCTATCATCGGATTTTCATTCATCATGGTTATGGGTCATCCACAAACCCACACTTCATCAAAGTCCATTTGCTAGGCTGCACACTGTTAGTATCACAGTTGGTCACAAGCATTACAGGGTATCTCTATCCTTAGATCTTCGTTCGTCATGGTTATGGGTTAACCACATAAAACCTTTCTCTTCAATGGCTCTTCATATTCAACAAAGGCTTCACCGGAAGGAACTTCACGCAACACCTTTTTGTCCTCAACCATATCCCTCATAAAGTGATACTAAACATTAATTTTCTTTGTATTTGAATGATAAATAGGGTTCTTTGCCAAGTAAATTGCACTTTGGCTATCATAGTCTATCCTTATAGCTCGTTGTATCAACCCCATACTTGAACACAATCTCTACAACCAAAATTCTTCCTTGATTGCATGAGTGGTTTCCATGTATTCTGCCTTTGTAGTTTAAAATACCACTAAAGACTGTCTCTTTCTCATCCAACTGACGGCACCTCCAAATAGGTTAAACAAATAACCACTTGTAGGTCTTCTCTAATCCAAATCTCTAGCCTATTCTTCATCAACAAAGCCACGAATGTCCAAAATTCTATCCAATCCTACTCTTCCTTGATTGCATAAACCATAATCACCAATGCCACACAGATACCTAAAAACCGGCTTCATTGTTGTCGAATGCTCCTTCCCTGGTTCTGACATAAACCTGATCAATACTCCCATTGTATGTGAAATGTCTGGTCTAGTACAAACCATTGCATAAATCAGGCTACCGACTTCGCTTGCCTATGGAACATGTGACATGTCCTCTTCCTCTTCTTGTGTCTTGGGAGACTATTCAATAAAAACTTTATACCTATAGGAATAGGAACCTTCACGGGTTTACTATCTTGCATATTAAATCTCTGCAGTATTGTCTCGACATATTTCCTCTGGTTCAACCAGAGCTTCCTCTTTTCCCAATCTCATTTAATTTTTGTGCTCAAAATATAGTTTTTAGCACCAAGATCCTTTATGTCAAATTTGGAGGACAATTGGGTCTTCAAATCCTGGAAAAAAATTTTATCATTTCGAATCAGAAACATATCATCCACATACAAGACCAGATAAATAACATGACTGCCAATTAATTTAAAGTACACATTGTGATCTTCTTTTCTTTTGGTGAAGCAAAGTCCCTCTATAAATGTATCAAATTTATGATACCACATCCTTGGTGACTGTTTTAACCCATACAGAGACTTTTTAACCTACATACTAGTTCTTTCTTACCCTTCACCATAAAGCCTTCATGTTGCTTCATGTAGATCTCTTCTTCCAGATCCTCGTGAAGAAATTTTGTATTCACATCCATTTGTTCTAACTCAAAATCAAAAGCAAAAGTAACAAATACAAGTAATCTAATAGAAGCTACCTTGGAAACAGGAGAAAAAATATCACCAAAATCAATTCCTCACACTTAGGAATAACCTTTTTCTACCAATCGATCTTTGTATTTATCCACCTTTCCTTCTACATTCACATTCCTCTTAAACACCCATTCCCTTCCAATGGGTTTCCTTCGAGCCAACAACTCCACTAGATCCCAAGCCTCGTTTTTTTCCAAAGATTCCATTTCATCAACCATAGCCTCTTTCCAGAGTTTTTTATCCTCTCAATCCACTGCCTCCTTGATAGTCCTAGAATCATCATCAGTAATAGATAAAGAAATATTTGAATATGAAGTAGTTGGACTATACATTTCTGGTTTCCTTCTTTCTCGAATTGATCCTCTGATAGCTAGAGTTTGTGGCTCTTCATCTTCAAATTCTTGTTCTGCAGTAGATTCTGATTCTTCCTCCTTTAGCTTAAACTCTATCTTCTTAGGTTCCTTTGGTAGAACTTCACATTTAATAACATATTTCACCTCTCTAAACACGACATCTTGATTTTACATAACATTCCTTGTTTCTAGGTTCTAAAGGTTATAACCTTTTAAGCCATCTTTATACCCAATAAATATGCACCTTTTAGATTTACTATCCAACTTGATTCTTCTCTCCTTTGGAACGTGTACATATGAATCACAGCCAAATACCCTCAGATGTGAAAGAGAGGATTTCTTACTAGTCCATACCTCATGTGGAGACTTATCCTCCAATGCTGATTAAGGTGATCTATTAACTAGGTAACATGCAATCTCCACCATCTCTCCCCAAAATTCTTATCCTAACCCAAACCACTGAGCATGCTTCTTTCCTTTTCCATCAATGTCCTATTCATTCTTTCTGCAACTCCATTTTGCCGAGGTGTGTATGGAGTAGTGTTTTGTCGTGCTATACCACACTTCTTATAGAACTCTTCAAATTCCTTCTTGTAGAACTTTCCACCATTATCTATCATTAACATCCCTATCTTCTTCTCTATTTGGTTTTCCACCAGAGCCTTAAATTCTTTAAATATTTCAAAGACTTTATATTTCTTCCTAAAAAAATATATATCCATGTATTCCTTGAGAATTGATCTATAAATGATACATAGTACATAGAATTACCAAGTGATGGAACCGACATAGGTCCAAACAAATCACTATGCACAAGCTCTAATATATGTTTCACCCTCTTAGCACCAGAGGGGAACTCACTTGATTCTTCTTCCCATATACACAATGTTCACAGAAATAAAAATTTAGAGAGAAATTTAGACATATCTTCTACCATACAATTACCATGAAGTATTCTAAGGCCCTTCTCTCCACTATGTCCAAGCCTTTGATGTCATAGCATGGTCTTTTCTCCAGAGACCACTAGATATTCTGCTCCACTTTCAGGAACCATAATAGTGTTGCTACACCCATCAATAACAATACTACCGAGAAGCTTGTACAAAGTTCCAATCCAAACTCCCTGCATCAATACCAGTGCTCCCCAAACCATCTTGCGGGTATCTTTCTTTAACATTGTTTTTACACTTGCATCATCCATCTTGCTTACATAAATCATATTTTTGGCCAATGCAGGAATATGTAAAGAAGTGTTCTAATCTTCCACCTTGCAACTTTAGCTTGAATTTTCCATGTTCGATGATTCTAGCCTTCCTTTTATCCCCTAAGAAGACATATCCATCATCATATTTCTCATACTCATAGAACCACTCCTTGTGGGGAGTGAAGTGAAAGGATGCACCTATTTAATGAACCATGCCTCATTATCTACATTTGTACTTGAATAAGAATCCAAGTACACATCTCCACCTCCATCTAAGGTGTTTTTCACCTTTGCAAAAAGAGCATCATCAGATCCCTTTCCTTTCTAAGGATATTTATATCTGCAATCCTTTTTGAAGTTCCCTTCCTTTTTGCATTTCTAGCACAGCCTTACAGGTTTTCCTAGAGATTTAGATCTCCCTTTAGATTTATATTTCCCACTCGAGGACTTATTTTTATTTTTGTTCTGGGAATGTCCTCGTATAGACAAAGCATCTACATTTTGTCCCTCCATACTTTTTCGTCTCATCTCCTCCGACAGGAAGGATGAGACTATTTCATCAAATTTCAAGGTAGTTGTATTGCTACCAATTGCAACAACTAGACTATCCCACGAATCTACTAGAGAACACAAGACGCTGATGCACTTACCTTCATCTGAAATTTTAATATCAACAGATAACAACTGGCTTACCATAGTATTGAAGGCATTGAGATTCTCTGTCACTGAGTCTCCATCCTTCATCCTCATGCTGTACAATTTTTTTCGTAGGAAATTTTTTTTCACTAGAGACTTAGATTGGTACAAATTCCCTAACTTGTCCCACAAAGCCTTCACCGTAGCTTCCCCTAATACATTCAACAATACTGAATCTGAGATACATAACTATATTGTGCACTTTTCTTTCCAACCCAACTTCCCCCAGTCTTCATTTGACATTATCGTTAGCTTAGTACCCAGATCTACTATGATTCATTGATCTTTATCCACTAGCAGATCCTCCATCTTGAGTTTCCACAACTCAAAACTCTTACCATTAAATTTATCAATTTATATCTTTCCACTACTCGCCATCTTCTTTCGCCATAAGAATCGATCTTGTAGATCTCCCACTGAACAGGGTCTACCAGAGGCCTAAGCAAAACCCTTCGGAAATAAAGGCATCCCCTTGAAGCTGAAACAACTCTTATACCAAATGTAGGTTTTAACACTATATAGAAATTACCTACAAACAAATTCTTAAAAGACAGAAAATATACAATGACGAGAAACACAAAACAAATACACAAAGATTTTCCCCTAGATCCCAAAACCAGGACAACCAGATTTAATTTTTTATTATATTCCTTTCAATGTTACAATACATATATATACATGTCGAAGCATTCATAAAACTCAATCCATTAACCCTGGATTAGAACATAATCATAGTTTCCTTGACCGGATCTACAAAATACTATGGGCAGAAAACCATCATGCCCAAAACCATGTGCAAAATCCATGCACAAAACCATAGGTAGGTCCACCCACCTAATATAGGATCCAAAAAAAATCCCTGGGGCATTGATGCCCCTTTATGACCCCCCTTTGGGTGGGGGGTGGTCGCTGATCAGGTGCTTAAATTTATGCTCAAAAATAAAAGTGTCAAAATTTTGTCAAACACAACTTCAGATCGAAGAGCTCATCATTTTAAATCCAACGGTGCGAACGACACTCAAATCCGAGCTCGTATGCAAACATTAGAGCAAGTCAAAGTTCAAGTTTCAGTTGTCTACATGGAAGGATTGGATGACATGGAAAAGGTCCCAACAAATGAGGAGGAACCAAGTTGTAGGCTGCCATTGGACCTTGCATATCGCAGGTTGCAAGTGGATCGGGTTAAGAATCAGCCCCAGGCAATTTCGATTATGATTTGTGATATCGCATATCGCAATCGCAAAAAATGAGGAGTTATAGAATCATCCCCCGACACAGTCAAGGTTGTGATGCGATATATCACAATCGCATATTGCACCTAGTGCTCACCGATATATATATGATATATTGATTAACATAAATTGCAATGAGAAATAAGTTCCAATTGCGATACACTGCTCGGACGCGATACGTTTATGTGTTGCAGTTTGTATGTCGTCGGGTCCACTGATACTGTTGATTATGCTCCCGCACTGATTTCCGATTGTGATGAGCGATAGAATTCCCGGATGCAAAATGTTATGAATTATAGTTTATATCCCCGTCGGGTCCATGATATTGCTATTGCAACATTTCGCCTTATTAACAAGACCTTCAGCCCACCAAACCTCGGTGATTGCGATTTGTAATATGGCTGACAGTTATGGCCCATGGCGCGGCCAAATTCTCTCTCAGTTAGTGGATTTTGGAGTGAATTTGTGGGATTATGTCGTTTTTGGAGCAACTTGTGGAACAAATAGTGGGAGAACTAGGAGAAGTCATAACTTCTTCAGTTCTTATCCAAATGGGATGCAAAAAGAGGCTAGATAGCCATTTTTGAGTATTCTGAACTCATTGAGAAACATTTCAAAGGCATTTGAGCATTGTAAACACATTTTTGTGGTAATTTTGAACATAATAGAGAGGCCCAAGCATTGGAATCTAGACCAAGGAGACATAGCCTAAGGAGGGTGAACTCCTCATCAAATCTCTGTGTTGTGTGTTGTATTTTGATGTTCTTTATTGCTATTTTTCTACTATTTAGCATATATTTTATGTTAAATTCTTTATAACATTTTCATAAGAAAATCTCATGGGAATTAGTTAATTAAGAAAACATGGTGAATCCTTAAGCACTTTATATGAAAATGATAAGAATATTTGGTTTTATTCTGAATGCAGAATTAACACAACATTACTAATCTGCTCCATTTCAAATCAAGTTGGTATCAGGGCACTGGCTTTTTCTTACTAGATTTGCTTTGTGAAAGAAGGATTTAATTATTTGCAAGTTTATGTCATGCTTACAAGGTTAAAACTAGAGAGAGGAGAAGGAAATCTGGTTGGAAGCCCTGAAGTTGGGTCAAGGGGAAGAAGGGGAAGGTTGCCAAAGTCTTCTACACCACTAAATCCTCAAGTTGCAGAAGTTGTAGTTGAGTCTTCAAAGACTATGTCTCATAAAGGAGAACCTATCAAGACAGAAGATGAGAAGACCTTCAGAAAGGCTTTCTTTGATATGATAGAGATGGTGAAGGTCCTCTATGGAGAGAGGAATAGCATATTGCAAGGAGAAAGTTCCAAACCTCCCAAAGGAGAAGGTTCTTTAGGAGGAGGTAATGGAAAAGGAGGTAATGGGAATGGAGACAAGCCTCCACCCTCTCCACCATCTTCATCTTCTTCTTCACAATCATCTTCACACTCTTCCACTAATACAACCCTTACTCATACTCATCATCATTCTGCAGAAGGAACTGGTAAATCACCTTTTTTAAAGCTTGATGTTAAATTTGAGTTGCCTATGTACAATGGAGAAGTTAACGTAGAAAAGCTGGATAACTGAATTCGTCAGTCAGAGGTGTATTATAGAATTCATAACATTCAAGAGGATGATATCAAAATTTTGTTGGATTCATTGAGAATGGAGGGTGCAACAGTTGTATGGTGGGAATCGAGGATTCAAGACGAGGTCAAAAAACATGGTAAGATCTCTATTACTTGGTCTAATTTCATTGTTGTTATGAAAAGAAAAATTTACCCTTTAGCCCATATGAAAAAAACTATCATGAATTAGTGAAATTTCAGACAATTAAAAGGTCAAAATGTGCAAGAGTATACTCAAGAGTTTAGGATAAGAGCTCTTATGCTAGGAGTAGATTTGCAGTCATAAGATACTTTACTGAAATATATAGGAGGTTTTCATAGCTATCTTCGACGCACCATTCTTATGTTTAATCCCACGAATCTTGATGAGGTATGTGTTCAAGCTACACACCTCAAAGCAAGAGGGAAAATGTACAAGAAAAAGGTAAGAAGTCATTCCAGAGTGGTGCAAAAGGAAATACTTTCAAAGAAAAGCAAAAGAAAAATGCTTCTGCTAAGAAAGAAAGGGAGAAACTTGTGTGCAAGAATTATTCTAAAGATGGTCATGATGAAGTGCATTGCGGGAAGCTTCATCCTAAATTAATACCAAAGAAATCTATCAATAAAGGGAAAGAAAAGACAAACATTGTTGTACAACAAGACTTGGGTTCTAACTCAGGTAATGAATTAAAGAATGCAACCACAGTCACTAAGGGAAAAGCCGTGGCAAAAGAAATCAAAGAGGAAGTTGTGGCAAGCACCAGTGTAGAAAATAACTCCAATAATGCTTTAAATGAGGAAAATAACTCCATATCCGATTTATTTCCAAACACACCAAGATTGATATGTTGTTTGACAGTGGAACTCACGCAAATTTAATTTTTATAGACTTGGTCAAGAAATTGAATATGGAAACTGTGCCTCATCATAAACCATATCCATTGGGTTGGATAACCAAGGATTAAAATCTTCAGGTCACAAGGAAATGAGTTTTCATGTTTTCTATTACTGCCAATTTCGTTGATGAAGTCGAATTAGATGTAGTGCCACTTTCTGGAATTGTGTTGGGAAGCCCATATCTATATGACAGGAAAGACGTTTTCTATAGATTTGAGAACAAATATAATTTGTTCAAAGATGGAGTGGAGCATATTATGAGAGACCATCGCAGAAAGCTTAATCTATCTTTGGCAAGCGCAAAGCAAATTAAACGACTGGTCAATTCCAGCAAGAGTCTCGTGCTCCTTATGATCAAGCAGAAGAATGACACAGAGCATGAATCCTTTGAAGACTATGACATGAAGCTGAAAGCTAAATTGGTTGATGTGGTCAATCGATATGGAGATATGTTTCAAGAACCAAAGGGATTGCCACCAAAAAGGGGAATTCGGCATGAAATTCAGCTACAGAAAGACTGTCCACTCCCAAACATCGGTATGTATCAAATGTCAATTCTAGAAAGTTTAGAAATTGATAAACAAGTCCAAGAATTGTTAAATAAAGGTGTAATTTGTCCCTCTATTTCTCCATGTGGTTCACCAATTGTTTTGGTACCCAAGAAATATGGAACCTGGCGCATGTGTGTAGATTATCAATCTTTGAATAAAATTACCATAGAGAATCAATACCCACTGCCCATAATAAATGATTTTTTAGATTAGTTGAAGAATGCAAAATATTTCACTAAATTAGACTTGAGAAGTGGATCTCGTCAAGTTAGAATAACTGAAGAGGATATTTGGAAGACTGATTTTAAAACCAAACAAGGATTGTTTAAGTGGTTGGTTATGTCTTTCGGTCTTTGCAACGCTCTAGCTACATTCATAAGAGTTATGAATGATGTTTTAAGATCCTTTCTTGATGAGTTTGTAATTGTCTATTTAGATAATATTTTTATATTCAACAAATCACGAGAAGAACATGTCAAGCATGTGAGGAAAGTGTTGGATGTCTTTAAAAAAGAACAATTATTTCTAAAGATATTTAAATGTGAATTCGGGGAAACTTCCTTAGTGTATTTGGGCCACATAGTTGGAGGAGGTGAGCTGAAGATTGACCCCTATAAAGTGTCAGTCATTGTGAATTGGCGAATACCCAAATCAGTGATAGAAGTCATGAGTTTTCTGGGAGCAGCACAATATTAGAGGAAGTTCATTGCCAACTTCTCTTCCATAGCAGCTCCATTACATGCTTTGACCAGTGTGAAGCTTGTCTTCCAATGGGGAGGCAAACATCAATAAGGATTTGATGCTTTAAAACAAAAGACCAGTTCAGCCCCAATTTTATCATTGCGAGTTTTGAAACAACCATTTGAAATAAAAATAGATGCAAGTGACTATGCCATGGGTGCAGTTCTTTTATAGTATGGTAAGCCCATTTCATTTCATTTTGAAATTTTTAATGGTGTTGTTATTAATTAACCTACATATGATAAAGATATTTACACATTGGTGCAAAGTGTGAAGAAATGGAAGCATTACTTGATGGGTAAAGAAACCATTATTCACACCGATCATCAACCTTTGCAATATCTGCAATCCCAAACAAAATTACAGCAATCAAGGCACTTTCATCGGATGGGATTCTTACAACAATTCCAATTGGTAATTAGGTACAAGAAAGGTATTCATACTAGAGTTGTTGATATGCTTTCTAGACGACTGTTAATGTAGCCATTTGACTCCGGCATAATTATGTTTTCCTGAAAGTTATGTTGAACAATATGCACGTGATGTTGATTTTCAAGAGGTATATTCAAACTTGAGTCAAGGTCACCAAGTTTAGGAATTAGACTATCATGTACATGATAATATATTGTATCATTTGGGAAAACTTGTGTTCCACAGGGAGAGAGAGTAAATGTCACAAGGTAAGCACACACTTCTCTTATTACAGGACATTTTGATGTAAGCAAAATAGTGGCAAATCTTCAGAGGTATTTCTACTAGCCTCATATTCTTGAAAGTGTGTCACGTTTTATCAGAGGTTGTTCATTGTGTGCAGTCAGTAAGCCTAGTAATAGGAAACTAGGACTGTACACACCACTCCTAGTGCCTTCACCTCCATGGAAAAGTCTTTCTATGGATTTCATAGGAGGTCTTCCATTATCAAGAAAAGGTCATGATTATTTGTATGTAGTTGTGGATAGGTTCAGTAAGATGTGCATATTAATTCCTTGTAAAAAACAAATTACAACTGAACAAATAGCTCAACTTTTCTTTCAAAATGTATGCGTTCATTTTGGATTACCCACTTCTATTGAAAGTGATCGTGATTCCCGATTTGTTGGTATTTTTTGGTCAAGTTTATGGAACTTGATGGACACAAGTTAAAGAAAAGTATATCCTTCCATCCACAAAACTAAAGTGGTTAAGAGGAGAATTATTCATTTACTAAGAGGATATTGCAGAAAATGTCCTAAGTTGTGGGATGAAGAGTTGCATTATATTCAACATGCTTACAATCGAGCAAAACACTCTTCTACTCTAACTTCGATTTTTGAGGCATGTCTAGGTTATTTTCCTAAATCACCTTTGGATTTCATCTTTGAAAAAGATGTCGTTGTATATGGACATAGCGACATAGATAGAGCAAATAAATTCATTGAGAAAATTCAGTTGATTCACCAAACAGTTCAAGAACAACTAGAAAAGAGTTAAGGCAAGTATAAGGCAAGGCATGATAAGAATCGTGTGGATCATCAGGTTCAAGTAGGTGATGAAGTTTGGCTTTACATTAACAAGGAAAGGCTTCAAGGTGAAGGTAAAAAGATAAAACCAATCCATTATGGTCCATTTCTGGAAAAGATTGGTAATAATGCTTTCAAGCATGATTTGCCTTCATATATGCAAATTTATTCTGTTGATAATGTTGAAAATTGAGATTGTATGAGCCTCATTTGATTGAATACCAAGGAGAAAATGTACAGATTCCATCAATTGAAGATTTTTCTCAAAAATTTCTTGATGAGCTTCAACAAGACACCATACTTGACAGAAGAATGCAGTCATCAAAAAGGGGAAATCTTGGTTATCTTTGAGTGGGTCTCAAAGGTACAAATCCATCAAAATCCAAATGGATTGAAGAGGAGAAGGTGAGGGAAAAGTTCCCTGATCTGTTCAATAATTGAATATAATCTTTTGGGGTAAAAAAGGCTTCCAGTAGGGAGGAGTGATCAGGTGCTCAAATTTATGCTAAAATATCAAAGTGCGATAATTTTGTCAAATTCAGATTCAGATCAAAGATCTTGTCATTCTGAATCCAACGATGTGAACAACGCTCAAATCTGAGCTCGTATGCAAAAGTTAGAGTAAGTCAAAGTTAAATTTTGACTTATCTACATGGCAGGTTTGGATGGTGTGGCAAAGGTCCTAGTGAATGAGGAAGGGCCAAGTGGAAGACCTCCATTGGCCCTTGCATATTACATATCGCAGGTCGCAGGTGGATCGGGTTAAGAATCGGCCCCAGGCAGTGCCAATTGCGATTTGTGATATCACATGTCACAATCATAGGAAAGGAGTTATAGAATTAGCCCCCGGCACAGTCAAGGTTGCGATGTGATATATTGAAATCGCATATCACACCCAATACCCACCGACATATATATGATATAGGTACTAACACTGATTGCGATGAGCGATAAAGTTCTGATTGTGATAGACTGCTCGAATGTTATACGTTTATGTGTTGCAGTTTATATGTCGTCGGGTCCATCGATACTGCCGATTATGTTCCCACGCTAATTGCCGATTGTGATGAGTGATAGACTGCCCAGATGCGAGATGTTTTGAATTCTAGTTTATATCCTCGTCGAGTCCGTGATATCGCTATCGCAACATTCCACCGTGTTAACAAGACCTTTAACCCTCCAAACCTCATCGACTGCGATTTGCAATATGGCCAACAGGTTATGGCCCGCAACACGGCCAAATTCTCGACTAGTTAGTGGATTTTGGAGTGAATTTGTGGGATTATGTCGATTTTGGAGCAATTTGTGCAACAAATAGTGGAAGAACTAGGAGAAGTAATAACTTCTTCAGTTCATATTCAAATGGGATGCAAAAATAGGCTAAATAGTCATTTTTGAGTATTCTGAACTCATTGAAACAAGTTTGAAAGGCATTTGAGAATTGTAAACACACTTTTGTTGTAATTTTTAGCATAATAGAGAGGCCCAAGCATTGGAAGATAGACCAAGGAGACGTAGCCCAGGAGGGGTGAACTCTTTATCAAATCTCTGTGTTGTGTGTTGTATTTTGGTGTTCTTTGTTTTTATTTTGATACTATTTAGCATATGTTTTACATTACAATTTTTATAACATTTACATAAGAAACTCTCATGGGAATCAGTTAATTAAGAAAACATGGTGAATCCTTAAGCAATTTATAAGAAAATGATAAGCATCTTGGGTTTTATTATGAATGGTGAATTAGCAAAACATTACTAATATGCTCCATTGCAGATCAGTCACCCCCCTCTAACCCCTTGGGTTCTCGCGTGGGGCTAGTTGTGGAAAGAATATAACACACACCCAACACTAGGACAGCTTGGAACCCATAATTGGATGATGGAATTGAGTAGCGGTCCTTCTGGCTGAGCGATGTCAACTAAATATTTGAGATAAAGCACTATATGGTATGTCATCTCACCTAGTTTCCATCTATAAACATGACGAATTTATGACAACAAGATTATCTATGAAAAAATTTCACATCTAATACAGAGTATTAAATATTGTATATATTAAAAACTAAATAATTAACTCGATATTGCAATTGTATAGTTAAAAATGAAAAATGTTGGCATATTCTCTTATAAATTAATGAATGGGTTTTCCAATATTATTTTTTACATGTTCAAATTTATATTTAAATCATGTTTAGATTCCAATTTTAGAGTTAAGAATGAAATATGATGGTTGTCTCCTCTAAATCAATGAATGGAATTTTCAATACTATCTTTCTTACATGTCTAAATCCATATTTAAATCAGGGTTAAAATTTAACATTTACCAACTACCAATTATAAATTTACTATGCCATTTATGGTTATAACCACATGTCATAATTAAGGATAAATAGATTCTACCTTGACGTTCATGGCACTTATGAAAGTAGGCACGTCTTCCTGTTCATATTCCCACTCCTGTGTGTGGTGAGGTATGAGAGTGACAAAAAAATAAAAATAATTAAATGATTAGATGTGGTTCTTTATGGTACGAGGTTTAGTTGCATCACTGTTTTAGATTTTAAGTTTTTTTTATTATTACAATTTCAAGTTTTGAGTTTACTTACATGAGGATTCTCATTTTATTACAATTTTAGGGTTTAAGATTATAATAATAGGGTTTCTTTTGTATTACTTGAGTTTATTTATAATGATGAAATGTTGGAACAATAGGTTTATAAGGAATAGACCTTTATGGCTGATTATCTTTGAAAGTGTGGTGTATCATCAGTGCCAAGCTTCTTTTATTTCAACTTTCTGGTCAACGACATGGTCCATCTGGTTTGTTCCTTGCCATCTCATTGGTTTTGTTTTTTTGTCTCTCTACCCATGTATATCTTTCATTTTGTTGGTCTTGGGTCATTATAGTAGAAATCTTTTCCCTTCTTTTGGTATCAAGAGGGGTTGTATTCCGTTCTTGTGGTGAAGTCATGTTTTGGTTCATGTTTTGTTACATTTTGGGCCCTCGTTCCTAGGGAAGTGTTAGAGTCGGTCTTGTCAGTCCTTCGTTAGAGATGAAAACTCTTTTTGCATTTCATTTTTAGGAGTCTCACTCCATTCACTCAGCTGCATTCCGCTAGGGGCATGCCATAATCTGACGAAAGGGTCTTGTCAGTCATTTCCCCTCATGCCTTATCCTGTTGGTTTAGGTCTATTTGTCAAATCATTTTAAAGGTCATTTACAGTTCTGTTCTAATCTCTTGGTCAGCAAAGAGTTATTAGGTCTAGGGTTTGCAAATTGTTGTTCTCAAAGTGCTTCAATAATACTTGCAGGCTAGAGGAAGGTTCAATAATTCACTCAAATGATGTTTCTGAGCAAGAAAAGATGGATTTTGGAAAACTGAGAGAGGTTTTTGTCCACAATAGGCCAAAGAAGAAAACCCTCCTTCACTTTTAACACAGGTGTCATGGTTTCAGAGAAATGTCAAAAATACAATTGCGTCGAGAGAATTGATGCACCTCTAAAGTGACCTTGGGAAAATCAAGTTTTCTCATAGCTTGGTTGGAAAAATGACTTACTTGATGAGTCAAATTATAAATAGACACAAATATATTTCCAATGAGCTATCATGAGCTCAATTTCGAGTTGAGGAACATCTTCAAAAATTGACTGCAACAGCACTCTGCATTGAGGCAGCCTCATTTGGCACATTTTGACCAGTCTTGGGAGCTTTCATTTTTGACAGGGAAAATGAACTCTAAATTGCAAAATTATAGTTGGGTTGGAAAGTAGACTCCAATACCTTTCCAACGAGCTATCCTACGCACAATTTGGACACCGGGAAGGCCTCCAAAAGTTGCATGGAAAACGGCACAGCGCACTAGAAAGGCGCGGCGCACTGGGAGAAATTTTCCAGTGTAAATTTACACTGGCGCGGCGCACTAGGCTAAAGGGCCTGAAATTCATTGAAATATTCCTCCAAATTGAAAATTCTTCATTCCACAAGTAGGTAGAGCCTCCATTTTTGTGTTTCATCCAAGTTTGTGCTAGGGTATGGTGGTTTATGGATGCTAATGATTGAAACAAAAATTCAAACCCTTTCATTTTCAATTCCTCACATGTAAACTGCTGCCTAGGGTTTCAAAACTACTTCGCCACCAAGGTTACTCTTTTCCATTATTTCTCTTGTCCTTAATTCCCTTTGTTCCTTGACTCCGTTGTTCCCCATCCCCTAAAGTCACTAAACCCCTATCCTAAATTCCCTTTCCCAAAACTTTCAAAGGTGAAACCCTAAACCCTATCCCACACAAAACCCCTCAAACCCTCCTATATTTCCCAAAAAAATCTCTCCCAGTAGTCCCTAGTCCCTCACTATTTTTCCCTCCCCTTACTGTCCCTCTTGTCATTATTTTCTCTTGGTGACAAAGGTCAAGCACATCAGGCATTACAAGACAGTGTGATATCAACACCTATTTGTCCAAGACAGTTTCTCCACCAGCAGACATGACATCTGATCCGTCATATGATCATGAAGAAGAGACACACAATGATTCGCCAACAGAGGTACATGCACCCAGGAGGCCTCATAGAGGTGGCAAAACATCCGTGAAGACCAGCAGGCTGCCCAACGAAGCCTAAATGAGAGGACACCCATTCAACAGGAGATAGAGGCTGATCGAGAGAATTGGCTCGAGAGGATCAACATTTACTTAGAGAAGTTGTTGGCAAAAGAAAATAAGGACAAGTACATGCTCAGGCACATGAAAAACCATTATTGGGCATGCAATCATGTTTGCCAGGCACGAATAAGGAATTTAAAGGCAAAACTAAAGAAGGCAATAAGGAAGAAAAAGAGGCAAAAAGAGCATGATCGACTCTGGATATTGGCGGAGGCAATCCTTGGCCCACCATAGCTCTTGATGAAGAAGCTCCAGCCCAAATTTAAAGAAATTTGGGGCATTTTTTGCATTTTGAAATTTTTTGCACTAAAAAACAGGGTTTTTCTCCATGTGCGCCGCGCCACCCGGTGCGCGCTTTTTCTAGGGAGCTCCAAATGGAGAAAAGTTTATATTTTTGGATTTTTCATGAAAAATCATGACTACTGGTGCATGGCCAAGAATTTTGGGCAAGTTTTGAGTCCTTAGGAGGTCAAAAACACTCACAAAATGACCTTTCTGCCTGTATTTTGACACACAGGAAGAAGTCCTGGGAGATTGAGCTTTTGGAGGTGCAAATGGGCACCAAATTTAGAAATTTCACTTGGGTTGGAAAGTAGACGGGCAAGGCTTTCCAAAAAGCACACTTGGGCTCAATTTGGACTTTAGGAAGTGCCTCAAAACCAGCTCCAAAGTGGCGCGATGCATACAGTTTTGGGCGCAGTGCACAGAGACCCAAAGGCCAAAATCACTTCCACTCCGCGAAATTTCGATTTGCAATTTTCTCCAAGTGGTCCCATTCATTTAAAATACATTTTTCTGGGCATCAAAGGCAAATTAAAAAAAAAAAACATTTTCATGAAAGGTTGGCTTCTATCCAAGTGGCAAAAGGAAGGCGAGCAGTCACCCAAAAGATCTGTGCTCAGGTTTACTTTGTTTTAATTGGTCATCATAGTAATTAAATGTAACTGCTAATGGTTGGATTTTCATTTCCTGGGTTGATCGACTTTCTCATTGCAAAACTTATTTATTGTATTGAGAGTCATTTGGTAAATGGTTGGTTGGAATTTCTGGGAGCAGTGTGGAGGAAAAACCCAGCACTTGCATTGTACAGTTTTGGCAGAGATTTTAATGAAATGATATAGCTCTGATTCAGGAAACTCATGTAGTGTGAGTTTAGCAAATTTTTTTCTTCTTTCTGTTTCATATGTAACTTGTAATGTTTTGCAGTTCATTCATATTTCATTTCCAGTTGAATGCTTTTAAGTATGAGAGGTAGAATCCAGTTAGTTGCTTTGCCTTGGGAAAGCGTTCATGTTCTGTGTTCCTCTTCTGTCTAAAAAGGATTCATCATCTATGCCCTTTTCAGCTTATCAAACAGTCTTTCCACTCCATATTATTCAAATTTGATTGCTAAACATACTACCTATCATGCCTCAAGAAACAATCTGTGTCTTTGATTTAATTTCTCAGCTCATGCTGTCCTTTGTCCCCATACAACCCAGAAAACTCAGTCATTCATCAAAATACCTCTTTCATATCTGTTTACTAGCCTAAAATCAGTTTCCTATTTCGGTCATCTCCAGCCCCATTGATTTTCTCTCACTGAGCGTGACCCGGAGAGAGCCCTCTCCTATTCTGGTAGGGCTAGCTACCAAACTGAGCATTGTTTCTGGTTACCCTGAATTTTTCCTTCCTTCAGCCTAAGGCAGATTTAGGCTCTAACATAGTGGCGACTCCACTGGGGACGAAAATGGTTTGCTTGAAGATTGTCTTGCCCCAGTACATGTATTAAGTTCAGATCTGATGGTTGATGGTGGACAATGATCAGATAGAAGACGGCTGAAATCATTCACCTGGTGACTCCATTCACTGAAGAATCCAGCAATCGGTGCTTCATGGTGACTCCACTGGAGGACTAACTCTTTCTCTATGAAAATGGAAGGATCTTACACAAAGTTCGGGTATCCAAAGTGGAATGGTATTCAGGACCTACTCTGCTTTCTTGTGAATTACTTCTTTGTTGTTCTTGAAGTTGTCCTAAAAGTTTTTCAGAACTTGTTGTATGATAAAGGTGATCAAAATCTTCAATTGACCCATTCAAAAAGCGTAAATACTAAGTTTCCCTTTGATCATGGCCTCCTTACTTTTCCTACATCTTATGATGATTCTCTGCAAAGTGATGAGCCTAAAGAAAACAAAACTGATCCCATAGCTCTTGTATATATTCCTACAGCTGTTATAATCCCAGATAGGTATAAACCTCTTGTTTTACCTTCTGTTCTTCATGCTTTCCCCAAAAACTATGATCTATACTTGCCAAGATTTGACGGTGAATGCAAGAATGTCGATGCTTAGCAACATGTGCAAAATGTTGAGACTCGTTTAGACCTTTTTGCAATTGATGAAGAAGATGTCAGTATAAGGATTTTTGTTGTTTCTTTGCAAGGAAAATTCAAGAGTTGGTTCAAAGCCCTACCTGATGCGAGCATCAGGGATTTACAGCAGTTCATCAAAGTTTTTCTTGACAGGTGGAGGATCGGACAGAACCTTTTCCATATCATAGAAGAGTATATTCAGCTGAAAAGACTGCCAGGGGAGACGGTACAACAATTTTCAGCCAGATTTAATCAAGTTTATTATTCAATGCTGGTTGATATAAGACCCCCTCCTGGATCTGCTCTCTTGCACTACCGGTTGCCTTTGATCTAGAAATGGAGTTTCAGCTGAGAGAAAAGAATGTCGCAACACTTTAAGAGATGCAGAAAAATGCAGTAAATGTAGAGGATCATTTACTAATCAGAAGGGCAAGGTTGAGAGAAGAAAAGATGAAAAACGTGGATCCAGAGAAAACTACACCTTCAGAGGAAAAGCTTGACATTTTGGTGAGTGCATTAGAAGAGATGGTGTGGAAAATGACTGCAAAAAATGAAAATGACATTCATGAACAAGTGGCTGATCCAAAACATATTGTTTCTTATCTCAGTTGTCATAAGGATTGTTTTGTAGATCATCTGGGAGAAGAAAGACCTGTTGGTATGACATGTATGCTTGATGATGTGTTTTATATTGACGATTTGCCTCAGTTTGATCAGTATGATGATGATGATTATGCTCTCCAAACAGAAGCTAATCTTGCAGACAAATCAGCAGCTAGTTTGTGGGATGAGGAAGTTCGCTTACAGCAGCTCGAGTACAGTGATCAATCGATGCATATCAGCTATGGAAACGATTAGGAAAGTGTAGAAGATTTTGAAGTAAGTGAAGGATCTTTGCCTTTTTGCTTTGATTCATGTCAGTTCATCAGAGATAATTTCCATGCAATCAGACATCAGCTATCGACAAATCTTGATTTGGATCCTCTTGAGGGTGATGAAAAAATTGTTCCAGACTTAATATATTCAGAGTTCCAACCCCCATATTCCATTAATTGTCAAGTTGTAGATGAAGACATGGAAGCTGGCACATGCGATCAAATGATACAAGAAGATTCCTTACCTTTCTGTTTTGAATCATTTCAGTTTTTGAGGGGTAAATTGCATAGTAAATCTTCAAATGAGCAGCCTGTAGGAAATCAACAATCTCTCAGTTTTAATGTTGAGGATGAGACAGATGGCGAAATTCTTGAGCAGGTCGTTAATAAGAAATCTTCCCCTGAAATGATTGATGAAATCATTTTGGATACAGAACCAGATTTGCAGCCACCAAACACAATTCAAGGTCAGATTACAGATGAAGGTGGGGCAGCCGAAATACATGATTTAATGATGCAAGAGGATTCTGTACCCTTTTGTTTCGAAGCATTTCAGTTTATAAGGCAAAATATTCGTAATATCTCTAAAGAAAAAGATGAACAGCCAATAGGATGTCATACAGTTTCAATAGATACATCGCATCAGTCTCCTCAAGTTTTTGATGATCCTTTTGCTCATGTGTTAGATTCTGTTTGCTGTAAAAATTCTTCTTCATCAGCTAACCATGTGAAAAAAGAGAATGTTGATAATCATCTGTTTCAAAGGTCACCTTCATTGTCTTGTTTAACAGATTTTTCATTTCAAAGCCCATACCAAAGTTTGCAGTCATATGAGGAGATTGATAAAGGAGGCTTTGGTTCTGTTTGGAATCAACAATAGAGTTTGGTTCTTCACGAAATTCAGGATCCTTTTGACAGCTTGCTGCAATCATCAGAGAAAGACAGTGCAGATGTGAGGAAAATTTTAATATCCAGCTATGAAGATTACTTGGACCAGAGCAGTAATGTGTTAATGAAAATCAATGGCGATGCTTATGAAGATCCTTTTGCAGTATTTTTGAAGTCATCCAGCCAATTCATGCTTTGCAAGTTTGTCAGCAGTGAACTTGATTCCAAGTTTACATGGGAGTTACCTTTCAATTCTTCCCTTTTCCTGCGCATCAGAAAGCATTTGGGAAGAAATCAAATATCAGCCATGATGCTTACCTGGTTGCATTGGTTGTTCCATCTCACTTGACCGGGTGGTGGAAAGAGTAATTATGGTAGGTTTGCTGAATAAGCTCAAATATGAGCATCTTTCCAGTTTGTTAGTTAGGATTTAGTTATGTCTGGTTTTATTATGGTTTTTAGTTTGAGTTTTCAGTCAGAGTCTGTCTGCATAATGTCAGTTTCCGTGTTTTGACTCCATAGCCCAATGGACGAAGGCACTGTCTAGCTCTTCCAGAGATCTGCAGTTCTTGGCACCTCCAAGGAGCTGGAGCTACCATCCCTAGTGGAGCCAATGTTAGAGTCAGTCTTGTCAGTCCTCCGTCAGAGATCAAAACTCTTTCTGCATTTCATTTTTAGGAGTCTCGCTCCATTCACTCAGCTGCATTCCGCTAGGGGCATGCCATAATCTGACGGAAGGGTCTTGTCAGTCATTTCCCCTCATGCCTTATCCTGCTGGTTTAGGTCTGTTTGTCAAATCATTTTAAAGGTCATTTATAGTTCTGTTCTAATCTCTTGGTCAGCAAAGAGTTATTAGGTCTAGGGTTTGCAAATTGTTGTTCTCAAAGTGCTTCAATAATACTTGCAGGCCAGAGGAAGGTCCAATAATTCACTCAAATGATGTTTCTGAGCAAGAAAAGATAAATTTTGGAAAACTAAGAGATTTGTTTTTCCACAATAGGCCAAGGAAGAAAAACCTCCTTCACTTTTTATACAGGTGTCATGGTTTTATAGAAATGTCAAAAATACAATTGCCTCGGGAGAATTGATGCACCTCTAAAGTGACCTTGGGAAAATCAAGTTTTCTCATAGCTTGGTTGGCAAAATGACTCACTTGATGAGTCAAATGATAAATAGACACAAATATCTTTCCAATGAGCTATCATGAGCTCAATTTGGAGTTGAGGAACATCTTCAAAAGTTGACTGCAACAGCACTCTGCCTTAAGGCAGCCTCATTTGGCACATTTTGACCAGTCTTGGTAGATTTGATTTTTGACAGGGCCAATGAACTCCAAATTGCAAAATTGTAGTTGGGTTGAAAATTAGACTCAAATACCTTTTCAACGAGCTATCCTATGCGTGGCACACTGGGGAGGCGCGGCGCACTGGGGAGGCGCGGCGCACTCGGCTAAAGGGCCTGAAATTCATTGAAATATTCCTCCAAATTGAAAATTCTTCATTCCACAAGTAGGTAGAGCCTCCACTTTTGTGTTTCATCCAAGTTTGTGCTAGGGTATGGTGGTTTATGGATGCTAATGATTGAAACAAAAATTCAAACCCTTTCATTTTGAATTCCTCACATGTAAACTGTTGCCTAGGGTTTCAAAACTACTTCGCCACCAAGGTTACTCTTTTCCATTATTTATCTTGCCCTTAATTCCCTTTGTCCCTTGACTCCGTTGTTCCCCATCCCCTAAAGTCACTAAACCCCTATCCTAAATTCCCTTTCCCAGAACTTTCAAAGGTGAAACCCTAAACCCTATCCCACACAAAACCCCTCAAACCCTCCTATATTTCCCAAACAAATATCTCCCAGTAGTCCCTAGTCCCTCACTATTTTTCCCTCCCCTTACTGTCCCTCATGTCATTATTTTCTCTTGGTAACAAAGGTCAAGCACATCATCAAAGGCATTACAAGACAGTGTGACATATCAACACCTATTTGTCCACGATAGTTTCTCCACCAGCAGACATGACATCTGATCCGTCATATGATCATGAAGAAGAGACACACAGTCATTCTCCAACAGAGGTACATGCACCTAGGAGGCCTCATAGAGGTGGCAAAACATCCGTGAAGACCAGCAGGCTGCCCGACGAAGCCTAAATGAGAGGACACCCATTCAGCAGAAGATAGAGGTTGATCGAGAGAATTGGCTCGAGAGGATCAACATCCACTTAAAGAATCTGTTGGTGAAAGAAAACAAGGACAAGTACATGCTCAGGCACATGAAAAACCATTATTGGGCATGCAATCATGTTTGCCAGGCACGAATAAGGAATTTAAAGGCAAAACTAAAGAAGGCAATAAGGAAGCAAAAGAGGTAAAAAGAGAATGATCGACTCCAGATATTGGCGGAGGCAATCCTTGGCCCACCATAGCTCTTGATGAAGAAGCTCCAGCCCAAATTTCAAGAAATTTCGGGCATTTTGAAAATTTTTGCACTAAAAAACAGGGTTTTTCTCCCTGTGCGCCGCACCACCTGGCGCACGCTTTTTCTAAGGAGCTCCAAATGGAAAAAAGTTTATATTTTTTTATTTTTCATGAAAAATCATGACTACTGGTGCATGGCCAAGAAGTTTGGGCAAGTTTTGAGTCCTCGGGAGGTCAAAAACACTCACAAAATGACCTTTCTGCCCCTATTTTGACACACAGGAAGCAGTCATGGGAGATTGAGCTTTTGGAGGTGCAAATGGGCACCAAATTCAGAAATTTCACTTGGGTTGGAAAGTAGACGGACAGGGCTTTCTAACAAGAACACTTGGGCTCAATTTGGACTTTAAGAAGTGCCTCAAAACCAGCTCCAAAGTGGCGCGACGCATACAGTTTTGGGCGCGGCGCACAAAGACTCAAAGGCCAAAATCACTTCCACTCCGCAAAATTTCGATTTGCAATTTTCTCCAAGTGGGCCCGTTCATTTAAAATACATTTTTCTCGGCATCAAAGGAAAAGTTTAAAAAAAACATTTTCATGAAAGGTTGGCTTCTATCCAAGTGGCAAAAAGAAGGCGAGCAATCACCCAGAAGATCTGCGCTCATGTTTACTTTGTTTTAATTGGTCATCATAGTAATTAAATGTAACTGCTGATGGTTGGCTTTTCATTTCCTGGGTTGATCGACTTTCTCATAGAAAAACTTATTTATTGTATTGAGAGTCATTTGGTAAAGGGCTGGTTGGAATTTCTGGGAGCAGTGTGGAGGAAAAACCCAGCACTTGCATTGTACAGTTTTGGCAGAGATTTTAATGAAATGATATAGTTCTGATTCAGGAGACTCATGTGGTGTGAGTTTAGCAAATTTGTTTCTTCTTTCTGTTTCATATGTAACTTGTAATGTTTTGCAGTTCATTCATATTTCATTTCCAGTTGAATGCTTTTAAGTATGAGAGGTAGAATCCTGTTAGTTGCTTTGCCTTGGGAAAGCGTTCATGTTCTATGTTCCTCTTCTGTCTGAAAAGGATTCATCACCTATGCCCTTTTCAGCTTCTCAAACAGTATTTCCACTCCATATTATTCAAATTTGATTGCTAAACATACTGCCTATCATGCCTCAAGAAACAATCTGTGTCTTTGATTTAATTTCTCAGCTCATGCTGTCCTTTGTCCCCATACAGCCCAGAAAACTCAGTCATTCATCAAAATAACTCTTTCATATCTGTTTACTAGCCTAAAATTAGTTTCCTATTTCGGTCATCTCCAGCCCCATTGATTTTCTCTCACTGAGCGTGACCCGGAGAGAGCCCTCTCCTGTTCTGGTAGGGTTAGCTACCAGACTGAGCGTGGTTTGTGGTTACACTGAATTTTGCCTTCCTTCAGCCTAAGGCAGATTTAGGCTCTAACAGGAAGTGTCTTCTCGATCTATTTGGTTTTGTTATCAATTTTAATTTCCTTGGACTTATGTAATGACATTTATTTAATGAATGTTGTTAGTTGTTTTGGCTTAAAAAAAATGTTGGCCATGTGTTTTAGACTTTAACTTTCTTTATAGGGGTGAAATATTGAAACATTAGGATTTGCTTGTGTGCATCATAAAATTATGTTTCAAACAAATGCTAAACCAGTTGATTTTATATTATTGCTTTGTTATTAATTTTAAGTTTTAGTATTAATAAATATTAATTACATCTCTATGCATGGTTTATTTCAAAATAGGGGTTCCATAATTTAAGTTCTTTAAATAATAAATTTTACATGGAAGTTCCAAACTTTACCAATGTGGTTAGGTCCACTTATAGTTAAATGTTTACTTGTGAAAGGGTCCTAAGAGCTTGTGGACTTTGATGGAATTTCCTTGGTGCAACCCCGAAATGTGTTGTATCTCAAAATATTCTATGCTTAGATTTTTCTGCACAATCACTCTATACATAATGTATACAGTTGTTGGTGTGTTTGCAATGTGATTTTCTTGAGATTTTTCTACCACTTCTGCTAATCTTAGATTACATTTGATTTTCATATGTCGACATTGCATCAACCATATGTTGGTTATGTTGATGGCGCTAGCCATAGTACCCGAAGCCTTTCATTTGCAACATGGAAAATCTATGCTCCGCCTGATGAGTTAGTGAGTCTGCAAGGAATATGCATGAGTCGCATGACTAATAATATTGTTGAGTATATTGTTGTGAACGACCTTTTTTCTGATGCTATTTCATGTGGTATTTTTCATTTGGTTGTCATATTTGATTCATAACTCATGGTGCTACATTTAAATAAAATTTATTCAATAAGGTCTCCAACTATGTTATGCATGTTCTTGAGAGTTCGCCTCTTAGAGAGACATTTTGATTACATTGAATATCAACATTACTAAGAAGTCTAAATACATTAACAAATGTGTTAGCCAATTATGTTTTAGACAAACATTTGGGTCACTTTTAAACATACAATCATCATCGTTAGATTGTGAAAGATAATAGAATAATTAGAAAACTTCCATAGATAAGAAACGTTAAATAGTGTTTTTAGTTATACAAAAATTGTGTCTGAGACACATATGGTTCATGGCCTACAATATTTGAATAAATGAAAAAGACAAAATGGGGCTCAAAAGCCTTAGGTGACTAATCACAGTGATGATCATGATAACGCATGACCACATGGGAAACCTTGCATAGAAATCAGCTAATCCAAGCCGACAGCCCTATGGTGTATCTCCAAATGGATTGGGATGGCATCAACCCCTATATCTAGAATTTTGTGAGTGAGACGCTCTACATAATGCTAAAATGCATCTAGTGTCTCTATTAAATCTAGATCTCCTAGCTCTTTCATCTCTACCCCACTGGCTTCAACATGTCCAAACTATGGTTGTGCTCGTCGATGAAGTGGGTACATGCCCATTGGTCTCACCGGTATGATGTCTGCTTGAAAAACCGATAGTTAATCTCCGACACAATGAAAAAAAAAAAAAATGTAAAACTTAAAAACCAAAAAAATGTCCAAATTGACAATGCTTTTTACCTCTGTCATCCCACTACTCGCCTTTAGGTAAAATGATCTCTAGATCTCCCTGAAAATGTTCTCCAGCATAAGGGTAGTCCTAAATCATGATCAGATTCTCTCACAGCCATCTGAAGAACATAGGGGTGAACCTCATCATTGGTCCTCCACCATGACGAGCCATCAAGTCTACCCATTGCCTCATGCGAGGATCTCTAGGTCCAGGTAGCTCACAAGATATTCTTTGGAGTTGTAATAATGGCAACCTCTATAGATAAAATGAAACTATGATGGAGTCATAAACAAATTTGTTTAACCACATGATTTTTACCTTATCC
This sequence comes from Pinus tabuliformis, assembly GCA_031772625.1. Taxonomy (NCBI): domain Eukaryota; kingdom Viridiplantae; phylum Streptophyta; class Pinopsida; order Pinales; family Pinaceae; genus Pinus; species Pinus tabuliformis. The sequence goes on from CM062820.1 coordinate 340,047,633, forward strand.
AACTGCTCCCTTATATTGACCAAAAACCCTTCACACCAGTTAAAAACTGTAGGTGTTAGGCACTCCAATGCATACTGTGTTTGAGACTTGGTAGCCATGTGATGAGCAGTGCAACTTGCTAGTCGTGTAATGGTGAATAGAATGGTTTTGAGGGGAAGTTGGCGAACATATTTTATCTTGACCATCCCATCCTTGTTCATTTTAGACGTAGGTTAAAAATTGATAGCTATATAATCCCCCGCCATTTCTCCTCCTCTACTATATCCAGACATATAAATATGAGCCCCTCTACATGAAAGCCCTATCAGAAAATAGATTTCTTCCACATCTATTGTGACCATATGCTCACAAATCCTCAAGAATTTCCCCTGTATGTCCCAAGCTCTTACCAAATACTGCAGAAACTCCATTTTGGCTCTCATGCCTGGGATTTGTAAAAATTCAGCAAGCCACAATTCCTTAATGCATTAACTATTGTTAGACTGGTTGCTTCTATTACATCCTCCATTTCATGTTCCCTTTCTCTCAAATTGAGAACCATATTCACTCTGGTAAATACCTGCAAATAGAAAGGAAAAACACATAAGATCACCAAGGTGGAAGAATTTGGGAAAAAATAACTCAAAATATAAATTTTGGAACCCCTATTGAGCTTATCGCACTATATGTACATGGACAGTGTGGCCCATTGCACTTACCTCGGTAAGTGTGTTGAGTTGCACTTTTCTATACATTAATTTTCCTCATTGCACCTCCCGATATAGGAGGATTGCAATGGGCCAAGGGTGAATTCTAGGTTCTAAAACTTCAAAAAAAAATCCAAAAGGTGCATGAAATAAAAAATGGAAATTGTTAAAATGACAAAAAAAGACAGATCTCTTACCTAGAACTTACAACAATGAAAATCATCCACTGTAGTGGCTACAATCGTTTGTTAAAGAATCAAGGTAAAAACCACTCAGAGCTATCTCAAAATGGAAAAATGACAATAGTAAGAAATAAATTACTTTTACCTCTTTTTATGTTCAAAATGAATCATTATTTTAATATTTTTTACCTATTTTTCCATATATCATATATATTTTAATGTTTTTATGGTTCTCCGAGCAAGTTAAATGAAAATTAAAGGATGTGATGTAGGTTATATATTAAATTTTTAATGTGGGTAATTTTGATGAATGAGTATACTTTTATCACTTTTTTGGACTCGTTAAAATTCACGAAAAAAGAACCCCCTTCCTAGTATAAGTTTAACCCTTTTTGGGACTGGATAGACTATTTGCGAAAAGGGATACTTTAGTCAAACATGGATAAAAGGTTCTCCTCAGTATTACTTTACTTATTTTTCGGCCCTTGAGACTAAAATTAGGAAAATGAACCTCGTGGAGATTTTTTTCACCTCTTTTTCAAACTCTCTAAACATTAAAAAGAAGTCGAGTTATACCTTCATTGGACTCGTAAAACCATAAAACAATGTAGGAATCGTCAAGCATGATGAGACTGAACCACTCCTTCTCAGGGTTTATTAAAAATACCAAAAGGATTCATCTTAAGGATGAACTTATAAGACAAGCATATGTTATCCTCCTCAAGCTTGTAGAAAAATAAAAAGGTATTGGCCATAAATAGTTAGGAAATTAGGGAAACAAGGCATAGAACTTATCTATGGCAACACATTTCTCTTGAACATGACACTTATAGATTTTTACTTGTAGATTCAACAACTTATGTGATATGCTAAAACTTAAAACAAGAATCTACTGTACTCTTCAGCGGAAACCAAAATTGATCGATGAAAACAATAAGCAGAAAAGGAAGAATATCAATCACACATAACACAATATTTCTCTGGGGAAAGAAACTACTCAAAACCCTAACTATCTATATTGCATTAACCAGAAGATCTGAGAAGAAAATACAATGCTTGTTCCTCTTGAACAATTCCTGCACAAGTATAATTTATCTCTCTCCCTCACAAGCCAGCTCAGGCCAACACTTAGCCAAATTGTTGCCTACCAAGCCCCTACTTCCTTGCGCAATTCCTGAGAGAGTTAGCCCATATTTAATTGGGAAATCCACTCTCCATAACCATGCAATCCATCCATAGGCCTTCTACTAATTGCATGCACCATATGTACAACTTGGAAAATTATACAACTTATAGTACATTGTCCCTAAACTCTAACCTCATTTGGGTATTCCTCTGAATTGACATGCATGAGTTATTTATGAGTGAATCTTCATTTAATTTGTGAGGCATTGAGGATGCATTGGTTCCCGTCCCCACTACTAGGCCTCCTACTAGTTCCTCATAAAGTTAGAACTAGTTTAACTAACTATAACTCAGTTAGACTGAGTTATCTAATTACAACTCAAAAGAATTCAATTTGGGCCCCTAAAATTTAGGGATCACTCTACATGAATCTAGATAGAATTCCAAATAGAATTTCCTAAGTCAATTAAGTCAATTTAAATTAATTAAATATCAAAAGATTCTATGAGAATATACTTTCAATTTAATTCAAGAACAAATTAAATTAGAATTTCTTGTTGCTATTTTTGACAACACTCTTTCACCTCTGTGATTGTTTTGGCTTGGGGAATCTTCTTGCCTCTCTGTTGATCATACCTTAATGAAAGCCTTTAGGATGGGTCTTTGAGTTAATGTTTCCAACTCAATAAAAGTGTCACTGATATGTTCAAGATAAGTCTACCCTCAGTTGACATCTATTACAATACTTTTAGCACTCTTTCATATATGTTTCCCATGAACCAACTCTTCATCATCATTTTGTCTCAAATCTTGATACTCGTTTTATGTTGTTGATGAGGGATACATTAAGGCCCTCCTGTGATGGGTAGCTTCTTTTCGACATCAACACATTATCCTAGAAGTTGACTTAGAAATTCCTTTCAGTGCCTTGGAGCTTACATGCCTCAATGACAAGTCTCTTTGCTTTCAGTGATAGGTTTTCATCATTGGAATTCGACCGAAATATTCTATGTGTTGTTCGACTTTAGCTCATTCATTCACACCTCATATATTGTGCTTAAGTACATTGAGGGCCATTATCGTTATCGATGGTTCCTCTCGCATCTGTTAACGAATTTCATTATTATCCAGTAATTAGATGGTGTCTACCATGTTCAAATCCAAAACATATACTCACATGGTTAGACTCGTACTATTGAGTGAAAAGGTAGAAGATCCTAGATCTAGTTCCATCCATCCATGCTATAATTTTAGGATTCATACAAGATTACAAAGTATGATGGCTATGGTCATACAGAAATTCATCCAAGCATGAGTCCACAATATGTCATCAATGGACATGACAGTTAGTTTGGTCATTGCACATGTAAAATGTCTTATATGCTGAGTATAGGTATGCCTACCTCAATAATAATATCATGATGATAATATCGTAACAGACAATTGATGATCTCAACTAGTCTATTATTGATCCGAACTTTTCACATGGTAAAGCATTTCTGTCCTCAACCACTGCTTTTGACTTTGTACTTTAGGGGGAAATCTGTTACAATTCATTCTGTCACATCCAATCAAATGGCCTTGAACTTAGATCAATTATCATCCATTCAAACTTTTCAATCATCCCCTATAGAGCCAAAAGCATCTCCTTTCTAGAAGTTTCAGAAGTTCCAAGAATCCTAGATTACATTGGCTAAAAACCATATTTTAGGGGATAAACACACTTCTATTTAGGGCAACCTCCAATGGTGAAATTTGCACACATGTCAATTGCACTGGCCAACACAACTTTCTTTCCCATAAAGTGCGATGATAGCGAGAAATGAGTAAAAACAAATTAATTTCGAAGTTTCTCTTTCTAAAAGCTTCGAAAGTGGTTTTAACCATTTACTGTTGGATAAGATCGTGAACTCCTAATCTTGAGGCATTATCTCTTATCCCCTAGAACTTACCTCCCCCTAATGTGGATCTAATCCTTAGAATAGTAAATCCCAAACTACCTCATTTACCCTATAAATTCACTGCCTCACATAAAATCTGGGTTTTCTTTTGAAGACTCTCAGTTATTCCCTCATGTTGTTGATTTGTGCCTAGAGGTCCATAATCCATCCATGTCCTTGAGGTGTGATTGAAGACTTGTTATTGTGGCAAAGGAATGACAAGATAGTTGGGAGAGATCTAAATGTTCAAGGTCTATAAGGGTTGTAATGTTCTCCTACTTTTATTAATAAAAAAGAGTCTTATTTTCCTATACATTATGTTTCATTTATGCATATGTAGAACAAAGAATCATTATATTTTTGCTTAGATTTGTTTGTATATGTTTTTTGTATGTTTTGGTTCTCTTTCTTGTTTTGGGTAATTTGTAGGTTCCAATTTTATCGTTTTGAGTTGGAAATAAAGCTTTCAAGAAAAGAGAAGAAGAGAGCATGCATTAGTTCCAAAGTAAGTCTTTCTTCCATATTTTGAACTTCTCTAAGGAAGGCATAGAAAATTTTGGCTTAGTTGTTTCTAGATCAAGCCATTATGTCTAGGGAGATTGCTTCTTCCACAAAATGAATTTATCCAGAAAACACTATGATTTAGCCACTCCATAACAACTTTAATCTTTTCTGGGTCCACTGGTATCCCCTCCCCGGAAAAACCATGTTCCAAGTAATGGATCTGAGACTAAAAGAAACTGCACTTTCTAAGCTTGACATACAATTGATGCTCTCTCAACAATCTCAACACTACTTCCAAGTGCTCTGCATGCCCCTCCTCATTCTTGGAGTATATAAATATATCATCAGTAAACACTCTCACAAAATTGTCCAAGTAAGGATGCAACACACTATTCATCAAACAAAAGAAGGTGGTTGGAGAATTGGTAAGACTAAAAGGAACCACCACAAACGTATAATGTCCATACCTCATACAGAATGCAGTCTTGTAAATATCTTCTTCTTTGATGCACACATGATGATATCCTGATCTCAAATCAATCTTTGAAAACATTCTTGCTCCCTTCAACTGGTCAAACAAGTCATCAATCCACATAAATGGATACATGTTCTTGATCGTCATCTTTTTGAACTGTCGGTAATAAATGAACAATCTGAAAGTATTGTCCTTATTTTTTTCAAATAATATTGGTCCACCCCAAGCTGACACACTTGACCTTATGTATCCCTTATAAAGCATTTCCTTAAGCTGAAACTTCAATTCCACCAACTCTAGAGTACTCATCTTGTACGATGCTTTAGATGTTGGTGCTACTCCCGGCATCAACTCAATAGAAAATTCCACCTCTCTATGAGGAGGCAATTCTGAAATCTCTGCAAGTAACACATCCAAAAACTACTGAAAAATAGGGTACCTCCTTAGGAGGTTATCATACTCACCATCCTTCCCTTTGTCACTAGAAATACGAACTACAGACAATACACATCCATTCCTACAACTACACTTTGCCTGCATAACAGTAATTGTCTTCACTGATATAGGCTTCTTCTTTACCTGCAAGATTCTCCTTTCCCCATCATCATCCAGGCACTCAATAGCCTTATCATAGTAGTCTTGTGAATGAACAACCAATCCATGCCCAGAAACATGCTATATGATCCCAAAGGAAGCACATTTAGATATGATGATGTAGGCATACCATTCAACTCAAATGGACAAGGTCTTTGTAGTGTTGTTTTAATCAACCTTAATTGACTCAGACTGCAACATTAATTGTCAACCCAGGGTAGGTCTTTCTATTTCAATGGAGTTCACACTGTCTGTGCCAATACACTCCAGCCAAGCATAAGAAAATGCAGAAAACTATAAAAGATGTTGCTGATCTAAATTACTGAATCAAACCATGCATGTAGATACAAAAAAACACTCTACAGAATTAAATCACAACTCGCAGCTATTGAAGTAAAGGCACACCACACAAGAACTAACATCTATTCCAGCTGGTTACTATTACTCTATTGATTAACTCTGTGTAATAGCATAAGATAAATAGAAACAACAACGAATGCAATCCATGATTTGTACAACAACAGCGAGAAACCATAAATCAATGAACTAAACTGAAATGTATGTTGGGTTGTGTTATATTCTTTCCACAACTAGCCCACGTAGTTAACCGAGGAGTTAGAAGGGGGGCAGAGCCCCCCCTTTGTTGAGCCAATTGCATAGCAGGCGGGGGGTCATAAGGGGTTTGAGGGGTGCAAGTAACCCCACTCTATGGGGTCCGGGGCAGTGCCCTGGAAAATTTTGTTTTTGGACCCTATATTAGGTTGGGTGGACCTACCTATAGTTTTGTGCATGATTTTTCGCACATGGTTTTGGACGTGATGGCTTTCGGTCCATGGTTTTGGACGCAATGGTTTTAGGCGCGATGGTTTTCGGTCCATGTTATTGGATGCTTTGGCATGTATAAATATGTATTGTAACATTGAAAGGAACATAATGAAAAATCAAGTTGGTAGTCCCGGTTTTGGGATCCAGGGGAAAATCTCTGTGTGTATGTGTTTTATGTGTTATGCTCTCGCATTGTTTATTTTCTGTGTTTTAGAATTCATATGCTGGTAATTTCTGTACGGAGTTAAAACCTACATTTGGTATCAGAGCTATTTTGGCTTCAAGGGGACGCCTTTGTTGCTAAGGGATTTCACTCGGGCCTGTGGTAGACCCTATTTAGTGGGAGATCTGTGAGATTGATTTTGGTGGTGAAAGAGGATGGCGAGCATTGGAAATATAGAGATCAAAAAATTTAATGGTCAGAGTTTTGAGTTATGGAAACTCAAGATGGAGGATCTATTGGTGGATAAAGATCAGTGGGTCGTGGTAGATCCAAGTACTAAACCAACGGGAGTGTCCGATGAAGAATGGAAGAAGTTGGATTGGAAGGCTAAGAGCACAATATGATTGTGTGTCTCAGATTCAGTATTGTGGAATGTATTAGGGGAAGCTATGGCGAAGGCTTTGCGAGACAAGTTATGGACTTTGTACCAATCCAAGTCTCTAGTGAAGAATATGTTCCTACGGAAAAAGCTATATAACCTGAGGATTAAAGATGGAGACTCAGTGATAGAACATCTGAATGTATTTAATAATGTGGTAAGTCAGTTATTATCTGTTGATATTAAAATTTCAGATGAAGATAAGTGCATCGATTTGTTGTGTTCTCTACTAGATTTGTGGGATAGTCTGGTTATTGCAATAGGTAGCAATGAAACTACCTTGCAGTTTGATGAAATAGTCTCATCCTTCCTGACAAAGGAGATGAGACGGAAAAATATGGAGAGTCAGAATGGTGATGCCTTGTCTGTACGAGGATAGTCCCAGAACAAAAACAAAAATAAGTCATCAAGTGAGAGATCTAAATGTAGAGGGAGATCTAAAACTCCAGGAAAACCTATAAAGGTGGTGTGCTGGAAATGCGGAAAGGAAGGGCACTACAAAAGGGATTGTAAATACAAAGCCCCTGACAAAGGAAAGGGATTTGATGATGCTCCTTCTGCAGAGGCGAAAACCACCTCAAATGAAGGTAGGGATGTGTACTTGGCTTCTTCAAGTACACATGTATATCATGAGGTATGGTTGATTGACTTAGGTGCATCCTTTCATTTCACTCCCCATAGAGAGTGGTTCTGCGAATATGAGAAATATGATGGTGGTGATGTCTTCTTGGGGGATGACAGGAAGGCTAGAATCATTGGTCACAGAAAAGTAAAGTTGATGTTGCAAGGTGGAAGGGTTAGAACACTTCCGAGTGTTCTGCATATTCCTGCATTGGCTAGAAATCTAATTTCCATCGGAAATCTAGATGATCCAGGTGTAAAAATAGTGTTCGAGAAAGATACCTGCAAAATGGTTCAAGGAGCACTGGTATTGATATGGGGAGTTCGGATTGGAACTCTGTACAATCTGCAAGGTAGCACTGTTATTGATGGGTGCAACAGTTCTGTGGTTCCTAAAAGTGGAGCAAAAAATCTAGTGGCCTCTAGAGAGAAGACCATGCCATGGCATCAAAGGCTTGGACATATTGGAGAGAAGGGCCTTTGAATACTTCATGATAAAGGTATGGTAGAAGGTATGAGTAATAGCTCTCTATATTTTGATTTCTGTGAAAATTGTGTATATGGGAAGCAGAACCAGGTGTGTTTCCCCTCTTGTGGTAAGAGGGTGAAACATATATTAGATCTTGTGCACAGTGATGTGTTTGGACTTGTGAAGGTTCCATCACTGGGTAAGTCTGTGTACTATGTATCATTTATAGATGACTTCTCAAGGAATACATGGATATATTTCCTTAAGAAGAAATCTGAAGTCTTTGACAGGTTTAAAAAATTTAAGGCTCTGGTGGAAAACCAGATAGAGAAGAAGATAAAGGTGCTGAGGACAAATAATGGTGGAAAGTTTTGCAGTAAGGAATTTGAAGAATTCTGTAAGAAGTGTGGTATAGCACGGCAGAATACTACTCCATACACACCTTAGCAAAATGGAGTTGCAAAAAGAATGAACAACATGTTGATGGAAAGGGCAAGAAGCATGCTCAGTGGTGTCAGGTTAGGGCAAGAATTCTGGGCAGAGGCGGTGGAAACTACATGTTACCTAGTCAATAGATCACCTTCATCAACATTGGAAGATAAGACTCCATAAGAGGTATGGACTGGTAAGAAACCTTCTCTTTCACATCTGAGGGCATTTGGATGTGATGCATATGTACATGTTCCAAAGGAGAAAAGAGCCAAGTTGGATTGTAAATCTGAAAAGTGCATCTTTATTGGGTATAAGGATGGTTTAAAGGGTTATAAGATTTGGAACCCAGTAACAAGGAAGGTTGTGTACAGTCGACATGTGGTGTTCAGAGAGGTGAAATATGTTATTAAACATGAAGTCCAACCAAAGGAACCTGAGAAGATAGAGTTTTAGCTAAAGGAGGAAGAATCAGACTCTACAACAGAGTAGGAATCAGAAGATGAAGAGCCACAAACTCTGGGTGTGAGATAATCAGTTCGAGAAAGAAGGCAGCCAGAAAGGTATAGTCCATCTGCTTTCTGTTCAAATTTTTCTTTATCTATTACTGATGATGATCCAAGAACTGTGAAGGAAGCAGTAGATTCAGAGGATGGAAAACTCTGGAAAGAGGCCATGGTTGATGAAATGTCATCTTTGCACAAAAATGAGGCTTGGGATCTCGTGGAGTTGCCGACTGGAAGGAAACCGATTGGCAACAAATGGGTGTTCAAGAAGAACACAAGTGCATAAGGAAAGGTGGAGAAATACAAAGCTCGATTGGTACCAAAAGGTTATTCCCAGGTGCCAGGAATTGATTTTGGTGATATTTTTTCAACTGTTGCCAAGGTAACTTCTATTAGATTACTTTTATCTGCTGTTGTTGCTTTTGATTTTGAGGTAGAACAGATGGATGTGAAGATAGAATTTCTTCATGAGGATCTGGAAGAGGAGATCTACATGAAGCAACTTGAAGGTTTTGTGGTGAAGGGTAAGAAAGAACTGGTATGCAAGTTAAAGAAGTCTTTTTATGGGTTAAAATAGTCACCAAGGATGTGGTATCATAAATTTGATACATTTATATGGGGACTTGGCTTCACCAGAAGCAAAGAAGATCACTATGTGTATTTTAAATTTATTTATGACTGTGTTATTTATATGCTCTTGTATGTGGATGATATGTTGCTGGTTGGAAATGACAAAGAAATTATCCAGGATTTGAAGACCCATTTGTCCTCCAAATTCGACATGAAATATCTTGGTGCTGCAAACTATATTTTTGGCATGGAAATTAAAAGAGATCAGACAAAGAGGAAGCTCTGGTTAAACTAGAGGAAGTATGTCAAGACAATATTGCAGAGGTTTAATATGCAGGATAGTAAACCAGTGAAGGTTCCTATTCCTGTAGGTGTAAAGTTATCTGCTGAACAGTGTCCCAAGACACAAGAAGAGGAAGAGGACATGTCTCGTGTTCCATATGCAAGTGCAGTCGGTAGCCTGATGTATGCGATGGTTTGTACTAGACCAAACATTGCACATGCAGTGGGAGTATTGAGCAGGTTTATGTCAAAACCAAGGAAGGAGCATTGGACAAAAGTGAAGTGGGTTTTCAAGTATTTGCGTGGCACTAGTGCTTATGGTTTGTGCTACCAAGGAAGACTAGGATTAGACAGAGTGTTGGATATTCATGGCTTTGTTGATGCAGACTGGGCTAGAGATCTGGATCAAAGAAGATCTACAAGTGGGTATGTGTTTAACCTATTTGGAGGTGCAGTCAGTTCGATGACTAAGAAACAATCTGTAGTGGCACTATCAACTACATAGCTAGAATACATGGCAGCCACTCATGCAAGAAAGGAATCAGTTTGGTTGCAAAGATTTTGTTCAAGTATGGGGTTAGTACAGGTAGCTATAAGGATAGACTGTGACAGCCAAAGTGCAATTTTCTTGGCAAAGAAACCTGTATATCATTCAAAGACAAATCACATTCATGTTCAATATCACTTTGTGAGGGATATGATAGAAGACAAAAAGGTGTTGCTAGTAAAGGTGGACACTTTGAAGAATACTTTAGATGCATTGACAAAATCTATGAGCTCTAAGAAGTTCTCTTGGTGTAGAGAAACAATGGGCATTGCAGGGCTAGATAAATGACTAAGCTCTCTTGTGGCCCTCTATGGAAAGAAAACAACAAGTGGGAGAATGTTGGGTTGTGTTATATTCTTTCCACGACTAGCCCACGTAGTTAACTAGAGGGTTAGTAGGGGGGCAGAGCCCCACCTTCGTTGCGCCAATTGTGTAGTGGGGAGTGGGGGGTCATAGGGGGTTTGAGGTGTGCAGGTAACCCCACTCTATCTAGTCTGGGGCAGTGCCCCGGAAAATTTTGTTTTTGGATCCTATATTAGGTTGGTCGGACCTACCTATGGTTTTGTGCATGATTTTTCGCACATGGTTTTGGACGCGATGGTTTTCAGTCCATGATTTTGGATGCGATGGTTTTTGGTCCATGGTATTGGATGCTTCGACATGTATAAATATGTATTGTAACATTGAAAGGAACATAATGAAAAATCAAGCTGGTAGTCCTGGTTTTGGGATCCAGGGGAAATCTCTATGTATATGTGTTTTATGTGTTTTGCTCTCGCATTGTTTATTTTCTGTGTTTTAGAATTCGTATGCAGGTAATTTCTGTACGGGGTTAAAAACAACAATGTACACTACCTAATCACTGCAATCCCTGCCAAAGAGGAGGGCCCTTCCTCCTCAACAGGGTGTAGGAAGAACACAAAAAGTGATTAATGAATCAGTTGGAGAGTAATAACAGCATCACAGTGCCAATTGATATTAAATAATTTCAGGATTACAGAAACAGAGTAACGGTACTCTTCTATATGCCATCTGCTGATACATAAAAAGTCAAGTCTTTTATAATTATTACAACCTGAAAATTAGAAAAACAGATCAGTCATGAGAATATCTTGATTCTCATGCTGATAAAAAATAAAGAAGTTACAACCTATTGCTAAATAAATATACATCATTTGCAACTGCTTGAGTCTTGTTGCTTCAAAAATAAACAATCCTACTACTGACATTTGTTATGTGGAATAGTGCCCACATTTCCAAAATCAGTGCAACAACATTGAGCAAATGGTTGTTCAGGATGACGCAGCATAACTGACGACAGCACTGTTGATGTGACGATGGACCCACGCGAGGTTTAACAACATTCGATATGTAAAAACAACCTGTAACAGCATCCAATGTGTAGCAGCAATATGTAACAACAACAATCTATAGCAGCACTTAGGGTGTAACAACGAACCGTTCTACCCTTTCCTACAGTTAATCCCTATTGTCTGTTTGCTTCATAGCTTCATTCTTGCGAGTTAACACCTAAAAAAGATGAACTTCCCAACATACTCCTTCAATGCTCTCCCAGTTAGCCACAAAAAATGAATAAAACCTCGTATTATTCGATAAAATACAACAAAGTAACATGACAGTAAAATGGATTAAAAAGGTAAGAAAACAGAGAGTTTGGTCATATAAAGGGACAAGCTTGGGGGACAGAAAAGTCAAAACAAGGTAAAGAATATGCAGAAAATAGGTAAAAAACCACACCCAACATCTCCCCCCAATTGAAGCAACTATATGTCCCCATGCAGAATCTCAGTTCCTTCTACTATTCCCTCGGTGGAAATATGTGAAATTGTAGGCACCAGCAGTATCATCGCCCGGAGCTTTGAATCCTTAATCGACCATTAGCTCACGTGGCCAAGATTCCTTTTCATAATCACATAACTGGTAATCCAGTTGATACTCCTCCAATGGCAACCAGATCAAAATAAATTTGAACCTGAGGCCAATCCAGAACACCCCCAGTGTCAGCACAATCTAAGCATATTCCAGCACCCATGTAACAGCAGCCACAAAGTTCTTATACTCAAAGGGCTCTCCTTCCTACAATTTTGCACTACAGGTCTCATTGCGCTTGAGACATCCGACTAGTGCTTGGCTCTTCATAGTTGCAAACAAGTTGAGGCAGATCCTCATGATTCTTCTTTTGTAAATGGACGATTGATATCTAATTTCCGGATTTCTCAGGAACTGTCTAAACTCTCGCCAGAATTCGTAAGCCATTCCTAGTTCAACCCCGACACACAATGTTGTCCTTTCCTGAATGGTCTCTATTGTTTTCTTGGCTATTTGCCACTCAATCTGATTCCTTGTAAATGAGAGTAATGCCCGCAACTGCAAATATCCCATGCGAGAAAGGACACTCGCCACCATCCTCGTGCTCACATGTTCATGCATCGTATTGTGTAAGAACATCTCGCACAACAAATTCTGATCATCAAAATCATAGGAACGGAAAATTTCCAAAAAGGTGTGGGTTAAAGAACCCATATAGGACCTATTCTCATAAACTTCCCTCAACTGAAATAAGTAGTAACATTCCCACAGGAATACAGGGTATGATAGGGATGGCCGCCTGCATGTTAGCAGTTTTAGAGCAAGGTCATGGATTTTGGTCTGATCAAACGTTATGTCAGAGACCTCCCAATGCAGTTGATGCAGCTATTCATCCTTTTTCTTCATAATTTCTTTATGCATTCATGCCTCCTCTTCTCTTTCCCATTCCTCTTTTAACCATTTTTCTCTCAGGGAATCCATCATTCTCTTATGCATCTTGAGTGGAATCACTCCCTCCTACAAAGAGAGTGCCAACTGCTTCCATTTTTTCAGCTCTACCAATAACAACGATTTCTCAGAATGCCATCCTTCAATAGGACCCGGTGTTCCCGTGCATGCATCACCAATTAAAGGTATAGCAGCCTCCTGAGGGCGAAACCGTCCTACCTCGGTTGCTAGTTCTTGTGTAACAACGTCTTTGTTAGTGGGTTTTGTCACATTTTCTTTATTTCCCTGATCAGCTTCCATTTTTACTGTTGGTTCTTGTGTGGTAGTAGTAATATCCACAGGCTTCTATTCATCATTTTACTTCGGACCTGTTATCACCTAGATTTACCTCAGGCTGAAAGGAAGCAATTCCAGGGTAACCACAAACCAAGCTTAGCCTAGTAGCTAGCCCTACTAGGCCAGAAGAGGGGTCTCTCCATAAGGATCTCAGTCAAGGATTTCAGGCTAGGTATAGTAGCTCGAAGGTTTTGATTGAAATTTGTAGGGGTTTTGCCAGATCAGGTGGATCTGGGTAGTTTAGGTCTGGGATATTAAGTCAGAAATGCAAGGTGTTCTATGAGGCAAGGTAGGCATAGGCTTTAGCACTTTAGGCTTGATGGGATTGTTAGTGCCTAGATTTGCCTCAGGCTGAAAAGGCAAGGTTCCAGGGCCAACATCAAACCACGCTCAACCTCGTAGCTAGCCCTACGAGGACAAGAGAGGGCTCTCTCCGGGTCAACTCAGTAAAAATACTCAATAAGGTCTGAGATGACTGAAACAATAACTAATCTTAGGCTAGGTATGAAGTACAAGGAGGTTGAGGTTGATTTTTTGGGGTTTTTGTTGAATCAAAGGGAAAGGCACTTTTGGGTGCGAGGATGAGATACAGTGTTTGCAGAGGTCCTATTGGGGCAAGGAAGGTAATCGTTTTGATGCTTTAAAGCAAGTGAGATGGATAGATTAGACAGGTGAGGAGCTAACGAGAGTAAGAGAGTCTCAAGAATTCTCCTTAAACTGAAGAAAACATGAAAATTTAAACAAATTCAAAGGCAGAGCATAACAGTTATGGATTCCACCTTAATCACTCATTTGTTTCAAATTTAGAAGAAGAAGCATGAAAATGATACACATAACACAAGATAAACTTACAATTACTCAAAGAATCACACCATCAAAACATAAAGCCACATGGATCCCAAACAGTGCTGCAAAATCCTGGTCTTTCCTTAGCCAAAAATGAAAAGATAGAATGTACAATAGTGTGCCAAGATTTTCCCAAGAGTCCAACCCTGACAATGACTTAGAAAATACATAATATAGGCAAGCCAACCTATTCCCTTGTCTCTAGGGGTCGAGCTCATTATTCTAGGAGATGTTTCAACCAATTCTAAACAAAGCACAACAATTTAGGCAGTCAAAACAACTTGCCTCTATAAGGTAGGAAACTGATTCATTCATTAAATTTTCACTCTTTGGTGAATGAATCTTCTAGAACAAGTAACTAAGTGCCAAAATTACATCATGTTCACTCAATTACATCAAGATAAGTCAAAAATTACATCACAAAGCAAAACTAGTCAAACTGGCCGAATTTCTGAGCTGGAAGATGAAAAATTGGGCAAAAAACCTCTGTGCGTCGCGCCAATTTCTATATGCACCGCGCTACTTTGGTGCTGATTTTGAGGCACTTTCTGAAGTCCAAATTGAGCCCAAGTGTGCTTGTTGGAAAGCCCTGCCTGTCTACTTTCCAACCCAAGTGGAATTTCTGAATTTGGTGCCCATTTGCCCCTCCAAAACCTCAATCTCCCAAGACTGCTTCCTGTGTGTCAAAATAGGGGTAGTGAGGTCACTTTTAGGGTGTTTTTGACCTCCTGAGTACTCAAAAATTGCCCAAACTTCTTGTCCATGCACCAACAATCATGATTTTTCATGCTAAATCCAAAAATGCAAACCATTTGTGATTTGGAGCTCCCAATCCTAAGCGCCGCGCCAGTGGCGGCGCGCACAGGGAGAAAAAACCTGTGTTGTGCCCAAAAATTTGTCATCCTTTGATGATGGTAGTGAAACTAGGTGCTGTTGTGATATCTGCCACCAAGGGGAACAATGTAAAAAGGGAGTGTTAGGAAGGGGAATAATATGATGGGAATAGGGGTTATGGGGGGAAATTTTGTTCAAGGATATGTAGGAGGGTTTGGGGATTTTATAAGGTAGGGTTTTGGGGTTTTATAGTTGACAAATGTGTGGAGGGATAGGGAAAATAGGGGAAAATGGGATAGGGGGGAAGGGAACAGTGGAAAGGAGTGAAAAAATGAGAGATGAAAGAGGAGCCTTGGCATCAACATAAGAAGTTTTCAACCCTAGAGCAATGGCTTTGATGCTTTCAAGAGGTAGGGTTTAGGCGATTTTTATTGCAATTATACATAGCCATGAACCACCATATGTTCACAAAATTTGATGAGCAAGCCAAGATATAGACCCTACCTGTCGATTTGAAGGGTTTCAAAGAGATTTGTTGCAAGTTTGGCACAAATCCGGGCCTTTGTGGGTGTGTGCTGCGCAGCAAACCCAGTGCACCGCGCTCGGTATATGCGTCACGCCCGTGTTAACTTTACACTGCGGGGTCGCGCTCTGTGCGCCGTTCTCTTTATATGTGCCGCGCTCTTTATATGCGCCGCACCCCTCTGTGTGTGTGCCGCGCTCCTGAAAATGACTCCAAACCCACTCCAAACGCGTGCTTTGCACTCTCAATCACTTTGCTATGTTTCTCTATGACCTTGGTGTGCACAATGATTTGGTTGCTTGTGGAAACTTGTATATAAAGACCTTGGAGTCATGGGTTTAATTTTTGCTTCTTCAAAAACCACTTTGATAATGTTTCATTTTGAAACTTTTCACCAATTTAATGCAACACTGAATTTCACTTTTCCCTTTGAATTTTTAGCTAAAATGATGAAATTTTTGGCACTTTTTTGCAGTGGTTGTTGAGATGGCATTTGTCCAAGGAAACCAGGGCTGCGCCTGAAGAATTCAAGAACTAAAAATTTCGGAAAGTTATTACAAGAAACGAAATGTCGACTTGTGTTCAAAACAGAGTTTTGAAGAAAAATCATAATCCATCCATATGACGATAAAAATCTTTGAAATAACAACTTATCAAGGACCCCCCTCTGGCCTACTGGCTTTATTAGACTTTTTCGAAGACCAAATTGACTAACCCTAGACCTAATGACTAAAATAACTGTTATGACCTAGAAACTGAAACAGGATTGCAAATGACTATTAAGACTTGATTTTGATGGACAGACCTGAGCCAGCAGTGCAAAGCATGAGAGGGATGAAAGACAAAATCCCTTCCGTCAGATTGATTGGCATGCTCCTAACGAAATGCAACTGATCGAGCAAGATGGGGACACCTAAACATGAAATGAAAAAAGAGTTTTGATCTCTGACGGAGGGATGACCAGACCGACTCTAACATTGGCTCCAATGGGGGTGGTAGCTCCTTGGAGGTGCCAAGAATGGCAGATCTCTGGAAGAGCTAGACAGTGCCTCCATCCATTGGGCTATGGAGTCATTATTTCGACAAACAATACAAGAGGTTGACTCAATTTATTTGACTGAAACTTAACTCAAAATGACTCGATAATATGACTGACAAACTGACTCAAAACTGAGATCTTTCTTCAGAATTATAGCCTTTACTTTGGGCCCCAGACTAAAGAAAAGATCACAACACACACATGCAGCGAAACTGAAATAAAATGGTATTTACAATGATAATGAAACAGCAGAAAAATCTCAGAAAAGGTACCGCTTAAGCAACCGACCATTGACTGGCCCTCCTGGACAATCTTCCCCGTTCATCTCCTTAAGAAGAAAGGCATTCTGACCCCGATATGCTGCAATCTTAAAAGGACCTTTCTAGAGATTTTCAAACTTGTCGTGCTTGCCCTTTTCTTCATTTCTTACATCCCACTTTAAGACCACATCATCCAACTGAAATGTATCTGCCGTTGCTTTTCTGTCATAAATCCTTTTAATTCGCTCTTGCAACTTGAATGTGTTCTGAAAAACATCTCACTGTGACTGCTGCAAGTGAATCATTTGATTTAGCCTTCTCTACATTGGATCCTTTTCACTTCCAACCTCTTGAAGAAGTTTGACTACCGGAGCTACAAGAGAGGTAGGGAACACTGTATCAATGCCGTAAACTAACTCAAAGGAGGACATACCAATGGATTTCTTTCGACTCACTCGATCTACCCAAAGTGCATGGACCAGCTTCTTATGCCAACTTTTCTTGTTCATTTCCAGCATCTTCTTAATGATGTTGACCAAAGATTTATTGGAAGACTCCGCCAATCCATTGCCTTGTGGATGATAGGTGGTTGAGTGCCCCAAAGTAATATGATATTTACTACAAAACTCAACCATCCTTTTTGACTTGAAAGTTGCTGCGTTATCAGTGATTAACTTATTCGGGCAACCAAAACGAGACAAAATATTATTCTCAAGGAATGAAATTATTACCGCATCCGTAGCTTGCCTGGTGGGAATTGCTTCGATCCATTTCGTGAAGTAATCTGTTCCTGTGAGGATCCATTTATGCTGACCTGAAGAAGAAGGATGAATTTCACCAATAAAATCCAACCCCCACTGCTGAAAAGGGGCACTTACCTCAATGGGCTTAAGCGGCAAAGGCTGTAATTTCTGTTTTCCTTCAAAAATCTGGCAGTTATGACAGCTCTTGACAGTCTTGAACACATCAGCAAACAATGTCGGCCAATAGTATCCAGCCCTTAGAATTTTATTTGTTGTTGTTTTCCAAAAAACATGACCGCCACAATCCCCTTTATGTAAATCCTCCATGACCTACTTCACTTCTTCTTCCACCAAACAATTTAACAAAACGCCATCGGGATCTTTCCAATAAAGTGCAGAATTCAAAATACAAAACTTAGCAGCCTTTAACTTAAGAGTTCTCGCTTTGTTTCTAGCCACACCTGGCGGTGCAGACAAATTTTGAACTACATATATGATATCTGAATACCATGGAGAAAGAACAAACATTTTTGATACCTGAGGTGATGAACTTTCCTCATTTTCATCGGATATAGCAGAGATCAGATTTATGTCTAAGACATGCAGATTTGATTCAGCCATCAACTTCGCCAATCCCTGACCTTTTTCAAGCTTTGTGGACCTTATCTCCACATCATATTCCAGCAAAGCTGCTATCCACTTGCCACGTCTTCCTTCAGGGTCGGTCTGGACCAAAACATCCTTAACAGCAGCATTAGGAACATAAGCTAAAATATGAGAATGCATAATGTACACACGAAAATCTTTCAGTGCTTTTATAAGTGCAAGGGCTTGTTTCTCGATAATGTTGTATTTCAAAGCAGCATCTCTTATAGTCCGGCTGAAGAAAGCAATGGGTCTCTCATGCTCATCTTTTTTCTGCATTAACACAGCTGCCATAGTATGCTCTGAAGAAAAGGAAAACAATATAAAATCCTGAGTATAATCCAGGCTGATTAGAACCAGAGATGAAGAAAGAGCCAATTTTACTAAATTGAAAGATTTTACAGCTTCTTCCGTCCATGCCACTTGGCTGTCCTTCTTAAGCATGTTTGTAATCTCCATAAGATGTTCAGCAAGATTAGGAACAAAGTGGCACAGAAAATTCATCTTACCATTGAACGATTGAATCTCCTTCTTATTCCGAGGCAAGTCAATTTGCTGAATTGCATCCACTCATGCTGGATCAATACGGATGCCATCCTTTGAGATAATGTGCCCAAGTAGTTTGCCTTCATCCATGGCAAACAAACTCTTCTTAGGATTCAGCGACACACCATATTTTCTGCACTTTTCAAAGACAATTTTTAAATGATACAAGTGTTCTTCATCTGATTTGGAAAACACGGTCAAATAATCGAGGTACACAACCAAGAAGACATCCTTCTCATTTGCAAAAGCCAAGTCCATTGCTCTCTGAAAAGTGGCACCCGCATTCTTCAAACCGAAAGGCATTTTTGCATAATGAAAGGTTCCCCATGGAGTGGTGAACGCTATTTTGTCTCGGTCATCTTCATGGACTAAAATTTGGTTATATCCGGAATAACCATCGAGTAGTGACATGCGAGACACTCCAACTACTCGCTGAAGTATGTGATCTATTTTGGGCAGCGAATAATTATCCTTCAATGAAACTTTGTTGAGATTCCAAAAATCAATGCATAACCGAATCTCACCGTTCTTCTTTCACACGGGCACCAAATTAGATATCCAATCAGAAAAACGGATGGGAACAATGATTCCTGATTTGTACAACCTGTTTATCTCCTTCTCAATTGATGGCAGCAATTTTGGATTAAGCCTTCTTAACTTCTGTCTGAAAGGTTTTTGATTAGGCTTAATAGGAATAGTGTGCTGAATTATATTGGTATCATATGTCTTCAAATCAGAATAGTCCCAAGCAAACACATCGGCAAAAGATGACAACAAACTGATATATTTGGCCTTTACCTTTGGTGGCAATGTTTTGGACAGCTTTACCATCTTCGGATGCTCGGCTGTTCCAATATTCACATCTTCAACTCCCTTTTCTGTTGGCTGCAATGTTGGTTTGCGGGCTACGTCATCATGATCAAAGAGCTCCTCTAAAGGTATCAAGCCTTTAGGAATCACATTGTCCTTGAGCTGCAACACTTCCATTTGATTAATCTACACATCATCTTTACCATCATCATGTTCTACATCAATTGAGGTATCCTTGAACTTACCTTTGTTTTGCGGAAAATCATTAATCTCCTCATCATCTTGGAAAACTTGCCAATATCTCAGATTGTCCGGGACAGTCGGACGGTGCTTCACATGGATTTCAAATTTATTGCTTGAGTTCATAGGAATCTTCAAATTACTGGCTGCCTTAGCAAGTGCATCTGCAATGCTATTTTGAATATGAGGCACACACGTCAATGTATAATATGAAAACATCTTCAGGATATCTAGAACAGCATTCCGGTATGCCCGCATCCGAGGATGTTTTGCTTGATATTCGCCTTTAAATTGCTTAATCACCAATTCGGAGTCGCCATATACTACAATCCTCTTAGCATTCAGCTTTCTTAGAATTTTCAGACTAGCAATCAAAGCTTTGTACTTAGCCTCATTGTTTGAACAATCAAAAGCGAGCTTGTAAGAACATACCCACACATTACTAGGCACCTTGTCCGGGACAGAAAAAGGACTACGTACCCAAATACCAATTCCAGCACCCTCATTTCCCACTACTCCATCAAAATCCATGGTCCACAAATCATCTTCCTCTTCTGCCAAGTGCTGAAATTCTGTTTGATGTGTTTTTTTCTGCTTGCTATCCATTACCTCCAGCTGATTTCTCAACGGTGTTTTGCTGCTCTTGTCCTTCTTTCTTCAAAACTTCTCCAAAATTTTCTACTATTTCTGGAATATCATCTGCTACAACTAACTGACTATCAATATCATTGAAACTATCTGAATACAAAATGAAAGATTCTAGATTTGTATGTACATAATTAACCGGATGATTAATTGGTTTCTCCTTACTTGTGATCACGTATTTCATTTTCTGTTCCCGGTACAATTTTCTCATTTGGCCAAACACTGGAATCGTTGCTTAGGAGAAATCAAGTTGTATTGTCCCTTGCAATTTTTCTCCCCAAGATCTGGAAAGAAGCATACCAAATCGAGGAGGAATGTCTGCCACGACAACATCCATCAAGACATTCTTCGTGGGGATCTGATCGAAACTTACAACCAAGTCTTTAATGAGCCCAATACATTTCACCCTGCTAGAATCAAATGAGTAAAGATCATGGTATTTCCTAGTGATGTCCAAACCCAACTTCTCCATGATAGCTTTGGGCATAAGATTGTGGGAAGCGCCGGAATCAAACATAGCATTATGCAACACAAACTCATGCAATCTCAAACTGATATAAAAAGGAGGAACCTCAGACTCACCATTCAATGCTGGTCCAAAAATCAGTTCAGGTTGATCATCCTCCACACTCACCATATCAGGCATTGGGTCAAAATTCAGAATTTTGGAGACTTGACCTCTATAGCTGTTGTTCTTCATGAGCTCAGTCAAAGGAATGGATACCTTCAATTTAGAAATTTCATTTTCTAAACTAAAAACAGAAGTCCTTTCTACCTCTTTGGCTAGAACCTCTCTCTTCTCAGCTTTATCCTTTGTTACAATGGGCTGATTTGCCTTTTCATTTGCTGGTGGAGGCTTGCTCATAGTAGGATCAGCACTCTCTTTTCCTTTCTTTGGTGGAACCGGTGCTTCATCTTTAGACGCTGGAACTTCCTTTCTGTTCTGGACTGGATTGATGGGGACATTTCTATTTCTAAGTGAATACTGACGTTGATGGGCGGACAAGGCATGCATATACTCTCTTTGATACTCATCTGACTCCTCTTCAAGAGCTGTGTCATTTACCAAGATAAAATCCACATCCTGCTGTACAGCTGAACTATTTGCATACTCATCCTCTTTAGTGATAAAGGTGGGCATATCATCCGGAGTAAAGAAGTGATTTTCTTCTCCCACTGCATTATCTTCATCATCTGATTCGGGACTAACAAAATTCTGCTGAAGAGGTGTCTTTACTTGTTGTTGCTGTGATGCCGGTTCTTGTGCTCGCTGCTCACGCTGTTTGATCCTGAATTGAGGTTGCTGCTGGCCACGGAAATTAGGATTCCGAATCTGCGGTTCAGGCTTGTCAAGTGTTAACCTTTCAATCATCCTTTCTACCTTGCAAAGAACTTGGTCTGATGTAGAAGCTTCTTCTTTTATTGAGACTTTATTCTCGGCTTTCATTCTAGCTCTCTTATCATTCAAATTTGCCTCAACACTGACGGCAATTTTCTGCATTTCTTCTAAGGTAGTTGGATCTCTCTCCCTTAATTGATAAGCCATGACCGAATCGAAGCAATCTGGGAACTTAAGCAAATCTGACCTTCTAGTTGGCTTTAAATCATCAGGAATTGCATTATCAACCGCATTGAATCTAATACAATAGTCTTGCACGGAATCACCGGGATTTCGCTTGATCTTGGTATATTCAGAGGTGATTTGCCAAGGATCCTTCTTCACTTCCCACCGATCCAAAAACTATCTTTTAAGATCTTCTAACGTAGGAACAATTCTTCCCGGCAAATCTCTGAACCATTTTCTTACCTCGCCACCGAAATTCTGCACGAATAACCTCATGGTCACATTTTCTTCATCAATCTCATGGAGATCGAAGAAATCTGTCATTTTTTCGACATGTTGCTGAGCTGTGTAGCCCTGAGGTGTGCCATCAAACAAAGGGATTTTTCTCTGATAATCTGCGAGCATGTCATTCAGAACTTGAGGCAATGCGAGAGGTGCAAACCGAGCAGCCATTGCTCTTGGTGGATTTGCAGTCGGTCTTGGTGAAGTTGTAGGAGTGGGTGCAGCTGATGTGTGAGGTGTATGAGGAGGAGTATGTGGAGGAGAAGCAGCGTTAGATGCAGAAGGGGAATTTACTGCAGACCTTTGATATGTGATGATAGGTTGCACGGGGATGGTGGGAATGAAAGGCGGTTCAGTAGGAATTTTTGAGGCGGAAGCCATGACGGAAGATCCGATAGTTGTAGATGCAGTTTCTAGGAAATCAGCGATACTTGAAACCTGAATTTCTCTCTGAAGGTACCTCAAGATAAAATTTTCAATTGATTTATTGTTTCTTTCAATTTCAAGAGCTGCAGCAAAGTCAAGATTTGGGACTATAGAATCGAGAGCGCTTTCAGATTTGGTTTCAAATAATGACAATTCAAACTTTTCATCAAAATCAAGGTCTTTAAGATACTTAAAAATCGCAGGGCACGAATGATATTTAAACACGGGA
The DNA here is from genome assembly GCA_031772625.1 of Pinus tabuliformis. Lineage (NCBI taxonomy): Eukaryota > Viridiplantae > Streptophyta > Pinopsida > Pinales > Pinaceae > Pinus > Pinus tabuliformis. The sequence goes on from CM062820.1 coordinate 340,070,736, forward strand.
GTCACAGAGCTCTCTTGACGAATAATTCTTGAAATCAGATTGGGATTTTCGTAAAATGGGGGAGGATTTGGATCTGGATTAGCTCTGGTATATCTCTTTGAAGCTAGCGTGTTATTTACAAGAAATCAAAGGGACATAGACAACTTAATCAACCTTTCAGATTCTAAACTTATCATCCAAAGCTTAGAATTCTCAAGTGTACTGGGGTGTTTCAAGTGTCACGATTACAAGCTAGACCGGAGATTGACTGAAGTAGCGTTTATCTACTTGCGCTAATGCAAAGCAAAAGCGCTTCGAAGGCTACCTGGCTAATCTTCAGGCTCCGTCTGTAGCTTAGAAAACCAATGACATCAACAAGAAAACGACTTTCGTTCCCCAGTGGAGTTGCCACTATGTTAGTGCCTAGATTTGCCTCAGGCTGAAAAGGCAAGGTTCCAGGGCCAACATCAAACCACGCTCAACCTCGTAGCTAGCCCTACGAGGACAGGAGAGGGCTCTCTCTGGGTCAACTCAGCAAAAATACTCAATAAGGTCTGAGATGACTGAAATAATAACTAATCTTAGGCTAGGTATGAAGTACAAGGAGTTTGAGGTTGACTTTTTGGGGTTTTTGTTGAATCAAAGGGAAAGGCACTTTTGGGTGCGGGGATGAGACACAGTTTTTGCAGAGGTCCGATTGGGGCAAGGAAGGCAATCATTTTGATGCTTTAAAGCAAGTGATATGGATAGATTAGACAGGTGAGGAGCTAAGGAGAGCAAGAGATTCTCAAGAATTCTCCTTAAACTGAAGAAAACATGAAAATTTAAACAAATTCAAAGGCAGAGCATAACAGTTATGGATTCCACCTTAATCACTCATTTGTTTCAAATTTAGAAGAAGAAGCATGAAAATGATACACATAACACAAGATAAACTTACAATTACTCAGAGAATCACACCATAAAAACATAAAGCCACATGGATCCCAAACAGTGCTGCAAAACCCTGGTCTTTCCTTAGCCAAAAATGCAGAGATAGAATGTACAATAGTGTGCCAAGCTTTTCCCAAGAGTCCAACCCTGACAATGAATTAGAAAATACATAATATAGGCAAGCCAACCTATTCCCTTGCCTCTATGGGTCGATCTCATTATTCTAGGAGCTATTTCAACCAATCTAAACAAAGCACTACAATCTAGGCAGTCAAAACAACTTGCCTCTTTAAGGTAGGAAACTGATTCATTCATTAAATTTTCACTCTTTGGTGAATGAATCTTCTAGAACAAGTAACTAAGTGCCAAAATTACATCATGTTCACTCAATTACATCAAGATAAGTCAAAAATTACATCACAAAGCAAAACTAGTCAAACTGGCCGAATTTCTGAGCTGGAAGATGAAAAATTGGGCAAAAAACCTCTATGCGTCGCGCCAATTTCTATATGAGCCGCCCTACTTTGGTGCTGATTTTTGGGCACTTTCTGAAGTCCAAATTGAAACCAAGTGGTCTTGTTGGAAGGCCCTGCCTGTCTACTTTCCGACCCAAGTGGAATTTCTGAATTTGGTGCCGATTTGCCCCTCCAAAATCTCAATCTCCCAAGACTGCTTCCTGTGTGTCAAAATAGGGGCAATGAGGTCACTTTTAGGGTGTTTTTGACCTCCTGAGGATTCAAAACTTGCCCAAACTTCTTGTCCATGCACCAACAGTCATGATTTTTCATGTTGAATCCAAAAATGCAAACCATTTGTGATTTGGAGCTCCCAATCCTAAGGGAGAAAAAACCTATGTTGTGCCCAAAAATTTGTCATCCTTTGATGATGGTAGTGAAACTAGGTGTTGTTGTGATATCTGCCACCAAGGGGAACAATGTAAAAAGGGAGTGTTAGGAAGTGGAATAATATGATTGGAATAGGGCTTATGGGGGGAAATTTTGTTCAAGGATATGTAAGAGGGTTTGGAGATTTTATAAGGTAGGGTTTTGGGGTTTTATAGTTGACAAATGTGTGTAGGGATAGGGAAAATAGGGAAAAATGGGATAGGGGGGAAGGGAACAATGGAAAGGAGTGAAAAAATGAGAGGTGAAATAGGAGCCTTGGCATCAACACAAGAAGTTTTCAACCCTAGAGCAATGGCTTTGATGCTTTCAAGAGGTAGGGTTTAGGCGTTTTTTATTGCAATTATACATAGCCATGAACCACCATATGTTCACAAAATTTGATGAGCAAGCCAAGATATAGACCCTACCTGTCGATTTGAAGGGTTTCAAAGAGATTTTTTGCAAGTTTGGCACAAATCCGGGCCTTTGTGGGTGTACACCACGTAGCAAACCCAGTGCACCACGCTTGGTATATGCGTCGTGCCCGTGTTAACTTTACACTGCGGGGTCGCGCTCTGTGCGTCGCGCTCTTTATATGCGTCGCGCCACTCTGTGTGTGTGTCGTGCTCCTAAAAATGACTCCAAACTCACTCCAAACGTGTGCTTTGCACTCTCAATCACTTTGCTATGTTTCTCTATGACCTTGGTGTGCACAATGATTTGGTTGCTTGTGGAAACTTGTATATAAATACCTTGGAGTCATGGGTTTAATTTTTTCTTCTTCAAAACCCACTTTGATAATGTTTCATTTTGACACTTTTCACTGATTTAATGCAACACTGAATTTCACTTTTCCCTTTGAATTTTTAGCTAAAATGATGAAATTTTTGGCACTTTTTTGCAGTGGTTGTTGACGTGGCATTTGGCCAAGGAAACCAGGGCTGCGCTTGAAGAATTCAAGAACTGAAAATTTCGGAAAATTATTACAAAAAACGAAATGTCGACTTGTCTTCAAGAAAAGTCATAATCCATCCATATGATGATAAAAATCTTTGAAATAACAACTTATCAAGGACCCCCCTCTAGCCTACTGGCTTTATTAGACTTTGTCGAAGACCAAATTGACTAACCCTAGACCTAATGACTAAAATAACGGTTATGACCTAGAAATTGAAACAGGACTGCAAATGACTATTAAGACTTGATTTTGATGGACAGACCTGAGCTAGTAGTGCAAAGCATGAGAGGGATGAAAGACAAAAGCCCTTCCTTCAGATTGATTGGCATGCTCCTAACGAAATGCAACTGATCGAGCGGGATGGGGACACCTAAACATGAAATGCAAAAAGAGTTTTGATCTCTGACGGAGGGATGACCAGACCGACTCTAACAGGGATGAAGTATTTAAGACTGGTGAGGAGCTAGGGAGGGCATGTAACAATCATGGATCCTTCTTAAACAGTAGAAAACATGAAATGTTGAATGATTTCCCAAGGCAGAGCACTGATACAATGGATTCTACCTATCAAACTTGAAAACAATTCAACTAGAAGCAATGAAATGAATGATGGCATACATGAAACATATAAACACATAATTACAGAAGAAGAAACTGTACTAAAAATCCATACCACAGGAATCCCATAAAAATAGCTGCAATTCTTCTTAATCTCCTTACCAAACTACTTACAATGATGTACAATCAAGCCCTGAGCATCCAAGTGAGTCCAACCCACACAATGACTGAGAAAATACATGATATAGGCCTCAAAACAACTAATCCTAGCCTTAGGGGTCGAATCCATGAGAGGAGGAACAATTGCACACAATACTGAATTGATAGCTAAAGATTAGGGTGGTCAAACTAACTCATTCCTAATATGAAGCAAACTAATTCATTACATGCCACTTAGGCCATTCATCTGATGTATCTACCCTAGGTAACACAATATACACTTTAATTACATCATCATCATGAATTACATCAGTGAAAAATCAAAATCCGAAAGGTGAAAATTATTTTCTGAAAGAAACAGTGAAAAAACTGGTTGTTTGTCAAGTGCGCAGTGCTAGTGTCAAATGTGCAGCACCTGAAGGAAGTGCGCAACACCATCTTCAAGGCGAGTTTTGACTACCTTCCTGGTGTCCAAATTGAGCCCAAGATAGCTCATTGGAAAGCTTATCCTATCTAGTTTCTAGATCTACCTTCATATTTCAAAACGACCTTGATTTAACCCTCCAAAAATGAATTCACCCAAGACTGGTCAAACGCGCAGCGCCTCGTCCAAAAATGAGGCAGAAATATGATTTTTTGCTAGTTTTTTGCCATTTTCACCAACCAGTTTTGCCTTCCAAGGCTAGAAACATGGTTTTGAAGACTATATTGGGCCTTATTAATGCAATGGTGGTGGTAATTCCTCCAAATAATGCCTCCAAAAAGTGTGCAGCGCCTAGGGCATTACGCGTTTAACCAAGCTACTAATATAAAATTTGGTTGGAAAAGACAAGAAATGCTAAAAGAAAAAACTGAGCTCAGAGTTTTAAAAAATGGTTGACATAGCTGATGTTGAAGTTGACTAAGATGGAGAGAAGCCTCCACCAATAGGTTAATCTTATCCTTTTCCTTTTGATGAGTTAAGGCCTCAATTTTTGCATGAGCCCTTTTGAGCTTTGCTCTAGCAATTTTGTTTCTCATGGCATAGTCTTTGGCCATTTTTCTTTGAACTTCTGTATTTCTATTGGCTTTAGCTAACATGTCCTTAAGATAATTGTTATCCCTCTCAAGCCAATATTCCCAGTTCTCATTCATCATTATGCCAAATTGTTCATTTAAGGTGAGTTGGTTGGCAAGTTGAGCTTCCTTTTCTCTTTCAAGCTTCAAAGCTTGCTTTAGGCCTCTAGTCCTAGGCCTCCTCCTGGGCATGTTTTCCTCCATGGGCTCACCATAGCCACCATAGGCTTCCTCAAGTTGGACTTTACACTTTTCAGCTTCCCTTTTAGCTTTGATGAGTTGAACTTCCATAAGCTCCTGCTTGATCTTCATTTGCCTATTTTCCTGTTCATAATAAGATATGATGTATTTTTCTCTTTGTATATTCACCTATAACCCACCTATCAATGCTTCGTGCTCTTTGAAGATCATTTTGGTGTTTGCTTCCTCATCTTCCTCATCTAAGTCCAGTAAATCAAAATCCTACTCAGTTTCATGAGGGTGTTTTTCCTGTTTTTGCATTTCTGTTTCAACCATTTTTTCCTTTCTTTTGTGTACTTGCTTTGTTGATTAAGAGACCAAGGCCCCTCCCATAATCTATGGGGTAAACACTTGCATGTTTCCTCTCTGATAAGTGTGCATCAAAGTACCTAAATTAGCACTTCCTGGCTTGCTGTTTTGACCCTGATCACTTTGTCCTTTGCCACTGTCCCCTTTTCTGTCAGATGAAAGAACAGGATCATGGAATGATGATAAAGGAGGTGATGGTATGACTAACTCATCAGAGGAGGATGAATAATGCATGGGCTAAGATGGATGGATGGAGTATGGTGGATGAGATGATGATGGAATGTCTTCAGTGGAAACTTGAGTGAAAATGGGATTAGCTATAAATGTACTCCATGAAATGTTAAGATCTTTAAGGTGATAAATAAATATGATCGTTATGAGGGAATGGTGAAATAAAATTTTCATTTGATCTTTGTATTCTCTTCTCTGGGCAATGTAAGACACATTTTACACAGTCCTGAAAAGATAGTAGGGTATATTGATCATTTTAACCCTGGTGAAATTCATAAGTAACCAGATATGGTAATAATAGACCCTAGAGAACCTACGCTCACATGAAAAATACTTCATTATAATCTTCATCATAGGTGCATATCTGTCAAGGAGATATGAGAAAGGGAAATAGCCTTTTCTTTGACTTATGTACCTAGCTTTGATGTATGGTTCACAAAAACATGCTTCTATCTCACCCTGCTTGAACCATTTTTCCACAACTTCTGGAATCCCTATGGCAGCTGATATGATGGCAGCAGACAATGTGAAGGTTATTCCTGTAAGAGTGACTTGGTTATCTTGAATTTTAGTTATGAAAAGCCTAGTCAACTCAGAGTGGTACTGGACCGCTTGAACCTGCTCACAAAACTCAAAACACCCTAACCATTTGAAGGTTGTCACTGTCATAGGAGAAGCTAGGAGCTCTTTGAGATCTGTGGGCTCAAACCTATGAATTTTCCCTCCTTTATGAGGCCTTCTCTACTCTATGTTTCTCTCTCTATCTGATCTCTCTTCTTCACTGTGTGGCCTATATTCTTCATCAGCCATGGTGTTTTTGTTATGAAACCCTAGGTAAATGGTAGGGGAATGGAAGTGTTTGGAAGGAAAAAGAAAAGGGAAAGGTGGATGGAAGTCTGGTGGGTGTAGGGATAGAGGTCTCTGAAAAGGAATATAGGGTATTGATCAGGTATCTTATGGAAAATGAGAAGCTTGCTTGCAAAAATCAGGGCTAGGAGAAAAACTAGGGTTTTGCATATGAAACTAACACCAATCTTGATTTCACTCTTCAAACATTGAGGAAATAACTTTGAGGAGAGGGAAAATGATGTTTTGAAGAGGATACTTACTTGCTTAAGGCTGAGAAGGTATTAGGAATGTCGAAGAGCGAATATGAGTGAAACTGGCCAAACGCGCAACGCCCAAAGGAAACGCGCAACACCAAGAAGAAGTGTACTGTGCCAAGAGGAAACACGCAGTGCCAAAAGGGAGTACGCAACACCAAGAGGAAATGCACAGTGCCAAGAGTGAGTGCGCAACACCAAGAGGAAACGTGCAACGCCAAGCTGTTTCTGCTAATTCGACCCTTAAATCAGAAAAAACTTCTGCTGGGGTTTGCTCAATGGGAGGTCAAATGGAAATAAAGGAGATATGAAGGCAAGAAGACATTTATACATGCTTGAATTTAAATTTTATCTCCTCAAACCCCCTTTGCTAATGTTTTGTCACTTTCACCCTTTCACCCTCTTTTGTCACTGTTCTTGATTTTCTGACCCTTTGCTTTTTCGACAGGTGGATGAATGCTCAATCTTGACTTGAATTTTGCAGTGTTTTTTGGTCTTGCATCAAGGAGAAACGCTTTGATGTAGCTGAGATCACTTATTACCTATAGAAACTTAAAATTACATATGAAATACAAATAAACTAAAATAATCTGTTTTCATCTCAAAAACATGTTTTTGAGGTGAAAATTACATTAGGTTAAAAAGATAATGATTTTAGTAGCTATGACTTACAAGTCATCATGCTTGATTTATTGATCATCCTCATACACTTGCTGACCTTTATTTACACTTTGAAATCAGTTTCTTGACCTTGGTGATGAAACCCTAGACCTAATGAGATCATGCCCTATGACCTAATGAAGTGAACTGCACACTGATTATGAAACATGATTGAAGACAATCTGAAGAGGGATCAGCAAGTATAGTCTACCTAATGAAGTGAACTGCAGACTGATTATGAAACATGACTGAAGAAAATCTGAAGAAGGATCAGCAAGTATAGTCTATTAGGGAAAAATTTAGATTTTCTGAAGAGAAAACAACCATCAATGGATCAATATATCATGACCTAATGGAATGATGAAAAAAAATTTAGTATGGGACTCCTAAAATGAAAATGTAAAGAGTGAATTTTGATCCTCGATGGAAGTATGTAGATACTGACACTAACATTGGCCTTATTGGGGATGGCAGCTCCTTGGAGGTGTCAAGAACACCGTAGACCAAGTGCCTCATCCATTGGGAAATACGGTCAAACAAACCAAAAGCAAACTGACTCTATGCAAACTAAAAGCTAACTCATGACCAAACTGACTCAAAACTTGACTATAAACCAACTGAACCAAACTTGACACTAATCATTTAAACTTTATAGCCTTCACTTCGGGCCCCAAGCTCAAATGACCGTGTACTTGAAAACTTGCAAGGAAAATAAAATTGGTATATACAATGAAAGTGACATAATTTCAGGGAACAACCTCAAAAGTAGTAGTGCCTCAGGATCCTACCATTCACTGGCCCTCCTAAACAATCATATCCATCCATTTCCTTTAACAAAAGGACATTCTGTCCTCGATAGGCTGAGATTTTGTATGTTCCTTTCCATAGATTGTCAAACTTACCATGCTTTCCTTTGTCCTCATTCCGTGCATCCCACCACAGCACTACATCCTCTAGCTGAAACTTTTCTGCTTTGGTTTTGCAGTCATAGATCTTCTTTATCTTTTCTTGCAACTGGAAAGTGTTTTGGGAAACCTCTTCTCTCGTTTGCTGAAGGTGGATCATTTGGTTAATCCTTCGTTGAATATCATCCTCTTCGCTGCCAGCTTCCTGTAGTAATCTCATGACCGGGACTGCAAGTGACGTAGGAAATATTGTATCAGTACCATATACCAACTCAAAAGGTGACATACCTATGGATTTCTTACTACTCACTCTATCGGCCCACAAGGAATTAACAAGCTTTCGATGCCAATTCTTCTTATTTGCCTCCAACATTTTCTTGATTATATTCACCAAGGACTTATTTGATGACTCGGCCAATCCATTTCCCTGCGGGTAGTATGTTGTGGAATGACCCAATGTAATATTGTACTTGTTGTAGAACTCCACCATCTTCTTGGACTTAAATGCCGCTGCAATATTTGTTATGATCTTATGAGGGAAACCAAAATCAGACAAGATATTAGATTCTAAAAATTGAATAATTACCATATCCATGGCCTGCCTTGTTGGAATGGCCTCAATCCACTTGGTGAAGTAATCGGTAGCTGTCAAGATCCATCGGTGCTGTGTTGATGATATAGGATGGATTTCCCCTATGAAATCAAGTCCCCACTGCTGGAAAGGTGCATTTACTTCAACTGGTTTCAAAGGAAGAGGAAGCAACTTCCTTTTCCCTTGAAAAACATGGCATTCATGGTAGCTCATCACTGTTTTATACAAATTTGAAAATAAAGTCGGCCAATAATATCCTACTCTCAACACTTTGTTAGCTATTGTTTTCCAAAACAAATGACCGCCACAATCACCTTTATGAAAATCATGCATCACCTGTTGAGCTTCATCTTCAACCAAACAATTAAGAAGAACCCCTCCCGGATCTTTCCAATAAAGAGCACTATTTAAAATGCAGAATTTAGCTGATTTGAGTTTTAGTGATCTACCTTTGCTTCTTGACATTCCAGGAGGTGGTGAAAGATGCTAAAGAACATAAACTATATCAGAATACCACGGTGATTGGAGAAACATTTTTGAAACTTGAATGAGCAAGCCATCATCCTCATCCTCCGACATTGCTGCAATAAGATTTATATCCAGAGCATGTAGATTTGATTCTGCCATCAGTTTTGCTAAGCCTTGTCCCTTGATCAGTTTAGTGGGTTTAATCTCTAGATCATATTCCAACATTGCTGCTATCCACTTACCTCTTCTTCCCTCCGGATCAGTTTGCATCAGAACATCTTTTACTACTACATTAGGAACATATGCTATGGTATGTGAATGCAGAATGTACACTCTGAAATCCTTTAATGATTTTATGAGAGCCAGCGCTTGTTTTTCAATGATATTATACCACAAGGTAGCATCTTGAATAGTCCTACTGAAAAAAGCAATGGGTTGCTCAATCTGATCTCTCTTTTGCATCAATATTGCAGCCATGGTGTGCTCAGATGCAAATGAAAATATAATGAAATCTTGAGTGTAATCAGGACTAATCAAGACTGGGGCTGTGGTCAAAGCAAACTTTACCAAATTGAATGACTTCATGGCATCCTCGGTCCATTTCACAGTGCTGTCCTTTTTCAACATATTAGTCATTTCACGTAAATGTTTAGCCAAATTGGGTATAAATCTACATAAGAAATTCATCTTACCATTGAAAGCCTGAATCTCCTTTTTGTTGCGTGGAAATTCTATATGTTGAATTGCCTCCACCCTTGAAGGATCAATGCAGATACCATCTTTAGAAATGATATGACCAAGGAGTTTACCCTCGTCCATGGCAAAAAGACTCTTCTTGGGGTTGAGAGAAATCCCGAACTTTCTACATCTCTGAAAAACAACTCTCAAGTGATGCAAATGTTCATCATCAGAACCATAAAATACCGTCAAATCATCTAAATAAACAACCAATATTTCTCATTAGCAAAAGCGATGTCCATTGCTCGCTGGAAAGTAGCTCCAACATTCTTCAATCTGAATGGAATTTTGGCGTACTGAAAAGTTCCCCAAGGTGTTGTGAAGGAAATTTTTTCTTGGTCTTTTTCATGCACCAAGATCTGATTATAGCCCGAGTAACCATCGAGTAGTGACATCCGTGATGCTCCAACTACTCTTTGCAAAATATGGTCCATCTTTGGAAGTGGATAGTTATCCTTTAAGGATACTTTGTTGAGGTTTCGTAAATATATACACAACCTTATTTCTCTGGTATTCTTTCATATCAGGACCAAATTTGAAATCCAATCAGAAAATCTGATTGGAACAATGATGCCAGCTTTGAACAATCTGTTCACCTCTTTCTCAATGGATGGCAGCAGCTTTGGATTGATCCTTCTCAACTTCTGTCTGAAAGGCTTTTGATCTGGCTTGATAGGAATAGTATGCTGAATTATATCCTTGTCATACACCTTCAAATATGAATAATCCCATGCAAACACATCAGAAAATTTAGAAAGTAATCTAACATACTAGGCTTTTACCTTAGGAGACAATGCTTTTGATAGCTTTACAAGCTTGGGTTGGTCAGTTGTTCCAATATTCACATCTTCAACTCCTTTGTCTGTAGGAACCAAGGTAGGTTTTCTTGCCACATCATCCTAATCAAAGAGCTCCTCTAAAGGTATGATACCTCTACGAATAATGTTATCCTTCGGCTGTAAAACCTCCATCTAATTCACCTCAATTTCTTGTTCGTCAGTGTCATCGTCATCATCAATGGAATCATTCTTGAACTTTCCCTCATTCTACAAAAACACATTGATTTCATTATCATCCCAAAATACTTGCCAATACCTTAAATTATCTGGAACAACAGGCCTGTGTTTGACATGAATATCAAACTTGTTGCTTGAGTTCATTGGGATCTTCAAATTGCTTGCAGCGATGGCGAGTGGATCTGCAATAATGTTTTGAGTGCGGGGTACTTTTGTCAAGGTATACTCAGGAAACATTCTCAGAATATCTAGGACTGCATTTCGGTAGGCTTTCATCCACGTATGCTTTTCTTGATACTCTCCCTTTACCTACTTGATCACCCATTCTGAATCGCCATTGTTATGAAACCAGCTCAAGAAAAGATAGAAAAGATAGATCAACGCCTTAGAATTCAACCTCTTCGAGGGGGCAACCTCCTTTACATTACATAAATGAACAATTCTTGGATGATACAAATGAAAAGACCTCCTTTCTATATATAGGAGTCTAAGGGGTTATAACATAATCAGAGCCGACATAACAATAATAATGTAAAGGCACAATAATAACAATGGTGGGCTTCTATGGCGCACAATAGTAACAATATGGGCACTACATGGGTACATCAATATAATAAGTGGGTTATACTAATAACAATAAGGGGTTACACTAGTAGTATAGGGGCCTAACATGCCCCTCTCCTTCAAAAAGCATTGTCCTCAACGCTTGAGTAGTTCTTGATGCTTCTGTATAAAATTCTTGTCCTCCCATGTGGAATCTTTAGCGTGTAAGTTCTTCCACTTGATGAGATACTCTGAACTTGATCGATTTCGTAGCTGTCGGGTTCTTATTTCTGTGACTGCTCCAGGTTCCAATATGATTTTTCCTTCCTCTTCAATTTCTGGCAATATGTTTGAATTGGGATCTTTTGAAACTTTTGAATAAGTGGCCATACTTCTTCTTCCTTCTTCCATTCATCCCTTGCCTTTTTTATCCAATCTGGTTGGATAATATAAATAGCACAAAACAATGCTTCCACATCCTCATCCTTGAAGAGTCTTCCCATTCGGTAAGGTCGCCATTTTTTAAGTGCATGTAGTATTGCCAACATTTCCTTGTCATAAATAGCTTGCTTGAGATGTAGCAGTAAAAATACCCAATCACCTACATCAAAACATTTTTCACTACGATGTTGATCTACCTGTTGTTTCGTTTGATTTTGCACCGAAGTGGCGTTATCCTTTAAAAGTTGGAGAACTTGTTGTTGATGCTCAATGTGATCTTTCACTACTTGAACCTTTTTCTTCCTGATATGTCCTTCTATCTCTAGAGTTTGAGGAGTGGTAATTTCTTCCAATCCTTTACAAGATATGGTCGGATTCATTTCTTGATGCTCGATGTGATCTTTCACTTCTTGAACATTTTTCTTCTTGATATGTCCTTCTATCTTGATAGTTTGAGGAGTGGTAATTTTGAACAATGAATTACAAGATATGCTTGGATTCATTTCTTCTTTCTCGGTGTGATCTTTCACTTCTTGCACCTTTTTCTTCTTGATATGTCCTTCTATCTTGAGAGTTTGAGGAGTGGTAATTCTTGCCAATGCTTTACAAGATATGGTCTGATTCAATTCTTCTTTCTCTGGGGTGGGGTCCTGGCGTATATCTTGTTCTTTTGATGTTTCTTGATCCTTTTCTTCCTCCTCTTCATATTCTATGTAAAATAATTTCTTCTCAGCACACTTATGACCTTTAGTGCATTTGCTATCACAATTGTAACAAAGCCCTTTTTCTCTTTTTTCTTCCAATTGTTGTGGTCTAACCCTTGTAGGTTGTAGAAGGCTAGGAGAAACAACACTTCCATCTTTATAGTTGTGAGGGGTACACTTCCTGGTTTCCATAATTTTTCTTTCCACTATGTCACAAAGCCCTTTTACTCTTTCCAATTGTTGTGGTGTTGCTCTAAAGAAGGTGTTGCTCTTTGTATCCTCATAATGTGCTATCATTTCCTCTGTGAAAATTGACCACGTAACAAGTTGATTACGAAAACAAAGCCCTTCGTACCATAAAAATTGATTTGGTTCTAAATATGAAGATGCAATACATACCTTTTGTAACAGTTGTACACCATGTAGATCAAAATATTGCTCCATCTGAAGTATCCAATTTAATGGATCATTTCCATCAAACTTCCTCATCTTGTTTTTTCTTGATTTTAGGAGCTCGATCTTGAAACGACTGTAACTTTGTACTTTGAGATCTTTAAGTTCTGAAATTGTGACCTATAGTAGCCCTTTGTGTCCTCTTTCCAATGCCACTAGTCTGATCCAAATTGGATTCTCTAAGAAAGCGTTATGCACAATCTCCCAAGATGACCTGATTATAGACCTTTCCAGAAGAGCGAACTTGTATGAAGTGCCATGTGTCATTGTTTCGACCTTTGGATCTGAAAAAGATATATAAAAAAACTGCAGTCCGTCCTATTTCTATAACTTCTTGCGAAATTTCAATCCGATGCTCTGAAAGAAAGTGATGACGATTTTCCCCAGGTCACCTGTTTGGAATGTAATTCAGGAGTCTACAAAAAGACCAACTTTCTTAGATCATATCTCCACAAATATAGCACAAAAAGCTCTGAAATTCGGACCCAAGGCTCAGCGCGATTTCTTCTCAAATGGGTTTTTTTTTTTACTTCTGAAACATCGTAGAAAAAAAGTTATAGTGAAAATGCCACGATGACCTGTTTGGAGCAGCGAAACCCTAGAATCCAAAGCTCTGATACCAAATGTTATGAAACCAGCTCAAGAAAAGATAGAAAAGATAGATCAACGCCTTAGAATTCAACCTCTTCGAGGGGGCAACCTCCTTTACATTACATAAATGAACAATTCTTGGATGATACAAATGAAAAGACCTCCTTTCTATATATAGGAGTCTACGGGGTTATAACATAATCAGAGCCGACATAACAATAATAATGTAAGGGCACAATAATAACATTGGTGGGCTTCTATGGCGCACAATAGTAACAATATGGGAACTATATGGGTACATCAATATAATAAGTGGGTTATACTAATAACAATAAGGGGTTACACTAGTAGTATAGCGGCCTAACAGCCATAGACAGAAATCCTTTTTGCATTCAGTTTCTTCAAAATTTTAAGGCCTGCAATCAAAGCCTCATACTCTGCTTAATTGTTAGAGCAATCAAAAGCCAACTTGTAAGAACATACTCTAACATTACTTGGGACTTTTTTAGGCTAAAAAGTAGGGCTGCGAATCCAAATTCCTATACCAACACCGTCCTTACTGATAGCACCATCAAAGTCCATGCTCCAAAGGCCGGCTTCATCTTCTAGGTGCTGAAATTCTATTTCCTTCCCTTCCTTACCTTGACTGATTACTTCATTTTTCTACTCTTCACTGACCTTTTGTTGCTGGTATGTGGACTGCTCAGAAGAACTTGCTATTTTCTCTTTTCCCTGATTAAGGACTGCCCTAAAATTCTCTGAAATTTCCAGTACATCATCTACTTCTACAAGTTGAATATATACATCATTTAATCCACTATCAGAGTACAAAACAAATGATTCTAAATCAGTATGTACAACATTTATTGGATGATTCAGTGGCTTCTCTTTGCTGGTAATCATGTATTTCATTTTCTTCTCCCTGTATAACTTTCTCAATTGACCAAAAACGAGAATGGTGGCATAAGAGAAGTCAAGTTGTAAAGTGCCCTTAAGTTTAGCACCCCATGATCTAGACAAGAGCATACCGAATCATGGTGGAATATCAACAACAACCACATCCATCAAAACATTTTTGGCTGGGATTTGATCTAAAGACACTACCAAATCTTTGATAAGACCAATGCAATGAACTCTACCGGAGTCAAAGGAGTACAAATCATGGTATTTCTGGGTAATATCCAGGCCCAATTTCTCCATAATGGCTTCAGGAATCAAATGTTTCGAACATCCACTGTCAATGTACCATAGATTTTCTTTATCACCTGTCATATGTTTCGAACATCCACTGTCAATGTACCATAGATTTTCCTGTCCTTCTGCATAAAATGCTATCCCACATCTTTCTGTTTGAGGTTCCTTTATTCTCCATGTTTTGGTGCTTGTGGCTTGTTCCTTTTTCTCCTAAAACCTGCTCCTGCATTCAGAGTCTTTATGACCAAAATTATTGCAAATAGAACATTCAACTTCATTTTCAAGCACCGAAAAGTTGTTATAGGTCCTTTTTGTAATCCCTGTCATACTTCTTTGTTTTTGAGCTTCCCTAGTCATGATTGTTTTATATGCAACACATTGAGCTGCTCTGTGACCAAAGTTGTGGCAAGAAAAGCATTGTCCATTGAAGAAGCTTCTGCGGTTATTGAATCTACCAGCCAACTGATTGTAATTTCTATTTTCATCTATTCTTGAGCCAAACTGAGAAGATTTTACCTGTGGTTGGTTGTAGCTTTTGTTCATCCTCAAGGAGGATTGTCCCTGATAGTTTCTGTTTGTAACTCGTCCTTGCTTTACCTGATTATCTTCATTGTTCTTCCGCTCATTTCCTCTTGCTGCATCAAGATAACTTTTTGAGGTGGATGCTTGAGAGGTTTCTCCATTATAGCCCAAACCTGTTTTGTTTAGAGGAGACCGCTGCACACTAATAATCTCATCCAAGGTTTCAGATCCTTTGACAAATTTAAGATTAATAGTTTTTGTTTTCTCAATTTCTTTTCTGAGACCAACAATTTCACCTTCTAGTTTTTCAAGATGTTTTTCCTTTTCATCAATTTGAAATTGCAAAGTATCAATAATCACATTCCTTTCTTCTATGCTTCTCTTGAGTCTAGTGATTTCATTATAGAGATTATCCACATCTATAGCATCCTCATAATCATCATCTTCAAATGCCATTAACAGCTTATATTTATTACCTTGTTCATCTTCATCACTGTTTGATAAGCCATCACTATCTTCATGGGTGTAGTAGCTTTTCCTATTTGCACTTTGTTTCTTGTTCCATCTAGCAGGTTCTTTTCCTTTATCCTTATAAGGACATTTTGCAGCATAATGACCTACTTTCCCACAAGCAAAACATTTGAAAGGTAGCTTACTTCTGAACCTTCCAGAACCCCTTTGAAGATTTCTGACAAAGTTTGATTCTTCTTCCTCTTCTTCTGGAACATGGCTTGCTTCATAGTAATCTTCTTTTCCTGATGCCTTAAAAGCAGCTTCCCTTCTGTCAGATGGACCTCCCTTTCTCATTTCATAAGCGGTTAGAATTCCATGTAGCTGAGACATAGTGAGAACACGGAGATTTTCTTTTTCTTCTATTGCAGATACTTTAGATTCAAACTTGGGGGATAAAGATCTTAGAACATTTTGAACTACTATAGTTTCTCTTATTTCTTCACCCAAGTTTTTCATACAATTAACAATCTCATCTACCCGGAGAAAATAATTAGCCACACTTTCATCATTATACATCCTGAGAGTCTCATATTGAATCCTGAGTGTTTGAAGTTTAGCTTCCTTTACCTGTTCATCTCCTTCATAGCTAGTGATCATTTTGTCCCATATTTCTTTTGCTGATTTGAAGTGCATGACCTTCATGAATTCTGTTTGAGATATACTTCCTAATAGGGTAGCGACTGCTTTTGCATTTGTTTCATATGCCTTTTTTTCATCTGGATCTGTAGGAGTAGCTGAAGGAAAAGCATAGCCTTTTTCTACAATGTCCCAAACTTCTGTACCAAGAGATTGAAGATATGCAGTAACTCTTACCTTCCAATAATTGAAATTTGTTCCATCAAAAACCGGTGGCCTGATTGATGCTTCTTTCTCGTAGTTGCTCATGATGAATGATCTTCCTTCAAGCGATCAAGCTTCTCTGAAGGACCTGCTCTGATACCAATTGTTGGAAATAATACTGAGAGGGGGGGTGAATCAGTATTATCAGATTAATCAAACTTTTCAAATGCCCAAAACATATACGCTACTTCAGTTAAGTGAACCAGTGTGTACACGCTACTGTGACGAAGTAAAACAGCGTATAAGCAGAAAACTCACAATTTAGTTGGCTTATTCTTCAATTAAGTGCATCAGGACATTATTCATCATATTAACAGTAAACATGTGCAGTATAACAGAACAGATAAAAAGCCACACACATGAACACCAAGATATAAGGTGGAAACCCAATGTGGGTGAAAACCACCTGCTGCAAGTTGTCTCTATCTTTCTTAATATGAAACTTCAGTTTACAATATTTTGTACTGGTGCAGCCTTATACCAGTACGCACAACCTGCAGAAGGCTTCAACCTTCTCTCGTTCTCCAAACTTCCTTGGAAGGGAGCTCCAACCCCCTTTTGCTTTTGTACTAGCCAAGATACTAGTACGTAGGTGCTGACCTACAATCTTCCTTCTTCCAGGTATCACTTTTCATACATTTTCAGACTTGGATATTCCTGAAGCACAACATTACAATCTGAAGACCACAATTCATTCAATTTTCACAACAGATCATTGAAGCATAAAACAACCAACTTTGAATCACTGAACCACTGAACCCTGTCAATCACCAGTTACCAGAACACAGAGCAGACTACAGAACTCTGTAATAACAGTCAGATCCCACTGTAAACCCAAATCAAGCTTCAAAAGATATACGCTACTTTAATGAGCAGAAACCGCGTATACACGCGCTTTTACCGAAGCCAACCTGCGTACAGATCTAAAAATAAACTTTCTCAACTTGCAGCTGTACCAGATATTAGTTAGACTCAGAACGTAACATTGCGACAATATGCAGATCTAGAAATACGCATAATCAACCATAACATGATAGTGCATTTCAAACCATTTGATCCCGATCTCTCCTTAGATCTAGTTCTCCATCAACCGATGAGATCTCTCCTTAGCTCAAACCAACTCAGAACCTGCATATCAGATCTCTTTCTCTCTTAGATATTCATGCCTTGTCGAAAGATGATCTTTGCCTAATGATCTTCTTCTCCTTATATAGCCTTAGGCCTTTCTCAATACCAAGAGCCAAAACCATAGTAACACAATACCATCAACTTTAAAACTAGGGATCGACACGCCCGTCGAGACATAATGGTCCGAAATCATAGGCACAACTTCCAAGGTCTAACCACCATGAACCAAAGGAACCTTTCCACATACACGCGCTTTTTCTGAATCTAACTTGCGTGTACACGCGACTTGGGCTTAACGAAAGAGCGTGTATGAGCTTTCTTGCCATGCTGTACTGAGATCTGTCTTCTGATTGAGTTGCCATCACCTGTACTAACCTTTGAGCACCTGTACCATCCACTGAGTGAGTTGCCATCAAGGACAACACTTGAACCATAATGCCAACAATCTCCCCCTTTGGACTTGATGGCAACCACCACACCAAGTCACTCTCCCCCTTTGACATCAAGGGCAAAGGGAGGACCAAGATATTCTCTTCCTTGGTAATCCTTCTGCTGTCCATACTGCTGTCCATACTCCTCCTGAGTACATGCTGAAATCTCCAAGTGTGCTCCCCTTTGTGAATGCCAAAGAGTACCAATCTATCCATCCTGCTCACCAAGTGCTGTTCATGCTCCCCTTGACTGTAGGCAAGATCTGCAAAAGATGTTCTTCAAGAAGAACATGACTCTATACATCATAAAAGACCTTCCTATCACCAAAGACTCATACATACATCCATTTCTCAACTAAGTGAGGATATACAAAAAAATGACTCATCCACCCAACCAAGTGGGGATACATCAATATTGACTCATCCACCTAACCATGATAATACATGAACATTTCATCATTCATCCCAGGCATAGTGGGGAAACCAACAAAGGCCGTTACATGACCTTGACACCATAAAAGAGACAAGAGAGATACATGACATAGAGACAACAGATCTAGACCAAGACTTAGGAAAGACATCAGCAGCATCTGATAAACATCTTGTTAGATCAGCAACTAGAATTTCTTTCTGAGCTCCTTCTCCTGAAACCAACAACCAAAAACATCTGAATGCCAACAATGCTTTATGAGACTTTTGAGCTGCTCCCCCTGAACCTGTGCCTGTTGCACTCCCTGAAACTGTGCCTGAATAATTCTGACATTCCTATTGCTGTTCAGAACTTCAGAGTTTTCCCTTGCTGTTCAGAACTTCATATACGCGTTTTCTCCTGTATAAAACAGCGTATGTACGCGGATATTCTTTCTGCAACAAGCGTCCAGCATACACGCGACTTTCCCGCCATGAATCCGCGTGTATACGCTAATATTACTTCCGTAACCTGCGTATACCAACTTTTCTGTAGAACAAACAAATTTCAACAACAGGATGAAGCATTAACTACTCCCAGCTTTTGTCTGAGATATTCAAAAGTTTCCCTGGGCAGTGGTTTTGTGAGAATATCAGCAACTTGCTCCTTAGAAGGAACATACTCCAACTTGACCTTCTGTTCAAGCACTTGTTCCCGAAGAAAATGGTACTTGATTGGTATGTGCTTGGTCTTTGAGTGCATGACTGGATTCTTTGAAATGCTGATTGCACTTGTATTATCACATAAGATAGAGACAGGTGGAGTGCAAGTGATTTGAAAGTCCTGCAAGGTCTGCATCATCCAAAGAAGTTGTGTACAACAAGATGCTGCAGCTACATATTCTGCTTCAGCTGTAGATAAGGCAATCGAACTTTGTTTCTTGCTGAACCAAGATACTAATCTGGAACCCATGAAGAAAGCACCTCCACTTGTGCTTTTCCTATCATCCACACTTCCAGCCCAATCTGCATCTGTGTAAGCATGAAGAGTGAGATCAGTATTTCTAGGATACCATAAGCCATAGTTTTGGGTCCCTTGAAGATATTTGAAGATTCTTTTGACTGCCTGAAGATGAGTTTCCTTTGGGTTGGCTTGAAATCTTCCAACCATTCCTACTGCATGTGTAATATCTGGTCGAGTACCTGTCAAATAAAGCAAACTCCCAATCATGGATCTATAAGTGGGTTGGTGGACTGCTGCTGATTCATCATTTGCACTGAGGCTGCATCCTGTAACCATGGGTGTACATACTGGTTTTGACTCTTCCATGCCATACTTCTTCAAGATCTGCTTGAGGTATTTGGTTTGAGACAAGAAGATACCTCCTTCATTTTGTTGGATTTGCAATCCAAGAAAATATGTCAATTCTCCAAGAAGTGACATTTCGAATTCTTTCTGCATAACCAAGGCAAAGTTTTGACTCATAGTCTCTTCATTGCTGCCAAAAATAATATCATCTACATAAACAACAAGAATTAGCAATTTGTTATTTTCAACTTTTATATAGAGATTGCTATCTGCTGATCCTTTTGAAAAGCCTTGTTGGTGAAGATATTTGTCCAACCGATAGTACCAAGCCCTTGGAGCTTGTTTGAGCCCATAGAGAGCCTTTTTCAATCTGCATACAAGGTTTGGATCATTCCCAAGAATGAACCCATCTGGCTGCTCAATATATACTTCTTCTTCTAAGTCTCCATTCAGGAAGGCTGATTTCACGTCCATTTGAAATACCTTGAAGTTTTGAAAGCTTGAGAGAGCAAGGAACATTCGGATGGCCTCTAGTCTTGCCACAGGAGCAAAGGTCTCTTCAAAATCTATTCCTTCTTGCTGTGCATACCCTTTACAAACAAGTCTGGCCTTGTTTCTAATTACTTCTCCATTTTCATTTAACTTATTCTTGAAGACCCATTTTGTTCCTATTACATTCTTATCTTTAGGTCTAGGAACCAATTCCCAAGTGTTGTTCCTTTCGATTTGCTCAAGTTCTTCATCCATTGCTTTGACCCAACATTCATCTTTGCATGCTTCTTTCACATTTTGTGGTTCAATGGAGGAGAGTAGAGCCAAGTAGCTTGAAGCTTCTGCAAGTGTCCTTCTTGTTTGTACTCCTGCTTCTTTCTGCCCCACAATCTGAGTTTCTGGATGATTCTTTTGGACATATCTGGATGGAGTCTTTCTTCTATTCTTGTCTGCTCCTCTGGTTCTTCTTGAGATTCTTCTTCTTCTTGAGGTTCTTCTTCTTCATCATTTCGCCTTTGAGAGTAACCTTCATCTTCTTCATGATGAACTTGCCTAGGAATATATCCCTTCTCATCAACCACTATATCAATACTGTCAACAATTCTGCCAAGTCTTTTATTGTAGCACTTGTATGCTTTGCTATGTGGAGAATAACCAAGAAGAATGCCCTCATCTGCTCTAGGTTCAAGTTTGCCAAGTTGCTCATCAGTGTTCTTAATATAACATTTGCTCCCAAAGATTTTGAAATGCTTTACGGAAGGAGTTTTACCACTCCAAAGCTCATGAGGTGTTTGAGTGCTGTTTACTCGGACATTTGTTTTGTTAAGAATGATAACAGCAGCATGTGCGGCTTCTCCCCAGAAGGTTGCAGGAGTACCTGATTCATCGAGCATAGCACGAGCCATTTGTTGGATAGTTCTGTTCATTCTTTCCACAACCCCATTTTGCTGAGGAGTTCTAGCTGTAGAGAATTCTCTTCTTATCCCATGTTCATCGCAGAAATCAAAAAATTCATTTGATGTGAACTCCCCACCTCTGTCAGATCTGAGGCACTTGATTTTGTGTCCTGATTCATTTTCGGCCAATGCTTTGAAGGATTTGAATTTTTCGAATGCTTCATCTTTGTGCTTCATAAGCCCTAACCAAACAAACCTTGAGAAATCATCAATGAATAATATCAGATATTCTTCTCCTCGAGGTGACCTTTTCTAAATGGACCACATACATCTGTATGGACTAGCTCAAGAGGCAAGCTAGCTGACCCTTCCTTCTCTGGAAAGTTAGTTCTGGTCTGCTTTCCAAACTGACAAGATTTGCATATGGTGTTGTCTGGAATTTTGATATCTGGAAGATCGCGAACTGCCTGATATTTGCATGCTTTCCTTATTTGTGAGAAGCTTAGATGTCCCAACCTTCGATGCCATAACCAGTGCTCTTCATCCTTGCTAAGATAGCATTGTTGTTGTTCTTCTTCAAATATGTACAGATTATTTGGAGTTCTTTTGCCTTTGAGAACTGTTTTACCTGTATCAAGATCACGAACAAGACATCCATTCGATCTGAAAATAACCTCTGTTTTTTGATCACACATCTGGCTGACACTTAGAAGATTATGTTTCAATCCATCAACATACAAAACATTTCCAGCCTTGACCTTTTCTTTTAAAGGAGCAATACCTTTTCCTTTTATAGTAGCAGGAGTATCATTTCCAAAAGAGACTTTCTTTCCCTTTTCTAAAGTAGAATAAGATTCAAGTTTTTCTTTATCACCTGTCATATGTTTCGAACATCCACTGTCAATGTACCATAGATTTTCCTGTCCTTCTGCATAAAATGCTATCCCACATCTTTCTGTTTGAGGTTCCTTTATTCTCCATGTTTTGGTGCTTGTGGCTTGTTCCTTTTTCTCCTGAAACCTGCTCCTGCATTCAGAGTCTTTATGACCAAAATTATTGCAAATAGAACATTCAACTTCATTTTCAAGCACCGAAAAGTTGTTATAGGTCCTTTTTGTAATCTCTGTCATACTTCTTTGTTTTTGAGCTTCCCTAGTCATGATTGTTTTATATGCAACACATTGAGCTGCTCTGTGACCAAAGTTGTGGCAAGAAAAGCATTGTCCATTGAAGAAGCTTCTGCGGTTATTGAATCTACCAGCCAACTGATTGTAATTTCTATTTTCATCTATTCTTGAGCCAAACTGAGAAGATTTTACCTGTGGTTGGTTGTAGCTTTTGTTCATCCTCAAGGAGGATTGTCCCTGATAGTTTCTGTTTGTAACTCGTCCTTGCTTTACCTGATTATCTTCATTGTTCTTCCGCTCATTTCCTCTTGCTGCATCAAGATAACTTTTTGAGGTGGATGCTTGAGAGGTTTCTCCATTATAGCCCAAACCTGTTTTGTTTAGAGGAGACCGCTGCACACTAATAATCTCATCCAAGGTTTCAGATCCTTTGACAAATTTAAGATTAATAGTTTTTGTTTTCTCAATTTCTTTTCTGAGACCAACAATTTCACCTTCTAGTTTTTCAAGATGTTTTTCCTTTTCATCAATTTGAAATTGCAAAGTATCAATAATCACATTCCTTTCTTCTATGCTTCTCTTGAGTCTAGTGATTTCATTATAGAGATTATCCACATCTATAGCATCCTCATAATCATCATCTTCAAATGCCATTAACAGCTTATATTTATTACCTTGTTCATCTTCATCACTGTTTGATAAGCCATCACTATCTTCATGGGTGTAGTAGCTTTTCCTATTTGCACTTTGTTTCTTGTTCCATCTAGCAGGTTCTTTTCCTTTATCCTTATAAGGACATTTTGCAGCATAATGACCTACTTTCCCACAAGCAAAACATTTGAAAGGTAGCTTACTCTGAACCTTCCAGAACCCCTTTGAAGATTTCTGACAAAGTTTGATTCTTCTTCCTCTTCTTCTGGAACATGGCTTGCTTCATAGTAATCTTCTTTTCCTGATGCCTTAAAAGCAGCTTCCCTTCTGTCAGATGGACCTCCCTTTCTCATTTCATAAGCGGTTAGAATTCCATGTAGCTGAGACATAGTGAGAACACGGAGATTTTCTTTTTCTTCTATTGCAGATACTTTAGATTCAAACTTGGGGGATAAAGATCTTAGAACCTTTTGAACTACTATAGTTTCTCTTATTTCTTCACCCAAGTTTTTCATACAATTAACAATCTCATCTACCCGGAGAAAATAATTAGCCACACTTTCATCATTATACATCCTGAGAGTCTCATATTGAATCCTGAGTGTTTGAAGTTTAGCTTCCTTTACCTGTTCATCTCCTTCATAGCTAGTGATCATTTTGTCCCATATTTCTTTTGCTGATTTGAAGTGCATGACCTTCATGAATTCTGTTTGAGATATACTTCCTAATAGGGTAGCGACTGCTTTTGCATTTGTTTCATATGCCTTTTTTCATCTGGATCTGTAGGAGTAGCTGAAGGAAAAGCATAGCCTTTTTCTACAATGTCCCAAACTTCTGTACCAAGAGATTGAAGATATGCAGTAACTCTTACCTTCCAATAATTGAAATTTGTTCCATCAAAAACCGGTGGCCTGATTGATGCTTCTTTCTCGTAGTTGCTCATGATGAATGATCTTCCTTCAAGCGATCAAGCTTCTCTGAAGGACCTGCTCTGATACCAATTGTTGGAAATAATACTGAGAGGGGGGGTGAATCAGTATTATCAGATTAATCAAACTTTTCAAATGCCCAAAACATATACGCTACTTCAGTTAAGTGAACCAGCGTGTACACGCTACTGTGACGAAGTAAAACAGCGTATAAGCAGAAAACTCACAATTTAGTTGGCTTATTCTTCAATTAAGTGCATCAGGACATTATTCATCATATTAACAGTAAACATGTGCAGTATAACAGAACAGATAAAAAGCCACACACATGAACACCAAGATATAAGGTGGAAACCCAATGTGGGTGAAAACCACCTGCTGCAAGTTGTCTCTATCTTTCTTAATATGAAACTTCAGTTTACAATCTTTTGTACTGGTGCAGCCTTATACCAGTACGCACAACCTGCAGAAGGCTTCAACCTTCTCTCGTTCTCCAAACTTCCTTGGAAGGGAGCTCCAACCCCCTTTTGCTTTTGTACTAGCCAAGATACTAGTACGTAGGTGCTGACCTACAATCTTCCTTCTTCCAGGTATCACTTTTCATACATTTTCAGACTTGGATATTCCTGAAGCACAACATTACAATCTGAAGACCACAATTCATTCAATTTTCACAACAGATCATTGAAGCATAAAACAACCAACTTTGAATCACTGAACCACTGAACCCTGTCAATCACCAGTTACCAGAACACAGAGCAGACTACAGAACTCTGTAATAACAGTCAGATCCCACTGTAAACCCAAATCAAGCTTCAAAAGATATACGCTACTTTAATGAGCAGAAACCGCGTATACACGCGCTTTTACCGAAGCCAACCTGCGTACAGATCTAAAAATAAACTTTCTCAACTTGCAGCTGTACCAGATATTAGTTAGACTCAGAACGTAACATTGCGACAATATGCAGATCTAGAAATACGCATAATCAACCATAACATGATAGTGCATTTCAAACCATTTGATCCCGATCTCTCCTTAGATCTAGTTCTCCATCAACCGATGAGATCTCTCCTTAGCTCAAACCAACTCAGAACCTGCATATCAGATCTCTTTCTCTCTTAGATATTCATGCCTTGTCGAAAGATGATCTTTGCCTAATGATCTTCTTCTCCTTATATAGCCTTAGGCCTTTCTCAATACCAAGAGCCAAAACCATAGTAACACAATACCATCAACTTTAAAACTAGGGATCGACACGCCCGTCGAGACATAATGGTCCGAAATCATAGGCACAACTTCCAAGGTCTAACCACCATGAACCAAAGGAACCTTTCCACATACACGCGCTTTTTCTGAATCTAACTTGCGTGTACACGCGACTTGGGCTTAACGAAAGAGCGTGTATGAGCTTTCTTGCCATGCTGTACTGAGATCTGTCTTCTGATTGAGTTGCCATCACCTGTACTAACCTTTGAGCACCTGTACCATCCACTGAGTGAGTTGCCATCAAGGACAACACTTGAACCATAATGCCAACATTTATAATTACTATTCTTTACCAGCTCAGTCAAAGGAATGGACACTTTTAATTTAGCAACTTCATTTTCTAAATTAAAGGACGAAACTTTTTCTACCTCTTTGACAGCAAGGTCCTTCTTCTCTACTTTCTCTTTTGCTACACTTTGCTGATTATTATTCTCGTTTGCAATGCTACTTGCTGATGGTACTTTGATGGAACTCAGATCAACAGGCTCTTTTCCTTTCTTCTAAATGCCTGAGGAATCATTCTTTCATTGCAGCTCTTTTCTTTTTTGAATGGGATTTATTAGTACATCTCTGCTCCTTAAAGAATACTACCTTTGTTGTGTTGTCAAAGCGTTCATGTAACCTCGCTGATAATCATCAGACTCATCCTCCAAAACTACATCATTTGCTAATATGTAATCTTCATCCCTTTGAATGTCTGGAACCTCTGCATATTCTTCATCTTCTGTTAGAAAAATGGGCATACCATCGGCAGTGAAAAAATGGTTTGCTTCAACTACCAGATCATCATCTTCTTCTTCTTCCAGTCCCTGAACATAATTTTGTTGCAAAGTAATTATGATCTGTTGTTGTTGTGCTGGTTGGTCTGGTGCCTTTTGTTCCCTCTACTTGATCCAGAATTGGGGCTACTGCTGTCCTCTGAAATTTGGATTCCTGATTGGTGGTTCAGGTCTATCTATGATAGTCAGTCGGTCAACCATCTTCTCCACTGTTCGGATCAAAGTATCCATCTTGACATCTGAGGTAGATGCTTCCTCCTTTATGGTCACTCTCTTTTCAGATCTCATTCTTGCTCTTTTGGCTAGCAGATTTGCTTCTACACTTACAACGTTCTTCTACATATCTTCTAGTGTGGTGGGATCACGTTCTCGTAACTGATATGCCATATCAGCATCGAAACCGTCTGGAAACTTGAGCAAGGCTAACCCCTCTGGTGGTTTAATGTTGGCTGGAATAGCATTATATACTGCATTAAACCTCACACAATAATCTTGCACACTTTCACCAGCATTCCTCTTGATATTTTCATATTCAGACAAAATTTGGAGTGGATTCTTCTTTACCTCCCACCGATCCAGGAATTGCCTATGCAGGACTGGCAAAGTGGTGATAGAGGTTGCGGGTAAAGCTCTGAACTGATTTCGAACTTCACCTCCAAAACTTTGAACAAACAGTCTCATAGTCACATCTTCTATCTCTACCTCATGAAGGTCAAAAAGGTCATTCATTTTACCAACATGTTTCCGAGTTGTAATGTTATGAGTGGCATAAAAAAGAGGTATTTTACTTTGGTAATCAGCGGGCATATCCCCAAGATTCTGAGGTAAAACAAGGGGTGCATACCGGGCAGCCATAACTCGAGGTGGGGGAGGTGGATTTAAAGTAAGATTTGTGGTACTCGGTATATTCAAAGGAGAAGCAACAACAGGTGGAGTAACGATCTATAAAGATGAAAGAAGTGGGTAGGGGATTGTTTGAGTTGCAGTAGATGTAAAAGAGGTATTTCGAAAATCAAAAGATGGTCTATTTTTCACCCAAGTGTCTACGTTTGAGGTAAGATTCTGTAACTGATCAAGAGCATGGATAAGCTGTGATCCTGATTTACTTTGTGTAAACAAGTCTTCAACAGGGTTTTCAAGAGATATAGAAGAGTAAAAAACTATTTGATCAAGCCAACTCAAAGACTTACTGCGAAACAAACTTTGCTCAAAATGAATATCAAACTCAATATCTTGCAGAGTGTCTAACCTTTCCGGGAGTGAGTGGACACGAGGAATGAAAACTTCACTTGATTGCTCAGTTAATTGTTCTTCGGCAACACTGAATTTCTCTATAGATTTTCTAGGTTTCTTCCCAATTTTATGAGGATCATCGACAATGACTGGTGGATTCGGATCTGGATTGGATCTGGTGTACCTTCTCGAAGCCAGTATGCTCAAATTTCGAAGTTTTCTATATTGCTTTACAACTTTCCAATTTCAGCCTAGTAAATCCTAAAACTCATCATCCATAAGCTTTAGAATTCAAATGAAAGATATTACTGGGGTGATTAATCTTTTGTTCCCCAGTATGGTCGCCACTATGTTATCACCTAGATTTACCTCAGGTTGAACGGAGGCAATTCCAAAGTAACCACAAACCAAGCTTAGCCTAGTAGCTAGCCCTACTAGGCCGGAAGAGGGCTCTCTCCGTAAGGATATCAGTCAATATGACTGAGATGGGGTAAATTATTTTAGGCTAGGTATAGTAGCTTGAAGGTTTTGATTAAAATTTGCAGGGTTTTTGTTGGATCAGGTGGAGCTGGGCAGTTTAGGTCTAGGAAATTAAGTCAAAAATGCAGGGTGTTCTATGGGGCAAGGTAGGCATAAGATTTAACACTTTAGGCTTGATGGGATGAAGTGTTTAAGACTGATGAGGAGCTAAGAAGGGCATGTAACAATCATGGATCCTTCTTAAATAGTAGAAAACATGAAATGTTGAATGATTTCCCAAGGCAAAGCACTGATACAATGGATTCTACCTATCAAACTTGAAAACAATTCAACTAGAAGCAATGAAATGAATGATGGCATACATGAAACATATAAACACATAATTACAGAAGAAGAAACTATACTAAAACTCCATACCACAGGGATCCCATAAAAATAGCTGCAATTCTTATTAATCTCCTTGCCAAACTGCTTACAATGATGTACAATCAAGCTCTGAGCATCCAAGTGAGTCCAACCCACACAATGACTAAGAAAATACATGATATAGGACTCAAAACAACTAATCCTAGCCTCAGGGGTCGAATCCATGAGAGGAGGAGCAGTTGCACACAATACTGAACTGATAGCTAAAGACTAGGGTGGTCAAACTGACTCATTCCTAATATGAAGCAAATTGATTCATTACATGCCACTTAGGCCATTCATCTGATGTATCTACCCTAGGTAACAAAAGATACACTTTAATTACATCATCATCATGAATTACATCAGTGAAAAACCAAAATCCCATAGGTGAAAAGTTTTTTCTGAAAGAAACAATGAAAAAACTCGTTGCCTATCAAGTGCACAACGCCAGTGTCAAACACGCAGTGCCTGAAGGAAGTGCGCATCGCCATATTCAAGGCAAGTTTTGACTGCCTTCCTAGTGTCCAAATTGAGCTCAGGATAGCTTCTTGGAAATATTATACTGTTTAGTTTCCAGATATGCCTTTAGATTTCAAAATGAGCTTGATTTGACCCTCCAAAAATGAATTCTCCCAAAACTGGTCCAACGCGCAGCGCATGGTCCAAAATGAGGCAGAAATGTGATTTTTCGCTAGTTTTTTGCCCTTTTCACCAACAAGTTTTGCCTTCCAAGGTTGGAAACATGGTTTTGCTAATTGTCTTGGGCCTTCTAAATCCAATGGTGGTGGCCATTCCTCCAAAAAATGCGCAGCGCCTAGGGCATTGTGCATTTAACCAAGTTGTTGATATAAAATTTGACTGGAAAAGACAGGAAATGCTAAAAGCAAAAACTGAGCTTAGAGTCTTCAAAAATGGTTGACATAGCTGATGTTGAAGCTTACTAAGCATGGAGAGAAGCCTCCACCAATAGGTCAAGCTTATCCTTCTCCTTTTGATGAGTTAAGGCCTCAATTTTTGCATGAGCCCTTTTGAGCTTGGCTCTAGCAATTTTGTTTCTCATGGCATAGTATTTGGCCATTTTTCTTTGAACTTCTGTATTTCTATTGGCTTTAGCTAACAGGTCCTCAAGATGATTTTTAGCCCTCTCAAGCCAATATTCCCGGTTCTCATTCATCATTATGCCAAATTGTTCATTTAAGGTGAGTTGGTTGGCAAGTTGAGCTTCCTTTTCTCTTTCAAGCTTCAAAGCTCGCTTTAGGCCTCTAGTCCTAGGCCTCCTCCTGGGCATGTTTTCCTCCATGGGCTCACCATAGTCACCATAGGCTTCCTCAAGTTGGACTTTAAACTTTTCAGCTTCCCTTTTAGCTTTGATGAGCTGAACTTCCATAAGCTCTTTCTTGGTCTCCATTTGCCTATTTTCCTGTTCATAATAAGATATGATGTATTTTTCTCTTTGTATATTCACCTGTAACCCACCTATCAATTCTTCTTGCTCTTTGAAGATCATTCTGGTGTTTTCCTCCTCATCTTCCTCATCTAAGTCCACTAAATCAAAATCCTGCTCAGTTTCATGGGGGTCTTTTTCCTATTTTTGCATTTTTGTTTCAACCATTTTTTCCTTTCCTTTGTGTACCTGCTTTGCTAATGAAGATAGCAAGGCCCCTCCCATAATCTGTAGAGAAAACCCTTTATTGTTTCCTCTCTGATAAGTGTGCACCAAAGTACCTAAATTAGCCCTTCCTGGCTTGCTTCTTTGACCCTGATCACTTTGTCCTTTGCCACTGTCCTCTTTTTTGTCAGATGAAAGAACAAGTTCATGGAATGGTGATAATGGAGGTGATGGTATGACTGACTCATCAGAGGAGGATGAATAGTGCATGGGCTGAGATGGAAGGATGGAGGATGGTGGATGAGATGATGATGGAATGTCTTGAGTGGAAACTTGAGTGAAAATGGGATTAGCTATAAATGTACTCCATGCAATGTTAAGATCTTTAAGGTGATAAAGAACTACGGTCTTTATGAGGGAATGGTGAAATAAACTTTTTGTTTGATCTTTGTATTCTCATCTCTGGGCAATGTAAGCCATATTTTCCAAACTCCTGAAAAGATAGTAGGGTATATTGAGCATTTTAACCTTAGTGAAATGCATAAGTAACCAGATGTGGTAAGAATAGACCCTAGAGAACCTACCCTCACATGAAAAATACTTCATTATAATCTTCATCATAGGTGCATATCTGTCAAGGAGATATGAGAAATGGAAATAGCCTTTTCTTTGACTTCTGTAACTAGGTTTGATGTATGGTTCATAAAAACATGCTTCTATCTCACCCTGCTTGAACCATTTTTCCCTAACTTCTGGAATCCATATGGTATTTGATATGATGGCAGCAGACAATGTGAAGGCTATGCCTGCAAGAGTGACTTGGTTATCTTTAATTTTAGTTATGAAAAGCCAAGTCAACTCAGGGTGGTACTGAACTGCTTGAACCTGCTCACAAAACTCAAAACACCCTAGCCATTTGAATGTTGTCACTGTCATAGGAGAAGCTAGGAGCTCTTTGAGATCTGTGGGCTCAAAACTATGAATTTTCCCTCCTTTATGAGACCTTCTCTGCTCTATGTTTCTTTATTTGTCTAATCTCTCTTCTTCACTGTGTGGCCTATATTCTTCATCAGCCATGGTGTTTTTGTTATGAAACCCTAGGTAAATGGTAGGGGCATGGAAGTGTTTGGAACGAAAAAGAAAAGGGAAAGGTGGATGAGAGTCTGGTGGATGTAGCGATAGAGGTCTCTAAAAATGAATATGGTGTATTGATCAAGTATCTTATGGAAAATGAGAAACTTGCTTGCAAAAATCAAGGCTAGGATAAAAACTAGTGTTTTGCATATGAAACTAATGCCAATCTTGATTTCGCTCTTCAAACATTGAGAAAATAACTTTGAGGAGAGGGAAAATGATGTTTTGAAGAGGATACTTACTTGCTTAAAGCTTAGAAGGTATTAGGAATGTCGAAGAGCGAATATGAGTGAAACTGGCCCAATGCGCAGCGCTTAAAGGAAATGTGCAGCGCCAAGAAGAAGTGCGCAGTGCGAAGAGGAAACGCGCAGCGGTAAGAGGGAGTGCGCAACGCCAAGAGGAAACACGCAGTGCCAAGAGGGAGTGTGCAGCACCAAGAAGAAACATGCAGCGCCAAGCTGTTTCTGCTGATTCAACCCTTAAATTGGAAAAACTTCTGCTGGGGTTTGCTCAATGGGAGGTCAAATGGAAATAAAGGAGATATGAAGGCAAGAAGACATTTATACATGCTTGAATTTAATTTTTAGCTCCTCAAACCCCCTTTGCTAATGTTTTGTCACTTTCACCTTTTCACCCTTTTTTGTCACTGTTCTTGATTTTCTGACCCTTTGCTTTTTTGACAGGTGGATGAATGCTCAATCTTGACTTGAATTTTGCAATGTTTTTTGGTTTGGTAGCAATGAGAAATGCTCTGATGTAGCTGAGATCACTTATTACATATAGAAACTTAAAATTACATATGAAATACAAATAAACTAAAATACTTTGTTTTCATCTCAAAAACATGTTTTTGAGGTGAAAATTACATTAGGTTAAAAAGATATTGATTTTAGTAGCTATGACTTACAAGTCATCATGCTTGATTTATTGATCATCCTCATACCCTTGCTAACCTTTCTTTACACTTTGAAATCAGTTTCTTGACCTTGGTGATGAAACCCTAGACCTAATGAAATCATGCCCTATGACCTAATGAAATGAACTGCCGAATGATTATGAAACATGACTGAAGACAATCTGAAGAAGGATCAGAAAGTATAGTCTATGAGGGAAAAATTTAGATTTGCTAAAGAGAAAACAACCATCAGTGGATCAGTATATCATGACCTAATGGAATGATGCAAAAAAATTTAGTATGGGACTCCTAAAATGAAAATGCAAAGAGTGAATTTTGATCCTTGATGGAAGTATGTAGATACTGACACTAACAGGACCAACTTCAGCCTCTGTTGTTGGTTCTTGTGTAACAGCAGCAGTGACCATTGGCTCATGGATATTATCCTTCTCTTCCTCCTCTTGGATGATTTCCTCCTCCACTACTGTTCCTGGTGAAACAACAGTGTCAGCCAAGGGTTCCGGTTTATCCATTCCTTGATCACTCTTTGGGGATTGTGCTATCTTGGTTGCTGGTTCTTATGTATCAGCAACATCCTCGATAGGCTCTGGTGTAACAACTTCCTAGTTTTTAGTTTGAATCCCCCTCGAGGTAGTGTCTATTGCACGGACTTTGAATTCGGCTTCCACCAACTTCTCAACACAGGCTATGCACAAAGTGCCCGGGATTTCTCCCCTTCTGGCCCTCTCCATGACTTCTGCGAAAGTATCTAGCCCTAGTGATCCGGATTTAAACAGGAACGCAACAAATTATAGAGATAAGCATATACACAAAGATGCAGCGGAAATAATACTTCATTTCATTAATGGAAAATACTAAAATATGCTTACAGCCAGAAATGGAAATAAACCAGCTAGGGCGATGGTAGCTTATCTCTGAGAAGAGATGTGGTGGCTACATGCCTCTGAACTGTGTTACAATGAGGTTCGAAGGCCTATTTATTGTTGAGAAACAATGGAAAACCCTTAACATTCCAAAACCTAACCCTAGAAGATGAAACGCCAAACTGTGGGCCCCGTTTGGGTAAATTGGTACACCAACTTCCCAGGGTCGTAACTTTGGCATACGATCTCCGTTTGACGCGTACAATAGCTCGTTAGAAAGATCTATCCAAGCACTGCCACTTTGGGAGGCAACATCAGTCCATGGACCCATGTTGCCCCAGATTTCCCAAAAAACGTCGTTTAGGGCCTCAAAACGGCTCCGGAAGTTCAGGACCCAAAAAACTGCTAAAAATAGTAAGTTGTGCTACAATTAAGGAAACTGAAAATGCTGAGAGAAACAATGGTGGGGGTCCAGGTGGACTTGGCAGGTGGCCACCAATATCCACCTGGATCATTCCTCCCCCCTTAGGAAGCAATGGTCCCCATTGCGTTGAGTTCCTCCATGAGATGAGGAAACTTTTGCTGAACTTGTACCCTGGTGAGCCGCTTGCCCTGCTGAAGGAGTTGGCCTGCTTTGACAACTCAATACAGTTGGCTATTCTGTTGGCGAGTGTTCCTGATCTGTGTGTCCATGATCCGATCAGTTGCAGCTTGTTCCATGCAATCTGGATTTAATTTTGTGGGTGTGAGCTGTTCTGCAATGTCGGATGTCTAACAATGGTGGAAAGTATGGCCGAAGGCGGTCCACATTGAATACTGGGTGCAGGCCAAGGAATGGGGGAATGCTGAGCTCAAATGCATTGTCTCCCATAGCCTTAGTAATGGTGTAAGGACCATATCGGAGTGGTCTCAGTTTCCGATAGGCTCCAGTAAGGCGTTCCTTTTGCAAATGCAACCAGACTTTGTCGCCCACCTGAAACTTGTGTGGCACCTGTTAGCCTCCTGTTGCGACAGGTGTTCATTTTTCATGATTGACATTTTTACATGCCAAATATGTCATACTTTGCATGCTGCAGTGTTCCATATTTCCAAAAAAAGGGGGTTAAAGAAGATACTATGAAAGAGTGCCAATCCAAATGCCACTGCTGAATTCCAATTTTGATGACTCAAACATTTTTGTCCTATAAAAGGGAGGGCCAAACAGCTTAAACTTGGTCTCCCTAGGTTTCAATTTCTTTTTTTAGAATATAGAGAATGATATCTGTCCAAACAGTTTAAACTTGGCAGATTTGTAGATAGGTAGAGAAGCAAAGGAGCCCAACTGCTTAATCTGGGCCCTTGGCAGAAATAAGTGTAGACTTAGATAGGATAACAGAAAAAAGAAAAATTTGTAAAGCTGGGTCTGCAAGTGTAAGTGCACCCAAAACAAAGAGAAGAAAAAATGTTAGGATGGTAGGCTGGGTAGGTAGTTTTTGAGGTTGCAGAATGATGATTCATGATCAATTTTGTGTTTCTAAGTGTATATATTTTCAGATCACAGTCATGATGCAATTTTCATCTAGAGGAAGTCAAGATGGACATAACTAACTCCCCTTTTTCATTCTTATTCCCCAAATCACTCACTAATTTTCCCAAAAGAGGTCAAGATCTGCTTGATGCCTCTTAGTCATCATTTTCCACATCATTGGCCTTGGTGAAGATCTGCTTCACTCAAGGATTTCCATTTTTCTGTTACAAAGTCCTATTCCCCCAAAATGGCCTAAGGTTCCTTACCTTAGCGCTTTCTCATCATCTCCATATTAACTCCTGACTATATTATATAGCCCCCTATCTATTTCCTCTTCCCCTACTAAATCTATACTAAATAACTCCCCTATATACATACCCCACCCTCTAGCACTATAGCTATGTATTTATCAGTTCTGGGACATAATAGTCCACCTGGGACTATCATGAACCCATCCGCGTCCTAACAGGAGTTGGTGTGACACCTGGTCATGTTAACAACCTTTACCCCTAACCCTAAACCTACAAAACCCACTTCTTTGCCCTTATCCTAAAGTTTTGTTCATATATATTCAAACCCCGCTCGTTTAACACCCACAAAAACCCGCATTTTCCTAAGTCTTCACCCTCCCCGCCGCGCTATATCAAAAATCGAATATTCACGCACCCGTCCATTATTCTCCCGCCAGCTCTGCGCTCTGTCCACCGTCGGATCGGGCCCTCCCCATCCGATGGATCTCGGCGTTTTCGGAAGCGCCCCGCTGCTCGGTCGTTAGCTTCCGAAAGCGAGGCGGTTTTTCCGCCGTACCCAAAGACACTTGTCCACTTCCTATTGCATCGGAGGGGCTCTGACGGATACTGCCCCCGTACAGAAAGCAGTCCGATGAAACCACTTTCCACCTTCTGTACGCATGCCCCATGTCACCTATCCCGTCCTACGTACCTGCTGATTCATCCCTGCCACATCACCTGCACAACATCGGCCTCCTGCCGAGTCATCCCTGCCACGTCATCCTGCCATGTCATCCACCGTACATGCTGACGTCATCCTGCCACATCATCCACCGTACCATGGTTCCCCCACTGACGTCATCATCAATTTTTGAGGCGAAAGGCGAAAATCGTGCCTAGGAGGCCGGGATTCAAATTCTGAGGCAGTTTTTCATGCGCGATTAGCGCCTAATCGCACATGGCTACAGGAAAAGGGCCAAAATGGAAAAATCCCTCATTACACAGCCCCCAACAAGCCCGAAAGGCACCGAATGACCCGTTTTTCTTCGCGAGGTATGCAGAGATGAACAAAAGACAATTCCAAAGAAAACAGAGGGCCGAACAGCGGCCTTAAGTTTTAATTTGACCCGCAGCGAGAGAGAAACCGTCCCGATGCATTTGTCAAAGAGTATCAGAGGAGAGATGAAGTGGCAAAGAGTATCAGTTAATTTTTTAATGGAAATCTTTAGTTCCCAAGGTAGGTCAGCATTAATTGGCCTCCAGCAGAGTCAAATCAAGAGGTGTAAGCCCATCCCAGCTCTCAAATAACAGTTAAAGCAATTAAAGCCACCGAACTACAATGGAGCAAAAGTCCATGCGCAGTTATTGCAGAAGCACTGCACCAAGCCACCGAGGACAATGCATTGATTCAGTTCTGATACGGCTGCCCACAGTGCAGCTCATAGATATTTTTTGCATTTATAAGTTTAGGTTAAAGTAATCGTCTACTTTCAGACATGTTTAGGTCACAGCTGTAATAAACAATTTTGGAGAATCTTCCCTATATATACCACCCATTGTATTGTTTCAAGGGTTGGTTGATTGATAACTTTTCATTAGAGACTCGCACTGTATGCCTGATACTTTTCTTTAATCAAAGATTGCTAAAGAGATTGGAAGAATGACTGCCTGATGTGTTGTTAATGGTCTCTGGAGACTGAGTGATGGAATTCTTGTGCTGCAACATGAATCAATAAGTGCCTCTTATCTCTGTTTTCATTTTTCACCATCTAAATGGCAAAAAGAAATATTAGCTTAGAACTTGTTTAACTAAAATCTAGGCTCAATTTCTGCTATTTCTTTATGTTTTTTCATCTGAAATGAACTGGACATGAATATGAATTCCTTGTGGCTCATATTTACTCTTATTCACATGTGTTTGACAGTTATCTAGGGATTCTTTACTGCCCCTAGATAGAGATCATCCACGTTTCTCTGTTAAGCTGACTGAGAGATTCTTAATTGCCTCTCCTTCCTTAGCATTCTTTCCATCCTTTAAAATTTGGAAAATTGTTTCATGTGCAGCTACCTTGCTCCTCATTCCTCTTGTGACCAAGAAAACGCACCAGCAGTCTTACTTCCTTGACTCCATGCCCAATGGTTTGAAACTTTCACACTACACTTGCCTCTTTACTTGAAAACATCAATTTTCCCACCAAAACACAAACAAAAATCCCTGAACTCAATAGCTAGCCTAAAATCATCATCAACAAAGCTAAATCATAAAGAGAGAGCCCTCTCTGACTGCAGGTGGGCTAGAACCTGCAGTCCAAAGTTGGTTTGTGGTTACCTCGGCCGTATCCCTTTACTCCGACCTGGGGGAAAACCTGAGTGATAACAACACCCGATGTTGATCATGTCGCTGCTTGTACTTGGCATTTGATTTCTCTAGAATGTCATGGACCTGCTGGCGAATATGTTGGATGCACTCAATGAAGCTGGTGGCCTTATCTGTTTCAGACTGGACATGAGCTGAATTTATGTGAGTAGCTGCAAGTGGCATGGCCACATCAATGGGGCATAGTGGCTGGAATCCCAAACCCACCTGAAAAGGGCTATGGCCAGTGGAGCTGTGAAGAGTTCGGTTGTAGATGTGCTGAACATAGGGGAGGCTCTCGTCCCATGTGCGTGGATGCTTTGAGTTATACATGCGCAGAATGTGCACAATCATCCTATTGACAACCTCTGTCTAGCCATTAGTTTGAGGATGGAAGGCTGTGGACTTCGTGAGTTTGGTGTCCAGCATTGACCAGAGACTGGACCAAAATGTGCTGAGAAACCGACTGTCCCGATCTGAGATGATAGACTATGGGATCCCAAAGTGCACCCACACTCGTTCAAAGAAGAGTTTAGCAGTGGCTTCCGCTGTGATATTCTTCTTGCAGGCCGCCATAATGGCCATCTTCGAGAACCTGTCGACGACCACAAAAACACAATCATTTCCATGCTTAGTGGAAGGAAGGCCTGACATGTAATCCATGGAGATGGATTCCCAAGGTCGACTAGGGGTAAGCAACGGGGTATAGAGGCCGTGCTTCTTGATGGTCAGTTTTCCAATGGCACAGGCAGTACATGATCTCATGTACTTCCCAACATCCTGTTGAAGATTCGGCCAATAGAAATAATTTTTCACTACTGCCACTGTTTTCTCGACCCCGAAATGCCCAGCAGCCCGACTGTAGTGTGCTTCCCAAATCATCTTGGCACGCTCGCTTGAAGGAACACAAAGGTGACCCAGGTGGCATAACAGGGCATCTTGGAGGTGAAAATATGGAACATGCCGACCCTCCAAGAGTGTCTGGTATGTGTGGCCGAATTCTGGGTCGCTTTTGTAGAGAAGTGGCCAATCAGAAGTCTCGTTCCCACAAGAGTTGAGCACGGTGGTTAACGCCATGATTGGTGGTCGACTGAGGCAATTTGCAACATTATTGGTGCTGCCCTTCTTATACTTGATATTCAAGTGGAACTGTTGCAGGTATGTAGACCACTTCTGATGGCGATCATTCTGCAATTTCCCTTGGGTCTGTATGAACTGTAGGGGTCGGTGGTCTGTGTGGATGATCGTTTCCTTCCCCAAAATGTAATGCTTTCATTGTCGGCAGGCCTGTACAATGGAATACATCTCTTTATCATAAGTGGGGTACTTCCGAACTGTGTCTGAAAGTGTTTCACTGTGATATGCCACTGGATGTCCATGTTGAGTAAGGACTGCCCCAATAGCATAGTCAGAGGCATCTGTCTCGACCTCAAATGGTTGTTGTAAATCTGGAAACGCGAGCACTGGTGCCGTGCAGAGGTGATCCTTCAACTCCATGAATGCCTTCTGTTGAGATTCAGACCAAAAGAATTTTTCTTTCACCCCTCCCTTGGTGACTTGACTCAAGGGCCAAGTAATATGAGAAAACCCCAACACGAACCTGCGGTAGAAGTTGGCAAGACCCAGAAAGCTGCGGAGCTCTGTTAGAGTGGTTGGAGATGACCAATCCCGAATGACTTGGATCTTGGCTGG
Source organism: Pinus tabuliformis (assembly GCA_031772625.1). NCBI lineage: Eukaryota > Viridiplantae > Streptophyta > Pinopsida > Pinales > Pinaceae > Pinus > Pinus tabuliformis. The sequence goes on from CM062820.1 coordinate 340,109,173, forward strand.
ATCGACATGCACCCCCTGTTCATCAATGATGTATCCCAGATACTGAACCTGGGTCATGCCAAAAATGCATTTCTCCAAATTGGCACATAGCTTGTGTTGCCGCAGTGTTTGGAGAACCTGTTGGATGTGGTGGAGGTGCTCTTCCCAACTCTGGCTGAAGATCAGAATTTCATCCAAGTATACTACTACAAAGGAGTTGGTGAATGGCCGCAAGGTGTCATCCATTAGCCTCATGAAGGTTGCAGGAGCATTCGTCAATCCGAAAGGCATAACCAACCATTCGAAAAGGCCCTCCTTGGATTTGAAGGCACTCTTCCACACATCAGAGGGTTCGATTGGTACCTAGTGATATCCTGACTTTAGATCGATCTTGATGAAATATTTTGCCCCCTTTAGTTTGTCCAGGAGGTCATCAATCCGCGGGATTGGGTACCTATTACAGACAGTGATCTTGTTCATCGCCCGATAGTCAATACAGAGTCTCCACGTCCCATCCTTCTTCTGTACCAACACGATCGGGCTCCCACAAGGCGATGAACTCGGACAGGTGTGACCTTTCTGCAGGAGCTCCTGAATCTACCTCTTGATTTCATTGTTCTCCAGAATGGAGCGCCGATAAATTGGTCCATTGGGTAGCGGCGCACTTGGGGTCAGATCGATGGAGTGCTTGACCTGACAGTGCAAAGGAACCCCTGCAGGGGAGGTGAAGATGTCCTCGTACTCCTCCACAACCTTGTCCATCTGTAGTTGTCGTGCAGAGGGACCCCATCTGGAGGCCGTGGCCACCGTCTTATTCTTTCCTTGAGGGCGTATCATCAGGAAAACAAATTTCCTGGTTTTGGAAATGATCTTACTGCATTGTTTTGCAGTAATCAAAGAGATGGCGGTAGGTGGTGCTACCTCTGGTATCCTGTACAACTTATTTCCCAATGTAATAATAACAGCACGGGGCCTTGATTCATACACAGCATGTCGCTTCCATAAGTATGGCTATCCTAATAATACATCACAAACTTCAAGGGGAGCAATGTCACACAATACCTCATCCGTGAAGGGCTTGATGTTGTATGGAAGGTGACACTGCTGGCTCATGCAAAGATCTCGTCCTTGGTGAAGCCACCCAATGGTGTATGGTTGTGGATGTGCTGTGGTCGGTAAGCCCAACCGCTTCACGACCTCTGCCGAAATGAGGTTCTTTTGACTCCCGCTATCAACAATGAATTGTATCGGGAGCCCTTTACCCACATCTGGGAGTGGAAGAGACGCTCCTCCTCCTATGGATCTTCGGGTTCATTTTTCTGGATCTTGGCGGTAGCAACAGTGGCGTTGGGATCTGCATCAATGATCTGCTTCCCTTTGTCATTCCCCTTATCAGATTCTGACTCAGATTTGGAACATGCATCTGATTCTGAAACCTTTAGCTCAGCCACCAGTGACTACTTGGCCCGACACTCACTTGTGTTGTGAGTGGAGCTCTTATGGAACTCACACCATTTTCCCGTGTCCTTTTTCGGCTTCGCGGCGCTGTTCTTTGCTTGCAGCTTCAGCGGGTTGTCTTGGGCTGTCCCGCCTTGGCTTTGTCCTTTGTTTTGTGGTTTAGGGGCACCTTTCCCTTGCTTTGGATTCGCAGATCCAAAGTCTCGCTTCTTTTGTTTAAACTTATGCTCGACCTTGACGGCATATCGGTATGCTGCGCCGAGCGAGGAGATGTTCAGGAATTGTATTTCTTCCTGGATGTACTTGTGCAGGTAGCCACGGTATTTGAGTATCAAATGTTGCTCCGAATCCTTGATACTCAACTTTGTGCGAAGGGTATGGAAAAGATTGGTGAACTGCGGCACGTCTTGGTCCCTTCCCTGCCGTAGTGTGGTCCACTTTATGTATTCATCCTCATAGCTTCCGACAGGGTAGTATTGCTCCTTGATGGCATCCCGAAATGAATTCCAGGTGGGTGCGGCTGAAAATAGTGAGCCAGAACTTTCATCCTTCTGCTCGCAATAGGTTTCCCACCAGTCCTTGACGTGGGGGGCTGCTTTGAGAAGAGCAAAAACAATCTTTTCCCGACTCGAAAATTCATGAACAGAAAAATAACCCTCTAGCAGATTTAACCATTTATCTACGGCATCTGTGTCTATCTGACCCTCGAATATGGGGATTTCAAAATTAACTTGTACCTTAAAGGGCGTGGCGTTTCCAGAGTAGCTGCTGGAAGCCGATGCGTCGCTTCTGGGTAGCCGCTGAAGGATCTGGGCAAAGCTTTCCATCATTGCGTTTCGTTGTCGCTCGAGGGATTCTTCGAGCAAGATTTTGATGGGATCTCCTTCCCCCTCGTCTTTCTTCTCATCCGCCATGGGAGGCCGTCGGGATTTGCGAGGCTGGTCTTGCAAGGGTTCGACCAGTTCAAGCCCTAACTCCTTATATCCTGACCTTGTTGGGGACATGCAAAGAAAAGCAGAGAAAAAGCAGACCGCTCTGATACCACTGATCCGGATTTAAACAGGAACGCAACAAATTACAGAGATAACCATATACACAAAGATGCAGCAGAAATAATACTTCATTTCATTAATGGAAAATACTGAAATATGCTTACAGCTAGAAATGGAAATAAACCAGCTAGGGCGATGGTAGCTTATCTCTGAGAAGAGATGTGGTGGCTACATGCCTCTGAACTGTGTTACATTGAGGCTCGAAGGCCTATTTATTATTGAGAAACAATGGAAAACCCTTAACATTCCAAAACCTAACCCTAGAAGATGAAACGCCAAACTGTGGGCCCCGTTTGGGTAAATTGGTACACCAACTTCCCAGGGTCGTAACTTTGGCATACAATCTCTGTTTGACGCGTACAATAGCTCGTTAGAAAGATCTATCCGAGCACTGCCACTTTGGGAGGCAACATCAATCCATGGACCCATGTTGCCCCAGATTTCCCAAAAAACGTCGTTTAGGGCCTCAAAACGGCTCCGGAAGTTCAGGACCCGAAAAACTGCTAAAAATAGTAAGTTGTGCTACAATTAAGGAAACTGAAAATGCTGAGAGAAACAATGGTGGGGGTCCAGGTGGACTTGGCAGGTGGCCACCAATATCCACCTAGATCACCTAGGGATCTTGGCTCTACCTTTCCTACTACTATATGTTCCCTCAATTCTTTATTTTTTTTTCTAAAATTTCAATTTTCGATAGCAAAGACTGGGTTTCACTCTTACCAGGTGACGGAGGTTTTTCTGGCTGAGGTTGATCCTCATCCTTCTGCTCGGCTGCTTCTTGTCCTTTCTCGACATGGATGGGGACTCTAGGTGCCCGCTAACCCTTATCCTTTGCTTCGGCCTTCTGTTGCCAATTGATTTATCAATCGACTTCTTATTGACCCTCACTGTCGAGGACTGGGTTGCTCCTTTGTCACCTCTGGAGTTTCCCTAGTCGTCTTTGTTTTCCTTTTGCGAGTGGTCCTAGGCCTTTTCCGCATGAACTCTTCCCAATTCTTTCCTTGTCAGATCAAGGCATCCAAAACAATGAGTTTAATAAGGCCATGGTTCGTAACATACGTTTCTGGATGTGCAACCATTTTCACAGTCGCAACCATGTGCCTAGTATTGCCCAACAAGAAACAAGGAAGGTTGATCAGCTGCTAATGGTGGAGATGGTTCAGCAATGGGAAATGGTGATTAAACACAATTGTTGCTCTTCCCTCACAAGTAATGTACTTAATGAGGAAGAAAGCAACATCCGCTCAAGGCTGGGGGAGTGATAGCCTATCAATTCCCCTGCCTTTCTTAACCAATGACTCGCTTTCCTGAAGAAAATCCCCTTTTAGTGAGGGGTCATTAACCTTACTAGTAAGCCATCTCTTCCCTTCTATTGGCAATCCTGTTACTCTGGTGATAACTTCGTCTATGACCTCTAATTTCAATTCTCTGACTTCCATCTAGTTTCTTTCCAGGTTCTTTATGAATTCCATGGCCACACCATTGTCTGATCCTTCCAATCTCCAGAATTATTCAAACCAGCCTGCATCTTTGAAAACCTGGCATGCTTCAAAGCAATCTTTCAGGGCTTCTGTAGACCCTGGATCATGCCGTATTGTTGCTCCTCCCATTTTCAGTGCTGTTTCACCTGCTTATCCTTCCCTCTGGCACACACTCCAGCTATTCAGCTTGTATTGCTAGATTTCTCCTCTCTGAATACTCTGAATGGGGATTCAACGCTTCCAACAGGGGTAAATGTTAGGGTGGCAAGGTGGCGCAGGTGAAGATTTTGGATTAGGATTTGGCACGCATGGTTCATACTAATCAATGAATTTTTCCTTAATAGTGAGTCATGGGGACGTCTCGTTAATGGTGCCCTTACCATTTTTGGTATGATTCAACATTAAGTAATGATAAATATTGGGTCACATGCCTTAATTGCTAGATTTTTCAAATAATTACAAATCATGCGACGGTCATGTAGCAATATGATTCGTTCCCCCCAGCTTAATTATGACAGCTGTCCTTGGCCAACAATTAGTCATGTTAAGTTTCCATAATTACAAAATAAAATGAATTCAATATTACCTTTTTGATGATGTACCTAGGTGATGTGGGATGAAATAATGGGCGGCATGACGTTGAATCATACTCGGGCAGCGAGACGCACGAACTTAAATCTAATGACAAGGCTCTCGGTGATGTTTTTGTTGTTTATTACAATAGAATACCTCGTTTTATTCTTGAAAATTCGTCAGCCATTACAAGTGTAACAACACTTATTGCATGATATGCTTTGGAATAACAAATGTTGTTACAGAGGGTGTAACAGCTACCACCAGGTGGTTTTCAGTTGCTACAAAAGTTTCTGTTTGCACCTGAGAAAGGTTTTCACAGCCATATTATTGTTATTGTTGTTGTTGTTGTTGTTGTTGTTGTTGTTGTTGTTGTTGTTATTCTTATTATTATTATTATTATTATTTTATTTTTATTTTTTAAGACGGTGTAACAGCCGCTACCAAGTGGTTTTCAGCTATTACACTTATTGGAAAAATTAAAATTTTTGCAGCACAAGGGGGCTTTCCCCTGTTCCTCTAATCTGTAGAAATGAATTTGTGGCAATGTTGACAAATGAATCCTTCAAGGTAGGTTTGTGATACAACAGAATACGGTGTCCATTTGCAAGCAATGGTGTCCTTTCACTGTCAATGGTTACCAAATTTACAGTCCCATTGTCAAAGACTGCATCTACCTCATAAGGACCTAGCCATCTGGTGAAGAGCTTACCCTTGAATTATTTAAACCTTGAGTCGTATAAGAGAGCCCAATCTCCTTTCTGGAACTGTTTATTCTTTATAAATCTGTCATGCCAATTAGCTCTCTGCTGGTGGATAATCTATGCTTATTGGATAGCATCCAACCGTTTCTCCTCCAATTCATTGAGCTGGTTCAATCTCTACCTTTGTGCTGTGGCCAAATCCAAATTGACTTGCAATGTTGTCCTTAGTGTCTTGATTTCAAATTCAATGGGGAATAAAGGGTTCTTGCCATACACAAGTTCATATGGTGAGAATCCAGTGGTATTCCTCCATGTAGTCCTGTATGCCCATAACACTTCTGGAAGTTTGTCACCCAATTCCTTCAATGACTGGCCACAGTCTTAGTAAGGATCTCCTCAATGACTTTATTAGTGCTTTCTACCTATCCATTCACCTGTGGATGGTAAGGCGTTGTGATTCTGTGATGGATTTTATATTTCTCGACCAACTCCCGGATCTTATGAGATGTGAACTGCAGCCCTCCGTCTGTGACTATCTCCCTGGGTATGCCAAATCAGATGAAGATGTCTTCAAACAGAAAGTCTGAGATAGCCTTCTTTGTGGCTCTAATTAGTGCCTTCGCCTCTACCCATTTTGTGACATAGTCAATACAGACCAAGATGTAGGATCTCTGTCTAGATGAAGGATTGATTGGTTCTACAAAATCTAGAACCCACTTCTCAAAATGTTCTATGACAATCTGGGGTTGTAACGGAATCTCATCTGATTATAGTGGTTGGCCCATCCTTTGACAACTATCGCATCCCTTCACAAACTTCTTGGCATCCCGAAATATTCTCGGCCAGTAGTACCCTATTGAAAGGACTTTGTATCATGTTCATTTGTTTGTGAAGTGTCCTCCGCAAGGTTCCTCATGGCAGGCTTTCAGGATATCAAAGACCTCGTCCTCTCTAACACATCATCTGATCTGAAAATTAGGTCTAGTGTGATAGAGGTTCCCATCTATCCAGGTATATGTAGCACTTTGTTGTATGATTTTCCTTTTCTTCTTGGAGAAAAAATACTGGGGAAACTTCCCTATAGCAAGAAAATTGGCTATATTTGCATACCAAGGTGAGTAAGTACAAATAGAAAAAAGATATTCATCAGGGAAAGAATCTTCAGTAGGAGTGCAACTGTCATCAATAGTTAGCCTAGAAATAAAGTTAGCTACTACATTGTCTTTTCCAGGCTTTTCTACAATAGTGATATCAAATTCTTGTAACAGCAATAACCAACGTGTATCCTACCATTTGTAATTTGCTTATTCATTAAAAAATGAATGGAAGAATGGTCAGTGTGTACAAATACTTGATATCTGGTGATGTAATGGCAAAATTTATTGATGGAGTGCACGACTACTAAGAACTCCTTCTCAATCATTACGTAGTTGAGCTCAACTGGAGTTATATTTTTACTTATGTAGTAAATAGTGTAAGGTTTCTTATCCTCCAGTTGGCCCAAAACAACACCTATAACAATATCCGATGCATCCATAACTATGTGAAATGATAGTTCCCAATTAGGTCCTCGCAAGACCGGAGCTGCTGATACACAACATTTCAACTTTAAGAAGGCCTACTCACACTTCCCTGTCCACAAGAAATCAACATCCTTCATGAGCAAGGAAAATAATGGCAATGCAATTCTTGAAATTTTTTCTATAAATCTTTTGTAATACCCTGCATGCCCCAAGAAACTACGTACCTCTTTCTGCATTTTGGGGGTTGGAATTCTTAGAATTACCTCTATTTTTGCAGGGTCTACCTTGATTCCGTCAACAAAAATGTAATGTCCAAGAACGATCCCTTTAGTCATCATCATGTGACATTTCTCAGTGCTCAAGGCAACATTAGTCTATACACACCGCTCTAGCACATTTTCCAGATTGACTAATGTTGTTTCAAAAGCATCTCCATAAGGTGTGAAATCGTCCATGAAGATTTCTAGACAGTCATTCAATAAGTCAAAAAAAAATCCCAGTATTTCCCTTTGAAAGGTTACTGGCATATTACAGAGCCCAAAAGGTAGCACTCTATATGTGTAGGTTCCCCAAGGACAAGTAAAGGTTGTTTTATCCTGGTCTTCCGGGGAAATCTGTATCTGATTGTAGCCATTGAATCCATCCAAAAATGAAAAGTATTTCTTTCCGGAGAGAGTATCAAGGAATTGATCTATAAATGGTAATGGAAAATGGTCCTTCTGAGTGGCCTTGTTGATTTCTCTATAATAAACACAAACTCTCCACTTGCCATTATTTTTAGGAATGTTGACATGTGGTGACACCCACTAATTGTCAGATATTGGGTAAATAAAATTAGCACTCATGAGTTTTTGTAGTTCTTCTTTCACCATTTCCTTTAGTGCAGGGTTCATGCGACATTGTGGTTATCTAACTGGTTTGCAGCCATCCTTCAAATAAATACGGTGAGTGCATAGGTTAGGGTGGATCCCTTTCATATCTGTATAATCCCATGCAAATGCCTTTCTATACTTTTGTAACAGCTGTAACGGCTGTTGATTCTATTCAACATTCAAATTGGGATTAACATTCAAAAATTTTCCAAATTCAATCTCAATTGGGCTGCTAGCTATATTTGGAGTTGTTCTCATTTTTTCAAAATCTATATCTTCCACCTCTTCCTCCTCATTTTCATTTTTAACAGAAGTAAAAGAAAATTAATTACTAATAAAACTATTAATAACATCATATTTTGTCTCGTCTTTGAAATACTGGGCTTTCCCCGGAGTGAGGAGTGGCAGGGAAAGATCTGACTTAGGCTCAAACTCATCCCACCAAGGGTTTTACACATCCATATTTGGTTTTGGGGGATAAAGATTAAGGTTTTGGGCTGCCTAGCCATCTAAGATCACCATGGATCCCATCCTACAGCCTATGAATGCGTCTGCAGTGGACAGCCAAGATCTTTCGAAGATCAAAGGATGCTCCACTAAATTGGATTTGGGTTGTAGAATAAGGAAATTAGTCGGGTATCTCCAGGAAGCTATCGTAATCACTATATCTTCTAACATCCCCTCGGGTTTAACACGGGACATATCTGCCAATTCCAGCATAGTAGGAGTGTGTTTGAGTCTCTGTAGCCCAAGAGCGATAAAGAGATCTTCCGTCATTACATTAATGGCATCCCCAATATCACTCAATACATTGGCTATGGGTTGATCATTAATGTAGACTGTGATTGTGGGATTTCCTGTATCATTGTACTTAGTAAGGAGAGGCTGAGTAGACATTCATTCGGATAGATTTCCCATCACATGTATGGTGGCAGGGTCTTTAGGCTTCCTCCCAGGCTTCTTGATGCACAAATCTCTCACTGTCTTGGCATAGATGGGTACTTCTTTAAGGGATTCCAGTAAAGGAATTCATACATACAAATTTTGCAACTCCCTGAGGAAATCAGATTCAGGCTGTGAAGTCATCCTAGGTTCGGCCAGTCTCTGAGGGTACGGGGGGTCCTGCATAACAACAGTTGAATCTATTGTTACAGGTGTATTAGTCTTCCTCGAATTAGTTGTTATAGATGTAATAGTCTTTCGCAAATCAGTTGTTACAGAGGTAACAACTTCCTCTGTGTCAGTTGTTTTCGGCACAGTAGCCACCTCAGAGCCTCTGGCTTCTCCTCTGGATGGTTCACAATCCTCCTCTATAATGATAGGGGAGTGACAGGGGTTAATTACTATGCCCGATCACAATTATATTAAGTTTGACGGGGGTAATAAAGTAGGTCTGGAAGGTGGTAGGGGCCTCTATGCCCTAAGCTACTTTATTGTTTGGGTTTGGGTTAGGTTGCACAGGTAGTTGGGGTCACACAAATGGTGGAGGAGCAGGAGCTTGGAAAGGAGATAACTGCAGTTGGTGTTGCATGGATGGTGCAGTCAAAGCTGAGTTTAGGGCATTTCCTCTCCAGTTCTGGTTCCACGGGTATGGTTGGGATTGAGGATATTGAACAGGAGGAGATGGAGACCATTGGTTCCAGGGTGAAGGGAACTGAGCTGAAGGAGGGGAAAAATATTGCCATGGGTATGGTTGGTTATTATATGCATTGTTCCATGAATTGAAAGAGGAAAAGTCTTGAGACATACCTGGAGGTCGCAGTTGCCATGGCCTCCTCGGTGCGATGAAGTAAGAGGACTGCACTTCTTCGCTTGATTCTCTAAATATTGCCTTTAGTCTAGGAAGCTCTGGACACTTCTCTGTCGAATGCTCTAGCTCGCAGATGTTACATAGGCTGATGCTATTCAATTCGCATTCCCTGTGAGGATGTTTCTTCCGACAAGTCAGACAGAACACGGCCAGGGGTGTATCAACTTCTGCTTGTGTCTTTTTGATCTATGTTATTGTTATATGGTACAAGAGAGTACTGAGGATATCGCTCTTAAAATTTTTGAACAAATTTCTGATCTCCGCTTTGGTTACTCCTTCTCTTGTAGATTTTTGTATACGAACAGAGGCATCCCGAATTGTACTTCTTCCTTTAGACAATCCTCAAGAGCATCACAGGTAGAGATTTATAATTTCAGCGAATGGCTCTTGCGATATATACCTTTTTCTAATAGGTTCAAGGTGTCAAGGCAGCCATCCCTCATTCCTCTGATGAATATAGTCTTCAAGATTTTTGGGTCTAAATCGATGTATTTAGACCTCTACAGATTGTAGTGGAACCATTCCACATAATCTTCCAAGCTTTCTTCCTCCTTCTATGTCATTCTAAATATCCCTTCCCTTAAGTCCCTGGTCCTAGAATAGTCCTCGTACTTTTACAAGAACGTCTCCTTCATATCATTCCATGTTGAAATGGAAGTGGGACCTAATCCCATGAACCATCTCAAGGCTGCTCCTTTTAAGATAGCAGGGAATAGCTTTAACTTCTAAGCATTTGTTGTATAATCATAACTTCTGCACAAGACATCAAACTCAAATAGAAATGTATCTAGATCTTCCATAATCATCCCTTGAAAGGATGGTAAGGATGATAGAGGAACATTTTTTATAGGGGCTTCACCTCCGATATCCCCGATTGGGAACTCAAAGGTGGTGGTAGTGGTGTCTATTTTAGCATTGTTATCGTTGTTGTCCCCCATGATTAATTATTCTAACCCGACTTGTAGTAGACGTTCTTCTAGATGTGTTTGTGATGGCCCTGCAGACGTGACTAATGCCTCAGATACTCCTGGGGCTAGCTGTTTCATCACACTACCTGTATCAGGATATTGATAAATCAACAAGTGCTTCCCTGTTTTAGGTGTCTGTTGTTCCCCCTCAGTTTCCCCTTGGCCCTCGGTCCTCAAATTATGGCTACTAACTTCCCCTTCTTGCTCATAAATCAAATCCTTGATCTTGGGGGTATGAGTGCTAGCCTTAGAATGATACGGTCCTAAGATCGAGCAATTGGAGGTTTCTTCTTTCGCTATGGGAGTAACAGCCTTCTGCAGCCCTGTTTTCCTTGCATTCCTCTGAGATCTAGACTGTTCTTTTTCTACCTTGGAGATTAATTCTTGGATAAATGTCTTCCTTCCCAAATATTCACCCTTCATTTCCTTTTTACGACTCGTCGTTCCTGTGACTTATTAGAGTGGGTGTGATTTCAGTGTCTCTATAAGTCATACAAATGCACACATAGACCCTATGTGTATCAAATCACACTCTAAATGCCCCAGTCTTTGACAGTGGTGAGCCCGCCCAGGTATGTTAGAGCGATGCACATGTTCTTACCTCTCATCTTACCGCCCAATGATTGAAGAGCTGAAGACGCACTAATAAAGCATAAAAATGTCCTAAGTGTCCTAGTGATCACAATGCTGAGCCCACCCAGATATGTTAGAGCGATGTGCAGGTTCTTAGCTCTCATCTTACTACCTAACAACTGTGGACTAGGAGCACTCTATATCAAACAAACAACTTAGCTAATTGTATCGTCAACTTGCCATCCCCGAAAATGGCGCCAAAATGTAGTGTTGTTTTAATCAACCTTAATTGACTCATAGTAAAACATTAATTGTCAACCCAAGGTAGGTCTTGTTGTTTCAATGGAGTTCACACTATCTGTGCTAATACACTCGAGCCAAGCATAAGAAAATGAAAACAACTATAAAAGATGTCGCTGATCTAAATTTTTGAATCAAACCATGCGTGTAGATACAAAAAAACACTCTACGGAATTAAATCACAACTCGTATCTATTGAAGTAAAGGCGCACCACACAAGAACTAACATCTATTCTAGCTAGTTATTATTACTCTATTGATTAACTCTGTGTAACAGCATAAGATAAATAGAAACAACAACGAATGCAATCCACAATTTGTACAACAACAGTGAGAAACCATAAATCAATGAACTAAATTGAAATGTACACTACCTAATCACTGCAATCCCTGCCAAAGAGGAGGGCCCTTCCTCCTCAACAGGGCACAAGAAGAACACAAAAAGTGATTAACGAATCAGTTGGAGAGTAATAACAGCATCACCATGCCAATTGATATTAAATAAGTTTAGGATTACAGAAACAGAGTAATGGTACTCTTCTATATGTCATCTGTTGATACATAAAAAGTCAAGTCTTTTATAATTATTACAACCCGAAAATTAGAAAAACATATCAGTCATGAGAATCTCCCAATTCTCATGCTGATAAAAAATAAAGAAGTTACAACCAATTGCTACAAAAAATATACATCAGTTTCAACTGCTTGAGTCTTGTTTCTTAAAAAATAAACAATCCTACCACCAACAACTATTATGTGGAATAGTACCCACATTTCCAGCTTCGGTGCAATAACATTGAGCAAATGGTGGTTCAAGATACAAGGCATAACTGATGACATCACTATTGATGTGACAATGGACCCACGTGAAGTGTAACAACATCCGCTGTGTAACAGCAACCTATAACGACATCCAATGTGTAGCAGTGATATGTAATAGCAGCAACCTGTAACAACACCTTATATGTAGTAGCAATTTGTAACAACACTCAGGGTGTAGCAGCGAACCATTCTACCCTTTCCTGTAGTTAATCCCTGCTACCTGTCTACTTCATAGCTTCATTCTCATGAGCCAACATCTGAAAAAGATGAAATTGCCAACATACCCCTTCAATGCTCTCCCAGTTAGCCACAAAAGAGGAATAAAGCCTCGTATTATTCGGATATTACAGCAAAGTAACATGACAATAAAATGGATTAAAAAGGTAAGAAAACAGAGACTTTGGTCATATAAAGGCACAGGCTTGGGGACAGAAAGGTCAAAACAGGGGAAAGAATGTGCAGAAAATAGGTAAAAAACCACACCCAACAGTCTCACCCAATGATGAACTCTTCTCTTGGTACCTATAGCTAACTTCACCAACCAATATTTTGCATGCAATTCTTTATTCAAGCAACACTTATCGACCAGGTGAGGACTGATATAACTATAATTATATCCAAGATCAATTAAAATGGAAACAACCTAATCATGAAGCTTACCTTCCATCTCAATAATGGATGCATGATGATCATCCTACCTATTCTCCACTACCGCATAAATCTGAAGAATATTCTAACTAATATCCCCAACTATTTGTGCCTCCTAAGCACTATAAATATTAAGCTTTCCACCTTGGTGCAATGGGAACTCACTCTTGTGATGCTCTCCACCACAAGTGCAACACCTAAAAGGCTTCTTGCCATTACCCTTATTTTGCTCCTCAGGATGAAATACACGTCCTTTGTCCACTGCATTGATTTCCTATAAGGTGCCACATTCTCCTTATCACCTACATCCTAAGGTCTTCCTTTCTTCTTATCCCACTTTCCTTTAGTTTTATCATTACTTCTCCAGTCTCGCTTAAGCTCAAAATTGTGCTTAGACTGCTTATAACAATGCTTCAGCTTCCCAATGACTTCCTCCAATGAACAAGGCTCATCATACTCAATCTGATCTTTAAATGCTAAAGGAAATCCACTAATGAATCTTTGGACCTTTGCCTTCTCATCCTTGAGGTAGGGAACATACCGCAATAACTCCAAAAACTTAGTCATGTACTCTTCATGTATCATGGAACCCATCTTCAACTCATAGAAATCCTTGTCTTTTATGTCATAATATCTCTCAGACAAGTACTTCTTATTGAAGAGTCTTTTAAAATCATTCCAACGCATCTCCTCTATCTTGATGTCTCTAACACGTTTCACATCTTCCCACCAAATATTTGCTTTTAAATTAAGATTACATATTGTTATCTTGGATTTCAATTTTTTTAAATAATCGTGCAATCCAAAGAAATTCTTGATCCCAAGTAGACATTCTTCTGCATCTTCTCATTTCTTCACATCCCCATCAAAAGAAGGAGGCTTGGATTTCTTGAACTCTTCTAGAAAATACTGCTTCTCACTCCTCCTATAAGGATACTAGCAGTAATGACGATGATGCCTCTATGAACCAGAGCTAGAATAAAATCCATGAGTGCTATCATTCGTGTTAGGTGTATACAAAAATCTACTACCTCTGAATCTATCATCCATGTCCAACGTGTATCCTGATTGAGACCTGCTACCATATGCCCCATTAGTCTTTTCCTTCAGTCCATGACTGATCCTCATATGTCCTACTTCTGCAAATATGAAAGACTCTTAAGGATGACTGCATGAACCTCTACTTTCTTTTCTTGAGCTTTGGAAAGTCATTCTTATGCCTCAATAAACCTACTATTATCTACTTACAAATTCTGATTTTTGCCTTCAAACCTCTCAATGTATCTGCTATATCAAGAGAGTACTCTTCTCCTTGCTGCTCAACTAACCTATCCCATTTTGTTGACTTGACATCAAACCTGCAAGGGGAGTCATATGAACTATAGTCCACCATGCTTCTCTTCATCTCTGATCTTCTATCTCCTATAAAGATGTGATGTTAGATAAACCAAATAGAGACATAATCAAAACATACCTCAATGTATTTCAGGGGAGGTTATCTTGTCTTCACAATCAATCCAGATTAGCATGATATAAATACATAACGACAACAACATATCAACATCATGCATAAATAAGGTCATGATATTGAAGATAATAATTAGCTAACATACATACATGATAAACTTATAAACAACCGACATGCATGCATAATAATCACATCTACCTCGAGGCCCAGTGTTGTAACCTCGCTCTAATACCAATTTGTAATGCCTCCTCCCACATTTACTCACTTTTACCAACTCTCCAGGGTAAAAAATTTCTGAGTGTCACTATGATATGACCCAACCTCCAAGTTCCAATTATGGAAGTGGGGCCGACTAACCGACAACTTACAACCATCTCTCAGGGACTACATACCACTCAAGAGCCTACAAACCACCCAAGGTGATCAATCCTTGAGTTATAACTCTTTTTCACAAGAATAACCTCCCCAACCACACCCTTGACACTTTGTGGATGTGGTCGGGAGACTATAACTGCACCCATAGGCCTTCTTACATGTGGTTATGACCCAAATTCCTTAGTTCAGTGCATGTGGTCATGAGATCTATGCCATTTTTTAAAAAATCCTTCAAACCACTTCCCAAAACTTACTGTAATTTTCCATAATCATAAATAGCATGATAACAAAGCTAACCATACAAAACTTCGACAAGATCTTGAACTAGACATGCCTAATACATGATAGACATTTCATCAAACACATGATAAACATGTAAGCTATAGGTCATGAATGCATATATGATCATAAACCTCTGAACTTCATCTGAAAATAACCAAGAAGACTAAATGCCCTCTTAAGATAGCTTCAATAACACTTGTTAGGCCATGCATTCATCAACCAACCAGTAACTTCTCAAATCCTGAGAGATCCATAACTAGAGCACATCATAAATCCATGCATATAACCATAATAGAAACTATGAAAAATCAACCATAAGATAACCATAATAACTAGAACAAATGCTCATAGCTCACAATATAAAAATATATCATATTAACATATGAGAAGGAAAACTAAGTCAGGGACTTCCACGTGCCACTCGACCATAGATTGGGTTGAACCAAATCTCTCTTTCAGCCAATTTCCCCCACACCATATTCCAAGCATGAATGTGGGATCATATGGGTTAAACAAAAATAAAACCAACAAGGGATTTCAAAGGCCACACCACCTCAACCCTCAACCATAGTGATTTCACCTAACCAGTCCAGAAATCAGTAATACCAACTAGATTGGTCTTTATCCAAGATGCCTAGGGTTCTAGGAACAAGTAACTCAACTCACAACCTCTAGGGACCCCAAGCTACTAATAGGATCCATATCATTTGTGCCAACCCACAAGCTCTAGGGACTAGTAACTCAACCCACAATCTCTAGGGAACCCAAGTTGTTTTAGGGCTCCAATCCACAACCATAGGAAACCTTAGAACCAATTACAAAATTCAAGTGGGGAACCCACTACACCATGGCTATCCATGAAATGGAAAGGCAAGGCTAAAACCACTACCAATCTAGGAAAATCTACATGCCAATGATAACAAATAACCAAGAAATCACATGTATATACCATGCATCCAAAAACTAGTAAGGAGATGACAACTACAACTTGTTACCTGCAAGGTAATCCTATTGTAGTTTTTGATCCACCTATTTTCTTGTGTTTCCTTGCTTTCCCTTTTATTCTTTCTCTAATCCAAGTGAATTCTAGAATGCTCCAAGAATGATCCCAGAATGCTTTAGGTGTTCAAGAGTGTATGAGAGAATGAAAGTGTGAAGGGAGATAACCAAAACTGATTTGAGAAAAGCTAAGCCAAAAGCTATCAAAGTCTAGCTATTGATTCTCTGATGCCTTTTTATTATTGATGTCTCATTTTTCTTCATTTTCCTCTAATTTCCCTTGCATGCAAATTCATGTCTCTTCACCTTCCTTTTCTCCTATTTTCATTTATTTTCATAATTAAATGCCAATTATTGACTCTTTTCCTTTCCAATGCCTTCGCCGATTTCCATAGCCATTAATAATCCACAAGTGATTCCCACTATAATATTTTCCCACCATTCAACATGGAATACATGTCCCATGACCTTGGTCTTATTTTAAGTACATGGAAAATCAACCAAGGGTTGTTACACAAAAAATCTATAGGTCACAAAACAGTTAATGGATCCAGAACATGTGACAAACATAATTCTTAAGGAGAAAGTAATAATAGATATTGAATATTCTGAACAAGAAACCAACATGTTGGTCAAATAATGATTGAACCTTCTAATACAGGGAAAGATAAAGAATAAGTTCAAGTTCAAGAAACTATCTATGAAAATTTTCAAGAAACCAATAAGGAAACTGAGAAGAACCAAAAGCTTTCAGCTTAAGAAACTAAAATCATTCCTCCTCAATAAATTACTAATTTTGAAGCAGCAACAACTTCTCAAGATATCCTAGACGAGCCAGTTCAAGAGATCTTGTAGACCCCTATTTCATCTATGCGCGTAATGGATAAAGTTTCTCCAAGGGTATCAGCTACTCCCATTTCGAAAAATATTCCATTATTTTCTTCTATTTTTAAACCAGTTTCAGAAGTGGATCCAATAATAGAAATGGCTGCATCACTAAGAAAATATTTATATAATTCATAAGCAAAATCCATTGTTAAAAGTTCTAAAAATATGAAACATGATTCTATGAAGACACCTTTAGAGTTAAGTGGATAAGTGAAAAGTAGGCCAAAAGGTAAAGCAATTGAAGTAGTCTCGGCCTTAGGGGCTTTTGTTACCTACAATCAAGTCACAGTAGAAGAATTGTCTCAAGAATTTGACAACAATCTAAGCAAGATAAAATAATTGGAGGTTCAATTAGAAAAGAGCAAAATATTTGGTGAAAAACAATAGCAATCCTATGTCATTGTTCTCAGAGAAGGATTTGTTTTGGTAATTCAACAGATCAAGAAAAGGTACACTTTGGAAAAGGCGGAGTTGGATCAACAATTTCAAACAAAATTATTTGAATTAAATAACTATCATTCCCACTAAATTGAGACTTTGAAACAAGCTCAAAACAAATAGATTAAAATTTTGAAAGAACAATCAAATGTCAACATGCGAACAATTACTACAACATTCCAAAAACACAGAAAATTTCTTCAATAGCAATTAAGCTAATTTGAAAAGACATATGTAAGCATTAATATTTTAAAGATCAAGATTTAATTGTGAATGAACAACTGAAGAAAGTGAAATTAAATTTTTTTAAGTAGTTGGGAAAATTTTATAATTTCTATTAAGAATTAGTTTCTTCAACTAATCATATTGAGTTAATGCTTGAATAATATAAGGTGATAAGTAAACAATTTGGTAAGGTAGCAAAATGGGAGAAGAAATTTAATCCTGAAAACATAGAAATATTTTCTATAAAGATTAAAATATTGATGAGAGCCTCATTAAATGAAAGAGATTCAATTTGTAAAATTATCAAAGAATGGATGACAGAAGTCACTAGTTGGTGTGATGGTGTAAGGGATAATTGATTAGATATAACTAAAGATTTTGAAATGGCTCACCCTCAAGCTCTTAGGGAATCATTACCATCAGGTATCTTTCAGCAAAAAGTGGAAGAAGAAAGGTCATCTGACAATGAGAAAATCAAGGAAATAAACACTTGGGATACACAACATATTCAAATATTCTTTTAGTTTCCATTTCAACAAATGAAATTATTTTCTAAATTTTCATCCAAGCCTAACTGAAGGAAGGATATTTTAGAGGCATATGTATCAATTCCAGGTTAGCTTAAGTATTTTCATGCCTATCCATCTCCCACATATACCTGATAGGTTCTCTCAATGGTCCTAGTACATAAAAGAAACTTCTCCCACTAAAATGATGGATGAATTAGAACAAAAATTTGAAATGGAGGATAACTGAAAGATCTGTTAGTTAACAAGAGGATTCAGACAAATCAACAAGATTTTATTTGTTTCTTATTTCATGTAGGACAATCTTCAGATTTTCTATTTTTAGAAAAACAATTATTATCTTATTTTTGTAATTTTAGTGTTAAACACATACATGGCAGCAACAGAATATGAATGATAAACAAGAGAGTACATTTATTATTAACAAATGATATACATTTATAGTACATGGTGTGACCCTTGGATTCATATTCCAAGGTCTCTTGGACTTCCTTAGTCTATTCGGTTTCCACACCAACCCTTAGAGGATTAGGTGTCCAACATTGCCCCCGTTAATTTGAAGGGTTATGTATGAGTTCAAGAAGAGAGCTATAATACAAAATGTGCAAAAAAGTGCATGGAAACACTAGGTTGAATGTGCTCTCTGAAATGTTGGTATAAAGGGTGGTGGTTTAAGGATGATCACCAACACTGGAACACTTAGTGCAGTTCCCGGAACTCTTCCAAATCTAGCATGAAGCTCAGGTCTTTTGCTAGAGGAAGTGCTCCTGATATTTTGAAGAGGGAAACCTTCAACCATGAAAGGGAGGTCTCACCCCGCATAAAAGGGAAAAATTCAACCTGAAAATGGAAGTCTCAAACTGTAATGGTTTAAGGATTACCAACAACTCTGGAATGATTAATGCAATTGCTAGAACTCTTCCAAAACTGGAAAGAAGCTGCAATTTTCTGCTAGAGGAAGTGTCCCAAATTCTTTGAAGAGGCATTACCAACTGAATGTTGGGTTGTGTTATATTCTTTCCACGTAGTTAATAGGGGGTTTGAAGGGCACCCGTAACCCCACTTTATGGGGTCCGGGGCAGCACCCCGGAAAATTTTGGTTTTGGACCATATGTTAGGTTGGGCGGACCCACCTATGGTTTTGTGCATGATTTTCGCACATGTTTTTTGGACGCGATGGTTTTCGGTCCATGGTATTGGATTCTTCGGCATGTATAAATATATATTGTAACATTGAAAGGAACATAATGAAAAATCAAGCTGGTAGTCCCGGTTTTGGGATCCAGGGAAAAATCTCTGTGCATATGTGTTTTATGGGTTATGCTCTCGCATTGTTTATTTTCTTTGTTTAAGGATTCGTATGCAGGTAATTTCTGTATAGGGTTAAAACCTACATTTGGTATCAGAGCTGTTTTGGCTTCAAGGGGACGCCTTTGTTGCTGAGGGGTTTCGCTCGGGCCTGTGGTAGACCCTATTCAGTGGGAGATCTGCGAGATCGATTCTAGTGGTGAAAGAAGCTGGCGAGCAGTGGAAAGATAGAGATTGAGAAGTTCAATGGTCAGAATTTTGAGTTCTGGAAACTCAAGATGGAGGATCTGTTGGTGGATAAAGATCAGTGGATCGCGGTAGATCCAGGTACTAAACCATCGGGAGTGACCGATGAAGAATGGAAGAAGTTGGATCGGAAGGCAAAGAGCACAATACGATTGTGTGTCTCAGATTCAGTATTGCTGAATGTATCAGGGGAAGCTACGGCAAAGGCTTTGTGGGTCAAGTTAGGGACTTTGTACCAATCTAAGTCTCTAGTGAATAAACTATTCCTATGGAAAAAGCTGTATAACCTGAGGATGAAAGATGGAGACTCGGTGACAGAGCATCTGAATGCGTTTAATACTGTGGTAAGTCAGTTATTATCTGTTGATATTAAAATTTCAGATGAAGATAAGTGCATCAGTCTGTTGTGTTCTCTACCAGATTCGTGGGATAGTATGGTTATTGAAATAGGTAGTAATGCAACTGCTTTGCAGTTTGATGAAATAGTCTCAGCCTTGCTGACGGAGGAGATGAGACGGAAAAATATGGACAACTAGAATGGTGATGCCTTGCCTTTACGAGGACGGTCCCAGAACAAAAACAAAAATAAGTCATCGAGTGGGAGATCTAAATCTAGAGGGAGATCTAAATCTCCAGGAAAACCTACAAAGGTGGTGTGCTGGAAATGCGGAAAGGAAGGGCACTTCAAAAGGGATTGTAAATCTAAAGCTCCTGATAAAGGAAAGGGATCTGATGATGCTCCTTCTGCAGAGGCGAAAACCACCTCAGATGAAGGTGGGGATGTGTACTTGGCTTCTTCAAGTACACATGTAGATCATGAGGCATGGTTGATTGACTCAGGTGCATCCTTTCACTTCACTCCCCATAGAGAGTGGTTCTGCGAGTATGAGAAATACGATGGTGGTGATGTCTTCTTAGGAGATGATAGGAAGGCTAGAATCATTGGTCGGGGAAAAGTAAAGTTAAAGTTGCAAAGTGGAAGGGTTAGAACACTTCCGGGTGTTCTACATATTCCTGCATTGGCCAAAAATCTGATTTCTGTAAGCAAGTTGGATGATGCAGGTGTAAAGACGGTGTTCGAGAAAGATAACTGCAAGATGGTTCGAGGAGCACTGATATTAATGCGGGGAGTTCGGATTCGAACTCTGTACAAGCTGCAAGGTAGCACTGTTGTTGATGGGTGCAATAGTTCTATGGTTCCTGAAAATGGAGTAGAGAATCTAGTGGTCTCTAGAGAGAAGACCATGTTGTGGCATCAAAGGCTTGGACATATTGGAGAGAAGGGCCTTCGAATACTTCATGGTAAAGGTATGGTAGAAGGTATGAATAATAGCTCTCTGGATTTTGATTTCTGTGAAAATTGTGTATATGGGAAGCAGAATCGGGTGAGCTTCCCCTCTGGTGGTAAGAGGACGAAACAGATATTAGAGCTTGTGCACAGTGATGTGTTTGGACCTGTGAAGGTTCCATCACTAGGTAAGTCTGTGTACTATGTATCATTCATAGATGACTTCTCAAGGAATACATGGATATATTTTCTTAAGAAGAAATCTGAAGTCTTTGACAGGTTTAAAGAATTTAAGGCTCTGGTGGAAAATCAGACAGAGAAGAAGATAAAGGTGCTGAGGACAGATAATGGTGGAGAATTTTGCAGCAAGGAATTTGAAGAATTTTGTAAGAAGTGTGGTATAGCACGACAGAAGACTACTCCATATACACCTCAGCAAAATGGAGTCGCGGAAAGAATGAACAAGACGTTGATGGAAAGGGCAAGAAGCATGCTCAGTGGTGCCGGGTTAGGACAGGAATTCTGGGCAGAGGTGGTGGATACTGCATGTTACCTGATCAACAGATCACCTTCATCAGCGTTGGAGGATAAGAATCCACAAGAAGTATGGACTGGTAAGAAACCCTCTCTTTCACATCTAAGGGTATTTATATGTGATGCATATGTACATGTTCCAAAGGAGAAATGAACCAAGTTAGATAGTAAATCTGAAAAGTGCATCTTTATTGGGTATAAGGATGGTTTAAAGGGTTATAAGTTTTGGAACCCAGTCACACGGAAGGTTGTGTACAGCCGAGATGTGTTGTTCAGAGAGGTAAAAGATGTTATTCAACATGAAGTCCAACCAAAGGAACCTGAGAAGATAGAGTTTGAGCCAAAGGAGGAAGAATCAGACTCTACAGCAGAGGAGGAATCAGAAGATGAAGAGCCACAAACTCCGGCTGTGAGAAGATCAATTCAAGAAAGAAGGCAGCTAGAAAGGTATAGTCCATCTGCTTTCAGTTCAAATTTTGCTTTGTCTGTTACTGATAATGATCCCAGAACTGTGAAGGAAGCAGTGGATTCAGAGGATGGAAAACTCTAGAAAGAGGCCATGGTCGATGAAATGGCATCTTTGCACAAAAATGAGGCTTGGGATCTGGTGGAGTTGCCAGTTGGAAGGAAACCCATTGGCAGCAAATGGGTGTTCAAGAAGAAGACAAATGCAGAAGGAAAGGTGGAGAAATACAAAGCTCGGTTGGTAGCAAAAGGTTATTCCCAGGTGCCGGGAATTGATTTTGGTGATATTTTTTCTCCTGTTGCCAAGGTAACTTCTATTAGATTACTTTTATCTGTTGCTGCTGCTTTTGATTTTGAGGTAGAACAGATGGATGTGAAGACAACATTTCTTCACGGGGATTTGGAAGAGGAAATCTACATGAAGCAACCTGAAGGCTTTGCGGTGAAGGGTAAGAAAGAACTGGTATGCAAGTTAAAGAAGTCTCTGTATGAGTTAAAACAGTCACCAAGGATGTGGTATCAGAAATTTGATACATTTATACGGGGACTTGGCTTCACCAAAAGCAAAGCAGATCATTGTGTGTATTTTAAATTAATTGGTGACTGTATTATTTATCTGGTCTTGTATGTGGATGATATGTTGCTGGTTGGAAATGACAAAGAAAGTATCTAGGATTTGAAGACCCAATTGTCCTCCAAATTCGACATGAAAGATCTTGGTGCTGCAAACTATATTTTGGGCATGGAAATTAAAAGAGATTGGTCAAAGAGGAGCTCTGGTTAAACTAGAGGAAGTATGTCGAGACAATACTCCAGAGGTTTAATATGCAGGATAGTAAACCGGTGAAGGTTCCTATTCCTGTAGGTGTGAGGTTATCTGCTGAACAGTGTCCCAATACACAAGAAGAGGAAGAGGACATGTCCCGTGTTCCATATGCAAGTGCAGTGGGTAGCCTGATGTATGCAATGGTCTGTACTAGACTAGACATTTCACATGCAGTGGGAGTATTGAGCAGGTTTATGTCAAAACCTGGGAAGGAGCACTGGACAGCAGTGAAGCGGGTTTTCAGGTATTTGTGTGGCACTAGTGATTATGGTTTGTGCTACCAAGGAAGATCAGGATTGGACAGAGTGTTGGATATTCATGGCTTTGTTGATGCAGACTGGGCTGGAGATCTGGATCAGAGAAGATCTACAAGTGGGTATGTGTTTAACCTATTTGGAGGTGCAGTCAGTTGGATGAGTAAGAAACAATCTATAGTGGCACTATCAACTACAGAGGCAGAATACATGGAAGCCACTCATGCAAGCAAGGAAGCAGTTTGGTTGCAGAGATTGTGTTCAAGTATGGGGTTAGTACAGGGAGCTATAAGAATAGACTGTGACAGCCAAAGTGCAATTTTCTTGGCAAAGAACCCTGCTTATCATTCAAAGACAAAGCACATTGATGTTCAGTATCACTTCGTGAGGGATATGATAGAACACAGAAAGGTGTTGCTGGTAAAGGTGGACACTTTGAAGAATACTGTAGATGCATTGACAAAATCTGTGAGCTCTGAGAAGTTCTGGGAATCTCAGGGCTGAAAAAATGACTAAGCTCTCCTGTGGCCCCCTGTGGAAAGAAAACAACAAGTGGGAGATTGTTGGGTTGTGTTATATTCTTTCCACGTAGTTAATAGGAGGTTTGAAGGGCACCCGTAACCCCACTTTATGGGGTCCGTGGCAGCGCCCCGGACAATTTTGGTTTTGGACCATATGTTAGGTTGGGCGGACCCACCTATGGTTTTGTGCATGATTTTTGCACATGTTTTTTGGACGCGATGGTTTTCGGTCCATGGTATTGGATGCTTCGGCATGTATAAATATGTATTGTAACATTGAAAGGAACATAATGAAAAATCAAACTGGTAGTCCCGGTTTTGGGATCCAGGGAAAAATCTCTGTGCATATGTGTTTTATGGGTTATGCTCTCGCATTGTTTATTTTCTTTGTTTAAGAATTCGTATGCAGGTAATTTCTGTACAGGGTTAAAACCTACACTGAAGGCATGCTCAGGGGCATCTTTGTCTCTGGCTACAACTCTGAACCTGGTGTGGTAGGTTGTGGCTCAGGCTCACTTGATGTGGCTTTGAAGCTTGTAGATGACCATCATTTCACCCCTTGTCAGATACAAGGTGATATGATGGAGAAAACTCAACTGCAAGACTGCTCAATACTCTAGAACAAGTTCTGACATGTGACTGGAACATCTTCTTGGTTGTTGATGCCCATTGCCAAGAAGTGATCCATCCAAGATGAATCTTTGTTCTTGCAGAAGGGTTTTTTTTTAAGCATCTATTTGAAGAATGACTAGTTTTACGACAATGCTTACATGGATGAAGATCAAAACAACAATCTTTCAGATGGCCAACACAGTCACAGTGTTGGCATTTCACAATTTGTTGTTGTTGCTGTTGCTGTGGAGGAGAGGCAGAATCTGGAACAGTTGAAGGTGAACTGTCATGAAGTAATCCAACACTCTAAAACTGGACGGGCTTTGAGTAATCTGGAATATGAAAGGACACGTCCTTGTCATATCCAAGACCATTTCTGTGCTTTTTGTGGACAAGATCTTCCCAAGGTCTGATGACCGACTTGGGAAGTGCAGACTGAATTTCTACTTTTGCATGCAATTTTGTTGCTTTATTGGGCACTGGATCTGAATCAATTGTAACATTATTATCTTGTTGTTTATGGGAGTCTGTTTCAATCTTCTAAATAGAAACAGGTTCAAAATGATGACTCCACTGCTCTAATTCTTCCTACTGTAGTTGAGATTCATGCTACAAAAATTCTACCTTTTCTTGTGTATACTGCAGATAGGTTTTCATATCACAGAGAGTATTCTTGTTGATTTTCACTGTATCATAATCATTAGAATGTATCATAGTTTTCAAGAACTCTATTATTTCAGTAATTTGAGCCATATTCTTCATTGTCAAAATTACACTTTTTTTTTTTTAACTGATCACAACTTTGAACAAATGAAGAAGTAGCACCCACTCACAATACTATGTCAAAAATCTTTTCTTTATCGCTGGAAATTTGGAACCTTGAGCAAGTCAACATTACCATTGACCAAGAAAATTTCAGCTTTGGAAAGAACGCAACTTACAGTTCAAGGTATATAATTCAAAGCAGAGAAAACATGAGCATATATATACTACACAACCTTAAAAAATAACTCAATGCGCATATAATTTTTCATTTGTCATACGAGTCAAGTTGTCCTAATTTTGTTTGTATGAATCTGGAAATATGGGTCGCTGTAGATGATTGTTGCTAGTCCAAATCACACCCAAACTTAAACTAAAGTTGTATTCCTCTATTCTCTGCCACTTTCTAGCTCTAAAACACAAGTATGAACCTCCCATAATAGGTACCTTAGTTTTGTTTGTAAACTGCGAGGAGTATGGGCTGATTTCACTCTATTTCAGACTACCACGACCCTCCAAAACCTACTCTAACCCTCAGCTCATGGAATATTAATGATACCAGTTGGTGACCCCCTATTTCTTCTTCAAAGTGCTCTTCTTTTTGTGCTAAGGGGACCCCTCTAACTAGTTGTTATTAATTAGGGACAGCTACAGCTTGTAAGTGCCTCCTTCCTACCTGTTGTGGCCACAACCACCACCCTATTAAAACCTGCCTTGGTAGAAATTTTAATGGGCACCCCTATAAGTTGATCTGGCACTCCTCCGAATGATTTGTCCAATCCCAAGGGTTTTGGCTCTTTTCCAAGCCAAATCTTTAATTTCTAAATGGTCAAGGCCCCCTTTGGTAAATCTCTATGGCATATTTCATTCTTAACCCAGCTTAGCCCTTCATTCATTCCCTTCATCGAACTTTTCAATCTTCATGTGCATTTGTGGTAGTTCTATGCTTGCACGCATAATCACCCCACCCTGACTATGGGTGTTTGTGCACTTAATACACAAAACCCTTCATCACATCATTGTCACGTTATAAGCTCTTTACAAAGAAAACCCTTCGCATAACACATGCCACAAGGGTTTCGGACCTGATGGTATTATAAACCACAATATACATATTTTCGGGTCCAAAAGCTCAGTCGCATATCGCAATCGGCCTAAGTCCAAGACATATGCATACATGGCATTCCGCTTCCCTCCGAACCCGACAGCGTTATCAGTCAGAATACATATATTTTCAGGTCCGCAGCCTTATCGCATATCACTATCGGCGGAGCCCCAGGCTTGTGCCTATTGTGATATGTGATAGCCTGGACCTGACGATATTTATAGACCCCAACACATAACTTTTGAGGTCCGGCCTAAGCGATTGGGGCGGAATTTTCAGTGTCTTCCCGTGTTTTTCAAAATTTGTGATATAATATAGGATCGGGTTTTTAGTGTAAAGGGCGGGCATGTGGAGTCCTGGGAGTGCAGTTGCGCATTGGGATGGTGGAGGGCATGGGTGGGAAGAGGTTGATACCCGATTGTGATGAAAGGAGGCCCTCGAAAACTATGCCAAGCCTATAGGTTGAGTGGGAAATTGTATGATTGACTAAGTATCAAGGCATAAATCCTTTCACACTTATTCTGTGGTTTTATAAAATGAATAAAGGCAGTGTTTGCGTTTGATTGAGCATTTTTGTTCTATTGTTCACAATCATCAAGCTAATGATGGTTATCCTTGCAGGTGAGAAGCAAAGGATGTAGAAGGGGATTCGAAGGGCTATGTATGTAGAAGCGTTGCATTTAAAGAATCTGGCCGCAACCCCACACGTTGCCTGTTCAGGCCGCAAGCAAAGTTGTCCCGGTCTCCATTGTGGGAAGGAAACATACAATTGCCCTTCTCACTAGCACCTGTTCTCCTCCTCAGGAAATGAATCGACTCGGACGTTATGCCTTCTATGTGCCAACAGTCACACTAATGATCCTATCACTGTGTACTCGATGGGCTTATCTGGAACAATGGGAAGATGAAGAGGCAGGGTGACCTCGGCTGGTTGGCAGTTTCACCAACCTACCACAGCTGTACAGACTGATCTGTGTAATGACAAGAGGGAATGGAAAGAGCATGGAAGGTGGAGGGTCATTCAGAGGCCACATAAGTATTACCTCCGAAGAGGAGAAGGGGCTTTTGATTCTGGAGAATAATAGTGTTGCTTTATTGTGAATGAGGAGGACTGTTTTTTAAGGGAAGAAGGAGCCTTTAGTTTTAGACTCATTGTAGTGTTTTGGATTAGAGTGTTGTTACTGGCATCACTGTAAATATGGTTTATATTTATGCATATTGATGAATTACAGTTCACTATTAGTCTTGTTAAATTGAATGTGATTCAATTTCATGGGTAACTTGTGAATGGTCTCTGATTTGAAACTAAATTAAACATCAGTTGCAGTTTTAATTCCATAGAAGAATGTGGATTCCTATATGAGTGATTGGATTGAAATTTAGCTTTAATACAGTCTTTTCCAGCTGTGAATTCAGTGATTGATTCATTTGGACTTGAATCTATGCATGATGTTTAACCTTCTTTATCACGCTCCTGCTGAACATATATATGATGTTTAAACCTCTGTATCATGCTCTTGCAAGATAGATTAGAGTAGCTAGGACTAGATTAGAGTAGTTAGAAGTAGTATAGATAGGATTTAATACATAGAGGTTAGCTGTTTCATTTTGTTGATTTAATTGAAGTCTTCCTCTCGTAAGCAATCTTTCGACATGTTCTAGCAGTTTACGGGGTCCCTTAAAACCCGTCGGAGCTAGCCAATCCAAACGAAAGCAATTCTAATTGGGGCTTGTGATCAAGTTAGTTCCCCTTGTTGGCATAGTCTACATTAGCCATGTCAACAAATTGGCGCTAGAAGGAGGGCCTAAACTGCCCTCTCCAACTTTTTAAGATTTCATTTATAAGTGCCACGCATGGATTCAAAAGGATTAATGTATGGATCGTAAAGGTTAGAGAGATCCTGCCACACATTTGAAAGAACCTCATTTTGAAGAAACAAATACCCCTCTGAGTCTTGTTTTTGGGTCACCCAAGGAAGAGAGACTGTGGGAGTATCCTGTCACTCAGGAACAACCAGTCAGAGCACTTACTCGAGCTTACTCTCATTCCCTCTCTCAGCTTCCCATCTTTCACTCTTTACCTCTGACAACTAAGAGAAAGCCAAGGATCTTTACCTTGAGCAAAGATACATCAGTAGCCACTTCTCTTGAAGACATTGTGTTAGAATCCTTGAAAATTATCGACACCCCTTGTGAAGAAATTCGTGAGGATTCCCCTTCTAAAGGTAACTCCTCGCCTGATTTTGAGAATCCTAATGGAGAAGCCTCCAACCAAAATTTCCCTGTCCATAGTATGGCCAACGTTCCTCCTCCAGGTGGGAATCAACCTCCACCTCCTCCTCCAGGTGGGAATCAACCTCCACCTCCTCCTGGAGCACTCCCTCCTTGGCTTGCACAGGATGTTGTAGCGGTACCTGGGCAGCAGCATCCCTTACCCAAAAATACAGAAAGAGTTCTACCAAATTTTGACCCCGAGTGGGGAGATACCACTGATAACCATATTCGCTCTTTCTTCCTAGCCTTGCGTAGGTTGGGGGTTGCTAATGAGGATGTAGTATGCCACCTATTCTCTTTTACCTTGACTGGTGCAGCCTCCACATGGTATTTCAGTCTGAGAATAGGGTCGATTACCTCTTGGGATGCTTTTCAATGGGCCTTTATGGACAAGTTTGGTGATGACAAAACACCTGCGGCCTTAGTCTTAGAATTATCCCATTTGAAAATGGAAACCAAGGAGAATGTCAAGGATTTTAATATCCGGTTCAACACCTTGTTCAACAGAATCCCAGTTACCGCTAGACCCATTGAAGAGGTGCTAATAGAATTCTATATCTCTACTCTCCCTGTCCCTACAACGATGTGGGTTAAAAGGAGTAATGTGCAAACCTTACAAGGTGTAATCGATGAGGCGATGAAAGTTGAAAATGAAATGATCAACCTCACAGCATGCCACCCCACAGCTAGGGAAAAGAAATCCCCTTAGACATCCAAGAAGAATAATGGAAATGATAACAAGGGGGTTGAAACTAAAGACAAGGACACCACGGATGTGGAAGGGTTGCATCAGATCATTAAAAAACTTACGAACACAATCGTTGATATGAGAAGGAATCATGGAGAGAGTATTAGTGGCAAGGGAGGAGATTATAATAACATAAAACCCATCAAACCATTCTACTGAAAGAAAATAGAAGGTGGCCTTGGTCAGCTCGCATTGCCTGCTCCACCTAACGAAGGGGCTTTAAACACAGAAGAATTGGCCCTGATTGGATCGCTCCTCAATAAAGAAGAACCCATATTGGAGCTCGAACCAAAACAAGGAGACGAGGAGGAATACCAAGTAGAAGAACCCTCGGATGAGGAAACCCAAATCAATGTGCTATGGGATTTCCATAGTGATGAGAATGACAACGAGGTAGATAACACTGCAGAAATCAACGCTAATGAAATCCACACGCACAGTAAAGGGCCGCTTCCAGGTGCGACAAAGCCCTTAGACCAAACAAAGCAAGATGTTCGCCTTATGAAAACATCCGCCCCCAGAATCCTTGCTGAGAAGAGTGGGCCTAGCGGTCCATCCAAGAATAACCCAGTTGCAAGTCACCCAGAGAAAGAAAATGTGTCTCCCACTACAATGAAGGCTACTCAACATGGTAAACTCCCACTTAAAAATGGAAAAACAGGTATGTTTACTCTGTCGTAACATGTTTATAACATTGATTATAATATTGTGGATGATCTCAAGAAGTCTTGGGCTAATATCACATATTTTAACTTGTTAAAATTAACACAGCAAAGAGATTTGCTGCTGAAAGCTATGAATGAGTGGAACTGCAAAGCTCCCACCACCTCAAGCACCCAAACCAAGAAGCCAATGTCCAAACCTGTTAGTACCACTAGTGCAATCCAAATACCATCAGCTATGGAGGCCACGTTATCCAAAATGAATCGAAAACCCCAAGATGTCAGTGCAGCCATGATAGGGAGGAAATCAAAATCTATGACCCCACCATTCCTCATTATGTTTGAAATTTTCAACATGAACATCCATAACTGCTTGGTAGACTCTGGGGCCTCATCCACTGTTATGCCTTACATTGTTGCTAAAAGACTGCAGGCCATACCTAAAAAATCTGGAACTCGAATCATGAAATTAGATAGCACAAATGTGATAATGATTGGAGAATTGAAGGATGTGTTGATTTGAATGGCTACTATACCACAGTACACTCAGGTCATTGATATAGTGGTAGTCGATATACCGTAGGCCTATGGAATGCTACTTAGTAGGGACTGGTCAGCAAAATTGGACGGATACTTCTCGACTGATTGGTCCCATCTCTTGCTACCTCAGAAGGGTAAGGGTGATATGCTGAGAGTCGATAGGGAAAGATACATGAAGTATGTGCTAAGAGAAATAAATGGTCCCAATGAACCTGTAATATTTACCAACTCCATCCTTAGGAACTATAATTTCAATGTTTATAATACGAAAACCTGTTTTAGAGAGTTTCATGCAGAAACCGTTGAAGAAACTTTGACACACACATAGTTGGAAATTCCCTCCCACAACCCAACTGATGAGCTATCCTGTATTATAGTAGATGATAGGACCAATTTCTTAGATAGTAGTTTAGTTGATGTAACATTAGATGCAATATTCTAGACACTCTATTTTGACGGCTCTAACTGCCTTGAGGGTGCAGGTGCTGGAAGTATTCTCATTGACCCACAAGGGAACCAACATCTAATGGCCAGCCGGTTGGAGTTCGCATGCACCAAAAACACAGCGGAATATGAGGGCCTGAAGAAAGCCATTGGTATGAATGTGAAAAATCTTAAGGTTTTTGGTGACTCACAGATAATTGTAGATCAAGTGAGGAAAAGGATACATTGCAATTCTCCACACCTGGTGAGGTACCAGCATGAGGTATGGGATTTAATTGACAGTTTTGATTCCTTTAATATTACATACATACCTCGAGGCCAAAACCAAGATGCTGATCTGATGGCTAATATGGCTGCTAAACTTTTGCCTGATTTTAGATTGAAGAAAAATAAATGTTTTGTTGAATTGATTTTCAGACCGTCCATGCTTGATAACATCTCTAATTGGCAGGTTTTCGAAGATGATGAGAAAATCCTTGAGTTCCTACACTGCGAGAAGACATTCAAGAGTGCATTCATTGATGAAAGGGAGCATGACAAGCTTATGAATGAAAGGGAAGATGAGGAAAAGGATCAGCCCAATGTGATTCCAAAATCAATGGTTAGGATGGAGCACTTGTATGACTTGCATGATAAATTCAAGAAACCCACTAACTACAAAACACACAACTCGTCCATGAAGTATGAAATGTTCAACCTTGGGACCGAAAAAGACCAAAAATATGTCAATCTGGGCCTGGGGTGCTCTCCACAAGAAAAGGTTGTATTTGTCAAACTACTTAAAGAATACAAGGATGTCTTTGCATGGACACATGAAGACCTAAATACCTTTGATACCAGTATTATGCAGCATGTGACCCCTTTGGAAAAGGAGGCCAAGCCCTACCAACAAAAGCTGCGTAAGATGCATCCAAGCCTAGAACCATTGTTGAAGAAAGAACTGAACAAGATGCTGGATGTTAAAACCATATTCCTAGTCAGACACACCCGCTGGGTAGCCAATCTCGTGCCAGTGAGAAAGAAAAATGGAGACATCAGGTTGTGTATTGATTTTAGAAACCTGAATAGACCTCTCAAAAGGACAACTATCCGATCCCTTCTATGGAACACATCCTTCAGTACATCTCAAGGTCTGAAATGTTGTCCCTATTAGATTGGTTTTCAGGATATAATCAAGTGCTGGTATCACATGGGAATCAGCTTAAGACAACCTTCAACACCAAATGGGGCACCTACGCATACTGAAAAATGCCTTTTGGGCTCATTAATGTGGGTGCCACATTCCAGAGAGCTATGGACATAGCCTTCCGAGGGCTGATGAATAGATCGGTAGTGGTGTACATGGATGACATCACTGTGTATTCATATCACATGAGGGATCACATTTATCACCTGAGGCAGATTTTTGAAAGATGTCGAAGGTATGGAATTTCTTTGAATCCCAAGAAGAGCATCTTTGTAGCCACAGAGGGGAAACTACTGGGTCATATCCTTTCTAAAGACGGGATTGTGATTGATCCTAAGAGAATACAGACCATCATGAGAATACAGCCCCCTGCTAACAAAAAGGCCATGCAATCCTTTTTCGGGAGGATTAATTTCGTTAGAAAGTTTGTCTCAGGCTTTGCCGAAATAATATGCCCCTTGCAGCTAATGATGAAGAAAGACGTTGCGTATAAATGGAGCGATGAAGCCAAGGAAGCATTTCAACGAATCAAGGAAGTCATTGCTCAAGCTCCTGCGCTGGTCAGCCCCAATTTCGACAAAGGATTCTTCTTATACACCTTCGCTTCCAACCTTTCATATGCCGCAATTCTCACTCAAAAAAATGATGATGGCAATGAAGTCCCCATTTCCTACATGAGTTTGAATCTCCAAGAAGCGGAATAGAATTACCCAGACGTGGAGAAACAGGCCTATGCAGTATTTAAGGACGTTAAACATTTCCGCCCTTATTTGTTGAAAGCCAAGACCAAAGTCATCATGCCCCATCCTACTGTAAGAGCCCTCTTCGTACAGAAAGAAATGGGCGAGCGAAGAGAAAACTGGATAACCTCCCTTCAAGAATTCGACCTGGAGATAAAGCCAACATAGATAGTTCGAGGGCAAGGACTTTGCAGGCTAGTGGCAGAAGCCTTAGCGGACTAAAAGGAGGCATCTAAAGAATCAAGAACATTGAGCCTGCAATATACACAAAGCGAACTCAGGGAGGAGCTCTTATGGAGTAATGAAGCATTGATATATGAGCAGGAAGCATCTGAAACCTTTTTGGACCCTGAGTCATGGTACCACGACATACGTTTCTATCTAGTGTGGGGTTCGTGTCCCAAACACATGGGTGCATCGCAGAGGAGAGCTCTCAAATTAAAATCCAATCTGTATCATTTGGCCGACAACATCTTATACAGAAAAAATCATGATGGAATCTGGCTAAGGTGTTTGAAGAAAGATGATTCCAGCCATGTATTGAAGCAAATGCACGACGGCCCAGCAGGTGGTCACTATGGCGAAGAGACCACCGCTCACAAAATATTGAGAGCCTGATATTACTAGCCCACGGTGTTCAGAGACTCACACACCTATGCTTGCAAATGCAAGGCATGCCAAACCATTGAAGGACGAGAAAGAAGACCTGTTGTTCCCCTCAGACTTGTCATGATTTATCGACCGTTCCAACAATGGGGCGTAGATGTCATAGGCAAGATCACTCCAAACTCCTCACAGCAACACAAGTACATACTCGTAGTGACTGATTACTTCACCAGATGGACCGAAGCCATCTCGCTCTGGAAGATGAATGAAGATGAGGTAATATCATTCATTGAGAAATTCATTATCAATAGGTATGGCATCCCTAACGCCCTCATCTTTGATAACTCTTCTTATTTTTCATCTCTGATACTGACTGAGTTTTCCATTGATAAGTCAATCCACATAAAATATGCAGCAAACTATTATCCCCAGGGAAACGGAGTTGCAGAGTCCTCCAATAAGAACCTTATCCGCATAATCATTGATAACTAAAGGAACTGGCACAATGTTGGGTCCCTATAATACTAGTGATTACCCCATTACTATTGTAGTTGTACCCCTTATTAATATTGTTGTGTCCCTATTGCCCCCATATTGTTATTACTGTGCCCCATAGAATCCCTCTATTGTTATTTTTGTGTCTTTATATTATTATTGTTAGGTTGGCTGGATTATATTGTGACTCCTTAGACTCCTATAGAAAGGAGGTTTTGTCATTTGAATCATCCAATAATCGTTCATTTATGTAATGTAAAGGAGGTTGCCCCCTCTAAGAGGCTAAATTTTAAGGCGTTGATCTATCTTTTCTATCTTTTCTTGAGCTGGTTTCATAACATTTAGTATCAGAGCTTTGGATTCTAGGGTTTCGCTGCTCCAAACAGGTCATCGTGGAATTTTCGCTATAACTTGTTTTCTGAAACGTTTCAGAAGTTGCAAAAAAAACCCATTTGAGAAGAAATCGCGCTGAACCTTGGGTCCGAAGTTTAGAGCTTTTTACACTATATTTGCGGAGATATGATCTAAGGAAGTTGGTCTTTTTGCAGACTCCTGAATTACATTCCAAACAGGTGACCTGGGGAAAATCGTCATAACTTTCTCTCTTGGGATCGGATTGAAATTTCGTAAGAATGTACAGAAATAGGATGGACTCTAGTTTCTTGTATGCATTTTTCAGATCCAAAGGTCAAAACAGTGACTCGTGCCACGTCGTAAAAGTTCGCTCTACTGAACTAGTCTATAATCAAGTCACTGTGAGAGATTTCGCATAACTCTTGCGTGGAGAATCCAATTTGGGTCAGACTTGTGGCATTGGAAAGAGGACATAGAGGGCTACTGCAGGTCACAAATTCAGAACTAGATGATCGAAAAGTACAGAGATACATCAGAGGCAATATCAAGCTCCTACAAAGTGAAAAAAGGTGTGTAGATTTTCTTAAATTTTTGCTTAAGATCGGTTTGAAAATTATTTTGAAGGAATTATTATCGGTAACTGATGCCCCGAGGAAAGAAAATGCAAACACCTAGTAAGGAACCTGAAAGCTCTAGCATGACTCATGAAGAAGAGGAAGAAATGCTACATGATATATCAAAATTACAAGAACAAGTGCAACAAATGTCACGCTCACAAAAGCTAACAGAAGCTAAGATAAATGGCATGGAATCTAAGATAAAGGGCGTGGAAGCTAAGATGGATGATTGGAAGACAGATTTGAAGACAAACATGGAAGAATTGAAGATAGATTTGAACACAAACTTGAAGACAGGCATGACAGATATGAAGACAGATTTGACAAATTTTCTACAAGAAATACTTACTAATGGTGAAAAGTTAGTAAAGGAAACTCATGATGCGAACAAAAGAAATGTTAATCATGATATCATAGACCCTAATGTTGGATCAGAGACCCACCATATTCCAAAAATCGATATGAGGAAGTTTGATGGCAAGGACCCCGCAACATGGATATTACAAATGGACCAATTTTTCGATCTCAATAATGTGAAAAACACACGAAAGGTACGTATGGCAACTTTATATTTGGAACCAAATCAGTTTGTATGGTATCAATGGCTTTGCTCTCGTAAACAGTTTATCACTTGGGCAATTTTTACGGAAGAATTGATAGCACATTATGAGGATACAAAAAGCAACACTTTTTTTAGCCAATTGATAAGTCTCAAACAAAAGGGTTCAATAATGGAGCACATTGAAGAGTTCCAAAAATTGAACATAAGGGTAAAAGATATTCCAGAGGAGCATAGGATTGATGTGTTCATAGGGTTTTTAAAGGATAATATCCAACATGATGTTCGCCTTTGGGAACCTGATTCATTAGAGAAGGCATTCAGGTTAGCAATAAAAATGGAAAGCAAAATTATGGCAACCAAGAAGCATACCACTCACAACTATAAAGACGGAAGTGTTGTTGCCCCTAGTCTTCCACAACCTATAAGGTTGACACCACAACAATTGGAAGAAAAAAGAGCAAAAGGGCTTTGTTACAGTTGTGATAGAAAATACACTAAAGGTCATAAGTGTGCTGAGAAGAAATTATTCTACATAGATTGTGAAGAGGAAGAAGAAAAGGAGCAAGAAAGGTCAAAGGAAGAGGATATACTCCATGAAAAAAGCCTAGATGAAGAACAAATAAATCCAACCATTTCTTTTAATGCATTGGCGGGAATTACCACTCCTCAAACCATCAAGATAGAAGGACAAATAAAGAAGAAAAAGGTAATAGTGTTGATTGATTCAGGAAGCACCCACAATTTTATTCATTATAGGGTAGCAAAAGAATTGAATTGCTTCCTATATCCATCACCAGAGTGTCAAGTGATGATTGCAAATGGAGGAACAATAAATTGCTCCGGAAAGTGCCATAATATCAAGCTATCCATGGGAGAATATGTATTGACTAGCCCAATGCTTTCCATTCCAATGGGAGGTGCTGATGTTGTACTAGGAGTCCAATGGCTACAATCCTTGGGTACAATAGCTTTTAATTTTCAAGAACTTTTCATCAAATTTTCTGCGGAAGGAAAGGAAGTTGAATTAAGGGGTATTGCAGGGAAACCAAGAAAGATAATCAGCTCTAATGGTATGACAAAGCTTCTAAAAAAGGAGCAAAGAGGTGTAATTGCACAATTATGTTTCCTAGATGTTTCCACATCGGAATCATCTATTTCTCCAGATCTCCAAAAAGTCCTGGACAATCATTCCAAGGTATTTGAAACTCCCAAAGGTCTCCCACCTATGCGTGATCATGATCATGCTATTCATCTGATTCCAGGAAGTGTTCCTCCAAACATCAGGCCGTACAGATATCCCTATGTCCAAAAGAGTGAAATTGAACGTATGGTTGCAGAAATGCTAGAGGCTGGTATAATTCAACCGAGTCAAAGTTCTTTCTCTGCTCCAGTAGTATTGGTGCACAAGAAGGATGGATCATGGCGCATGTGTCCAGATTATAGGGAGCTCAACAAGCTCACTATTAAAGATAAGTTCCCCATTCCTGTCATTGATGAATTACTGGATGAATTGCATGGATCAATTTACTTCACCAAGTTGGATCTTCGTTCAGGATATCATCAAATCAGAATGAAGACTGAAGACATTCCGAAAACATCATTTAGAACTCATGAGGGTCATTATGAATTTTTGGTCATGCCTTTTGGCCTTACCAATGCACCTTCAACATTTCAAGGTTTGATGAATTCAATTTTCAAACCATTCCTTAGAAAATTTGTGTTAGTATTTTTTGATGATATACTAATCTACAGCAAGTCTTGGAAGGATCATGTTGAACATGTTGACAGGGTGCTACAACTATTGGAGGAGAAACAATTATATGCAAAAAGATCCAAATGTTTCTTTGGAGTCCAGGAGGTGGAATATTTGGGTCATATTGTATCTCATGAAGGAGTTAAGGTAGACCCTAGCAAAATTAAAGCCATTAAGGAATGGAAAATCCCCACATCCATAAAGCATCTGCGACGATTTCTTGGGTTGACAGGGTATTATCACAAGTTTGTTAAGAATTATGGGAGAATAGCAGCACCTCTAACAACATTATTGAAGAAAGATGCATTTTCATGGACTCCGGAAGCAACAAAGGCCTTTGAACATCTTAAAGAGGCAATGTGCCAAGCACCGGTCTTAGCTACACCGGACTTCACAAAAACCTTTATTGTGGAATGTGATGCTTCAGGAAATGGAATTGGTGTTGTTCTAATGCAAGATGAAAGACCCATTGCTTTTGAAAGTCATCCAATCAAGGGAAAGTTTTTAAGCAAAGCTATTTATGAGAAGGAAATGTTGGCAATACTCCATGCACTTAAGAAATGGCGACCCTACCTAATGGGAAGACACTTCAAGGTAAAAACGGATCATGATAGCCTTAAATACTTTTTAGAACAAAGATTATCCTCTAAAGAGCAACAAAAGTGGGTCACAAAGATGTTGGGTTATGACTTTGAAATCATCTACAAAAAAGGGAAGCAAAATGTGGTGGCAGAT
Organism: Pinus tabuliformis; assembly: GCA_031772625.1. Taxonomy (NCBI): domain Eukaryota; kingdom Viridiplantae; phylum Streptophyta; class Pinopsida; order Pinales; family Pinaceae; genus Pinus; species Pinus tabuliformis. The sequence goes on from CM062820.1 coordinate 340,146,775, forward strand.
GCACTCTCAAGAAAGGATGAGGATGTGGAAGCATTGTTGTGCGCCATTTCTATTATCCAACCAGATTGGATAAACGAAGCAAGGGAGGAATGGAAGAATGACGAAGAAGTGTGGGCACTTATTCGAAAGCTACAACAAGATTCCAGTACGTCTAATACATTTAGCTAGGAAAATGATTCGTTATGGTACAAAGATCGCTTATACCTCTGTAAGAATTCCCAGCTAAAACAAAAGATTCTTATGGAATTGCACACTTCTCCCTTAGGAGGGCACTCAGGATTTCTAAAAACTTACGACAGGGTTAAGAAGGAATTTTTTTGGGATGGCCTTAAATCAGATATTCAAAAGTTTGTGGCGGAATGTTTGGTTTGCCAACAAAATAAAGTGGAAACAATTAAGACACCGGTTCTATTACAACCTTTATCCATTCCAAGCCAACGTTGGGAGGAGGTCTCAATGGATTTTATCACAGGTTAACCCAAGTCTGAGGGAAAGAGTGTCATCATGGTGGTAGTTGACAGACTTACCAAGTATGCACACTTTTGTGCATTATCACATCCATTTAAAGCCAGTACAGTTTCCACTGCATTTATGGAAACAATTCAAAAGCTACATGGAAACCCAAAGATTATTGTAAGTGACGGAGATCCCATTTTCACTGGAAATTTTTGGACAGAATTATTTTCTTGTCTTGGTACTCAGTTAGCTCATAGCTCATCTTATCATCCTCAATCTGATGGGCAAACTGAGATAGTAAACAAATGTTTGGAAGGATATCTTCGTTGCTTTGTATCTGATAAACAGACACAATGCGTCAAATGGTTGCCTCTGGCTGAATGGTGGTATAACACTTCCTTCCATACAGCAACAAAAATGACCCCATTTATGGCACTTTATGGGTATCAACCACCATCCATCACATCATATTTAAGAGAAAATTCTAAGGTTCAGGCAGTGGAACATCACATCGAACATCAACGACAAGTCCTCCAACTCTTAAAGGATAACCTCGTGTTGGCACAGAATAGAATGAAACAACAGGCATAGCAACATCGCAGTGAAAGAAGTTTTGATGTAGGTGATTGGGTATTCCTACGGCTACAACCATATAAGAAAATGTCCCTCAAGCAAGCTAAGAAGGATAATAAAGTATCACCAAAGTATTATGGTCCGTACAAGGTGTTGCAAAAGATTGGTACTATGGCATACAAATTGGAGCTTCCTGCAGCTTCTCGATTGCACCCAGTTTTCCATGTTTCGTGTTTAAAGAAGGTTATAGGTGACAAGCTCCCAGTTCAAACAATATTTCCAGAACTTGACGAGGAAGGAAAAATTATATTGGAACCGGAAGTAGTCATAGAAACAAGAACTCGACAGCTACGAAATCAATCAATTTCAGAGTATCTTATCAAGTGGAAGAACTTATTGTTAAACACACATGGAAAACATAGAATAGGAAAGATAAATCAGTGAGTACATTTTTTTATTAACAGTAGATATACATTTATAGTACATTATGTGACTCTTGGGTTTCAGATCCCAAGGTCTCTTGGACTGCTTTTGTCCATTCGACTTCCACACTAACCCATTGAGGATTAGGTGTCCAACATTCCCCCCCTTAATCCGAAGGGTTATGTATGAGTCCAAGAAGAGAGCTGTAATACAAAATGTGCAAAAAATGCATGGCAGCACTAGGCTGAATGTGCTCTATGAAATGTTGGTATAAAGGGCGGTGGTTTAAGGATGACCACCAACACTGGAACGCTTAGTGCAGTTCCCGGAACTCTTCCAAAACTGGCAAGAAACTGAAGTTTTCTGCTAGAGGAAGTGATCCTATTGTTTTAAAGAGGGAAACCTTCAACCATAAAAGGGAGGTCTCACCCCACATAAAAGGTAAAACTTCAACCTGAAAAGGGAAGTCTCAACCTGTGATGGTTTAAGGATAACCAACAACTCTAGAATGCTTAATGCAATTCCTTGAACTCTTCCAAAACTGGCAAGAAGCTGGAGTCTTCTGCTAGAGGAAGTGTTCTTAATCTGTGATGGTTTAAGGATGACCAACAACTCTACGATTCCTGGAACTCTTCCAAAACTGGCAAGAAGCTGGAGTCTTCTGCTAGAGGAAGTGTCCCAGATTGCCAACTGAAGGCATGTTCAGGCATCTTTGTCTCTGGCTACAACTCTGAAACTGGTGTGGCAGGTTGTGGCTTAGGCTCGCTTGATGTGGCTTTGAAGCTTGTAGATGACCATCATTTCCCCCCCTGTCAGATACAAGGTGAGAGGATGGAGAAAACTCAACTGCAAGACTGTTCAATACTCTGGAACAAGTTCTGACATGTGTTTGGAATATCTTCTTGGCTGTTGATGCCCATTGCCAAGAAGCGATCCATCCAAGATGAATCTTTGTTCTTGCAGGATGTTTATTTCTGAAGCATCTGTGTGAATAATGACTGGTTTTATGACAGTGCTTACATGGATGAAGATCAAAACAGTGATCTTTCAAATGGCCAACTCGGTCACAGTGTTGGCATTTCAAGATCTGTTGTTTTTGTTGTTGTTGTTGCTGTGGAAGAGGGGCAGAATCTGGAACAGCTGAAGCTGAACTGTCATGAAGAGCAGGTGAACTGTCATGAATAAATCCAGCACTCTGAAACTGAATGGGCTTGGCATAGTCTGGAATATGAAAGGACAATTCCTTGTCATATCCAAGACCAGTTTTGTGCTTGTTGTGGACAAGTTGTTCCCAAGGTCTGATGATGGGCTTGGGAAGTGCAGACTGAGTTTCTGCATCTGCATGTTCAACTGCTGCTTTATTTGAATAAACTGTAACATTATTAACATGCTGCTAATGGGTGGTTGTCTCAATGTTCTGAACAAAAACAGGTTCAGAATGGTGTCTATTTTGATGTAGCTCTTCTTGCTGTAGTTGTGATTCAAGCTGCAAAAAATCGATCTTTTCCTGTGCATTTTGTAGACATGTCTGAATTTCTGAGAGAGATCCTTTGCTGATTTGTAATGTGTCATCAACAGTAGATAATATCAGAGTTTTAAGGAACTGTAATACTTCATTGGTTCTGGCCATTTTTTCTTCAATGTCTGATTTACACCTTAAAAAACTGATCACAACTACTACTCAATGCAGAAAAGTAATATCTACTCACAGTACACAGCAATATCCTTTATAAATGTCAGCAAATGATCAGTGTGCAATATAAAAGTTTACAATCAGCTCACCAAAATCTTTATGCAGCAGTGGAATCAAGGAATCAATGCACTATAATGAGTTTTAAATAAAACAACTGGGGCAACAGCAACTGCAAACTTGCTTGGAACCTTCAAGTACTCCTTCAGAAATGATGGTTATTAAAACTTCAATAATTATAACACCATGTCATGGGCATTCTTTGAACATTGGATTGTATACCATTCAGGCCTCATACGAACTTATTTAAAACAGCAGCTTCAACGTATTTCAGGCAGCATCATAACGTATTCAGGCAGCTTTAATCACAGTTTTCGATGCATTCAATACAGCTCCAGGTCAGCACACAAATAAATCAATGAGCGATATACAAAACTGATTTCTTTCTCTGCAATAGAGACTTAATGTCCAGCACATACAGTGCACATATTACGAGCAATAATCTGGGTGATTCGTACAACAAAGAGAAATAATCATCACAAACAGAAACGACCTTTCCAATGAACGCTCGGGGCATTGAATAAATTTTCAGCAGACATCTGACGGACCATATTTTTAGTGCAAACAACAAATATACACGCTGGCAACCACGAGCTAGGTACAAGCTCGCAGCTGATCCTCCTGTGGAAGAGGTAAAACACTTCACTGCCGCAAAAATGCCAAATCAGAGCGGGTGTTGTTTCACTATAATGGGCATGGTGTTCCAAAACCCACAGCTAATGGGGAAATCTGGCTTTTCAACAAGAGTTATACACAATACATTCCATTTTCAATTTATGAACTTGAATCGTGGCTCGGGACACCCTCAATATATGTATTTGATTGTTCTGCTGCAGGCATGATAGTTAATGCCTTCATAGAGCGCCAAGAATGGGGTTCTGGTGTTTCTTCTGCGACTGCAATGAAGGATTGCATTTTACTTGCTGCTTGTGGAGCAGATGAGATTCTTCCTCAGAGCCCTGAGTTTCCCGCTGACATTTTTACTTCATGCCTCACAACACCTATAAAGATTGCATTACAATGGTTCCGTTCACGCTCTTTGCTTCGAGATTCACTTAATCCTAATCTGATTGATAAGATACCTCGTGAACTGTTTCAGAGGTTGTTTCGACAAGATCCCTGGATGCGCACCAGACCTCCCTTATTTCTGTTGTTGCATCAAACCATTTATAAAAGAAACACCACAGGAATTCAAAACTGATGAAAGAAATTGCACAAGCTTTTTACAAAGACAACGAAGATCAAAGGTTTACAAATGCCCCACCCAACTGCTGTACAGGGTGGTTTCTAATCTGTCATTCCCTCTTGGTTCTGAGGTAGGGTTCTGTGCTAGGCGACAGGCTTCAAATTTCTGGAATAAACTACAGCAGCGGGAGTAGTCGTACGGGATCTGTCATAAATTTGCGAGAAAGCATGGCAGATACTTTAGAAATAAACAACATGGAAATTGAGAGAGAAGAATATCTATGCAGTGTGAGTTTGTCCATGGTATACGATCCCGTGAAGATAGCCTCTGCTGTCTTTCTCTATGATCGGAACACGTTGGAGACGTGGGTTGAGAAGAATCCAGGGAAAGCAACCATCCCTCAGACCCGGGAACCTTTCCGTGCCACTGATATAACTCCGAACGCAGATCTCAGGGCAGAAATGAGACAATACTTCCAACGTGTGATGGGCAACGAATACACAGGATGGGAAGTCGTTCCCGACTATCCACAAGAACTGTCGTCGGATGAAATCCGAAATCTGCTAGGCGACATTCTTCAACTCTTCCCCAGTCCGGACGCGGAGGAGAATCTGAGGAGAATGAGCGTTGAGAGTTGGTCCAACGCATGGAAGCGACTCACATTTCTCCGCCTCAATCTACAGATGAACGCAAACAATCGCCAACGCTTCCTCTTTCACAGAGAAATTCTCCGAACAATTCTTGCCCTCGACTTGACTACACATCATCCAGTACTCCTTCGCCTTCTCTTGCCCATAGCTGAAATTCTGGAACCCAAACAACTACTATGTAGATATGCTCTCTGGATATCCGAAAAAATAGGAAACTTCTGAGAGAAATCGGTTATGGAGCAGCGGCGACAGTGAATATGAAACATTTATGATCAGAGAAGCGCAGGAATCATAAATAGAATGTCAGGGCAGCGCAGGTGTGGACAATCAATATGAAACGTTTATGATCAGAGAAGCGCAGAAATCATAAATAGAATGTCAGGGAATAATGGTAAATCCCAGCACTGTTATACCAGTGCGCAGACTCTGATAGGCCGTAGGTAGGAATACAATGCTTAGTTGCAGATCTGATGCGCTCAGCTAAAATAAATGGTCAGGTAATGAAGACTAGGCCAGCATTATTCAAAGCAGCTTAGACCAGTTGCTAAACCGTCAGAAAACTACACAGGCCACACATCATGGCTCCGATACCATGTTAAACACACATGGAAAACATAGAATAGGAAAGATAAATCAGTGAGTACATTTTTTTATTAACAGTAGATATACATTTATAGTACATTATGTGACTCTTGGGTTTCAGATCCCAAGGTCTCTTGGACTGCTTTTGTCCATTCGACTTCCACACTAACCCATTGAGGATTAGGTGTCCAACACTTATCCACTGAAGATTCCACATGGGAGGATGAGAATTTTGTGCAGAAGTATCCAGAACTACTCAAGCGTTGAGGACAACACTTTTTTGAAGGCGAGGGGCATGTTGGGTCCCTATAATACTAGTGATTACCCCATTACTATTGTAGTTATACCCCTTATTAATATTGTTGTGCCCCTATTGCCCCCATATTGTTATTACTGTGCCCCATAGAATCCCTCTATTGTTATTTTTGGGGCTTTATATTATTATTGTTAGGTCGGCTAGATTATATTGTGACTCCTTAGACTCCTATAGAAAGGAGGTTTTGTCATTTGAATCATCCAAGAATTGTTCATTTATGTAATGTAAAAGAGGTTGCCCCTTCGAAGAGGTTGAATTCTAAGGCGTTGATCTATCTTTTCTATCTTTTCTTGAGCTGGTTTCATAACACACAACGCCTTAACAAATGCCCTTTGGGCCGATAGGGTCACCCCTAAAGTGGCCTTGGGAAACTCTCCATTCTTCCTAATCTATGGACAGGAAGGCATCTTGCCCCCAAACATTGCCCTTCCATCCTTAAAGCTCTCCCAAGCTTCAAGAGGAACCCCTTTAGCCCCTCTTCAAGAAAGGATCGATCAACTGATGAAGCTAGAGGAACTAAGGGATAGAGCCAGAATTAAATTTAGAAATCAACAAATGACTGTAAAAATATGGTTTGATCATCATCTAGCGGGACATAAATATTTCCAAGTGGGGGAACTAATTTTGAAATGGGACAAGCTGAGTGAGCCAAAGGGTAAACACACAAAATTCCAACACCTATGGCTAGGCCCATTCCAAGTCATTGAAAAGATTGGTCAAGGGACTTACAGGTTGAAAACATTACAGGGGGAGACTGAAAAGCTCCCTATTAATGGCTAGCATTTGAAGAGATACTTCCAGTAGCCACCGCATTGGTGGTTGCCTCCTAAGTAGGTTAGAGTTCATTTCCTTTTGCTGTTAGTTTAGTTGTATTTCTGTCCTTTCCTTTGTTTTTTTCCAAGTCTGTTCTCTTGCTGTTTTGAATTACATTCCTTTTCAGCCAGCTAATTGTAGTCCTCCAGTCTCGTTCTACCTTTCAGATTTTCCCTCATTCGCTAATCTCGGCCTTTCCCTGCCTCATAAGCTTGCTGATGATTCTGTTGTTCATGAACCCATCATTTCCCTGCAAACTAAACTAAAACCCCTCGTTGGCATCTATTGGGGAACTATGTCAGAGCTGTTGATAGCTTGAACATCTAGAGAATGTAGGGGCACTTTTATAAAACAAAAAATGTGTAACTACAACTAGACTAGCATGGAGGAACGTTGCATTTAAATAAATCCCACTCAGACCTAGCCTATACTTGGTTGTAAGGTTTACAATCATTCTCCATTGGTCCCACCCACCACATTAAATGGTCCCATACCTGTTACTCACAAGTAAACCTCCTTTCATGGGCTAAGCTCACTGTCTCATACCCTGTGGCAAATCTAATTATGCTCTAGTCCTTGTGCCTGAAACTGGAAGGACTTATCTAAAAAGAAATGAAATGTCAAGTCCTTGTGCCAATTTGGAAGGATAGGTTGTTTGGGAAGCCGGTTAGAGTAAGGAATGTTGCTAGGCTCAGAGTACCGGTTGACACAACAAGCCCAATCTTGCTTAAGCAGTTTAAAAATATGGCATGATCCATGACTGCACCCCATTCAATCAATAAGTATAGCATTGAAATTCTCATATAAAGTGCAAGAAAAACATGTCTACATCAAGCTTGATGAGCAATAAAGAGCTGAGGTACACACCTAAACAGGTATGGACAGATTAGTGACGGCCCCAAAGGGATTTGTGAAAGTGGGAAATAGGTAGAGGAAGGTCAATAAACCCCATAATACTTCCATTGGAAAATGCCTGTCAAAATCATATCAGCAAGTAGAAGCTATTTGTCTCTATCCCCTCTGAAGCAATAATGTTTAAGTGGAACCCATGCTTGTCCATCTGTACAATATGCATTTCAAGTTTATCTTAAACACCCTACTGTTCTATCTGATCCAAGGTTTATTTGGAAACAGAGATAACTGGTTCGCCCAGTGGTTCGCCATTTGTTGTGGCCACAACCACCACCCTATTAAAACTTGTCTTGGTAGAAATTTTGAATGGGCCCCCCTATAAGTTGATCTTGTGCTCCTCCGAATGATCTGTCCAATCCCAAGGATTTTAGCTCTTTGCCAAACCAAATCTTTAATTTCTAAATGGTCAAGGCCCCCTTTGATAAATCTTTGTGGCATATTTCATTCTTGACCCAGCTTAGCCCTTCATTCATTCCCTTCATCAGACTTTTCAATCTTCATGGGCATTTGTGGTATTTCTACACCTGCACACATAATCACCCCACCCTCACTACGGGCGTTTGTGCACTTAATACACAAAACCCTTCATCGCATCATTGTCACGTTATAAGCTCTTTACAAAGAAAACCCTTCGCATAACACATGCCACAAGGGTTCTGGACCCGATGGCATTATAAACCACAATATACATATTTTTAGGTCCAAAAACCCCGTCACATATCACAATCGGCCTAAGTCCAAGACATATGCATACATGGCATTCCGCTTCCCTCCGGACCTGATAGCCTTATCAATTGGAATACATATATTTTTGGGTTAGTAGCCTTATCGCATATCACAATCAGTGGAGCCCTAGGCTCGCGCCTATTGCGATATGTGATAGCCCGGACCCGATGATATTTATAGATGCCAACACATAACTTTTGAGGTCTAGCCTAAGCAATCGAGGTGGAATTTTCAGTGCTTTCCCTTGTTTTTCAAAATTTGCGATATAATAAAGGATCAGGTTTTTGGTGTAAAGGGCGGGCCTGTGGAATCTCGATAGTGCAGTTGCGCATCGGAGCGGTGGAGGGCATGGGTCCTGTGACTTGGGAAGAGGCTGATACCCGATTGTGATGAAAGGAGGCCCTCGAAAACTGTGCCAAGCCTATAGGTTGAGCGGGAAATTGTATGATTGACTGAGTATCAAGGCATAAATCCTTTCACACTTATTCTGTGGTTTTATAAAATGAATAAAGGTAGTGTTTGCGTTTGATTGAGCATTTTTGTTCTATTGTTCACAATCATCAAGCTAATGATGGCTATCCTTGCAGGTGAGAAGCAAAGGATGCAGAAGGGGATTCGAAGGGTCGTGTATGCAGAAGCGCTACGTTTAAAGAATCTGGCCGCAACCCCACGCGTTGCCTGTTCAGGCCGCAAGCAAAGTTGTCCCGGTCTCCATTGTGGGAAGGAAACATACAGTTGCCCTTCTCACCAACACCTGTTCTCCTCCTCAGGAAATGAATCAAACCGGCTGTTATGCCTTCTATGTGCCAGCAGTCACACTAATGATCCTATCACTATGTACTCGATGGGCTTATCTGGAACAATGGGAAGATGAAGAGGCAGGGTGACCTCGGTTGGTCAACAGTTTCAACAACCTACCACAGTTGTACAGACTGATCTGTGTAATGACAAGAGGGAATGGAAAGAGCATGGAATGTAGAGGGTCATTCAGAGGTTGCATAAGTATTACCTCCGAAGAGGAGAAGGGGCTTTTGATTCTGGAGAATAACAGTGTTGCTTTATTATGAATGAGGTGGACTGTTTTTGAGGGAAGAAGGAGCCTTTAGTTTCAGACTCATTGTAGTGTTTTGGATCAAAGTGTTGTTACTGGCATGACTGTAAATATGGTTTATATTTATGCATATTGATGACTTACAATCCACTATTAGTCCTGTTAAATTGAATGTGATTCAGTTTCATGGTTAACTTGTGAATGGTCTCTGATTTGAAACTAAATTAAACATCAGTTGCAGTTTTAATTCCATAGAAGAATGTGGATTCCTATATGAGTGATTGGATTGCAATTTAGCTTTAATACAGTCTTGTCCAGCTGTGAATTCAGTGATTGACTCATTTGGACTTGAATCTATACATGATGTTTAATCTTCTTTATCACGCTCCTGCTGAACATATATATGATGTTTAAACCTCTATATCATGCTCTGGTAGGATAGATTAGAGTAGCTAGGACTAGATTAGAGTAGTTAGAAGTAGTATAAATAGGATTTAATACATAGAGGTTAGTTGTTTCATTTTGTTGATTTAATTGAAGTCTTCCTCCCAGAAGCAATCTTTCGACATGTTCTAGCAGTTTATGGGGTCCCCTTAAAACCCGTTGGAGCTAGCCAATCCAAACGAAAGCAGGTCTAATTGGGGCTTGCGATTGGGTTAGTTCCCCTTGTTGACATAGTGTACATTAGCCATGTCAACACTACCATAACAACTCGACCCATATAAGAGGTATTAACCCTGTTAGCACTCAGAAAATAACACACAGAGATTTGCCCTCTAAAACCTGACTAATACGCCTCTCTTAGAGGGTAAACTCGACCCCAAAATTTTTTCTTAGCAACAGTAGTCAATACATCCAAGAGAATGTGCATCCTTTAATGAACGTGTGTGCCATTACTGATGGGATTTTTACCTTTGTAAAACCTCTGCAATGAATCGTGGATATTTCTTAGAGAATTTCACCCTCTAAGCCAAGGAGAATCTGCACACACTTAATTATTCTTCTCAAGCTTTCATTCAGCAATTGTTGTGGACTATACACCCTCAATTTATCCTCCAATAGCCCTTTCCACAATGCACTTCGACCCTTATTTCACTGCAGGAATTTCGAACACCAATAGAAGGAGAAGTGCACCCCAATATCTCTGGAACTTCACCCTTCAGATCTATCATCATAGGTCCTGTGTCATACTTGTTGTTATCAAAGCCTGCAAAAGTTGTTCCTAAAACATTCGACCTTCTTTCTCTGCTTGATTCAAATCTATAGGTCTACAAAGTGGTCTTAGCTGAGTTGAGAGAGATCAATTACAACGCATTCATTATTGTAGGTATGCCGCCTATCTAAAGTCAATATGCGCAGTGGGAAGAGAATACCATCCCTCGTAAAAGCTAGAAATGGGAGGTTCTAATTTCGAAATTGATGTCTGACAATGCAAAACGCTCACACAGAAAAATGAATGAATGATAATTCAATAAATCAATCCCTATCGGTTATATGGAACGAGTGAAACAACTGTGGTGGAGGAGTTCGAACGACTACGATGGAGGAATAGAAACAACTTTTCATTTCACGTATGCGGGTGAGCGGTAAGCACAATAAGCTTGTCGAATTATGAGCTATACATACAAAGTCCTGAAAGGCACTTGGGTTGGACTCAAGCAAAGAAGGAAATAATATGGTCAATGGTTGGTGCAAAAGCAAGCGAGCAAGGAGATTTCACGCATTTTATGGGCACAATTCCCTACTGTTACATGAAGAGGCTTATCATTGTTGATTTGATGCCAGGTCGAATGATCTTGCTTGAATGTATGCATAGGAAGGGTGAGTGGGGAATATTACCACAACTGATTAGCGCTTAAACGCCATCATACCCTTCTTCACACCTCTAGGTATAGAATACGAGTTTTTTTGCAGGGATGGTGCGGCGTTCAATGGATATACCACAGCGATATACCACAACAGTGTTCACCACAACGGCGTTTACCATTACCCAAAACTACTAGCTTGATTTTGAAGCATTATACCACGAATGTATTCTTGGATGGGAGGTAGCGTTAGAGCTGCCAAGCTAGCCAAAATCAGCAGAATAATAGTGAGAGAGATGTCAGTCTGCATAGGATTCAGAACATAGGTAGAATAGGCAGAATAGGAGTTACAAATTAAAGAGGGAAGCCAAAAATGGCGCTGGAGAAATGACAGAGGTTGTAGCTAGAATTTAGCTCAGAAAATATTCATGAAATGCAGAACTGATGGTAGAAATGACCTGCACAGAAAGGCCATAAAACAAGTGGCTCAAATATGAGCAGGGAAGGATATCGCCTGCTCTAATACCATGTTAAACACACACATGGCAACAACAGAATATGAATGATAAACAGGAGAGTACATTTATTATTAACAAATGATATACATTTATAGTACATGGTGCGACCCTTAGATTCATATTCCAAGGTCTCTTGGACTTCCTTAGTCTATTCGGCTTCCACGCCAACCCTTAGAGGATTAGGTGTCCAACATTTAGTACTTATAGAACCCTTTACAATAGAATAAGGGTTGGAAATATTTGTACTTAATGATACTGGTATTTTGAATTAGAAGTTACAATCCGAATTTTAAAGACTACTTGGAATATAAGTGTTTGAGATATATTTTGTTGAATACATATGCTTTTAAATTTATTTAATGCATTGTTGATGTTTTCATTATTATTATTTTCATTCATTGTTTAATTCCTACTCAATGTTTGAATACACTTTCTTTTCTTTCTTATGGAATGAAAAAGTGTACTGGAGTGTTAAGTTATTTAAATGGTTAGGATTTATTTTAAGTCTTTAAATAAATTGATATTTTCTTTATGATATTCAAAAGATAGTTTTATGAATAAATCTCATTTATGAGATAGGTTGTCTTCTCTGAATAAAAAGATTAATTTTTTGCATGCAAACTAAATTAAAAATGAAAAGAAAATAAAAAAATGAAGAAGAAGATAAACACATTATCACTGAGAGGCTCTTTCCCAAGAGCCAAAATCTATTTGTTGGCTGACTAAGCCCATATATTAGTTCTAAAGATCACCATCCCAAACATTTGCGCTACTTTTGAAGTACTACTTTTCGGTGATTTTCTTCCCTTGTTGTTGAACTTATTGAGGCTACTCTTACACACACACAATAGTTGTGAAATTTTTTATAGTATATTATAATATTCTATTATGTCATATATTTTCACTAGCTTATTTTATTTTTTACCATTCATTTAGGTTAGTATAGTATAGGAAACTAGGCCTTTGTTCCAAAGAGTATCACCAACCCAAACAAATAGGTGTGTGATTGGGACCTTGATCAAGTGGTAACTCCATGTTGCAAGAAGAAGTTTTCTACATGTCAATAATTTTGCATTCAGGGTGCAAATAGATCATCACTTCAACCAAGGCTCCACTATCACTGTAGCTTTACATCCTAAAGTCATTGTCTCCTAAAATAGAATAATGTTGGGATTTTTTTGTCTCCGGAGACATCTGAGGGAAAGTATTTTAGGGGTGCCTACAAATTTCCTAACATTTAAAGAGAAGATAATCATTTTGAAGTCCCTGCAAGGACTTTGTTTTCTCAAAGGGTTCCTATAATCATATTTTTCCTACCTAGTTTAATGTCTTCATTGAATTTTTTCTAGGCTTTGGACAGGAGATATTTTCTGCTTGCATGGATGGAAATAAGGGGATATTCATTTAAACCTCCATGTGAGATGAATTTCGAGGATGATTTAAGACCTGGGATACCTAACATAGATCAAAATTTCTAATGCATGGGACCTTCAATGTCCTTTAAGAAACACATCTATAATCATCTGAAAAAGAGGAAAGGGATGGTGTCAAAGAAGACATCAAGTCAAAATAAGGAATGATAGGAGGAGAAGAATTAGGAGCCTCCAAGGGAGAAGCAAGTATGGAACAGTCTTGTTTGAAGAAATCGACAGAGAAGGACCAACTTGAGCCATAAGAGAGGTGGGGAGAACTTCCACTGTAGCAAGAGGAGAACCATTATGAAAAGGAGAGGATATTGAAACCACACCTTCAATATTGTGTTCCGCAGGATAGATGCTTGCCCGCGGTGAAGGATTGGAGGAGGTGGCACTAGATGTCTGAAGCATCTCTGAATCATGACTCCCATTTTTCCGTACCCAAATTATTTTCACATGTTTTTTGCCATGGGATTTCCACTAACAATCATCAGCAAGGTGGCCAACACATCTGCATTGATAACATATGAAGGGTTTGCACAAGTAATCAACCACTTGAATCCTTTTTTTCCCTTGACGCACAACTCTACCTTCTTGACCAAAGCTTTGCAAACATCCACTTCTATTTGAATCCATGCACAATGTCATTCAAGTTTGGATATGCAACCAAGCTCTAAGCATATGAAACACCCAAGTTGATTACCAATGATTTTAATTGATTCTTGCATGCAAAACAATAAAGGAAGACTAGGAAGAATCACCCACAAATTATGTCAAGTGAAATGTTCCCTAATAGGGTTGAAATTGGCAATCCATATTTGTAACAAACGTATCAATTTTCCCCAATGTCAACCACTACTCATTATCTGTGACAATTTTCTTTCAGAGTGGAAAATGGTGCAAAACTAGCCTCTAATGAGAATGTGATAAGGAGCACATATATAATTTTTGGTTCCTAATTAACTCTCACTCAAATCGTGAAAAACTCCATATTGATCAATTTTCCCACTAATCTTCCTACTAAAGCTCTCTACACTAGCATGAGAACCTCCTATAATCCTATATCTTTGCCTGATGTCAGTGCAAAAACCTTCTGAGGTTTCAGGGTCATCTTACGTCAAGGATTTCACAAAGGGAAATTAGTCGAAAAATAATTCTCATCTTTAGTGATTGATGGTACAATATGAGCAATCGAAGTATCTATAACTTAATTTCCATAATCCTGAGTGTCAATGTTCAGTGGGGATATCTCGAGAGATGGAAACCCACTGACACCCAACTCATCCAATGGAGCATAAAAAACTTGTCAAAAATCTTCGTCCATGTGAAAAATATTGGTATCTTTCCTACAATCCACCATATCGATTTCCAACGTCATAGATCAGACCCTAATAAATAGAAGATTCCCCAAAGTCCTCAAATTAATGCAGTGACACTTGTTGATCAAAATATTGGCAAAAACCAAAAAGAGGGATGAAAGAGGAGGTTTGAGCAAGTCATAACCATCAAAATGTGTCAAAAAAAACCCTGCAAAAAAGGTGATAACCTGATTATTCCCCAATGCCATGAGGAAGACTAAGGTGAAGGTTCGAGACATTGGATAACCCTAGGTCATAGGTTTGAGATTCCTCTCGCACTCCCTCGACCTTGCCGCTGCACCCCCCGGCTGCTTAGAAAGCTTAGAAAAAAAACTCTTAAAAAAATTATATATCATTTTCCTATATTTACACATTTACATTTTTCTCACCCAATCTTTGAAAATGAAGTGTCTAACATTAATTAATCAAAATTTTGAAATATAATTTATAAAAGAATAAAATTTATAAAATATTTCATTTAATATATATTTTCAAAATTATTGTAAAACTACCATATAAATGTTTTTTTTTTTAATTAAAATAATTTAATTTTAAGAGGAAAAAGTATTAAAACAAATTCATATTGATAATTTTAGATTTAAAAATTTCTTCACTTAAATTTAAAAAGTGAAAATTAAATATAAACGCAACATTTTTTTATTTTAAAAATCTATGATATGAATTAAATATAATTAAAAGAGTTAAAAAAAAACAATTTAATTTATAGATGAAGTATTTTTTTCATTTAAATCTATTTATATAATTTCAAACAAGATTGTGTTTTTTTGTTTGTTTTTTAAAATACATTTTTTTTAAAGCTTGGTAGTACCTTTCTTTTCCATTAACTTTCGAGAGTGAATAGGTTACATCCAAATGTATTGTGGTTAGGTGGCCTCAACATGCCCAATGGGAAACCAATTCTATTGGCCACCTAACAACGTGATAAGCCATCCAAAAACAAAATCTAATAAGTCCGTCCAACCAAGCTATAAAGGCTTGAATGTCTTTCAACTTCCTAGCTTCTATATATCTATAGGCATAATAGTGAGAAGACAATAACTATATCATATAATACAAATTCAAACAAGATAAAACACTAGATCACTCATCATTAACAAAATCAACCAACTGGGGCTGGGTCCTTTGCACTTAACCCCAGAAGCTCAGACTGAGGAATGCATGGAATATGCTGCTCAATCTGACTAAGGCGACCATTATGTTTCTACAAATGGAATTTAATTTGCTGGAAATATTGGTTGTAGTCTGGGAGAGGTTGACTTGTCGTGGTCAAGCTTGCAGGAATGTGCTTCAGAGCGTTTGCCAATAAGCTTTTCGTCATCCAGTATAGGTGGAGAGTCTGCTTGTACTGGGAAATGCGGCCCTAAGAGTACCTAGGATCAAGTACCAAGGATTACCATTCCTCCTCATCCTCTTCCTGAAGATATGCTTTCCAAATTAATTCTTCTTCCCATTGAGCAGCGAATCTCCGAACCGGGGTTGAACCTGCATGGTAAGCAGGGGCAACTTCCTCAATTATTCTGGAGGTGGGTCTGCGCCCTCGTGTTTTTTTGATAGAATTACTCGGGGTATTATCAATTTTAATTTGTTTTCCACGGTCCCGAGACCCCCTCGATGACTTACTTCTCTCGGAGGATGCACAGATCATTATGTGAATTGCCAAAAACTGATATACCAACAAAGACCAATCGAACTAAAAGCAGACAACCTGCTCCGAGCAAGCCACAACCCAGGAGCCAAGAGTGTCCAAGGTTCATGCCTATCTGGGGAACATGTCAGGGTTAACCGCTGTGAGAAACTAGCCTTATACAAAAACCATTGGTAGCCCGAATCCTTGAACCAGGAAAGATACCGAGGAGCATGATTATAAAACCACCAAACTGAGGACTAGTGCATGGTTTCAAAGATGGTCATGCCACCACCAGTACAGTACCATAGAAGTTCTAAAACATCATCACAAACAATTAAATATACACCAAGATAGGCTGGCTGCTGATCTACGCAGAATAATCGGGGCAATCCCTTGGTCGAAGCCATTTGCTACCAAACCATACCATTCAAAACACCTCATTTTCGCCATGAACCCCGCAATCTACACAGACATACCATGATATAGAGATAGGTAATAAAGGGGAGAACATACCAGAGATCCGCAAGCTGAATCCACTCTAGATCGTGACCTCATCGACCAGTCACTCTAGAACTCCTCAACAAAGCACCAAATTTCCCAAAACCACTACGATACCAGATACAACCCGAACAGGTGAATTACCAAAAGCCTTAACCAAAAGGTCAGGATGTTGTCGCGTCTTGCTATAAACTCCACCTCCGAGGCTTGCATTAAATGGCCGCATGCACCCTGCCACCCCTCCATGTACTTCGTGCATGTGGAGGGTGGTGTGAAGGCCTCTTCAAAACTGTCACCCCATATTAATGACTACAATGGGGATTTACCCATTCGCACCCCAATCGAAGAGGATTTTTATAATACATTTTTGAATGAATAAATAAATTCATATTCTTAAAAACACTCTTGGAGTACTTGAATTCTACATATTAAACAACTTAAACTCAAGTTTTTAAATTTTGATTGAAATTAACTGAAATAAATACTTTGGAAAAACCATTTCAACATTTAATTAAACTAAATAATTAAAAATACGAGTTAACTCTAATTAAAAAACTGGAAAAAAAATATTTATTAAAATTCACTTCCTAATTCCAGGGCATCTCAAACTCCCTTTATCAATTATGTATCAGCCTAGTCACAAAAATAAATAAATCATGTATCAACTATTATACTTTGACAGACAATGATATAGATTTTGTTTTTGTCCATAAAGGTAACGTGCAATGTAATTGGAAACTAAAACGTTCAAAAGATATATACAGAGAATATATCTGTCCAGGAATACAGAGAAGAACAATATGAAACCATGAGTGCATATAAAAGTGTTCCAAGCTGGTTTTAAGTGTCACACATATACGTTGTCATATGTGCTTGACATTACTGTTTGTCCTCAACCAAGTCCTGTGTCAAGTCAGTCGTCCTCAACCTCACGACTCACATTGTTTTTTTTGTCACCAATAATTGATTAATACCATGAACAATATTTTTCTGAATTTGGGTGGAAAATATCTCATGGGTAAATAAAATCTAACAATGATGAACCAGAGAATTAAAAAAGAAAAATGTTCCACATCAATTTTCTTACCATGTTTGACCTGACGCATACTTTTGCACTTCAACGATTCTCTCTTGCTCGATATAAAAGCTCCCACCGATGAGCCAACACGCATTTTGTACGTCTTTGGTCGTGCGTTCGGTCCTGGTCCATGCCATGCCCCACTGGAACATATAAACACACCCGAAAGTCATGGTGAGTTAGACATTTGAATAATAAAATGTACAAAATTTCCAGGTTCTTAGTAGCGACTTAAACAAGCTGACAAAGTCTGAGTACGTTTATGTGGGGCCATGGCTTAGGCCAGGTTCCAACTAGCCACGAAACACGCAGGAAATTCCAAAGAAAACGTGTGCACAAATAAAATAAAAATAATATATTGTTTATTTTTTACACTCAAGTTAATTACTTCAGTTAACTTAGGTTGTTATTCCACATCTTGAAGGGATCCTTATTATGGCTTAGTTCAAGGAATCTGTTTTTGAAATATTGTTTTCCTTTCATGAAGTTCTCGGCACTACTTCAAATCAGAAAAAAATTTGAAGTATGTGGTAACAGAACTAAATGGTCCCAATGAACCTGTAATGTTTACCAACTTCATCTTTGGGAACTATAGTTTCAAGGTCTATAATACAAAAACCTGTTTTGGAGAGTTTCATGCAGAAACAGTTGAAGAGACTTTGACACACACACAGTTGGAAATTCCCTCCCACAACCCAACTAATGAGCTATCCTATATTATAGTAGATGATAGGACCAATTTCTTAGATAGTAGTTTAGTTGATGTAACATTAGATGCAATATTTTGGACACTCTATTTTGACGGCTCTAACTGCCTTGAGGGCGCAGGTGTTGGAAGTATTCTCATTGACCCGCAAGGGAACCAACATCTAATGGCCATCCGGTTGGAGTTCACATGCACCAAAAAAACAGCGGAATATGAGGGCCTGCTGCAAGGCCTGAAGAAAGCCATTGGTATAAATGTGAAAAATCTTAAGGTTTTTGGTGATTCACAGATAATCGTAGATCAGGTGAGGAAAATGATACATTGCAATTCTCCACACCTGGTGAGGTATCAGCATGAGGTATGGGATTTAATTGACAGTTTTGATTCCTTTAATATTACATACATACCTCGAGGCCAAAACCAATATGTTGATCTGATGACTTATATGGCTGCTAAACTTTTGCTTGATTTTAGATTGAAGAAAAATAAATGTTCTGTTGAATTGATTTTCAGACCGTCTATGCCTGATAACATCTCTAATTGGCAGGTTTTCGAAGATGATGAGCAAATCCTTGAGTTCCTAAACTGCGAGAAGACATTCAAGAGTGCAGTCATTGACGAAAGGGAGCATGACAAGCTTATGAATGAAAGGAAAGATGAGGAAAAGGATCAGCCCAACATGATTCCAAAATCAATGGTTAGGATGGAGCACTTGTATGACTTGCATGATAAATTCAAGAAACCCACTAACTACAAAACACACAGCTCATCCATGAAGTATGAAATGGTCAACCTTGGGACCGAAAAAGACCAAAAAAATGTCAATCTGGGCCTGGGGTGCTCTCCACAAGAAAAGGCTGCATTTGTCAAACTATTTAAAGAATACAAGGATGTCTTTGCATGGACATATGAAGACCTAAAGACCTTTGATACCAATATTATGCAACATGTGATCCCTTTGGAAAAGGAGGCCAAGCCCTACCAACAAAAGCTGCGTAAGATGCATCCAAGCCTAGAACCATTGGTGAAGAAAGAACTGAACAAGATGCTAGATGCTAAAATCATATTCCCGGTCAGACACACCCGCTGGGTAGCCAATCTCGTGCCAGTGAGAAAGAAAAATGGAGACATCAGGCTGTGTATTGATTTCAGAAACCTGAATAGAGCCTCTCAAAAGGACAACTATCCGATCCCTTCTATGGAACACATCCTTCAGTACGTCTCAGGGTCTGAAATGTTGTCCCTATTAGATGGGTTTTCAGGATATAATCAAGTGCTGGTATCACATGGGGATCAGCTTAAGACAGCGTTCAACACCAAATGGGACACCTACGCATACCGAAAAATGCCTTTTGGGCTCATTAACGCGGGTGCCACATTCCAGAGAGCTATGGACATAGCCTTTCGAGGGCTGATGAACAGATCGGTAGTGGTGTACATGGATGACATCACTGTGTATTCATATCGCAGGAGGGATCACATTTATCACCTGAGGTAGATTTTCGAAAGATGTCGAAGGTATGGAATTTCTTTGAATCCCAAGAAGAGCATCTTTGCAGCCACAGAGGGGAAACTACTGGGTCATATCCTTTCTAAAGACGGGATTGTGATTGATCCTAAAAGAATACAAACCATCATGAGAATACAGCCCCTTGCTAACAAAACGACCATGCAATCCTTTTTCAGGAGGATTAATTTCGTTAGAAAGTTCGTCTCAAGCTTTGCCAAAATAATACGCCCCTTGCAATTGATGATGAAGAAAGACGTTGCGTATAAATGGAGCGATGAAGCCAAGGAAGCATTTCAACGAATCAAGGAAGCCATTGCTCAAGCTCCTGCGCTGGTCAGCTCCAATTTTGGCAAAGGATTCTTCTTATACACCTTCGCTTCCGACCTTTCATATGCCGCAATTCTCACTCAAAAAAATGATGATGGCAATGAAGTCCCCATTTCCTACATGAGTTTGAATCTCCAAGGAGCGGAATTGAATTACCCAGACGTGGAGAAACAGGGCTATGCAGTTTTCAAGGCCATTAAACATTTCCGCCCTTATTTGCTGAAAGCCAAGACCAAAGTCATCATGCCCCATCCTGCTGTAAGAGCCCTCTTCGTACAGAAAGAAATGGGCGAGCAAAGAGGGAACTAGATAACCGCCCTTCAAGAATTCGACCTGGAGATAAAGCCAGCACAGATAGTTCAAGGGCAAGGACTTTGCAGGCTAGTGGCAGAAGCCTTAGCAGACCAAAAGGAGGCATCTAAAGAATCAGGAACGTTGAGCCTACAATATACACAAAGGGAACTCAGGGAGGAGCTCTTATGGAGTAATGAAGCACTGATGTATGAGCAGGAAGCACCCGAAACCTTTTTGGACCCTGAGTCATGGTACAACAACATACGTTTCTATTTAGTGCGGGGTTTGTGTCCCAAACACATGGGTGCATCGCAGAGGAGACCTCTCAGATTAAAATCCAATCTGTATCATTTGGCCGACAGCATCTTATACAGAAAAAATCATGATGGAATCTGGCTGAGGTGTTTGGAGAAAGATGATGCCAGCCATGTATTGAAACAAATGCACGATGGCCCAGCAGGTGGTCACTATGTCGGAGAGACCACCGCTCACAAAATATTGAGAGCCGGATATTACTAGCCCACGGTGTTTAGAGACTCACACATCTATGGTCGCAAATGCAAGGCATGCCAAACCATCGTAGGATGAGAAAGAAGACGCGCTGTTCCCCTCAGACCTGTCATGATTTATCGATCGTTCCAGCAATGGGGCCTAGACATCATAGGCGAGATCACTCCAAACTCCTCACAGCAACACAAATACATACTCGTAGCAACTGATTACTTCACTAGATGGATCGAAGCCATCCCGCTCTGGAAGATGAATGAAGATGAGGTAATATCATTCATTGAGAAATTCATTATCAAGAGGTATGGCATCCCTGACGCCCTCATCTTTGATAACTCTTCGTATTTTTCATCTCTGAGACGGACTGAGTTTGCCATTGATAAGTCAATCCACATAAAATATGCAGCAAACTATTATCCCCAGGGAAACGGAGTTGCAGAGTCCTCCAATAAGAACCTTGTCTGCATAATCAACAAGACAGTCACTGATAACCAAAGGAACTGGCACAATGCCTTAACAAATTCCCTTTGGGCCGATAGGGTCACCCATAAAGTGGCCTTGGGAAACTCTCCATACTTCCTAGTTTATGGACAGGAAGCCATCTTGCCCCCAAACATTGCACTTCCATCCTTAAAGCTCTCGCAAGCTTCAAGAGGAACCCCCTCAGCCCCACTTCAAGAAAGGATCGATCAACTGATGAAGCTAAAGGAATTAAGGGATAGATCCAGAATTAAATTCAGAAATCACCAAATGATTGTAAAAATATGGTTTGATCATCATCTGGCAGGAGATAAAGATTTCCAAGTGGGGGAACTAGTTCTGAAATGGGACAAGCTGAGTGAGCCAAAGGGTAAACACACAAAATTCCAACACCTATGGCTAGGCCCATTCCAAGTCATTGAAAAGATTGGTCAAGGGACTTACAGGTTGAAAACATTACAGGGGGAGACTGAAAAGCTCCCTGTTAATGGCTAGCATTTGAAGAGATACTTCCAGTAGCCACCGCATTGGTGGTTGCCTCCTGAGTAGGTTAGAGTTCATTTCCTTTCGCTGTTACTTTAGTTGTATTTTTGTCCTTTCCTTTGTTTTCTGCCAAGTTTGTTCTCTTGCTGTTTTGAATTACATTCCTTTTCGGCCAGCTAATTGTAGTCATCCGGTCTTGTTTTACCTTTCAGATTTGCCCTCATTCACTAATCTCGGCCTTTCCCTGCCTCATAAGCTTGCTGATGATTCTGCTGTTCATGAACCCATCATTTCCTTGCAAACCAAACCGAAACCCCTCATTGACATCTGTTGGGGAACTGTGTGAGATCTGTTGATAACTTGAACATCTAGAGCATGTAGGGGCACTTTTATAAAACAAAAAATGTGTAACTACAGCTGGACTAGCATGGAGGAACGTTGCATTTAAATAAATCCCACTCAGACCTAGCCTATACTTGCTTGTAAGGTTTACAATCATTCTCCATTGGTCCCATCCACCACATTAAATGGTCCAATACTTGTTACTCACAAGTAAACCTCCTTTCATGGGCTAAGCTCACTGTCTCATACCCTGTGGCAAATCTAATTGTGCTCTAGTCCTTGTGCCTGAAACTGGAAGGACTTATCTAAAAAGAAATGAAATGTCAAGTCCTTGTGCCAATTTGGAAGGACAGGTTGTTTGGGAAGCCGGTTAGAGTAAGGACTGTTGCTGGGCTCAAAGTACCGGTTGACACAACAAGCCCAACCTTGCTTAAGCGGTTTAAAAATATGGCATGATCCATGACTATGCCCCATTCAATCAATAAGTATAGCACTGAAATTCTCATATAAAGTGTAAGAAAAACATGTCTACATCAAGCTTGATGAGCAATAAAGAGTTGAGGTACACACCTAAACAGGTATGGACAGACCAGTGACGGCCCCAAAGGGATTTGTGAAAGTGGGAAACAGGTAGAGGAAGGTCAATAAACCCCATAATACTTCCATTGGAGAATGCCTGTCAAAATCATATCAGCAAGTAGAAGCTATTTGTCTCTATCCCCTCTGAAGCAATAATGTTTAAGTGGAACCCATGCTTGTCCATCTGTACAATATGCATTTCAAGTTTATCTTAAACACCCTACTGTTCTATCTGATCCAAGGTTTATTTGGAAACAGAGATAACTGGTTCGCCCAGTGGTTCGCCATTTGTTGTGGCCACAACCACCACCCTATTAAAACTTGCCTTGGTAGCAATTTTGAATGGGCCCCCCTATAAGTTGATCTTGCACTCCTCTAAATGATCTGTCCAATCCCAAGGATTTTAGCTCTTTGCCAAGCCAAATCTTTAATTTCTAAATGGTCAAGGCCCCCTTTGATAAATCTTTGTGGCATATTTCATTCTTGACCCAGCTTAGCCCTTCATTCATTCCCTTCATCGGACTTTTCAATCTTCATATGCATTTGTGGTATTTCTATGCCCGCACGCATAATCACCCCACCCTCACTACGGGTGTTTGTGCACTTAATACACAAAACCCTTCATCGCATCATTGTCATGTTATAAGCTCTTTACAAAGAAAACCCTTCGCATAACACATGCCACAAGGGTTCCGGACCCGATGGCATTATAAACCACAATATACATATTTTTGGGTCCAAAAACCCCATTGCATATTGCAATCGGCCTAAGTCCAAGACATATGCATACATGGCATTCCGCTTCCCTCCGAACCCGACAGCCTTATCAGCCGGAATACATATATTTTCGAGTCCATAGCCGTATCACATATCGCAATCGGCGGAGCCCCAGGCTTGCGCCTATTGCGATATGTGATATTCCGGACCCGACGATATTTATAGACCCCAACACATAAATTTTGAGGTCCGGCCTAAGCGATCGGGGCAAAATTTTCAGTGTTTTCCCGTGTTTTTCAAAATTTGCGATATAACAGAGGATCGGGTTTTCAATGTAAAGGGCGGGCCTGTGGAGTCCCGATAGTGCAGTTGCGCATCGGGGCGGTGGAGGGCATGGGTCCTGTGACTTGGGAAGAGGCTGATACCTGATTGTGATGAAAGGAGGCCCTCGAAAACTATGCCAAGCCTATAGGTTGAGTGGGAAATTGTATGATTGACTGAGTATCGAGGCATAAATCCTTTCGCACTTATTCCGTGATTTTATAAAATGAATAAAGGCAACATTTGCGGTTGATTAAGCATTTTTGTTTTATTGTTCACAATCATCAAGCTAATGATGGTTATCCTTGCAGGTGAGAAGCAAAGGATGCAGAAGGGGATTCGAAGGGTCGTGTATGCAGAAGCGCTGTGTTTAAAGAATCTGGCCGCAACCCCACGCGTTGCCTGTTCAGGCCGCAAGCAAAGTTGTCCCGGTCTCCATTGTGGGAAGGCAGCATACAATGGCCCTTCTCACCAACACCTGTTCTCCTCCTCAGGAAATGAATCAACCTGACCATTATGCATTCTATGTGCCAGCAGTCACACTAATGATCCTATCACTATGTACTCGATGGGCTAATCTAGAACAATGGGAAGATGATGAGGCAGGGTGACCTCGGCTAGTCGGCAGTTTCACCAACCTATCACAGCTGTACAGACTGATCTATGTAACGACAAGAGGGAATGGAAAGAGCATGGAAGGTGGAGGGTCGTTTAGAGGCCACATAAGTATTACCTTCGAAGAGGAGAAGCGCTTTTGATTCTGGAGAATAACAGTGTTGCTTTATTATCAATGAGGTGGACTATTTTTTGTGTGAAGAAGGAACCTTTAGTTTCAAACTCATTGTAGTGTTTTGGATCAGAGTGTTGTTACTGGCATGATTGTAAATATGGTTTATATTTATGCATAATGATGACTTACAGTTCACTATTAGTCTTGTTAAATTGAATGTGATTCAGTTTCATGGTTAACTTGTGAATGGTCTCTGATTTGAAACTAAATTAAACATTAGTTGCAGTTTTAATTCCATAGAAGAATGTGGATTCCTATATGAGTGATTGGATTGCAATTTAGCTTTAATACAATCTTGTCTAGCTGTGAATTCAGTGATTGATTCATTTGGACTTGAATCTATGCATGATGTTTAACCTTCTTTATCACGCTCCTGCTGAACATATATATGATGTTTAAACCTCTGTATCATGCTCTTGCAGGATAGATTAGAGTAGCTAGGACTAGATTAGAGTAGTTAGAAGTAGTATAGATAGGATTTAATACATAGAGGTTAGCTGTTTCATTTTGTTGATTTAATTGAAGTCTTCCTCCCAGAAGCAATCTTTCGACATGTTCAAGCAGTTTACGGGGTCCCTTAAAACCCGTCGGAGCTAGCCAATCCAAACGAAAGCAGGTCTAATTGGGGCTTGCGATCGGGTTAGTTCCCCTTGTTGGCATAGTGTACATTAGCCATGTCAACACTACCATAACAACTCGACCCATATAAGAGGTATTAACCCTATTAGCACTCAGCAAATAACACACAGAGATTCGCCTTCTAAAACTTGACTAATACGCCTCTCTTAGAGGCCAAACTCGACCCCCAATTTTTTTCTTAGCAACAACGGTCAATACATCCAAGAGAATGTGCATCCTTTAATGAACGTGTGTGCCATTACTGATGGTATTTTTACCTTTGTAAAACCTCTGCAATGAATCATGGTTTATTTCTTAGAGAATTACACCCTCTAAGCCAAGGCGAATCTGCACACACTTAATTATTCTTATCAAGCTTTTTGTTCAGCAATTGTTGTGGACTATACACCCTCAATTTAGCCTCCAATAGCCCTTTCCACAATGCACTTTGACCCTTATTTCACCGCAGGAATTTCGAACACCAATAGAAGGAGAAGTGCACCCCAATATCTCTGGAACTTCACTCTTTAGATCTATCATCATAGGTCCTGTGTCATACTTGTTGTTATCAAAGCCTGCAAAAGGTGTTCCTAAAACGTTCGACCTTCTTTCTCTGTTTGATTCAATTCTGCCGGTCTACAAAGTGGTCTTAGCTGAGTTGAGAGAGATCAATTACAACACATTCATTATTGTAGGTATGCCGCGTATCCAAAGTCAATATGCGCAGTGGGAAGAGAATACCATCCCTCGTAAAAGCTAGAAATGGGAGGTTCTAAGTTCGAAATTGATGTCTGACAATGTAAAACACTCACACAGAAAAATGAATGAATTATAATTCAATAAATCAATCCCTCTCGGTTATATGGAACGAGTGAAACGACTGTGGTGGAGGAGTCTGAACGACTACGATGGAGGAATAGAAATGACTGTTCGTTTCATGTATGCGGGTGAGCGGTAAGCATAGTAAGCTTGTCGAATTATGAGCTATACATACAAAGTCCTGAAAGGCACTTGGGTTTGACTCAGGCAAAGAAGGAAATAGTATGGTCAATGGTTGGTGCAAAAGCAAGCGAGCAAGGAGATTTCACTCATTTTATGGGCACAAATCCCTACTGCTACATGACGAGGCTTATCATTATTGATTTGATGCCAGATCGAATGATCTTGCTTGAATGTATGCACAGGAAGGGTGAGTGGGGAATATTACCACAACTGACTAGCGCTTAAATGCCATCATACCATTCTTCACACCTCTAGGCATAGAATACGAGTTTTTTTGCAAGGATGGTGCGGCGTTCAATGGATATACCACAGCAATGTTCACCACAGTGGCATTTACCATTACCCAAAACTGCTAGCTTGATTTTGAAGCGTTATACCACGACTGTATTCTTGGATGGGAGGTAGCGTCAGACCTGCCAGGCTAGCCACAATCAACAAAATAATAGTGAGAGAGATGTCAGTCTACATAGGATTCAAAACATAGGCAGAATAGGAGTTACAAATTAAATAGGGAAGCCAAAAATGGCGCTGGAGAAATGACAGAGGTTGCAGCTAGAATTTAGCTAAGAAAATATTCATGAAATGCAAAACTGATGGCAGAAATGACCTGCACAGAAAGGCCATAAAACAAGTAGCTCAAATATGAGCAGGGCAAGATATCGCCCGCTCTGATACCATGTTAAACACACACATGGCAGCAACAAAATATGAATGATAAATAGGAGAGTACATTTATTATTAACAAATGATATACATTTATAGTACATGGTGTGACCCTCGGATTCATATTCCAAGGTCTCTTGGACTTCCTTAGTCTACTCGGCTTCCACACCAACCCTTAGAGGATTAGGTGTCCAACATTTAGTACTTATAGAACCCTTTGCAATAGAATAAGGGTTGGAAATATTTGTACTTAATGATACTGGTATTTTGAATTAGAAGTTACAATTCGAATTTTAAAGACTACTTGGAATATAAGTGTTTGAGATATCTTTTGTGGAATACAATATGCTTTTAAATTTATTTAATGCATTGTTGATGTTTTCATTATTATTATTTTCATTCATTGTTCAATTCCTACTGAATGTTTGAATACACTTTCTTTTATTTCTTATGGAATGAAAAAGTGTAATGGAGTGTTAAGTCATTTAAATGGTTAGGATTTATTTTAAGTCTTTAAATAAATTGATATTTTCTTTATGATATTCAAAAGATAGTTTTATGAATAAATCTCATTTATGAGATGGGTTGTCTTCTCTGAATAAAAAGATTAATTTATTGCATGAAAATTAAATTAAAAATAAAAAGAAAATAAAAAAATGAAGAAGAAGATAAACACATTATCACTGAGAGGCTCTTTCCCAGGAGCCCAAATCTATTTGTTGGTTGACTAAGCCCATATATTAGTTCTAAAGATCACCATCCCTTGCACTACTTTTGAAGTACTACTTTTCGGTGATTTTCTTCCCTTGTTGTTGAAATTATTGAGGCTGCTCTTACACACACACAATAGTTGTGAAATTTTTTATAGTATATTATAATATTCTATTATGTCATATATTTTCCCTAGCTTATTTTATTTTTTACCATTCATTTAGGTTAGTATAGTATAGGAAACTGGGCCTTTGTTCCAAAGAGTATCACCAACCCAAACAAATAGGTGTGTGATTGGGACCTTGATCAAGTGGTAACTCCATGTTGCAAGAAGAAGTTTTCTGCATGTCAATAATTCTACATTCGAGGTGCAAAGAGATCATCACTTCAACCAAGGCTCCACTATCACTGTAGCTTTACATCTTGAAGTCATTGTCTCCTAAAATAGAATAATGTTGGGATTTTTTGTCTCGGGAGACATCTGAGGGAAAGTATTTTAGGGGTGCCTACAAATTTCCTAACATTTAAGGAGAAGATAATCATTTTGAAGTCCCTGCAAGGACTTTCTTTTCTCAAAGGGTTCCTATAATCATATTTTTCCTACCTAGTTTAATTCCTTCCTTGAATTTCTTCTAGGCTTTGGACAAGAGAGATTTTCTGCTTGCATGGATGGAAATAAGGGGATATTCATTTAAACCTCCATGTGAGACAAATTTCGAGGATGATTTAAGACCTTGGATACATAACATAGATCAAAATTTCGAATGCATGGGACCTTCAATGTCCTTTAAGAAACATATGTATAATCATCTGAAAAAGAGGAAAGGGATGGTGTCAAAGTAGACATCGAGTCAAAATAAGGAATGATAGGAGGAGAAGAATCAGGAGCCTCCAAGGGAGAAGCAAGTATGGAATAGTCTTTTTTGAAGAAATTGACAGAGAGGGACCAACTTGAGCCATAAGAGAGGTGGGGAGAACTTCCACTGTAGCAAGAGGAGAACCATTATGAGAAGGAGAGGATATTGAAACCACACCTTCGATATTGTGTTCCGCAGGATAGATTCGTGCCGGCGGTGAAGGATTGGAGGACGTGGCACTAGATGTCTGAAGAATCTCTGAATTATGACTCCCATTTTTCCGTACCCAAATTATTTTCACATGCTTTTTGCCATGGGATTTCCACTAACAATCATCAGCAAGGTGGTCAACACATCTGCATTGATAACATATGAAGGGTTCCCACAAGTAATCAACCACTTGAATCCTTTTTTTCCCTTGATGCACAACTCTACCTCCTTGACCAAAGCTTAGCAAACATCCACTTCTATTTGAATCCATGCACAACGTCATTCAAGTTTGGATAAGCACCCAAGCTCTAAGCATATGAAACACCAAAGTTGATTACCAATGATTTTAAGTGATTCTTGCATGCAAAACAATAAAGGAAGACTAGGAAGAATCACCCACAAATTATGTCAAGTGAAATGTTCCCTAATAGGGTTGAAATTGGTAATACATATTTGTAACAAACGTATCAATTTCCCCCAATGTCAACCACTACTCATTATCTGTGACAATTTTCTTTCAGAGTGGAAAATGGTGCAAAACTAGCCTCTAATGAGAATGTGATGAGGAGCACATATATAATTTTTGGTTCCTAATTAACTTTCACTCAAATCGTGAAAAACTCCATATTAATCAATTTTCCCACTAATCTTCCTACTAAAGCTCTCTACATTAGCATTAGAACCTCCTATAATCCTATATCTTTGCCTGGTGTCAGCGCAAAAACCTTCCGAGGTTTCAGGGTCATCTTACGTCAAGGATTTCACAAAGGGAAATTAGTCGAAAAATACTTCTCACCTTTAGCAATCGATGGTACAATATGAGGAATCGAAGTATCTATATCTTAATTTCCATAATCCCGAGTGTCAATGTTCAGTGGGGATATCTCGAGAGATGGAAACCCACTGACACCCAACTCATCCAATGGAGCATAAAAAACTTGTCAAAAATCTTCATCCATGTGAAAAATATTGGTATCTTGCCTATAATCCACCACATCGATTTCCAACGTCATAGATCAGACCCTAATAAATAGAAGATTCCCCAAAGTCCTCAACTTAATGCAGTGACACTTGTTGATCAAAATATTGGAAAAAACCAAAAAGAGGGACAAAAGAGGAGGTTTGAGCAAGTCATAACCATCAAAATGTGTCAAAAAAAACCCTGCAAAAAACGTGATAACCTGACTATTCCCCAATGCCATGAGGAAGACTACGGTGAAGGTTCGATACATCGGATAACCCTAGGTCGTAGGTTTGAGATTCCTCTCGCACTCCCTCGACCTTGCCGCTGCACCCCTCGGCTGCTTAGAAAGCTTAAAAAAGAACTCTTAAAAAAATTATATATCATTTTCCTATATTTACATATTTACATTTTTCTCACCCAATCTTTGAAAATGAAGTGTGTAACATTAATTAATCAAAATTTTGAAATATAATTTATAAAAAAATAAAATTTATAAAATATTTCATTTAATATATATTTTCAAAATTATTGTAAAACTACCATATAAATGTTTTATTTTATTAAAATAATTTATTTTTAAGAGGAAAAAGTATTAAAACAAATTCATATTGATAATTTTAGCTTTAAAATTTTCTTCACTTAAATTTAAAAAGTGAAAATTAAATATAAACGCAACATTTTTTTATTTTAAAAATCTATGATATGAATTAAATATAATTAAAAGAGTTAAAAAAAAAACAATTTAATTTATAGATGAAGTATTTTTTTCATTTAAATCTATTTATATAATTTCAAAGAAGATTGTGTTTTTTTGTTTGTTTTTTAAAGTACATTTTTTTTAAAGCTTGGTAGTACCTTTTTTTTCCATTAACTTTCGAGAGTGAATAGGTTACATCTAAATGTATTGTGGTTAGGTGGCCTCAACATGCCCAATGGGAAACCAATTCTATTGGCCACCTAACAACATGATAAGCCATCCAAAAACAAAATCTAATAAGTCTGTCCAACCAAGCTATAAAGGCTTGAATGTCTTTCAACTTCCTAGCTTCTAAATATCTATAGGCATAATGAAAATACTGAGAAGACAATAACTATATCATATAATAAAAATTAAAACAAGATAAAACACTTGATCACTCATCATCAACAAAATCAACCAACTGGGGTTGCGTCCTTTGCACTTAACCCCAGAAGCTCAGACTGAGGAATGCATGGAATATGCTGCTCAATCCGACTAAGGCGACCATTATGTTTCTACAAATGGAATTTAATTTGCTGGAAATATTGGCTGTAGTCTGGGAGAGGTTGACTTGTCGTGGTCAAGCTTGCAGGAATGTGCTTCAGAGCGTTTGCCAATAAGCTTTTCGTCATCCAGTATAGGTGGAGAGTCTGCTTGTACTGGGAAATGCGGCCTTGAGAGTGCCTAGGATCAAGTACCAAGGATTACCATTCCTCCTCATCCTCTTCCTGAAGATATGCTTTCCAAATTAATTCTTCTTCCCATTGAGCGGCGAATCTCCAAACCGGGGTTGAACCTGCATGGTAAGTAGGGGCAACTTCCTCAATTATTCTGGAGGTGGGTCTGCGCCCTCGTATTTTTTTGATAGAATTACTCGGGGTATTATCAATTTTAATTTGTTTTCCACAGTCCCGAGACCCCCTCGATGACTTACTTCTCTCGGAGGATGCACAGATCATTATGTGAATTGCAAAAAACTGATATACCAAACAAAGACCAACCGAACTAAAATCAGACAACCTGCTCCGAGCAAGCCACAACCCAGGAGCCAAGAGTGTCCAAGGTTCACGCCTATCTGGGGAACCTGTCAGGGTTAACCACTGTGAGAAACTAGCCTTATACAAAAACCATTGGTAGCCCAAATCCTTGAAGCAGGAAAGATACCGAGGAGCATGATTATAAAACCACCAAACCGAGGACCAGTGCATGGTTTCAAAGATGGTCATGCCACCACCAGTACAGTACCATAAAAGTTCTAAAACATCATCACAAACAATTAAATATACACCAAGATAGGCTGGCTGCTGATCTACGCAGACTAACCGGGGCAATCCCTTGGTCGAAGCCATCTGCTACCAAACCATACCATTCAAACCACCTCATTTCCGCCATGAACCCCGCAATCTACACAGACATACCATGATATAGAGATAGGTAATAAAGGGGAGAACATACCAGAGATCCGCAAGCTGAATCCACTCTAGATCGTGACCTCATCGACCAGTCACTCTAGAACTCCTCAACAAAGCACCAAATTTCCCAAAACCACTACGATACCAGATACAACCCGAACAGGTGAATTACCAAAAGCCTTAACCAAAAGGTCAGGATGTTGTCGCGTCTTGCTATAAAATCCACCTCTGAGGCTTGCATTAAATGGCCGCATGCACCCTGCCACCCCTCCATGTGCTTCGTGCATGTGGAGGGTGGTGTGAAGGCCTCTTGAAAACTGTCACCCCATATTAATGACTACAATGGGGATTTACCCATTCGCACCCCAATCGAAGAGGATTTTTATAATACATTTTTGAATGAATAAATAAATTCATATTCTTAAAAACACTCTTGGAGTACTTGAATTCTACATATTAAACAACTTAAACTCAAGTTTTTAATTTTTGATTGAAATTAACTGAAATAAATACTTTGAAAAAATCATTTCAACATTTAATTAAACTAAATAATTAAAAATACGAGTTAACTTTAATTAAAAAACTGAAAAAAAAAATATTTATTAAAATTCACTTCCTAATTCCAGGGCATCTCAAACTCCCTTTATCAATTATGTATCAGCCTAGTCACAAAAATAAATAAATCATGTATCAACTATTATACTTTGACAGACAATGATATAGATTTTGTTTTTGTCCATAAAGGTAACGTGCAATGTAATTGGAAACTAAAACGTTCAAAAGATATATACAGAGAATATATCTGTCCAGGAATACAGAGAAGAACAATATCAAACCATGAGTGCATATAAAAGTGGTCCACGCTGGTTTTAAGTGTCACACATATACACGTTGTTATATGTGCTTGACATTACTGTTTGTTATATGAGGATCCTATTTGTTAAAAATATGTTTGGCCTCAACCAAGTCCTGTGTCAAGTCAATCGTCCTCAACCTCACGTCTCACATTGTTTTTTTTGTCACCAATAATTGATTAATACCATGAACAATATTTTTCTGAATTTGGGTGGAAAATATCTCATGGGTAAATAAAATCTAACAATGATGAACCGGAGAATTAAAAAAGAAAAATGTTCCACATCAATTTTCTTACCATGTTTGACGTGACGCATACTTTTGCACTTCAACGATTCTCTCTTGCTCGATATAAAAGCTCCCAGTGATGAGCCAACACGCATTTTGTACGACTTTGGTCGTGCGTTCGGTCCTGGTCCATGCCATGCCCCACTGAAACATATAAACACACCCGAAAGTAATGGTGAGCTAGACATTTGAACAATAAAATGTACAAAATTTCCAGGTTCTTAGCAGCGACTTAAACAAGCTGACAAAGTCTGAGTACGAGTAATGGTGAGCTAGACATTTGAACGATAAAATGTACAAAATTTCCAGGTTCTTAGCAGCGACTTAAACAAGCTGACAAAGTCTGAGTACGTTTATGTGGGGCCATGGCTTAGGCCAGGCTCCAACTAGCCACGAAACAGGCAGGAAATTCCAAAGAAAACGTGTGCACAAATAAAATAAAAATAATATATTGTTTATTTTTTACACTCAAGTTAATTGATTACTTCAGTTAACTTAGGTTGTTATCCCACATCTTGAAGGGATCCTTATTATGGCTTAGTTCAAGGAATCTGTTTTTGAAATATTGTTTTCCTTTCATGAAGTTCTTGGCACTACTTCAAATCAGAAAAATTAATTTTTGAAGTATGTGGTAACAGAACTAAATGGTCCCAATGAACCTGTAATGTTTACCAGCTTCATCCTTGGGAACAATCGTTTCAAGGTTTATAATACAAAAACCTGTTTTGGAGAGTTTCATGCAGAAACCGTTGAAGGAGGGGATCTCTCCCCTGTTTTCCTTCCATGGGTTCCTTCAGTCCCGGCTATCTTTATTTCGCCCTTACTTCGTATTCCAACTTCGCAAAGATTATCTCCTGCTCCCGTTTGACCCTTCTGCTATTTCCCCGTCGCCCACTCCCGTCCTCCTCAGGCTCTAAAAACCCTAGGCTTTCAAACCCTAACCCGCAGTCATCGCATCTTCGAATCCGTCCTTACCCTGATAGGGAAGTTTTACTTTGTTACCTTAAGGATTCCCCCGTTTACTTAATATTATAATCAGCAAGATTATGTCAAAATTTGAATAAATAACATAATGAAAGGTAAACCGCATACAAATTATCATTTAAATTAAACCAAATTCATTAAACTATTAATCGAAATCAATTAAGTAATTAGTCTAATTAATCTTAATTTCATATTTACTCAGTGTTTGGAAAAATCAATTTTTTTTTACATCTTATAATATTTGTATCTCATGAGAGTTAAGAAGGATTAGGTTTAATTCCCCCTTTTAAATAAGTTATATCCCACATGGATATCAAGACAGTACCATGGGTTTTCATAAACCTCAAGTTAAAAATAGAAAAATTGACCAAGTCAAATTTACCTTAATTACCCAACAAAAATTAATAAAAAAAATAATGTAGAATTTCTATTTTAACATAGGGTTATACTTATTATTATTTCAAATTTACTTGACTAAAGCAAAATGTTTAATGGACAGGGCATTGCAACATCTCTCCCATACTAAGCTGGAAAGCACCTTCCTTTTCGTCTAATTATCAAATAGTGACTAACTCAATAATTTACTTGACTAAATCAAAATATTTACGGACAAACATTACAACATCTGTAATCTCTCATGTAATGAGCTATACATAATTAATTATCAGAAACTACAAACTGAATCAATGCCCAAGAGAGAGTCACTAAATAACGTGAACACTACCCAACAAGGCTACATCAAGATACAAATGTACGCTACAACAGAAAGCCATCTAATGAAGCTACAACAGGATACAAAGGATGAAGCTACAACAGGATACAAAGGTACACCTGAAGGCTCCTACAGAAAGTCATTTAATGAAGGCTACAAAGTCATTTATAAATGACCAGAAATCTTCTGATCTTATACCCTTAAGAAACACACTTCGTGGGTAAAGATAAAAGCAGCGGAGAGGCGGCTAATTATGTACTTGGAGTATGGAGCAGACTGTTTGCACCATGGGGAGCAACAGTGCAAAAATTGCCCCCAAGACAGCTAGAAAATTCCAAGGCGATGAGAAATAGTCCTTTATAAGCTGGGCAAAACAGACCTTGAACTTACTTATGTATGGAGATGCTACTTATAATATGCGAGTATGGAATAGATGGTCTGCAGCAAGGTGAGCAACAGTGCAAGGATTGCCCCCAAGAAAGCTAGAAATTTCCAAGGGGATGAGACATAGTCCTTAATGAACTGGGCAAACCAGACCTTGAACTTACTTTTGTACTGCTTCATCACATCATCTTGCAGTTGCTGGAAGATATCTTCCCGGGGCAGGGTGACACCTTTGCATAGACCGTTGAAGAGCGCTGCGACCTCTGCATCACTCCCAATGTAGTTTTTAAGGACTGCACTATGTCTTAGCAGAGCCACGTCTTTTTCTGTGTCGATCAACTTGTTCATCAGACTCAAGTAGCAGGTAACGTAATTATCTTTATCTTCAGATGGCTTGCATAGCTCAAGAGCGACTAAGTTACGGAAGAGTACCTCTGTGTGGTCCGTAACATTGATGGGAGGAAGATAAATAGTGGCTTTTTTCCGATCAAAATAAATTTTCTCGATGCCTCCATTGCATCGCTTAAATTTGATGCCAGCATTACTTATTTCTACTGCAGGAGGGATGAATCTATAGTCCGTCCGAGATTTTTTCTTGCCGTCCTTCTTGTCGATTTGAATTTTAAGCTCATTGGAAGGTGGAGACACAATGAGTCTGTGCAACAAACCCAGCAAATGATGAGCTTGTTCATGTGATTGTTGCCACAACCATCCTTTCATACCGTCTTCATAATCGAAAGGGTAGAACTTTGTCCCTGGAGTTTTCACCAGTATATCCAAAAGAAATTGCTCGGGATTATCCACCAACTCCACTACCAGTAACTCTCGGAGAACTATCAAGGGGATTTGATTTTCTAGCATCAGAATGTCGTTCAGTATATCAAATCCAGTAAAATCGATCTTTGTACTCTCAAAAATAGATTCATAGTTACCACTACCTTGCCCGATTGACGTGTCTTCACCCAGAGTCCTGAATATTTCTAGAATGAAGCAACCATCCAAAGTAAGCATCCCAGCGAGGCTGTCTGGCTCGTAATTGAGTTTTTCATCGTAGCAGCTCTTGATTTTGTTCGCATCCTGGAAGATTTTATAGATTGCACGAATGGAGAAGTCCATATTATCTGGATCGATGGTGCCCCTACGTTCATTGAATCTGGTCATCATTCTATGCAGGGCTCTCCTTTTTTGGTAGTCCATTGGACCAAGATTTACGCCGTTGTAATGATATGGACCCAACGAAACGATTTGAGGGACATATGCATTCATTTTCAACTCTTTGAGGAAGTTAGGAACTCTAAATATCGACACAACGGACTGCAATCTGGCATCAACATAAGATTTATGTGGAATATGAATATCCAATGCTTTGTTCTCTATCCATGTCCGCGTTTCTAGATCGTCTTCTGATTCTTCTTGTTGTGGCATTGTGGTTTTCAATGCAGATTTATCAGATACAGTAGCGGGGTCTCGAGGCGCTTCTGACTTGGATGCGGCTCGAGAGGAGGCTATAATGTCTTGCATTGTACAATAAGATTCTCGAGAGGAGGCTGGACCGGCTGCTTTCGATGCTGCTGGGACGCATTGGCACGTATCATTACGTGCTGAAACTGGTTTGCGCTCCTTTCGCCTCAACATTGAATCACCGAATCAGTATCGACCTCTGCAGCCCAAAATATTTCAGATAGCGCACGCAACACAACACAGGTTATGTCGTCTCTTCCAACTCCAAATGCCAATGTATAAAGATTACGTAACTTTACTTTTTGACTCAATGACGACTTTACTAATAACGACAGCCAGTAGCTGGAAACTTCATGGAAAACTTCCACATCACTCATTTCAATCAACTTTACTAATGACAATAACCACGAGATGGAATCGTAATGGAAAACTTTCACATCACTCTTTTCACAACTGCCACCACTCTCCAATTTTACCTTCATTTTTCAAATCAGTAATGGAACTTGGCTGCTATTTTCTAGTACAGATTTACTCAGTGTAATTATTCAAAAAAACTATACCATTGAAATTATTTTACAGATTTACTCATTACAATTATTAAAAAAAAATCACACCATTAAAATTATCTAGTTGTTTTAAGTAAAACCATATTATTGAAATTACTTTATTGGTGGTTCATAAGGGGGCAGGTTCTCACTTCTTTCAATGTTAGGGGAAAGTTTTCACTCACCTATGAGGCACGGTTTCAATCTTGCTCTATGCCTTTCAGTCTTGGGCCATTAATCAGTTTCCTTACTCTTAAAAATACATGCTCTTAACTAAGCTTAAACTTAAATAAATATTTTATATACTCTAGGCCCACACAAAAATCTTTTATATAGTTTTCACTCACCTACTGACGCAGGGTTTCAATCTTGCTCTATGCCTTTCAGTCTTGAGCCATTAACCAGTTTCCTTACTCCTAAAAAGACATGCTCTTAACTAAGCATAAACTTAAATAAATATTTTATATACTCTAGGCCCACACAAAAATCTTTTATATAGTTTTCGCTCACCTACTGAGGCAAGGTTTCAATCTTGTTCTATGCCTTTCAATCTTGGGCCATTAACCAGTGTCCTTACTCCTAAAAAGACATGCTCTTAACTAAGCATAAACTTAAATAAATATTTTATATACTCTAGGCCCACACAAAAATCTTGTATATAAATATTTTCAATCAACCAAAAACTTTTATATAAAAATTTTCAATCAAGATTAACCAAGTACCCACTAGTATGCAATTGACACTTTCATATTGGTACCCAAGATTTGATGAGTGGAAACCATAGTTATTAATTCTAATATGATATAACTAGTGCAACCATATAAATTAATACATTTTAAAAACATTCTTAGAACAAGATTCTTAGCTATAGAGATTCATTCCCATTTTATTATAGGATTCTTAATTTGTATATATGCTTTATAACAATATCATGGACCAATACTATGACTTATCAATACCAAATGCCTAAAAAAGGATAATTCATTTCATATGATACTTGTTTGTTCGTAATAAAAAAGACATAACTACTTTGAAAATCAATCTTAGCCTTTGGTTTGTGTATGCTATTAAGAATATTATATGGAGGTATTAATGGACAAATCTTATCTTGCATACAATATAGATCTCCCTGGACCTAGAAACCAAGTCTAGAACAAAACAAACAAACACATAAAAACTCTCTCTAGGTTCATTTCCATTAATTCATGAATAAATGCAAGCAATGAGATGAATAACTCATATTGTTTTTATCGATGTTTGTCCTCGCTATTGTTTGTTGTAGCTTTCAATCTCATCCTCGATGCTCCAAGCCAAGATCTGCAAAGACACCAATAGACAAATCATCAAAACACATGATACATAAATGATTTAACATAACTTATATAAGTGATTAGGGAATCTTATACCAATCATTATAACAACAAATGTGGGAAAGAAAAATGTATTTGTATTAATGAAATATGAAAGAAGATCACAACCGATGACTTGATGTTGTGATATTTACTTTTACAGCCAGGTATTTATTTATACAATAATAATCATGTGATAAAACTTTATGAAAACATGAGGTATCGTTCAACGAAGGAGTAGAGATTCAATATTTTATTTGTTGTTGCTTGAATTCCCTTGTTGATATCACATTCGCATGAAGGAAGATGCATCTCGACCAGACATTGTTGACTCAGAAGTTGACCTCCCAGCCTACTCCTTGGGTACTTTTCTTCCCCAAAGACCCCCAAGCTGCAATCGGTCTGTAAAGTAGACATTAGGGGAATTTTGAGGTCTAAAATGGGTTTCCTAAGGAAATTATAAAATAATAGTGGAAATAATAAAATAATATTAGATTACATCATCAAATTTTAGAGGGAAAAAAGAAAATATATTTTTTCAACTCGTATTTTCAACTTATCTCCCTATTGGTTTACTCAAATTTCGAGCGACGACACTTGTTGGATGCAAAATTTGATTCCTCATCCAAGAATTAACCATGTTGCATACTTTCGATTGACCTTGCTACACGAAAAATGAGAAATACGTGAAAACATGATTGCAATCACATTTTTTCTTGTATTTCTCATTTTTCATGTAGCAGGGTCAATCAAAAGTATGCAACATTGGTACTCCTTGGATGAGGAATTAAATATTGCATCCAACGAGTACTCCTGCTCGAAATTTGAGTAAAACCTTAGGCAGATAAGTTGAAAATACAAGTTGAAAAAGTAGTTTTATTATTTTTTAATATTTTTACTATTTTAATCCAAAAATGGTGAATCGTCACCCATGGTTGACATCATCATCTTGAATCCTATCAGTTCTTATAAAGTTTATTTTGGTTGTACATTTTTTCTTAAGAGGCCCATTTTAGCCCTCAAAATTTTCCTAATGGGAAGAATACTAGTCGATGGATGAAAGCACTCTTGGCTCAAAAGTTCCCTCTCTAATGACCCACCTAAACAAAATTTCTATAGGCTTGATAGTCACTCACATAGAATTATGTAATCCATCCAACAATAGGGAAAAATGTTATCCCCTTCCCATAGTTTGCTCCTTTTATAAGAGGTCTCATAGGTGACACTTGTCATGCTTCATGCAAAAATAATTATTTTTATTAATCTAAAAGTTGTATTATTCACCTATCCATGTATCTGCCTCTCACCAAATATCTCCTAATTTATTTGCTTAAATTTTTATTAAAAATAATATTTTCCCTCACCCCAATGTGACTCCCTATTTCTTCCCCTAGTTGTCTCTTGATCCCCCTTTTATAATCCTCAATTTGTGTTCATCATTGAAGTCAACCAATAGGTCTCAGATTTGGCTCCCTAACTACACCCTAGTTTATCTCAAGTTGACTCTTAGATGGAGATCCTTGTGGTGGCTTTTTCCACATGGAGGTTCTCTCATGAAGCTAAATTTCTCTCATTTAAATTATTATTCATTATTTTCATTCACCACCCTCTTTTCTTAATGAGCTTAAACTATAAGAGGATTAATTTTTTGAATTAACTCGATGTCCCTTTCCCATTTTTTCTTACTAAACAGTTACAAACTTTGGAGTTACTTTATATGCTCATTATATACCTAAGATTTTTCAAACGTGGGAAGGGTAGAGATACTAATTGGTCCAATATTTGTATTTCTTCATATTCTCCATTTACCCCAAGGTCTACTCTTGATTTAGG
Source organism: Pinus tabuliformis (assembly GCA_031772625.1). NCBI lineage: Eukaryota > Viridiplantae > Streptophyta > Pinopsida > Pinales > Pinaceae > Pinus > Pinus tabuliformis. Next base: position 340,187,176 of record CM062820.1, read on the forward strand.
TAACTTAGTTCTACAACCTGACTTACTACATTATGTGAATTAGTATGATTATCAAATATTAATAATATTTTAGCAGTTTCTTCTTGATGCAAAGGGCATCGAATCGATCGTTCCCTTCAAGAACTTCTTCAAGAAAATTTTCAAGAACTTCCCTTGAATTTCCAAGGGTGTTAAGCCTTTTCCCTTCAGGCATACAATGACTACGATGGGAAAAACTAGATGTAATGATGGAGACCACTATCTTGTCCTATGTCACCATCGATAGTGATACTAATGGTGTCGGGGATCAAGGAATCTGCGTTGATGTGTGCCCCCCAATAAAATATTCATGAGTGACCCAATTTTGGGTCCACCCCCACGACATCATGATCTTCAAGATGAAGGTATCCCAACACCTTCCCACCTAAGTCATGGAAGGAGTGCTAGTGGGTGAAATTGGGGATGTTTTCCCATGCCTCCGATGAAATTCCATCTATCTGTACACCCCCATCACTCATCTCATTATAATTCACAAAAAAGTTTTAAATTGAACTTTAAAATTTTTCTAAGGCAACAATATGTAATTCAAACCAATCCAGAGGATGTCGACTAATCACATGCAAGTGCAAGTGCATCTGGGTAGTCTCCCACCACACTTAATAATCATCAGTAATATTTGATTCATAATATTAGCCACCAATATAATTTTGTATGATAAATCATCATCATGACATAATCATCAATATCATTGTAATTATGAGCAAGAACTAATGTAAACAGACACATAATGAATCCATCACATGATTAGACAAAGTCATAAAATGTGTCCATCACAATTATTAGCATCATAACATCAAACTAGAAAAACATTGATTATCACATCCACTCATAGTAAGAGTCAAATATCTGGATCCTCAACTTGAGGTCCTCAAAGAATAATGTATCAAGGCCAATGCCATAAAAGGGCCAGTCAACTAGAGTGGAGCACTACAATTGCTGACTGCGCTAAAAAATTATTAAACGTTAGGTTCCACCACACAATTTTCAAAAGAAATAACTCACATAATTCAACTAGAAAAACAATGACCACGTAACTTGGAGAGCAAATCAACCACGTAATGTTACTAGTATAACAAAAACCTAAAAGAGCACATTGGAGAAAATCGTTCGTAAGAAGTGTTGAGAAACCAAGTGTTGTATAGATCAGGGCTTGATTCCTCTTACTTGATAATTACTTGTGAATGTGATCTAGAAGGATGTTGGTGGCCACTTGCCTATTCCACTTGGACCCCCACCACAGTCTCTTTTAGTTTTTTAGTTTCCTTAATTCTAGCATAGTTTACTATTTTTGGCAGTTTTTTGTGTCCTAAACTTCCAGAGTCATTTTGAGGCCCTAAATGACGCTTTTTGGGAAAATTGGGCCAACATGGTCGCTTACCAATGTTGGTCACTCAAAAGTTTTATTCCTCGGACAGATATTTCTAATGAGGTATTGTACGCATCAAATGAAGATCATATGCCAAAGTTATGACCCCAAGAAGTTGATGTACCAATTTACCCAAACGGGGCCCATAGTTTTGGGGCTTCATCTCCTAGGGTGAGGTTTCTAGATGTTTACGGTTTTCCATTCTTTCTCAATTATAAATAGGCCTCCAAGCCTCATTGTAACATAGTTCAGAGGCATGTATTCGCCACATCTCTTCTTAGAGATAAGTTACCATCACTCAAGCTAGTCTTATTTCTATTATGTTTGTAAGCATATTTCAGTACTTGATATTAATGAAATGAAGTGATATTTCTATTGCATCTCTGTATTTATGGTTATATCTGCAATTTGTTGCATTCCTATTTAAGTTCGGATCAATGGTATCATAGTGGGATGCTCTTTCTCTATTTTTCTTTGCATGTCCCCAGTGAGGTCGAGATATAAGGAGTTAGGGCTCGAACTGGTCGAACCTTTGCAAGACCATCCTCGTAAATCCCGATGGCCTCCCATGGCGCAAGAGAAGAAAGACAAAGGGGCAAGAGATCCTTTCAAAACATTGCTCGAAGAAGCCCTCGAGCAACAGAGGAACACTATGATGGAAAACTTTTCCCAGATCCTTTAGTTGGTACCCAAGGGTGACGCATCTCGTTCTAGCAGCTACTATGGAAGCGCCACACCCTTTAAGGTACAAGTTAAATTTGACATCCCCATATTTGAGGGTCGGATAGATGTGGACATCGTAGATAAATGGTTAAATCTGCTAGAAGGATATTTTTTTGTTCATAATTTTTCCAGCCAGGAAAATATTACTTTTTGACTTCTCAAAGTCACCCCCCACGTCAAGGGTTGGTGGGAAACCTACTATGAGAAGAATGACGAAAGTACACCCTCACTATTTTCGGACACACCCACTTGGAATTCATTTCAGGACGCCATCAAGGAGCAGTACTAACATGTCGGGAGCTATGAGGATAGATACATAAAGTGGACCATGCTGTAGCAGGGAAGGGACCAAGATGTGAGGGAGTTTACCAATGTTTTTCATATCCTTCACACGAAGTTGAGTATCAAGGATTCTGAGAAAAATTTGGTATTCAAGTACCACAACTGCCTACACAAGTACATCCATGATGAGAAGGAGTTCCTGGACATCTCCTCGCTCGGCACAACATATCGATACGCTATCAATATTGAGCAAAATTTTAAACAGAAAAAGCGAGACTTTGGATCTGTGAATCTGAAGCAAGGGAAAGGCGACCCCAAATTGCAGAGCAAAGGGAAAAGCCATGGCGGGCTGACCTAGGATAACTTACCGAAGCCACAAGAAAATAACATCACAACAAAGACAAATAAGGACACAAGAAAGTGGTGTGATTTCCATCAGAGCTCCACTCATAACACAAGTGAGTGTCATGCCAAGCAGTCACTCGTGGCCGAGCTGAAGGCTTCTGAGTCAGACGCATGTTCCAACTCTGAGTCAGAAGCTAATGAGGGGAATGAAAAATGGAAGTAGATCAATGACGTGGAGCCCAGTGCCACTGTGGCCACCACCAATATTCATAATATTGAGCCTGAAGATCTAGAGGAGGGAGAACACCTATTTCACTCACAGATGTGGGTGAAGGGTTCTCTGTCGTAGTTCACTGTCAACATGAGGAGCTAAAAGAACCTCATTTTAGTAGAGATCATGAAGTGACTAGGCCTACTAGACTACAACACATCTACAACCTCACACCATTGAGTGGCTACACCAAGGATGAGATCTCCACGTCATCTAGCAACGTCGCCTTCCCTACAACATCAAGCCCTTCACAGATGAGGTATTGTGTGATGTTGCTCCTCTTGAAGTTTGTGATGTATTATTAGGACAACCATACTTGTGGAAGCAACATGTTGTATATGATTCTAGAGCCCGCTCTGTTATTATTTATTTGGGTAGTAAATTATACAAGATACCGAAGGTAGCCCCGCCTACCGCCATCTCTTTGATATCTGCTAAGCAATGCAGTAATATCATTTCCCATACTGGGAATTTTTTTTTCTTTCTGATTCACTCTCAAAGTAAGGGGAAGATCGTAGCCACATCCATGGCCCCCAGGAAGGGTTCCTCCATGCAACAAAAGCAGGTGGATATGGTCGTGGAAGAATATAAGGACATCTTCTCCTCACCCACAGGGGTACCCTTGCATTGCCAGGTCAAGCATTTGATCGATATGACTCCCAGAGCACCTCTACCTAACAGGCCGATACATCACTGCTCCATTATGGAAAATGAAGAGATAAAGCAAAAAATCCAGGAGTTGATAGCAAAAGGGCACATCTAGCCAGGTTCCTTGCCTTATGGGGGCCTGATTGTACTTGTACAATTGAATGATGGGACTTGGAGGCTCTCCATTGATTATCGGGAACTAAACAAAATCATTGTCAAGAATAGGTATCCAATCCCATGGATTGATGACCTTTTGGACCAACTCAAGGGGACCAAGTATTTTAGCAAGATAAATCTGAAGTATGGCTATCACCAAGTTCTAATAGAGCCCACAGATGTATGGAAGACTTCCTTCAAATCCAAGCAAGGCCTTTTTGAATTGTTTTTTATGCCCTTCGAGTTAACAAATACCCCTGCTACTTTTGTGATGCTAATGGATGACAACTTGCGACCCTTCACCAAATCATTCATGGTCGTTTATTTGGATGACATCCTCATCTTCAACAAGAATTGGGAAGAACACTCGTAACACATTCGACAAGTCCTTCAAACCCTTCGGCAGCACAAACTATGTGCCAACTTGGAGAAATGCACCTTTGGCATGAGCCAGGTTAAATATTTGGGTTACATCATAGATGAGCATGGCGTGCATGTGGATTCAGCTAAGATCCATGTAATTCGGGATTGGTCATCCCTGACCACTCTAACGGAGCTTCGCAACTTTTTGGGCCTTCCAATTTTTTATTAGAGGTTCATGTTGGGATTCTCCCATTTCACTTGGCCTTTGAGTTAGATTACTAAGGGCGGGGTGAAAGTAATGTTTTGCTTGTCCGAGTCCCAACATAAGGTGTTTTTTGAGTTGAAGCACCGACTCTGTTCTGCATCAGTACCCACACTGCCAGACGTGCAACAACCATTTGAAATTGAGATAGATGCCTCAAACTATGCTATTGGTGTAGTCCTCACCCAGCACGAGCATCCAGTGGCCTATCATAGTGAGACACTTTTTGGTACAATTCGTAAGTACCCCACCTATGATAAAGAGATGTATTCCATCGTGCAGGATTGCTGGCAATGGAAGCATTACATTCTAGGGAAGGAGACGGTCATCCACACTGATCATACGATTCCAATAAGTATTTATGGAGATATGAATTTATTTTGATTATGGAATAATTATCAAGCCGACCAGCAACTCATGTAGGCTCAGAAGCCCAACAGACACATCTATTCATCATCAACATTTGTATATAAATATAGGAGGTCTTTTCCTCATTTGGACACACACTGATCATCACATCTCTCTCTCTCTCTCTGGTGTGCGGTGAAATCTTGCATTGGTGCACGGCGAAACCTTGCACTGGTGCGTGGTGAAATCTTGCACTGGTACGCGGCAAAATCTTGCACTAGTGTGCAGCGAAACCTTGCATTGGTGCGTGGTGAAATCATGGACTGGTGTGTGGTGAAATCTTGGACTGGTGCGCAGTGAAATCTTGGACTGGTGCGCAGCAAATCTTGGACTGGTGCACGGTGAAGTCTTGGATTGGTGCACGGTGAATGAATCACCGGTGGAAACTTGACAAGTTAGATCTAGGGTCTGCTACCCTAGTTTAGGGCTGATCTGGGGTTTGTTGTTGCTGATATAAATCAGATCCTTGTATTATTTCTCTCTACTGAATTATTGAAGATAAAAGAAGATTTGATCAAAGGGTTTCCCCATATTGGGGTTAGTCCCTGCCTAGCTGCGACATCTTGTGTCTCTTGTGTTGGCTTGTTTTCTATCGATCGTTTAATGTTCTATCTGCACTTTACTTTATGTACATGTGATTGCTAATCTGTGGATAATAATAAGAAAGATAAGTAAACTGCTATAAGCATAGAACATACCATATCTTAACATGGTATCAGAGCTGAGGTGAAGACAAAGCCCAAGCAAGAGCAAGAGTAATCACCGAAGAGAAGATTGGTAAGGCTATCCTGAAAGAACTATGGGGTCCTCAACACTCTTCCCTACCGAAGACAAGCTCCGTGAGAAAGCTGACTATCACGGATGGAAGATGTCTATCGATCTAACCTTAGAAGATCAAGGAGTGTTGGACCATGTGAGAGGCAATATTGTTGAGCCTCCATCAAATGCACCCGCTACTGCCAGGAAAAAATGGACCTAAGGGTGGAAGAAAAGGACGATGTTACATTTGCGATAAAGCAGGTCACTATGCAAGGGAGTGCCCTGATAGAAGGGACTCACACCAGGACAATGATCAAAATCCCTCTCATGGAAATCAAAGGAATGACAAATCTAATAGCAGAGGTAAAAGGAGTGCTGGAAATCAAGGAAGAGGACAATGAGCTAGAAATTCTAGGTACTAATCTAACACTATTGAAAATAAACAAGATGAATATTATCTACCAGCTGCTCTATCTACCTTTTCTCCTCCGGACTTGCTGGGAAATTGGCTTATTGATAGTGGTGCCTCAAGGCACTTCATTGGTTACAAATAAGTTCTCCATAATCTGATAGAGAAAGAAACTAACCTGGAAATTGTCCTTGGAGATAATATGAAATATCCCGTGAAAGGTGTAGGCAATGTCTCTCTTAAATTGAATCAAGGTAATACGATCCACTTACAAGATGTATTATATGTACCTGACCTCAAAAAGAACCTGGTGTCCATTTCGGCTATGGAAGACAAAGGCTACAAGGTGGCTTTCAGTGATGGCAAGGTACGTGCATGGAAAAACAATATTAAAGATGCCTTCACTCTTGGGTTTCAAGTTGATTCATTATATCAGGTCGAAGGAAGTCCGCTAGGTGTCATGTCATGTGACACATCTCAAGCCTTGATCGAGAATCAAACCGAAAAGAAGATCAAGATCTTAAGGACTGATAATGGGAATGAATATGAAATCTAACGAGTTTCATGACTTTTGTAAAGAGGCTGGCATTAAGAGGGAGACTACTACACCATACACTCCTAAACAGAATGGTCTGGCAGAAAGGAAGAACCGTACGATTGTGGAAGCTATCCATGCCATGCTCCATGATCAAAGACTTCTGAATTTTCTATGGGCCGAAGCTGCAAACACCATCGTATATGTACAAAACCGATGCCCTCATCAAGCATTAGGTTCCAAGACTCCTGAAGAAATGTTCACCGGTAAGAAACCTGACATATCTCATTTTAGAATTTTTGGAAGCCCTATATATTTTCATGTGCCGAAAGAGAAAAGGAATAAATTGGGTGCATCTGGAAAGAAAGGAATCTTCATGGGCTATGGTGAAAATACTAAGGGCTATAGAATCTATGTAGCCGGTCAAAGGGAAGTCGTGATTAGTCATGATGTCACCTTTGACGAAGATATGGCTCTCAGCAAAGTGAACAATCTTCCTACATTGAGGAGATCTCAAGAAGCTGATAGCAGGGAACCAAAAGAAAAAGAGTATGACGAGATATTTGAACATGTTTCCAAATATACCACCATCCGCTCGATCATAGCCCTTGCGGCTTCACAAAGATGGAACCTACATCATATGGATGTCAAGACCGCATTCTTTACATGGTTCGATACAAAGAAGAGGTCTACGTGGAGCAACCCAAAGGATTTGAGATTTATGATCGAAAATCTCATGTGTGCAGGTTGAAGAAGGCCCTCTATGGGCTGAAGCAAGCACCCCAAGCATGGTATGAGAGGATCGATAGCTACTTGATCAAGTTGGGATTCACTAGGAGTGAAGCTGATCCCAACCTTTACTTTAAGGTTGAAGATGACAAACCTCTCATACTAGTGTTGTATGTTGACGACCTCTTTCTAACAGGTGCAAACCCTCTCATTCACAACTGTAAGAGGGAGTTGGCTTCTGAATTTGAAATGAAGGACCTAGGACTGATGCACTATTTCCTAGAACTTGAAGTTTGGTAGAAGCCAAGGAAAACTTTCCTATCTCAAGGAAAATATGTTGTGAAGATATTGGAAAGATTTGGTATGGTGGACTGCAAGCCTGTGACTACCTCGAGGATCTTAACTTTCAGAAGTTATATGGTAGTGATGTTGGACCAGATTTGGGAAATGCCTCTAAGTTTCATAAACTCATTCGCGTTCATGTTCTTGGTGAACCTACGTCCGGACATATGTTTTGCAGTGTGCATGGTGAGCTCATATTTGGTTGAGCTTCACTGGATTGATGCCCAGAATCTTCTAAGATGTCTTCGGGGCACATTCTCTCATGGGCTAAGATACACTGTCGGAGATGTGAGACTACTTGGATACACTGATGCTAATTGGGCAGGCAGTGTGGTGGATCTTAAGAGCACTTTCGGGTGTTGTTTCTCCTTGGGATCTGCTTCGATATCCTGGATGAGTAGGAAGCAGAAGTTGGTGGCTCTGAGCACCACTGAGGCAGAGTATATTGCTGCTAGCATGGCCTCTTGTGAGGCAGTCTGGTTGCGAAAGCTCTTCAGTGAGATGTTTGGATTTACATTGGATACCATCGTGATCCTATGTGACATCCAGAGTGGGATTCGTTTGTCAGAGAATCCCATATTTCATGATCGCTCCAAGCATATCGATATCAAGTACCACTATATTCGAGATATGGTGTAGTGAGGAGCTATAAGGCTCCAATATATCGGTACAGATGAATAGGTCGCCGACATTCTGACAAAGCCCCTAGGAAAGGTCAAATTTTTGACTTTCTGAGAATGACTTGGTGTCGTTCAAAAACCCTCTAATGAGGGTCCTGTATGATGTATGGAGCTCTTGTAGCTCTGGGGGGGGCGGCGGCGGTGCGGGGTACTTCTTGGAGCAACATATGATCACAGGGTTAAAGAATCAAAACTTTCCCTGTAACACCCCGTGGCGACTATGTAGCAGGATGGTTAGTTCTCCTATGAGGTCTGGATGATGTGTTCTCCATGATGATTATGTAACAGGATGATTAGTTCTCCTGTGAGGTCTGGATGATGTGTTCTCCATGACGATTATGTAGCAGGATGATTAGTTGTCCTGTTAGGTTTGGATGATGTGTTCTCCATGACGATTATGTAGTAGGATGATTAGTTCTCCTATGAGGTCTGGATGATGTGTTCTCCATGACAATTGTGTAGCAGGATGATTAGTTCTCCTGTGAAGACAGTATTGATCAGTTCTCCTGTCGAGGCATCCTACCCATGCAGTCTGGGACTCATGGGAAGTACCTCTCATCTTATCAATGAGTAGGGAAATGAGGATAGGGACCATAGTAGTACCGATGGATGCATCGCTGTATCTACCATACTCCCTATGCTAGGATGACCTTCATTGATTTTGGATCAATGATACTGGTCTGGGACCAGTGGTAGGAGTTGTACCCACTATGATGCTGACTTCGGGTCGGTTGAGACTGGTCTGGGACCAATGGTACATACTCTAAGACTGACTTTGGGTCAGTGGAGGACTAGTCTGGGACCAGTAGTAGCAGTTGTACCCACTATAATGCTGACTCCGGGTCGGTTGAGACTGGTCTGGGACCAGTGGTACACACTTGAGACTGACTTTGAGTTAGAGGAGGATGATACTGGTCTAAGACCAGTGGTAGGAGTTGTACCCACTATGACACTAACTTCAGGTCGGTTAAGACTAGTCTGGGACTAGTGGTACACACTCTGAGACTGACTTTTAGTTAGTGGAGGATGATACTAGTCTGGGACCAGTGGTAGGAGTTGTACCCACTATGACACTGACTTTGGGTCGGTTGAGAACTGGTTTGGGACTAGTGGTACACACTCTGAGACTGACTTTGAGTCAATATGATACATCCTCGATCATTTCTTATTCTTCATAATTCGGACAAAGCAAAGCAGAGTAGAACAAAGTAGAGCAAAGCATATTAGAACAAGGCATAACAGAATAGAGCAGTGCAGGCAGAATAGAGCAGAACAGAGCAGGGGTCAAGTTGTACAGGGTAGTGCATTTGATGGATGAATAGTAGCTACAGACAAATGAATTGCTGATGGAGTTCTCTCTAGTTGAGAGGGAGTGTTAAAATTGGCAACTAGGGCCAAACTCCATGTGGGTCACCTTATTCATGGCTGATAATATTTTTCCTAGATTCCTCTCGTCGAGAGGTGTAGGATTGATCTAAAGATCATCTAATTCCAATAAGTATTTATGGAGATATGAATTTATTTTGATTATGGAATAATTATCAAGTCGACCAGCAACTCATGTAGGCTCAGAAGCCCAACAGATGCATTTATTCATCATCAACATTTGTATATAAATACATGAGGTCTTTTCCTCATTTGGACACACACTGATCATCACATCTCTCTCTCTGTCTGGTGTGCGGCGAAATCTTGCACTGGTGCGCGATGAAATCTTGCACTGGTGCGTAGCGAAATCTTGCACCGGTGCGTGACAAAATCTTGCACTGGTGCGTGGCGAAATCTTGCACTGGTGCACGGCAAAATCTTGGACTGGTGTGCTGTGAAATATTAGACTAGTGCGCAGTGAATCTTGGACTGGTGCATGACGAAGTCTTAGACTGGTGCATGGTGAATGACTCATCGGTGGAAACTTGACAAGTTCGATCTAGGGTCTGCTGCCCTAGTTTAGGGCTGATCTAGGGTTTGCTGCTACTGATATAAATTAGATCCTTGTACTATTTCTCTTTGTTGAATTATTGGAGATAAAAGAAGATTTGATCAAAGGGTTTCCCCATATTGGGGTTTGTCCCTGGCTAGCCACCACATCTTGTGTCTCTTGTGTTGGTTTGTTTTCTATCGATTGTTTAATGTTCTATCTGCACTTTACTTTATGTACATGTGATTGCTAATCTGTGGATAATAATAAGAAAGATAAGTAAACTGCTATAAGCATAGAACATACCATATCTTAACACATATCCATGGAATATATGTTTGTCCTCCCTTCTACCAAGCATGGTAATGATTGTGTATTTGTGGCCATGGGCAAATTTTCTAAGATGGCTATATTGGCAGCCTGCAAGAAGAGTATCACAACATAGGAAACTGCCAAAATCTTCTTTGAACATGTATGGGTACATTTTGGGATCCCGTAGACCATTATATCATATTAGGATAGCAGGTCCCTGAGCACATTTTGGTCATGCCTTTGGACACAGTTGGACACCAAGCTCACCATGTCGATTGTCGTCCATCCCCAGACTGATGGTCGGACGGAGGTTGTCAATACAATGATAGTTCACATACTCCATATGTTCAACTCCAAGCATCCACGAACCTGGGATGAGAGTCTTTGCTATGTGCATCACATTTATAATAGATCTCTCCCTAGCTCGACTGATCAGAGTCCATTTCAAGTGGATCTAGGATTTCAACCATTTTTTCTGATTGATGTTGTCATGCCTTATGCGACTACACAGACAAAATCCACACATGTATTTTTTGAGGCTAATAAAGTGACCAGATTTATTGAATGCATCCAACACATCCACCAGTAGGTTCACGACATGTTGGAGAAGTCAAATTCCAAGTACAAGCAATGACATGATCAACAACGGGCACCACACAAGTTTCAGGTGCACAAAAAAGTTTGGGTGCATTTACAGAAAGAACGCTTTATGGGAGCCCATCAGAAGCTCATACCACTCTAATATGGTCCTTACACCATTACCAAGGTTATGGGAGACAGTTTTTTTGAGTTCAGCATTCCCCCATTCCTTGGCCCGCACCCAATGTTCAATGTGGACCGCCTTCAACCATACTTCCCACCATTACTGGACACATCAGACATTGTAGAACAACTCACACCCACAGAATTAATCCCAAACTGCATGGAACAACCCACAACTGATCAGATTATAGACACACACGTCAGGAACACTTGCCAGCAGAAGATCCAATTATATTGGGTTGTCAAAGCTATCCAACTCCTGCACCAAGGTAAGTGGCTCACCAAGGACAAAGTTCAGCAGAACTTTCTCCATCTCATGGAGACACTCAACGTAATGGGTACCATTACTTCCTAAGGGGGGAGGGCTGATCCAGTTTGATGTTGGTGGCCACCCGCATATTCCAATTGGACCCCCACCACTGTCTCTTTCAGTTTTTTAGTTTCCTTAATTGTAGCGCAATTTACTATTTTTGGTAGTTTTTAGGGTCCTGAACTTCTGAAGCCATTTTGAGGCCCTAAAAAACGTTTTTAGGGAAAACTGGGGTGAACACAATTCATATACCATGTTGGCCACTCATAAGTTGTAGTCCTTGGATAGATCTTTATAACGAGGTATTATGCGCGTCAAACGAAGATCATATGCCAAAGTTACAACCCAGGGAACTTGATGTATCAATTTACCCAAATGGGACCCATAGTTTTCGCGCTTCATCTCCTAGGATAAGGTTTTTGGATGTTTAGGGTTTTCCTTTGTTTCTCAATTATCAACAAGCCTTCGAGTTTCATTGTAACACAGTTCAGAGGCATGTAGTTGCCACATCTCTTCTCAAAGATAAGCTACCATTGCCCAAACTAGTCTTATTTCCATTATGTTTGTAAGCATATTTCCGTATTTTATATTAATGAAATGAAGTGTTGTTTCTGTTACATCTCTGTATTTATGGTTATATCTATAATTTTTTGCATTCCTGTTTAAGTTTGGATCGGAATGTTAGTTGTCTTCTTTTAAAATTTATGTTATCTTCATTAAATAATTATAAAAAAACTTCAAAGCATAAAGATCACAAAGAGACAAAGAACAATAGAAATTAGGCTCCAAGCTAGGGAAAAACCCCACAAGGGGGAAAACCCAAAAATTGCTTCTCTTAGAATTAGATAAAAATGAGATATCCATGACTCAAGGCCAAAACCAAGACAACCACAAATATCTAAGTCTCCTCCAACCAAGTCAAAGTCCACAAAAGTCAATGATGGTCAAACCTTTTCAAATCTGGTCAAATCGCAAAAATTCGAACGTGTAGTTGATCCAGGTGGATATTGGTGACCACCCACAATTCCACTTAGACCCCCACGATTGTTTCTTTTAATTTTTCAGTTTCCTTAATTATAGCACAATTTACAGTTTTTAGCAGTTTTTCGGGTCCTAAACTTCTGGAGCCGTTTTGAGACCCTAAACGACGTTTTTTTTGGCAATCTATTGGCAACAGCTTTCTAAAAACATTTTCTTTTCTGTTGTAGTCCGTAGAGAGATCTTTCCAACGAGGTATCATGTGCGTCAAAAGGAGATAATATGATCAAGTCATGACCCCGAGAAGTTGGTTGTCCAACTAACCCCAACGGGGCCCATAAACTCTTGGTGTTACATCTCCTCGGGTTAGGGTTTTGGTTGTTTAGGGTTTTATCTTATTGTTCAATAATAAAAAGTCCCTTGAGCCTCATTGTAACGCAGTTTAGAGGCATGTAGCCACCACATCTCTTCTCAGAGATAAGCTACCATCACTAAGCTAGTCTCATTTCCATTCTGTTTGTAAGCATATTTCAGTATTTGATATTAATCAAAGGAAGTGTTATTTCTGCTGCATCTCTGTATTTATGGTTATATTTGTAATTTGTTGCATTCCTGTTTAAATTCATATCAATGGTATTAGAGTGGTTTGCTCTTTCTCTGTGTTTCTTTGCATGTCCCCAACGAGGTTGGGATATAAGGAGTTAGGGCTCGAACTGGTCAAACCTTTGCAACACCAGTCTTGTAAATCCTGATGGCCTCCCATGGAAGAAGAAAATAAAGATGAGGGAGCAGGAGATCCTATCAAGATATTGCTCGAGGATGCCCTCAAGAAACAAAGGAACACGATGATGGATAACTTTGCTCAGATCCTTCAACGGTTGCCCACCGACGGTGCATCCACATCCAACAACGACTTTGGAGGCTCCACACCTTTTAAGGTACATGTAAACTTTGACATTCCCATATTTAAGGGCCGAATAGATGTAGACACCGTAGATAAATGGTTGAATCTGTTATAAGCATATTTTTCTGTTCATGATTTTTCCAACTGAGAAAATATTACTTTTTCTCTTCTCAAAGTTGCCCCCCACGTCAAGGACTAGTGGGAAGCCTATTTTGAGTAGAAGGATGAAAGTAAAAACTCATTGTTTTCATCCTCTCCTACTTGAATTCATTTCGAAATTCCATCAAGGAGTAGATCTACCCAATCGAGAGCTATGAGGATAAATATATAAAGTGGACCACACTACAGTAGGGAAGGGACCAAGATGTGTTGGATTTTACCAATGTTTTTCATACCATGCGCACGAAGTTGGGCATCAAGGATTCTGAGAAACATTTGGTACTTAAGTACTGTGATTGCCTACATAGATACATCTAGGACCATATGGAGTTCCTAGACATCTCCTTGCTTGGTACGTCATACAGATATGCCGTTAAGATCGAGTAGAAGTTTAAATAGAAGAAGTGAGACTTTGAATCTATGAATTAGAAGCAAGGGAAAGGTGCCCCCAAACCTTAGAACAAAGGACAAATCTAAGGCGGGATGGCCCAGGACAACCCGCCAAGGCCACAAGCAAAGGAAAACACTGCAAAGCCGAAGAAGGACATGGGAAAGTGGTGTGAGTTCCATAAGAGATCCACCCACAACACAAGTGAGTGTCGGGCCAAGCAATCACTAGTGGCCGAGATAAAGGCTTCAGAATCAGATGCATGTTCCAACTCTAAGTCAGAACTTGACAAGGGGAATGACAAGGGTAAGCAGATTATTGATGTAGAGCCCGACGGCACCGTCGCCACAACAAAGATCTAGAAGGAGGAACCCGAAGATCCAAAGGAGGAGGAGTGTCTCTTCCACTCCAGATGTGGGTGAAGGGTTCCCCACTATAGTTCATTGTCGACAGCGGGAGCCAAAAGAACCTCACTGTAGCAGAGGTCATGAAGCAGTTGGGCTTACTGACCACAGCGCACCCACAACCATACACCATCGGGTGGCTTCACCAAGGACATGATCTAGACGTGAGCCAACAATGCCACCTTCCATACAACATCAAGCCCTTCACAGATGAGGTATTATGTGATGTTTCTCCCCTTGATGTTTGTGATGTATTATTAGGCCAACCATACTTGTGGAAGCGACATGTTGTTTACGAGTCAAGGCCTCGCACTGTTATTGTTACATTAGGAAATATGTTGTACAAGATACTGGAGGTAGCCCCGCCTACCTCCATCTCTTTGGTTACTGCAAAGAAATGTAGTAAACTAATTTAAGAAACTAGGAAATTTGTTTTCCTCATGATACGTCGTTAAGAAAAGAAGAAGACAGTGACCATGACCTCCAGACAATGCCCCTCCACATGACAACAACAGATGGACAAGGTCATGGAGGAGTATGAGGACATATTCACCTCCCCCACAGGGGTGCCTCTACAATGTCAGGTCAAGCACTCCATCAATCTGACCACAGGTGTGTGTTGGGTTGTGTTATATTCTTTCCATGACTAGCCCACATAGTTAATCGGGGGGTTAGAAGGGGGGCAGAGCCTGCCCTTCGTTGTGCCAATTTCGTATCGAGGGGGTCACAGGGGTTTTGAGGGGTGTAGGTAACCCCACTCTATGGGGTCCGGGGCAGCGCCCCAGAAAATTTTGGTTTTGGAACCTATGTTAGGTTGGGCGGGGCCACCTATGGTTTTGTGCATGATTTTTGCACATGTTTTTGGACGCAATGGTTTTCGGTCCATGGTTTTGGATGCAATGGTTTTCGGTCTATGTTATTGGATGCTTTGGCATGTATAAATATGTATTATAAGATTGAAAGGATCATAATGAAAAATCAAGCTAGTAGTCTCGGTTTTGGGATCCAGGGGAAAATCTATGTGTATATGTGTTTTATGTGTTATGCTCTTGCATTTTTTATTTTAGGTGTTCTAGAATTCGTATGCAGGTAATTTCTATATGGGGTTAAAACCTACATTTGGTATCAGAGTTGTTTTGGCTTCAAGGGGACGCCTTTGTTGCTGAGGGGTTTCACTCGGGCCTGTGGTAGACCCTGTTTAGTGGGAGATCTACGAGATCGATTCTGGTGGTGAAAGAAGATGGCGAGCAGTGGAAAGATAGAGATCGAGAAATTTAATGGTTAGATTTTTGAGTTGTGGAAACTCAAGATGGAGGATCGGTTGGCGGGTAAAGATCAGTGGATCGCGGTAGATCTGGGTAGTAAACCAACGAGAGTGTCCGATGAAGAATGGAAGAAGTTGGATAGGAAGGCAAAGAGCACAATATGATTATGTGTCTCAGATTCAGTATTGTTGAACGTATCAGGGGAAGCTATGCAGAAGCTTTGTGGGACAAGTTAGGGAATTTGTACCAATCTAAGTCTCTGGTGAATAAACTGTTCCTGCGGAAAAAGCTGTATAACCTGAGGATGAAAGATGGAGACTCGGTGACAGAGCATCTCAACGCATTTAATACTGTGGTAAGTCAGTTAGCATCTATTGATATTAAAATTGTAGATGAAGATAAGTGCATCAGTTTTTTTTGTTCTCTACCAGATTTGTGGGATAGTTTGGTTATTGCAATAGGTAGCAATGCAACTGCCTTACAGTTTGATGAAATAGTCTCATCCTTGCTGACGGAGGAGATGAGACGGAAAAATATGGAGAGCCAGAATGGTGATGCCTTGTCTGTACAAGGATGGTCACAGAATAGAAACAAAAATAAATCATCGAGTGGGAGATCTAAATCTAGAGGGAGATCAAAATCTCCAGGAAAACCTATAAAGGTGGTGTGATGGAAATGCGGAAAGGAAGGGCACTACAAAAGGGACTGTAAATCTAAAGCTCCTAATAAAGGAAAGGGATCGGATGATGCTCCTTCTACAGAGGTGAAAACCACCTCAGATGAAGGTGTGGATTTGTGCTTGGCTTCTTCAAGTACACATGTAGATCATGAGGCATGGTTGATTGACTCAGGTGCATCCTTTCACTTCAATCCCCATAGGGAGTGGTTCTGTGAGTATGAGAAATACGATGGTGGTGATGTCTTCTCAGGGGATGATAGGAAGGCTAGAATCATTGGTCGCAGAAAAGTAAAGTTGAAGTTGTAAGGTGGAAGGGTTAGAACACTTCCGAGTGTTCTGCATATTCCTGCATTGGCCAAAAATCTGATTTTTGTAAGCAAGTTGGATGATGCAGGTGTAAAAATAGTGTTCGAGAAGGATACCTACAAGATGTTTCAGGGAGCACTAGTATTGATGCGAGGAGTTCTGATTGGAACTCTGTACAAGCTGCAAGGTAGCACGGTTGTTGATGGGTTTAATAGTTCTGTGGTTCCTGAAAGTGGAGAAGAAAATCTAGTGGTCTCTGGAGAGGAGACCATGTTGTGGCATCAAAGGCTTGGAAACATTGGAGAGAAGGGCCTTCGAATACTTCATGGTAAAGGTATGGTAGAAGGTATGAGTAATAGCTCTATGGATTTTGATTTCTGTGAAAATTGTGTATATGGGAAGCAAAATCGAGTGAGTTTCCCCTCTGGTGGTAAGAGGGAAAAACATATATTAGAGCTTGTGCATAGTGATGTGTTTGGACTTGTGAAGGTTCCATCACTGGGTAAGTCTATGTACTATGTATCATTTATAGATGACTTCTCAAGGAATACATGGATACATTTCCTTAAGAATAAATCTGAAGTCTTTGACAGGTTGAAAGAATTCAAGGCTCTGGTGGAAAACCAGACAGAGAAGAAGATAAAGGTGTTGAGGACAGATAACGGTGGAGAGTTTTGCAGTAAGGAATTTGAAGAATTCTGTAAGAAGTGTGGTATAACATGGTAGAAGACTACTCCATATACACCTCAGCAAAATGGAGTTGCAGAAAGAATGAACAAGACGTTGATGGAAAGGGCAAGAAGCATGCTCATTGGTGCCGGGTTAGGATAGGAATTCTAGGCAGAGGCGGTGGAGATAACATGTTACCTAGTCAACAGATCACCTTCATCAGTGTTGGAGGATAAAACTCCACAAGAGGTATGGACTGGTAAGAAACCCTCTCTTTCACATCTGAGGGTATTTGGATGTGATGCATATGTACATGTTCCAAAGGAGAAACAAACCAAGTTGGATAGTAAATCTGAAAAGTGCATCTTTATTGGGTATAAGGATGGTTTAAAGGGTTATAAGCTTTGGAACCTAGTAACAAGAAAGATTGTGTACTTCTGAGATGTGGTGTTCAGAGAGGTGAAAGATGTTATTAAACATGAACTCCAACCAAAGGAACCTGAGAAGATAGAGTTTGAGTTAAAGGAGGAAGAATCAAACTCTACAATAGAGGAGGAATCAGAAGATGAAGAGCCACAAACTCCAGGTGTGAGAAGATCAGTTCGAGAAAAAAGGCAGCCAGAAAGTTATAGTCCATATGCTTTCTGTTCAAATTTTGCTTTATCTATTACTGATAATGATCCCAGAACTGTGAAGGAAGCAGTAGATTCAGAGGATGGAAAACTCTATAAAGAGGCCATGGTTGATGAAATGGCATCTTTGCACAAAAATGAGGCTTGGGATCTAGTGGAGTTGCCGACAGGAAGGAAACCCATTGGCAGCAAATTGGTGTTCAAGAAGAAGACAAATGTAGAAGGAAAGGTGAAGAAATACAAATCTCAGTTGGTAGCAAAAGGTTATTCCCAGGTGTTGGGAATTGATTTTGGTGATATTTTTTCTCTTGTTGCCAAGGTTTCTATTATATTACTTTTATCTGTTGCTGTTGCTTTTGATTTTGAGGTAGAACAGATGGATGTGAAGGCAACATTTCTTCATGGGGATCTAGAAGAGGAGATCTACATGAAGCAACCTGAAGGCTTTGTGGTGAAGGGTAAGAAAGAATTGGTATGCAAGTTAAAGAAGTCTCTATATGGGTTCAAACAATCACCAAGGATATGGTATCAGAAATTTGATACATTTATACAGGGACTTGGCTTCACCAGAAGCAAAGTAGATCACTGTGTGTATTTTAAATTAATTGGTGAGCATGTTATTTATTTGATCTTGTATGTGGATGATATGTTGCTGGTTGGAAATGACAAAGAAATTATCCAAGATTTGAAGACCCAATTGTCCTTCAAATTTGACATGAAAGATCTTGGTGCTGCAAACTATATTTTGGGCATGGAAATTAAAAGAGATCGGGCAAAGAGGAAGCTCTAGTTAAACCAAAGGAAGTATGTCGAGACAATATTGAGGAGATTTAATATGAAGGATAGTAAACCGGTGAAGGTTCCTATTCCTGTAGGTGTAAAGTTATTTGCTGAAGAGTGTCCCAAGACACAAGAAGAGGAAGAGGACATGTCCCGTGTTCCATATGCAAGTGCAGTCGGTAGCCTAATGTATGCAATGGTCTGTACTAGACCAGACATTGCACATGCAGTGGGAGTATTGAGCAGGTTTATGTCAAAACCAGGAAAGGAGCATTGGACAGTAGTGAAGTGGGTTTTCAGGTATTTGCGTGGCACTAGTGATTATGGTTTGTGCTACCAAGGAAGACCGAGATTGGACAGAGTGTTGGATATCCGTGTCTTTGTTGATGCAGACTGGGCCGAAGATCTAGATCAAAGAAGATCTACAAGTGGATATGTGTTTAACCTATTTGGAGGTGCAGTTAGTTGGATGAGTAAGAAACAATCTATAGCGGCACTATCAACTACAAAGGCAGAATGCATGGCAGCCACTCATGCAAGCAAGGAAGCAGTTTGTTTGTAGAGATTGTGTTCAAGTATGGGGTTAGTACAGGGAGCTCTAAGGATAGACTGTGACAGCCAAAGTGCAATTTTCTTGGCAAAGAACCCTGCATATCATTCAAAGACAAAGCACATTGATGTTCAGTATCACTTTGTGAGGGACATGATAGAAGACAAAAAGGTGTCGCTGGTAAAGGTGGACACTTTGAAGAATACTGCAGATGCATTGACAAAATCTGTGAGCTTTGAGAAGTTCTCTTGGTGTAGAGAAACAATGGGCATTGTAGGGCTAGATAAATGACTAAGCTCTCTTGTGGCCCCTTATGGAAAGAAAACAAAAAGTGGGAGAATGTTGCGTTGTGTTATATTCTTTCCACGACTAGCCCACGTAGTTAACCAGGGGGTTAGAGGGGGGGGGGGGGGCGGGGGGCGCGAAGCCCCCTTCGTTGCGCCAATTGCGTAGTGGGGGGGGGTCACAGGGGGTTTGAGGGGTGCAGGTAACCCCACTCTATGGTGCGCGAGGCAGTGCCCCGGAGAATTTTGGTTTTGGAACCTATGTTAGGTTGGGCAAACCCACCTATGGTTTTGTGCATGATTTTCACACATGTTTTTGGGCGCAATGGTTTTCAGTCCATGGTTTTAGACGCGATGGTTTTCGTTCCATGGTATTGGATGCTTCGACATGTATAAATATGTATTATAACATTGAAAGGAACATAATGAAAAATCTAGCTGGTAGTCTTGGTTTTGGGATCCAGGGGAAAGTCTTTGTGTATATGTGTTTTATGTGTTATGCTCTCGCATTGTTTATTTTATGTGTTCTAGAATTCGTATGCAAGTAATTTCTATACGGGGTTAAAACCTATAGTTCGTTGTTACCCAATGGACCAATCTATCGATGCTCCATTCTGGAGAATGATGAAATCAAGAGGCAAATTTAGGAGCTATTGCAGAAAGTTCACTTTTGGCCAAGTTCATCACCTTGTGGGAGCCCGATCATGTTGGTACAGAAGAAGGATCTGACTTGGAGACTCTGTATTGACTATCAGGCGCTAAACAAGATCACTGTCTAGAATAGGTACCCGATCCCATGGATTGATGACCTTCTGGACCAACTCACGGGAGCAAAATATTTTGGCAAGATCGACTTGAAGTCCGAAGAAAAAAATAGAAAGAGCAGACCACTTTGATACCACTAATCCAAATTTAAACAGGAACACAACAAATTACAGATACAACCATAAAAACAGAGATGCAGCAAAAATTTCAGACCTATAATTTTTGCAAAGTTTGCCCAGAAACTTCGTACGTGTGAGGCAAAACAAGCTAAAAAAATCCAAATTTCTCTCTCCTTTGACTTCACTCATTTTTCTTTGTGGCTTCTTACACAGAGATCAATGTGATGATGATGAATGAATGAGGTTGGTCTGACTTGTATTTATACATGTCTAGGTGGGTCTAATAGCTGTCCTTAAGGCTCACTTCTCCAAGGAGGGATGACTTGGTCTTGTGTTGACATTTGACTCAAAATAAGAATATTTTTATTTTCTTGACTTGACTTGACTTGAATACATTTGTTTTAACTCATTATAAATTCTTTTTAACTCAATTGTCTCTATCAGCATGAAGAACATGCTTTGAAAAAAAATAAAAAAATAATAATGAATATAATCAATGATAAAAAATACATTTTATTACATTATGAAGACGGGCACTAGTTAGATTTTTCAACACTCCCTCTTAACTAGGGAGTTATTCATGATGACAGAACATAATATTCACATTTTAAAATATTCATATAAGAAATGATCTAGATTGATAAGCATCAATGATGATTTGCATCATCATTGCCAACATTGTCAAAATAGAAAGACCTTGACTAACAAGCTCTATCTCTCCACTAGATTAGAGCACAATGTTGGGAGGCATAAATTTGGACACCACCACCTCTCAGGCACATACCCCATCCATATTTTCATGAGGTATGTCCTCATAGGACTATTTCCTATTCCATTTTCATTATATTTTTCACCAGGAAATATCAGTCCTAAGGAATATTCTTATCTTGGATTGATGTACTTGACTTAAAATGGTTAGTCATTGTCAAAGCACAAATCCTAAAATAATATCAGTCCCATATGATTATCCCATCCACCATTCTCCTTACCAGTGCCTTTACTAGGCTTACGATTGTTAGTCCTGGCCATAACACATGAAACATGGAGAATATGGTTTCCATCCTCACTTCCTCTCAACCAGGGAGGAGATATCTACAAGCCCAAGCTTGTCTCACAAATACTTAAGCTTCTTATTAAGAAGATACTTCATCAATATATTTGATATTTGTTCGTCCTTGGAGATGTATTGTAGTGATATTTGATATCAATGTGCTTTGTCATTGCATGAAAAATTGGGTCCTTTGTAAGCCTTATGTAGCTCTCGTTGTCACAACTTATGTTGGTAGAATGCAAAGGTCATTCAAATAGATCTGTAATGAACTTACAAAGCCAAAATTCTTCTCAACTAAATTCACTGGCTACTATGTATTCAGCTTCAATAATACTTAATGCAACCCAGTCTTGTTTCCTGCTAATCCATGAAACCGTAACAAATCCCAAATGGAAACAACCACCTATGGTACATTTTCCATCTACATCACTATCTGGCCAATCTGAATCTATGTAGCCCAATAAATGAATTTCACTACTTGCAAAGTATCTCAGGAATGATGTATAGTCCCATAGATCCATATTAAGATGTGTTTAGTTGTTATCCAATGATCATGTCTATGCTCCATTTTAAATTGGTTGTATTTACTACAAAACATATATTTGGACGTGTTCATGAGGTACAACAAAGAAGTAATCAAGTGTCAGTAGGATGTTGGATCAACAATACTTGGTTTTAAACTTCTTAGCTTCTTCAAATTGGTGATCATAGGTGTTTCCATAGGTTTACTATCCATCATCCCAAATTTTTGTAGAATCTTGATTACATATTTTCCTTGACCAAGATAAATCTCGCCAGGTTTTTTCCAAACTCCAAGTCTCAGATAATAGTGCATTACTCCAAGGTATTTCATATCAAATTCAGCTTCTAGTTCCTTCTTGCATTTATTATCAATAATTCATCCACATAAAGTAATATGATCATGTGCTCATTCGTTACCACCTTGTTGTAGAGATTTGGATTTGTAGTACTTTTGACGAAACCAAGTCTTAATAGATAGGCATATATTCTGGCATACCATGCTCTAGGGGCTTGTTTTAAGCCATACAGAGCTTTATTTAACCTACAAACATGAGTTTCCTTTCCATGCACTTCAAATCATTTATGCTACTCAATGTGGACTTCTTCATCAATGGTGTCATTCAGAAAGGTTGTCTTTACATCCATTTGATGTATGTTCCATCCCATAATAGTTGCAATAGAGATGAGAGATCTAATTGTAATGAACCTGGCCGTTGGAGAAAAATTTATCTGTAATGAATTCCTTCTTGTTGAGAGAATCCTCTAGCCAAAACTCTTTCCTTGTATTTATCAATACTCCAATCAGCTACATGCTTGATTTTGTATACCCACTTGGTCACAACTGATTTGTCCTTTGGTCTAGGAACAATTTCCCAAACATCATTCCTCATTATCAATTGATATTCTTTTAACATTGCATTCTTCCATACTTGGCATTCAAATGCCTTTTTGTACGATGTAGGCTCTACTTCAATTCATTTTGTCATGTATGTTGCATATCCTAAATATTTCTTTGGTTTATTCCTTTCTCTAAATGTTCCTTTTTTTGTTGCATGTCCTTTGGATTCCTATAGAATTGACCTTAACTATGCTAGTCTTTTTCAAGTTTCTAGAATGATGAAGGGTTGTATAGGTTTGCTTGGTCCTTTTGGTTCTTCATGATGATCGATTGTAGGTTCTGGAGGATTGACTTGTTCTGGAGTCTCTTCATTGGGAAAGGTAAGTCACTTCATCAAAAGTAACATCTATTCTCACTTCAACATGATGAACTTCCTTGATGTAGATATTATATGCTTTGGGTGAGGTAATATAACCAATTAAGATTCCTTTCAAAATTGTAGCATCCAATTTCTTCCTCTTGCCCTTAGGAATATGAATGTATACATGACATCCAAAAATATGAATGTATATCATGAATTTATGTTTGTGTTATGGTTGCAACACGTCAGGAGCTTATTGTGAGATGCTTCCTCTTTACCTGCAAATCTATTTGAGAATACCTAGACCACACTCATACCATGGCTAGGCTTGTTTTGACAATGGAAAACCCTATTCAATGACACCTATTGTGAACTTTTGATAGAAGCAGATGGTATAAAGAGGAAAATGAGAGGTAAGGGTGAATGAAAAGAAGTGGAGGACATGAGAATAAAGGTGTATAATGACTCAATACAACTCTGACATCACTAACAACAATTTAAAATAAAACCGTTACATAGAAAAGGACTTTCGTAGTAAGGCAAGTGTTAGGATGGATCGTTTTGTTATGGAACTGTCACAGACTTTCGTAGCGAATTATGGGTTTGCTGAACTGGAGTTGCTATGAAAGTTTGTAAAATTGTCAGACAAGTCAATTATGAAATGATGACCTCAAAAGAAATGGAATTATGACCTTTTCTCTTTTATGATGACCCTATCAAACACTAAATGTACCATATGACATCTTTCACGTTAACCTAAACATAAAATCCTTTTCTAAGATGAATAATCAAACTAAAAATTATTTCTAGGGGTTATCATTGATAACATATTCAAACAAGAGTGCCAATAAACTATGATCTTCAAGATTCCTTCCTTCACCTTAGCTCTCATTCCACGTTGAGAAACCATGTGTTGTATAAATTAGGGTTTGATTCCTCTTACTTGATAATTAATTGTGAATGTTAGTTGTCTTATATTTAAATTTATGTTCTCTTCATGAAGAAATTCCACAAAAACTTCAAAGGATAAAGATCACAAAGAGACAAAGAACACCAAAAATTAGCCTCCAAGCTAGGGAAAAACACCACAAGGTGGGAAATCCAAAAATTCCTTCTCTTATGGAATCAAATCAAAATGAGATATCCAAGACTCAAGACCAAGACCAAGGCTACCACAAAGATTCAAGTGAACCCTCCTCCAAGTCTCCTCCAATCAAGTTAAAATCAAAAAAATATAATGTTGGTTAAACCTTCTCAAATCTTGTCAAATTGTAGAAATTTCAGACCTATAGTGAAGGAGGAATTTTAGACCTATAATTTTCGGCGAGTTTCCCCAGAAACTGCACACATGTGAACATAAACAAGCTAAAAACAACTGAAATTATCTCTCCTTTGACTTCTTTGTCCCCTTTGACTTCACACCTTTTTCTTCTTATCTTCTTGCACAAAGTTCGATGTGATGATGATGAATGAATGAGCCCAAGTTGAATTGTATTTATACATGTCTAAGAGGGTCAACTAGATGCCCTTGAGGTCGACTTGTCGAAGGAGGGCTGACTTGGTCTTGTGTTGACTTTTGACTCAAAATAAAAATATTTTTCTTTTCATTTACAAATAGTCCAAATGCGACTTGACTCAAATGCATTTCTTTTGACTCTTTATAAAATATTTTTTACGCAATTGACTCTATAAGCATGGAGAACATGATTTGACCAAAAATAAAATAATAATATTGAATATAATCAATTATAAAAATTACATTTTATTACATTATGAAGACTGATACTAGTTACATTTTTCAACACGAATTCCCCTTGAGAATTAATCGAATATGCATTGGAAATCTAGGTGCCAAAATGTGCATGAAAAAAATTGGCCAATGCAACTATGGACACAGTACCTTTGAGAATATTGTTGATTTCTCTCTATGTTATCATAACTACTCATATATAGCGACCATATTTAGACTTTTGGTGCTGCAAATTTCAAATGTGGTCAAGCCCAAAATAGAATGTATATCACTGGCATGTATTTATATTTCAAATAAAACATGCAACTAAATCATTTATTAAAACAAATTTTGGATCTCTTGTCATCCAATTTCATAATTTTGTAGTTTTTATTATTACTAGCCTTAGGTATTGGGCTCCGACTATTTAATTCCTTCAAATCTATAATCATAGTCACATACCTATTTTCCTATTTCATAGCTACTTGCAAGCCCCAAAAAAGTTAATGCCTAGCCATACCCCACCTTGGTCTGGGTCCCCACTATTATAACGATTATGATCACCCGTCAAAACCAATGATTCAAAATGATTGTAGGGACACTCCCCCTCCTCCTTGACATCAACAACAAGGTAGAGGGGGGTCTGCACTATGGGTTCACCATGGAATTTCACCCCCTGAATCTAATGAGCATCGCTTTACTTGTCAAGATCCACACTTATCATGAATTACGTGGGGGGATACCCCATGACGTCGCCCAATGGGAAGGGGGGGCTCCACAGTCATGGTTTCACCCGCTTCACTGAACTTTGCCCAATGATGAAAATTACACCCTAAACTACAATATTTTCATTTTGGGAACTGACGGGAATTGAATGAATAGATCCTCCTATCTATAATACTTGTCAACCAATATTTTCTAGGCGATATGATCTTAGCATCATTGTTACCAAATTTATCTTATCGTTCCACATCCATATCAATACCTACCTCCATTTTAAAATAAAATACATAGACAAAACCCAGGGTAGAAGATTCACATCACTTGGAAAAATTGATTCTCTTCATAGTTAAGGTTCCATCCTAGGTCTTTGTAGTTTGCAATGAAATCCTTTTGTCTACATAAATTTAATATAACTTTCTACCCTAATTTTCAAAACCAAATATAAGATCATTTTAAAGTTGATTATGGCACAACTCTTTTGAAACTTGATATAAAATATTGCAAAACCATGTCAACATAATGATCATATCCAACCCACCCATCTTGTCGCTCCATACAGTTAACTAACCCCCCTATTTCACACTTGATATACATTTGCCACCATTGATTAAGTCAACTAGACACGTGCCAAGCCTTTCAAGTAATACAATTCTAAAGCACGTGGCAGAGTCCAAAGCACCCGAAAGTGATCAACGATGGATAAGGCGCATTGGGCCATAAAGTAAGGAGGGATTTAACTCCATCAAGTTACCCAATGCGCAATATGGGCCCACTACTTGGATTATGTGTCTCCACCTAATTGGCCACCAAGTTCTTTTTTTTTCCAAACTACTTGCTCCAAGCTCAATAAATTTGATATAATCATGTCTGTTGTCATGGTATGAAAGGAATGGGATAGAAAGAACAATGAAATTTAGATAAATGAATTTTACATTTGATAAAGAAATGGCCAACAAATGGGAAGCATGCATGATGATTAACCTCAAGTTTTATTTAATAATACTAGACTTCATTTCATGGTCTTTCGATCGCCCATGAATTTTCAATCCTTTGGTGGATGCCGTGAATTTATAGAGTTAACACCATTAAACGACCAAAGTTTCCCTATGAAAAATTAACACAATAGTAATAATTAATTTGCATTTCGATATTAAATTCCCCTATGTTGAAACATATATTTTTCTAATGGTACGATAATGAAGAAATAACTTAGCATTGTTACACTGTGGATTTTTAAGCATTGATATTATGCTTGCATTTGTGGTATTATATTTTTCATGGCATAATCCATGGACAGGAGAAACCCTAAGGTTAGGGAATTAGGGCCATGTTTTTAGCATTGGCAAGAAAAACGCACAACCTATTCAATCCTACAACATAAATACAAAACACTACATGACGAACCTATAAAGCAACTTATGCCATAGGTATATAGTCATATATATGGAACATCACAATATGGCAATGATTATTTACAATTTTTAATATTTTGAGAAAATGCATGTCATTCAAAAGAGGGGAGATTACAAAGACAATGGATCTAGAGAAAAATGTGGATATATTGTATTATTGTATTTGTGGAATCATACATTTGGTTCTGCAAGTGTTTCCAACCTTGAGATAATAGTTTGAAATTTTTTGTACTCAATCATATCAATAATTTATTTTCTATGCTTCTCAATAATATAATTACCTTGTTGCAAATAACTATAATGCCACTTATTGGGAATCCAATATTAGTATAAAGAACAATAACAACAGAACAAAATTGTCTATCATGTTAATTATCATAGCAACTTTTGATCTCCCAAATATTTGTGTTGTTTTCTATTTTCACAACCATCGTTTTTATATCATGAAAATGATATCAGATCACGAGGACAAATATGATATCGTAAGGAGGGTGTAGATTGAAGATTCATTTGTAGAGCATCCATAAGAAACCATGATCTGAATTTTATGCAAAAAGTTAAAATAATTTCATGTGTGTGAAGGAAAGTTTGTTTTCACATCCATTCTCCTACAGACACCCTCTCTTCCGCACATCCTTTATTCTGCACACATCCTCGACTCCATACACCCATTGTTACACATAGTTGAATGTGTAAAATTTTAAAATGAAACAAAAGGTAAAAAATTTAAAATGAAATAATATAACCCAAGGAAAACTGGCCACGACTGCTTAAATAAAGGACTTGGGTAGAGCACTAGCAGTGTAAGGCATAACAATATTGGTGTCAGTGTCAGAGAACTCACTGACAGAATGGCCATTCACAAAATTAGTCCTTTTTCCATTTTAAAATGATTTGTCAAGCACTGACAAATACCAAAATTAAATCGCCCTCCACTAGAGGAATTATTTCACATCAAGGCTCACTTAGCCAATGGAAAATTGGAAATAAGATTTTCAAAGATTAGGCAAATACTTTTTAATTTATGAAAAAATTAAAATATTCAACATTTTCTAAAAACTTTGGTTATAGTCACTATAAACGTAAAAACACTCGTCAAAATAATCCAAAGGATAGAGAATTTGATTGCAAGGCAATTTCTATAGTCCCTAGGAGAGACATGGACTAATAAAAGCTAGACAATTTTGAAAAACACTTGAAAACCAAGCATTTTAAAAAAGAAAAGAAAAAAATTAAACATCTAAACAAACTTTAAGTGATGCATTTTAGCATTTTTCATACTCATGGTATTTAGTTTTTAATGTCATGGTTGAATTTTTTTTTAATTTTAACACTTAAAAAGGTGAAGTTGTATCACCACTTTTACATTTCAACATGTTTTTTCATGCCTTCGGTAGTTATGATATTTGGTCTTCAATCCATGATTGTAAAATGTTTGAATTTTAACCTTTAAATTTTTTTGGTGATGGTGGATCACCACTTTTGTGTTTCAATGTACTTTTGTAATGTATTTTATAACCATGATATTTGATGTTTAATACTATGGTAAAAAAATGTTGGAATTTGAAAGTGATGATACATCGCCACTTTTCAAAATATTGATGAAAAACATGATTGATAAACTCCTTAAGATAACATTTTTTATCATATTTAACCAAGGTTTGCATTTTTTTTAGCTATTTTGATCATTTATTATTTATATATATATATATATATATATTTTTATTTTTATAAAATTTATTTCTCTTTATATAAAATGCGTTCAACCCTAAACCTCCTTATGTAAGTGGGTATTTCTATATGTATTGGAAGTATGTTAGGTCCCTATAATACTAGTGTATTCCCTCATTATTATTGTTAGTGTAGCCCCTTATTGTTATGTTGTGCCCATGTAGTACTCATATTTCTATTATTGTGCCCCATAGAAACCCACTATTGTTAGTGTTGTGCCCTTACATTATTATTCTTATGCTGACTCTGATTATATTGTGACTCCTTAGACCCCTATATATAGAAAGGCGGTTTTTTCATTTGAATCATCCGAGAATTGTTCATTTATGTAATGTAAAGGAGGTTTCCCCATTGAATAGACTAATTTTGAAGTCTTTGATTTACTTCTTTTATTTTGTGAGCTGATTGCATAACATTTGGTGTCATTGCTTTGGTTTTGAGGTTTCTGCGAGTTTCATGATTATGTAGATTATCTTTCGGATACATCGCATTAGGTTTCTTTTTTTGATCGACATTTCGAACCAGCAACGGTGGTTCATCTTTAAGATGTGAAAGATTATTGAAAGACTTGTCTCATTTTTCCAAATATATAGAGATGTATGAGATGCTTTAGCCGACAAATATTATGATTTATTAAATTATTTTTAAATTATTCTATTTGTTTTAATTATAATTTTAATTGTTTTATTATATTTTGTTAATTTAATTATTCTATTATGTTTTGTAAATTTAATTGTATTTTGTTGATATTTAGGGATTTTTAAAATTATTATAGAATTATTATTATTTCTCTTTAGGGTTATGGTTATATTAATTATATTTGTATTAATTATTTCGTATTTTAATTATATTTATTTTAATTAACTTTATAATTTTATAATTATCCAAATCTACCCCTACCTAACTATAATCCTCCTCTAATTAACCTAGAACAAACATAAAAGATCTAATCCATTATAATTAAATAACACACTATGACCTTAATAAAATATAATTTAACAAAAATCATAGGAAATAAACATCAATTGAAAATATCTTAACTATAATAACTCCACAACCTAGGACAATATGTAGTAAGCCTTAATAAATAATCACGACATATAATTAAAATTAATATAAATACAAAGTAAAAACAATTACAATAAAACATAAATAAGAAGATATTATTAACTCACCTATGACCCTAATAAAATAATAATAATAATTCATTAATTAACACAACAAAATAACTAAATCATAATCAAAACATATAGAATAAGGGATAATTAACACAATTAGAATAGGGCAACTTATCCTAAACAAAAATTAAAAATTAAAATGAAACATAAGAGAATAATTAATGAAAACAAATAGAATAAGAAAAATGGATTAGCCATAATAAATAATTAAAATAAATATAATTAATAAATAAATTGAAATAAATATAATTACAACAATTAAAATTAATAATTAATTAAAATAAATATAATTAAAACTATTAAAATAAATAATTAATTAAAATTAAAATAATTAAAATAAATAAATAATTAAAATAATTATATGGACTTTAACACACTATGACCTTAATTATATTAATTAATTAAAATAAATAACTAAAATTAAAATAATTAAAACAAATAAGTAAATAAAATAAATAGAATTAAAATAATTATATAATTATAAAATTAATTAAAATAAATATAATTAAAATACGAAATAATTAATATAACCATAACTCTAATGAGAAATAATAATAATTCTATAATAATTTTAAAAATCCTTAAATATCACAAAAACACAATTAAATTTACAAAACATAATAGAATAATTAAATTAATTCTATCACAATTCTTAAACCCTAAATATCACAAAAATATAATTAAAATAACAAAATATAATAAAACAATTAAAACTATAATTAAAACAAATAGATAATTTAAAAATAATTTAATAAATCCTAATATGTATCGGCTAAAGCATCTCATACATCTCTATATATTTGGAAAAATGAGACAAGTCTTTCAATAATCTTTCACATCCTGAAGATGAACCACCGTTGCTGGTTCAAAACATCGATCAAAAAGAAACCTAATGCGATGTATCCGGAAGATAATCTACATAATTGCTTTGGTTTCTGAGGTTTCGCTGCTTCAAACAGGCCATTGTGGAATTTTCGCTATAACTTGTTTTCTACAAAATGTCAGATGCTGAAATTAAAACCCATTTGAGCCAAAATATTGACGAACCTCATGTCCAAATTTAAGACCTTGTCTCGCTATATTTTCGGAGATATGAAATGATGAAGTTAGGGTTTTTGCAAGCTCCATAATTCCATCTCAAACAGGTGACCTTGGGAAACACATCATAAGTTTCTCTTTGAGCATCAGATTCAAATTTTTTAAAACGTGAAAGAACGAGGACGGACTGTATTTTTTTTGGTATCATTTTTAGGGCCAAAGGTTGAAAAATTGACTTGTGGCACGTTGTACATGTTCGCTCTATTGAATGAGTCTATAATCAGGTCATCGGGGCAGATTAGGAATAACACTTTATTGGAGAATCCAATATAGATAAGACTTGTGGGGTTTGAAAGAGGACTCATAAGGATACCATAGACAAAAATTTCAAACCTTGGAGATCCGAAATTACGGAGATACAACAGATTCAATATCGAGTTCCTACAAAGAGAAAAAAATGTGTGTAGTGCATAAGTTTTGTTTGAAAAATTAGTTTGAAGTGATTGAAAGGGAATAATGAAGCATAATTATCATTAATTGATGCCTTGAAGAAAGAAAATGGAAACACCTAGTAAGAAACCCTCAAGCTCTACTATTACACATGAAGAAGAGGAAGAAATGCAACATGATATATCAAAATTATGAGACCAAATGCAACAAATTTCGCTGTCGCAAAAAGTAACAAAAAATGAATTGGAAATCATGATGAATGTTAAGATATATGGTATAAAAAGGTACATGGGAGTTTTGAATGATGGTTTAAAAGCATACATGGAAGCAATGATGAATTTCAAGATAGAAGGATTGAGAGATGGTTTGGTAAAGTGGCTAGAAGAAAGGTGTCCCAGTGGTGACAAGGCAATCCATGAAAATCGTAATGAAGACAAAAGGAATATAAATTACGATTTTAGAGACTCCAATGTGAGGTTTAGGAACTGCCACATTCCAAATATAGATATGAGGAAGTTTGATGGCAAGGATCTAGTAACTTGGATACTATAGATGGAGAAATATTTTGATCTACATGATGTGCAACCCTCATAAAAGGTATGTATTGAATCTTTATATCTAGAACCCAATTAGTTTGTATGGTATGGATGAATTTATTCTTGTAAACCACTTGTCACTTGGTCAATTTTTATGGAGGAAATGATAGCACATTGTGAAGATACAAAGAGCAACACCTTCTTTATCCAATTGATAAATCTCAAACAAAAGGGTTCAATGGCAGAGAACATTGAAGACTTCCAAAAATTGAATATTAGGGTAACTAATATTCCAAAGGAGTATATGATTGATGTCTTCATAGGGGCTTTAAAATATAACATCCAACATGAGGTTCGCCTTTGGGAACCTGATTCATTGGAGAAGGCGTTCAAGGTGGAAAGAAAAATTGAAAGAAAAATTATGGCAACAAGGAAGTCTACCACTCACAACTATAAACATGGAAGTGTTGTTAGTCCTAGTCTTTCACAACTTACAAGGTTGACACCACAAAAATTGGAGGAAAAAAGAGAAAAATGGATTTGTTACAGTTGTGATAGCAAATACATTAAAGGTCATAAGTGTGTTGAGAAGAAATTATTCTACATAGATTGTGAAGAGGAGGAAGAAAATGAACAAGAAATGTCAAAAGAGGAGGATATACACCAGGAACCAACCCCAGAGAAAGAAGAAATGAATCCGGCCATATCTTGTACTGTGTTGTACCTTAAGAAACCAATTTCCTGGATGTGTAGAAATTGTGCTTAAGACATTAATGATTATAATGATTGTCACTTGTTTTTCACTTGTTTGTCACTTAATTGTGTGTTGTGTTCTCAAATGAAGGACCTGGGAAATCTGGTTCTTAACCCTCAATAATTAGGTGACAAGAAAATATCAGAATGCCATTTGATTGTTGAATATAATTGATGAATGAAGAAAGCTTGAATAAGTCATAGACAGTATGTTGTTTTACACATGATCTACTATCTGTGACACTTGGAGAAGTTATAGATAATATGTTGTCTGACACAGAAAATACTATTTGTAACTTAGAAGAATTGTAGAGGTGTGAGCTTCAAGTATAGGAGCTCTCTTTTAAGGGATTTTAACTTCATTTACATAAGAAAATTTAAAGACCTGTAGCTTCATTACCATACTTAAAGGAAGTAAACATAAGATGACACATAACGGAGAAGTCACAAAATCATACCCAACAATGTATGGAAAACTTCTGATTCTTTCACTAATCAACAGTTGTATTAGGAATTCAGTAGCTTAGTCTCCAGGTTCTCCAAAATTCGAACCCCTTCTCTGTCAATTTTCCTCCTTTTATACACTATGAGATAGTTTGTAATCTGTAAAACTGTCAAACTACCTAACTATCCTTTAATTGCTTTGAAGTAAAGGTTATTTACAGAATATTACATAGAGGATAAAAAACACCTCGTAAATAAAATAACAAGAGGTAACAAAATTTAGCAAAATGATGATGGTTGTTAGATTTTTAGCTCTGTTGCTTGGCTGCTGATGAAGTTTCTTTGTAGATGCTTTAATAATGGTTAAACTGTTTTAATCATAATAAACTATACTTGACAAAACCCTGTGCGTGGACTTGGGACCACGTTTGTATCAGGAGTGTTTTGATTGGCCAAGACGCAAGGAAACCCGACCAATCACCTTTCTTTGGAATTTTAGTCATCCACCTCTAACTTTGGTTATTTTGCTTAAACATCGGAATTGACTAATTTACACGGAATATAGTTTACCACGAAACTAAAAAGGATTAACAATCTGATTCATAAACCTGTCGGGTCCGCCTTAGCTGTACGT
The DNA here is from genome assembly GCA_031772625.1 of Pinus tabuliformis. Lineage (NCBI taxonomy): Eukaryota > Viridiplantae > Streptophyta > Pinopsida > Pinales > Pinaceae > Pinus > Pinus tabuliformis. The sequence goes on from CM062820.1 coordinate 340,221,077, forward strand.
GAACCGTCCGATCACTCATTCAATAAACGGTCTGATCCTTCGGAACTCACGAGACTTTAAACCTGTTTGAACTAAACCTTATCGAGTCCACCTTTTCAACGCTCCGTTGACTCCCATACGGACCCGATGGGAAATATAAACCGCCAGTTAATGATCTATTGAGTCCGATCTTAACGCTAAAACCCGATTACTTTTTCACCCGATATCCGTTGGATCCCGTCTCTTTGGATGGACGGCTGAGATTGGCCCAGACTTCAGCAAATTTAAACTGTGTTTGATATGCCATCGTGTCTGATTAGTTACCCACCCGATTGTCATCAGATCTGTGGCCTGTTGATCGGACGGCCTAGATCTTCTCACGGATTCACATTCAAAATTCGTCCCATCAATCAAACAAAACACTTAATTCTTTTTAAACTTTGCGGGGGTAAAGAATGTATGAGATCTTTATTGAGGTTGAACCCCCACGGTAATTTTAGGCCACACATTCTGGTCAACCATGCTAACTTCACGGTCAACTGTGGGGGTTGAGCCTTAATTAACCTTCATGCTTATTGTTTCCCTGCAACACACCTCATCATACTCATCAAGTTATCGCACGATCGCACCTCTTGAACCTGCATGACCTTTAGGCAATGCTTTGATTTTTCATTTCTTTTGATTTTTATTTCATTTTGTGATAAAACTGAAAATAAGACTTAAATTACAATAGAAGCTACAACATAATGCATTGGTGGGAATTACCACTCCTCAAAATCTCAAGTTATAAGGACATATCAAGAAGAAAAATGTAATAGTGTTGATTGATTCAGGTAGTGCCCATAATTTTATTCATGTAAGATAGCCAAGGAATTGAATTTCTTCCTATCTCCAGCACTAGAGTGTCAAGTGATGGTTGAAAATGGAGGAACCATAAATCTCTCTAGAAAGTGCCATAATATCAAGCTATCCATGGGAGAATATGTATTGAATAGTCCAATGATTTCCATTCCAATGGGTGGTGCTGACGTTGTACTAGGAGTCCAATGGTTACAATCTTTGGGTACAACAGCTTTTAATTTTCAAGAAATTTTCTTGAATTTTTTTGGGAAGGAAAGGAATTTGAATTAAGGGGCATCATACGGAAACCAAGAAAAATAATCAGCTCTATTGTCATGACAAAGCTTCTAAATAAAGAACAACAGGGCATAATTTCAGAATTATGTTCACTAGAGGTTCAAACAACGAAATCATCTATTTCTCCAGATCTCCAAAAAGTCTTGTACAATCATTCCAAGGTATTTGAGACTCCAAAAGGCACCCCACCTATTCATGATCATGATCATGCTATTCATTTGATTCCAGGAAGTGTTCCTCCAAACATGAGGCCTTACAGATATCCCTATGCCCAAAAGAGTGAAATTGAATGTATGGTTGCAAAAATGCTAGAGGCAGGTACAATTCAACCTAGTCAAGTTTCTTTCTCTACTCCAGTAGTATTGGTGTACAAAAAGGATGGATCATGGCGCATGTTTCCAGATTATAGGGAGCTCAACAAGCTCACTATTAAAGATAAATTTCTCATTCCTATCATTGATGAAGTATTGGATGAATCACATGGAGAAATTTACTTCAACAAGTTGGATCTTTGTTCAGGATATCATCAAATAAGAATGAAGATCGAATACCTTCTGAAAGCAACATTTAGAACTCATGAGGGTCATTATGAATTTTTGGTCATGCCTTTTGGCCTGACCAATGCACCTTCTACATTTCAAGGTTTGATGAATTCCATTTTCAAACCCTTCCTTAGAAAATTTGTGTTCGTATTTTTTGATGATATATTAATCTACAACAAGTCTTGGAAAGATCATGTTCAACATGTCGACAGGGTGCTCAAACTATTGGAGGAGAAACAATTATATGAAAAAACCTCCAAATGTTTCTTTGGAGTTGTTGATGGTGTTGGACTTGCCAACATGTCAGGGTATCTCCCTGATAAGAAGTCCCAACTAGACCTCAGACTGTTGGTGTAGGAGTCCCAGCAGTGGGTCATATGATATCGCCTCGATCGCGATTGCATGCAGAGGCAAGTAAGATGTCCCTGTTGGTAGCAAGGGTGTGACATGAGAAACAAGCCAAGGAAGGTGTATGAATGGTTGTAAAACGCGAAAAGTGATGTGAGTGCACCCCTTGGAAACCTGTGGATTCATCGCAAATTGGAAAGCATGTAAGCTAACAATCCAAAGTGATGGTTAAACCAACAACACATTTCAGTAAGATTCATACATACATATACAAAAAGAGTCTATACACACATGCGTAAGAAAACAGATACATATATCATTAGAGTAAACAAGATAGCTGTAATACAATAATAACATATGCATGAAACATGTTGGATCTATTATATTAAGAATTAAAAGTTCCAATCATACAGTACAACCATGACCAACCTCTAGTCCCGATAGCGGAAAATTATAGTCACTGTCGCCTGCTCCTCCAAAGAGATGTACTAGATCTGCACTGTGGAGAAGCCAAGGCTTGTTACAATACTCTCCAAGATTTCGCTAAGATACTCTTATCGGAAGCTTGGCTGACCAAAAGCCTCTACAATGAGTTATGAGATACTATATATAGCAAAGGGTGGGGTGACCATTGACATTCCCCTTTGTTGACTATTCATCTACCCTCATGACTCTTCAACTACTCTATGACTGTTACATTAAGCTATTGACACTTGAACTTCCACTTGACAAGACATTACATACAATCTGCACATGTACCCATGTGAGACAAAATAGGCTTGAGAAAGCCATGCAAGACATCACTAACACTTGGACAGTTGTGGTAGGACCGACTCTTTGACATCCTTGCGATGGTTGATGGCGGTGAACTAATGCCAATCTTGGTCATCTGTGATGGTGTCTGTGCGCTCAATGGTGACATCCTACTGAAAGCGAACTCTTGCCTCCGTTGCATCTGGGTACACTGATATGGCTCCTTTGTCCAACTCGTCTGATAACATGTGCATCATTATCTTGAGTGCAACTGGACCAGCAACATATTAATGCATGGTGTCTGTGCTAATGAGTGTGTGCTGGTGACCATGCACATCAACTTGTCAAAATACATGTTCATCTCCAGTGGGACTTGCTTCTTGTATTCGCCTTGGTGAGTGTGCCAAATGGGTGGGATCGCATGCATGTGCACAATTTCATCAATCTGTGGATGCTGCTCCTCCTACTGTACCTATTCCTGTTGCAACTCCTTCTCTTGTCTGTGCAGCTCCTATTCCTCCTTGAGTTGTTGCTTCAACACCTACAACTCCTTCTCTGTTTCTCTCTCTATCTTCGTATGATCCTCTTGTCGCGCCGTCACCTCATAGCCTCAATCTCCAAAGCTGCTTTCATCACAGGTGGATCTGCTTGAGCTTGCAACTTTGTTCTGCCTCTGCGCTATCAACAAGCCTCCTTTCTGGTACTGTTGATGGTGCTACTCATTGTGATGCCACTGCCATTTCATCTTGATATCCTTGTCCATGAACAACATGATGTCTTGATATATAGGAAAGTTCATAGACACTTGATCGACTGCATCCCCAGTTGTTCTCTGAATGGTGTCTTCGACTCTTCTCTCCTAGAAGCCATTGTACCTATGCTGTTGAGAGGCAGATGAAAACTTGTGATACCTGGAGACATAGCAACACTCATGACAAGAAATCTGTCAGTCGAAAACCAAAACAAGCTGAAGGACTGACATGCAACATACATGTGTGACTGTCTGTGAAGATTGCACAATTTTCACCAGGAGGCTGGGAGACTGACTGCCAAAACTACGCAAGGCACAGTCCGGGCTATCGGGAGGCTGACTAACTACTGGAACTGTGCAATGCATAGTCTAGCCTGGCCTGATGAGGACTAAAACTACCCAATGTGCAATTTTAGTTAGCAATGACAAGCAAACCAACAAGCTGCATTGTGCAGTTTCTGGGGCCAGCAAGGCACTGCCTCCCAGAATTGTACAATGCAGGCCTAGAGGTCAGTGTTGGGCCAGACTTGCACAATTTCTGGAGGGGAGGCAGAGCCTTCACTTCCAAAAATGTGCAATGCTAGCCGGGCAAGGCAAGGTTCGGGTTAAGGCAGCCCAGACCCGCTGACAAGTGACTGAAATCATGTGAAGTTTGAATGTTGGGGATACTAAGGGTAAACAAGAGTGAATGATCATGCATGTAAACAATAAGTGAAGGATTAGGAAACGGGAAAGAATGCATGTGTGTGAAGCGAGTCGTCGCAACGACAACCGTTAGTGCAAAAACAATGTCATGCATGTGACAGTAGTGAGATGCGAACGAAAACTAAAATGGTGCTTCTGCAACTGAACACACATTAAAAGAAATCAGGCACTCATTGAAATCAAGAATCCAACAGTCACAGAAAGCGAAACACAAAAAGTGATAGAAACGCAGCACAAGGCATGAAAAGCAGACTTACCCTGAAACAACTAAGTTGAAAGTGTCGAGGACTCCTGGATGCAATGTGGGATGTCAAAGTTACAAGATTGATGTGAGGAATGATATTTGTAGTGTCTGGTTCATAAGTTTTGATAAGATCAAGGTTATGACACACATGCCACAAATCTAGCAAAAAGCGACACTTAGGGAGAGGTTTCTAAAATGAGCTTTGCATGTAACCTCCAGCTGCTAATAATAGATCCCTAGATCTAGGGATGCCTTTTGCATGATTCCTTTTGCTATTTCGGGAAGAAAAGGCCATGCATGAAGTCCGTTTTTCTTGGTCCCTGAGGGAACCGGTCAACCTGAAGGCACATGCAATAGCTTGCTTGACTGAGAGAGGGATTTGCACAATTTCTAAGAGGAACTGGGTTGTCTATTCCAAAGGGATTGCACAAATGTTTAGGGGAGTGGGTGACTGCTGCGTAGAATTGTGCAATTTTTGGGAGGAGCAGGTGACTGTAGCCCAGAATTGCGCAATTTATGGGTTGAGCTACAATGTTGGGCCAGATTGCATAGTTTTTGCAAGGAAGTTTGTCTGATTGTTCTGCGCAATTATGGATTTGAACAGTCTGCCCAACTGGTTTTCACAATTTCTGGGGGAAGGTTGGTTCCCCTCCATAATTGCGCAATTTTCCTGAGGGAGATGCTGAGCCATCAACTAGCCCAAGTCTCAAGTGGCAGCGTGTGAGGGGAGTGAAGCAAACTGACATGCACAGGCTACCAAGATGTTGAAAAATCAATGAAGCCTCTGTACTTAATAGTGCAAGACATGCTACTAGGATGGTTGGTAGGGAGGCTCCAAAACAAAGCTAATACAAAATTTTGGAGGGTGGATGTAGCCTTTACAACACTAGGCAACACACTAGTAGAACTCCAGCTCTTTGGATGGACCTTGTTCGTGAAAAGTAAGTCTAACACCTCTGGAAGTATTGTTCAGTTCTTTGTTCGTCTTGGTTTCCACACTTGCTTGATTATAAGATGTAGCATCTTCCAAGCTTTTGGTTGTTCGGCACACATTCCAAGCCAAGCCAACAGAGTTGTTTCGATTGGGGATGAGGGGTATATTGGTGCACAAGCTTTATGGTCATTAGATTTTTAGTTTCATCTCTAGTGTTGCTCCGCTACCAGCAAGCCTTGATAGTACCCCGGCAGAGTCACGCAGGAACACATGCATCGCCCCGCTAGCAGTGAGCCTAGTCAGTACCCCGATGGAGTTACTTGCATCACCTCTCTACATAGGAATCCTTTCTCTTCATTCACCTTATTCATTTTTCATTCTTCAAAATTTTTTCACATTCTCTTTTTTCATTTTTCATTTTTCTTAACTGTGCATAACACTTATTCATTTCAGAGGCAAAAGAGGGAACCCAAATTATTGAGAGAAGAAGAGGTTATTCCTTCAGAGAAGTAGTTTGTATATACCTTTGACGTGCTTGTTAATTTTTTCCTCCTCGCCTTACTCTATTTGACTGAGCTGACAAGGATTAACCCAAAAAACAACCGATTGGAGTAGGTGACACTAGTTAGCATGCAAGCATTGTGTTTTCACCAAAGTTCACTTCAAATAATACGTATTTTCCATTGATGTATCATGGACTGAAGACAACAAGTTCTTCATACAGAGCCAGGACGACAGATAACCAAGTATTGAAAACTGCCCAAGTCCTCTAGTACTTTACCCAGCTTGTTTCAAGGGTTGCACACAGTGTCATGCGAAACTAACCTACGAATGGAAACAAGCATAAAAACAACAAAACAAAACAAAAGCAGAATTAAATGCATAAGAAAAGTGAATAAGCTTACAAGAATGCAAGAAAATAAACATGCAAGGTAAGAAGCAAACAATACTCCTACCCCTAAGCTAACAGTGCATGGGTCTGCTCACGTGAAGTGATATTTCCAATGCAACCACCAATGCATTAGTCGACCCATGTTGGTGAAGGCATGGTTTGTGATGAGCCCCAATTTTTGGTACAATTTGGGCTCATATTGGCCTATTTACCTTGCTCAACCATTCATATTTTACCACTTATGCATTCATTTCTTAGTATATTCGTGTTGTTTGTAGGAAGAAGGGCAGGCATTATATCTATGTGACTAATACATGATGATTTCAGGTTCTTGGCATTAAAGAGAGCAAAAGACCACGCAAAAGGAGACAAGGAGACAACAAAGGTGACATTGCGGGTTCATAGGGAGGTTGTCCACAGTCTTGATGACCCTCCTCGTGATTTTCACCTTCATTTCGAGCTCTAACAGCTCTCGCCGCCGAGCTTAAAGGCAGCCAACACGTTCTACAGGATCAGCAGTTTTACAGCAGTTTGAATTTCAGTTGGACAGCCAAGCTCCACGAATGGAGGAAGCCAGCTTGATCTTCATTTTGTATAAATATGAAGGCCGTAGCCTTTGTTAGGAGCTTTTTGAACTTTTGGACTGATATTGTAATCTTTGGAGCATAGCTCGGTGTTTGTTTTTGTAAGCCAGTTTTTGCATGACATTAGACTTTTGATTATGGATAAAGGCAAGCAGATTTGGATCTAATTCTGAGCTTTTAAGGGAGCTATAGCTCTCAGGTTAGGGCCCAACCTGAGAGCAATAGATCTCCTCTTCTTGTAGTGTTATTTGCCTTTCGTTCCAGCACTTTGTTTCTTTACTTTGACATGCAATTCGAAAATACAATCTGCTGATTTGGTTTGTTGTGATTAAGTAGGATTAGCTTATGGTTAATTTTGCTTTCAGTTGCTTAGATCAGAATAGGAGAGTTGTAATTCATTGGAGCTCCAGAAAAGGTTGAAAGGACCTCACTGCCATCTCTGTTAGGGATTGGGGTGCAGTCTGAACCAACCACCAAAAAAACACAGTCTTTTCACGTTCATGCAAGCTGCAACACAGTTACCTTAATCGTAGATCTATCCATGCACTCTGATTCCGAGCATTACTCCTTCATTCCACTCCCATGCACGAGTTTCCTTCACAATTTACATTGCTGTTCATTGGTTTAATATCACAGGTAGCACAGGTTAATGAGTTCTCGTTTTTGGTGACAGTCATCAGCAATTTGTTTTATTTACACTGCTCCACATCATTCCATTCCCTTCCTCTTCTTATCAACCACGCCTAAAGCCACCTAATCGACCTCTGTTCAGCTCGTTTACCTCCCAGCTCTTCCATTATTCACGTAGCTCCATTTTCTTGGCCTTTCGTTGATCCCATTCTCCCATCCACCAACCGACTTCATGCATTCTTTCTCTACCTTATTTCTCTGCCCCTGAGCCATCACCAGCCCCATCTCCATCTCACCTAACCACCCATACCACTCCATCACTTCACCAACACACAAAACTTCCACTTACAGCACATCCTGTAGAAGGTAGCAGACTTCCTGTAGAAATTCCTTAGTTTCCTGTAGGATCCCCTGCAGACATCCTGTAGGAGCCTGCAAACTTGGTTGCCGAGCATCCGAACGTTGTAGACCTCTGTGGACTAATGCTAGGGACCCTCTGGGACCTCTCCTAGCCCTCCTGACCTTTCCCAAGCTTTCTCTCCCTTCGCACCACCTCTGCACAGCCAAACCCTAATAAGAACAAATTCACAATCACTCCATCCACTTAAGCAAAAACACAAAAACAATGTTCTTTTTCATAGAAGTAGTTTGAGTTCATGCATTTCACATCATTAGAAGTAATGGCATCATTTGTAGACATTTGCACTCTCACTATTGCATCATAGAGGTTAAACTAGTCAGATTAGGGTTTACTAGGGTTTCCATGCTTTGGTTGGCTTTCAGTTCATTTTTGCAAAATAGATTAATTTCCTTGAGATAGCCTTCGTCCATCATTTAGAAAGCTTCTTCTGAGAGCATATAGAAGTTGGCTTGAGCCCTAGCGGACTTGTGCCAGCTGACCAAGTGACAGCTGCGACAAGAGCTAGTACTTGTGCATACAGCACCGTCGCTTCCAAGTTTGTACGAACTACCGGGTTGATAGAATTAGAGATAGGAAGCCTCAGGAGTTGTAGCATTATTGCTACAATACTGGAGCACACCAGTTTGTGAACAACACAGTTATGAAAACCAACAGGCATGAAAGATATAAAATTGAAGACAAACATACTCCAAGTTTAAAAACGTCCACATAACATAAGTGGGTGAAAGCGCATGACATGCACTCTATGCACATGCCATGGTGTTGTGCTACCATGTGTGCAGATGTTAAGTGTATGCATTCTCTTGACTGTGACATGCAAGCAAACGTGAGGAAGGTAGACAACTTATATTGCACAAGTGTGCTTGCTGTTTAAGATTCCTCCAATGCAAGAGTGATGGGATCATGTAGTTCGAGTGGAGGAAGTGAAATCTGAGTGTTAGATTGATATTCAATCCATACATATGAGTGATGAAGAGCCTTGGGTGTTTCAACAATTTTCTGATCAAGAGTGAAACCAATATCAGGACAACGAGGACCTGACATAACCATCAGCTCGCGCTGAAGTGCCTCGACAGTCTGCTAGGTTTCGACTCCGTCGACAAATAGATCATCATAGACCAGTGTCTTAGACAAATTAACAATGGTGGAATCAACATCGTGATCAGATGAAGAAGTAGAGAGATCATGACAACCAAGATCAGAAAGTTCAGGATGTTTGTCAGCATCCTCATGATTTGATGAATCATGTAGAGGGGTAGATGAGAAGCAAGGATGTTCACCCTTTGTGTGTTCAGAAATGATAGATGACATATTGGACAGATTTTCAGAGGAAGATGTCTCCTCTCCACAATGTAATGACAGACTAACATCCGACATGTCCTGTGAATGATCAGAAGTAGAAACATCCAGAAATGAGTTTTCACAGGGGAAATCAACCATGGCAGGATCGCAAGGGATGTCACGATAGAGCGAGTGAGGCGTGGATGGAAGGGATTCATCCTTCACCGCGGGTTCTTCTTTAGATTCCCACACACACTCATAATGAATGATGGCGAAGGTTGGGCACATAAAACCAAATCCATAGACAACTTGATCCTTGTTCATAGCACATGAGGAGTTTGGAATGGAAGAACACGAAATAGTAAAATCCAGAGGATCAACAGAACGCGGGGATGGAGGTTGAGGGAACGAATCCATGTGACGACCAACAGGATTGCAAGCCAAATTTATGCAGATATCAAGAGAAGGTGGGGTGGGAAGATGTGATAGTTCAACATATGTGTGTGCACGATCTCCCACATCACTCTGCAATGGTGGAGCTGTTTGATGAGGTGAAGGCGGGCAGTCACTTGTGACAGCAACTGTGCCTGCCTGTGATTGTGTAACTCCATCACCAAAGTGTGCTAAGCAGGGTTCAAATGATTTCAAGAATTGTAGATTTTTGGATATGTGAAGAATATACTCAAATATTCCATCGAGAAATTCCCAATCAACTTCATCTTCAAGAAACTGGCATGCAATATTACAAAAGCATGTGGGAAACTATTCAACAGATTCATCAGGTGCTTTTTGCAATTCCACAATTTCTTTGTTGAGTGCTTTATGGTTAAAGTGATTGAAAGCATGGTCTATCTCTGTGACCAGATGAGAAAGAGAATGAATATATTTTTCAGGAAGTGTTGCACACCAGTGCATTGGGTGTCCTCAAAGAGTGTAGATGAACAATGCGCAAGTCATGTATTCTTCAAAGATTCCATGTCTTTCGCATGAGCCTACAACGTTGACCATGTGCCTAACCAAGGCTACATAGCCTCCAGCATCATATGTTTTATGTGAAAAGTTATTCCAGAGCTGTTCTGAGATTTTGAAGTTGTTTTTGTAAGATATACACTCTGGAAGAGAAAATCTATAGTTAATCATGATAGATATGCGGAGATTCAAAATATATTGTGAGGACTCAGCTTGTCATTTGGCCCTCCTTGTAACGCCAAAATGTTGACGGTGTTGGACCCGCTAACATGTTAGGGGATCTCCCCGGTAAGGAGTGCCAACTAGACCTCAGACCGTTAGGTGTAGGAGTCCCAGCAGTGGGTCATACAATATCGCCTTGACCGTGGTTGCGCGCAGAGGCAAGTAAGATGTACCTATTGGTAGCAAGTTTGTGACATGTGCAACAAGCCAAGGAAGGTGTATGAACAATTCTAACACGCGGAAAGTGAGGTGAGTGTGCCCCTTGGAAACCTGTGAAAGCACATGGCTAAGAAGGGAACACACGAGTGTAGATGCATCAAAAACTAGAAAGCAAGTAAGCTGACAATCCAAAGTGATGGTTAAACCAACAACACATTTCAATAAGATTCATACATACATATATAGAAAGTGTCTATGCACACATGCATAGGAAAACAGATACATATATCATTAGAGTCAACAAGATAGTTGAAATACAATAACAACATATGCATGAAACGTGTTGGCTTTGTTATATTAAGAAGCAAAATTTCCAATCATACATTACAATCATGGCCGACCACTAGTCCCGATAGCGGAACGTTACAGTCACTTCCGCGTGCTCCTCTAAAGAGATGTACTAGCTCTCCAATATGGAGAAGCCAAGGCTCATTAAAATACTCTCCAAGATTTCTCTAAGATACTCCTATCGGAAGCTTCGCTGGCCAAAAGCCTCTACAATGAGTTATAAGGTACTATATATAGCAAAGGGTGGGGTGACCCTTGACATTCCCTTTTGTTGACTATTCATCTACCCTCATGACTCTTCAACTACTCTATGACTATTACATATAGCTATTGAAACTTGAAATTCCACTTGACAAGACATTACATACAATTTTCACATGTACCCATGTGAGACGAAATAGGGTTGAGCAAGCCATGCAAGACATCACTAACATTCGGACAGTTGTCGTAAGACTGACTCTTCGATGTCCGTGCGATGATCAATGGTGGTGAACTGATCCCAAGCTTGATCATCCATGATGGTGTCTGTGCGCTCAATGGTGACATCCTACTGAAAACAAACTCTTGCCTCTGTTGCATCCGGGTACAGTGATATGGCTCCTTTGTCCAGCTCATCTGATAACATGTGCATCATTGTCTTGAGTGCAGCTGGACCAACAACATTTTGATGCATAGTGTCTGTGCTGATCTCCGAGTGTGTGCTGGTGACCATGAACATCAACTTGTCAAAATACATGTTCATCTCCAGTCGTACTTGCTTCTTGTCTTCGCCTCGGTGAGTGTGCCAAATGGGTGGGATCGCATGTGTGTGGACAATCACATCTATGATCATGAATACCCTTGCATGCGATCGACAACAATGCTCGCCCTGTTTGCGCCATGCTGGCTGTTGAATGGATTTATAGCCTGTATGGGTGCAATTTCATCAGTCTGTGGACATTGCGCCTCCTACTGTACCTGTTCCTATTGCAACTCCTTCTCTCGTCTGTGCAGCTCCTGTTCTTCCTTGAGTTGCTGCTTCAGCACCTACAACTCCTTCGTTGTTTATCTCTCTGTCTTTGCATGATCCTCTTATCGCGTCATCACCTCATAGCCTGAATTTCCAAAGCTGCTTTCATCACCGGTGGATCTACTTGAGCTTGCAACTTTGTTCCACCTTTGCGTTGTCAACAACCCTCCTCTTGCATTTGTTGCATGTAGGTGTGCTACCTTTTGTTGCTGCTGATGGTGCTACTTGTTGTGACGTTGTTGCCATTTCATCTTGATATCCTTGTCCATGAACAACTTGATGTCTTCATAGATAAGCAATTTCATAAACACTTGATCGACTGCATCCCCAGTTGTGCTCTAAATGGTGTCTTCGACTCTGCTCTCCCGGAAGCCTTTGTACCTGTGCTGCTGAGAGGAAGACAAACACTTGTGATACCCGGAGACATAGAAACACTCATGACAAGAAATCTGTCGATCGAAGACCAAAACAAGTTGAAGGACTATAATAGATCTAACCTGCAAATATATGATAAAGCAAATATACCCGGAAATAACAAGATCGAGCAAATAATATAACATGAAAATTTGTCTCTTTATTGATTAAACCCTTGAGGTAGGGTAACACCTTACAATCACTCCTTAAAGAAGGAGAACACTCCACAATCCATATGCTTTCTAAGGCAATAATCCTTGACATCTCTCCATGGGGAATATCTAGCCTTTATATAGGCTTCATACATACAATACCCTGGGTCATTACCATGGGTCTTTCAGTACCATGTATCTAATACAATGGGCTTATCACATTATTCCTAACTACTTTTGGTCCCTTACATGATGCGGGTTAACCACTTTATTTATTAACTATGGCCCATCACATTATTACATTATTCCCTTGGGTACCTCTCTCTGTACCCCATAATATCCCCCTAGGTATACTACATTCCACCCCCCTTAAACATCTTTCGTCCTTAAAACATAAGAAGAACACAAATAATAAGATATACTCAAAAGAGTAGTCCACTAGTACCATGCACGTGCATCTAGCCATCCCAAAGACAGGTGATTACTCGATCTAGCCGGTGCCTCGCTCACTTGAGATGGGAGTTGATCTTGGTGGTTCCTCTATGTTGATGTGTTGTGGGTGGATCGTCGCACCTCTCTATTTGTTGTGTAGTGGTTGTTGTCCTTGTTGCTAATGCATTGCCATCTTGTTGGTTGTTTTATTGCTGGGTGATGTGGGTGGTGATATGCTGAAGCTTTAACCAATGGTGTATCTTTCTTTAATTCACCACCTGATGGAGCCTGATGGGTATCTAGTACATGTTGTGGCACCTGCAATTGTTGATTATCTTCCAATATTACTTCAACCATAGACTCCTGATCTGATGTATCAGTGCCTGTAACATTTTCTGCTTCAGCCTCCTTGGACTCTATCTATTTATTGATGGAAATATCGTATAATGTTTTTTCTTATTTTTATAATAGAGCTTCAGGAATTTCTTCTGCACATTAATATTGATAGTACCAACAGATTCCATCCAAGGGTATCCCAAAACAACATACACATTATCCATATCTGAAGCATAAAAATTAGAATGCAATACATACTTATCCATATAAATGTTCAAAAATCTTTATAAAATTTCACCTGCACATTATTAATCTGTGTGTGCTCCATTTGTTTGGGTGGTACTTGCAATCCTTTTGCCAAATTAACATTTATAAAATTTTGCTTGCAACTAGGATTTATAGACACAATGATCTTCTCCTTCTAAATACATCCATAAACCTGTAATAAGGAGATATCATTAGAAAATAACCCTTTTCGTGTTTCATTCTCCTATTGTGTAGCATGAGACCAGTTTTCCAAAAGGAGTTTTTCAAATTCTTCATCGGGTAGGTTTAACAACTTCTTTCTGTTAAGTGATTCCCACCATGTGGCCGCCTCATCTTTAAAATTACCCCCCGCGAAAATTTTCTGAAGTGTCATCCATAATGACTTTTGTCTTTCTAATAATTCTTCAATAGTAGGACCGTTATCATTTCCTGTAAAATATATCATTCTAAAAGCCATAAAAATAGAGTAAGGGTTTTGAAAAACGCCACTTACTTTGGTGAAAATTTAAAATGGACACAACTTGATCAATATGGCTCATAATCCTTATTATAACCTGTTTTTGGAAATGGAACGACCATTCTTCATCTTCCCATGTGATAGAAATCCCGATCTGGTAACTTTGGAATTTCATATTCACGCTGCAACCGTCCTGTCGTCACAAACAATTCTCGGGAAAAAAAAAGGGGTAATTTTTCAAGAGGATCTCAGATCTGCAATTAGTTTCTCAAAATCCCCTATAAAAACTTCAAAAATTGACTGGATATCCACCGTCCACAAATTTTTGTCAGAAACATTTCTACAACACAACTGATTTTAAATCAGTGATATTCCCTCATTTGAACTCCGATTCGACCCTTTTTTTTTCACTTTGGGTGTTTTTTCACAAAGAATCCAGATCAGCAATTCGTTTCTGCAAATTTTGCTCCAAAATTTTCATATTTGATATGAAAACTCGTCGCCCCAAAAAAGTCTTGCAAAAATAAAAATAAAAATCTTTTTGCTTTGCCCAAGAAAGTGCTCTGATACTACTTGTAATAGATATGACCTGAAAATATATGATAAAGAAAATATACCTAGAAATAACAAGATCGACCCAATAATATAACATGAAAATGCTTCTCTTTATTGATCAAACCCTTGAGGTAGGGTAACACCATACAATCACTCCTTAAGGAAGGAGAACACTCCACAAGCCATATGCTTGCCAATACAATAATCCTTGATATCTCTCCATGGGGAATCTCTAGCCTCTATATAGGCTTCATACATACAATACCATGGGTCATTACCATGGGTCTTTCAATACCATGTATCTAAGACAATGGGCTTATCACATTATTCCTAACTACTTGTGGTCCTTTACATGATGCGGGTTAACCACTTTATTTATTAACTATGGCCCATCACATTATTACATTATTCACTTGGGTACCTCCCTCTATACCCAATAATATCCCCCTAGGTATACTACAAGGACTGGCATGCAACATACCTGTGTGACTGTTTGTGAAGATTGCACAATTTTCACCGGGACACTGGGAGACTAACTGCCAAAATTGCGCAAGGCACAGTCTGAGCTATCGAGAGGATGACTGACTACTAGAAATGCATAATACACAATCCAGCCTGGCCTGCCGAGGACTGAAATTGTGCAATGTGCAATTTTAGTCAGTAGTGACATGCAAACCAGCAAATTGCATTCACAGTTTCTGGGGCCAACAAGGAACTGCCTCCCAAAATTACGCAATGAAAACCTGGAGGTCATTATTGGGCAAGACTTGCACAATTTCTGGAGGGAAGGCAGAGCCTTCACTTCCAGAAATGTGCAATGCTAGCTGGCTAAGGCAAGTTCCTGGTTAACGCAGCCCAAACCCGCCGACGGGCGACTGAAAGCATGAGAAGTCTGAATGCATGGTGATATTGAGTGTAAACAAGAGTGAATGATCATGCATGCAAACAATAAGTGCAGGATTCAGAAAATAGGAAAGCATGCATTTGTGTGAAGCGAGTCGCTGCAATGGCAACCATCGGTGCAAAAACAGTGTCATGCATGCGAAAACACTCACACAAGCACTCATTGAAATAAAGATGACAACAATCACACAAATCAAAACACAAAAAGCAATAGAAATGCAGTGCAAGACATGAAAAGTAGACTTACCCTTAAACAACTAAGATGAAACTGTTGAAGACTCCTGGATGCAATGTGGGATGTCAGAGCTACAAGATCGATGTGAGGAATGAGCTCTGCAACATCTGGTTCATAAGTTTTGATAAGATCGAGGTTATGATGCGCATGCCACAATTCTACGAAAAAGTGACACTTGGCGAGAGGTTTCTAAAATGAGATTTTCATGTAACCTCCATCTGCTAAGAATATAACCCTAGATCTAGGGATGTCTTTTGCATGCTGCCTTTTGCTATTTCGGGAAGAGAAGCCCATGCATGCAAATCAATTTTGCTCGGTCCTGGAGGGAACCGGTCAACCTGAAAGCACATGCAACAACATGCTTGATTGAGAGAGGGATTTGCGCAATTTATGAGAGGAACTAGGCTGGATGTCCCAAAGGGATTGCACAATTTTTTAGAGGAGCAGGTGACTTCTGCCTAGAATTATGCAATTTTTGGCAGGAGTTGGGTTGGCTGTCCTAGAGGGATTGCACAATTTCTGGGAGGAGTAGGTGACTGCTGCCCAGAATTGTGCAATTTCTAGGCTGAGCTACAATGCTGATCCAGATTGCACAGTTTTTGCAAGGATGCTTGTCTCATTGTTCTGCGAAATTTTGGAGCTCAGCAGCCTGCCTAATTGATTTTCGCAATTTTTGGGGCGAAGGCTGGTTACCCTCCAGAATTGCGCAATTTCTAAGGGAGCTGCTCAACCATCAACTAGCCCAAGTCCAGAGTGGCAGCCTGTGAGGGGAGTGAAGAAAACTGACATGCACAGGTTGGCAAGATGCTGAAAAATCAATGAAGCCTCTATACTTGACAGTGCAAGACATGCCTGCTAGGATGGTTGGTAGGGAGGCTCCAAAATGAAGTTAAGGAAAAATTTTGGAGGGTGGTTGTAGCCGCTAGAACATGAGTACATGAGGTTGAATATTTGGGTCATATTGTATTTCATGAGGGTGTTAAGGTAGACCCTAACAAAATTAAAGCCATTAAAGAATGGAAAATCCCCACATCCATAAAGCATTTGCGAGGATTTCTCGGGTTGACAGGGTATTATCACAAGTCTGTTAAGAATTATGGGAGAATAGCTGGACCTCTAACAACATTATTGAATAAAGATGCATTTTCTTGGACTCGAGAAGAAAATAAGGCCTTTGAACATCTTAAAGAGGTAATGTGCAAAGCACCGCTCTTAGCTACGCCAGACTTCACAAAAACATTTATTGTGGAGTGTGATGCCTTAAGAAATGGAATTGGTGCTTTTCTAATGCAAGAAGGAAGACCCATTGCTTTTGAAAGTCGTAAAATCAAAGGAGAGTATTTATACAGCTATTTACGAGAAAGAAATGTTGCAAATACTACATGCACTTAAGAAATGGCGACCTTACCTAATAGTAAGACACATCATGGTAAAAACAGATCATGATAGTCTTAAATACTTTTTAGAACAAATATTATCTTCTGAAGAGAAGTAAAAATGGGTCACAAAGATGTTGGGTTATGACTTTGAAATCATCTACAAAAAAGGGAAGCAAAATGTTGTTGTAGATGCAATCTCAAGAAAGGATGAGGATGTGGAAACATTTCTTTGTGCCATTTCTATTATCCAACCAGATTGGATAATCAAAGCACAGGATGAATGGAAGAATGAAGAAGAAGTGTGGGCACTCATTCAAAAGTTGTAGAAATATACTAGTACATCTAATACATTTGGATGGAAAAATGATTCATTATGGTACAAAGATCGCTTATACTTGTGTAAGAATTCCCAACTCAAATAAAATATTCTTCTGGAATTGCACACCTCTCCCTTAAGAGGGCACTCAATATTTTTAAAAATTTACCACAGGGTTAAGAAGAATTTTTTTTGGGATGGCCTTAAATTTGATATTCAAAATTTTGTGGTAGAATGTCTAGTTTGACAACAAAATAAAGTTGATACAATTAAAACTTTGGGTCTGTTACAACCTTTATCCTTTACAAGTCAACATTGGGAGGGGGTTTTAATGGATTTTATCATAGGTTTACCCATGTCCGAAGGAAAGAGTGTCATGATGGTGGCAGTTGATAGACTTACCAAGTATGCACACTTTTGTGCATTATCTCATCCATTGAAAGCTAGTACATTTGCTACTGCATTTATGGAAGCAATTCAAAAGCTACATCGAAACCCAAAGATTATTGTAAGCTACAGAGATCCCATTTTCATTGGAAATTTTTGGACGAAATTATTTTCTTGTCTGGGTACTCAATTAGCTCATAGCTCAACTTATCATCCTCAATCTGATGGGAAAACTAATATTGTGAACAAATGTTTGGAAGGATATCTTCGTTGCTTTGTATCTGAAAAAAAAACATAATCGGTCAAGTGGTTACCTCTGGTGGAATGGTGTTATAAAACTTCCTTCCATATTGCAACAAAAATGACCCCATTTATGGCACTGGATATTATCCACCATCCATCACATAATATTTAAGAGGAAATTCTAAGGTTCAAATAGTGGAAGATCACATCAAGCATCAAAAGCAAGTTCTCCAACTCTTAAAGGATAACCTCACTTTGGCACAGAATAGAATGAAACAACAGGCAGAACAACATCATAGTGAAACAAGTTTTGATGTAGGTGATTGGGTATTTTTACAGCTACAACCATACAAACAAGTGTCCCTCAAGCAAGCTAAGAAGGATAATAAATTATTACCAAAGTATTATGGTCCTTACAAGGTGTTGAAAAAGATTAGTACTATGACATACAAATTGGAGCTTCCTGCATCTTCCCGAGTGCACCCCGTTTTCCATGTTTCATGCTTAAAGAAGGTTATAGTTGATAAGAATTTGGTTCAAACAATATTGATAGAACTTGATGAGGGAGGAAAAATCATATTGGAACCTAAAGCATTCACAGAAACAAGAATTTGACAGCTACGAAATCGATCAATTTCAGAGTATCTCATCAAGTGGAAGAACTTACCCGCTGAAGATTCCACATGGGAGGATGAGAATTTTATACAGAAGCATCCATAACTACTCAAGCGTTGAGGACAACAATTTTTTGAAGGAGAGGGGCATGTTAGGTCCCTATAATACTAGTGTATTCCCTCATTATTATTGTCAGTGTAGCCCCTTATTGTTATTGTTGTGCCCATGTAATACCCATATTGTTATTATTGTGCCCCATAGAAGCCCACTATTGTTATTGTTGTGCCCTTACATTATTATTGTTATGTCGGCTCTGATTATATTGTGACCCCTTAGACTCCTATATATAGAAAGGAGGTTTTGTCATTTGAATCATCCAAGAATTGTTCATTTATATAATGTAAAGGAGGTTTCCCCCTTGAATAGGCTAATTTTGAAGTCATTGATCTACTTCTTCTTCTATTTTGTAAGCTAGTTGTATAACAGAGTATGTGTATGAAGTCATATTTATAATAAACTTAGTATATTAAAGTTAAGGTTGACGTATATATATGTGTGTGAATAAATATGTAGATAAATTTGTATATATTAATTATTATATTAAAGAAATTTTGATGTTTAAACTGATATTTTTATTTTTAAATAATAAATTAAAAGTTTTTCGAGTTTAAAGAAATATATATATATATATATAGATAGATATATAATAGTTATATTGTCTTTTATATAAGAACTTATCAGATTTAGAATTTAATATCAATTTTAGTTTTCATATTTTTAATACATTTAAAATATTATTAATTGTAAATATATAAAAAGAAAAACCCGCTTTTTCCATTCACCACGTTGAATATGACATATGCTAATACATTGAAATTATATATTTAAATTAAATTTTATTTAATATTATAATACTAAAAAACTAATTTTTTTTAATAAATATGACCTATACTAATTAACTGAAATTATAAAAAAAATTATGAAATAATATTAATCGTGAATATTAAAAAAAAAAAAACCACTTTTTTCATTTACCACCTTGAATATGACCTATACTAGTTGATTGAAATTATATAATTTTAGTTTAACATTACAATATTAAATTTTTCTCTTTTCTTTTTTAATAAATTTTTTCATAATTTAATTGTCACGAATGTCTGGTCGGGGTGTCAATCAAGACAAGCTTGGGAAGGGGGAGTATGCCTGGTCCTCTGTCATCACCCCGCTCCCTTGAGCGGGCGAGTTAGGCTAGCCCTCTCTTCACCTCGCTCACTCATTTAAAACATGAAGGTAAGTGTATTAAGATTTGCAAAGCCCAAGGCCCCTTCACCACACATAAGCGAGTTAATTGGTTTCTCGGGGCTCCTTCTCCTACATGCATATAACGCTGTAGCAAGGCTTGAATAGAGGAAATTTTTCATCCCTCAACTCAGATTTTGGCACCTTGGTGTTGTTTCCTTCACTCAGATAAGGGTAGGACTAGGTCCTCCTGACCTATCCTCCCCAAATTTCGCAATTCTCAACAGTATGTCGGCTCAAAATCTCTCTCAACCCTTCATGGTGTTGCAGCTCCATGGGTGGTTAAGGGAGGGGACCTCTGGTGCACTTGCAATGAAGGGAAATTGGCAACCAAGTTGTACCAACTCAGGTCTTGCCACGCCAACACATATGTGTCTCCCATTGCTACTAGTATCTATTGATCTCTGTCTTTGGTTTCTTTGATAATTGGTCTATTATGAAAGCTCATTTTTATGTACAAGTCTCTTTTTTTCCACTATTGGTTTCGTCTTAGTCTATTTCCCTATGTGATTGCCTCTCCTGAGCAATTTTCTTGAACTAGGACTCTCATTGCTCAACCTTATTAGAATCACCTAATGTCCTCACTCTTTCAGCAGCTTCTTGAACCTTTATGCACTCCTCCTCATTGTCGGATAACTACATCTTGTTGCACCACCTCAGCTCCTCCCATTGTTCGACATCCTATTCTTAGCTTGGTCCCTTGGCAACTAGCTGTTAACACCATGCCTTAATAGTGCATGCGTTGTAGACAAGGTTCTTTTGGTATGGGAGAAGGAAGCTCCCAGGATCACAACAAAGCCCAATCTATTGTGCACTAGGACACTATGCCTAAAAACATTCAACATCTAGCCAACCAAGTTGCTACTATTTAAGTTATACATGAAAGAGATGTCTGCACAGAGGACGGAATTCTCACTCACTGTACTAATTGGACTCTAGACCATAACCATGGCTCGCAAAATCAATATTTGTGCATAGTAGAACTTTATTGGCACATTAAGACACTCTCGAGCCAGGCTTTGGAGAACAAGGAAGATAGTAAAAGCAACATTTCACTGCAACTAAGCATCCTTCAACCAGGAAATAGGTTGATGTCCTTGAAACATTGTGGCATGGCTATGCAACTCACAAGAATTGAGGCTCTACTCTCCAAAGGAAAAGTTCCAGTGTCTCCGGGTACCCGTGCGATGCCAATAGACCTATCTACCTCCTCTTAGTCATCTAATGGTTATCTTTGTTAGTATGTAGTATAGGTAGATACACTGTTATTTTGTGTCTACTAGTCTTTTTAGATTGCAAATGTTTACAGTGTCTTTTGTTACTCCATGGCTTTCCCATAATTTATATGTTGTTCATGTAAACTTTTGGACCAAAGACCTATCTTTCCACCATGTGTTTTCTTTCCTTAGTGATGGACGAAAACAATATGATGTATGTTTTTTCTTGCTAATCAATAGAACTTCTAAGCTTACCAAAAAAATTTAATTGTCATGAAGCAATTATTATTAAATACAAATCACACTTAAGTCTTAGTTGATCATAAGACTTTACAAGAAAGGTCCAATATCTTTTCTAGTCATCCCTTCAATTATAATCATATATTTTTTTCGTGAGAGATACTCTCCAGCCTAGTATGAAAGAGATGTAATGTCTTATCTTGTTAAACATTTTGACTCAATCAAATTACATAAAAATAAAAATAAAATAAATGATTATAATTATTAATAAAACACGATGAAATTACATAAAAATAAAATTAATAATAAAATTAAGCTCATAAAGAATTGTATATTCACTTTAAAAGGAGTTTACAGACCAAAAGATTTGATCTCTTAAGAGTTTGCATAATACATATTTAAATATCAATATTTAAATTTAATAATAATATCTCAATTTATGCAATATTTAATATATTAACCTGATATTTAATAGCTATTATTTTAATTTTTTTTATATATTTAATGAATTTAATACGGATCATACAAGGGGGATTTTTTAGCATGTCTCCTCCCCTAGCATAGGGCACAACCACCCTGTGAGGTTTGACCGTGGGTAGCCTTTCTACGGAGGCCCATCTTCAACTTGTTGTACTAGTGAGACTTAACAACAATACCACAATAATATTAAATAAATATAATACATTAATATATTTTTATGTTATCTATTAAATATCATTGAGACAAGAGGCTCATTCTACAGTGTAGTATGATGTGTAATCCTTATCCATTCGTCATCAAAATTGAAATTTTGCTCAAATCTACTAAAATATATTTTTTTAAATCTAAAAAAACCTATACAAACCATTTAAATAATATCTACTCATAAAAAAAACTGCAAATGAAAAAATTCAGTCTTTCTCAACTCATATCAAATCCGTATTTAAAATAAATCTATTCTAATTTTATAAATATTAACTTACTGCTCTTTTAACACTTACCCAATATTTCTATAAATAAATCTTTTCCATCATCAGTCATCCAGACTTTTCTAATTTTATAAATATTAACTTACTACTCTTTAACACTTACCCAATATTTATATAAATAAATCTTTTCCATCATTAGTCATCCAGACTTTTGACCTGATGAGACCCCAATAAGAGGCCGCGCTGTGTACATTTTCCATGAAAATTTTCTCTATAAATCTTTTCAATTGAGATTTACAGCTTACCCACCACGACGAGATATCAGTCATCGACACGTATTGACTGGAACCTAATGGTGGCCCCAATAAGATGCGGCGTTGTGTATGGAGACGGCAATTTGGCAATTTTTTTCCAAAAAAAAATCTGATTGTAGATTTTTTTACAGTGTAAATGGATTTAGTAATATCAAAAACTCTCTGAATATCTAAATTCTAAAACTTAATAGCTGTCACCCAGATTTTAAAAAATTGCCATCCAATGTTTTCAAAATTACACTGAAATTTTCATTATTTTTCAAGCAAAAACCTCCCTAATTAAGGAGGCCGATTGACCCAAGAATCTTTGGATCCATCGATAGGACACAAGATATGAAAGCTTTAAGGAGCACACAATGGCTAACAAGTTCATTGGCTAAACATGTGTTCAAAACTGTGGGTTTCTCTGAACCACGGGACGAAAGGATCGCTTAAACACCCGGCGATTTGATATATTAACAAAAACTACATCTGTTTGACCGAAGAAAATCAATGAATCATCGATATATTAACGAAATTGATAATGAGACATTGACTAAAAGATGAAGAGACAAAACATAATCTTAAAGATAAAGAAAATAAACCAAGAAACTTTAAAATATAATATAAAATAGAATAAAAATAATAGAAAATCCAGGATGACTATAATATCTCCTAATAAAACATGATAAAGAGAATCCAAAAGATAAGTAAGGAAATAATTGATTTATTAATAAAATTGATAACGTAATTTTTAATAAGAAATGGTAGAAAAAATAATCCATAAACATAAATTTAAAGTGAGAGAAATTAAGTAATAAATATTTATAACAACATATAAAATAAAATCAAAATAAAAATAAAACAATATAAACCGCTTATACGTTGTCTTATTATAAATATTTATTTAGTTATGTTTGTTTTCAAAGGAATTAGCAATTAGTCTCCATAGAAAGAGACATAACACACTTTAACATATCAAAAACTAAAATCAGTCAGTGTTTGCATTTATTATTCTCCAAGGAAGATAAAGCATTACAGTTGTAAACAAAATTCTAAAATCTTTGAACATACGGTAACATATCAAAAACTAAAATCACAGTGTTTGCATTTATTATTCTCCAATGAAGATAAAGCATTACAGTCATAAACAAAATTCTAAAATCTTTGAACCCCATTCACGTGGTTCTTTTCACATTAAATAACATATCAAAATTTTGTTCTTACTAAGTCTCTGTCAAACTTCTTGGTACTTATAAATAATTTTGTCAAATGCGTTTTTTTATATATTTTATACAAAACTTTCTCATAAAAGAGAAATTCTACAATTCCTGGAAATTGAAAAAACTAAATATAAAATTTCATTAACTAGGTGGATTTGGACTTGGTTCCATGACTTGCACTTCTCTAGGTGTGATCATCCTTTCACATCTTTTCTAAATTGTTTCGTCTGGAAACTAATATGCAAGCGAGTCTGGACAGACCATTTGTAAGCTTGAATGCTTGGAATAGTATGGTTTTTCCACGAACAAAAACTTCACCACCCATAGGAGATGAAATTCATGATGTAGATAATTGATATCAGTTCAACCCTTTAACATTCAGATGTTTCAAGAGTTCTGTCAATTTTTTTTTCATACTTGATAACATTTTTTCATATGCTTCCCTAGAAATGAATTTGTCATTTTGGTCCCAGCAATTAGGCAATTGTGCTCTTTTTCTTTGATCAATCTTGTTGTTAAAATCGTGCTCTTTTTCTTTGATCAATCTTGTTGTTAAATATTGAACTGCCCTTTGTACTTCCTTTTGTCGAATGGAAGCATGGATATGAAGAAGATTATTCTTGATGATCTCTCTTATCTCTAAAATAAAAGACACTTTTTCAACCACATCTAAAGTTGTGAGTTCATTTGGAGCTGTCATTGAAATATTTTATTTTATCATCTTTTTGCTTTTAGGACGCTACATCCTATTTCATTTCTAATTCATTTTACGGCTATATATGATTTTGTCAGTAGATTTTTTTTCTTGCAACAATACTAATATAGTCCCAATTTGAATGCATATCCTGTATAATTTCATCCCAAATTTCTCTCTTTGCTTCCATAAGGGAAGTATTTTCCTTATGCACTTGGTCGTTTATCCTTAGTGGTTGGGACAATTGGCTTATCGCCTCCCCACCCGGGTTCGACCCTCGCTGCATGTTGAGCTGCTCCGCAGCATATTGTACCTATTCCACTTCGCTGCTCTGCAACATATCGTGTCAATCACGCTTCTTGTAAATATGTTATAATGTATAATTGTGATTATCGGGTTTATTAAGCTTCTTCAAGAGGGACTAACCCCCCTCTATATTTTTTTAAAAAGGGAAGTATTTTCCTTTGAGCTTATTGATTTCCTCTTTAGCAATATGTTTTTCATACCCCAATTGGTTATTTTTCTCATTTGCCAAATTGAGTTGTATTTCTTTAATATTCAATTGCTCTTCTATTTTTATCAAAGAAATCTAAGTTCTTCTTAACTCAACTTTTAAAAGCTTTAAATTTTCCATCATTTTAGAAAGTTGCTTTGTAGGATCTTGTGGATTTGGATCAATTGGAACACGGGCATTTAAAAATGACTTTGAATTTTCTTCTATAGTTTAATAACTTCATTGTTTCTCTGTATTAGTTGTTCCAGCAAGTTCTCCTTTTCCTTTTCAACTTGAGCAAGCTCTACTGTTTGAGCATGTTCAAAACCAGGCATCTTAAGTTTCTTTCTCAAATATTTCATTTCGGCTTCAATTTTGTGTAATAGTACTTTAATTGCTTCCCTATTTTTTGGATCAATTCCAAGCCTAACAATTAACTTCTTGTACTCTTCGATTTGAATTTGCTTCGCTCTCGAGTTTGATTTTTCTTTCTTTAATTGATTGGTAACTTTTCAAGAAGTTTCTCAACTTTAGTCACTAATAAGGAACTTTTGTTGAAATGAATGTAAATCATCTCATCATCTTGTTGATTCAGATAAATCTTGTTTGGTAGTATAATATCACTCACATTAATATACAAATTCATTGTCTTGAACTTAGGTCATGTAGTAATAGATTCAGTGCTAGGGTGTATAAGACATAATCTTAATTAGTTTCTCTCCAAATCCATGGCTACAAGTATCTTGGTTTGGTAAATTGAGGTTGAATGCATTGATAGTTAAGCTGCCATATCTCTTCTTACTTTATGACTCATTTCCTTAATATGATGATAATCATGTCGCAAGATGTTTGTTTGAGACAAACTCTGTTTAGTTGGATGTGCTACAATATCAATGGAAGCTGAAGGAGGGATTGTCCACTTTGGATTTTCTAGTTGCATTTTAAAGCTAGATTGCTTTGAAGGCACCTATGTCAATTTAATTTACATATTTTCTTCTTCTTGTCCTTCTTGGATTTTAGCCCTTTTTTGTGGCCCTTGTTCTTCTATTTCTACATCTATCTTCTCAAGAACAAGACTCTTTAAATTCTTTTCTTTAACCATAGGAGTTTCCATGTCCATTAGGTTCATACAACAATTTATCACTAGACCAATCATCTTAATTTTCCAATTTCTCTAATTCGGGCTTGCTTTCATGTGAGTAAGACATAGAACCAACATTCAATCTTTTGTCACTAATAATGTGATGAGGATCATATTGCCACTACTCCCCTTTTTCAAAATTAAATTCCTTTATCATGTATTCAATTTATAACAGGAACAATGTAAACTTTGAAATGGGAACTCTAGTAAAAAAACCCCAGAAAAACATCAAAAACAGAGCTAAAAACGAAAAGTGTGTATACTCTAATGATGGTTTTTTTTAGGGTCAATTTTGAACATGTTGTAAAAATCGCAGTGAAAACGAAATTTTCGTGCAAAAAACACCCTGAAAATGAAAAGTATTGATATTGGAACGATGCATTTTTTTTAAGATCAATTTTCAACATTTTTAAAAAATGCTACTAAAACCGAATTTTTATGTGCAAAAAAACAGTTGTTTATGAGGAAAAAACACACTAATGTTTTTGGTAAAATAACATTTTTATTTCCTAAGTATAAATTCAACATGTTTTAGTAATGACCATAAAGATAAAATAATGGGATCTGAAATACATTAAAATTCTATTAATTTTCATCCATGTTGTTAAACATATAATAACATCACACTAAAGATTGCTAAAACTCTAATTGTTTTCAACCATTACATTAAAGATACAAAAAAAATTGGAATTTTTTCAACCATAAAATTAAAAAACCATGACATTATGAACAAATTACATGACTAAATTAATCAAAATGTCATTATTTGTATATTGAATGAAACATACATTATATCTTTAATTTAATGTTGCATTATAGATATTCTAAACAATAAAAATCATCATAATTAAGACATATAATCCAAAAACATAAAAATGACTCATAAATTCTGATTTAACACCATATGAAAATCGAAAATTTTATTTCAAGATACGATGCCAACAACAGTTATATAAATCGTCTTAGACAATTATTCAAAATCACTCATATTTTCTTGCACACCATCAGAATTCACATCTTCAGATGAATGACTCGATGTAGACGAAGATGTTTCATATTCTTCTCTTTCATCAACTAGTGCCCCGTTTGAGTCCACATGCATGCCCACCATTTTAGGTTTCAAAATTCTTTTGGGTCTACGACTAGTTTCAGCAAACTCCCATCTCAACATTGTCCCTTCTGGTAACAACCTTTTCAAAATATCTATCGTCTTGAAGCGAAGAGTTCCTCTCTTTGTTAAATTGAAGTCATAAACAAGTATGTCAACATCCTCCAATTTTAAGAGGTCTGTGCGGCAGTGATTTATATTTGTACCTTTTCTTTTTCTTTTTCTGCCATTTTTTTGTCAACTACCATCTCTGGATTCTACACACCATTGAATGGGTGTGTATTTGTAGCATACAAATGTACTTCAACACCTATAACATCCTCATTTTCTGTAAAGACCTTTATAACCTTAGCAACCCAGAATGGATAGCCATTGGGATCTCCATTTGCTAGCACTGCGATCATGCAACTCTCCTTAATATCATGTACTGAACCCGTGTAAAGGTATTCCATGGCTTCACATTGTGCACGAGATCTTCTGGAACCAATATACTTCTCTCTTTCCTCTGCATGTGAAAAATTAATAATACCTTGAGATTGTTGTTGTTCAACAATGTTTATTTCCTCATGTTCATTTGACACATTTTGTGGCCAAATAAATGGATTTTTCAAAGGTGTATCTTCATTTGTTGTTGTTGAAATGATATCACTTTCATTATTGAAAAATGACTCCCACCAAACTGAATAAGCAATGTCAAAGTAATCATATGTATATCTAATACATTTTTTAATTTCTTCTAAGCAATCAGAATAATTTATATCTCTATTCTGTCTGCGTGCATTATGAACTTCACCAACTGATTGTAATAACAATATTTTTGATGCAAATATTGGATGATTTGGAATGAAATTCAAAAATTCCAAACTTGATGACGATGCCCATTCTGTAGTAGTTGAATACTTCTTGCCCCATATTAGTGTTTTCCCATCAATTTTTTTGGTACAAAATTGATGTTGGAAGCTAATGTCATTAAGTTGTTCAATGCATTTCTCCTCACCATGCAATACCAGAATAAACCTTCGCACGTCAACAGTTTCTTCCGACACATCAAAAGTAGGCTTTGGCATGTATGATTTCTTAATACATTCAATTAATGATGGCAAGCTCCCAACTTCTTTCCTCCTCAATGTGACTGAAAAACGACTGAACATCTGATCAATATGGTCATGAGTGTGCCCAACAAGAAGGAAGTCAACCTTTACCTTCTGAAAAATTCTCAATTCAATAAGCATGTTTAGATATCCAAAAACAACTTGATTTTTGTTTTCACGACAAGTTTTGTCCAATTGTAGATACAAAACTTTAGGAAGATTACCAGACCAATGAGAAAGAACATCATGAATTACGGTTATTGTTAGATTTGCATCATTATGAATATTTGGAGTTGTGAAGTACACCCTTGGCAACATTTTCCCATTGAAGACCATACAACTGACCAAGTGATACTGAATAAAATTTTCCTCCTATAAATTTTTGGGTGTGCGAACAAAATGTGGTAAAAGTGTTTTCTTCTGGTCCATACCATCAATTATCAAACCCAAATATTTATTTGGATTATCATAACACTTCTTTCAATGCTTGTACAACTTTTTCCTTTCACTTGTTTGTTGTTCGCGACGCTCCTGAATCTCTTTGACAATTGAATATACACAACATAAAATAAAACCATTAAGAAATATGTTTTCATAGTTGATGACTATACAAATTTAAAAGTTAAAGTTATGAATGCTTACCTGTTTCTGACCCTTCACATTTGTCCCCTTTTTATTTAAGAGAAGCACATGTACTGCAAATCCCCATCCTTGTCTTCTTAAGAATATGGACATTGTTGAATTATTTCTTCCATACCTTCACAAAATATTAATATGTAATATACCAAACATGTCCGTCAGCACCTTCTGCATATTCTTTCTATAAGCTATAGATTTCTCGTCTTGAAAAATTATCTGGAATATGTATTGTCTCTCTAATTTGGCATACACTCTACATGCTTTGAAAAGAAATCTTTCATCCATGACATTGCAGTATTTGATAATGGGCCAAATTGTCGTTTATGACGTACTTCTGAATAAAATGTGGGATCCTTTTCTAAATTTTCTTGGATTCTTGAGAGACAAAAATTACCCATCGAATGAAACATTTTGAAAGCCTTTCTACATATAAATAAAGACCCAATATGATAATCATAACCTGACAATGTAGATTGCATGCACCCAACTAAATATGAATTTTGCATGCTTTTATTCATTGACAAATATCTCTTCCTTTTCTCTAATGCAAATTTGAAATTCGTATATTTCAAGCAATCTTTCTGACAACATTCACTTGAAATGAGGGTGTTTATAGAACTTCTTCTCGTCAGATATTCTACTCTACCCCTTGTATAACTAGAACATCTTGCATTGATATGAAAATGTTTGCTCCTACTCCTCGATACAATATTTCTTGGAAACATCTCCATCATTGAACCATCATTTGTATAAGCATTTTCATCATCATTCTGAGGAATGTTATCCACACTATGATTAGCTATGCTTTTCAAATGCTAACTTGGAGGATATTCTTCATCTTCCCATTCTTCAGTGCTACTATCATAGTCCTTAGAATTGGGACTAAATGGAAAATTTGACTCGATGTTTATTGGATATTCTTCCTCATGTGCATTATCAGTGCTAATCATAGTCCATAGAATTAGGACTACATCAAAAATGTGATTGTTTACTTACTGAAAATGATACATCATGTCCTTTGTCACTGCTACTCTCATAGTCCTTCGGATTAGGACTAAGTACTTCATTCTGTCCTTCATCACTACTGCTTTCATAGCCCATAGGATTAGGACTAAGAAGACACTGTGACACTCCATTCTTTTGAAATTTTTCATCGTGCTCTTCATCACTGCTGCTCTCATAGTCCATAGGATTAGGACTAAGTGGACACCGTGACACTCCATTCTTTTTAAATTTGTCATCATGCTCTTCATCAATGCTACTCTCATAGTCCATTGGATTAGGACTAAGAGGACACCATGACACTCCATTCTTTTGAAATTTTTCATCATGCTCTTCATCATTGCTTCTCTCATAGTCCATAGATTAGGACTAAGTGGACATCGTGACACTTCATTCTTTTGAAATTCTTCATTATGTTCTTCATCATTGCTTCTTTCATAGTCCATAGGATTAGGACTAAGTGGACATTGTGACATTTTATTCAGTTGAAATTATTCATCATTGTTGCTCTCATAGTCCATAGGACTAGGATTAAGAGGACATCGTGACACTCCATTCATTTGAAATTTTTCATCATGCTCTTCATCACTGCTGCTCTCATAGTCCATAGGATTAGGATTAAGTGGACACTGTGACACTCCATTTTTTTGAAATTCGTTATCATGCTCTTAATCACTGCTGCTCTCATAGTCCATAGGATTAGGACTAAGAGGACACCGTGACACTCCATTCTTTTGAAATTTGTCATCACTGTTGCTCTCATAGTCCTTAGGATTAAGACTAAGTGGACACTGTGACACTCCATTCTTTCGAAATTTGTCATCATGCTCTTCATCACTGCTGCTCTCGTAGTCCATACGATTAGGACTAAGTGGACACCATGACATTCCATTCTTTTGAAATTCGTCATCATGCTCTTCATTAATACTGCTCTCATAGTCTATAGGATTAGGACTAAGTGGACATCGTGACACTCCATTCTTTTGAAATTCATCATATGCTCTTCATCACTGTTGCTCTCATAATCCTTAAGATTAGGACTAAGTGGAAACCGTGACTCTATTTATTTGAAATTCTTCATCCCCTCTTTCATTAGTGCTACTCTCATAGTCTTTAAGATTAGGACTAAGTGGAAGAATTGACTTTATATTCATAGTGGAAGAATTTCCGTTATATTCATTAATATGAATAGAGTTGTTACGTGACGAAGATGTTGATGCTTCACAAAGCGCAACTTCACTATCAGAAGAATCTATCCCTTTCAAATATAAGAGGTTGAATGATACAAATGCAGACTCTCCTAATGATATTATATAGCTTAAAGAATGAAATCTTCCCTCCAACTTTTTTTTTCATGTATTTCCCTCCATTATTTTATTCTACAATTTAATGAAAAAATTAACTAATTTTTTTTTTTTTTATGAAATAAATCTTTAAATTTAAAATTGTAAACTAAATATTTTACCTAAATTAATTTAATAGTTAAACTATATAATATTTACTAGACAATTGAATGTTTTTTTTAAATTTTTATAATACCTTCTAAAACAAATTAATCTCACATTCACCGTGTTGTAAAACAATTCCATAATATTCACTTTATCATAGTTTCCTATATCGCCATAACAAAATTAACATGTTAATTTAAAAAAAAAAACAAATTAATCCCACATTAACCATACGGTAAAACATTTCCATAATTTCACCTATATAATAAATTTCATTATCACTATTACTCACATCACATCAAGGTTTTTTGAGGTTCATTAAAAGGCTTGGAGCTAATTTGTGGAGTAGCTACATTGCTATCAACAACATATTCAACGGAGGATTCTCGCATTTGAAAGGTTAGTTAATTTTTCTGCTTTGTAAATTTTAAAATTAAATAAGTTTAATGAAGTTTAAATTTTTGTTTTAAAATTAAAAAAATTTGTGGGCCAAATTTACCCACTACGTCCGCAGTGGGCATGGTGGTCTCAGTAATTCTCATGACGGCCAAATGGGCCCATAGGTTAGGGGCGGTGGGGTTGGCTACCAGGCACCCCACCCCACCCGGACGACCCAACGACCCGCGGGGGTGGCGTGGCGATTCCCGGAATCGCCCCACCACCCCCATGGACCATTGGGCAGTTGGGTTGGGGTGGGACTGGGGTTCAGGAGAGGGCGTAGTTGTTGGGCCGCCAAGGCGGGCTAGGGGGGCCAAACCCAACGGCCGGCTCAGTTGGCCGAGTGATTTTCAGGTTACGGCGGCAGGGTGATGTATTTTTTATATTTTTTATTTATTTTTTTAAATTGTTATGGTTTATAAAATTAATTATCATTTATCATTTTCATTGTTAATTTAAGTTATTATTTTTTATGATTTACTGATTTATACGTGTCTTTTTTCAGGAAAATGACATCAAAGAAGATTTGTGTGAATCTTTCTAGACCAAAGACTCTTAAAGGTAGATCTTCAAAAAACATTGGTGAATGAACACCACCTGAGCTAATGGCTACAAACATTTCAAGTGCCTCAAACCATAAGAAGATGATTTCATACTGGAAGAAATAAAAAAAAGTGAAATTTCCATCAAATGTTTGGTATGTGAAAGAAATAGAAAGCCAAAATGTGTAGATATATCTATATGTTGATATACCTAATGATAATGGAATTTATGAGGTGATGGGAAAGGTCATAGACATGTGTTCGATACTGGACAGTGAAGTTGTTTACATACTTACAAAGCCGCCCAAGTCACATGAAAGGATTAAATACCAGTTATCATATTCATTGTATGACATGAGAGAGGTATCTACAAAGTTGTGTAAACAAATCGTAAATGAGATGACACAAAATATCGTAAGTATTTTTATTTATATTTGTGTTTTGCGTTCTTGTAACTGTCTCACTATATTTTTATAACTTTTCTTTTATTGACATATGATATTTTGTTTGGCAAAATTTTGTTGAAAGTTGTTCAATTAGGTTGGGAGGCATTCATTTCATAAAGCATGATATTATGAAAGTTGTCAGCAGTTGCTACTCAGAGTCAGAAGAAGTTATGGAAAACAAGCAAAATGTAGTAATTAATGATGCTACAAAACTACATCCAAGGGATAAGAAAAAAAATCCTCTAGTGTATAAATCTAGCAAAGGTAGACAAGTTATTTTTGAAGACAAGGAAGTTGAAACTGGCAGTGAAGAATATGTTGTCATTACTAGAGATGACATTGGAACTGAGAAGAGCCGCAAAAGACCAAAAGTAACAATGCCCAAGAATAAATTTGTTCCAGTTAATGATGAGAATCTTATGAGAAACAAAAGTAAAGTTGAACATTTTGAAGTAGTCATTACCAACAGTCAAGAACCTAGTGAAACTTCAAAAGAAAGTAGAGAAATCATTACACCAAGAGTTGATTTAGAGGATGAAATTATAAAAAAAAAAAATTAAAACAAAATGCCATTCGACAAAACTTGACAAAGAGAAATTTAATTGAGGGTGGTCATACATTTCAGCTTAATGTCAGACAAATCTATAAGGCAAGTGAAGGACACTGTAAATATCAAATCAGAAAGCCACACCATCTGCATGTTCACAACCTGAAGACATTGATGAGGTACAATCCATATGCTCATGTAGTTAATTATGTGCTTCTTGTTGATCCAGTTCAAGTTCCCAACAAAGAAGCATTTGATAAGTCAAAATGTTTTAAATACAATTATTATGTGCTTGGGGGGAACCATTCTGTAGAAGCTCAAAGATAATTGATGGAGGAATATCCTAATAACCCACGTTTTGAAACAATGAAATGTATCATTTATGTTGGTTTATCAGATACAAAAGCAAAGTTAGTGGCATGGGATAATAATTCAGATAATGAATATAGGATGCCTATGACTTTCATTCAAAGGGTTAGATTTATTCATAGTGAAGTTAAAGAAAAATGTGGTGGGGATAGGATAAATGTCACTGTAGATTTCCAAAAGGAATGTTGTATAGAAATAGGCTATCAAATTGAAGAGAAAATCAATTCAAAAGGCGGCAAAAGCGGAAAAGTTAGTAATTTATTCAGAGGTGTTGATAACAATTTCCTGTTGGCATTTAGAACTGGAGAGATATGGGAGTTGATTAATGAAATTTTTAGCATGTGGGAGAACATTGGCATTAAAAACCAGAAGGTCAAAAGGTCTAAACCATTGATATGTAGCAACAGTAAATCAGGTCCTGAAATGAAGCAACTTCCAGAAGATATGACTATCACACCTTGGAGAGCATTGCAAGGAGTGAAGGATGAAAAACTTGTCAAAGCAATATTATCTTGTGTGAGGTCAGGAGAATTATCATTGGAGGAAATGTCTAAGAAATTTCAAAAGTAAGTTTGTTGAATTATTTTTATTTATTTCTAGATTATAATTTTCATTTAAATATAACATATTGTTCTTGGTAGTATTTGTTATACATATTATTATATTAAATTTTTTTACTTTATCTATGCAGTCACAAAGTTTACATGAAAATTCAAGAACAAATGGTTAAATTATTGAATGAAGATAGTTGGGATGATGTTGTATGCAACTATCCAGATTCAAGTTCTGCATCAACTTAAAAAAAAAATATCTTGCATTTAAAAAGGTATGTTGA